>CM076401.1:19525971-20764823 GCA_038363315.1 Mugilogobius chulae | reverse complement strand
CTGTCTGTCGTTGCTGTCTTCCTCCTCCCCCTACTCATCGTTCTCGTTGTCTGTCGGTCTCTTGCGTCGTGTGTGGTCGTCTCCTCCTCCCTCTTGTTGTTCTCCTGCTTTGTTTGCGTCGGCGTTCTTGTTTGTGTCTTGCTGCCTCCCTCCGCGTTGTCTTCCTTTTCCTTCGTCTAGCTGCTTCGTTTTTGCGTGCTTGCTCTCCTTGTACGTTTTCACTCTTGTCTTCGTCACCGGGGTCACAACACGATAGTTGACAAGAAGCGCACCAAAGACGATCTCGAGAAGATAATTCCAGAACGCCGAGAGAGGCCATTGACAGTGACAGGCAATGCGCGGGCTCCCGAGTACAAGCTCGGAGGTTGGAGCACAGATCTGGTCCGATCCGAGCCATGCCATTGGAATTCCCAGTGGAGAAGGAAGTGTCCCGTCTACAGTGGAGTGACGATGCAGCGGGTGCTGCGTTGGCGTCCGCCGCTGGCTAAAGCACTGAAACATGAAGCTGTCCAAATGTGCCGACGCAAGCGGCCGACGAGTGCGCGTGAGAGAAACACTCGGGCAGCCCCAGGATTATAGGGCCCGGCTGAGAGAGCTATTGTTCAGTCGTTTTTCTGCGCTTGTTGTTCTGTGCGCAAAAGCATAGTCTCCTCGTTTAGCAGTAGAGGCCGCCTGCGTGCGCGGCAGATTGCTTGGGAAGACGATGCGCTGTGCGGGGATGGCGTGCTGTGGCCGGGGGTGTGTTGCTTTTTTGTTCTGTGGAGGTGTTCGTGGGGGTGTGTTTGCTTTAGAAGTTTGCTCACATCTCCAGTCATTACGTTTTAATGGCGGAGCATAATTACGTGTATTTGTACAGAGACAATTATCTGTTTGTCAGCTAGGCTTCACGCAGGGTAAGTGTGTCTCTGGGTAAACGATTTTTTAGTTTTGTGTGACCAATTTGCTTGCTTTTTTTGGTCCTGGTTGAATTATGTTTTTGTAATTTTTCTGTCCTTGCGGTAATTTGCGTTTGGATTTGTAAAACAGATTTTGAGTTTGAGTCTTGAAGAGCACAGTGTTGTTTTTTCGTGATGATATTGCTTTGACTGTCCCACATTAAACACACATTTGACACTATTTCAACAGCGCTGGAAAGCTAAAAGTGAGAGATGAAGATATTAGAAGCTGTGTGATTGGTCAGAACAGGTATCTGCAACACGTGTTTGTAAGACACAGTTTAATGAGGGCAGCATAAACAACTAATGTCTATGGTCACTGCAGTGAGATACAGTCAGTTTGAGAATATTTTAACCAAAAAGCTGCAAGTTTTTCTAGTTTTCACCAACATTGCAAACAATGATAATACTGTATGTGTCTTTAAAGTGTCAAGTATTTTGTATTGGCCCTGAAAGGCAAAATCCCCACACAAATATGAAAAAATGC
The DNA here is from genome assembly GCA_038363315.1 of Mugilogobius chulae. Classification (NCBI taxonomy): domain Eukaryota; kingdom Metazoa; phylum Chordata; class Actinopteri; order Gobiiformes; family Gobiidae; genus Mugilogobius; species Mugilogobius chulae. The sequence continues at coordinate 20,763,401 of CM076401.1, read as the reverse complement.
ACCCAAATTCAAAACACTCAAGCAAATGTGGCAGCACGTTGGCAGAGTGGATAACACTCTCGCCTCACAGCAAGACACAGCCTGTTATTTGCATGTTCTTCCCCTTGTCTGGGGGTTTCCTCCGAGCACTCCGGTTTTCCCACCAACCAATGACATGCAGGTTAGGGAATTCTTGGTGGTGGTCGGAGGTTGAAGCGCCAGGGATCACTGAGTGAGGGGGCGTTGCTTTGTGAAGCACTTTGAAAGACTTTTTGTCTTTGTAAATGTAGGTTAGGGTTAGGTTATAATTAAATCCATCAATTATGAGCACAAATGGGTTGCATATTTTTGAAAATGCCTTTTGTGCTTGTGCTTGTTTTGGCCTTCGGGGCCATCATAATTTTGCCTGTCTTGGTGAACTTCTTTCACCTCATCATATACCACATAACATCTCTTTGTATTGGTGTCTTGTGATTTAGGTTTAAATCTGACAATTTCCTCTCATTAATCCTTCTACACATGTTTAATATATCGACATGTTTTCTTTTTGAGAGCTGTTCTTGTTTAGAACTAAAATTCTTATTTGTTCAATTCAGACAGTTCTCAGTGGTCTATTTTTTTCACAAAGTGCTCATTTGTCATGTACTTTTAATGGAAGACCCAAAAATGACTAATTTACAACTAAAAACGTTAGTTTGGTTCAGAGCTTTGTGATTTGATTACGTTTATAAAATACTTCCTGGTTAGACAGATGACACAGAAGTAACACCACAACTCTTACCTAGCAACTAAATTGTAGAGATAGCTGCTCTATTTAGATGATTTATTGTTTAAGCTATAAGAAAACAGTGTCAGTTGTGTGTAATTGTCTTTTTGGTGACATAGATGGAAGGATTCTTTTACAGCTCTCTTACATGTCACATTTTCCTTCACGAGCGGAAACCTGACTGATGTAAAACTGTGATAAATATTTACCACAAGTCTCTCACACAGTCACAGCAAAAGATCTGTCACAACAAAGGAAGTCACACATACAAAGAACATTTTAATTTACACTCATTTAGTTTGTCTTAGTTTGACAATCTGCAAGAAAATCCAATTAAATAGTTTAGTCTGATTCGTTGTTATACGCACTTTGCACAAATGCTATCCTCGACTAACTAGGGTATTTATGTTTTGTATGTTTTTGCTATTCCCACCTGTTTCTACGTCAGCGTGGCTTCCTCACAACTGCACCGTGGAACATTTACTCTGTGTCCACCAGTGTCCATATTTGCTTTGCCCTTTAGAATCCAAACAAAACCTGCTTATTTTTGCAAAAGTAAAGTTAGCTCCCGAATTAGCCTAGCGCGCTTCATAACAGTCCTTTACAGACACACTTGCAGGACCGCACAGTTCTACCAAAACACCACAACAGACACGATATTGAGCTCAGGGTTACCAGATTTTAAAGTAAAGTAATTTGTAGTGCTTTAGCTCGTCAGTGTGGGTTTAGGTCACTCTTCTTTAAAAAAATGTTTAACTTACTTGCATTTTCATGTATTTATTTCATTTACATTTTCTTGTTTCGTCTATTTTTTTTTTCAGGCATGCATGAAGTTAATATGAACACTACATCCAAACAAATTCGATTCCATAAGCCCTATGGTCAGCCACATGGATTCTCTCGTGATATTTGTGATACCTGCTTGTCAAAGCCTGATCTCATCAGTTCTCAGAAGCTAGGATGGGAGAGGTGCCACAGTGGGACGACAAAAGTGGATTGTTGTTGTGTCCTTGGCAAGACACTTAACTCACTTTGCCTGATTGGTTTGCAGTCCGAACCAGTGGTTTAACGACCTAATCACATTGCAGCAAGGGAGTGAGAGAGGATGTTGTTAGCAAAGATGACAGCAAGTAGCACTAATCCAAGCAAAACACAGATGGCAGCTCCTGTGGATGCTGCTATTGAGTCTGTTTTAACAGAAATACAAACTATTTTCAAGAGTGACACTTGTTGTTCCATACCATGCACTCATTGGATATACATCATTATGATTTATTGCTGTGATTGGTTTAGCACAAACTAAGGTAGACTAGTTGACAAGCCACCCAATCAGCTCGAGTTATTTCATTAGACGTCCCCTTTTACCCAAACACTTTCAGCTTCGGAAGTTCTAGATGGATAATGCAGAAGAACTCAAAGTAGACTTCAATACGGGCATAATGTACGTATGTGTGCCTTTATTGTCTTCTTTGTTTTAAGTGTTCTATAATGTTCTCACTTTCATTCACCTCACAACATTTGAAGGAAAACATAAATGTAAAAAAAAGTTCCATTTAAAAAGCTTAAATATTAGTAATAAAAAAGTAATAAGAAAAATTAAATCTGAAACCATTTAAGTCTGTCAAGTGTTCCCTACCTCTGATTGGGAAACAACAGAATATTATGTAGCTTAGTCTTAGCCCAAAGACTCTGTAAAGAAACAGACTTGGCCTCTCTGTTTGAGCAGTCTGTTAGTGGCGAGGGAGGCGGAGGGAGGCGTAGGGAGGCGGAGGTAGTCGACGTTGCAGTTCAGACCTCCCATTGTGCAGGGCCAGACGTTGGGTGTTGGGCAGAGGCAGTGGTGCGTGGTGCTGAGTGACAGGCAGCAGGCCAGCTTAACCCACAGCTCAACCCCGGTGACCCCTCCTGCGGCTGGGGCTCACCTCAGGCTTCCTCCCCCTGAGCCGAGGGTCAGGCCGGACTGTGCTTTTTCAATGTAAGGCACAGTCAGGCCTGTCAAGAAGAGGGACTTGGGGAGTTCCACTTGGAAGTTTGAAACCGTCTGAGACAAGTGTGGAATGAGCACGGATCATCTGAGTTCATCTTCCAGATCCTCCTTGAGAATGTTGTTTGGGCTTTGAAGAAAACAAATTCGACTTCATTGTTTAAACTGATAAAACGTGGACTCTTGAAACTGTGAACTTGAGCTGCACCATGTTAGTTCTCAAAATAAATGTACCTGTTCACCTGAAATGAAGCTCCAAAAAAGCTTTAAATACACATATTTTTGTAAAGTACCTACAAGGTTCTTTGCAACTAATCAATGCTTTGAATAATCCTCAACTAATTTAGCATCAAATTATTGTTTACTTCAGTTTACACAAATCTCAAAGCTTGTAGAGCTGAAAGAAGAGATTTTTGGATTCAGACAAAATAATAGTTACTCCACGATATTCTAAATTCCATCTATTTCACTTCTCATTGGTCAAATTTGGCATTTTATTTATTGATTTCCAAAATAATGGTTATTTGCTGTCCTGTACCAGGATTTTTTGTTTATCAACAATGCACACGCTTTCTGCCTGCAGAAAGAGCCGCTGCTCATAGACACAAACAGTGGAAACAAGTCGAAAAAGCACCGTTGTCAGCTAACTACAAGAGTGTGAATGAAATTCAACCTTATGACTCTTAAACGTTACATTCAGGTGAGTGAAAAAACAGCGAGAAAACACTGTCTCAAGCTTCCGGAAACAGACGTCTGTCAGACCGGTTCATACCTGATTGAAACAGCTAGCTCCCCAGCTAATCAGATGGAGAATGGCTCTTCTGGATTACGCATGCGCAGTAGGACGGAAAGTGACGTCGACTGAAAAATCCCTCTATAAATATAACTTACAGGACGCACACACATGCTTTGGTCTCATTTTGTCTTTTCAACACAAGATTAAATCAATTAGACAGCTCTAAACTTGATCACCCTTTCATGGGCCAAGTTAGACCCCCCAGGTCCCACTTTGCCATAGACTGTTGCCATACTTGCTTAATATGAAACTAGGTAAGGTAAGGTAAGGTACACTTTATTGTCCCCGTAGGGAAATTTGTCCTCTGCATTTGACCCATCCTTCAATGCCTCTGGTGCATCTCCTCAGGAGCAGTGATCGCCGCAGTGCAGCGCTCGGGGACCCATCTCCAGATGTTCTTGCTAGGCTTGGTCAGGACTACCGTAGCTGGAGGATATTACCCTAATGTGCATGTTATTGGTTGATGGGGGAAACCGGAGTGCCCAGAGAAAACCCACCCAGACACGGGGAGAAAAATGCAAACTCCGCACAGAAAGGCCCGGCCCGTGCGGGAATCGAACCCGCGACCTTCTTGCTGTGAGGCAAGAGCGCTAACCGCTCAGCCACCGTGCCGCTAAACAGGACAGAACCTGGTCAGTACTTGGATGGGAGACCGCTGGAACAGCAGGAGCTACAATGGGACAGTTGGAGCAGATTGTTGTTGTATCCATGAACCAGACACTTAACCCACCCTGCCTCAGTGTCTCGTAAGGCATTAATTAATTTGTGATAATGATAATAATTATGTCTGTTTTATGTATCATTGTTGTTCTGTTGTATTGTTAGTTTTTTTTTGCATTAATAATTCTGAAGTCTGCTAGGATGTTTTCTGTTTTATCTCATGCAGTCAAAGAATAAAAGCTACACATGCACTTATATCATTGACAGGTATTGTAAAAGTGACAACACATTAGAAAACAATTACTCTTCATCTTTGCTTGTTTGTTGACGCTGCTGATCATTTGAAAACCTTACGTTACACTATTATGTCTCTCTTTTCCAGGCTCTTATATTTCCGCTCCTTCACCAGAGCCTCGGCGCGTCTCAGACTTAAGCCGTTTATTTGCAGTCGAGTTGGTAAACATGTGGTGTGTGCTAACCTGTGAGGCTAATTGAGTGCTGCTGCTGCTCTGGCTGCACCACATGAGAACCAGAGCATCACATTTCCCAGCGTTTAATGACCTCGGATCATTAGAGCCGGATGAGGAGAGTCCTACTGACTCTGCAAGAACAAGAAGCCTCTGTGACACTGACTTTGCAGACATGTGGACATGTGCTGTGCAGGCAAGGCTCTAGTTTCACTTTTTTGTTATGAAAACTACATGTTATTAAAATTATTACCATCTTTAAACATGTTCCTAATGAGTGTCCACTTCACAAAATTCCACACACTGACACGTTAACAAACAAAACTCATCAGGCCGGATGCAAATTTGTCACAAAAATGCACTTAATGCCATAAAATGCGCGTTTAACATGTAAACTTGACACCTTGGAAATGTGTTGGAAAATGTCATAGTGTATTTTTGGCATAATTTAGACAAGTTTGTAGCTAAAATGTAAAATTGTATTTTCGTTTTTATGCGAGTGAATGCTGTGGTTCCAACACAATAGTTTTGACAAAGAAACACAAACATTTTGTTCTGTAGTCGGTTATGGCAAAACAAATCTTGAAAGTCTGCATTATAAAGCATTTCATTTGATCCGAAGAAGCCCTTAAACACTAAAAGTAACACTAATTATAAAAGGAATATAAATCAATAGGCTGCATATTAATATCCTAGAAAGAAATAAAACTCAAATCAACAGAAAAATAATGAGGGTGGACTAAATACTTAAAGCACAAGATTATGTATTAGAGGCCCATCCACAAAGTTTGTACCTGGGGCCTTGAATTTGGTGCTACGCCCCTGCTGACTGTGACTTGTCTCCAGACCTGGACCTGACTGTGACTTGTCTCCAGACCTGGACCTGACTGTGACGCGTCTCCAGACCTGGACCTGACTGTGACGCGTCTCCAGACCTGGACCTGACTGTGACGCGTCTCCAGACCTGGACTGACTGTGACGCTCTCCAGACCTGGACCTGACTGTGACGTGTCTCTAAACCTGGACCTGACTGTGACGCGTCTCCAGACCTGGACCTGACTGTAACGCGTCTCCAGACCTGGACCTGACTGTGACGCGTCTCCAGACCTGGACCTGACTCTAACGTGGCTCCAGACCTGGACCTGACTGTGACGCGTCTCCAGACCTGGACCTGACTGTGACGCGTCTCCAGACCTGGACCTGACTGTGACACGTGTCCAGACCTGGACCTGACTGTGACGTGTCTCTAAACCTGGACCTGACTGTGACGTGTCTCCAGACCTGGACCTGACTGTAACGCGTCTCCAGACCTGGACCTGACTGTGACGCGTCTCCAGACCTGGACCTGACTGTAACGCGTCTCCAGATTCTTTACCTGTACAGTCTTAAATAGAATAAAACAGCATTTGACGTAAACTCAAACCAATAAACTAATCTTTTCACATTCTTCTTTTGTCGCTTTCCTCGTATGAAAAACCTCACACTGTACTTGAACTTTTAATCCTCTCTGAACCCACAGCGCCGTTTGTAAGACTTTGAATTATGCTTAGCTTCTCCAAATGGTTCCAAATGCACTCCGTTAATAAAATGGCGGTCGGTAATGAGTAGATTTTCTGCCCTGGAGCCAGTTCCGCGACCGCCTGCAGTTCCCCATGTGCCATTAACATCACACATATAGAATCTTCACAGTCAGAGCTACGGGACAAAACCGGAGCTCTACCAGAGGGATTTTTTTATTTCTAAGGGCCCAGCGCATTCTCCCTAAATACAGAGGCAGCCGTAGTAATTGAATACGCACCAGGTAAGCCATTTAAAACAAGTGCAAATGCAAAGTGCAGCGTGATAAAGAAAGGAAGTCATCATCATCTGAGCGTTCATGCTGTTTTAAAGAGCTGAGTCCTGCTGCAAATGAGATCGCTTTAGTGTTACTGCTCTGTGGGGTTAAAATATGGCTAAAAGTAACATCTGTGCATTATGACTTACCTTTACAAGCATGTACAAGTAATGTATGTGTGTACTTTGAGGCTATCAAGTATTGAGCTCTCTAGCTGCTAACTTCTGCTGTTGCCATTAGTTCTAGACATTGGTATTATAATGTAGCGGTTAATGCTATGAAAGAAACAATAGAACACAACATTGACCTTATTCCGTCCCGCCCACTTCCTGTTTGCTCTGTTAAGATAGATAACATGCTAGCCTGTCTGTTTTTGCTTTTCAATAGATATAACAACACACCAAACTAAAATTCTTCTGACATAAAAAAAAAAAATTCTCTCATCATATTGTTCACAAATCTATGTGTATTAGTGAGCACTTTTTTTTATGAGATTATTTTCACATGTGACATATGATGCTGATTTGATAGTATGAATATTGCTGTGCTAGCTGCAATAAGACTCTTTAATAATTATTATATTTAAACAAAAAAAGACTTTCAATCTTAATTTGTAATATAGAACCTCTACAGCAGCACAAACAAAAAAATCACATTTGTTCTTTCAAATTCTGCATTATGATCCAAAGCACCTTTTCACTTAACAAGTCCCACGCTGATTTTTGATTATTAGGCAATGCTTTCAATCCCAAGTAAAATAATTATTTTTGCAGAGCCTTAATTCGACAAGATTAAAATGATTTACAATGTACTTAGTTGATTTTCATAAAACTGTAACCTTTCTCAAAAAGTGTCTTTTCAAATTCAGATTTTTATTAATTCATTTACTATCACTTATTCCTGACTTGAGCCTATCCCAGTGACTTTGGGCCTTAGGCGGGGGAACACCCTGGATGTGGCCAACTCGTCACAGGGTTAGACAGACAAACATTCATTCTCTCATTCACTCACTCACTAAGGGAAATTTACAGTGATGCCCAATTAACCTAAACATGCATGTTTTTGGAGGTGGGAGGAAACCGGAGTACCCGGAGAAAACCCACGGTGACACGGGGAGAACATGCAAACTCCACCCAGAGAGATCGTGAGATGTTGATATGGTCCGACCGGGAGTCGAACCTACAACCTCCTTATTGGGAAGCCAGAGCTCTAACCACTCTGCTACCGTGCACCTCAATTGATATTGAATTGATAGATATTTTTAAAATGTTATTTCTAATTTCAGTCTAATTTCATTTTGACACATAGTTCACAGTAGTTTGCAGTAAAATGCATGTACAAGGAAGTTTGAAGCTTCTATGGTCAATAATCAAATTGTATTTACATTTTTTAGAGTGTTTTTTTTTTTTTTTTTTTTTTTTACAACTCACAAACAAATGAACCAGAGACATCAGGTGCACAGCTGTCCGTCACGTGCAGCAGCGCTTCATGATTTCTCTCTAAGAAGCACTTGGATCAAAGTTGGAAAACGGGAGCCTATATTATTTACACGTTCATGGGCCTAAAAGGATACTCATGTAATCAAGATCTTTTTCCCGGTTTGGCTTTGTTTGACTGCATCTTTACGCAAACGCTACTCCACGCTGGATTATAACCATTACACATGTACTTTGGGATTGATGATTACAGACAGTCGGTTATCGCAACAGCGGCAGCACAATTTATAAATATTAAAAACATTATCAATACTGCACAATGAACTACTGTCCAAAACAAGTTATTCTTTGCAGATGTTTACACATAAAGCTACATATAGACAGAACAGTTAAGAGTTTCCTTTGCCTTGTTATTCCTTTAACACACCACCTTTCAGCTGAGCCTTGAGTCTTTACATCTCATACTATCCCAGACGGGCTCTGTTCCTCTTATACAAACCAGCTGTAGCTTCTTTCATATGGATTCCCTGCGTATTTCCACCAGCTCCGACATTGATGTTCTTTACTCGAGTTCCTGACAGCTATTGTCTTAAAACAGCTCTCTCCCTGTCTGCCCTGTCAGAGCTGTCCGGGGGGAGCTCACAGAACACCAGACCCTTCACAGCCTCCCTCCGCGGACCCAGCGCAGCAACGCAGAAACATCTCAACGTGTCACTGGAAACAGACTTAAATAGACGCTCTCAACGTTTGACTGGATCAAGTCCAAAACCAAGATGGACGACAGGACAAGACGTACTTTATATTCAGAGATGAGCGTTCACTTCTTTGCTCCGATTGGCCGATGTGGAGAGGTGTTTTAAACTGGTACAGTGGGTGTTATTATGAGACAGAATTTATTTAACTATTGCAGATTTTATATCATTTTTATATAAAGCTGTGCCTGTAATTAAATGGAAATGAGTTCAAATATCTGTGCTGAGACTTAAATGGATTTTAGCTTGTTTTAGCAAAATACAGTGCACATTTCTAATGAAACACATTTCATTAAAAAATCTATGCTCATTTTTTGCCATTTAAAACTGCACACAAACAAATATTTAGTTTGGGATTTTTTTATAGCACTCACATGTTTTACCTTCTTACCTAATTAATTCGGAATTGAATAAATTGTTTTTTCCACTGCAAAAAAACAAAAAAACGGTTTTAAGTCTGACAACCTCCTCTCGTAAATTCTTATAGACTTCTTCCTAGACTTCTTTCTTTTTCCTTTTTCAATTCAGTAAGTACACAGTGGTCTCATTTTTCGACAGAGTGCTGCATTTATAATGGACTTTTTAGTGGAAAACACAAAGTTTATTAATTTGCAACTTAAAAAGTTAGCTGCCAGAACTTTAATTAAGCAATACAGAAGCAAACTTCCTGGGTTTTTGTGGACAAAACTCTGTTATTAGACGTTACAAGGACTAACTACAATATACTGTATCTGTGATGGGACAGTTCTTGGGGCAAGCTGCCCCGTGCAACATGGTGCCACACTGGTTAGTGCTCTTTCAACTGAGCAAGAAAGTCCAGCACAGGATCTTTGTATGTGGAATTTGCTCTTCCTGTGACTGTGTTGCCTTCCTAGCGAGTCTCTCCAACCTTCTGTTCGAATGCAGCAGGGTCTGGAACTGAAGACGAAGGCAATCACTTCGTTGTCCAATTTTGGGACAATCCAATCTCAAACGTCCGCTTCCCTCCACCAACCTCTCCTGAATTTTCGAACTTTTTCGAATTTTTCGAACCGTTTCAACACATTCAAGATGGCAGACGTAGCTGAAAGATTATTTTCTTCGACTCTTGGACTCATAAATGTATCAATTTCTTAAAATCTGAGCAGCAAACAGTGTTGAAAGCATTCGTACTGAAAAACACTCAACACTCAGAAAACCCACCGTTGAAATCAAAACCTACCGTTTTGATCTCAGACCCTCACGTCTTTGTAAAGTGTCTGTCAAAGCGTGTAGGAACTGACTAGTCAGGCAAGTGTCTGTGTAGGGTTCTTCCATGTGCTGCAGTTTCCCTAACACTAAAAACATGTCCAGTAGTGCCTCAGGACAAGATTTAAAATAGCTGTAAAGCTAGAATCTGGTACAAGCATCTCTGCCATTATACATAATGTAATTGTATATTGTCTTCTCTGACCCTATTTTGTTTTCCTTATAACTCAGCCATAAAATAATATTTTCTGTTTATTGTTAGTTTATAGTTTGTCTAACTGCAGTACAAGTACATTTTTAACCCTCAAGATGTCCTATAAATACTCTATTTCACATTTGTACAAAATCTTTGCCATTTAGTCAGTTACTAAGTGAATTTAAGCAAGTTTTAGGACATTTTTAAAGTTTTTGAATCAGAGATAAAAGTTACAGTGCCATTTTAACTCAGCCATAAAATAATACGTCCTAGCCATTTTAAATTATAGTTAAAAGGGCCCTATCAATCAATCAATCAATCAGTCAGTTTATTTTTCCAGACATTTCTGTCTTAGGCATAGAAAGCCAAAAAATTATACAATCAATATACAATCAACAAACAGTCTGAAAAGGAATAGGCAGAAGCCGTAGCTTATTTCGCCTACCCCATACACAAAACGTAAGGAGCTGCTACATTCAACATGTACAGTTTTTAAGGAAATAATAAAACATAAATCAGCATTTAATTGTACTATATGATTTAATCATTTTCTTTTTATACATACTTTTGAAACGATTAAGTGTTCTACAGTCTTTGATATCTTGATCTAAGCTGTTCCAGACATTTACTCCAACAACTGAAATGCAGTGTTGTTTTACATTTGTTCTAACCTTTGGTTTCTGAAATATATCATATCCTCTGAGTTTATAAGCACAGTTTCGATTATGAAACAGAGCTTGGATGTGCAATGGTAACTGGTTATTCCTAATTTTATACATAAATTGTGCTGTTTTACAACTTACTAGATCTTTGAATTTCATTGTGTTGTTTTGAATAAAAGGTTGTTTGTATGTGCCCTGTTAGGGGCTTTATTCACAGTTCGCATTGCTCGTTTTTGAACAGTAGTAATTTGATTGGTATTTGTTTGATATGTGTTTCCCCACACCTCCACACAGTAGCTCATGTAGGGAAGAATTAATGTACTATAAAGGATGTACAAAGTTTTTTCATCCAAACATTCTTTTACTTTTGATATAATTGCTATTGATTTACATAATTTTGTCTTTATAAATTGGATGTGATTTTTCCAATTTAGATTGTTTTGGATTACTATTCCCAGAAATTTAATTTAATTTACTTGTTCTATCTTTGTGTCTTGAATAGTTAAATTTCTATTCAACTTTGTTCGACGATTTGTAAAAACTATGAATTTGGTTTTCTTTAAATTTAGTGTTAATTTGTTTGAATCGAACCAACTTTTTAAGAGTTTTAGTTCTTTTTCTACCTCATCAAGTAATACTTCTAAATCGTTGCCACAATGAATTAAATTTGTGTCATCTGTGAATAATATAAGGTGTAAAGTTTTGGAGACTAAACATATATCATTAATATAAAGGATAAAGAGCAAAGGGCTCAACACTGACCCCTGGGGGAGGCCACAGTTTTACCATTCATTTCAATGGGAATGTTTTTTTCCAACTGTTTAGTAATAAACTATAGAGTTGGAAAAAACATATGTAGTTCAGCAATTTACGTTTTGTTCACTGTAAAACCTCAAAATGATCCAAAAACCGCTTAAAAACAGAAACAGCTCCAGTGACTTCCTGTTTAAAACTGCAGAAGTACTAAGCCCCGCCTCTTCACTTTAAAATGTAACTGTAACAAGCAACAGATTTTAAATAACTCTTTTTATTGTTGGAAAGTGACTATGGGACAGTTTTGAACCACACATGCTTTGCTTTGAGTGTTAATTTTCGAATTATAACAAGTAAATACAGACAAGTGGGACAAGTGAAGAACCAGGAAGTGTTTGAACACTCGAGCAAGAGCTGTAGAAGAATACAAGATTACTCAAACATACATGAATCAATTCAAATACAACTTAGAGTAAACTAATGATGAGGGAATGTAGTTATAAGGTTCAAATCATTGAATCATTGATTTTACATGGGCCCTCTTTAAACTTCAGTTGAGATGCATATTTTTGGCAACTTTTTTTTTTAATTTGTGTAATTTGGTCTTAATTTGTTAATTTTGTTTGGGGACAGTAAAACCTTGGCCAATGGAAAACAAGGTTGCCTTGTTACCTATTGGCCTGTTAGCCTGTCAATTAAAATACTCTTTAAATGTTTCTAACAGTAGAGGTGGCCCTGGGCGTTTGACAAACTTTTCGTTTCCTTGCTTAATTTGTGTTTTCCTGAAAAATCCAATACCATAACTCAAAACCCTTAATTTTAACCTTTAACCTCATATTAGTGTTACCAAAATTCCTATGTGATGCTTCAGATAACTTTTCAAACCGTATTTTTTCTCAGAATCAAAGAACCATAACAAGATTTATTTTAAAATCTATTCCACTCAATAATCACAAATACGTAGCCACTGTCAGAAAATGAAAACCCTTTACCATGACCCGCAGTAAACCAGCGGCTTGTGCGGAACGAAAGCTTTACATTCACTGCCAAATCACTTCACATTCCCATTGAAATGAATGGTAAAGCTCTTATGTATTAATCACGTATAGAGCCGTGCTTACGACTACCGGAGGGAACAAAGGACACTACACAGCCAGTGCTCTCAGGTAATTATCTTGACGTCATTTGCAGCCTTTGACTCGGTGTTGAAAAGAACATGAACAAAGTCACCTGACCCCCACCTGAGATTGTGATTGGTTCCAGGTCGAGCGTCGTACAAAGGAACGACTATATTTGTACAATACGGCTGTCAGTCACGCAGCTCTTGGATAATAATGGAAGTGAAATGCAAAAAGGCAGGAAATTATGTCCGCAATGTATATGAAATGTGTTTGAATAGGCTGGGGTTGATGTGTTCTCAAGTGGGTTTTGAGACTGTGGTTGTGGAGTTGTTGAGGGGCTGTGTTAAGGTGAGAATTTATTAGGAATTTGAGCAGGTATTTGGAGATAGAAGCGACAGGTTAAGATGGTTTGAACTTGTAAAGAGGACAGAAAGTTAATATATGCTCAGCTTTCTGCTAGAAGAGAAGATTTATCGATTTTGTGAAATGAAACATCCAAACCCACAAAGCCAAAACGTAAAAAAAATGAATAATAATAATAATAATTTTGGTTGAAGCCATGTGTCGACATTTTCAGCTTCTTCTTTTTTACAAACAATTTGGCTTTTTGTAGCATATTGACGTAAAAACGATGTGAAAACATGCTTATCGTGCGTTTTTGACATTTAGTTGTGAATCTACGTTTTCTTCTGAAACTGTGTTGGATTATTTCCCCTGTGTCATTTCCTTTTGTTGGCTGTTGAAGTGGAAGACACCTGCGTTTTATTACAAAGTTTTGAGTAACATACAAAATGCAGAACAATGCAAATAATATATACATCATTACATGTCCTGTAAAGCTTGGGCTCTTGGATGTTTTTTCTCATAGCAAGTTCATTCTAAAAGCAGGACTTTTCTGTCACACTTGCTGGTTTTATTGAATTATTAAATATTTTATCTTTTCAAAGCAGAGCCATTTGAGTCACTGTATGACTCTTTGAATTGTGCAGAAGGGGAAAAGACTACTTCAGTTTTGTGTCTGACCAAAGTTGTTCCTAATGCATGTGAGTCTAGTGACGTACCAAAGAGTTCGTCAGAGTGTGAGCGGATACCAGACCCCGCTGATCAAATATGGCGGGTGCTTTTGTGTCAATGGCTTTGGGACGTTTACTAGGTTTTGTGCAGGCTTTTGAACACGCACAGTTGTGTTTACTTCATTATACTTTGCGTAACAAGCGTAAGCCACACGAAGCCAGAAGCGTTTTACTGACCGTTCATCCACGCAGAGTGAGAGTTTGTAGATTGAGCAGCGGAAGCCTTAGCTAAAGTTTAAAAAGAGCTTTAAACCGAAAAAAGGTTGCTATCTGGAAATAAGTAATAATTGCCACAAGATCTGACCATTCTTTAAACTGAAGCTGCTCAGTCTGCTGAATAGGAGCAGGTTCTGTTTGTATTGCGCTCTATGGAAAAATTTCAGTCCAACATGTAGAGGGATTTTCCTAACCTGACTCACGCCGATGGATCTGTGTTGGACTCCAATTTGAGTTCTTCCACAGTATCCATTTGGAACTGTACTCACTGAAAGCGTTCGGGAAAAGGTAGGGTGTTTAGTGAAATACATTGAGCTGATAGGGTGAGCGGCCTACCTTATTTGTGCTTAGCCAATCACAGCAACAACTCGTAATGGTGTTTCCAATGTCCGCGTATCTCTGTTAAAACAAAATGCAGCAGAAACACGTACATCCATTGGAGCTGCCATCTTTGTTTTGTTTGTGATGTGATTGGGCCGATAACCTGCTGGGTCGGACTCCAAACCAATTGAGCTGATGGAAGGCCAGATTGATCATCTCAAGTTTGTGAATTCACAAATATTGTGAGATAAACCATCGGGCTGGCCAGGTTAACATTGTCCCACTGGGCAGCTACAAATCAGCAACCCTACCCAGAGTTTTAGTAGATAATTGATGATACATATAAAGCTTGGGATGGAATGTCAAAAGACAAGTGTTGCTATGGAAGAAAAGGGAAATCTCCCATTTTTGTAGCAGGTTTGAGAAACTTCTCTAAGAATACATTAGCCAAATCAATGCCAAAAACTAAACAAAGCAGCTGCAGAACAATATGATCAACTACTAAGGGCCAGATTTATCAAGCATTTGCTCATGTGCAAAAACATGTTAGGGGGAGAAAAACCTCTAAAGATGCAGAATTTGAGGTGATTCATATCTGTTTTGTTTAGTTTGTTGTATGTGCATTTTCCAGTATTAAAGTTTGTGTAAAATGCTCATAAATAACACATGATTGTTTTTATTTTTGCACCCGCAATTTAGCACCTGGCTTGATAAATCAGGCCCTAAGTCTCTACCGCTACATTTTGTATATCTATCATTCTGTAGTGTCAGAATAGGTTTTAATGAATGCAGCCAGTATTTATCATTTCAAAACCTTCATTGATTTAACAATAGGCCAAGTGAAAATTCTACAGATTTGTGATGTCACAATCTTAGACTTTAGAAAGAGCCGTCGCTCATAGACAACCAGTGGAAACAAGTGGAAAAAGCTCAGTTGTCAGCTAACTGCAAGAGTTTATCACTGTGCGAAAACAAAAGTTATGCTGCTAAGTCAACATTTGTGAAGGAAACTCAATCCTACGGCCCTTAAAAGTTACATTCAGGTGAGTGAAAAAACAGCGTCTCAAGCTTCAGGAGACAGACGTCTGTCAGCCCGGTTCAGACCTGATCCAAACAGCTAACCCTCTTCTTGTTTCGTTGTTAATTCAAAGAAGTTTCCCCATGTAAGCAGATGAAGAGCAGCTCTTTCTGCATAACGCATGCGCAGTAGGGCGGAAAGGGATGTAGATCAAAAATCCCTCTATACGTCAATTATTCAAAAATTTGCCTCTGGCTTTGTATTTTTGTATTTCCTTTGGCTTTCTACAATGTATGGTCAAGAGTCCAAATGAACATAATTTAAACACAGAATATATTAGATTTATATTTGGTTTTATTGGCTTGGATAAAAGACCCATCCATTTGTTCATAAGTTCAGCTCGTCTCCGTTGACTTCTGTTGGTGGAAATCCCAAATACAGCTCATACAAAGAACTGATCCAACGTCTGGCTCAACTTTTACTGCAATTAAACCATCAACTTCACCCCATCTTCACTTCAAATCATCCGAACTGGGCCCGCAGCCCCGTCCAAGCACGGTCCTTTTGTTTTTCCTGGATGTAAGTGCATGTTTTTTCGGCACACTCGGGTTAGCCAGCATGGAGTCCCGCTAACCACTGTAATCTGCTCCGGTTTGAGTCTGCCTTCCCTAACCCCGAAACCCCGTGTCTGAACCATGAAATGTCTGGAGCTGGCGGAGGTCCGTGGGGCGTAATGCGAGAGCGGAGAGCAGTTTAACAAGGCTCTGGAAGGAGACGCAGCCAACAGTCTTCAACAGTTGGGCATTAGAGAGGAAAAGTCTGGGAACGTGGTTTAAGGCAAAGGAAATATGAGCTCTCAATTAATGTTGTTAATTATAAAGGTTTGCCAGCGGTTTTATGACTGGTATGTTCTCATAAAGCCACTGCAAATGTATTAAAATGTTATTATCAGGGCAATTTAAGGGACATGAACACTTAAACATAGGAATCAAAGCTTTTAATATAAAAAGACAACAACTTGACACAGAAATGAGAAGTCCAATCCAAAAATTTTAGATAAAGAACACGCTGTAATGAAATAACATCTTTATTTAGACAGACAGAAGAATTCTTTTGTTAAATATAGAGATCTGAAACTTTAGCTTAAAATGTCCAAACTGATCCTGAAAAAGAAAACATGGAATATGGAGACAGAGCCTGAAATTACTTGATGCAGAAAAACTCCTTTGATGGTTAGCTATTATTTTTGTTGATTATTAGTATTCATATATCAATGAACTGAAATTGTTTTGGACAAATCTCTTCCACCAACGGCAGCACGATAACTGGGTATGGAGTTTGCATTTTTCCTCCAAAGACATGCATGTTTAGGTTAATTGGGCATCACTGTAAATTTCCCTTAGTGAGTGAATGAGAGAGTGAATGATTGTCTGTCTAACTCTGCGGCAACTTGGCCACTGTCCAGGGTGTTCCCCGCCTAAGGCCCAAAGTCACTGGGATAGGCTCCAGTCACCCGCGACCCCTAACGGGATTAAGCGGTAGAAAATGAATGAATGTTTAGGTGGGTTTCCTCCTGGCACTGAGGGCAACCCTAAACATGCACCAGAGGGAAGTACTTCTGCAAGTACTCCTGACCAAAGGTTCTAGAGAATGGTGCGACAGGAGCTTACTGTTACTGACATGTGGCTCTAAGACAACAGGGAATTCACAAATTAAATATTACATGCGTAATTGGAGTCCGATCTGACAAGAAAGTGTATACGTATATACCATGACCATACATGTCAATAGCGTGTGATTAGCATGACTTTACGCCTTTTTTGCGTAAATATGACACATGCTATAGCCCCAGTTTATTTCTGTGGTGGTAATCTTAACCTAACCCGAGCCCCAGCCCTAAACGTACACATTTTAGTAACTCAAAGCCTAAACTGTTACACCTAAAGAAAATGTCCCCACCTTGCTTCAACCAAAACAATTTTAAGCCATAAAATATTGAGCTTATTTACATTTTTTCAAATTGTGCAATATTACAGCGTAATGTACATACGCAAAAAAGGCATGAAATAATGCTTTATCTACGCTATTTATGTGTCGTGGTACATATTCGCTTTCTTGTGTGACACTGTCTACTCAAAAGCTACTAGCAAATCTTTATTTCATGTCAATAGGGCAAGTATTGGCTGAGTTACAAGGATAAACATGTGATAAACTAGTACACCAGCAGATTTAATCACACAAATATGACATCCAAAAGCAGAGCAGTGCTGGAGTGGCATTAAAGGGTCAAATACAGAGAATGAATTTGGGAGTAGTAAAGTATTTCTCGAGCCTGAACTAAAAATGAGTTTTGAACAAAAGTAGAAACATTGATGATGCACTTATAATATAGCAGCATATAAATATTCGTAAGATGTTGTTATGTAAGTATAAACCAACAAAATTAAGTTCATTTTGCTAGATGTGCCAGGCTTCTTGTTGACTCATGAACAAAATAAATAAATAGATTACCATGAATAGTTTGTTCTCATCATGTTTGGGTGAACATTATTTACAGGAAGACATTTAAGAAAGACATTCGTATACAGTTTATTGGATTCAAGCAGCACAGTTTGACTTATTACATTACGATGATGGAAAACGCCTTTGTATGTTCCAAAACACCAGCTCATTTTGTAGCATTTGTGCAATTTCCTGCTCTTCCTTTCACGCGCCGTTTCAGTAGCTCGTTTTATTGCCTGTAACTCTTCATTAACTCGCCCAAGCTCTCGTTTTCTGAGCTGCCCATTTGAACTCCGACGAAATGAGTGCTTTCTAATTTATTTGGAATTTTTACAGCATCGCGCCAAATATTTTCCCTTGTTGAAAAGCCACACTGTCTCGCGGGTATCTGCTTATTGAAATCAGTCTTTTTTTTTTTTCCCTTCGTCGTGTTTTTGGCGAAAGTCCATCTCGTGCCACATCAACGCAGAACACATTGAAACATATTGGAGCCAGTTTCACTTTCAGAAAACTGCCAGATTTTGTACAAAGCTGGAATTCTCATGTGAACGCGAATGGTTTGAATTACTGTCGGTTTTTTTGATTGTCTCAAGCATGTGGGTCTCTCTTCTCTCTCTCTTTCTCTCTCTCTCTCTCTCTCTCTCTCTCTCTCTCTCTCTCTTCTTTTTGTCTTGCTTCTTTCTCTATCTCCTCTCTCTTTCGCTCCTCTCTCTCTTCTTCTCTTGTCTCTCTTTATCTTTCTCTATATCCCTTTCTCTTCATCCCTCTTCTCTCTCTCAATCTTTCTCTTTATCGCTCTCTTCTCTCTCTTTCACTTTATCCCTCTCTTCTCTCATTCTATTTCTTTATCCCTGTCTTCTCTCTGTCCTTCTCCTCTCTCTCTTTCTTTCTCTTCATACCTCCATTCTCTTTCTCATTCTGTCTCTTCATCCCTCTCTTCTCTCTCGCTCTTTCTCCCTTTCTACTCTTTCTCATTCTCTCTCTTTATCCTTCTCTCTCCTGACCCACTCTCTCAACCCTCTCTCTGTTTCTCTCTTTCTCTCCCACAACAGCGCTTTTGCAATCCTCACGTGACCGCAAACAGATCCCGATCGACTTGTCGATCTTTGAGGCAGTGGAAGTTGATCCCGAAGCCTCGTCTGTGAATATGAACTTTGACCTCGAGATACAGGCCTGAAACTACAAGTGCAAACTACACGCACAATCAACAAACGCTATATGCACATACTACATGCGCGAATTACAAGCGCCATCTACAAGCGCTAGTTATATATGCGGCAGTCAGTATTCTCCACTGTCGGTTCGCTGGAGTGCAGAGCAGCTGCACAGCGCTAGCCGACAACGCGACTCCTGAACACACGCGCTCAGAAGAGATGAGATATAGTAGAGGAGAGAAGCAAGACAGAAAGAAGAGAAAGGACAGAGGTAGCGCCACAGAATCCTACCTGCTCATGCTGTGTTGTTGTCCAACCTACCGCAGCTTGTTTGTTTTTGATGCGACTCAGCGTAGCCTGCTGAAATCTCATGCCTTATCATGTATAAGTATGGGAAGATAAACTATTTACTTCTTCTAAGACGTTTTCTGGCGAATTAAGTGTATTTGTAGCACAACTAATTCAAGCACATGCTAAAAGATGTCAGGTGGCGCTAGCATCACGTTAGCATTTAGCTTGCAGCATTGTTAGCATTGTTGGATATATTTACATACTTGGAAGGTTGAATCACTTAATTTATCTCCATGTCTTCGTGTCTGTATTTGACACAATATTTCTCCTAAAGTCCATGTTTGCTGTTGTAGTTTTTGAGCAGTGACTGATAAAGCTGTTGTTCTGATTGATTCCCCGTGTTAACCTTTCCCCTCGGAGCTCCGTTAGTGGGCGTGGCCTTTGGTGCTGACTGTATCTTTAACACAGTAGTTTGAAGTGCTTCCAGTGAGGTGACTTGGATAGCTTGAACTTGACTAGTCTATAAATATTTATAAATATAATAAAATTGCTAATAAATAAAATAATGTAAATCCACTGGTAGATCTTCGGGCTGTGCTCAGACTAGGATTATTTTATTCTGATGTTTTCTCCCGTTGTGTCTGATGTTTTTGTCCCGGCTCGGTCCAGACCAGCTCTTTGGTTCTCATTTGGAGCAGACGGTCCGGGCCAAAACGTTCATATGGTTATTAGGCTCCGGAGGTCCTCAGCCGCTCCAACAGAAGAAGGGAGAGAGAAAGAGAGAGAGAGAGAGAGAGAGAGAAACATTTGCTTTGACTGACCTTTGTGCACGAAGCCAGCAACCCAACGTCTGCTTTATTTACTGCATGGAAAGTCTAATAAGAGAGAGAAAGAGAGAGGGAGGGAAAGAGAGAGAGAGAGAGAGAGAGAGAGAGAGAGAGAGGGAGGGGGGGTAGAGAGAGAAAGATGGAGATAAGATAGAAACAGACAAACATGAAGAAAAGCAAAAAGTGAGACACAGAAACAGACAGAAAGACACAGAGGAAGAGATAGGAAGAGAGAAAATAAAGGAGAGAGACAGAAAGAAAGAAAGAAAGAGAGACAGAGGAGACAAAGAAAGAAAGAAAGAGAGAGAGAGAGAGAAAGAGAGAGACAGACAGAGGAGACAGAAAGAAAGAATGACAGAGAAGGAAAGAAAGAAAGAGAGAGACAGAGGAGACACAGAGAGACAGAGATGAGAGAGAGAAGGAAGAGAGAGGCAGAGAGAAGGAAAGAAAGAAAGAGAGACAGAGAGGGGAAGAAAGAGAGAGACAGAGAAAGAAAGAAATACAGAAAGAATACAGAGGCAAGAGAGAGAGAAGGAAAAATAGAGAGACAGAAAAGAAAATAGAGCGACAGACAGAGAGAGATACAGGGAGAAAGAGAAATATATATAAAGAGGGATGAAGAAAGAGAGAGATAGAGAGAGACCCAGAGAAAGAGGGAGAGAGAGGGAAAATATATTGAAAGAGGGAGAAAAAGAGAGCAAGTGGGAGAGAGAGAAATTTAAAGAGAAGGAAGAGAGACAGAGAGAGAAATAAAGAGAGAAAGAGAGAGAGAGAGAGACAGAAACAGAGAAAAGGAAAGAGAGAGGGAGGAAGAAAGAAAGACAGAGAGAAACAGTAGAGAAAGGAAAGAGAGGGAGAGAGAAAGGGAGGGACAAGAGGATTGAGTGAGAGAAAGAGTGAAAGAGAAGGAAAGAGAGGAGACACATGAAGAAAAAGAGTAAGGGTGGGACAACTGGAGAGAAAGAGTGAGCGATTTAAAGAGATGGAAGAGAGAGAAAATAAGAGAAAGAGAGAAAGAGAAAGACAAAGAGAGAGAGAGAAAGTTAAAAAGACAGAAAGGGAGAGAGGATGGAAGAAAGAGAGAGATAGAAAGAGAAGGATAGGGAGAGAAACTACTTGCATTTATTTACACGATTTATAAAAACAAGGTCCAAAGTGTGAGCCAAGTGAGTGTTTCGAAACGCGGAAAATTTATGTTACAAAACCACGATTTACATCCTGGTCGGACGCCCGGATCAAACGGAGTGATTTGTGGAGGATCAGTTTCAAATCTCCAAGTGACTTTGTAGCTGCAGAACTACACACATCTGGAGTCATTTTGAGATTGTTGTCATTAGAAAAAAACGATGATAAGATAAGGCAGAGTCATGTTCTCTGTTGGCTGCTGTGTGTTCAGTTGAGTCGTATCTAATGTGGAAATAAGTTTTATAATTTGTGAAATATCCTGCTTTGTTGTAGGTTTATCTTTTTCTGTATCCGGCTGTGTATATCTGTAAAGTATGATTTTAAAATGCATGACTAAAGCTGAGATTCTGTACTTTTAGCATACTTATTGGTCTGGTTTACTCTGATTATAAGTGAGAACAAGCTCTGCAAAGAAGAAAAACAATATAATTTCTGACTGAAATTTCCTTGGAGCAGTGAAGTGTTTGCAGTTTTGACACGGGTGACACTTTGGGCATATCTTTCCGCCAAAATGGGGAGACAACATATTTTATAGTAGATGCAACATTTAATGCTCATACTATTTTCCATTTAGCACTAGGGACGTGTACCAAGACCTGTTTTCATAACAGCCCCGATGCTGCGCCTTAACGGTCCCCTGGATTGATAAGCTCCAGCCCTATCGATCAGTCCCGATGGAGTGTGTTTCATAAAATCTGTCTCGTGCATGCACCTTGTCAGCCCTGCTTCCATCGTGCGCCGTACGTAATCTGTACTTTTCCGTCTCCTCGCTTGTATTTGTGCCACACACATACAGGCAGAAAGAACGACGTGTGTTAAAAGACCAGATTGATAAGCAATATTGATAAGAGTTGTATTGATAAATTCTTAACGATACCCAGCCCTAGGCAGAACTTATGCTACTCTTGTGATTTTTGAAGAAGTCTGGAGGCCTGGTTTTCTTCTCCAACCCAGTTATGCTATACACCATCACTTTACATTGATGGCTAAAGTTTATATTTTAAAATATTTACTTCAGAGATTTGGGTAAGGTTAGGATTTAGATTAGGTTTAGGTTAAATATTTTGGTTAAATTTAAGAATTTGGGAAAGGTCTGCTAACCAGGTAGCATGATAAATGTGTTGGGGAAACTAAATCTGTAGATAATTTTTTTCTATAGCGTTAGCATCCTGTATGAATGAGGGATTACACCGACGTGTAGCTGCTAGCATTAGCCCAACAAAAGTCATGAATAATCATGACGGTATCAACTGGTGCAAACTTATTGACCACATTTAGCAAAAGCTCGCTAAAAAATAACGTTTGGGTTATTACCGCCTAAAAATTACAATTCAAGCTAACAGCTAACTCAATTCAAGTTGAAATTTTTGATCCTGTGTGCTTCAGGTAAGAATCTAATTATTTTTTCACTGTTAATGTCACAGGTAAAGAAAAAAAAAAATTTTAATGGGGACTGACATTCCCGTTCGTTTGTGTGTGAAGCACATCCACATTGATATGGATATATAAGGCTAGAAGAGTATTTCCATGTGTTAATATCTATAGATGGGCATTATATTGCTATTCGTATCATTAATATTTACATTTTTTATGATATTGAAAAATGGCCGATATTTTTAAAGGAGGTTCTCTTGTCTCTCTGTGCACATATACCTTTCAGTTTTCCCTCAAAGCACCAAATTAGCAATTTTGAACTGTAAAATGCTAAGCAAACAAATAATAGAGCTAAAATTGGTCTTGTATTTACATCATAGATACAGTCGGTAAGGTAAAAATACAAATGTGACATTAGACAAATGTTACGGAAATCTGCTTTAAAATTTATGTCCGCAAATATCGGTTATCGGCTCAAAATAATTTCATATTGGTCCATCCCTAAATATACAGAATAAAAAATCCACAAAATGCATCTCAAAACAGGAAACAAACCCATAAATATTGTGAAAAAACATGCTTTGTATTCACATTCAAAGTCATTGTGCATAACTTACCACTAAAGTATCCAACAATTATGACCTTATGAGACTTTTGCTAACTCCAGCTCTTCTTCTATCTCTGTAAAACTCACACAAAACATTTAAAACCCTTGTCTATCTTTCATCGCATCGACCAAGCGTCCATCTTCGCTCCACATCCAGTCCAGCGTTCGCCGCCCTCTCTCTAAAGCCAGAGGTGAGATTTACCGCACCAGATAGCAACCTTTAGCTTCCAGATAAAGCTACAACTAACACTGATAGCTAACTCCCCCAGCTCAAAGCCCCAGCCGCGGCCCCCATTAACCCCAAAAGCATCGAGGAAGTGCGGAGAGACTGCCGGGGTCGAGATCACTATCATATTTATGTTACTGATTGTTTAACCTCTGCTCCTCGGAGTCCAGTGTCCCGGGTGAGTTTGTGGGGGTCCCGTTCCCGCCCTGCGACGCAGAAGGAGGCGCGTAATAGCAGGGAACCAAAAGGCCAGCGCCGAAAATGGAGTGATGAAAGTGTCAGTCAAGACCTGCTTTCAAGTCTGGACAGACAGAGAAGAGAGGGAGAGGAGGAGACGGGGTTTGGACACGGATTTTAAGACATATTCACACAAATGTTGTCCCTTTTTATAGAAACATGTGAGTCCAGAGATTATCTAGATAATTAGGGCTTAATCGTCAACTAATTTAGTAATCGAAGAATTGTTAACTGGTCTTTTAGGTTCTTAAGCTTGGATGAACTGAAAAAAAAAAAAAAAAAAAGTTTTATGACTCCAACTGGGCAGCAATGACATAGCAATGCCTCTTACTAGAAAAAAACAATCTTAAATAAGTCAGTGTTACTGGTAAACACAAATTTTATCTTGACTTGAGTAAATGTGGCTAAAGTCGAGTGGTTCTGAAAATTCTACAAATGCTATTTGCCTATAGAACTATATATCTATGTGATTATTTCAAGTACACTAGCTATTTTTGCTTTTTTCAAATAAGAAAATGCTTGCTATTTTTTGCTGTGCTAGGCGATCCTTGTTTGGTCATGTGTTTTAACAACATATGATCCAAAACAGGAAGACACATTCTGATCCATTCTAACGTTTTATAAATTGCTGCACATTACACTGCTACATTCTGTGAAGCAGATTCACAGGAAGAGCGATTGTTTACATTTAGAGTCAATGCAAATAGTGACATAATCATTGTGAGACAGACATAATGAGGTGCCACATCCTCTACTAAAAAATAGATTAATTTATGAAAGCTGCATCTAATATTGTTCTGTTTGTTCACCAAATTCCACTAAGTCTTTCTGTTGTTGTTGTTGTTGTTGTTGTTGTTAGCATTGTGGCTAACTGATCTTAGCACACTGGCACATCTCGCTCCTAACAGCTGTGAAAAAAACGTATGTCTGTCGTACACTGACTGCGAGGCGGGTTCGATTTGAAACACGTGCAAGTTTCTTGCGAAGTACCTTGTACACCAGTTCCTGTCTACAGTGGTCCATAATTGCCCAACGCTGTGCAGTTTTATGTGGATTCCTGTGGGAATGCTCGTATTATGATTTGAAGTTGCATCAGACAACCTCCGGGAAGAATAGACTTTCTAAGGATTCTTTCCGCACCCTCGTGCGACTCACGGACGTGTGGTCCCACTGCACCGAGGTCCGTGTACAAGGAAGCATTGGTTTTAAGCACTTTCTAAGTCTTGCGAGAGTCACGCGATTCCCAACTTGCACTGAACTAGCTCGGTGTACGACAGGTAAAACACATCGTGATGAATAATTCAGAGCCTCAGAATGTATGAGGTATAAGTGAGCAAAACATGTAAGAAATTTTAAATATATTATTTCTGTTTGTTTACAGTTTTGAGGAAGTGATAGAGGCATAGCACATTTGAACTGGACAAGATTAGAATTAAGTTCATATGAATAATACTAAAAATAATTTGAAAAATGTACTTTTGGGCTGTAAAATGAATTTTGGTAAAACAGCCATATGCGACATTTTGACTTGGAGACATGTCTTTTATGTCTGACTTTAAAGGTCACTATACTTTCTGTGCTATTTCTCCATTCAACTGATTCCCAAATTGAGGTCCAGGGTCCAGGGCCTCCGAAGGCTGGCCACACAACAGGCATGACAGAAAATTGAGCTTGTAAATTTTTTTGATTAAATTACTACTTCAAATCTACAGACATTATCTTATTTGTCCTTTTTACTTGCGAGAGTTACATCATTCATTATTATTAAAAATTTTGTTTGAATTGTCACTGGGGGGCCTTGTGCAATCTTCATGCCCATGGGGTGCTTTGTTCAATTCAACTGTACAAAGTCCTTTTTGAGAGCGTAAACATTCAAATCTGATGCATTTATCGAGATTTTCTGACAACTTTCAGAAGTCGGCACAAGTTGAGCTGTGTCGGTGTGCTAATAGAGGCTATATTTAATAAATTGCTTGTGCTAGTTTTTATAAAAATCACTTTTCTTCAGATGTGCAGTAGCTTGATGAACAGTCAGAACAAAACTACCTTAAAACACATTTGGGTGAAGCGTGTTTGAAGGACAGACTGTGACCTCGTTTTACTTCTTCACTTGACAGAATTATGCAAATCTTAATCAGATTTCTGCACTAATCACATTTACACAGAGGCATATTTTCTCCAAACAGCGACTTTATGGCCCAGTGAAGGCTGAGTGTTGTGACAATAATTTGAGGTAAATGTCATGTTGTGCTCAGCAGAAGCCGCAGTGAGCTAACAATGGACCATCTGCTGAGCTCTGGACTCCGGCGAGAAAAGTCACACAAATAATACAAGAGGAAACTGAAACTTCACTCTGGAGCAGGTGGCTGTTTATCTGTGAGCGGCTTCCAGAAGAGAGATGTCTGAAGCTGCAGTAACTTGTGGTCAGGTGACATCACAACATCTATAGGTCGATAATATTTAATACAGATGAATCTTGTTTAAGCAGTGTTTTTGTTACAGCACAAGAAACGTATTGATCTAGTTTAGTGGGGCCCAAAGTATAGGCATTCTGATTTGGCTCGAAGAAGTGCTCATGTTTTAGACAAAATTTTGTCAAAAGCAAAACCAACGAACACATTTAAGTCGAAATGTCAGCTACAAAAGAGTTTGGGCACCATGGTCTAGTCATTACTAATTTCTTACCAAAATGCAGTGTTGTTGATTGAAAAAACTGATTTTCCATTTGGCCTCATCACTTCTATAATGTGAACGTAACTTATTTTCAACTAGGCATTTTTGGTCGACGTTGTCCGTCTGGTTAGCTGGGGAAACTTCTTTGAATAAAACAACGAAACAGGACGAGAGCAGCTGTTTCGATCAGGTATGAACCGGTTTGACAGACGTCTGTCTCCTGAAGCTTGAGACTGTTTTTTTAAAGTTGTTTTCTCACTCACCTGAGTTTAACTTTGAAGGGTCGTAGGGTCAAATTTTTATTCACAAATGTTGATTTAGCAGCAGAACTTTTGTTTTCACACAGTGATAAACTCTTGTAGTTAGCTGACAACGATGTTTTTTTGACTTGTTTCCACTGTTTGTGTCTTTTTCTGTGCAAATGTTTGTTGATAAACAAAACATTTCTATAAAATATAAGAGATTTTTTGTTAATTGTGAATGCAATGTTTTTTAAAACAACTCATAGACCCATTTTTCTTTTTTATATATAAAAACAGAACTGAGGCTATTATACTAGCCTGTAGGTAACGCAGCTGACTGAGCTTGTACTGCTGTATGAAAGTTGTGAAAAACGCTTCAAAGTGATGAATTATAATGCTCAGATTGCATTGAGTGAGCAAAACATTTAGACCAGGGGTCTTAAACTCAAATGGAGCTGGGGCCGAAATGATCAGAGGCAAATTGGTCGAGGGCCGCATTTTTAAAAATTCTGACCTGCTATGATATTAATAAGATTATTAGGCTGTAAAACCGCCAATACAACATGCAGCCTACAATAAATTCACATTAAGTATTTTGTATTGCATTTTACACTACTGTCTTCTATGTAATGAAAACAAAAGTAAATAAAAGTGTGTAACCAGGGTCACACTGTCCTCCCTGGGGAATTCTTGGCTAAATTGCAGGTAGTTTTCTGTATTCTGGTGCATTTTAGAGGTTTTATTGTCACATCTCAACAAAATAAACCTTTATATTTACAGTTTTATTTTCCAGTCTGGTTTAGGCTGTGTGTTTCCTCCTGTGCTCTTCACACAAATGAACTTTCTGTCTGTTTCACAAACACTACAGGCCTTTATCCGGACATCTGAACACAAGTTTAGGCTACACTGATGACGATTATTTATGGAGCCGCGTATGCAACGTTGTGTGCGTGTTGCCGCCTGTGTGTCGTCGTGCGCATCGTCTTTTTAAACAGGAGTTTATGCACGTTTCTCTGCGAATATTAGATCAATTTTCGTCAAATAAAAAGTGGCGTGGAGCTTGACACATGAGGCACTTCATTATGACATCGAACTTATTCAGGGACGCTCACCTGTCTGCATGAAAAGATGAATCAACATCTGTGCCTTTCTGTTGTAAAGGAGCAGCTTGTTTACGCTGTGACAGTCTCTCCTCTCGTATCTGAAGCTTCTGCTCTCAGAATCCTCCTGTGCTCTGTCCATTTCTTTGTTGAGGAAAGTTTAAAAGTGACTCTAGTTCTCATTCATCTCTCTGTCGTGTGTTTGTGTTTAGCTGCTGCTGCATGGGGCAGCAGGGGGAGGAGCTGAGGCTGCGCTACGCTGCAGTGCATTGTGGGACCTGTAGTTCAAATTGTTATTTGCGGGCCGCATTCAATATTAATCTGAAATCATGCCGCGGGCCGCATTAAATCATCTCGGGGGGCGCATTTGGCCCCCGGGCCGGGAGTTTGAGACCCCTGATTTAGACTGTTGTAAAATATTTTACATTAAATAGTTGTGCTTGTTCATATTTAAAAAAAAATCTTAGAAGACTGTTGATTTACAGTATAATTCTGCGCAACTCATATTATGTGATAAGTGAGTTCTATACTTTACTATGCTGCATTCCAGGTAACTGGAAACTGGGATATTTCCCAATTGAAAAATACCAGTTCCCAGTTCAGAGTGTTCAAACTGAATCAACTCGTATGTAAATTATGGCTAATGCTAACCTTTTTAGGCTAGACAAAGTAAATTTAAATAAACTGTTCCCAATGTTTCCCTAGTTTTGTGACAGTTAACTCTTTCCCCCATAAAGACGTCATTTGACGACCCCCCCTGTGCCCCTAATGACGACTTTTGACGACTTCGCTATATCCCAAAAGACGAGATTTGACGACCTTCCGGTTTTTCGCTAGTAACTGAGAATTTGATAGGTGGAGGCTACCACAACTCACACTAAATTGACCAATAGGATTCAAGAATGCATTTTCACCGATTTTCCCCGAAGTTTTCCGAAAGTAGTTCGGGGGGGAACAACAACACGACGCACGTGAAATGGCAGCATGGCGGCGGGGCACAGATTTAGGAGTGATGAGGAGCGGCACTATTTCTTGGATAACTTTGGAGAAAGTGACTCTGATTCTGACTTTTATGGATTTCCAAGTGACGAAGACTTTGACTACACAGTAGAAAGCAATGATAGCGATGACTTTTCGGAAAATGAAACTTACGAAGACGACGAGCCTGCCGCCGGTGATACATGGAGTCCTGTGATATCCGAACAAACTATCGGGGACTTTGTTCTTGATTATGGACCGAAATTGCCGCGAAATCTGAATGTTGCTGAGGCCAGTCCGCTGAAGTATTACAGTCTTTTTTTCCCTGACGAGATGTACGACAGGATCGCTACAGAAACAAACGCTTACGCTGCGCTCTGTGCGCGAGAAAGTGGCCAAGGAGACAAATACTGGACACCCACTGACGGGGAAGAGATGAAGGCGTTTTTTGGATTGTCGATACTTATGGGGATAAATCCCATGCATGAATACGCGGATTACTGGTCTGGAGATCCATTCCTGGGTGTCAACGGATTTCAGCGCGTCATGACCCTGAATAGGTATGAAAAACTTTCTCAGTACCTACATTGTAATCACGCTGCAGCGCGTCTTGATAGAAATGACCCTAGTTATCATCCCATTGCAAAAGTCGCTCCTGTAGTTGACATGGCACGTCAGAATTTCAAAATGTACTACAAGCACAGTCGTGACATCTCCATTGATGAAGCAATGAAGGGCTACAAAGGTAGAACAGAGCTACGCATGTACATGCCTAAAAAGCCAGAAAAGTTTGGAATCAAGTTTTGGGCAAGATGTGATGGTAGGACAGCTTTCATGTCTGACTTTCAGTTATATTCAGGAAAGCGTGATCAGTCTCCTCTTCAGCAGCTTCATGGACTAGGTTATCGAGTCATTGATGATATGACAAGGGACTTAGTGGGCCTAAATCACTGTGTTTACTTTGACCGTTTTTTCTCTTCAGTTTTCTTGCTCGAGCATCTGCTGTCAGACCACATATATGCTTGTGGGACAATGTTGACAACCAGAAAAGATGTGCCCCCTGCCCTGAAACAAAAGAAACAACTCAAGAGACAGCTGCCCAACAGAGGTGACACCATGAGCTTTCAGAAGAACAACGTCACTGTGACTGCCTGGAATGACAACAACATTGTAATTGTTGCTCACAGTTGCCTTACTAATCCAAGTGAAATGACCACATGTGAACGACAGGTGGGCAGACAGAAGAAGACTGTGCCACAACCCCAGGCTATCAACAGGTATAACCAACACATGAATGGAGTGGATGTTCATGATCAACTGAGGAAACAGTATGCAGCTTCACGTGCCAGCAAAAAGTATTGGAAGTACATCTTATGGTTTGTGGTTGACTGCTGCCGTGTAAATGCCTGGATTCTGTACAAGCTGGCATCCACCAGACAGTTGGGAAAGAAGAGGCGCTATGCTCAGAAGGATTTTGTCTTGGAGCTGAGTAAGGAGTTGATCAATGACTTCACCAGCAGAAAACGAGCTGCTGTTTCGCGAGTGTGGATCTCCTATAAACATTGACATGCAGAAGCGCAAGACCACACACACCTTTGAGCGACTACCTGGAAAACACCGCAGGTGCAAAAGCTGCTACCAAAAAGAACGCCGCCATGAAACTGTATATGGATGTTCAACATGCAATACACACATGTGCAATGACTGTTTCCGGCTGTTGCATCCACCTGAAGATTGAGTCACTTTTGAGTCACATCAGATTAATAAGACTTTTCAGATGTTATTAGATGTTTATATGTTTAAAAAAAACATGTTCAGAGTTCAAGTTTCTTCATGGTAAAAGTAAATGAATTGAAAAAGTTAAATGGGGAAAAAACGAGTTAGGTACACACAGGTATAAAACAGGTACAAACAGCTGTACATCTGTCTAAACTGTATCTGATGATATGAAATCTTTCTCAGTACTTTGACAAATATAAAGTAAAAGTTTTTTAATGAATATAGTGTTCATAACATGTATTTATTAGGTGCTGAATGTAGATTTCTGTTTTCGATTTTGCGCCTGACGAGGTAAATTCTCATTTTCAGTGAGCTGTTATACACCTGTAATTAAGTTGAATTACATTTAAACATCCATAAATGGATAGTTCAGAGTCTAAGGTTTCCAGAGATACCAAATATGTCTATGTTTCAATAAATTTCATGAGTGTGAAACTCATTTATAATCACTTTTGGATATTCGTTCTCTTTCATGCCATTATGCTCTATGGGTAGCCCTAGTAATCTATATAGGGGTTGTTCCTAATAGGCGTCCAAGGGGGAAAGAGTTAAACCTCCAGATTAATTTATTGTGTTGATTGTTGAGCTCATATGTGAAGTGGGACTTCTTCGACCAGGTCCCAGTACACAAGTTGTATTTAATAGTTTGAGTGGCGTTCCAGCGCATTTTTGTCTGGAACACAACCATTAATCTGAACAGACTCTATAATTCAAACACGTGGGAATCAAAATACAACTTTGATTGAACTTATGATGAAAAGTTATATACCGTATCTATATATTAAAAGGTATTTGTTTAGCTTCACTTAATCCATAATATTTCTCCTCTCTCTCTGTTTTTGTTGAATAGAATCCCTTAAATGTATGACTGAGCATGTTCATTGTCACACCGAGATTTAAAAAGCCGTTTGTTGTTTTTGTTCTCGTTCCCAGAGGCTGTATGAGCTCTGAGGCGCATTGTTTAGCCTCTCCTTTGGGACGTCCTGGTTTGGGATTTACTCAGCCTAATCTGTCCCCGGCTCCCCGACGCTCACACTTCTATCAGTGTGTGTGATCTCTGATGGCAATCTCCTGTGTTTCTATTATATCCTGTGGCCTCTTCCATTCAGACGCATCGCTGCAGACGCTTAAGACGAACAAAAACTGGGTACACGATATTTATGAATTACTTTATGATGACAAAGTGGCAAGAAGGGGCAATTTGCGGAACATGTGTGAGAATTTTTGACATAAATTTCAGGTCTTTTATTCAAAATACTGTCTGTTACCTCATCCACATCCATGTAAACACAGAAGTTCTTCATTTTTAGCCAGTATCAATAAAAAATCACGCTGTTCCACCTTGTGATGTCAGTAAGTGGTAATACAGGAAGTGCTCCATTGTGTTTGAGGCTTTGCACACGTTGCTAAAATAATTAGAACACTTTCAGCCATAGATTTCACTGACATTGGAGCTACAGCTATTGTTTTAGCCTAATTTAAAAGGCTTGACTTCTGAGTTCGACAGAAAATACCGAAGCCCAGAAATCTCAATCTCAAAAATATAAAGCATTGCAAAAAGGCATCAACATTATTCAATTGTATTAACAGTTTCATTGAGGCTAATCTCTGAAATAACTTTAAAACTTTCACTTCATGACATCACTAGGTGGAATAGTACATTTTCAGCGCTGTAAAGTTTGGATGGAGGAAGTTTATCAAATTTCATCGTGTGAACACAAACAACGTACAACAAGCCACATTTACTCAGGTCATTCATGACAAGACAAACCCAAAACAAAGCAAAAGTTCAAGTCATGAATTAAGCGAAAGGTTGTTGTCATGAATCAAAACGTATCTGTCGCCATTTTTGGAATAAAGGCTGTAAAATAAGCAAATTGCAGGCCTCGAATGTCCCCGTGTGAATCTCTGTAAAAAGAACTCAGACATTGTTGGGTAATTTAAAGGTGCACTGCGTAAGTGGCAAGGTTTTTGATCAAGGGCGCCATTTTTGGCGTATACTATCTTCAGCTGAAGACATATTTTACGGTTTAAAAGATTCTTTTTGACACATCTGTATTTTCTGCAAAATGTTTTCTGAGCTAAGAAGTCAGTTATTTGTATGAACTGACTTACTTTTTGACTGATTGATCAGTTTACAAACTCAAAAAGTTAGAGAAGAAAATATTATTGAGAGAAAATTGTAAACAAGCTCTTTACAAGACTCATTTCTCATAAACTAAATGCTGAATGCCAATTTATTACTAAAACATAAACCTTACCAAGACAAACAGCTAAACCGGTAAATCTGTGTCTAAATGTGCGATGTACTTTGACAGGCCTGAGTGTCTTACCTTCTAATGAAAATAATCGCCAGATGAGCGAGATTTTTACTCTCAAACAATCTTTACAACTTGTCTGTTGTGTAAAACCAATAGCTTATGCAAAATAAATACAGATAATAACTGGAAGACAACGCCACTCACATTTATGAGCCTGTCTGCGCTTATAGAGGCAGCCTCGGTAAGTTTACAAAACATCATGGTCACATTCAGGCCTGTGCCAGTGGACGGTCACTTTATATATCGTGATATTGAACATTTTAACTTACGCAATGCACCTTTAAAGTTTACAGACATCCCGAGGTAAATATTATGTCAGTATTTCCCAACTAGAGTCACTGGCAAATGAAGAACCTGTATCTTACCATTTCAGATTCAGTAATAAAGAGATAATCTGTATCTCTTCACCTGTCAGTGGTCGTAATGTTGTGGCTAAACGTCTCTGTAATGAACGTGGCCTTGTTTGTGATCGGAGGCGTTTTATCATGTTTCCCATAATGCACTGTGACAGCACACTGCAGCGTTGGTCACTTGTTTAAAGGGGTTAAAAGGACAGATCTTAAACTAGGCCATGCAGCTCGTGTGAATAAATAAATGTAATGCAATGTGAGAGGACGGAGAGACTTGTTATGAATACAGATACAGATTGACCTGCTTTCTGTAGAAATATGTCCTCTGTGTTTGATCCACCCTTCAACTAAAGCCACTGGGGTAACGCGACAACAACATCCTGGTGTTTTGTCCAGGAAGCAACCATCGAAGTAAACTGTGGCTTCTGGAAAGTAAATATTTGTAAACTTTTGTCTTGTTTGTGATAAATGAACAGGAGAAAAGATTAAAGTTACTCACCCACAATCCACTTTACAGTTTATTTATTATAAAGTTACAAATAGTAGGTGTCAAAAGATGATATTGTTGTTTTTGCAAAGCTTAAATCAGAACAAAGGTTGTACAAATGACATCACAGTGTTCTGAATGTCAGTAGTGAGTGGCAAAAACACTTGAGAGTCAATGATGAGAGAACAGTTTTTCCTTACGACAACTAAAAGAGGGAAAAAACAACTACAGTCTTATACTAAAAAGGTAAATAACTGTGGAAACCAGATTAACAGCAGGATCTCAGACTTCTCTTTGTGAAGGCACTATGCTCAATTTATTTATTTAAAAATATTTTGTTTTAAATGTTTTACAGCAGTCAAATGTTTTTGTCACATAATGCATTAGTTTGTGTTAACAACAGCTGACCAAATAACAGCATACGCCTAGATTTTAATGGATAAAAGGTCTGTTGTTAGACGTAGATGGGACACAATATTTCATCAAAATAGACAGATAGGAAAACAGATCTTAAGTTAGAGGAATTTTTTTTTTTTTTCAATACGAGTGATGCGCGCACCCGATATGCAGAAAGAGCTGCCGCTGATTGACACAAGCTGTAGTAACAACTTGAGCTAGGGCTGTTGTCACTTAAATACAAGAGTTTATTACTGTGCAAAAACTAAAGTTAAGCTGCTAATTCAACATTTGTGAATGAAATTCGACCCTAAGACCCTTAAAAGTTACATTTAGGTGAGTGAAAAAACACTAAGAAAAACACTGTTTCAAGCTTCAGGAGACAGAAGTCCGTCATATGAGTTCAGACCTGATCCAAAACAGCTGCTCTGCTCCTGTTTGTTTTAATCAAAGAAGTTTCCCCAGCCAACTAGATGGACAGCGTCTCTTTCTACATGGAGCATGCGCAGTAGAGAGGAAAGTGACGTCGACCGATAATCCCTGTAGAAAAATCATGTATAAGTAAGTAAAACCAAATATTTAGGTGACAGTTGAAATATCCTCCAACTGCTGTGAGCAAAGAATCTGAATCACGTCAGATTGATATGTGTATATCTCTGAACTGAGTTCTACACATTATTGTCTGGAATGACTACCGCTTTAGCGGTGGCAATATCTGAATTTTGACATGACAAAGCAGCTGAACACGGAAATATCCGAAAAGTCACAAAATCGCCCAAAAATACGTCTGTTTGTTTTGGTTCCAAGTTGCACTTCACATCACAAAGTTGCACTGTGATTGATCCGGCTAACCATGACCGTCTGTAACCGTTCCACAGGGGTCATTCCAGATGATGGATTCTTCAGATTTTTTGAGACAAGTTAGCTAGCTACATGTCAGTGCAAAACGTTTATATATTATCACTAAAGCTATTAAAATGCAGGTCCTTCTTAACATGTTGTAAACATATTTTAAGATTACATTGCTGACATTAAAAGAAGCATAACTGAATTTGTTGAAAATTCATAAAAAAGCTAATGTCTGTATCAAATTGTACCTTACCTTCCTCTGATTCTTTACTGTACATGAGTCTCTCCTGCGTCACAGTCAGTCCTGGTGCTGTATCATTTTCTCTCCTCGACAGTAGTTGTTTTACGGCTCTGATATGGGGACACATTTCCTTCAGTAGTCGGTTTGATTAGTTATTTATCCTCCCTGTGCAGACTGCGTAATGTTCTGCGGCTGGAAACGCTTGACTTCAGCACCAGATGTTGTTTTTGCAGGGCCTTTCACAAAGCTGCCTCGCTCATGTACAAGCCCTAACCAAAACCAATAGGAAAACACACTCTTACCATTATTATACTGTTGATAATTGGCAGCAGGATTTCAAATGTAACCGAGATGTCATGGCCTGTTTGGTTTTAAGAGCCCGTTTGTGGTGCAGTTCCAGCCGATTTGTGCAGGACTAATCGTTCTCTTGTCCTTTTTGGTTTAGTCATTAGATATTTTTCCATCCTTATCGTATAATTTTGTTACAAAGGGCAGCGATCAAGTAATAATGAAATGCTGATGTTTCAAAACTGAAGAAAAGGTTATGACATTATATATTTTATTGCTGCTGTCCACCGCACAATCTTGGTTGTCTGCGATTATAGAAGTCTGACTTCTGGATTGAAGAAATCTAAATCTTAAAACAGCTGAAGTCACACATGATTTGTCTGATAAGACAGGTTTATCTGAGAAAACGTCTGGCTAAAAGGTTTTTTTGCTTTTGTGAAAGTTTGAGAAATAAGAAAATATGATCGCAATGAGTTCTTCTGTCTTTGTGTTTATGCAGAGACAAGCAACTCATAATTGAATATGTTTATAACTGATCAAAAACATTGATTACAGGGTCAATATAATTGCTACATGTTGACTATAAGCTAATGCTTTATACAATGCGAGCAAAAATTAGATAGACCATTATTCAGCCCAGTCTTTGAAGAAAAAGTAGGTAGGGCCTATACAACAAAAGGTAAAAAATATAGAATAAGCAAGTTTTCAATTTTTCTTTTAATTTTTATGTTACAAAAAGCCAAAACGTAAAATAACTATGAATTGTGGCCAAAAAAAAATGTCGCCACATTTTCCAAGCCCCAGCCCTTACTACTTTGGGCACAGCTGTTCATAACCAATAACTGCTTAACTTTGGTCAGTTCTAATGGTACGTTCAGACCGGACAGCTTGTTAGCGTTTTTTCGTCCATTTTCAATGTAAAGTCAATGTAAACTCGCGTCTTGAGCGTTCAAGTGTATTTGCACGGCGTAATGGCGTCTGCCTCTGAAAACGCGACGTCTTGCAGATTGGAATCTTAAACCTGCGGTGGACGCAATTTCGCACGAAGCTGCCGGAGTTGGGAAAATCCATTTTTCACGCGTTGGAAGTCAGTCAATCAGAGACTACACTCCTGTGACACGTGACAAGCTGTTGTTTTCCTTTCACATCAAGGGGAAAGAGGACTGAAGTTTTTTATAACTTTTTTAACCAAAGGTCGCTTGTTTGGGGACTTTTTTTTCAATGGCTTGGTTGTTCGTTGCGCTGAAAATCTGGTGACACGGTAAAACAAACAACACAGGACATGATCTGGTCTGACAACGCGCTCACATGGATCTATTAAAAATGCTTGTTGCCGTGTTTAAACCTGCTGTACGACGGGAGGAGCCGAGGAAGACGGAGACAGCAAATGGACACTGCTTGGAGGAGGAGAAAGTTGTGTGATCGGGTAAGCTACGTTTTACAAATGCAACAAGCCTCTCTCTCCCTCCCTCCTTCTCTCTCTCTCAACGTGATCTGTCCACGAGCAAAACAAAGCTTGCAAACAAGTGGGAACTCGAAGCAGCGCATTGGGGCGTTAAAAGTGTCTTTTTGTTCCCAACGCCCCAATGCACACTGGGGCGTTTTGGGCGCATAGTGGGAAGTCAGCTTCGAAAATGTTCTGCGTCAAAATATGCTTTAACGCGCGGATTTAGACACTTACACGCTGTCCGGTGTGAACGCAGCATTAGAGACGCAGAGCCTGAAATGACTGTTGCTGAATTGCTACTTTGGTGCTTAATTAGTTATTAATGGGCCAATATGGATTTGTTTTTAGCCGATACCGATATCTGATATTTGGCCTCCTGCTCTGGCCGATATGTGTTGTAAATTCCATAGCAAGGCTCACAAGATTAAAAAATAAAAACTAAATATTTTAATCTGGAATATCAAATATTCTTTGGGATTATTATGTAAATATGCAGCAAGATACATTTTTAGTCTGCAGTCTGTTCAGAAATAACAATTTTGACAGCTATTAGGACAAATTGTGACTGACTCATGTGACACTGAGACTTGAAAACCTTGTCTAAAAATATCAGCACTTATATAAAATAAAGTTAATATTGTCGATACTGATATTGATAAATGGTGCATCCCCTAAACTTGAATTACGATTAAGACCTATTTACGCCTTGTTAGGATTATTAATATTCTACTTCTTAGTAACCCTTGTCCTTGTTTTTGTTGAAGTAATTGCAAGCCCACGCCATCTAATCACCGTCCCAACAAAGTACATTAAATCAGTCGTACTTGAGGCTTAAACCGACAGAAAACATGTGAAAGTGCGTTCTGTCCTCTTGTGTCGACTTGCATTGACATCAGATATAATTGAATCTGTGTGGCAGCGTCGCGTCGGTCCAACACGCTCCTGCAAATGGTTGTTTTCTGAAGCACCAGGGCTTTTCTGTGGCTCTTATCAGCTTGTATTAACCTTCGCACCGCTGCTGCTCTGTCATTTAGATTCTTAAGGAAGCTATGAAATTGGATTTTTCTCCCCCTCTTTCCTCTTCCTCTGTGGGTTTTGTGGCATTGGCTCCGTGACTCGCGACATACAGGATGAAATGTAAATTGTGTTGTTTGTCAGCGCTGAACTTTTGTCACATCAAAGTGGTTGTTGTAATAGTTGATCTGACAAGTATTGTGCAGCGTTTTAGTTGGGTTTTTCATTTGTTGCGTTGACGTAGAATAGACATTAGCCTTTTTTTTTCATAATAACCTTGTATGTTGACATATTAATTTCACACGTTGTCAATCTAGTGCTTTCTATTGGTGACTAGATCCATTAACTTTTTAACCAAAAACTGCATTCAAGCAATATTAATTACTGTATATTGTATAATTTTGACCTCTTCATGGGGGGACAGAGAAAAGCACTATCTCAAGCTTCAGGAGCCATACGATCATCAGACCTGATCCAAAACATCTATTTTTTGTCCCGTTTTGTTGTTTTAATCAAAGAAGTTTTCTCAGCCAACTAGATGGACAGTGTATCTTTCTGCTTGTGACTTGAGCAGTAGAGCAGAAAGTGACATCGACCGATAATCCCCCCATAGAACAAGCAAAATGTCTTTCTCTCATTTGATAATTTGTCACGAATAAAAAGTAGTGATTGTACATAGAACTGCTCTTTCAGCATTTTCAGTTCCGATGCTGAGTTCAATAATTTGCTGATACTCTGTATCACCAATACCAGTGTAGGAAATGAAAATGGCTTTTTTAAATTATTGAAACTTAGTTATTTCATTATAAAATTGAAATGTGTATGTCTGTGTTTTCAACCCCGTGAACAGTTTATAAATGAATAATGACTCTGCGGTTTATTTTACCTTTAGATTTGAACAAAATTATCATTACTAATCTTTACGGATCATTCTCAAATGAAATTGATTTTTTTTTTACAATTTAAAAGCTAAAGATTAATCAAACTATGATTTTAAAAAATCCATGACCCAGAAGTACAACAACCTCGTTGTTCCGAGAAGATGGGTGTTCAGCACTGCTTAAGGAAAGTTTTAACAGAACGCTGCAAAGTTTGGATGGTGGGACTTTATCACTGGAAATAGATTAAAAGAGAGAGTCTATGGCTGTTTTATACACATCTGATGGTGTGGATGTGATTCTGATCGACGAATACAACAACATGACGAGGAGCAACAAGGAGCCTTCATTCACTTCAAGAATGAAGTAAAAGGTTTCGAAAAATCTGTAAAAACAAGAAAATTACAGACATAGACTATCCCCATGTGAAAGCCTAAAAAAAACTTGGAAGTCGTGGCGTAATTTAACGTTTACATAAGAGGAATAAACACAGTATATATTGATCGACCTAGGGCCTGTTCATCAGGATGGGTCACTAGTAGGCCATTTGAATAGATCTGCTCTAGATGATGTCACACATCTTGGAAATTTCTCTCTGGTACTCTGGCTTTATGCCATCTCCCACAACATGCATGTGTAGGTAAAGTGGCAAAATTGTGAAACTATCTTAGTGAATAAACCTAAGACCCAAAGCCTCTAGGATAGGCTTCAGTCGACTATGACCTCAAATGAAAACAAGCTGTAGGAACTTTGAGAATAAATTTGGCTGGATTGCTGTGTTTCTGAATTGGCTCTGTGCATATAACTTCAGTTGGTTTGTGTTTGTTCAAAATAGCTAACTTCTGTGCATATTACCATTTCCTGTTAGCGTTAGCATTTAGACACAATCTTGTCTCTTACACTCTTCAAAGTGTTTTCTGTAACATTCACCACAACTGTTTGATCTAAAGAGTATTTATTCCTTTTAAACTGATGTAGTGAAAACCTCATAGAAATTAACTGAACAGGAAATGGTTGTATGTACAGGATGTACTATTTTGAATGAAAACAAGTCAACTGCACAGAGCCAATTAACAGAGGGAAATCTATGAATACCTCGTACAATTTGTAAGCGTTTAGTGTTGACGAGGGACAAATTGTAATACTTAGATGGCTGTCAGAGCGTCTACATCTACAAAACTACTGTTGTTGTGCAGTTTTCCCAGAATGCAGCGGTTTGTTTGTATCAAAACTGGTCCACATAGGAAGCATTAAAAAACAGCAGTGATCTAACATATGGCGTCGTAATGGCTTTTCCGTTTGTTTATAAAGAGCAATTCTTTGTAATGAAATAATAGTTTTTGTCTCGCAGCAGGTGACAAGTGCACAAAGCCGTCAGCACAAAAAGCATCAGCCTTCCTATTAAACTAAATGAAAACATATGGGTAAATGCATCCAACAAAGTGACAGCTTGGAGCATGTCCAGGAACAGTCCGCCCACAGAGCTATCAACGCAGCACATTAGAAAAATTAAACTTAACACGAGCTGTGACGCTTAATAATTATTTAATGCAGTCGTTTTATTTGAGTTGTGAATTATTAAGCAGACAAAAGAAAGTGTTGGTTTCAGAAATAACAGTTTAATCAATGACAATTAAGTGAAGGGCTTCTTGGCTTTAATTTAATACCAACATTGTAGTTTTTGAAGCAGTAGATTCATCCGTGTAATGTGAAGGTTATCAGAGAATGAGCTGTTTATTTGGGTATTCATACGGCTCTCAAGCATCGCATTCAATACAAAATAAAGATACGTATCCTGAGGCGATGCTGATTTAGAATATTGAGTTGATTTGTGTAGAAATAGAATGAGCTCAAAGCAAACAAAAAGGCTAGATAGCAAAAAGATACTGAATGAGTTGAGTTTGCAGGTACTCAGCATTTAAAAGCACTTTAACGTTAGCGTACAAACAGTGGAAACTAATCCAAGAGCTTGTTAAGTAAAGGTACAAGTTATGAAAAGATTAGATTGTTTTTTGTTA
Organism: Mugilogobius chulae; assembly: GCA_038363315.1. Classification (NCBI taxonomy): domain Eukaryota; kingdom Metazoa; phylum Chordata; class Actinopteri; order Gobiiformes; family Gobiidae; genus Mugilogobius; species Mugilogobius chulae. The sequence continues at coordinate 20,722,676 of CM076401.1, read as the reverse complement.
GCATACACACTAATGACTAAAAGATCAGGCAGTAAACAGTGAGTTGTGGTGGATGTCTCAGAAAACATGTTTAAGACAAAACAAAAAACAACAACAGAAGAAGAATACTTCAATACTTGTGTGTTAATAAAGGAAAGTATGTATGTGTCTCAGTGCTAATGCTGAAGCTTAAGACTATACCTAATATAAGGCTGGGCCATTAATCGAAAAATTGAGAGATCGAGTTGAATCTAACCAAATCGAATTGTCAATTATTTGGTGGTGGGTTTTGAATCGAAAGATCGAAAACCAATTTTTTGTCAATACAAATGTGTAGTTGGAGCAACAGTCAAACTTTGATTCAGAAAATTGATATAGAGTTTCATGAATGGCATTTTTCATTTGGTTTTGAAAAGGTTAAACAAAATCGGATAAAAAATTGAGATTGATCAATATGAGAAAAAAAAATCGTGATTGTATTTTTTCCCAGATACCCAATTATAACATATGTACATAAGCAAACATAAGCAGTCTGTACCTCTTAACTCTTGGAGACAGATTGCTAAGAAGCGTATTTTACAACTTTCAGAAGCCAGAATCAGTCGGCTTAAGCTTCTCAATGCGAACACTATAAATAAGCGCTCTTCCTGGACGCTAGGAACAAACATCACAGAACCACACTAAAAACAAAACAAAAAACAATCGGCCAATCAGCAACTAACACGAGTTGAGATAACAGACTGTATATGTTCTCCTTCTTTTACCTTGTATCAAATATTAACATAGAATTTGATTGTAAAATGAAACGATGCAACAAGTTAAAAAAATCTGAACGTGAATCTGAGAGTTCGATATTGACAGTTGTAACTTTTTGTGTGACGTACAAACATATTTTTCTATTGCCTTTGAGGTAAACAATTGTCAGCTTTTTAGAAAGTTCCTACTTCACTACGATTAGCTAAACCCAACTTACGCTTACAATCACATTAGGACAAAAGCCGACCAATAAGAGAAGTAGGTGAGAGAAAGTATTAGTAGTAGTCTGTATTTGAACAAACAGATGCATCAAATAGAGAAATGGAAAAACATAATGTGATAATTTAACAAAAAATTCGATTAGTTCACTTTTCGATTTGTATCACGATATTGCACAGCCCTATAATGTTTACACAACATTATGCTCCTTTCTGATTCTTATTTCTGGATCTTCCTTTAGCGCCCATCCTTGTTACCACACTTTCTCATTCTCAGCTTTGGCCTCTGAATGACCCTTGTTTATTTTATTAGCTTCGGCCCAAACAGCTCCTCTATGTGCCTCTGTGCACCTTTTCACAGTCCATTTCATAGCATTTATATAGGCGTTCTTACCAATTACTCCGACGCGGATAAACATGTTTTGATATTTTCCCAACTGGCCTTAGCGTAAAGTGTGTCTTTCTCTGTAACTCCTCCGCCCCTCGCCACCTCTGTTACTGCGGATTATTAGCTTAAGCGTCTCTAAAAATACCCCTTTGACTGCCGAAGCCTATGACATCTCTCACATTCTGAAGGCTTCATACATTCTCTCTCTTTCCCGAAGTCCGCCTTATTATCTTTTCAACCTATTTTTTCTCGATAAGAACTCGGGGACGTTTCTTCAAAGCCGCGAGTCCAATCGTTGCAATCTCCGAGTAAACAAGATGCCTTCCTCACAGATGTCACTTGAAGAGCTTGTCAGTGTATTGTATTGGAGACAGCTGTAGGAGCACATGTAGCGTCAACATACCAAAACAGCTCATGTCAATTAAACTGCATAGGAGAAGCTCAGTGTGATCCGTTTCTGCAGGCTTTTGTCCACAGGAAGGCATTTGAAATAAACACACGTGTACAAATATGGGCTGTAGTAATGTAAAGGTGTATGTTATGTGGTAAGAACTTTGCAAAAAAGATGTAATAGTCTTTGCAAATGTAATAAAAACACAAATAACTGGCTTTAATCTTGTGGAGGGTTCTGTTTGTGGCAGGCAAAGTATTAAGTTTATGGATTTCAGTTTTTTCGTTTTTGGTTGTAAAAATTTAATATGTGTGAATTTTATTATTACATTTGTGGTAGTGAAAGTTATTACACTTGTGCTATGCAGTCTTACTTGTGTATAGCTTTTGTTATCACTTTTATGGCTGTTTTGTTAGATTTGTAGTTGGCAAAATTATTACTTGTTATGTTTGTGTTGGGCAAAGTTATTAAATTAGTAGGAATTTAGTTATACATTTCTAGTAGAAAAGATAAAGTATGTGGAGGGTTTTACTATTACGTTGGCACCAATTTTGTTATTACATTTTGGCAATGTTATTACTTGTGTATCTTTTTGTTATTACATTGGCAATCTTATTATTTTTGGGGAATTTTACAATTCATTTGTGGTAAGCAAGTTTCATTTGTTCAGGGCATTTGTCATTACTTTTGAGATGGGAATTGTTATTACGTTTTTGGCAGTTCCGTTATTACTTTTGTGTTGGCAAAATTGAAAAGTATGAACTTTGCCCACTGCTGGCATAATAACAAAGTTTTTAGGAATGTAATGTTTTCTAGTAAGAATATTATAACGTTGGGGGAATTATTATTACATTTGTGGTAGTTAGTTAGTTAGTATCCTTATTGTCTCCTTCTAGGAGAAATTCACTTTGGACACCTTCCAAAGTTATTACTTTTGTGCCAATCCTGGTATTATAATGGTAGTAGGCAAAAGGATTCTTTGTATGAATTTTTGAGCTGGCACTGTCAGGTTCCGCCTAAGGCCACAGTTACTTAGGCTCCAGTCACCCGCGACCCCTACGATTAAGCGGTAGAAAATGAATGAATGAATGTCTGTGGTAAGCAAGTATATTTGTGGAATTTCTTCTATGTTTCTCTTTGAAAAATATAACTACTGTTTGTGGGGAATTCATAATTTCATTTGTGTTAGGAAAAGTTATTACGTTTGTGGTCTTTCTGTTATTACATTTGTGGTTGACAACATTATTTATCATTATTGTAATAGCATCTCTAGTAGTTTTTACATTTGTGAAAGGCAAAGTCATTATGTTTGTGTGAAGTTTGTTATTACATTTGTGGTTGGAAAAAACTTTGCTATTGCGTTTGTCATTTGTTTTTGCATCATCAATACGTTTGTGTGAACTTTGTTATTACATTTAAAGAAAGGTTATTACATTTGTTAAAATGCATTATGTTTATGGTAAGGAAAAATTTGAAATTTTTTTGCGATTGTTATAGGCAAAGTTTGTTATTGCATCTATGGTAAACAAAGTCATTACATTTGTGGCACATTTGTTATTACATTTGTGGAAGGCAAAGTTATTACGTTTGTATCTTGTTATGATGTTTGCAGTTGGAAAAAATATTGTTATTCCATTTGTTATAGGCAAAGTTAGAACATTTGTTATTGCATCTATGGTAAACAAAGTCATTACGTTTGTGGCACATTTATTATTACATTTGAGGAAGGCAAAGTTATTACCTTGGCAGGAATAATGTTATTGTTTTTGTTTTAGGCAAAGTCATTACATTTGTGAGAATTTTGCCTTTATCTTTTGTCAATTCTTGTTCTGATGTCAGTCCCAAACCCATATAAATGTATTGTATTGTATTTATTTGTCTATATTGTACTACTACCTGCTTAATTTGCACACAGAGCAGCAAAAACTAATTATATTCTGCTCAGGTGACAAAACCGCTTTCCTCAAACACAAGAATAAGATGGCATATTTTCCATTTCAGTGACTAAATATTGTCGGCGCGCGCACAGGCAAATTAATAAACGCCCTGAAAAGGATTACAGTTTTCTCATGTAGCTCATAGAAGCAGCTCAATTATCTTTGCCACAAACACCCACGCGCTTTTCTCCAACAAATAATAACGTATCTGCTAACAAGAGAGAAAAAAAAAACACGGTTCGTTTTTTTCTACCCTTCACTCATCTCTCTGCCATTTGCTAAACATTTCCACTTGAAATACTGCTGTTTTGACAAGGTAGTTTGAAAAAATAGGTTTACATGCCCCCGAGAACTCTCCGCGCAACTTAGTGAGGAGGCGAAAAGTCAATATTATGTTGTAAATAATGAAAACAAATGAGACGAAACATCAGCGCCGGAGTGTTGAGGTGAAGAAGTAACGGAGAGTGAGTGCAGTTTAAGTTTAGACGGGATTTACATAGAGTTTCACAATAATGCGCGATTAAAACAATATGAACACCTATTTCCTGATGCACATAAATGTTTGTAGAAAAAAAATGAATGAAGTGTTTTTAAAAGCCGTCGCTTTGCAGAGATTCACAAAAGTGTTGATTTAAACCACTGGTTCACGACTCCCACGACTCAGCTATTTAAAAAAAATATATTCTTTGATAAATAAAATAATCTCAGATGTTCCTGAACATTTGTTACACCAATTTCAGTATTGTATTAGCTGATATCTTCACTTTATTTTGACAATACTAGTATCTGTTCTCTATTCTATTCTCTATTGTGTGTTTTTTCAGTTCAGTATCAATTTGTTCTCAAAGCGTCAAATTTGTAATTTTGAATAAACTGAAAAGTAATTATATATGAAAAAAAAGAGCTAAAATATGACTATATCATAATGCCCAAGAACAGTTCACATTAAACACATGTAGTTTTTACTAAAAAAAAGTAGTTTGTGATCTTGTGAGGCACCTTGTGGTGTGTTGTGGACCTTGTTCTTTTTCCTCTCTAACTTCTAGGGATGAGAAGATGGTAAAATGTCATGTCATAGTATCACTTCCAGGAAGATAGGCTTCTGACAGAGTTTGTTTGACTGGTCAAATAATAACATGGCTTATAACAGCTTCGAGTTCACACATGACTTTGGTCATACAAGGCGTGACATGCAAATGAAGTTAATTCAGAAAAGTCAAGTCTTATAATGAGTGAATCTGTAATTAAAGCACATTTCACTTAAATAAGAAATGGATTTTGTACCTAACACATGCATATCCTCTAGCTTAGACAATTTACATTTTTTCTATGCATTTTTCCAAAGTAAACCACAACCAATGAGCAAACATGCATTTTTGAAATAAATGTGAAGTCTCTTTTTTTGTTAAAGGTTAAAGGTCGAAGTGTGTTTGGTGTAGAATCAGCAAATCAGCAATCACCTTTTCTCCTCAAATAATAACACACAGTATGACTATACGTTTTTGATCAATATTGTCCACAGATGTTTAATACTTTACTAATGAACTCTAGGCAGGGGGCGAAGTCTCTATCAAAAAGTTCCACAGTGCTCCTTTAAAAGCTGTACATAATCTGCTTTAATGTGTCGTATTTTCACCAATCGAGCGCAGCCTTTATGAGACCACACCAAAGCGGTCATTAAACACTTCTCTAAACATCTGGCCACATGTTTTACCTTGAGGACACACTTGGCTCTGCTGCTTAATGACACTAACACATGCCTCCTCTTAAGTAAGTCGAGCGCAGAGTGGCCAGGAAACACACGTCAGACACTGTATAAACTATGGATTTATGGGACAAATAGGAGTTTTCCACTGGAAGAAATATGGATAATACATCAGGGTTTCGAAGTACATATGCAGCGAGACAAGGTTAATGTATTTGTAGCAAGCTAAAGAAACTCGTGTAACCTCGATGAAGAAAAGCAGTTGTTGTTGGAACGGTTCTGCTCTTTGTGTAAGTTTATAGGGAAAGTAGCATTTTAAAGACTAAATAAATTAATAGACTGAACTTTGTTAGTTGAAGAGAAGATATCTACTGGACATTGTATTTGTGCATGTTTAGAACTGTTAGTGTACATGAATAACTTTCTATACAGTTAATTAAAGCAGATTTCATTCTGGAAGTAAAATTATACTGGCAAATAGTGTGTGTACGTTTTTATAGTTTATCCTTGTACATCAACCTGCTGCCATATCAGTTCAGCTAAAATCCTGCTTGTGAATTTAATTTGTTTTTGGTCTGGATAATAAGACAGTTCACATGTTGGACTATAGAATGCCTTTGAAACTGTTGCTGACCTCACAGAAAGGCATATGTATATAATGTATATATAATAAAATTTGTATTCATACCACAATTTTTGTGTATCTATGATACTTGTTATTACCATGGTGTTTTTTATGAGCATTAAAGGGGCACTGTGTAAGAAAAAAAAAAAAAATAATAAAGTGATCCAAGTAATGTTCACTTTTGAACATCAGGGTGCGTTTCAAGTGCAGTTTGCCTAACTACCATGGGGACATCTAGCGTCAATATTCACATTCCGACGCGTAATAAAACATTTCGAATACGTATAAATGTATCACAATTGATGTGGAGTATTCATGTTGTAAAGAATAAATATGATTTAAATGTTTGTGGACTATATGTGATAATTAAAATTCCTCTCAATCTTGCACAGTGCCCCTTTAACAAAATCCTTACTCAACTTCAAACTCCAGACCTAAGCTTACCCATTTTTGTGACTTTAGACCTAAACTTTGTCATTAAACCTATGAAATGCCCCCACTTGGCTTCAACCAAAACACCTGACTGAACAACCAGTTGCCCTGACGAAGACCCGTAAGGGGTCGAAACGCGTCAGTATGTCCCTGCTTCATTAAAGGATTTTTATACTTTTGTACATCAGAGTGCCTCGGTTTTCCTCCTTTTGCTTAAAACACCTGACTCTAAGAGGCTAAGAAAACGGTGTATAGACACGCTAAAAAGTGCTCATGATTTGTTATTAACATGTCGTAGTATAGAGGGAATATCGGTAGACTCTACTTCTCTACTGCTCATGTCACCTGCAAAAACATACACTGTCCATCTAGTTGGCTGGGAAAACTTCTTTGATTAAAACAAACGTTGATTTAGCAGCATAACTTCGCACAGTGATAAACTTTAAGTAAGCTGACAACAGCGCTGACTAGTGTTGCTGCAACACCTTGTATCAATCAGCCGCCGCTCTTTCTGCTGACCTGTTGCGTGTGCATCTCTTGTGTTGATAAACAAATAATCCCTCTATATATATTTATTTCAGTTAGACAATGTTGCACAATGATAGTTACATAGCTCTTGGGGAATAAAAAAAAAAAACAATTGTCAGTTTTTGCACTGATATAGTCAATATTGGCAGATAGTTAAAACAATAATTTGGACATTGGGACATATATCTTTACCTGTTTGTTGTTGGACAATCTTCTGTATTTCTGAATACTGACTCTGATTTTCTAATGCTTCTGTTTCGTATAGACCACTGAGGTCTGATTTATCAAGCCAGGTCTAAAATTATTTCTGAGCATTTTACACAAACTTTAACATTGGAAGATGCGCAAACAACAAACTAAACAAAACAGATATGAACCACCTCAAGTTCTGCATCTGTAGGTGTTGTGTGAGAAAAATGTCATCTCTGCCAAGGTTTGCTCCCCCTGACCTGTTTTGCACATGAGCAAATGCTTGATAAATGTGGCCCTGATGTTTCCTTGTTGATTTTCTGACAATTCTCAACACTATTGTGAAGTTCTCTGAGATAACTATTGCTGTAACTTTTAGCCCTACAAACATAAATTGAATTGAAAGTATATTGTTCACAGTTACATGCTTAATGCTGTACTGTGGAACATTTCATTCTTAACAATACAACGTCTTACCTGCTACTACAAACTCCCATGTACTGCACCTGTATCTGTAATCTCTCTTCAATTACAGACTGTGCAGACCTGACTCTCCAACACTGTTGCATATCTTCACTTGTTAGAAATCACAATTAACCTCACTATTTCTCTCTCTCTTTTCTCTTTTTTTCCCAGGAAGCTGCTACGTTCGCGGGCGTCCTGGGGTTTGGGGTGAGTGGATTTCACACACGCACAGGCGCACACACTAAACACATCCTAAAGGTTTTATTTTGCTGATAATGAAGTTCGTTTTTGGACAGTGATTGATGCGCTATTATACTCTCCGGGCCTTGCAGCAGTTGCTATGGAAACCTGGCAGTCGTGATGGTTTCTTTGTTCGCTCCTCTCTCTCCTCCCTCTCCTCCCTCCCTCCTCGCGTCTCTCTCTATCTCTCTCGCTGTTTTTCTTTTTCACCTCTGTCTTTCGCTCTTGCTCTGTCTGCCCTCTCTCTCTTTCTCTCTTTTCACTCTCTCTACCCCCCCCTTTCTCTCTCAGTGTCTTTCCCTTGTTGCTTGTCTTGTCCTTTCTCCTCTTTCTTTCTCTCTCTCACTCTCTCTGCCTCTCATATTTCTCTCTCCTCACTTCTCTCTCTCTTCCCTCCGTGCTTCGCTTCTTTCTCTCTCTCTCTTGCCTATCTCTCTTCTTCCTTTGCTCTTCTCCCTCTTCATTTCTGTCCCCTCCCTCTCTCCACCTCTCTCTCCTTACCTACCCTTCTCTCTCTCCTCTCTCTTTGCCTCCCTTCTCTTCTTGCTTCTCTCTTTTTCTCTCTCTCTGTGTCTCTCTTCTTTCTCTATCTTTCCTTCTCTCCTTCTCTGTTCTCTCTCTCTCTTGTCTTTCTTTCTCTCTCTCTTGCCTATCCCTTCTTTTGCTCTCCTCCCTCCTTGTTTCTGTCCCCTCTCTCTCCTCCTCCCTCCACCTTTCTCTCCTTACCTACCCTTCTCTCTCCTCTGTCTCTCTCTATTTCTGTCTTCTCTCTCTCTCTGCCTCTGTCTTTCTCTCTTTACAGTCTCTCATTCTCTCTGTTTTCTCTCTTCTCCTTCTCTTTCCATTCCCTCCTTGCTTCTCTCTCTCTCTCTTTCCCTTCTCCCTTTGCTCTCTTCCCTCCTCATTTCTGTCTCTTCCTCCCTCCACCTCTCCCTCTCTCTATTTCTCTCTCCTCTCTTTTCTCTACTTCTCTTTTTGCTTCTCTCTTTTTCAGTCTTGCTAGTTGTCTCTCCATTCCCTCCTTTTCTCTCTCTCTCTCTCTTTCTGTCTCTCCCTTTGCTCTGTTCCCTCCTCGTTTCTGTCTCCTCCCTCCTCACTTCTCAGTCTCCTACCTTGCCATTCCTTCCCTCTCTTTCTCTCCCTCCACTTTCTCTCTCTCTCTCTCTCTCTGTTATGACGCACAGTGCTAGGTCTGCACCCAACATTGCCTACAGATGTTATTTATTGAATTTTGAAAAGCCTCTCGGGATGAAGCAAAGAACTTGGGCTCCATTTCAAGATATTTCTCCTCTCTCTCCTCTCTCTCTCTCTCCCTCCCTCTCTCCCTCTCTCTTTCTTCTGGGGGCTCATCGGGTCGCCTGGTCTAAAAAGCCCTCTCATTATCTCCTGCGCTCTCGGGTATGACAGCGTTGCCATTACTACACGCCGCGCTGTAGACTTTTAATCACCAAATCGCAGCCACCTGTAAGAGCGCAGCCGGTGGTAACACAAAATGAGCCCACTTGGATCAAATTAATGTGAACTTAACCTTTTAACTCCGTCTCCGTAGTCAAATAAAATAACGCTCGTCCACTTGCAGGTTCGGTTCAGGCTGCTGGTTCGAAACCCGAGTGTCATTGGGCAATAACACAGCTTTTCATAGCTCATGTTTTACTGTAAAAGCATCTGTTTGGGTTAAAATGAGACTGCTGTTTACTGTTTGTATATATTAAGATGCTTTCACGGGACATTGCAATGCTCTATGTTCCATTAAGATTTATATAGAACAAACCTGGGCAAACTGCGGCCCGGAAGCCAAATGTGGCCTGCGACCGGTTACAATCGGGTCCCTGGCATGTTTTTGAGAAACAGAAATGCACGATGGCTACGACTATACACTGCAAAAAAGGAAAATCTAACTTCAATAAAATTACTTGAAACAAGCATATTCATCTTAAAAGACTAAATGTAACATTTTTCACTTAATAAGATCAAGTCTCCTAAGACTATTTGACTAAGATATTCTGTCCTGATTTACCTTATCTAGATATAAAACGTATATTAAGCAAATTTATATCTGTTTAAGCCATAATTGCTTGAATCAGGAATAGTTTTACTTTGCTTAAAAATCTTGTCAAGAGAACTTGAATAGAATGAATAGTCGAGTTTTCTTATTGCACTGGCAGATTATTTCACTTGAAATAAGACATTTTTACCTCAAAATAAGCCAAATGTTCTTATTTTTGAAAGACCTTTTTTGCAGTCTAAACTTGTAGCGTATCGAGATTAAATTCACAGCGTTATGAGAATAAAGTCAAAGCCATAAAAGCAATTTTTCAATATTAAACTTGAAGTTTTATAATATAAAAATTTTATTTGGGTCATGGAACATTGTTGTAAATATAAAAATGTATGTGTGTTTTTATGCAAACATTTGACTCATATAGTTCAATTTCAGTTTTTTTTTTCTTGTAAAATTACAATGTGAATCCCATAAAATTTTAAATTTAATCTTCAAAACACATTTTTTTTTTTTTTACTTTATTCACAGAAAATATATGACTTTTTTTCTCATCTTAATAAAGTTTTTTTTTTTTTTCTAGTAGAATCATAACTGTCTGGCCCTCCATTATAAATATGGCCCTTGAGTAAAAAATAATTGCCCATCCCTGATATAGAATAAGATATGTTAAGATAACTGCATTTAATATGTTTAAATGCAAATTCTAAAACTTGAAATGCAACCTATTGACCTTATTATGCCCCTCCCACTTTTGTTGGCAGCACACTTCCTGTTTAGCTCTGTTAAGGTAGCGAATGTGTTTGCTTGTCCATCGTGTGGGGCGATCTCAAGCAGATATAATACCAGTTAAAATAACTTAGCAACTGAATATTCGGCTAATTGCAGCTAAACAGGAAGCACACAGTGTGAGAGAGCCTTAAAAACAATGTTTTGCATCCAATAAAATTACAAATCATTCATCACATGTAGCCTTGTCTTGTGAATGAGGTCAACTTTCCACAGACCCATGATGGTGTCCTATGCTTGTTTCCATAGAGATAATCACATTAATAAGCATATGCTAGCAAATGCTAATGCTAATTGTGCTATATCATTAAACTTTCTATAACAAGCAACATAATTCAAAATAACGTATGTACTGCATGTGAAAGTGTTGACGCAGGTTTTGCCAGCCTGTCTCCATGGAGATATTATTGCTTTGAAATACCCAAAAAAACAAGTCATAAAGCAAGAAAAGTTTCCTAAATCATCTTTAAGCCACAAGAGAATTATGAAGCTTCTAAATATAATAAATAATAATCTTTGGATTTTTACAACTGCATCGCCAATAATAGCATTTAATTAATTCCTTAATTGATTTATTATTGACTCTGACATGCAATAACGAGTCAAAGATCAGTAAATCATGAACAATACTAATTTGTTTATCGTTTCCAAGGTGATCAGGCTGTTTTTCTATTTCTATTTAGTTTAAGATTGATAAGAACACAATATAAATAATTGCAGGCTATTGCTATTTCATCCAAAAACATAAATTATTGTGATATTGGCTCATTGTAGCTCCACTTTTGGCAACACACACTTGTTTATTCAATCATTTCTAAATTCCGGCATCTGTGTCTTTAAGATGTTTTTTTTCTTTTTGTAATGTGAAAAAACAAAATGTGTGAGTTTGAAAAGAAGCTGGTGTTTTTTACAAGCGGCAGCAGCAGCGGCGGCGGGCGTGTTTCTTTCAAAGCCTGAATAAACCTCACCTCAGCTTCCTGTGAATAATTTGTCATCCAGAAACGCTAACGGTGTGATAGACGTGACCGCAATAGAAATGCAATCCCAGAGGAAGTGACAGGTGAGAGAGGGAGGGAGGGACAGAGAGAGAGAGGAAGAGAGAGGAGGAGGGGAGAGAGGGAAAGAGGGAGATATGGAGGGAGAGAGAGAGAGAGGGGAGAGTGAGGGATGGAGAAAGGGGGTGAGGGAGAGGGAGGAGAGAGGAAGGGAGAGAGAGAGGTACAGAGAGAGGGGTACAGGAGAGACAAGAGGGATGGAAGGAGGGACGGAGAGAGGGAGAAAGAAGGAAGTAGAGAGAGATACAGAGAGGGGTATAGGAGAGACTAGAGGGAGAGAAAGAGGGAGTGAGGGAGGAGGGAGAGACATGGAGAAGAGGGAGAGAGAGTGAGAAAGAGGGAAAGAGAGACAAAAAATTGAGAGGAGAGAGAGGAAAAGACAGAGAGAGAGGGAGAGGATGGGGGCAAAAGAGAGACAAGGGGGGGGGGGAGAAATATACAGCAGGTGGGAGGGAAGGAGAGACAAGAGGGAAAGAGAGAGAGTCAAAAAAAAGAGAGAGAGAGAAGAGAGACATGAGTGAGGGAGACAGAAGGGAGTAAGAGAGAGAAGAGAAGAAGACAGAAGGGAGGAGAGGGAGACAGGAGAGAGAGAGAGACAAAAGTGAGAGAGAGGGAAGGAAAGAGAGGGAGAAGGGAGAGAGAGAAATAGAGAGAGAGAGAGACAAGAAGGAGGGAGAGAAGGACAGAAGAGAGCAAAGGGGGCAAAAGCAGACCAAAGCAGAGAGAAGGAAAAAAAAATCAAAGTAAGAAGGAAATAAAAGAAAGGGAGGAGAGAAGGACAAGTGAGATAAAGAGTGATGAAGAGAGACAGAAAGAGAAGGAAAGAGAGATAGAGGAAAAGAATCCGAGGACATTTTAATTTACAATGTGCAACAGGTAAAATGGCCTGTACTTCACAATGTATTTGAACAAAAAAATATATATATAGGTTTGGATATTTTGTTCATCTACTTTCCATGTCTTTACCCCACAGCTGCAGCTTTTGTCGAGTCCCATTTGGCTTCTCTGTGTTTTACTATCCCACCACTAAACAACATTTAACTTCCACTTCTCGCCTTTTAATCCTTTTTTTTTTTACGCCCGCGAACATAAAACCGATGGTGACAATGTGGCGAAGTCGCGGTGGTTTCCCAGATTACCGTCCTGGGGCAGCGTTCGTGGTGGTTTAAACGCAGCCCCGCCGGTGACAAATTGGCTTTTTTTTTTGGGCTAACGGCTGGAGTATTAACCTCCCCATTAGCACTTACTTAGAGCGTGATGGTGAAGCGTTTGGGAGGCATTAGAGGTGTAAAAAGCTCATTGGTTTGACTGTGGGCGGCGGGACGGGGAGGAGGACTGGTGCGCACTTTTACACCCATTACACTAATAACATAATAGTGACGATAAACATGTCGGAATAACTGTTTTAGTGTTCATAACAGCACATTTTGTAAACATTATACTGCCAGGCGATACATTAGACCAGTTATTCTCAAACTTTTAACACACCAAACATGATTTAGGTTTTAAATCGGACAGCTTCCTCTCATAAATCCTTTGGCACGTGGTTAATATCAACATGTATTCATTTTGGTTGCAATAAAAGTTGTTTTTATAAAAACTACTTTTCTAAGCATCAGCTCCAGGACAATGTAATATTACTCAAACATGCAGAGATCAATCCAATGATAAGTAAACTAATGCTGTGGTTTGAGCGAAAACTGGGGGTTGTGAGATGATTCAAGATGTTATTTTACAATTATGACTTGATATTAAAACTTTTTTTTTTTTACAATGCATTTGACCCCATTGTAATGGTTTCCCAAATGAATGTTATGTTGATGGGGTTCAGAAGTTGGTTGCATTGTTTGGGTCCCGGTGTTCTGTCGAGATGGGACCCCCTCTCTAGCTTTTGTGAATGTGCGTGACGTAGCAAGCTTACCGCGGTAATTTGAAGGCTAAGTTTAGGATTGGGGTTGGGTGAGGGTTAGCATAAGTCATTTGAAAATAAAAATGGGGAGTCCCATCTCGACAGAACACCGGTCTGAACGAGGTCCAGAAGAGAAAACACTGTTGGATCATAGTTACAAACTTAGAAAAGTCAATTTTACATAACAGGTTCCTTTAGACACACAAAAAGTCGATTGTGTGACAGGTTCTTTAAATGATTTGTTCATAGCATTATGTATTGTTTATGAAAGCGTTTTCTTCTATATCGGACAAGTATCATAAGAGATGGTTTATTACCTGACTAGTTTGGACGGTCACTTCTGTCTTCGTCAGAGGCGTCGCACATCGCCTAGGTGAAGTGTTTTATTAGCTGCTGTTCCCAGGCGTGGTCAGCCCAGCGGACCGCCCGCCGTACAGTTGTCCACTGTAAACGGAATAACCACATAATGGACTGGGACAATGCACAGATTATTAATCAAGAAACCAACAAATGCAAACAATGGATTAAAAAACTACAGAAATCAGGAAGTGAGGCCCATGATGAAGGAGCTTTCCAACTCTCCTGTACGTGGAGCAACCTTCTCCAGAGACCACCAGCCTGGTAGACCTTACGGGTCCGCTGGGCTGACCATGCCTGGGAACAGCAGCTAATAAAACACGACGCCTCTGACGAAGACGGAAGTGACCGTCGAAACTAGTCAGGTAATAAACCATCTCTTATGATACTTGTCTGATCTAGAAGAAAACGCTTTCGTAAACAATACATAATGCTATGAACAAATCATTTGAAGAACCTGTCACACAATCGATTTTTTGCGTGTCTAAAGGAACCAGTTAAAAACTTTCATACATACACAGTAAATACAAAGAAGACACAATGAACATCCCTAACTACATGTAATGTTCTTCCTTGAGTATTTTTGTTGGAGAGTCCAGCACCTACTCAGCTGTATGAATATATGTGTTTATTTTTAGCAAGCAAAACACCTGTCATAAAATAAGATAAGCATCCATTTCTTTAAGCGTACAGTTCCCTATCTCACGCTCTCTGCAGAAACACGCCGTTATCAGACATGTTTAATATTTGCTGCTCCTCATCGAGTGTCACATTGATTTCTTCAGGGCCCATCTGCTTTCATTATCACTTGATCCGATTGGCAGCGTGAGTCACAAACATGTCAGACCTCTGCGCAGTTTGGATTGACTTCTTCTGAAACGATATGACCTGTTCAGTGAATTAGACTGTGACCCTAACCAGATCTCTCTCTCTCTTGTGTGTCTTCTTAACAGACGGACGACATCGGTGAAATCGCCAAAAAGGCCCAGAATTTGCCAAAGGAAAACTCGAAGAGGCAGCGGATAGTCGTCTTCACGCAGGGCAAAGATGACACGGTCGCTACTGTCGGTACGTCAGAGTCAGTGTTTTAAAGACTTAAGACTTGACTTGGACTTGAAGGTCAGTGACTTGAGACGACTTGTTGCTTCTTCTCAGTAAATAAAGTGTATTTTTACATCAGTGTTCAACCCGTTTCTATTAGGGGTCACATGTTGAAACGCACACTGGGCTCAAAAATAAGAAATGATCAAACTGTGAAAAGCTGAGTGAAGGGAAACTGAACGAAAAGACATTTATTTAGACTTAAAACCAAAAGAGTGCACAGTAAAATGCTTGTTATTAGCTTAAGAAAAATGCAGACTTGACTTGATTTACTTGAGTCACACTTTTCATGACTTGTGATTTACTTTGCTTATGATCAAGACATGACTTGAGACTTGTGTCCGAGTTTCTTGCAATGTGCCTTGTACACTGCGGTCCGTTATTGCCCAAAGTCTCGCAGATTTAAGTGGATGACTGTGAGAATGCTTGTATGATTTGAAAGTCTCGACCACCAAGGTCTGTGTTCAAGGGAACATTGGTTTCAAGCACTCTTTAAGTCTTGCGAGAGTCGTGCGAGTCGTGCACTCAGTGTATGGCAGGGGTAAACCACTGCTGTACCGACGTAGCAATGGAGGAGGACAGAGACAGCAAAAGGACATTGTCAGGGAGAGGGGAAAGTTGTGCGATTGGCTAAGTTACGTTTTATACATGCTGGAAGCCGCTATCTCTCTGCCTCCTTCTCTGTTTCAACGTGATCTGCCTACATGCAGAACAAAGCCTTTTTCTTTTAAAAAGAACGCATAAATGCGGGGCACTTTGGGGCATTTAGGGCGCCTGTTGGGGCATCAGCTTATTGTGGGTCAGGTTAAAATGATCATTAGTGTAAGTTAAAAAGCTAAAAGCCAAAATACACGACTGGACGAGACGTTTCCACTTTCATCCAAAAGTTTTTTTTCCAGCCGATGTTTTCAAATTCCTCAGTCGTATTTGCTGCAGACGACAAACTTTGAAGTCTTTTCAAATGCTGCTGCTGCCACTGTTTAGTTTGATGTTGACTCTGCTGACTCTCTTTGCAAAAGAGATTCTGAATCCCAGCTTGGTTAAATAAATAAATAAAAGAAAAATAATTAATAAAACAAAAATTAAAAAAATTTAATGATAATTAAATAAATTATACAACAATAATATAAATACAAAATATAAATAATAAAAACAATTTGTAAATACAAAATACAAATAGATTTATACAATAAAACAATACAATTAAATAAATAATAAATGAATGAATACATACAGTACATACATATCTATGTATCTACATATGTATGTACGTACATGCATGTGGCATTACACTCAGTACTGCTCAGTTAGCTTGTGTGCACATGTAAGTATTTCCTGTTAGCGTTTGCATGTCTCTTTAAAAACACACGTGTCCACTGGTGAAATAGTCTTCTGATTTGTAAAGTTTTGAAATGTTTTCTGAGACTTAATCACAACTCACTGTTCACTGTCTTCAAGTCATTTACAAATTGATTTACAAATCAGAACAATCGTAAAAGTAACCTTATGTGCACCCACTCGATTTCTCAACATTTCTCAAAAACATGAAGCTGATTAATAAATTGTCTACATATGATTATAAATGAAATGTAGCTGATCTGTTTATCATAACCATGTTCATGTTTGACCTTTTAAGCTTTAGTTTTAAACCCTGGCTTCTCTCATTCAGACTCGTCTCTCACCGCTCTCAGGCTTGAACAGTTTAGGAGATCTTTATCTGCAGAAACAGTCTGAGTTTATCTGTCAGTTCTTGTGACCTGGAACATTGACACCAGATGTTTTTTTTTTCTTTTACGCAGCTCACTCTGACACACACTTTCCATTCTGACGCTTCAAACGAAAGACCAACCAGCTTCTGTCAACAAGTTTAACGTAGAAGAATTTATTGTGTATTTTTTTAATTAAAGGAGAGAGAAAAAAAATATGAATCAAGAATCAGTATTGCAACAAAATATAATAGTGTTGAGTGTCGCTTTTGAATGAACACCAATATAAAAATGCATACATTGAATAGCACATTTAAAATTTTACTTTATAATAGGACTGAACTGTATTTTAGCCATTACTGAGTTTATCAACAAAGAATAAACCTAAAAATTAGCTCTTTTTATGTGATAGTGGCGCATCAGAGCCTCTGGTCATACAACACAGATCCAGTTGTAAAATTACAGGACAAAACCTGTAAATTCTTCCACATTTTGTCTCCAGCTAAGCCCCTCTCACCAGAACACACTGCAGTGTTTACCTATTAAAGAATTAAAATTTAAACCTTTCTTTATATTGCTGTACTTAAAGAGAAACTAAACTCAGAATCAATGTATTTTATATTGTCAAGCTGTGTATATGGGGTCAAAATTGAATTATCTACTGTTTCCAGATCTTTTTTGGACATGTTTGTGCAAACTCGCCCATTTTGCAGTTATGTGTGCAAAAACGCGACTGTGCGCTGATGGGCAAACTCTGTCAGTGCATTTTCAGTACACGCTGACGTCACAGTGAGTTCACGTGACAGACGAGCCGCCCAGGTGGGTTATCTAAAGTCCTCCTTCTGACACCGCCGCTGTGGAGAGTTGGAAAGTGGTCAATTTCTGCGCAATGACTTCATCAGTCATTTGGCTCAGCTTGTTGAGTGAGTGATACGAGGTGCAACGATGCACAAGTTTGAAACTCGTGTCAGGGGCGAGATTTTCATTTTTAGAAAATACTCGCGTCCTAAGCTCATGTGCTTATGAGTCTCACCCCCTGCTGGACGTCCTGTCTGCTCTGGAGAGCAGCTTCAGTGACAGACTGATTCACCCTCGCTGTGTGAAGGAACGGTTCCGCAGGTCCTTCCTTCCTGCTGCTGTCAGACTGTACAACGAACACTGTTAACTCTGGACATCATCACATTTAATCTTGTGCAATACTGTGTTACCATTGGAAACATCTCTGATACAACTCACTCATGTCACTGTATTATTACCTTTATTTACACCTCCTTAAATGCTGCTCTGTACATAAACATAGTCATACTTATACCTCATATTTATTACTGGTTATTTATTCTGTTCATATGCTGCAGTTGTACATAATCATAGTCATATATTGTACATAATACTATATACTATATACTGATGCCACTTTATCTATTTATCCTGTCATATCCTGCACTGTGCCATAGCAAAAATGTATTGTAAATAAGAGTCTTTTAACTATTGTATCTTTATACATATTTTAAGTCTATTTTATTTCTATTATCTTGTTTGATTGCATGTCTCTATTTTCCCTGCTGCTCTTAAATGTGCGTTGCAACATTGGAATTTCCCCATTGTGGGACAAATAAAGATATCTTATCTTATCTTATCTTATTAGACTAAAGCAAAGACTAAAACTCACTGTTTATACGCACCTGGGCGTCTCTAAAAAGTCCTCCAGGCATCTATGAGCCTGTTTGAGGTGCCGTTGTGGGCGGAGTAAATATCTGACCGCGTGTTTAGCCTCACTTTAAAGATAGAGTAGCTGACTGCAAAAACATGAAATTGGTCTAACTAGTTTGTAACTCTCACAAACATTATTTTTGTATGTGCAATATTTTAACAGACAGCAAAATGAGAGAGGAGGTGACCACTCAAACGCAACCAATCAGAGCGCAGCATTTGGTTCTCAAATTGAAAGAAAATGCTTTTCGTTTTCATCCAGACGATACACGGTGGTCTAATGTTTTTCACAATACTTTAAAGTGGAAAAAGTTTAATAATTTACAACTAGAATGTTTACCTAGCCCAACTTTAACAGAAATATCCCAGTGATCTCAAATCATATGTTTACATTAATTTTTTTATATGTTTCTGCACAAAGGTAATGTAATTCACTCTACTTATATCTCTCTATTTATCCATGTAGTATTTGAAATTCCACAATTTTCTCAGATTGTGCAACCTACTGACTATAGTTCATTTTTTCTTGCTAATGGCTTTTATCTAACATACAGTATTTACATTTCTCTCTCTTGATTTTAACACACTTCCTGTTTACGTGTGACCTTGGCGTTGGGACAGTTGATGATGCGTTTTGCTTTGATCTGCAGGACATTCAAATCCTATTGTCATCATATCGACGGCAGAAGCAGAGGTTCAGGTTACACACAGTTACATGCTCTCCGTCCTCTTCTCTCTTTTGGCCACACATTTAACTTTAAACGTCCTTCACTTCCCTCCATCACATCCGCAGCGGGTCAGGTTTAAATATGTCTTAGAGGTGTGAGCTAAAATTGGCAAACTCCAAGCCTGCCAGTGCCTTTTGTCCCAGTGTGATGCGTTTTGGAGGTCACAGCGTTTTGGGTTAACTACACTGAACTGCTTTAAAATGTAGGAATCAGAACAAGATGGTTTCAGTACGCATTCTGAATCCAGCGCTCAAGGCGAGTGGTGCTAGCTTTGAGTTAAATGTTTAAGATTTTAAATAGGTATTTGTGTGAGTCTGTGTCTTTGTTGTCTTCTGTCTTTAAATCTGGACAACCCGGCGTTGGAAACCAAATGTCAGGGCGAATATTTGAACGTTGAAGTAGAAGAGATGTCATGTTTTTTGTTCAAACTCAGTTGAGAGGAATGCAAAGACATCTTTACCATTCACAAAACTTTCCTCAATACATTTTTCAAAAGTCAAAATACTAAACCCAGTCAAGACCAATTTTTTTCTGAAGATTAAACTTCACCTAATATATTTAAAGATCATAACCGTGGTATGTCAAAAAATTATAGAGATAATTTTGTCAATACTGCCCAGCCCTATCGGTAATGCATTTGACTTATTGCTCATAAAAATAATAGTAGAGCTGGGCAGCAATTAACATTTTTAATCTTACACACAAAGTGCAATAAAAAGCTATTTTAATCTATTTTTTCTCCCAAAAGAAAAAAAGTGTATTTTAGATTCTTCATTTTGTAGAGTGTGCAGTTCTGAACATTTTGTGGTATTTTGGCTTAAATGCATAAATTTAGCACCAACTGCTATATTTAAAAATGTCTAATTTGTAGTTAAATGAATAAACTCAGTTTTACATAATAATATTAGCAGTGTTGATCAGTTTGGATATTTTAGGATCAGAATGCACTTTCATCTTTGTTATTGGCTAAACAGATATTTATAAAACCAAGCTAATGTTTGTTTGGTTTTCTCACTGATGAGTCTAGTTCAGTCCCGGGTTAGTCCTCTCTCAGTCCTGATGAAAACCTGGTCCAGTTCTGGGATAGTTCTCGTTAAAACCAGCTCAGTGTTCACTGAATACACAGTGGGAAGTGAAACAATCCAGTTTTTAAAGTTTCCAAAGTAAACATCACAAACACATTTGTAAAAGTTCGGGCATCGCCGCTGATCGAGGCTGATTCTCCCAGCGCATATTTAAAGTGCGTATGACAAGTTTAAACGTTTTTAAATTTGTATTTAGTTTGGTGGATTAAAACCTGTTATAATTATAAATAATAGTTTTACATTAATCAAGAACAAGTCTGTGGAGAAAAATGTGAAAATATGTTGAAAATACCAGGAAGTAGAGCAGAGTTCTAAACTGATGACATCACACTAGGGAGACATTTTCAATAGTTGGCTTGCGATTGTTCAAAAATGCTAACTTCTGTACATACGACCATTTCCTGTTAGCGTTAGCATTTAGACACAATCCTGTCTCTTTTTAAACACAAGTGTCTCTGGTGAAATATTCCTCTAATATGTAAAGTCTTTAACATGTTTTCTGTAACATTCACCACAACTGTCTGATCTTAAGAGGATTTATTAGTTTTAAACTGATGTAGTGAAAACCTCATTGAAGAGTATTGAACAGGAAGTCGTTGTAAGTACAGGATGTAGTATTTTAAACCAAAACAAGACAACTGCACTGAGGTAATTTTCTCACAAGAAACTGATTTTTATGGCCCTGTAAACACACATTCAACAAAAAGTGAGTTCTTGTGTATTTTTATGGCTCAAGTAAAAAAAAAAAAAAGTTACATTTGAAGAGTTTGGACATAATTTATTAAATGGTTGCTAGGCAACTACCTAGCATACCTAGCGTTGCTTCCTGTTGATCATTGATGAACAGGAAGTACATTTTTAATGCTAAAAATGACCAAACTGGAATGAAATTTGAAAAAATGTTTAGTAAAACCTTAAATATGTTAATATATTATATTCGTCTTTGTAAAATTTGCAGTTCAACCTGTCATGGGCACTTTAATGAGGTGTTGGCGGTTTGAAGTCTTTAACAAGCTGTATCTCTGTGATTCCTGGGTCTTTTTGGATGATTTAAAAACTCAGACAAAGCTCAGACTCATCTCTGTCTCTTTGTCTATAGCAGTAGAGCTCATTACCTCTATTCAAAGCACTAGCTGCAACGGAACAGATTCTCTCTTTGTGGACAGTTTATGATTACGAGGAGGAGAAAAAGGTGTCACAACAGCAACACGAGCCTCTTTCATTCATGTTTTGGGCTGAATCAAACGCCACAATAACACATTAACTTGCACATCCCTACTATATGGTAAACACAGTCAAGCCCGATTTTTCTGAACATTAAACTTAACTATACATTTAAAGACGTGGTTTGAATAGCGTCTGAATATCGTAACCGGATTTGTTTTTTCTCAGTATTTCCCAGCCCTAATGGTAAAGCAATATTTGGCTTTTTACTGATTAAATAATAGTAATAAGAGATTTTGTTTTTGTAGCTTTACCTCTTTCCATTATCAGTGAATTGCGTTTATTGAGCAGGTATTGCGTGAGCTGCATTGTGTCCACTTAAACCAAATCACCCACTGAAACCGGCTCATTCTCTCAGCGATACAACACTGTGTAACTGCTTTTGAATAATACATCATTAACACTGGCACTGTGCTATCTTTCCCTCACTGATCATTGTTGGATCTGAAAGGAAACGCTTGGTCCCAGTTTCAACATATACATTTCCAATTAGCGGCACATGAATCACAGGCATTTGGACCGCAGACAGAGGCGTGGAACTGGCAGAGGAGATTGTTCATTCGTTAAGTGGAATTACTCTGAGTTTCTTTTTATTGCTGCATAAAAGAAATCTCTTAGTGGTGAATATGAAGCGGCTCTTTGTGTGGGATGTGACTTATTTCCCATCTTACCTGTCAGAGTGTGCCAGTGAGTAGAAGACTTGTGTTCTTATTGGATTAGTAATATATTAATAAGGTATTTTAAATTACATAAAAGACAACTTCAACTTTATTCTCAGAAAATATGACTTTTTTCTGCATAATGAGTTTTTTTTTGTTGTTGTTGTTTATTTCTAATAACATCATAACTTTCTTGAGCTTTTATTTTCATAAAATTATTATCTTAATCTCACAATGTTACAAGTTTATAATGGTAATTGTTCGAGAAAAAAACAACTTAATATTATCAGGACTTAGACTTGGATGAGTCAAGTAAAAACTCACAATAGATTTTTATACTTATAGTAATGTTCTATGATCCAAATTACAATTTTAATCTAGTAAAACTTAAAGTTTAATTTTTTTTATGGTTTTGATTTTATTCTCATAACATTGTGAGTTAAATCTCGAAACGCTACAAGTTTATAGTCATAGCCCAAGTTTTTGTCTCTTAAACTTTCTTATGCATTTCTGTTTCTCAAAAACAGGAGCCTGATTGAAACAGGTCACGGGCCACATTAGGCCTCCGGGCCGCAGTTTCCCCAGGTCTGGTTTAGACGCTAAAGCAACATTGTCAAAGTTGCTCACCCTGAGAAGCAAAAACTTGTTTTAACTAAGTGTGGGTCTAATTCTCAAGCAAATTATGTGCAGCAACATAGCTTATTTTTTCCTCAACACTTGTAAATTTTGCCTCCAGTGTATAAACGATCTCCTCTGAGCTTTGAACCTCAATAAACAAAATATAATGCTTGATTTATGTTAATGTTGCAGCTCAAAATTCCCCATTGTTGCCCCAGCCTCTAACAAAAACCATGTTGAGGTAATATATTCTGTCAGTGGTCATATTGTTTTGGCCGCTCACTGTAACTCCACGCTGAATACCAATGACACAAAAAACAAAGCCCTTCAGATGTCACGAACAAAGGCAGATCTGATGAAATGTCACGACTGTGTGTCTGTTGTAGGTGTGGGAACATCACTTTTCACGCCCGCCAAATAAATGTCAACGTAAAAAGGGAATTAAAGATTTCCATTTTCCCAGCGGCGGCGCGGCTAATAAACTTGATCTCGCGTTTGTTTGCAATTTGTCACGGTTTGATCCGGCGAGTGGCATCGGAGCGTTTTGACTGTGATTACAGATGGAGAGGGGCTTTTCACACAGATACACGTGTCACTTTGAGAACGATTCATTTAGAGGGAGTTCAAAAGGTCAGCGCCAGGCTCACACTGTAAATACACGTTCAATTTGTGTCGTTAAGTGGATAAGATATTGGAAAGATTGGGATGATTGAGTGAGGTGTAGTATTAATTAGAGAAAAGAAAAAAAATGCCAGTTTTAAGAATTTTAAAGGGGACCTATTATGTTAAATCTACTTTTCTAGCAATGTTATAACAATGTGCTCCCATTATTAGTTTATTCAAAGTTGTATTTGGATTATTCGTCTGATATTGTCTAATATATAGCTTCTCTGTGTTGTGTCATGTTTCGTCTGATTATGTTGACTGTGTTGTACTATGGAACAAAAAACAAACAAACAAACAAAAAATAAAGATTCAGTCCTGTGATGCAAACAATTATTAACATCAGATACCACTGACATCTAAACGTACTCGTTAAACCTAAAGAAAATGTTCCCACATGTCTTCAACCAAAACTCAGGTGTATTTTATGCTTTTTCATGTTGTGCAATATATACGGCTTAACATATAAACAAAAATAGTCATCATACGCTATTTATGTGTCCTGGTATACGTTTTCTTGTGAAATTGTGTTAACAACTCACACCCTGTCCTCCCTTATACCTTTAGACATAAATGACCTATTTTGTTTCTTTTTTACAAAGTGCACATATAAAAATATTTGTACACAGGCGGCAGACAATGATTCACATTCTAGCCATCACGTGACCTGGAAATTTGCAATCATCTTCATTATCTCAATATTTGACGTAGATCATCTTCATCTACATCCAATTTTACTAAATTGTTGATTCATGTTTTGTAGAATGTTTTACTCTTTTATGGGACTATGGATGGAAATTAGCTTTCAGCGTAATCTGGTGTATTTACGACTTTGATCGTTCATAAACAAATGCTGTCCCATTCAACTAAACTAAGCTAAGCTAAACTGAGCTAATCTAACCTAAGCTATGCTAAACTAAACTAAACTAAGCTTAGCTAAACTGAGCTAAGCTAATGTAACCGGTGTAGGCCCACACGAGGGACCAGGTCGGTGAAGTGTGTGGTGGTATGGGCTAAACTCACCCCTCAGGTATAAAAGCAGGACCGGCAAATTGGGCTAAGGGGAGCGTTCCCTTTAGCTCAACGTGTTTGTCGGTCGCCTGCAGAATAAAAGATCCTGGTTCGACTCCCGCTCAGGACGGTACTAACCACTATCGTCACACTAACCTAAGCTAAGCTATGCTAAACTAAACTAATTAGCTTGAAAATGACTCAGAACAGCAGGCAATGATGGTTAAACACTTTATTAGTTTATTTAAATGGGGACAGTACATATTACTAAACATTTCTGTAAATGTGCCAGTATATCGCTCGTTGTAAATTGCCAGCAAAGCACAATATGTCACAATATGTCACAATATGTCAATACAATACAATGAATTATATACAGTACATAATTTAAGAGCCAAAAAAGGTGCTCTAGTGTTCAGCTTCACTTTAACGGCATCTCAACTCAATGTCACAGACTGGCCAGAAAAGGGAAATACATTGACAGGATACGCTCTTTTAATGGTGTGGTACTGACACACATTTTCATGAGAATATGTTGCCTAAAGACTGTTCTAGAATTTAGAAAACACAGTTGCAAACAGATTTAAAGTGAAGCTTAACACAAATGCTGTGTATGTTTTGTTGAAAAAGTACTGCCAACTATTTTTTACGCAATTTGTGAGCAAAGTGAGCAAACTGGCAAGTTTGAGGTCAAAATAGTCACAAACCTAGAGTGTAGTGACATCAACATTGATTTGTCTGCTCAAAACTGTGTGCTGATCACAAACACTGCTGCAAACATCTTACTGCTGCTCTCCACTTCAGCCCTACTTTCACCTTCTCCTAATGCGCTTGGTTTGGTTTGAAATGTGTTCATGAGAAGGGTTTTTGAAGGGTTAGCTAAACTTTGTGGGTTTGTTGTTTTTTTTTTTGCACCAGTGAGACAACTATTCCAAAATGCCCTTATATCCGTATCATGTATTAAAACTGCAGAAAATGTAAAAACGCCTCGTGTGCGGCAGCTCAAGGTGTCGAAAACTCAAAAATTTTATCAACCTCTGCTCCTGCCAAGATTTCGCCTCAGGCCTAGCGAGAACGTTCCCCCGACGCTAACATCTCCTCCTGCCTGATAACACTTAACAAAAAACTATATCTTAACACCGTGATTTGTCGATTCCCTCCTTTTTCAACGCTACATCCAATCCATCCTAATTCCCCCGTTTAATACAAAGATGTTTACATTCTCTTTTCTCTCCTCAGACAAAATCAATTAGCGCAAAGCAGCCTCCTCCCATTTTTCTTGGCTTCGTCTATTGACATATTTCTTTCAAGTCTGGCTGGAAGGATATTGACTGTAACCTTAACCACGCACACATGTACTCCTTCCTATTATTGTGAGATGGTAATTCTGATAGGGATTTGAACTCGGAACGCTTGCCAAAGACATAAAATGAGCTCTTCGCTAGAGTTTTTGGACGGGAATCAGCAGGAAGCAATCCAGGTTCTAGTTTTCCCACATTACGAAAATTGAAAGTGAAATCAGATGCAAAAGAGACACAGAAGTACATGCTTTTAAATAATGGTTTAATTATTCAATACGGAGGCCCGCGGTTAAGTGGAGACAATTACCCAGACACCATCACGGTTAATTTTGCAAATAAATCATATTCAAAGTGAGGTGAAGCTGTAAATTACTAACACGGGTAGTTATTTTAGAATACATTATGTCATTGATACTAAATGGGGTCGCTCAGATATACTCAGGTTTAAAGGGGACCTATTAAGTCAATTCACTTTTCTAAGTTTTAACCTTGTTATAATGCCTTCCTTCACCATTAGTTTAGTCAAAGTTATATTTGAATTGATTCATTCATGTTGAGTAATCTTGTATTGTTCTTCAGCTGGAGCTCAAGTACTCAGAAAATCCCTGTTCTCACCTACCACCTATCCCCTCCACTTGTCTGTATTTACTTGTTATAATTCAAAAGATTAATACTCAAAGTGAAGCATAAATTGTTCACAACTGTCCCATATTCACTTTCCAACAATAAAAATAGTTTTTAAAAATCTGTGCTTTTTACAGTTAGTTTTTAAAACGAAGAGGCGGGACTTATCATTTCTGCAGTTTTGAACAGGAAGTCAGTAGACCTGTTCCTATTTTTAAGTTGTTTTAGATCAACTTTGTGTTTTACAATGAACGAACAGTAAATTACTGATCTGTATATGTTCTAGTTTCTTACTAATATATAAAAAAAATACACTATAGGTCCCCTTTAACTATGCTCTGCTCAAATAATCTGGAAGTTCAATTATTTAGCTGCACCTGTGTGATTAAGACTTTAGACTAAGGCTTCTAGAAAGGCTTCTAAATGGTAAGCTGTTAACATAAACATGTGTTAAATGGAACCTATCTACTTTTCTGTGTATTTAGCCATGTTATAACATTACTCACATCATTAGTTTACTCAAAGTTGTATTTAGATGCTCAAAAAAGGTTTTCACCTACCACCTACACCCACCCACTTGTCTGTATTTACTTGTGATTTCTCCAAAAATTTGATTCTGAGTAAAGCATAAAAGATTTGAATGTAGACGCTTACCAGCAAATAAATATCAGTAAATTCTAATTAGCTTCTTTCTAAAGTTAATTTTTACTCTGAAGAGGAGGGGCTCATCAATTTCTGCAGTTTCAAACATGAGCTTGTTTATTGTTCTAAGCTATTTTAAATGTGTAGTAATAAATACATGAGAAAAAACCCACAACAAACTGCATTAAAAGAAACCCCGAATATTACATAAATAGATCCAAAATACTTTGTGTAGGTATACTTACTAAAAAGTAGAACTTAAAGTAAACAAATATTCGCCGTTTGACGTAAAATTGTCATGTTTACAACAATTTCCTGATTTCACGGGCGCCGCCATCTTGAGGTGATGACGCAGAATCGTGTGGCGCACTGGCGCAGTGAGCGTCAGTCGTGAGACGCACGCAGCAGTTGCAACAGTTGCCGTTGATCTGGTTAACAGGAGCATCAGTAGTTTTTCGTCGACAACACATTGTAAAATGGTACATTGTGTGGCTTTGGGTTGTGATTTCGTCTCGGAGAAAACAAGGAGAATGTGGTAAGCTTTCATAACTTTCCTCGTAGTTACACGATTCGACGTCATACTACCCACAATGCACTGTGTTGTAAAAAAAGATGGCATCTTCCGTGAAAATATATTTCTTAAAAGTTTAATAAAACAGTCAATTTTTCAGATTATTTTTGTGTGTATTTATATCTTTGATGATATAAGGAAAACTCGAAAACAAACATTAAAAAATTCTCGGGGCTCCTTTAATTAACATGTGCATCATGTTTGTGAGAGTATCACTGAGAGGCTCATTAAACAGTAGCACTAGTAGTAGTAAGTAATGGTTGTATTCAATCGTTGTATAGAGAAGTAAACGTTTATTGTTCCAGTTGAGTTGGTAATGAAACCATTTCCTCAAAACATTTCCTCAGCATTTGGTGTAAAAGTTTGTATCTATAGCATTTCATGGCTACAATATTTAGAATTTGCATGGTCTCCATGGTTACAAGAAAAAACTCATTTCACTGAATCTCTGTCCTTGTCCTTTGAGCTTCACAAATCACACTTCTGAGTCCATTGAATCTCAAGATTTATCAGTTTACCTAGTAAAATATAAGGTATTGCAATTTGACATGCAGCAACTTGCTTAATACTGGTTGTAATACAGTTATTTGTAATAAGTTTTAATATAAAGTAATGAGTAAGCAATAGTACGCTGTAAAAAGTCATACGAGAAAAAGAGAGAGAGAGAGAGAGAAGGGAGGGAGGGAGAGAAGGAGAGAGAGAGAGAGAAGCAGAGACTGACAAGGAGACAGAGGGAGAGGAGAGAGAGAGAGACAAGAAGAGAGAGAGAAGGGGAGAGAGAGAATAAAGAGAGAAAAGAGGAGAGACAGACAAGTAGAGAGGGGGAGAAGAAAGAGAGAGAGAAGGAAAATGGAAAAGGAGAGAAAGATAGAGAGAGAGAGGAAAAAGGGAGAGAGTGAAAGAGAGAGGGAAAGACTGACAGGGAGAAAGGGAGAGGAAAGGAGAAAAGAGAGGAGAGAGAAAAAAGAAAGAGAGATGAACAACTTACGTACATGAGTTTAATTAACATAAAACTTTAAGGCAGAAATTGTACTTACATTTTACGTTAAACTGTTCTATTATTTTACAGTGTAGAATGCGGTGTCTGTCTGTAAAGAGAAGTATTATTAGTTGTACTAATATTTTAAGTAATAACAAGTTATAATAGGCACTAGTATAATAATAATAACAGTTGTAGTAAGTCAGTATTTTGTAATAGGTTGTAACATGCACAGGACACAATAGTTGTGTTGTGCAAATAGCCTTTTAAACACTATATTTAAGAGAAAACACACTTTGCTCTAGTTTGTCTCCATTTCAAACAATTGACTTGAAGCGTTTCCTTTCACTGTCGACGCAAAACAATTGAAACCTTGTAATTCCGCCCGAGCAGACGAGTCAAACAATGCTCTTTGTGGCTGATTTTCTAATAAACCCAAGGCCCGTCGCGTTTCCTTCCCCGCTGTAGGTTTCACTTTCTCCGCTTTTCTCTCTTTGTGCCTCGATATTGTTCAAGAGAATGGCCAATAATAAAGCGCCTAATTGATACTAGTTTCAAAGCGACGAGTGTTGGAGAATTTCTTAAGTTTAATCACTGCCATTCAAGCGGCGTAACGAGCGAGTTATGAGGAGAGAAGGAACAAAAGATGACAATTACAGCCTGACTGAAGAAAGGGCTTGGATTCTAGTCATTTTCTTGTATTCTTTTACCTCTCTGTGAATTGTTTGGCTGCGAGTTTAGTCTGGAAATCCAACACGTAGATTACTGTGCTGTGTAAACACGGACAAAGGCTGCGACTGTGCAAAGGTTCAAGAAACAAAAATATCAATAGAACTTGTGTGGTAGTGTTTGAGTGAACTTTTCTGGTTGTAAAGATTTGTTATTGTAGCTTTTCCCAGTTATTTATTATTCAGTTTAAGACTCTCATTTGATTCATCACAATTCTGCTCATTCATTCATTCATTCATTCATTCATTCATTTTCTACCGCTTAATCCCGTTAGGGGTCGCGGGTGACTGGAGCCTATCCCAGTAACTTTGGGCCTTAGGCGGGGAACATCCTGGACAGTGGCCAACTCGTCGCAGGGTTAGACAGACAACCAGTCACTCTCTCATTCACTCAGGGAAATTTACAGTGATGCCCAATTAACCTAAACATGCATGTTTTTGGAGGTGGGAGGAAACCGGAGTACCTGGAGAAAACTCACGGTGACACGGGGAGAACATGCAAACTCCACCCAGAGAGATCGTGAGATGTTGTTATGGTCCGACCCGGGAGTCGAACCCACGACCTCCTTATTGGGAAGCCAGAGCTCTAACCACTTGGCTACCGTGCACCCCAAATGCTCATTTTAAGCAATATTCACAGCTTCACAAAAAACTTTTTGCAACAGGAGTCAAAACATGTTGTACATCAAAAGAGACCTACAAGTGTCTACTTTCATTTAAAAAAGAATTGTTATTCTACATTAATTTGTTCTCTATTTTATCTATATATTTGCTAAAATTAATAATCTTGGGAAGTCCTCAGAGACGACTGTTGTTGTGATTTTGGGCTATACAAAAATAAATTGATTGATTGATTGATTGATATTTTATAGGCATTTGAAATTTCAGCGTTTGACAGCAAACCTTTGAGATAATGTCGTTTTTCTAAATCAAACTTCATGTCATTGTTTTTTTTGTCTGTTCTTCTCTTTGGTGAAAGAATCTGAGCTACTACAATGAAATAATGTCTTTAGGATAAAAATACAAGGCTTACTTGATTAAAACAATGAGGAATAGTCAGTGTCTTTTTAATCCTTTTAACCAACAAAAGCTGTGTTACAGACAAGAAGCCAGCACAATACTTTTCCTACTTTCTGATGCAGATTCTATAGATTCTGCCTCTTTCAAGGGGCATAGATTATATTGAACCCTCCAAACATTTCATGTGCCGTTCTCCTCAGAGTCCTAGTCCAGTAGGATCGTCTTTTCTTCATCTTAAAGATCAAATATCTGCTCTAAACTTACTCAACAATGTTTTTAGTCCAAGATGTGTTGCCTGTAATCTGTCTGAAAAGAAAACTGGGCCTCCAGAAGCAGCTGATCATGTCAAACTAAGTCAACTGTGGTGGGTAATAAAAACAACAGACACAAGTATTTCTCGGTCATGTGACATTCTCTAGGTCTTTGTGCTCACACTATTCCCCCCTCTGCTGGTGAATCTGTGAAACTGCACCATGTATTTGACTGTAGACAAAGTCCTCATGTTCAACAGAAAGCCCGACATCACCACATAGAATAAAAGTTCAATGACGAAAATATTTGTCCGTGACAGACAATGGTTAACCGCGCAACTACAAATATTTTCGTCACTGGCAGGGAAAGAGTTAAGCATCACCCTTAATATACAGTCTTTTCCCACTGTAGGAATGTTTTTAAGTTCATAGTACTTTATAATCTTAATTTTTGAAAAAGTTCAATACATTAAAGCGAGTGTACTTCTTGACTCTTTGGAATGTACGTTTTTAAAACTTCTTAACTTATCTCTCAATCTCACATGGATTTTATTTCCATTAGCAAAGCTTTAGAATATATTTTTCACAAACAAAAGCTTAAGACCTTCTGCACAGCCAACCAGCGCTCAAGAGTCATATAGTGACTCACAGGGCTCTTTAGTACAAGTTTGAACGCATTACATATATGATAATTAGATAAAAAGAGGGAGTAGCAGTCTGCCTTTGCGATCAAATATCTGTGAAAGAAACAAAATGTAAAACAGAGACAAAATGAACTGTGCTCTGTCAGTGTCACACAAGGTCTGAATGTGTAATTTACAGATTAAACACAACATTAGTTTGAAATAGTGTTATGAGTCTCGCAGAGTCACTTTTCACCGCCAATAACAACAACAGCCGTGGAGTTGTGCCTGCTTTTCTGCCTTTTATTAGCATTTCCATGACAGATATTCACCAATGAGCTCTTTGTCTGAAACGCCGGGGGATTTTCTGAGTGTATAACCCGAGTTAACGTGTCAATCAAACTCTGTAATAACTGGAATTGCGGGCTGAACTTTCTCTCCCCTGAACAAACTTAGGTGGCGTTGACAGATGTGATGTGTTTTGAGAAGGTGGCATCGCTAACCCTCCAGAGCTCGGGAGTTTATAGGCGGTTAGCAGCTTCTATTTCCAACGCTCACAGCTGTCATCTCTGCGAGCGGGATGTAACCTGGTAAATTTGGATCGCAAAGGCACAAGCTGTCCACTGTTTCTGACACCGGCAGGTGAAGAGGGAAATGTGCAGGGACTTAAAGAAGAATGTTATGCTTAGAAAATGTAGACGTAAATGGATAGGATTAAGAATTTTTTTTATTTTTTGAAAATTATTCTAAAGCCTTTTTCACATGGGATTCGTTTTAATTCAAGTGTATAATTTTAATTACCCCAGAACGTCTGCCTGAGTTTTGTTTGTTTGTTTGTTTGTTTGTTTGTTTTTATAGACAGGACTAACTATATCAGAACTTTAGGTTTTTTTGTAATTTTTATTCCAGAAATGATTGACATGTTGAAATATAACCATAATCTTTTTCTTCACTCTACAGTATTTTAGTTGTGTTTTAGAGTGACTTATCTGCTGTAAAAAATGCTGAAGTTTACCATTGTGGTTGCAGCGATTGGTGATCAGAATAACAAACCTACTGTATAGTCATATTTCTTAAGAAATCAATGTAATCCATTTATACTGATGAAGTCCCTCCATCCCTCCAACAATGCAGCGCTTGCCTCCACACTGTTGTACTTATGGTGGAATTTTTTTTAAACTACAGTTTGTTTAAGGTCGATGCACCAAAAAGCGCATTCGCTTGCGCCGCGCCACTTGCCGCTCTTTGACCCTCAAAATAGAGAGATTTTTTGTTTACCAACACGGGCGATGCACGCACACTCGACCTGCAGAAAGAATCGCCGCTCATAAACAGTGGAAACAAGTCAAAAAAGCTCTGATGTCAGCGAACTACAAGAGTTTATCACTGTGTGAAAACAAAAGTTATGCTGCTAAATCAACATTTGTGAATGAAATTTGACCGTACAGCCCTTAAAAGTTACATTCAGGTGAGTGAAAAAATGGCAAGAAAAACACTGTCTAAAGCTTCAGGAGACAGACTTCTGTCAGACCGGTTCAGACCTGATCAAAACA
The DNA here is from genome assembly GCA_038363315.1 of Mugilogobius chulae. NCBI lineage: Eukaryota > Metazoa > Chordata > Actinopteri > Gobiiformes > Gobiidae > Mugilogobius > Mugilogobius chulae. The sequence goes on along the minus strand of CM076401.1, from coordinate 20,689,917 downwards.
GCTAGCTGTCGTTGCGTTCTGTTGTTTTATTCACAGAAGTTTCCCCAGGTAACCAGTTGGAGAACGGGTCTTTTTGCATAACGCATGCGCAGTAGGGCGGAAAGTGACGTCGACTGAAAATCCCACTATACCACAATGTTCTGCGTACGATTGAAACGAGTCACAGTCATAATAAGTGACATAATAATAGTTTTGTTTCCAAAGTTTTTTCATCATCTCGAGTGCAGACTAATGGTTATAATTGGCACAAACTGCTAATTACTGTAATTTTTGATACACTGAATAAAAAAGCAGCACTGTCCAGTGTGTGCACGCGCATAGAGAATAATGAAGGTGACTGTCCCAGTGTACGCCGACCTTTAGAGTTTTAGGGCTGCACTTACACCAGCTCAACCGAACCATGCCCAGACCAGGTGACCCTAAAGCTCGGTTCAAACAAACGTAGCCTGGATCTAACTCTGGCGCAGTTAGAGGAGGTGGGATAGAGCATGGTTCAATTACTCATGAACACGCTCACGCACAACTTGACTTTAACAAACCAGCCCATTGTGAGTGCTGTGTGTTTCTCACAAGAGGAAATAAACCAGCACCAAACTCCGTGGCTATTATATGTGCTTACTATAAATTAGCACTATGACCAGAGAGAGAAAAGTTGTGAAGTCTTGTCTCCTGGTGCTTTTACTGCCCCACGCGTTTTAATACAAAGCCTGACGGAGAAGCACATATCTACCTCTATAAATCAAAGATATATAACTGCCCGCTGGACTTAATTTCGCCGCTACAGCATTAGTATCTCAGAGCTTGATCCATGCTTCAGCGCACATGTAAACAAACGTCTCCAGAGGATGTCAGACTTGTGCAGGCGTGAGTGCAGGACATAGAACTTTCTGCAACATTCAGACTTGAACACGGGACAGTTAAGAACCCCAGCGTGAGGGGGAAAGACTTAACCTGTTTGGAGAATGATCCATACCAAATAATAGTAATTTTTTGGTTTTGAATGTAATTGACCATAGAAGTATTTTGAATCAATGTGTATTCTTTTGACGACTTAAAACACGCAGGATCAGAACTATGCAAAGACATGTTTCCAAGACAATAGATAAAATTGAGGAGAAATTGAACAGACATTTGTAGAGACATGGACGTCATTCATACAATTGTCAGAGATCCCGAGGTAAAACTAAAACTGTGCGATTTGGGCTTAAAGCAAACTCATTGAGAAGTGCAGAAGTGAGTCACGGTTAAGTACAACGCTGTGGGCGGAGAAAGAAGGTGGCCTCAAATGCAGGACAATGCCAGATTACTCAAACATGAATCACTCCAAATAAAACTCTGAGGGAAAACCATTGTGATCCAAATGTCATAAAACAGTGTCAGTGATGATGAGCAATGACATTTTACTTGTAAAAACACAAACTGCTTCAGTCCAGTAACAAGTATAGTGTACAAGTCTGGGGAACTGGGTTAAAAGTCTGTTCGCTCGAGGTGTCTCCTGTGCTCCGAATCGTCGAGAAAGCTGTGAAGTCGTCATGGAAATGATTTGGTGTGAATGAGGATCAGTGTGTGTGAACAAGATCAACTCATAGTAGCATGTTTAAAAATTGTAGAATATTTACATTAAAAAAAGGCATGAAAACGAGCTGATTGGCTGAGCAGAGGGAGGTAAGCCTGCTTCTCTTTTGTGCCCTTGATCTAAAGCTGTGATAGTGGACAAAAACATCATCAACTAGTGAAGCACCATAGAGTTTGTGAGAGCGAGGGATGAGTTTGATATTATTAAGGCTTCTGCAAACTAAGAGATTTTTTGTTGTTTATCTCTTTATGTCTGTTACGATTATTTGTCAGGGCGCATCATGGTGAGGTTCACCTGCTACACGAGCACAAGGAAACAGCATCTGGTGCATCTGCCTTGTGACGGCGGCTCTTAAATTGTAAAGAAAAGAAGAACATTGCCTCATCATCTTTGAATAAATGTAACGCTTTGTGCTCGTAGTCAAAGTGCGGGATCCTGTTTCTCATGGCTTGCGTTAATATCACGCCATGACATTTTGTGCGCCTGACGACGCTTCTGTTGTTTTTGCGTACAATTACACGCGATGTGGTTGAGGACAAACTGGAGGTTTTTTTTTTTAGGTTAACGACTAACTTTAGGTCTGAAGTTGCAAAAATGAGTAAATTTAGGTCTGAGGCTTGGAGTTGGTTAAGTTTAGGATAGGATTGTGTTAGGGTCTTCATGAATAATAACACGTCTTTACATCTACCATAGAAATGAACTGGGACAGAAACGCGTGAAATACACACGCAAAAAATAGAAATTGCGTTCATATGTCACACTGTATCAATTTGCGTGGTATTGACACGCATAACAGGCTGCCAACACACCTTCTCCTTAAATGATGTGCAAAGCTCTGACTTTACTATAGAACATGGCCAACACTTAGTTTGTGGAAACTTCTTCATTTGATGCCTACGATCATGTGACCAACACACTGTTCTCCGCTCACTGCTGCGCTCCACAAGTCTCCACAAGTGTTGTTTCTGTTCTTCTGCCACATGAGCGACTGTGAGACAGATAATCCTTGTAAATGTCTTAATGTCTGTGGCCTATTCTTTTATGAAGTTGAAGTTAATCTCTGCGGTACTTCACAGGAACTGGCACACCAACTTTAACTTGAGGTCATTAAAAGACAAAAAAAATGTTTTGAAACTATTAAATGGAGAATACAATAATATTATCATCCAAATATAATCAATACTACAAACAGCAAATGCTCAATAAAATCTCCCAAGCTGTTTCCCTTAAGAAATAATAATGTACAATCCAAATAACTTGTTGTGTTTCAGTAGAAAACAGACAGTAAAATCTCACGCTGCTATAATCTACTTCCTGCTGCGTGAGTTCAGTCGCTTCAGAAAAACAAATTAGAATGAGAAAATCAGTTTATTAAAAGAAAAACGCACCATTTTGAACTCTTCTTTATTTGTTTTTTTCAGTGTTTTCCTTTGGTTTGTTTGCCTCAGAAGACTTGATATTTGAGCTAAAACATAATCTCATTGTTGCAGAAATGAATCTTTTTGTTGAACATCATTACAAACTTTTCATTATATCATATTATAACAGCTGAACTTTCTGTCTGTTTTGGCGCTAAGCTAACAAAAGCGCTAACAGCCTTTGGTTCACAGCCACGAATTGTTCATGCGGTTTATTATTAACACATTTTCATCTGGTTTAAATGAAGAAGCAGGTTTTGTCACTGTCTGTGGTTTTAATTAAACAAAGAAACTTGTTAATTAGCAGAAGTTCTTCCTTATGCAACTGACTTTCCTCTTGTGACTTCATTATATTTTGGAGGTTTGAATCATCGTTAGCTTAGTTTTGTACATTTTTACAACCTGCTAACCACACGAATGTTTATTTTTATCCTAGCAGGTGCTTGGGCAAAACTTTGCAGCTCTGGTTTTATATAAACTAAAGTATACAGTGGAAATTAGTTTTCAGGTTCCTCGTCTACAACACTTGTTTGTACTGTTAGCATTTGGCTAGTTATTGTTAGCATTCTGACACAGCCTGACTTTAGGTTAGATTCTGAGCCTCATAATTACTGAGCATGATCATTTTAGACCAGTGGTGCCCAAAATGGGACCTGGGGGCAAAACTCAGCCTGCCAGGAAGTCCAATCAGGCCCACGAAAAGGTGCTCAGGTTTGTTAGGACTATCTTTTTTATTCAATTTTGTGTTGAAAAAACGTTCAAATGACGCTAATCAAAACATTTTAAAAAAGACAATTTTATCATTATCTCTTCTCAAATAAATAGTTTAAATGCAAAACAAAATTAGGTTTGGCCCTCGATACAGTTCAACTTAATAGATTTTGACCTGCCAAAGAAAAAATCCAGCGTGTTCTCATGGCGTGCATGTAAATACCATGACAAATTGCGTTTCATGGCGACACTTCTGCCTTTTTTGCGTGCAATTACATACCCGTTTTTTCTGGCGTGGTTTAGACAGGCGATGTGGTTGAGGACAAACAAGAGATTTTATTTGGGGTTAATGGCTAAGTTTAGGTCTGAAGTTACAAAAATGGCTAAGTTTAGGTCTGAAGCTACTTCCTGGACTATAAAACAACCAAAAAGCAGTGATTGGTTAAACCAAAAAAGTCCCCGTCCTCTGTAAAGTAAACAAACCCCAATGTTTCAGTTTCCATGATTTCCAGCAAGTGAAATGAAACTGTCTGATGCATCAGGTTATGTTTTGAAACCTATACAAAGGCCAGTTATTATCAGTGTTAAAAGTAACAAGTTATTTTAAAATATTCCTTTTTTCAGTGACTCTGTTATGAAACTTATTACTTAAAATGAAACTCAATACTTTACAGGAGATTTTTGAAGAGACACTAGTGAAACAGGGTCAGAAAATGGCAGCTGATCCTACTTACATCCTGTATAAGGAGTTTGAATTGTTGCCGTCTGGTAAACAATACAGAGTGTCAAACTGTAAGATGATATAAACACTCAATGGTTCGCATGTCGATCTCTCTTCTAAATCGTAAGAAATGGTTGTGAAGGCTGTCTCCCTATTTACGTGTTGGACTCATGTATGGTGCAGTAGTTTAGCTAAATACTTTGCACTGTTTGTTCTGGGCAGTGCATGTTCTGTTTAGAATCAGGACTGAGTGCAATGTGTGCCACATTGATTTTGTTTTGATTATTTATAACGTATGGACTTGGTCAGAGTTTTTTGCATGGTGTCACATGTTGTAAATGTCGTGTCTTTGTAAGTCTGTGCCCATTGATTGATTGTCCAATGTGAATTTCTCCCTATGGAGACAATAAAAGATACTAAATAACAAAAAAAGTTGATGATATACTGTATTAACAGTTACAATTTGAGTAACTCAAGGTACTTGTATAATTAAACAAATGACAATGATATTCCATTGAAAACAAACACTTCAGAATCAAACCACTGACGTAGAAGTGTTACATCTGCAACATGTTAAAAACATGAATACATATTTTTTTTAAAGACACTATAGTGGTATTCAAAAGGAGTAAGAAGAAGTTTAAAGAATTTATAGAACCTACCCCCATATTTATTTGTCACTCTAACAATTGTATTTTATCATATGTATAGATATGTTTTACATTGAGTACTTGCACATATTCACACAATTTCCTGAGCCAGAAATATTGTTATGTTAATATTCCTGTAACTGTTATTATAAAATGTATTACAATTTTCCAGTGACTTACTCAAAACTGCAGATTATTTCAATAACTGATCAGTTGCGATCTACCATCCCTAAAGCACTAATAAACTCATGTTACAATTAGCTAAGTGAGCATCTACAAAGAGTTTTAAACAAACCACTTTTGTCACAGTTTCAGTCGTGCTTTGGTCTCGTCTTGTCCTCCTCTCCGCTCTGTCGTTTGTCTGTGTAATTAGTCTATGCTCTCGTTAGTGTCTCCATAACCCGGGCTCTCTCCTGTCAGCTCAGGTCCGCCTTGTGTCCACCACACCTCTGTGATCTCAGACCTCCTCCTGCCTTTGAAGTCGCTCCTCGCCACATTTCCCACCGTTTCTGACATAAGCCGCTGATTTAATGTCACCTTTATGGAGTCCCTTTAATCCTTCTGAAGAATGTGTGCTGTGGACGATCGCGGCTGTACGTGGGAAGTGGAAGAGAGAACTCTGACAAAGAGCAGTCGTAGTTGTAGTTAAAGTAATTAATCATTGGGTTTATAAAGCACTTCATGACACTCAAAGCATGATTCATTAAAGCCCATATGACAGGTTATTACATTTTTCAGTAAAACATAATGAAGATATATAAGATTTCACTGATCATTTTCATAACTATTTTCCTACCAATGACGTATATTTCCGTCATTGCATTTTTTATTCTCTGAGGCGATGTTGGGCTCTCTGATGCACGTGCTGACTTTGTCTAAAGTCAAATACATGGTGCAGTTTCACAGATTCACCAGCAGAGGGGTGAATAGTGTGAGCACAAGGACCCAGAGGAAGTCACATGACCAGGAAATACATGTGCTCTTTGTTTACTTTTAGAGTAGTCGGCTGTGTTTACGTGATCAGATGCTTCTGGGGGCCGGCTTTCTTTTCAAACGATTACACGCAAAACCTCTTCGACTAAAAACATTGTGGAGTAAGTTTAGAGCAGATATTTGATCTTTAAATGAAGAAAAGATGATCCTACAGGACTAGGACTCTGAGGAGAACGACACATGCACCGAGTCTAGATGAGAAAAAGCTAAACTTCCTCTTCCGTGAGCGATCCAAAAGTGTCAGAGTAAGTAAAACTACTGCATTTCTCCATGTATGGAGGGCTAAATATATTCTATGCTCCATGAAAGCTGATCATGCTGCATCAGTGGAAAACTGCTGTAATGCCTCCTCGTCTGTAACTCAGCTTTGTTGGTTTAAAGATGAAAAAGACACTCGTCCTCATAATTTTAATCATGCAAGACTGTATTTTTTTATCCTAAAGACATTATTTCATTGTAGTAACTCATATTCTTTCACCAGAACAGACGAAAACAACACTGACATGAAGTTTGATTTAGAAAAAGGACGTTATCTGAAAAGTTTCTCGTCAAACACTGAAATCTGATGAAAACAAGGAATTTCAAATACCTATAAAAAGAAAAAGGAACAGATTCATGTAGAATAACATTTTTTTTTTAAATTGAAAGTAGACACTTGTAGGTCTCATTTGATGTACAACATGGCATGATGAAGTGTTTTGTGGAGCTGTGAATATTGTTTAAAATGATCAAGAAGGGAAGAGGGGTCAAAGCGAGAACAGGGCTGGCAGGGAAAGAGTTAATAATTGTCTTTAGTCCAGTAAATATGACATTTGTAGAGGTATTTGCACAACTGTTACCTAGCAACCACATTGTATCTACGGGCCAAAAACTACATAAAGAAGATATTGTCTGAAAAAGGTCATATTTCAGTCATTCCTAAGTCAATTTCCATCAAACAAAATGCGACCAAATGACAAAACTCACTTCAGTAAAAAATAACGACAATAGGGTGCTGTTTAGTTCCCCTGACTGACAAATGACAGTGGAATCAACCTTTACTAACAACACGACAATGACAAAACAGCTCTGGAAGGACACGTGAAGATCCAATTAAAACACCACAATCAATTGCTTTATTATTATTACTATATATTGTCCCCAAGTAACTAATTAATATCCCTGTTTCTTTGAAGAGCATCTTTGCATATATTAATCCACTTCTCCGTGTTGGATCTGCAGAGCGATTATTCCTATTGTGCTGTTGTTGTTTTGGTGGTCTTGATCGACAGCGTGCGATCGGTGTGGCTGAGGTTGGGACGGCTGGTGGGAAAAGTGCATTGATTAGAGGATCTGTCTGCGGCGCTGACATCTCATTTGCACCTCACTGAAGTCTTCAAAGCACACTTACACGGAGCAACAGCCAACACCAGCTTCCTGCGCCGCTTTTAATTAGGAACGGCATTAGCACTGTTTCAGACGCACAAATTACACTGTACACACTGAAGGAAGTCGTAACAACATACATATTTGAACAAGAATGTTGTTTATTAGTCATGTGCACCACTTTATGTAAGCTGGACTCATTAGACATATTATCACTTTTGCAATTACAGGACAGAACAGAAATAAAGGCTTTTTAGATTCAGAATTATACTGTTTTTCAGCTTCTAGCTTGTTGTGGCGACTCCATTTTGTTCTACAGTAAAAAAGCTCTAAAGCAGGATTATTCAACTTTATTTTACCGAGGGCCAGATTTTTCAGCAAACCTTGGCTTCTGGGCTGACAGAAAACATTTTTAGATATATCTTTTATCTGCATTGCCACTTACTTATTACTTACTTACTAGAGCCATATCAGAATCAGAATCAGAAAGAATTTTATTGCCATCGTCAGTGAACATGATAGATTATACTATTTTTAGTAATTATTTGGTGTGATAGTCCTTGTGGTAAATATTTGTCATAGTTTTACAACAGTTAAGCTGCAATTTAAGAAGAAATTAACTACATGTTCATCAAAAAGTGCCAAAATGCGAAGACAAATTACACACAACTGAAGTTTAAACAATTATTTAACACAATTAAGGAGCTACAAGTTACAATAGTTTGTCACATTGTCACTTCTGTGTTATTTGTTTTTGTCATGTTCATGTGTCCTTGGGAAATCAGGGAAATGTTGTTTAGGGTTATAAAATGGCCCGGAACAACTGCTTGAAAACTACAGCATCTGGTGTCACAACTGTGTGAAGACTGATGAAAATCAGCTAAATAATAAATACAAACCTTTAACATTAGCTTTTGAACAGGCTTTAGAATCAGATCTCACTGTTAGGTCTATTAACCTCTGTTAGAAGTGCTGTGTCATTTATTTATTATGGTTAACAACTAAATTCTGACTTTTCGAGGTAAAAAGCACATGAATGCAAATGAGATTTACAATGTGGTTGCTAGGTAACATTTGTGATTCCCCTCCACCTGTGTCATATTTACAGGACAAAAGACGATAATGAACTTCACCAAAACAACAGTGGGTAAAAACAAGCTAAAAGTTTATTATGTTTGACTAAAATGTAGTGTAACCTGTCTTATGCACTTTAGTTAAAACAAGGCTACATGTGAGGAAGATAAGACACTAGCAGAGTCTGAACAAAGATGAACCCAGATTCAACCCGATCTCAAGCATGACCAAACGAGGTCAAAAGTAAAATTAAACAAAGATTACACCGGGTCGCCTGCAACCTGCGGCTCAAGAGCCACATGCAGCTCTTTGAAAACATCAGTGCAGCTCTTTGGGATTCGAATGAGATTAAGGAACTATTCCATATAAAAGTTTAAGACTATTCTTTACTATTCTACTCTATTCACAATATGTGTTTATTTTAAATTAGCAGTTTCAGACCGAGTAGTAGTTTTTTTTTTTTTTTTTTTTTTTTTTTTTTTTTGTAGCTTTATATAACCAGGGACTACGGATGAAAATTAGCCTTGGGGCTAAATCTGGTGCATTTACAGAAATGTTTATTAATGTACACTGTCCCTGTCAAATAAATAAATAAATAAATAAATAAATAAAATTCTGTCAAGTCTGATACTAAAGTTATAAGAGCAGATTAAAAACCAAGTCAAATATGACATCTTGAAACCATCTTGCAATGCCCAGATTTTGCTTTGCGACCCTTCGAGGGGTCCCGAGGGGGACTAAATACAGTTGCGGCTCTTTCCAACTTTGATTTGGTTTGCATTGGCAATTATGGCTCTTTTGTTGTTAAAGGTTGCAGACCTCTGCACCAGGCAAACACCAAGTCTGAAGTAGTGCCAACCAAAAATGAAACAAGTAAATAAGACAAAAAATGTTTTTCAAATGTTTGGGGCCGGATGTAACTGGTTGGAGACCTGATCTGGCCCCTGGGTCTTATGTTGAACAGCTTTGTTTAAAGTGTCACATCAACACAACCTGTAATACATACTGTATTCTGTTTTTGTTCACAGGAGACAAAGCAGTGATGTTTCCTGTCCTGGACATTGACCAAAACGACATCGTGGACACAAACGGAGCTGGAGACGCTTTTGTCGGAGGTAAATTATAAAAAAATGTTTCTGTGTGATAAGCTTAAAGAAAAAATATCCAGCTCAAACCATGATTTGTCTGTGTTTCTTAGGCTTCCTGTCGGCGCTGGTGCAGGAGCTGTCTCTGGAGGAGTGCATTCGTGCGGGACATTACGCCGCAAACGTCATCATAAGACGAGTCGGCTGCACCTTCCCCGAAAAACCCAACTACCAATGATTCAACCGCTTTTTAGCCCAAAAACTGTCTGCTTAACGGTCAAATATACTTAATTTTGTATTTACTGTGATCTAATGCTAATGCCAGGGAACTCTGTCTAAACGGACTGTTTAAATGTGTTTTCAACCAAATTTTGTGACAACACGGGATTGTGTGAGCAGATTCTGAGCATTGAAACCAACATCCTCTTTAGCAGTTTACAGTCCGCAACAAACGCACAATTTTTCATTTCACTTCTGACGTTTTGTTTGGTTCATTTATGTGAATTATATGGTGTATGTAAATGTTCAATGCTAAGACGAATAACATAAAATCAAATATTGTATATACTAAAAATAATTAATAACAATATTCGGTTGACGTAATTGTTATTTTAACTTTGATTAGGCGGTTGGGTGATGGTGTGTGGGTGGCGAGTGGCGTCAGTGTGAGCAATGAAGTTGGTTGATCTGGTTAAGGAGCGTGTAGTTTCGTGAAACATTTTGGTAATTGAGTGTTTGGTTGTGATTTGTTGGGAAACAGGAGATGGTAAGCTTTTATTTTCGTAGTTAGATCGACGTCATACTACCTAATGCATGCGTTGTAACAATGATGTCTTCCTGAAAATTTTTCGTAAAGTTTATCGGTAATTTTTCAGATTTTTTTTGTGTATTTATATTTTGATATAAAACTGAAAAAATTATAAAATTTCGGGGTTTTTTAAGCTAACACAGTTTCTATTGCTAATGTGGTTGTGGTTTCCCAATTTAAATCAGTAACAAGTTTGAGCCGAAACAGTCACTTACTACAAAAAAAACTCTTTTACTCTGTCATAATCTAAGTTCTGTAAGTTCAATTAAAAGCTTCAACTTCATAAAAACTAGCTTAGCATTAGCTTAGTGTTAGCATAGACAAGAGCTATTCAACTTCATTTTCCAGAAGGACAGATTTTACCGAGGACCGTGGCTTTATGTCTGAGTAATTGCACATTACGTCACCACTTTTGACATGAAGCTGCAGCAAATATTCCTGGAGTAGTTAGTGATAATAGTTAGTGGTTTTATTGCTCTACAAAATGTCTAAATAAGTGTAAACAACATAACTAAATCTGAACCTGCAGTAGCTCAGCATGAAACTAAACTAGAACTAGCCAAGGTCTAAAGATGAATTGAAACTTTCAAACAAGATTTGCAGATAAAACAAGAGCAAACTGGATGGTTTTGTTTAAAAAATATGAAACTTTATTTTGAAATGAGTCTAATAAATCACTGCAAAAAAGGGCTTTTCAAAAAATAAGAAAATTTGGCTTATTTTGAGGTAAAGATTTATTATTTCAAGTGAAATAATCTTCCAGTGCAGTACGAAATTTGACTAACCTTGTTGTTTTGAGCAGAAAATGCAAGTTTCAAGTACTCTTGACAAGATTTTTAAACAAATCTTTCTTGATTTTGCTTAAAATAAGTTTTTATATTTAGATAAGGTAAATCAGGATAGAATATCTTGCAACAAGTCAAATAATAGTAATACTTGGTCTTATTAAGTGAAAAAAATATTCAAATTAGTCTTTTAAGATTAATATGCTTAATTCAAGTCATTTTATCTAAGTTTGATTTTCCTTTATTTTCTGCAGTGAACACAAGAGGAATTGAAACAAGAAAAACACACTAAAAATTAAATCTATAAATAAAATAAAAATATTTATAATACTAAGAAAGTGAATAAAGGGCTGGATCAGATTTTTAGAGGGACATTTTTGCACGCGGGCCGTAAGTTGGATAGGCCTGGCATAGACATTAATTTAGAAGACGTGCAGCAGCTGCTTTTCATTTACTACGACACAACATTCATGGACAATGTGATCTGAACAAATTGAACATTTACAAATGATATTTAGTCATATTTGTCAGCTGTTCTCTCTAGTAATGTGAAAGATAATGCTTGGTTAGGGTGACTAGGTTTTCAAATTTAAAAACTGGGGCACACTCAAGTTTTTGTGGGGGTAATAACAAAAATTGTGAAATTAACAAGTAAATACGTAAGTACATTCTTATACATTTAGTCAATTCACACTTATGTATATTCTCTAAAACTTTTATCATTGCAATTGATGCATGTTTTGTGAGTATTTTGGTTATTTTCAAGCACGGTTTTGTCTAGTTTATCTAAAGAAGTAGCAATATATTCCTTCCCTCACTGTTTGGAAGTGTCAAAGTGGTCACAAATAAGCACAACTGGGATGTTGAGTATAAAATTGGGACGAAGTAATGGTTTTGGATGCTTTTGCTGGGACATGGGACGCATGGCTTAAAATAAAACTCTGAGGAGTAGTAGTAGTAGTACTTGGTTTGGTTTCCTTACTACTCAAGATTGTTAATTTAGCAAACATGAATGGTAGAAAATAAAAATAAAACGGTAAGCATTCAATAAAACAACAAACATTCAGAAAAAGTGATTGATCAAGCAGGTCAAAGCAGATCATTAGTAAGCAAGCAAATGAATAATTGTCCAAAGCATCTCCTGTCCTTAGACCCTCCTTCTCGGCAAGAAAAAAAGAAAAAAAATCTCAAGTTCTCCTGGCCTGTGGTGGCGCTGTGTCTCCAACTGAAGGGAGAAAGTGCAGAAAATGAGAGTAGAAACAGTGTCCCTTCCAGATTAGTGTCACCTCATGAAAAGTTGAGTTTCTTCATGTTGTTTGGATTTCAGATTCGGATTAAACAAACATGAGGAACATAAGCGCTTTACACTGGATCATTGGGACCATTGAGACAACTTTATTACTGCTGTTCAGTTTATCAAGGTAAGACAAGACTGTAGGCTACAAACCACTGGAACACTGCATTTGAACAAGTCCATGAAAATTTGAGAGAATAAACAGCGGCTGCTAAATCTGCTGAATGTAGTTGCTAAGTTTGATCACCTGACAGCTCTGCATTTTTTGCTAACAGCATAAGGGAGAAATACAGGGGACCACTGTAGAATTCTATAAATCATACTGGACTAGCTTAGATGCTAAGTGTTTGATAGCATCAGAGTCGAACTGCACACAACTTTATTTTCTCCAACAAAGTTATGCCATGACTTGATTATCTTTCCCAAATCCTTAAACTTAACCAGATTAACTTAACCTAAATCTTTCCCAAATTCTTGAAGTAAATGTTTTAAAATAGCTGATAACCTTTGCTAGCATAGCATCAATGCAAAGTGATGCTGTTTAGCATAAATGTGTTTGGTTTTTTTGGGGGGGGGTTAGACAAACTGAACTTCTAGGCCTACTATTTATGTCTGAGTGTACAAATAATACTTCCTAAATCACCTAAATGTAAAAAAATATATAAAGAAATCTTGTTTGTGTTGAGAGCTAATGCTAATTCTACTGTTAAGACGTTAAAAAAATACAAAATAAAATGAATGTATGTATGGAAATAATGCTAACATAAAACAATCAGACAATCTTGGTTTAGAATCTGTAGTAGTTGTTTTATTTTGTAGATTAAAGGAATCGTATGTAAGATTTTGATGTCAGATTTCATAAACATGATCTATATGTGTCTAAAGATAAAAGGTCAACAAGTTCAAATATGCTTTTATTTTTACTGAAAGTCAATGTAATTCTGAGGTATTCTTAATTAAAAAAGCAATGGACATGATGTCCCTTTGTTGATGTTTACATTTATCATCCATCAGAAAGCAGAATGAGCCTCACATGACTCTCTCAGTTGGGTTGCCAGTTTGGTTTCTTAGAACCTTAAGTTAATTTTGAACCATGAGTCAGAATCATGTTTGAGTTTGAACTGATGTTGCACCATGACACAGACACAACTGTCTGTGATAGGCTGATGCACTTGTTTCTACACAGTTCTCATTAGGCTCCTCCCACATTGTGCTAAAAAGAATTTTGGGAAAACCATGACAAGCAGTCAGGTGTCTGCAACCCATGTTCATTTGTGATTGTAATACCTTTTTAAAACACTAGTTGTGAATCTTACATACGATTCCTTTAAAGTAAATTTAAAAACTAATTTAAGTTAACATTTTGAGATAAACGTGCTAGCTCACAGAACAACTGCTTCTACACTTATTTGACCTCTTTATATAAAAAAAAACTTTGCAAACTAAGGCATGATCCTAAGCAGTTTTATCTTGTGAAATAACACATATTCATGCTAAGCGACCAGCATGATTGGCACAAACTTGGTAACTGACTCAAATTGGGGAATGACAGAGACTGTTGAAGCGCTACAGCAGGTTAGCAGGTTAGCACAGCAGGCTAGGTGCTATGACATGTTGTTAGCAGAAACAGCCTGTGAACCTGAATAACAAAGATTAACCCACATGTATCCATCACCTCATTTACTGTGATGCAATATGAAATAAAACATATTTATATAATGTTTTTCTTTCAGGTATAATACTCTTTATAACACTTTCTGATTCTTAAAAAGCAGAGCTACAATAACTATCGTCAGCTTCAGTTTTCATGCTTAACTTCACTGTCTTCTCATGTTTTTCTTTTTGATTGAAATAAGCTGATCAATGTATATGCAAATACACTTTAAGCTGCCAAATAAAAGAATAAAGAGATTCACAGGACAATTTCTTCTCAGGTCGATGTCGGGTTTTCCACCAGGAGGCAGCTCCAGACGCCCCGAAATACAAAACCATCTCAGAGACCAACAAAGACGTTTAACAAGGTAAAATGTTACTGTAGAGGTGGGATCAAGTCACTGTTTCACAAATCTGAGCCAAATCTTATTTTAGTTTCAAGTTTTTTCAAGTCTTTATGTAATTGGCAAATATATTTAGTAACACATTTTATAGTATTTTCTAAATCATCACATTATTAAAAAGTAAAGTCACAAATGCTCAAATGAGGAGGGACATGTTCCAGTTTGTTAAGTATCAAGATGGTGAAAAAAGTCCAAGTCACAGCTTGCTTGAAGTTGGGGTAACTAATTTAAGTTGTAAATTAGTAAACTTACAACTGAAAATTAGTCTATGATAAATCAGCATTGTAAAAAACAAAAAAAAACATGTCTATGTGTACTGTTTGAAATGAATCATCAAGAATTTTAATTCAATTCAGGAGCGAAAGCCGCTCTGATTGGCTGAGCTTGGGTGGTCCTCTCCAGTTTCACTTTGATGTTTGTAAAAAGAAGTTTATAAGCCCTAATTGCAACCAAAATTAAAGTGAACCCTGAATATAATCACATGTTTATCCTAAAACATTTATAATATCATCACTTATATAAATACAGGACAAATACCATGAAGTATTTGTAGTTTTATTAAAATAGTGTTATGAAGAAATGACATGGAGGTTGCCATTTTGCTGCGGTTATGACATAAAATAGTGTTGTCAAGGTAACAGGCAGTAGCAGGTAACTAAGCCACATGAATTCCTGGGTTAAACCTTGTCAGTTTGAGCCAAGTTGCCAAATACAGAACGATTATGTGGAATCTAGTAAAACTGAAGATAATCAAGAGGAAGAGGCAAGAACTGGACACTGTCAGTAGTGTTTTTGTGGCAACTGTTCACCGATGGAACACGGAGTAATCATGGAAACTATTTTATGTCATCAACCAAAATGGCGGCTCCCAGTGCTTGAAAACAACATAAACAATGACAATTTTATAAAAATAGTAAGCAGTTTTATATTTGTTTGTAATTTATTTTAATAAGCATGACCAGTACTAGTGTTTTAGCCATATTTGTCTTCATAACCAGGGTTCCCTTAATACATGTCGATATTAACTATGTATCAAAGGATTTGTGAGAGGAAGTTGTCAGAGTTAAAACCTACAGCACCTTTAAATCTTCAACTTTAACTAGTTATTTAATGACCTTTATTTAACCAGGAAAGTCCCACTGAGCTTCAGAATCTATTTTGCAGGGGAGAGGGAAGGCATGAATGAACATGTTTTTAGAGGTAGGGGAAACCAGAGGAAACATATGCGGACACTGGGAGAACACGCAAACTCCACATAGAAAGGCCCCGGTTGACTGTATTTGAACCTCAGGACCTTCTTATGAGACCTGAGTGCTGACTTCTTCTTGACTTGATCAAACAGACTTAAGACTAGTGATGCACTGATCCAATACTGGGATGAATCTGCGCTGACCCGATTTAATTCGACTTAATAAGACTTATTTATTTAAGTTTTATTCAAGCACCTCACCTCTTCAAATCAGCCTTCAAAACACCTTATCTGGTGTTATATTTGTCCCCTTATGTAAAGCGTCTTTGAGTATCTTGAAAAGCTATATACAAGTGTTATGTATTATTATTATTATTCACGGTTGTTTTGGAAGAAAAAAACAATATTTCTGTGCTTACACTGATAGTTACAGCCATAGTATCAGCTGAGTAATCGGTATCAGAACTGAAAAGCTTAATCGGTGCATCACTTTTTAAGATTTGTATCCAAAAATATATGTGTTTTGAACAGTTTTCTCTTTGTAGTTCGTGTATTTTCAATGTTTTAACTTTATGATCAAATAGGAAAAAGTAATTCCTAGTTTATTCGTGAGGAGAACTTTACCCTTGACAAATATCACTTTTAAACTCACTAAACTCAACAAAAAACTTTTCTATGACTTTTACCTTTCAAAACATTCATTATTTAGAGTTTAATCTGTAAATACTTTGCAGGAGATGAAGGAACATTTTAAGACGAATACTTTTTCCACATTTTAAAGCCTGTCCTTGACTTTGAATATTCTGTGGAACACATATTTTGGAGATCAGTGAAAGTCTTACAGTCAAACATTTATCAGTTTTAAATACATTTCCTGAGTACAATAAGATCTCTGAAGGACGCCCGTTTGAATCAATAACCTTGGATTTCTTTTCGACAAATTCTGAAATTCTTCAAACGTGATTTATTAAAAGCAATGCTAATTTACTGGCGTCGTGTTACGTTATTAAGCTTTGCGTTTCGAGCCAAGAAAAAACATCAAATGTCCAAAACTAGTCTTTCTCGTCTAATCCGTCGTCCTGTGTCCATCTGTGTGCCGCCTCGCTCCAAACCCATAATAAATACACACTTCTGTCCCCTGCTTTGTTTGACTGGTTGTGCATTTTGCCAATGAACATGTATTTTATTTTTGAAAGTGCTTTGAAATTATATCCAAACTCAACATTGACTATTCAAAGTTATTAGTTTCTATGAATAATTATTTAACAGGAAACCAGAAATGCTTCAAACAAGTCTGGATGATGGATGGACTCAAGAACTCCGGAGACACGTCACAGTCAGTCCAGGTCTGGAGACGCGTCACAGTCAGGTCCAGGTCTGGAGACGCGTCACAGTCAGGTCCAGGTCTGGAGACGCGTCACAGTCAGGTCCAGGTCTGGAGTCACGTCATAGTCAGGTCCAGGTCTGGAGACGCGTCACGGTCAGGTCCAGGTCTGGAGACGCGTCACGGTCAGGTCCAGGTCTGGAGACGCGTCATGGTCAGGTCCAGGTCTGGAGACGCGTCACGGTCAGGTCCAGGTCTGGAGACGCGTCACGGTCAGGTCCAGGTCTGGAGACACTTCACGGTCAGGTCCAGGTCTGGAGACACTTCACGGTCAGGTTCAGGTCTGGAGACACGTCACGGTCAGGTTCAGGTCTGGAGACACGTCACGGTCAGGTCCAGGTCTGGAGACACTTCACAGTCAGGTTCAGGTCTAAAGACACCGTCACAGTCAGTCCAGTCGGAGACGCGTCACAGTCAGGTCCAGGTCTGGAGACACTTCACAGTCAGGTTCAGGTCTAAAGACACGTCACAGTCAGGTCCAGGTCTGGAGACACTTCACAGTCAGGTTCAGGTCTGGAGACACTTCACAGTCAGGTTCAGGTCTGGAGACGCGTCACGGTCAGGTCCAGGTCTGGAGACACTTCACAGTCAGGTTCAGGTCTAAAGACACGTCACAGTCAGGTCAGGTCTGGAGACGCGTCACAGTCAGTCCAGGTGGACGCGTCACAGTCAGGTCCAGGTCTGGAGACGTCCAGTCAGGTCCAGTCAGACCTCCAGTCAGGTCCAGGTCTGGAGACACGTCACAGTCAGGTCCAGTCTGGAGACACTCACAGTCAGGTCCAGGTCTGGAGACACGTCACAGTCAGGTCCAGGTCTGAGACGCGTCACAGTCAGTCCAGGTCTGGAGACGCGTCACAGTCAGTCAGGTCTGGAGACGCGTCCGTTAGTCCAGGTCTAAAGACGCGTCACGGTCAGGTCCAGGTCTGGAGACCGTCACAGTCAGGTCCAGGTCTGGAGACACTTCACAGTCAGGTTCAGGTCTGGAGACGCGTCACGTCAGGTCCAGGTCTAAAGACGCGTCACAGTCAGGTCCAGGTCTGGAGACGCGTGACAGTCAGGTCCAGGTCTGGAGACACTTCACAGTCAGGTCAGGTCTGAGACGCGTCACGTCAGGTCCAGGTCTAAGACGCGTCACAGTCAGGTCCAGGTCTGGAGACGCGTCACAGTCAGGTCCAGGTCTGGAGACACGTCACGTCAGTCAGGTCTAGACCGTCCAGTCAGTCAGGTCTGGAGACGCTCACAGTCAGGTCCAGGTCTGGAGACGCGTCACAGTCAGGTCCAGGTCTGGAGACACGTCACAGTCAGGTCCAGGTCTGGAGACGCGTCACGGTCAGGTCCAGGTAAAAAGGTGAACTAACATTCAATTCAATATAGTTTTGTAAAGCCCAAAATCACAACAACAGTTAGAAACAGAAATGTTAGGAAACAATGAAACAGTATTACATACAGTATAATCAATACAAACTGATTCATTAGAAAATCAGAAACAGTCATTGTTCAATAATGCAGAAGCAGATTGAACAATGCTGTAAAGCCTCAAATGGACAAGTGTCCCAGAGCGTCCCCTGTCTATAGGCCAGTGGTCTCCAACCTGTAGCTCGGGAGCCACCAGTCATGTAGTTTGCCAAAGTATTTTGGATTATACATATTACACTTTATTACACAATGTTTTAAATTACATGTCTAATATTTCAACCCTAACTCGTGCCATGAGACATTGAAGGATGGGTCAAATGCAGAAGACATTTCCCTACAGGACAATAAAGTGTACTTTACCATGACCTTGTTTACAGTAAATTCAGCCTTTTGTGTTTGCTAAAAAGTTTTATTTTGCAAAGTAGCTCTCCTGGTGAAAAAGTTCTCCTCAGCAAGAAAAAACTCTTGTGGAGAAAAGGGCTTTAGATGTGACCAGGACTGACGTGCATCTATTAAAAGGTATAGAGTCTGTAGAGCCAGAGTTGTTAGCAGAGGGAAACGACTCATCTAGCAGGACGAGAATATGCTAATCCTGGACAAGGAGGTGGGAGGTCATCAATATTATTATATTCTGAAAAAAACAGTTATCAGTCAATTTTCTCAAACTATTTTTTTTAATCTGCGTCACGTCTACTTCATGTTTGTCTTGTGAAAAGTGCTTATAAACTCATTCTGATGAATAGTTTGTTGACTCAGAATGCAAAAGTTAAATGAAGAAAACAAGTGACTGCAGTACTTTAAAATGATTTTGTTCTGTTTAGAAAGGAGTTTCTTATAAAAGTTGTATTTACATTGATTCCTGCATGTCTGAGTAATCTTGTATTGTCCTGCAGCTGACTCTCAAGTGCTCAGAAAATCCCTTGTTTAATATCTTTCCAACAACAACAAAATATCTTATTAAAGTGAAAGTTTACCATGAAAAGGTAGTTTAAACATTTAGTTATTTTGTGAGAAATATTGACCTACACATGTAATAGTTTCTTCCTAAATACACAGGAAAAAAAACACAATAGATCTTCTTTAAGCTGTATTTTCTCAAGCTTTAAGTCAGAAAATTGTTCAAACCACATAAGCACATGACTGTTTGCAGAGTGAGCGACGTGCTAATAGTTTTTGTCGTTTCTCTTCAGACGATTGGACGTTTGCCAGCGAGTCGTCAGCTGTCTTTGGTCCGTGGAAGTGTTTGTGTTCGGGGTTATGCTTTTCACATTTTCACACTTTGATAACCATCGCCGTGTCACAAGATCTGCTCCTCAAACGTGAAAACAAGCCCCGCGCCGAAGTCAGAAACATGTTGACATAGTTGTTCCCGTAAAGTGGTAAAGTGAATGTTTTTCTTTGTAGCAGAAAGTTAAGATGATTTGATTTGTTTAAACGTGTTCAGACTTCTGTGTTTAACGAGAGCTGCTACTGTCTTAATGCTAATGTAAATAGAAGTTAAAAGATGACATTGCAGGGTTTTAAATGTTAGCAGTGAGTGGCAAAATACATTAGAGTCAATGAGAAAGGACATTTTTTTTTTGTTAAAGCTCAAAGCACAGCATTGTCGAGATTTTAAAATGCGAAATACCGAAAATAGAGATTATTTAAGCTTTTCTGACACCAAAGAGTGATTGATAAATTTACCTACATCGCGCAGTTTATTATGTTTGTTCTACAGCTGATTTGTATACTTTCTTATATTGTTTTGGCTAATGTGTTCTTATAGAGGTTTAAATATAAAAAGAAAAAAATCATGTGAACTGTTGTAGAAAACCAGATGAACAAGTAACACTGAGAAACACACACAGACAGATACTGTTATTGATTGTCCTTAGGAGAAATTCAGGCACAATACTTAACATTTTATTAAAAAGACAATAACTTCAAATTCTTTTGACGTATCTATTGTAGTGGAAACTAATTTGAAGTGTCCCGTTTATGAATACTTTTATATGTTTGTTCGCTAATATCCATGAAGTTAAGTTATGGTTGTAACATTGTGGCTAACTCTCATTGGCATGATGGCACAGCAGAGCTTATAAAGTTGTGAAAAGTGCTTAAAACACGTAAGGGTGAATAACTTGGATGCTCGGAAGTCATTAGGTAAGTGAGTGAAACATTGTAAACTGATAAAAAAGCTTTTAAATTAAATACTGTTTACTTTTTTCAGGAACCAAAAATCAGGTTTAGCATCTTTGTTGGTGCTATACCCGATTTTTGCTTTTTTAAAAGTGTTGAATAGTTGAATAAGTTAATTTCAAACTTCTTACATCAGTCTGCATTTTTATTCACTTATCTAATGCATTCTGAGCCTCCCAATTGTTTAGCCACGTGTTTTAACCTTTTTTCACTGCTTTTAGGAACAAGACATGTCGATAAGGGTCGCCACACAGTTAGCCACAGTGCTAACAACAACAAACACAGGCTAACATATTGCAGTTTGATGAAAAACAGGACATTATTATGCAGTCAGGACATTGTAGACTAATTTCCACCTGAATATATATAAACTAACAACTAACTGTGTGGAGTTTGCATGTTCCTCCCTGTGTCTGGGTGGTTTTCCTCCGGGCACTCCGGTTTCCCACCATCAATAACATGCAGGTTAGGGAACATTTGGTGGTGGCCGGAGGTTGAGGCGCCAGGTGTTTACATGAATCACCTCTGCTGAGCTGCTCCAGGGCAGTTTACTGTCACTGAGTGGTGAGGGAGGGGTTCATCTCACTGAAAGATTACTTACTTACTTACTAACAAGATATCTGTGCTGGGGAGAAATTGTAATAAATTGAGGATAGTCTCTTTAACATTGTGACCTTGAAAGCTGCATATTTATGTAAATATGATCAGTTCCATTACCTCTTGTTAGCGCTCAGTGCTATAAGCTGCTATAAGGCTGCACCTTTTGCCTTGTGGGAAACACACTTCTCCAAAGTGTTTTTTTAATTCCAAAGAATTAGGACGCCAGGCGCACTTTATGTGCTTGATGCAAATATCAAGATAAGATAAGATGTCCGTTATTTGTCCCGCAGTGGCATCAGTATTATGTACAATATATGACTGTGATTATGAACAACTGCAGCATATGGACAGAATAAATTACCAGTAAATGAAAATGAGGTAAGATGTCTTTGACCACGTTTGCAGAGCAGCATTTAAGAAGAAATAAAAAGAGGCAGATGAATATCAGATAAGGTGACATCAGTGAGTTGTAGCAGAAATGATTCATATGGTAACACAGTACTGCAAACGGTCATAGTGTCATTTCAGTCTTTACCTTATAATCTCTATTTATTATAACGCATTAACAGCACAGCCATACTGCTTAATAAAAACTCCACTTTGACATTTGTTTTAATTACGTCAACCTCTTACGAGTGAATACAATAATGTTCAACAGGTGTATCCATGTACTGTAATGACAAACACGTCACGGTTAAAACAAAAACCTGAAACCTGTCATATTCACTGTAAATGGTTTAGTCTTTTTGTGTGAGCTGCTAATTGAAGCCGGAGTCGAACACAAACGAGCCGCTGCTGTGTCTCCTCTCATTATTTAATCAGCTCCATCATGCTAATCTCTTTTGGACACATCCTGGGCCCGTCGGAGGGACAGAGGGGCAGCAGGAGCAGGGAGGGGGGCTGGTGCTGGGGCAGGCTGCTGGCTACAACCAACCTCTGCCCCCCCACTGAGTCTCTGGCCCCTGCACTGTAAAAAAACAAGTCTGTGTGGTTCTTGTGTTTGCTAATTATGACTTAACTGTTTGTAGGTCTGTCAAGTTGCATTTAGCGAAGAAAAACTGTCAAATAGAGGTTAGAAATGACAGGAAGTAGAGCTGAGTTCATCATAAAGCGACGTGAAAAATACAGAGGCAATCTACACGCAACTGGCACTTCTCTGACGCTTTAAGTGTCAGGTTCAAGTGGACTCTCTGTGGCCGTTATGACAAAATTATATGTGAGATATATGAGCTGACACGTACGCTGCGCAACACTGTTACACTACAAACCCCACAATGCACTGCTTCAGCATGTCATATTCTGTAAATAGGTTCTAGCACATGACAGCAGAAGAGTTTTGTGAACATAGTCTGATTTCCATATTTTCTTTCATTTAGGAACATTTATGAATGCAGAAAGGCCAGGAAAATTGTGTACATTTTCCATGTTAGTTTGTGATTTATAAAAAGACAACTTGACTTAGAAATGAGCAATCCAATCCAAGAACTGTGCGTCTCTGAGATTTAAAAAATGTGGCAGAAAGAAATCTGTGCTGAAACCAATTAGAAACTATTAAGTTTGTTAAAGATCAAGATCAAGATTTCTTTATTTTGTCCCAAAGGAAATGGAACATACAGGCAGCCACACACAAGAAAAAGATACAGTACAAAAAAGAACAACACATACAGTCAACAAACACGTTTAAAGAACCACTGATGTTCGTTTTGTTCTCATGCACACTTTCAGTAGAAATTACACGCAAAGTTTTATATAAATGAGACCCCTGAAGACTTTGCCACTTGGAGCTTAGAGCAGTGGTTCTCAAAGTGGGGTCCTGGGGTCTCTGGGCCATGTGTTCAGGGTCTCAATGTTGGTTATGTGGAGTACATTTTTTATACAATTCAGTCCCAAACATTCAGCCTTTTTCATAGAAGAAATTACGCCAACAAAAAAACCCGTGATAAATAATAAATAAACATTTCCAACATGTTTTTTGTGATACCACTATGGAACACGATGGGGATTATTCGGTAATCGTAATACTGCTAAGAAGTCAGAACAAACCCCTGGCCCACTTCAGGTTTCTAACCTGTACCTTCCATTTCCTCCAAGTATCTCGAACATTACATAGTCCTCTTTATTTTAATATCAATATATAGATAAGATATCCTTTGTTTCTTCCACAATGGGGAAATTTCATTGTTGCATTGCACAGTTCAAAACAGCAGGGAAATAGAAACATGCAATCAAACAAGTTAATCATTTTATAAAAAAAAAAATACTACTATAGTTTTAAAAAACTCAGTGCAGAACATGAGAGGATAAATAGCAGGATTTTTTTTTTTATCAACACAAGCGATGCACGCGCACCCAGCCTGTAGAAAGACTCAACGCTCATAGACACAAACAGTGGAAATAAGTCGAAAAAGCTCCGTTGTCAGTAACTACAAGAGTTTATCACTGTGAGAAAACAAAAGTTCTGCTAACCCCTATAACCCTTAAACGTTACATTCAGGTGAAAAAACAACCGCTAGCTCTTGTCCCGTTACGTTGTTTTATTCAAAGACGTTCCCTCAGTTAACCAGACGGAGAGCGGCTCTGTCCGCATAACGCATGCACAGTAGGGCGAAAATTGACGTCGACCGAAAATCCCTCTATAGATAAAGTGGCATCACTAAACAGTATAATAGTAATAGGTACAATATATGATGGTAAAATGTCTTTGGTATGAGTACGTTTATGTACAGAGCAGCATTCGAGAAGGAATAAATAGAGGTATTATTATCATTGTAAATGTACATTAATGCATGTTTAAATTTGTGCACTATGGATCATAAACGATGTTGGCCACTCTCCTGGCCCAAAGTCACTGAGATATACGCTCTAAAGTTTGACATACACCTGACAGTTTTTGTTTTGTGAAAGTCTCATTGCTGGAGACCCCTGTCCTACAGCTTAATGTTCTCTCAGATAAACTTCAACTTTATAAAAAAAAACATTGCACATATTTTATGACTGACCAGAAATCAGAATTCTTTGATCACAAAAAACTAAACCAGGCTTTAGTTTGTCAAAATTCTCAAATACTTTATCCAATGGTTAGGGTTAAAAAGTTTGCCACAACTACTGATTACTGTTACTGATAGATCAAAGGAACATTTTTGCCCGGTTGTTTCTTGGACATCTCAAACATTCTCACTAAATTAGCTCTAATAATGAATCCCTCCTGAGTTTTTACAGTGTGTCCGTGACTCTGCTCCTGCCTGTGGTCCAAGGATCCATTTCCAGCGTTTTGGGGATTAGCGGGTTTGCTCCACACTGCGATCATTAGAGGGGTCTGAAAATTAGCCTGATCCCTGGTGTCCAGCTGTGCACAGACACGCCCCTCCCCCCTCTCTCTCCTCTGTTCTCACCCACTCCAAAGCTGGCCAGTCTCACCAGTGTTTTAGAGAGAAAACAATGTCTGCACAAAGAGGCACTGGGCTGCTGCCGAGGGGGCGGGGCTTGGGCCAAAAAGTTCACTGACTTTCAAAATCTCGTCTGCTTTTCTCTCAGTGCTGAAGTTACATTTAGTCTGATTGAAAGACATGATTTAGTTGATTGTTAAAGGAGACATATAGTGTTTTTGTTCACATATTTAGTAATAAAGTAACAATCAGTAATTAAAACATTATTCATTGTAAAGCACATTTATTTAAAGTGGCTTAGAAAGTTTTATAGACACATTGACTTCTTATTTGCCTCTTATTCACCTTATTCTGCCCTGCCCACATTTTTTGGCAGCACACTTTCTGTTTAGCTCTATTAAGGTAACTAAGATGTTAGCTTGTCTCTCTTGTCTTTTCATCTCAAAAAAGATATAATGACATTTATATATACCCAGCAACTGAATTCTACAGGTTAACTGCAGATAAACAGGAAGTGCACAGCCAAAAAAGTGGGCGGGACAGAATAAAGTGAAGTGGTTTTGTTGACTTGATGATGTCAAAAGGTCAGCTGGTGAGGAGGTAACCACAATAGATCCATTCACTTTTCGCGTTACATCAGCAACAAAAATAAAACTGTAAAACTTTATTTACAGACAGGTGGGCGGGGATAGGTGGTAGGTGGAAACAAACAATATGGATTACTCAAACATGCATCAATCCAATTAAGTGAGCTAATGATAAAAGAACACTAGAACATGGGTAAAAAGCAGAAAATACTAAAGTTCCCTTTAAATACAAATGGAGGCAGCTAAAATTATAATTTGTTTTTGTCGCTCTACCTTCTCGCTCTTTTCTCGCCCCTTCTCTTTTCTCTTCTCACTTTCTCTCTCATTTTCTCTCTCCCTCTGCCCTCTCCTCCTCTCATTCTCTTTCCTCTCTTTCCCTCTCCTATCTTTTATCTCTTCCTCCCTCTCTTCCTCATTCACTCTCTCCTTCTCTTCCCTCTCCCTCACTCTGTTTTCCCTCTCTCTCTCCCCTCTCCCTCATTGTGTCTTTCCCTCTCCCTCTCTCTTCCTTTTCCCTCTCCCTGACCCTCTTTCACTCTCTCCCTTCTTTCTTTCACCCTCTTGTTCTCTCCTCTCCCTCTCCCCTGCTTTTTTCCTCCTTCTCCTTTCTCCCCTCTCCCTTACCCTCTCTTTCTTTCTCCTCTCTCTCCTCTCCTCATTATTTCTCTCCATCTCCCCTCTCCCTCACTCTTTCCCTCTCCTCTCACTCAATTTGTATTTACCTCTCTCCTCTCTCTCTTTATTTCTATTGCCCTCTTCCTCCTTCCTCCTCCTCCTCCTTTTGCTCTCTCTTTCTCTCCCCTCTCACACTTTCCCTTTCTCCCTCTCCTCTCCCCTCTCCCTCACTCTCTCTTTCCCTTTGCTCTATCCTCTCCTCCCCCCGCCCTCTCTCTCTCCTTCTCTCTCTCTCTTCACCCCTCTCCCCCTCTCCATCTCTCCATCTCTCCTTTCCTCTCTGTTTTTCCTCCGCAGATGCGCTCTGAAAGGACCTGGCTGGATCAGAGGCAGCTGGTTCATTCGCCTTTCTGAAATGACAGATGGCAAAACACAAACACAAAAAGACGGTCACATGACGGAGTGACGAGGCCCGGAGCTACACTTTTCACACTTTACTCAAGACTTCCACACGTTAGCGAGTTTTAACGAGACGCCCTGACATGCTAATGCTCTGGGTTATAATTGGTTGTCAGTGTGGTTTATTTGACTTTAAGTTTTGGTCCAAATGTTCATAACTTGACTCTATGATTGATTTGTATGATTGTGTAATGAGTTCTACACGTTATTGGCGAACATTTGCTGATTGGTCAAAGCATCATATCAAGAGAAGTTGAATCAAGTTTTTTTTTTTATTTATTTATTTTTTTTTACAGCTGTATAAAAACACAAATATAGTGCAAATTGCCTCTATGTGTACATTCAGCAGAAAGAGCATCTACAGCTTTAAAGCTTGTCAGATTGTTTTAGTGTGCTTGTATATTTGCATCCATTTTCTGCCAT
Source organism: Mugilogobius chulae (assembly GCA_038363315.1). Classification (NCBI taxonomy): domain Eukaryota; kingdom Metazoa; phylum Chordata; class Actinopteri; order Gobiiformes; family Gobiidae; genus Mugilogobius; species Mugilogobius chulae. The sequence continues at coordinate 20,663,140 of CM076401.1, read as the reverse complement.
TTGTTCTTGTTCGAGGTCGCAGGTGACCGGAATCTATCCCAGTGACTTTGGGCCTTAGGCAGGGAAACATCCTGGACAGTGGCCAACTCGTTGCAGGGTTTGAGACAGACATTCATTCACTGTAGGGTAAATTTACAGTGATGCCCAATTGACCTAAACATACAGGTTTTTGGAGCCAAAGTACTGAGAGAAAACCTGCAGTGACACAGAGAGAACATGCAAACAGGGTTAGGGTACGGACGATCATGATCCACAGCTCTAACCACTCTGCTACCACCAGGTTGACGTCACTTTACCGTGCAGGTTTCATGCAGAACGAGATGTCTGTCTACTTGGCTGGGGAAATTTCCTTGATCAAAAAACAAAACAACAAAAGCTAATTGTTTGGAGGTATAAACCAGTAAGACCGAAGTCTGGCTTCTGAAGCTTGAGACAGTGTTTTTCTTACTGTTTTTTCACCACCTGAATGTAACTTTTAAGGGTCGTGAGGTCGAATTTCATTCATAAATGTTTATTTAGCACTGCAAGCATAACTTTTGTTTTCACACAGTGATAAACTCTTGTAGTTAGCTGACAACAGCCCTGGCTCAACTTGTTTCCACGACTTATGTCAAAGAGCGGCGGCTCTTTCTGCATACCGAGTGCACGTCCATCGCCTGTGTTGATAAACAAAAATCCCTCTATTCTGTACATGCATGTGTTTGGAGGTGGGAGGAAACTGGTGTACCCAAAGAGTACCTGACCACATTTTAAAGTAGTTTTTGTTGTTGCTAAAGCAGGGCTATTTAATTTAACTTTTCCCCCTTTAACTGTCAGTTTAGTTTCTTCTAGAACATTTATGGTACTGGCAGAACTTTGTGGGGGGGTGGGAGGCATCAACCCTCCAGCCTTTGATCTGATCATAAAGCAGTTGGTCAGCCTTCTTTTAAAATGGTATAATGGTTGCAAGAGCGGCAGACAAGTACCGCCCACCTCCCTTTGCAAACCTCTCGCTACAGACCAGAATCACCTCCAGACCAGAAGCCTATTCAGTCACCTCTCGTGCTAGAAAATATATATATACATTTCAGCATTTACACTCTCAAGATGAGTAAGGTTAGGGTTAGGATTAGGGCTGGGGTTAAATCAGGTATTGTGAGTAAGTTTACAGCTACAGAGAGTTGCTAAATATGGACGTCCGGTCTGCAGCGAGAGGTTGGCAGGACAAAAGAGGTTTACAGTCAGGTGGCTCTCGATTTTTGCTTCCTTAAAAATGTATACAAACAGAAATATTTCATTTTAAACTTCCTACATCAGTCCACATGTTTTGCTCACTTTATCAATGCATTCTGAGCCTAAGAATCGTTCATCACAATGTGTTTTAAGTCTTTTTTTTTTTTTTACAGCTGTTAAGAGCAAGATGTGCCTATAGCTACAATGATAACGACAACAATAGACTTAGTGAAGTTAGGTGAACAAACCTGACATTATTAGACATAGTTTCCACCTGAACAGATACAATAACAAGATATCTGTGTTAGAAGAAAACTGATTTTAAGTTTTGATATTGTTAAAGACTGTATATAGTCCCTTTAACAATAGACAAAGTTACTACAGTTAATTGGGTTTGTGAATCACTCATTTGCCCAGGAATAGTTGTGTATGGTAACCTCTAAAACCTTCTTTTCCATTCACAATATTTAAGACACTTTAGTCTCAATGTTGTAACAGTTTCCTCTTGTGTGATCTTGTCCCATCGCTCTGACAAATCCACCGACACAGTCCTGTACATCTCTGGTCTGTTCGGTCGACATTGTCCCATTGATTCCTCCTCGAGTGCTTTTGGAGGCTCAGACGGTGGGTCCACAGATGGGCAGCAGGGACGGGGCGAAGTTGGCAGCGTTTTTGGGGGGAGAGTGGTGGTTTTCGGGGGGAGGGCGGGGGATGGGATTGGGCAGATTGCAAGCAGTGGCTCTGATTCAAATGATCCCGTGGACTGACTGGACGAGACGGACATAAAGACAGGGCTCTGTAGATTTGTCTCCTGGAATTACATTGTAAAGTCTGTCAGATGTAGTTTAGTTTTTTGTTACAACTAAGCTTTGTCTCACACCACAAGTCATCTTAACTCAAACAAATGTGTTTTCTATAAGACAACACTCTCAATTATTTAACAAAAAAGTATATGCATTGTAAAAAGCTGCACCAAATTGTCACAGTGGTTAATAGCACAAAGTTAAAAGCTTGTGAAAATAGCTTTTAACTTTTCATATATGTACATGTATATTATTGTATTTTTGTCAGGTTTTATCTTGTATATCATTGATTTAGTAGATTTAGACACAGTGTTAGGGGAAATGCATTGAAAAATGCTTTAGTTAGTCGTTGCTTATTACTTTTAAAAAATGTAATGAGTTACAATACTTAGTTACTGCCCCAAGAAAGAAACAAAGTTACTTCGTAACGTAGTTACTTTATAACGTATTTACATTACTTTGGGATTACCTTGTGTCTAATGTTGCAAACATCGATCAAATGTTGTATTTTATGTTTGATTATTGACAATTAAACCGATGTAAACAACACACGAGCTGCTTAAACAGCCTTTAATAAACTGAAATCAACAATAAAAGTGATTCTGGGCCATTCTCCTGCTAATCTTTTTTTTTCCCTTGAAAGTAACTACCAGTAAAAGTATTTTGTTAGTAACTGTAATTTAATTTCAAGTTTTTGCACAGGTTACACTAGTAGTTACTCAAAATTGCAATCTAACTACTGTAACTTAGTTATTATTTCACCTTTATTTACTCAGGAGAGCCTCATTGAGATCACAAATCTCTTTTTCAAGAGTGTCCTGGCCAAAAGGCAGCAAAACATTAAAATAAACTAAAATTTAACAACAAACAAAGACACAAGATTGCACAATAAGTAAAACAAACTTACACATTTCATATAAAACATTTACAAGATTAAGACAGGCCCTCTAAAACATCTAGAAGCCTTCTATACGTGTTTAATGACACCAGATTGTTTAGACCAATTTCAGTTTGTAGTTCATTCCAAGACGTAGGTGAAGCAAAGCTCAGTTCTGACTCTAGGTACAGACAGCGTTAGAACACTGTGAGAGCTCAGGTTATATAGTAAGTAATCTAGTAAGTAAGTAATCTTTATTTGTATAGCGCATTTCACAGACACAGAGTCACAAAGCGCTTCACAGTGAGATGAACCCCTCTTCACTCAGTGACAGTAAACTGCCCTGGGGCAACTCAGCAGAGGCGATTCACCTAAACACCTGGTGCCTCAACCTCTGACTACCACCGAGTGTTCCCTAACTGCATGTTATCAGTTGGTGGGGAAACCGGAGTGCCCGGAAACCACCCAGGGGGAGGAACATGCAAACTCCACACAGAAAGGTCCGGGCCTGAGCGGGAATCGAACCCGCGACCTTCTCGCTGTGAGGCCAGAGCGCTAACCGCTTTGCCCACCGTGCCGTTATATCTCCAGAGCTACTGGGCATCAAATAATCCGCCAAATATTGCAGAAGTAAACCTAACATTAAAATAAAAAGAACGCACTAATGTTTCAGTCTGTATAGGGACAACAACGTCCAGCCAACTCTGTCTTAGAGCCACACAGTGATGTGTTAAGGTTTTTAGGGCTCCATGTAGACAGTATCTAAAGCTTGTAAAGCCTTGGAAGAAGCATGCATGTATACCACATCACCAGAGTCTAAAATGGTTAAGAAAGTAGCAGACACAAGCTTCTTTTTAGCTTCAAAACTGAGACAGAATTGAATCCTGAAACAAAATCCTAGTTTAATTTTCAACTTCTTCACTAGTTGCTGAAGTTATTAAATTGGTTACACCCAACACCGTTTATAAAGTATGATTTTATTGCTTAAAATTAACGTAACCTTTAACTTTATTACGACAAACCAAACTTGCAACTCACCTCCATTGAGCTAGATCATTTTAATGCCCTACTGTGGAACATTCAATCCAAAACAGAAACAAAGAAACAGATCCAATAATGCATCATGAGCTTAATTTGTCCCAACATCCGCAGCCGAGGCAAAAAGCAATAAGATTGTATTTTACATCTGTATTTCCATAATTTGTGGTAATGAGCCAAGTAATCACAACTTTCATGCATTATTGATTAGCTGTTTGTCTAAAGTCGTGCTCCTAATGCAATGATTGATCCCTAATTGGCAAATCATTATGGCGCAATCACACAGGAATCCGCTCTGATTTAAACCTTAAAAATAGTGCGTTTGAATCCTCCGTTTTGCAGAACTGCCTGTTTATAATCTCCCCCAATTATCTCTCTAATTACATCTGAGTTAGCGCATGAAAAATGAGGTTTCCCGACGCGGCTACAGACTTCAAATGTGATCGACAAAACCCCGCGTACGATATGTTCTTCCTACATTTGTTAATTAGCAGATTATGGAGTTCTGGCCCTGCAGGGTGAGCGGCCAATGCAACAAGACCTGCCCTACTTATTATAAATATAGTTTATAATGAGTCGTATTGATATTAAGATGGAATGTCCACAGAGAGTCAATGGGATTTTATAGTAAGAGCTTAAGATGTCTATTCAGAAGTAATCGAGATAAATGTGGCTTAAAGACTGTGCTTTTTGGGGAAGTAGGGTAAAGATAATCATGTTTATATCTGTAACATTTTGATCTGTCAAGCTTTTCTTGGTCGAATTGATTAGGATTCTACAAACAGTCATTCATAAGCAGATACAATCTAACTTTCGCTCACATTCACAGCTCATCCAAAGTTAGTCTCTAATGTGGTCATATTTGTTTAGCTGATCAGCAATTTATGATTTGTCTCAACCCGGGATTCAAGCCAACAATCTTCTAAAATGAATCAACACAGTCCCACAAGAAACCGTACATTTACCACGACACAAAACCAGCATGATATGAGCATGATTTCACTGTACTTTTGTCACGCCGTAGATATAACACGATATGAAAAAGCGTAAAAATACCGAGTTTTGGTTGCAGCCACGTGGAGACATTTTTTTTTAGGTGTAACTGGTAAGTTTAGGCATCAAGTTACTAAAATGGGTAAGTTTAGGTCTGGCGCTTGGGGTAGGTTAAGATTAGGATCAAGATTTTGTTAATATTCATAAATAAGAACACATCTTAACAACCAAATAAACTGGGACTGCGACGTGTACCATATTTACGCAAAACAGCCATGAACTTGTGCTAATCATATAATTTACATGTCACGTCATGTCGTGGTAAATGTACTCTTTCTTGTGAGATCAGGCTGTACTTTATTAATCCCTTGAGAGGTAAATTCATTTTCTGCATTTGACCCATCCTGCAGAGCTGCCGCTGAACAATCTCCATGATGATGTGCTGGGCTTGGTCTGGGTCTTAGCTGGAGGAGCAGGTGTAGCTGGAGGTGGAAACCGGAGTGAGAGACACGTCACTGTCAGGTCCTGTCCTGGTGGAGCAGGTGAACTGTTGTTGTTTCAGTCGGTGCACTGCAAAAACTATAAATCTAGACTTGCTTAAAATGACTTGGAATCAGAATTTTAATCCAGTTTTGAGCTGTTTTAACTGGAACTACAACAGTCATTAAGTAAAAATATATATATACTAATAGACTCTTTATTTTACACTTGAATAAAATATCAGACAATACAATGGGTTACTTATTAATTACATTTAAAGTGCATATGACAGGTTAGACTCCACTTTTAGTTTGTTTTTACCTAGCTTGGTTGTTTTGGTGAAGTTTAGACAACAAAACACAAAAAGTCTTGTGTAAATAGAACTGATTATACTTATTGTTATTGCTTTGACATGATAAAGTTATGACAATATTGTAACACGTATTGTATTGAACACGACTGATTAATTAGGACGAATAATCAGCCTAATTAGTTTCATTAGCCAAACCTCAGTGGTGCTTCAATAGAAAACAATGAACCCATAAAAAACATATTTATCATTAGACAGTGACAAGAATTAATGATTTGATGTGTTTTTTCGTAATTATTTATCAAGAATGTAGTAATAAGTGACCTGCAGAAGTCTCGTTTAAGGTTCAAAGATCAGACCAAATGAAGTTGGTCTCTTTTAATTATCATTTTAAAAGTTTTAACTGGATTCAAAACAGTAAAACCTAATCAGCCTAATTTGTTTCATTAACTTAACCACAGTAGAAAACAACATTATTTTATCACACCAACAAATGAATTATTAATATTTGATATTTTGATAAATACATTTTAACAAAGTATCAAAAGTATCCTAAAATGTGGCTTTAATGTGGCTCTTAATGGACAACAACAACAATACCAGCCTCATCCAAATCAATTTGTTTTATGCCTAATTCTACGTGACATAAAACTGATTAACTATGACAAAAACATGAATAATCAGCCTAATTTGTGTCATTAACCAAACCACAGAAGTGCTCCAATTAAACCCAGAGCTGCAACAAGTTATTATTATTATATTATTAGTTATTATTGAAGTAATCGAATGATCATTAACTTGTCTAAGCTCCAAAACATGCCTTGAGAAAAGAGGTTTAAACAGGAATGAGACCCATTTTGTCTGTAAATACAACTCCAGGACCTCCTCACTTGAAGGTTCCAATTGTCTAAAACACTTCTATTGGAGTGATTATGCATTCTAATAATAATAATAATAATCGCCCGAACTATTCAATTGTCAATATAATCGTTCGTTGAAATCAATACTGATTCTAACACAACAAACTATTATTCGCATTATTCCAAAATATGACTGTAATACATTTCTTGTATAGAAGTAAACGTGATAACTAGAATGTCTAATTTGATGCCATTTGTAAAAGCACCTTAATTTCCCACATATTTTGATATAAATCCCATCTCTACATGACATAAAACTGATTAACTATAACAATAACACAACTAATCAACCTAATTTGTGTCATTAGTCAAACCACAGAAGTGCTCCAATTGGGCTGCAACAGGTTAATATTATATTATTAGTTATTACTGAAGTAATCGAATGATCATAAGCTCCAAAACATGCCTTGAGAAAATACGTTTAAATGGGAATGAGACTCTATTTGGTCTGTAAATACAACTCCAGGACCTAATCACTTATATTTTTTAAGCTTTGCTGGTTTCAATTGTCTAAAACACTATTTGCATAATTTTGTGTTCTAATAATAATAATAATCGCCAAACTTAATTGGTTGTCAACATAATCGTTAGTTGAAATCAATACTGATTATATCACACAACAAACTATTATTTGCATGATCTCAAAAATGTAACACAGTTCTTGTAGAGAATAAAACATGACTGAAAGACAATAGACAACTAAAATGTTTCATTTTGATGGCTTTGTAAAAGCACCTTAATTTCCAACATATTTTGATTATTTATCCATCTCTACATGACATAAAACTGATTAACTACAACAATAACACGCCTAATCAGACTAATTTGTGTCATTAGCCAAACCACAGTTGTGCTACTACAAGTTAATATTAAATTATTAGTTATTATTGAAGTAATTGAATGATTATTAACTTGTCTAAACTTCAAAACATGCCTTGAGAAAGAGGTTTAAACAGGAAAGAGACCCATGTTGTCCTTAAATACAACTCCAGGACCTCCTCACTTGATATTACTTGAAGTGTTTTAGACACTTTCAATTGTCTAAAACACTTCTATTGCATCATTTTGCATTCTAATCAGAATAATAATCGCCCAACTAATCAATCGTCAGTTTAATCGTGAGTTGAAACCAATGCTGATTATATCCCACAACAAACTATTGTTTGCATTATTCCAAAATATGACCGTAACACAGCTCTTGTATAGAATAAAATATGATGATAACTACTATAATGTCTCTTTTTGATGCTATTTGTGATAGCAGCTTCATCCATATTCAAACTGAACATATTTTGATGACATATCCCATCTCTACATGACATAAAACTGATTATCTATAACAAAAACACGCCTAATCAGTCTAATTTGTGTCATTAATCAGACTATAGTTGTGCTGCAACAAGTTGATATTAAATTATTAGTTATTATTGAAGTAATAGACTCCAAAGCATGCCTTGAGAAAAGAGGTTAAATAGGAATGAGACCCATTTTGTCTGTAAATACAACTCCAGGACCTCCTCAGTTGAAACTTCCAATTGTTTACACAACAAATTATTATTATTATGGCTGTAATGCAGTTGTTGTATAGAATAAAACATGATGGACACCTACTAGAATGCCTCTTCTTCATCCATATTCAAACTGAACATATTCGTATTACATTACCCATCTCTACATGACACAAAACTGATTAACCACGACAGTAACACGCCTAATCAGCCTAATTTGTATCATTACCCAAACCCACCACCAACACCGCCACAGTTGTGCCCCGACTCAAACCAAACGTCGATTCTGTTGCGCCACAAACAACAGCCAAATATGCGCGTGTGACTGACTGTGAAACTATGGGAGCTGTTAGCCCTCCCAACTCAGTCCCGCTGCGTGTGTGTACAGTAATGCCAAAAAAGAAAAGAAGAAACGAGAAAAAGGAAGAAGGAAAAAAAAACACACAACACGCCACCAAGCTCATCACCACCACCAGGCAAAGCGAAGCGAGGCAGCGAGCGACTAGTTGACGGAGGAGGGAGGGAGGGAAAGTGAAATTGACAGCGAAGGGTAGACCGTAGCTACACTCAAGTATCTACAGTGAGCGAGAGGCGAAGGGGAAAGGGAAAGGGGGAGGGTACCACTTTGTCACTGGCTGCTATGTAGATTAACCTTTCAATTAGTAGTTATCGGGCTCCTCTGTGCGTCTCCTCCTCGCGCGCGATCATACATACATACGTACAGTCACACGCGCGAGCCTCGTGTGCGGGATTATTATTTTGGACACATACAACAAACAAATCTACGACGCTGCTTTCCCCTCCTGCCTCCATCGACGATTATTACCAAGATGTGGGCAAACTTGAAGAAGGTAAAACTATGTCTTTTACTGTCTTTTTGTGTATTTTGAATCAAGCATCCATCGCTTCTACTTCTTCTGTGCACGGAGGAAATAGCTTTACGCGTAACTAAACACTCCTGGCGTGATCGTTTTGGGTGAGATTTTTCAGTAGCAAACTTGTATTCCCCCTGAATCGCGTTTTCGCCTCCAGGGGCTCGCGACCGCCGTTCCCCCCTCTTCCGTCATGGGAGATATTTGATAGTTAACGGTGATAAAGAGGTCATGCCATCGTTACGCGCGGTACATGACGTTAATAATGGTCGCTGCTGCTGGTTAACACACACACACGCACAGAGCCCGCTTTTCACCGCTAATGCGTACAATGAGTGCGTTTTATAAGATGAGAACAGACGTGTTGGAATAATGTTTTTTTTTTCCTTCTTTAATACGCTTTACGTAAAACGGCACGCAATTAATCAAACGGTTCCACTTTAAGTTGAGCCTCTGCAGGTTTTACGCAAACACATGATAGATTTAACAAACAGCCAATTAAAGTCTAAAATGATCTAAATCACTTTCAAGTGTAACCAACTGTTTCAAGGAGGAATATGGATTAAGGTGGGACGGGCGCTAAACGATCCGCTAATGGGGTCATAAATTAGCTAGTGTAATTAATTCCGGGCTAATTCGAGTTTGTTTTTTCTGCTTTTAACACGGTAATAAAGCGACGTGGAGAGCGGGGTTAGGCGGTGCTGGGGAGGAAAGAGAGAGAGAGAGCGCGAGAAAGGGAAGAGTCGATGTGGTTACGTAGCTAAGCGGTGTCAATTCGTCCCCGTCGCCACCTTAAGAGGAGGGTCAATTGAGTGAAGTGACAGATGATACAGCCAATGGCGCGCCTCTCGGGGTGAGCTCATGCATAAAGATTGACACGCGCTCTATCAAACCAGAAATCGGATCTCGTCCTCGCAGCCAATATTGACGTCGCGAGGGAGGGCGCATTAGCGTAGGTGAGCTTTAATGACACTCCATTGGATTGTAATAAGCGTCATGTCGGATTCATGTAAACTGCAACATTGTAACAAAATGGCGACTGTTTAGGTGACATCAGTAACGCTGCTGCTGCTTGTGCTTCTGCTGCTGCTGGCTGCTGGGAAGATTGTCATTTACTGAGGAAGAAGGAGGCGAGGAAACAAGTCTAGGTTAGTTGCGCAGTTATTACGCGTCCGTGCCCCGCTGTCGTTGCGCACGTCTCTGCGGCTTTTTATCGGCGCTGTCAAGGAGTGGAAGCGTCACAATTTGGCTGGCAAATGCTTCTGCTGCTGGATGTGTCTCCGAAGAGCTGTCAGGGGGGAAAAGTGCGTACCGCTGATTATTACAGATACTTAAAGTGCGTACGTGCGTGTTTGTGTGTTTTCTGATTTTTGTGACTTTGTTCGTCCCGTGACAGTCAAGTCGTAGTTTTTTTGCGTCAAGTTGCAGTTTGTCTGTGAGGAGAATGTGTGGGGATTAAAAGTTGAAATGTGCAGGAAGTGGAGCTGAGTTTTGGAATGGAGTTGAACCTCTGTCTATGTCATCAGTAAGGGACGTTTCATCAAAAAAGCAAAGACAGTTTTCTCACGGCACAAGTTATAATAGGCTGTAATAAAAATAAATAATAATAGAAAGCTAGTAAACAAGTCTTCAAGATTATAGTACTCCAGTAAAAGTACAAGTATGTTAGTGATATAGTAGGTTATAGTCTAGTAAGAGTAGCCTATTTGTAAAAATTTCTATGTAATATGATCTAGTTGTTAAAATCTTTTAATATCGTGTAGAAGTTTGTGTCTGAAGTTTATGACTTAGTTTCTCTTAAAAAGTCCTTTACTTAGCTCTATATCAGTTAAGTTTTAGTTTCTATAATAGTAGTAATAATAATAAAAAAAAATTTAATAAATAGCCTACATAAATACAAAAAATAAATAATAATATAATAAACAATATATAAAAAATAATAGGCTAAGCAAAAATATAAAATAAATACACAGATAAATACATAAAATAATATAATAAAAAACTATATTAATAATAACATGCATATACATTAATACATACTGTGTTTAAAATAAATGCATAAATTCAAAACAATATATCAATAAAGATATAATAATCAAAACTAATTAAAAAACTTAGAGGATGTGGGTTCTTAAGCTGAATTCCTCTGTCTTTGTCATAAATTGAAAGTGACTTTCCATCAAAAAGACAACATGACACACTTTTGGACAGTTTAAACAATCATTTAGCAGAATCAAGGTGTTATCAGGTAATATTATTTGTCTTTTCAAAACTATGATGTAATACGAGTGGATTTTTGGAGCTTGTTGCAGTGTGGTTGCTAGGTAACAGTTGTCACATCTGCTGGTCCAACCAGGAAGTGAATGTAAACATCAACAAAACTGTCATTAAGATTTCACTAAATAGTTTACTTGTTTTCGCACAGTTTGGCTGTTTTGGTGAAGTTTGAAGGTAGCTAAATTGCTTAGTTGTAAATTAGTAAACTTGTCTTTTCCACTTTAAAGTCTACTGTAAATGCAGGACTTTGTGAAAAAATTAGACCATTATTTATTGTTTGAATCAAAATGAAAAGCATTTTATTTTTCTTTGAGACTCAAATGCAGGGCTCTTGCTGCGTTCCAGGCAACTGCAAACTGGGATATTCCCACTTGAAAATAGGCTACCAGTTCCCAGTTCAAAACGTTCTAACCTAATCAACTTGTAGGCCTATGTAAACATTATGACTAATGCTAACCTTTTGGCTAAACAAAAGTAACAGTAAATAACCTGTAATATATGTTTACATAGTTTTTGTGTCAGTTAAACCCCCCAAATAAATTTATTGTGGTGATTGTTGAGCTCATGTGGGACTTCCTCAACCAGGTCCCAGTTCACAAGTGGGATTTACCCGTTTGAGTTCCAGTGCATTTTTACAAGTGGCAAGTGGGAAATATCCAAGTTTCCTGGATCCTAGTGGAGGGTTAGTCTCAAGTATCAAAGCTTGTTCAAATTAGGATTTAGTTAATATTTATTTCTAAACTTTTGACCCTAAAATCTACATCTGCAGGACGTCCTTAAGTGGTGGTACCTCAGCTCAAATTAGCCAAAAATAATCTTGTATTCAAGTCTCTTTTGCATTCCAAACAACTAGTCGATGGATCCAAAGAATAATCACCCAACTAATCGATTATTTTAAAAATCGTTTGTTGCAGCCTTACACCCATTTAGTAAAAATTTACATTATTACATTTACACTTCAGCTGAGTCTAGAACTTTCTCTGTTTTCTAATCTACAAAAGTGTGTGAACAAACGTGCGTCTGGGTTTGTCTTTGTGGATTAATGGTGCTTTGGATTAAGTTGCTTTAAGTTCTTTCGCAGCCTTCACATCTGTTTACATCCATCTGGTTTTTCGGTGTTTTGGTGCATCTTAAAAACGTAACTTACACCCTCGGCTCCTCCCTCCCACGCCCAGATCTCTGTTCAGGGAAATGTGTGCGTGAAAGTGGGCCACGCATTCCTAGACGACAGGGGAATGTTAGTCAGCTGTAGTTTAAGTGAAGCTGATTTGTCCAAGAAATGTGGCTTGGTTAATGAAGAAATCGCTGTGCAAGAAACAGATTTTGTCGTGTTGTGGTGGAAAAGACAGGAAGGCCTTTTTATGTTGTTGTTATATGTAGAATTTTATTTTGAATGTTGTGTCAGAGATATGTGTAAATTGAATCTGGAGTAGGCCTGAAGCTGGGCGTTACTGACAAAAATCTTATCTCGATTACGATATTCAGGCGATATTGTTTCAAACTAAGCATCAAGCATGCTGTCTTTAAATGTATTAGTTGAAGTTTAATGAAAAATTGGGCCTGACTAGGTTGACCTTTGATATTCTTTGTCGACTTAAAACGTGTGCTACCAATCGATTAGTCGACGAAAAGCAAAACTAGCAAGTGTCTCAATGATCTGACTAAATATCTGACCCAAAAAAAAACCCCAAAAAACAAAAACAAAACACAGCTAAATAAAATTTTCATGTAAATAAAATCAGAATAGGTTTGAAATGTGCTTTCTAACTAATAAAAATGCAGAAAGAGCTGCCACTGATTGACCAAGCTGTAGAAACAACTTGAGCTAGGGCTGTTATCCGCTAACTACAAGAGTTTATCACTGTGTGAAAACAAAGTTATGCTGCTAATTCAACTTTAGTAAATGAAATTCGCCCCGACCCTTAAAAGTTACATTCAGCTGAGTGAAAAACACTGTCTCAAGCTTCAGGAGACAGACGTCTGTCAGACGGTTCAGACCTGATCCAAACAGCTGCTCTCGTCTCGTTTTGCTGTTTTATTCAAAGAAGTTTCCCCAGCTAACCAGATGGACAGCGTCTCTTTCTGCACGGAGCATGCACAGTAGATGGGAAAGTGGCGTTGACCGAAAATCTCTCTATGAGTGATAAATTGACATAATACGCCGTCTAACAATGTAATTTTCTTAATATTTGTTGTTTTTTAACAGCCTTTCACTGCAAAAAAAAAATAAAAATCTAAATCTAACTTAGATAAAATGACTTGAATTAAGCATATTAATCTTAAAAGACTAGTTTTAAGATTTTTTTCACTTAATAACAACACATCTTACTAAAATTATTTGACTTGTTTTAAGATATTCCATCCTGATTTACCTTATCTAAAACTTATTTTAAGCAAATTTGTATTTGTTTTTAAGCCATAATTGCTTGAATCAAGAATAGATTTGCTTAAAAATCTTGTCAAGAGAACTTCAAACTAGCTTTTTCTGCTTAAAGCAACTAGATTAGTTAAATTTTCTTACTGCACTGGCAGATTATTTCACTTGAAATAAGAAATTTTTACCTCAAAATAGGCACAATTTTCATAATTTTTCAAAAAGCTTATACTCTATATTGCGTTTTTGCATATCTTCAAGACAACAATCACGATATTATCTAAAACTTGAGATATTGCACACCTCTAGGTTGGCTTATACTGTTTAGAGTTGCACAATTTGGGAAAAATATACAATTATGAATTAAATTTCTGACAAGTATTTGCAATTCCAAAGCTAAGTCAATAAATAAATACTATACGACTTGGCATAGAGAAAGAGAATTTGACTGACACCGTGTTAAAGACTTTACAAATCAGGAGACGTTTGTGTTTCAATGCTAATTCAATGCTAATGCTAACGAAACAGAAAAGCCCCCAAAATTGAAATGTTAAGATGTGATAATCTTCACAAAAGCAAAGCAATGCAAAAACAGACAGTCTTAATTTATATATATATATAAAAAACGTGGTCCTTTATAATCTTTTTGTTTAGTTTTTTAGGTTAGCATTAGCTTTGAGACACAATGAGCTAACATTAAAAGATGAACAAATTGTCCTGCTCTTATTTCTTATGCACTACTTCTTGAGTACGAGTTACAATTGTGATGTCAGAAACTCATTTGAACTAACATACAGTATATTTACTCTAAACAATTCCACTTTAATCATATTTTGTAGCTTTAGATGAAAACGATGAACATTTTCCAGGTAATATCTAACCTGCACTTGTCTTTTTTATCAGTGATGTTATTAATGATTGTATAATGTTCTTATGGCTCTGACTCACATCGGCTGATGCTATTTCCTCAACGATAAGCTGATATAACATTGTTTATTATTGCGCGTTGTTGCACGGAGCGTGTGACCTCGATACGACCCCGGCGAACCAGGAAGTGATGTGCTCAACCTTTTGTCCACACACTTCTGCCTTTGACTGTTTCCCAGTTACAGCAGGAGCAGGAAAAGATCAGCTTACAGTAGCTTTTACAGGAGTTACGTTTGATAGATTTGAATAAAGATAGTGGCAAATGTAGAGGGAGAATTATTTTTTATGCGCCATAAAACCACATTGAATATCTTTTAAATATGTGCAGTATATGTATGTGTTTTTTGGATTATTTTGATAAGAATCTTCAGGCACAAAACAAAAGAGCTTGATCCAGGTCCAGTTATTGCACAAAACATGACTAGACCACAAAACTTAGCCACAAAAGGGCAGAAATATTAGTCTCTTAAGTGGAAGATTTCACTACATCATTCTGTCACCAAATAATTTTTTATAATTCGTATGGAGCCTTAAAACTTCAAAGGGCGTTTTCTCCAAATTCACTTTACCTCATTAGGGTTATCTCCTCAGTGATGGCAAGATCAGGCCCTAAAGTTGCGTCTACAAACGGCAAATTGTACAATCTTGGACTGAAAAAGACTTTGAAGGTTTTTACCGAAGAATGCCTGCTTTATACAAGTTATAGATGTTGCAGAGTTTAAGTCTGCAGAGCCAAAGTCTGCAGAGCCAGAGTTCATTAGTTCATTAGCAAAGGGACACAAATCATTTAGCAGGACGAGGACAGGCCATTGAAATTCGATGCATCAGAACTAGTCGTTTAGTCGATTAATCGGTCGATGGAGTCTTAGTCGACCAAAATTATGTTTGGTTTTAATTAGAATTTTCGGTAACACTTTAGAATAACTACAGAATAATTAGGCTTAATAAATAATTTATTACACCTTAATAAAGACTTATTTTATCATGAACAAATGATTAATTACTAGATGTAAAAGTTTATTAATGCTTAGTAAGTGCTTAATTACTCAGAATCCTGCCCCCTAACCCTAAATCCTAACCTTAGCTCCTTAGTTAAGTAGTTACTAAGCATTAATAAACTTTTTCATTCATTAATTTACCATTAGTTCATGAATAATTAAGGCTTTATTTATGCTTCATTAATGGTTTACTAAGGCCAACTAAGGTGTAGTTAATATAAAGTGGTACCGAAATTTCTATTGAACAGTAACAAAAAGTTCATTAGTTAAAGATTTGGGACCCAATCATTTACCTATTGTGCCTGTTTTTGTATAAATACACTGTTTTGATTAATTTCTTCAATAACATATAACATTTAGTCAGTTCAAAAACACACTTATTAGCCCCACCCTTTTTTAGTTGATTAATCGGTCGATGGGATACGGTTTTAGTCGAACAAAAATTTCTTCGGTCAACAACAGCACTAATCAGAACCAAGAACAAAGTGTAGTAAACCACACGTTTGTCATTTCCAACATCAAAAATTGAGTTATAGCTACACTTAAGTACAGTTTTGCTGAAATTCCTTTACTTGTGTAAAAGTACAAAAGTAACATTGTAAAAAAAAGTGAAATAATCCCACTACTTTGGTGTGTGTAGACCAAGAATGTCAAACTCATTTTGACAAAGGGCCACATCCACCCGGATTACTACTATCGCTAATACAAGATTAACGTAACTCTTATGCAACCTTGAAGGCCGCATGAAATGATGCAGATGGTCGCTTCTGGCCCCGGGCCTTGTGTTTGACTCATGTGGTGTAGAGTAACGATTTTACGTTGAATGAAGTATGATTAATCTGAATTTCATGTTGCAAATAGTTGTAGCAATAATAAAGTATTGTCGAGGAAAAAAATGTTTGTGGATTAAGAAAGTTTTGAAAAAGTTTCTTGAAAAAAAAATGTAAGAAGTCATCACATTTGATAATACTCAAGTAAAGTACAAATACTTAAAAAACAAAAACAAAAAACCCTACTTTTGTACAATACTTGAGTAAAAAAAAAACATAGTTACTTGTCACTTCTGCCTATGACATCACAGATCAGGAACATTCAGAACAAAGTTTTGTGGAAAACGAACAATATCCCACAGACAATTATTCAGCTGTGTTTCTGAAAAGGAAGCAATTTTAGAACAGGATTAGACGCTCAAAAAAGTAAATTTGGCCAAATACGTGCTCTTTAAATGTAATCCTTTTTCCTGTTCACCTGTGGAGTCTCGCTTTAAGACCCTAATCCATCTTTTATTCTGTCTCTCCTCAGATTTGAAGACCTGTCTCTCCACACCTTCTTCAAACGACTGTAGTGGATTTTACCAGTGCCAACAGTTCAAACCAAAAACCCCGGATCGAGCTCGACGTGTGGATGTCACTCACTTTGGAACCTAACTTTTTGAACCTTTCCGAATGATGTGGATTTACTCGTTGTTCTCTAGCTGTATGGATTACTTACTGTTATTATCGTTTGCAATCGTGTAATCATGGTAAAACTGGCCAACCCTCTGTACACGGAGTGGATTCTCGAGGCAATACAGAAAATCAAACGGCAGAAGCAGAGGCCTTCAGAAGAGCGGATTTGCCACGCGGTCGGAACGTCGCACGGACTCGACAAGAAAACCGTCCTCGAGCAGTTGGGATTAAGCGTTCACGATGGGTCTATCCTCAAAGTCACCAACAAGGGAAGCACTTCATACAAAGACCCCGGGAATCCTGGAAGAGTCGGTGCGGTCACGCAACCACCGCCGGCTCCCGTCGCCCCGACTCCCGTTCCTCCCCCCGCAACAACCAAGGAATTTAAGTGGGATTCCCAAGACCTGCGCCATGTCGATTGGAATAAAATACTAAAACGCGCGATTGAAGGGTTGGATGATACGCACGGCTCGTCTCTGAAAAACATCGAGAGGTATTTGAGGAACCAGAGAGATTTGGCCAAAGTCGCCACTAACCCCGCTTTCGGGCAGAGGTTGCGTTTAGCGGCGAAGCGTTCGGTGAGTAACGGGAGGCTGTTGAAAAATGGCCCGAGGTACAAGCTGGGGACGCAAGGGAGCGCCTCGGAGCAGAGCAGAGGCCACTCGAGGGGGAGCGGCGCGCCCACGTTACTGCTGACGACGGTGACGCTTCTGCCGCACGAACGAGATCAGGTAAGAGCTAAGATTGGAGTCAGAAGTGTGGATGTGTTGTTGTTGTTGTTGTTGTTGTTGTTGTTGTTGTTGTTGTTGTTGTTGCTACGACTGTACAGAGCTTGCTGGAGATTCAAAGCTGGGCTAAAAAAATTTATCATGGTATAAAAGAGAACATTTGCGATAACAGTATAGTTGACGTTATACCTATAATTATGTGTTTCAAGCTATTTTAGTGACAGTGTAAGCTCCCTTTTCAAACATCATGTTTTACTTTTTTATTATTTGTTTTTTAGTCTCTACAGAGCCTCCACTGTCTGAGCATGGATTACTTTTGTTCAAAACTTTAGAGAGATCAGATGAAAACTGCCAAGAGTTGCCAGGTCTGCAGCTTCATAGGAACTTTGGATTCTTTATTTGAAAAGTCGCGAATTTTGACAGTTCTGGGCTGTGAATTTTTCACAAAGCTGGGAAATTCAGTAAAGTGTTTTTTGAGGCTCTGAAATTAGTTTCCCCTACCGCTTAAAACGTGTCCAGTAGGCAGCTCCTCCCTATAAATGGAAATGAGCTATGATCAAACATCTCTGTCATTGTGCTTGTTGTGATTTTACATTGTCCTAAAAAACTCCAGACATGTTTTTGATGAGAAAGAAAAGTCAGTTTTGCATAATATGTATCTATGGCTGTGTCCGAATGTGTGCCCAGCTACTATAAAGGTCACTTTTCAGGGGTCACTTCATTATTTAGTGGTGTCCGAATGTCCAGCAAGTCAAAAAGTAGTGCACTCAAAAATTCCTACAATGCATCTGGAAAAGTAGAGAGGATCGATGGTCCCTAGAACGGTCAATATGGACCACAATTCACTGTGAAAATGAGAGAACCAAAGCGAACAGTGCCAGGTCTTTAACTGGAAACAACACGACTGAATGAAAAATTATAAAAAAAGATGCTCAAACTCACTGAGATGATAAACAAAACACTCGCAACTGAAAACCACTAGCCATTAAAATGCTAACATTAGCTGCTTGTTTTAGTTTGAGCTGTAAAAGTTGAATTCTCCAGTCTGTTTGATGTTTAATGTGGAATCCAAGTCAAACCAAACTTGTATTATGATTAGTAGTCCATAAATATTTGCGTGTCAGACCGACTTGGTCAGAATGTATTAGAAAAATCATTTTTATTGAACTTTGGCCAATCGTTTTTTCATTCTAGCTAGAGCGTCATGTGACCTGCGTTAAGTTGAAAGTAGTGCGCTTCGTATCTGAAAGATCATAATATGTGCACTGACCGGTCACTGAACAGGGCAGGACTATTTAGTGATTAAGTAGTAGTGTGGACATTCGAACACAGTGTATGTTAGTTGGTGCTAACCTAGACCCCAAAAAAAATGTGATTGGTCTGAACTACTGGTGGTTCGAGTCGCAAACTTTCAAGATTTACAAGAGTCAAGTGTTGTGAGAATTCATGTGCCTGGTTAAGTTATGAAAACGTGTGTTGAATGTCCTAAAACAGATTGATAAGGATGACTGAAGTGTTTTTATGATGGTCATGTTAGATTTGAGTCATTGCTTTTTGAACTTGTGACAAAGCTGCTTCTTATGTCCATGGGAAACCTTCAAAAACAAGTAAACACATTCATCTCTCCGTGGCTTCATTTCTAGATTTCTGGCTCAAAATCCCCCGCGTCAAACTTTGGCAATCGTTTCTTTTTTGTGTCAACAACAACCGATCCTTTTGTGAGGCGTATAGAAAAACAATCTCTCCTCAGTCTCTTCAAATGAACTTCAAAATCAAGAAAGACGCTCTTGTCAAACTGGAAATAAATCTATTAGCCTTATCACGCTGTTTTCTTCTGACGCTAAAGAATAATAACAGGACAAAGGAGAGAAACAGCGGCGATTACTTTCCATTAGACGGTGGAAAACCAGTGCAGTTCATGACTAAGCAGAAGTAAATATAGAAAGTGTTAGACTGTTTGCTCAAAGGGAAGGACTGGTTACGCGTGTTCGGCCTTTTGGACAATGCCACTCGTTTTTACAAAAGCAGTGTTTGTCTGGATGTGGTCAAGTCACAAGATGTAACCATTGGTGAAGTGTTTGATTAAGAATTTTGCAAAAGGAAAGAAGTATTGTCCAGGTTTTGAGGTATAATAGAGATTTGTGATTTGTGGGAATTTGAAATTTTGAGATATACTTCTTAAGTTTGAGCTAGCTGTAACAGATTTTTCTATATTTGTGAAAGATTACAGAGTTAACTGCAAATACCAGAGAATGACTGTGGAGGCTCTGCAGAGGCTAAAAACATCAATCATGACTGAAAAAATGTTGTAAGGATATGAATCAGAAGCAGAGCAACGGACTTGGACTTAAGTCACTATTTTGACGACTTGATAAAATTGACTAACAGTGGATTTACACTAAGTGCAACTTGGATGCGAGTCGTGACTCGCGCGAGTCACGCAGAACTTAGAAAGTGCTTAAAACCAATGCGTTGATTTACACCGTGCTCCGACATGTCCGACTGCGAGTGCGAGAGTCGCGCGACTCTGCGGAAAGAATCCGCATGAAGTCTATTTTTGTCGGAGACCGCAGCGGTCTGGTGCGGCTTTCAATTCATTATACGAGCGTTCTCGCGGGAATCTACGTGACTCCACGTGGCTTTGGACGAAACCGGACCGCAGTTGACAGCATCTGGTGTAACAGGCACTTAGCAAGAAACCCGCACGTGTCCCGACCCGCACTCGCCTTGCAGTCTGTGTAAATCCAGCTTAAGACTTGGGACTCGACTTGGACTTAAAGTTATATGACTTGGGACGACTTGATGCTTCTAATCAAACAATAAATAATGTAATTTTACATTAACAAACTAGAACATGTCCTTCATCACTTCTTTTTCTTAGACTTGGACTTGACTTGGACTTGAGGCCAAGTACTTGAGACTGATTTGATACAGAAGTTCAAAATCCTAAACAGTCTAACTATTATATTGATTCTAGTCTGTTTTTAACACAATTAAAAAAATTTTATAAATCAAGTAAAGTTGTAAGTGATTTACAACTGATAAGTGAGTTGTTTGCAATGTGTAGTTTACAACACTCATAAACAAAGTCGTAAGCTTTATAACTAGAACAAGCCACACTTGCAGCACGGTGGCAGAGTGGACAGCGCTCTCACCTCACAGGTCACAGAAAACCACCCCGTGTCTGGGTGGTTTTCTGTGGACACTCCTGTTTCCCTAGCCTGATGCATCAGCCAGTTTCATTTCACTTTGTGGAAACTGTCTGGCATCGCATCATTGTGGTTCATTCGCTTCACAGTTGGTGGGAACTTTTTTGATTTAACTCATTTCTGCTTTTTGGTTGTTTTGTCATCCAGGAAGTAAAGCATAAACAGTGTTGCCATTTGTATAAGAGATAGACCGATATATCGGCTGGCCAATATTTTGGGGCCGATATTTGGATTTTTATTTTCATTTATTTATTAAATTTTTTTGCATATCAGCCACATCAGCCATGGGCCTTATTTTGGCCGATATTTCATCAGGCAGTTGTTGGAACAGTCATCCGCACTCACAGTGATCAGTTGAACTCCAAGTTAGTTTTGGAAAGAAATGATATAGTTTGTTTTATATATCTCCATTTTGCTGTGTTTTGAAAATGAGCACTTTCTTTAAATGTTCTGGAATGTGCATAAACATGTTGTATTCATTAAACAATAAGACAAAATATTAGTTTAGATTGAACTTTATCTTTTTTAGATATATATATGTCTGCACTTCTGTGATTCATTTGCAAACATTTCACATTGTTCACGTGACATCCCAGCATTTTCCAGACCAATAATACTTCACACAGATGTTTGCAGCACAAATAAATCTTGTTCAAAGTCAGTTTTTGTTGTAATACAAAAGTGATCAGGTCTAGTCACTCATGGATTTTTTGTCAAAATAACGCCCAGCCCTATCGACGAGTGTGGAGGAGGAGATGTTGTGTGAAGCACTTTGGAAGACACCATCAAACAAAGAATAAAGTTATGACTTTTACAGACATTTTTTCAATCATGAAAACATCCTCACCTGTTTGTCATTTATTATATTCAGATTGTGACATTGTTTTGACTAAACTCCGACTGATACAAAAGTGTTCCAACTATGCCTCAGTCTAAACAAAACAGTAAAACCTCTGAACTTGACTGTTGTGAGATGAGACCAGTGTTTTTGTGAAGATCTTTGCTTTATAACTCACCTCATTCAGTCTGGTACAATAGCTCTCCTTGTTAAACGCTCTATAAACCACTGTTTTGGCTAGCTGCGGTCGCTATGGCTACTTATATGTCCTTTGTAATGTTTTTCTTTTTTACGTTTGTCTACAAGTTATTACAAGCTCAACTTTATTTCTTCTCCACAAATCTCCACAAACATCAGAATTCACCTGGATAAAGGTTTAATGTCTTTGTCAAACGGAGTCGATCTGATTAAAGTTTGCCAGACGACGCCTCCGTTCTGTTTAGGTGAATAGTTGTGGTTTAAGAGATAAAACTGTGTATTTTGTGAAGCTTACAGGAGACATATTTCTGTTTTATTTGGTGCAGGATTGTCTAAAGTGATGCAGAGACAAGCATTAAGACTGGATATATGAAACTTTGTTAAATGTATTGACTAAAAAAAGATAAATGTCCTATAAGTGCGGCATTTACCATTTAACATTTACCAAGGAACCTGTGCGCATTGTCCATGTTTGAAACAATGTTTGTAAAGTTTCCCTCGAATATTCTCTCCTGTAATTCACCAAACTCAGACGTTCTCATGTAGTTCTCGTGATGAAGAGAGAGTAAAACAAAAAGGAGAAGGAGAGAGAAAGAGAGAATGAGACAAGAGAGAGAGAGAACAAGAGCGGGAAAGAGAAAGACAGAAAGAGACAGGAGAGAGAGTGAGACAAAAAGAGAGATAGACAGTGAGAGAGAGAGAGATGGACAGAGTGGGAGAGACAAAAAGGGAGAGAGAAGGAGAAGCAGAAAGAGAGAGAAGAAAATAAGAGAGAGAAAGACAGAGAGATAAAGAGGGAGAGACTAAGACAGAAATTAAGAGAGAGAAAGAGGAACGGTGAGAGAAGAAGAAAGAGAGACTGAGGCAGAGAGATAAGAGAGAGAGAAGAAGAGAGAGACAGAGAATGAGAGAGATAGACAGAGAGAGAAAGCGAGGGAGAGAGAGACAAAGAGAGAGAAGAGAGAGACTAAGACAGAAAGAAGAAGAGTGAGAGAAAGACAAACAGTGAGAGAAGAAGAAAGAGATAAAGACAGAACGAAAGAGAGAATAAGAGATAGAGGGAGAAAGACAGAAAGAGACAGGAGAGAGAGATGAGTCAGAGAGGGAAAGAGAAGGAGAGAAAGAAAGAAAGAGAAGAAGAGAAGAGAGGATAACAGAGAAGAGGAAGGAGACAGAGAGAAAGAGGGATAAAGAGGGAGAAGAGTGAGACTAAGACAGAAAGGAAGAGAGAGAATAAGGAACGGTGAGAGAAGAAGAGAGTCTTGAGACAGAGAGATAAAGAGAGAGAGAGAAAGACAGAAAGGAGAGAAAGATAGTGTGAGAGAGACTGAGTAAAAAAGAGAGAGAGAGATAGAGTAAGGACTTCTGGGAACAGTGAGAAACATGTAATTGCAGCTTTAGTCTGGACGTCAATCAGATTTTGTAAAAAGGTTTTCTCAAAGTTGTGTAAGAGTTTTTCTGTGCAGAGTCTGGACCAAGTGTCTTCTGAAAAACAACAAAGAAAGAGAGAAAGAAAGAGAGATGCATCTGTTTGAGCCGAGTGAATAATTCAGTCTGAGAGTCACAGAGTTGGAACTGATTTTGTTATGAAAAATGTGCTGGAGAGACAAATACTTAACAAATACAGTACACAGAAGTATCTAGAATTCATGTTTGTTTATTACTCAGTCTGAGGTGACGTAGGGGTGTGGCTTCACTCACTCAATTAACAAAACATGAATTACTCAAAAGTGACATTAGACAATGAGAATGAGAGCTGTGGCTGTGATTTCATCATAATAGTGAATAATCACAGTGGCCATACCTGCTTGTCAAAGCCTGATCCTGTCAGATGTAAGAAGAAAAGCAAGTTAAGGCCTGGTGCCACAGTGGGACGACAAGAAGGGTCTGTTGTTGTGTCCTTGGGCAAGACACTTCACCCACACTGCCTCAGTCTCTGCGTACACTGCCTTGTCAAGTAGAAAAGCTACATAAATAAAGACTAGGGATGGGACAGTTTGTGTAAGACTATTTGGTAGTTTTCGATTGTGCAGCCACAATTTTCGATTTTCTACCATTTTTTGTTATACTTTACATCCATGTACTAACATGATTTGTCCCGTGTTATTGTTAGCGGTGTAGAGCAGCTAACGCGCTAACTACAGTCACAACTTGTCTGCATTAAAGGGCCAGTGACCCATTTATTACATTTACTGCAAAATGAATTCTAAAGCATTGAAAAGTGTTATCTTTGACAGAAACATAAGTGTAATAATTGCAAGACATTTTATATTGTGAAAATGAGTTTAAATGTTTGATTTTGTGACTTTCTCAGTGAATGTGCAATGAGAGGTAACGCACAGTTTTATTGGACATTTATACAAAAAGGATAATTTCACACAGATAATAATACCAGTTGTGCACATGTAAAATCTTTAGTAAACATGTGAAAAATGGGACTAAGACGATCAGATCTGAAGTTACAGTCGTTTCTCTCCCATGTCATGCTAAACTCAAACCACAACCGAGACATTTACCGTCACTTTTAACCACATTTGTGATGCAACGCTGCGATATCTGAATCTGACCACCGAGATCGTCTAAAAACACACGGCCTGAGTCATCTCTGTCACAAACACCCACTGCTTTTCACAACTTTAACGTTTGTGTTCACTCTAGTGCAAAGTTGTCTTCACTTTAGATTCCACTTATAACATAAAATCGACTGCATTTACAGAACAAATAAGATGTGTTATTTGGATTGTTATATTTTCTTTTAAGAATAATGAAAAGTGAGTCACATTTCCCACATCAAGTATTGAGTTAGAGCTCCATCAAGTGTTGCAAAGGAAATTACATAAATAGTCAAAATGTTGCAGAAATGGGCAAGACAAAGCAGTGTTTCTTGAAAGTGCACTGTGTACTTTGACCAAAAATAGACTTCATTCAAAGCATGTTTTTGTCATTTAGATTTCTTTGTTAGACTGTATATAGTAAAAATATATGTCTTTACTTTGAGTGAGCTTGCATGACAGCCTATCCACCTTATTTCGCCCCGCCACTTTTCTAGGCAGTGCACTTCCTGTTTAGCCTGTAGAATTCAGTCACTGGGTTTGTTTTGCCTGTTGTCATGTCTGTTTGAGATTATCCCGCAAGACAAACAAGCTAACATGTTAGCTACCTTAACAGAGCTAAACAGGAAGTGCGAAGGCCAACAAGGTTGCACTTCTGGTTCATGTTTTTTGAAGTAATTTGTCAAATCTTTAGCTGTTTAATTGTTATTTGATTGGAGATTGTAAGTAAGAAATACACTATTGAACAAAGCTTTTCCCGCTTCAATCCAAAGTCATATGTCATATATTGTACCTCAGCAAACTCACAGACACATGAGCAGACTAGTTAGTGGCGTTGTGCGTTTGCTAATGCTGACAGCTCTATCCTTCAAGGTTTAAATGTTTTATATGAAGAAGGAGTGTTGTGCGTGCAATGAATGTCGCTTGCAGTGTTGCTTGAAGTAAAAGTTTATTTTTTTCCCGGGTCTTTAAATCGATATTGGTATCGGCCGCCTCCCAAAAACGTAATCGGTCGGACCCTACTACTTTAGAGGTTATGCACTGACATCATTTTATTCCAAAAATGCTTAGCAACATTTAAATGAGTGGCATTTCTTCAATGTATTTCTTTGTTGTCGTGGCAACGGCTTGTCTGCTAACAACAGTTGATGATTTAGGACATTTTAACTGCAACAAACAGACTCAAAAACATCTTTTTTAAGAAGAAAAAGGTAACAAGTTAACTGTGTATGATTTCAATGTCTGTTAAATGTGAGAGAAGCTAAAGTCTTGTTGTTTATCTGCTTTGCTACAACTGTTGTCTTGATTTTCTCTTTTTACATGTCAGTTACAAACCCAGTGCTCAGTAGACTTGTTGTGGGTCGAATTTGTTATCAAACTAGTTTATTTTTCCTGTTTTAGCTGTTTATGAACTCTTACAAGAGAAAATGTCCTTTCTCTCCATTAACTCTCATACATCGTTGCCACTCAGCAGCACTCACATTTAGAATGATGTCATGTCACCTGCAGAACCTCTGTTGAGTTAGTGCATCTCTAATTACGAGACTTCAAAAGTTGTAGCTTTGCGATTTGCGTCAAACTAAATTTTAATGCAATTCCTCTCACAGCTCTGCCTCTGAATAATTATGTTTTCAATTATGACTTAAATACTCATGATTATTACTTATAACAAGTTCATTCAGTCCAGTTTCAGTGTCCTTGATGTGCTCAGAGCCTGTTTTGTGCACCTCTGGCCTCTGGAATATGAGCCGGGATAATCACAAAGTCATGCTGACAGTGTGTGGTTGGCAGTGTGCTTCCCATGGCTTATGTAACTCCACCCGACGACCTCAGAGGATGTGACTGGACTGTCTTCTGACTGAGACTCTTCTCACTTCAATAAACCACTCTTAGTCTGGTCACAATACTAACGTTTGAACTAGATTTTCAATATTAATGTCAATACAATGAGAGGATAAAGACACAAACAACAAATGCAGACTCATTTAAAGTGACCCTGTGTAACTGGTCAGTGCTCTCGCCTCACAGTATGAAGGTTGAGGGTTTGACTCCGGTGCAGTCCTGGTCTTTCTGTGTGGAGTTTGCATGTTTCTCCCTGTGTCTGGGTGGGTTTCCTCCAGGCACTCCAGTTTCCCCATCTACCTAAAACATGCACATTAGGGAATAAACTCCAGCTATAATAAAGTAGACAATAAAGTGTACCTTAACCATAACTTTCTGAGTAGGTCTGAGCGATAGACTGATATATACCAGGGGTCTGCAACCTTCAACAGCAAAAGAGCCACAATCGCCCATTTCAGACCAAATTAAAGTTAGTAAGAGCTGCAACTGCATTTAATAATAAAAACAAACAAACAAACAACAAAACAAAATATTGAACATTTATTAAGTGTATTTTCACAATGCTTTGCAAAACAAAACATCAAAAATGTATTTTATAGCAAGACTTATCTATACACAAGATGATTTAAAGATGTACTTTTGCAACTATGACCTGGTATTTATTCAGTTTTTTTACTGAAAGCAGCATGTCTGAGTGAATTTTGGTCACATAAAGCAAAAAATTACTCAAATTAATACATTTTGACCCAATTTTAATGATTTTCCAACTTGTAATTATTACCTATGTTCCTTTTTCTTTTTTTCTGAAAAGTATGGAACCTTGGCACTAAGCAACTGCTCATTTAAAATAAACATATACTGTAAATATGATAGACTAGTAAAGAATGTTCTTGAACTTTTTTTCCTAGTCTAGTTCCTCATTCTCAATCTAATCTCAAAGAGCCGCACTGACGTCTTTAAAGAGCCGCAGGTTGCAGACCCCTGATATATACTATATATATCGTATATGGACATATTTACTGGAAAGATATAATTTATGCAAATTGTGAATATCGAGATATTGTTGTCATAACATTTATCGCATGAGAAAAGTGACAAAGAGAATGATGAGATTATTTCAATTTTCCATTTTTGTAAAAGTCAGCTTTTTGTGTGGAATTTTGTTTTCTTTTTGAGTTTTATTCAGCAACATTTTTATTATTAAGTTATTCAAAGATAATATACATTTCTACTTTCTCTTAGCAGACTGTAGGCTTAGAAAAAGAAAATATTTAAATGTTATTTTAAAGATATCGAGAATTATATCTTATATTGAGAAATGAAAAAATATATAATTTTCGAACGTTAAGGCCTTCTTACTGGGGATAAATATGTTTAATGTCAGTGCAGTGGTGCCCAAAACTTGTCCCTCCAAGGGGTTTATTTGGCCTGCAAGAGCTGCTGAAATTTGTTAAGAATGTTTGTCTGTTTACATTTTAAGTTAAAAAGATGGTCAAAGTACAACAAGACAGTTTTATTGTGTTAAGACATGTTAAATAAAAACATTTTAACACTTTCTTATTGCAAATAAACTTTTTAGATGCAACATAAAATTAGGTTTGACCCTCGGCCTGCTGCAAATCATTCATACTGACCCTTCGAGGAAAAATAACGTTCATTTTGGCCCACTGAGGAGAACATGTTTGGGCACCTCTGCCATAGTTTTATAAAATACAGCTTGAGAAACAACTTTTCTATTGAAACACACCGGAGGAGACCCTCTTCCTGGGAAAATAATCATCCTTTTGGTTTGCCCAGGATCCCAAAGCCTCACTTCAGTAGAGCTTTGTGTAGAGACGGTCTGGTCACCACGGCCCCACCGCACCTCAGAGCAACTCCACAACATCCTGCAATCAAACTAGTTTGTGTACACACTTGGAATAAAAGGATCTCAGTGTTCTCCGACCTTTAGCACAAAATCTAACTTCACTCACCTCACGTTAAAACAGTTTTAGACCAAATCATCTGTCAATCAAACCACAGAAACTCAAAAGATGAACACAGAGACCAGATGAACAACCTGTTTGTGTCTTTGTCTAAGTTTGCTCAAAGTAAAGACACGTTTTTATTATGTATTTAGTGCAGCCAAGGCATTTATTCAAGTCTAGGTTTTACAATATGTTCAGTTTAATAATGACTGTAGTTAATGCCTGTAATTGTCAAAGTATCGACACTTGTTCAAATGAGTATCTAGCATTGATATTAGTGTTTTTGAAAACTTTAACCTGCTGCTAATCGACAGGGACAAGCTTGTTTTTGGAGCCGTGAGAGAAAATGGAGGTGACATGTTTGCGGTTTAGGGCTGGGTTTGTGCGAGATTAAACAGTGACCTTTAAAAAGAGGAAATAAACTTACTGGCAGCAGCTCTTCTGGTCGGTTCTCTTCACTTTTCGGGGACGTTTAAGCCCCGGCGAGCTCAACAAAACACACACGGCTTTACAAATGACACACAGATGATTATAGGAGTTTGAAATCTGCGTGTTTAACCTGTAAGTGCAGTGTGTTGAAGCAGGGCCAAAGTCTGTCTACTTGTACAGTAGATTCGTGGTTGTTAGTGACTTATATTGTGTATTTGTTAATGCATTTTATTGGGAATGCAAAGGTTTTTAATAGACAGCAGCAGAGAGGAGAAGATAAATTGTAGAGTGAACTGTAATTTTTACTGCCATTTTTACAAATAAATATGCTGCTTACTTATAAATGGAGGCACAAACATTTCGTATTTAAGGTGCAAACGACTACTAGGGATTATATTTAAGATTTTCCAGCGATGTTGCCTGTTTTGCCTTATATTACTGTCTTCAAAATGTAAATCTTAAAGGAGGGTAGCTGTTTTTTACAATGCAAGCACAATTTAGGTTCTTTCTCTCCGAAATCCTTCGACATGTGGTTAATATCAACATATATTCATTTTTGGTTGCAATTATGGTCAATATGCATCTTTTTGCAAACAACAAAGTGAAACTTTATCGATTCTAAACTAATCTGGATGATTTATGGACTTAAAAACAGCGTTGAAGATCTAAAGATTTATCCATGACATGACAGATCAGGGGCATTCAGAATGGTGTTTTGATGAAATGAAAGATAAACTTCTGCAGTGTTTTTGATAAGGAAGTAATTTTATAATAGAAATAATACTTAAAAAATTGGTTTTGCAAATTTTTCCCTTTATATGCTCAAAAAAGGATTTTAATCGACCAAGAATGTTGATACAAAACTACTGAGCTGTGTGAATACAAGTATCTTTTAAAGCTCCAGTAATTTAGGGTCTTTTGTCAGGAGGATACTTAAAGGTCGGGAGAATCACTCGGTGCACAAAACGTCACTTGGCTTGTTTGTTTTCAAAAAACTGTTCCTGTTCAGTTCATTTCTATGGGGTTTTCACTACCTCAGTCTAAAATTTAAAAAATATTGCAAGTTTTGTTGGTGGTTTTCTCTGACATGATAAATACTTTACAAAACAGAGGAAATCTTCACCAAAGACTAATGTGTGTTTGTAAAACCATGTGTTTGTGTGTTAATGCTAATGCTAAAGCTTTACATTGTAAAAGTAAACAGCTCACATGCACACAGTCCATTTTAAACTTAAGTGTGGTGACTAGATTAACGTATTGTTATGATCTGGTGAGAGGAAAGCCTGCCGTGCTTAACTTTTTTGTGAGTTAATTAAATAAATGTAAGATGGATAGATGTGATAGACTATTATGGAGTTTGGCCTGGAAGGAAGCCATTGTCAGAAAAGTTTATTATTGCTCTTGGATCGTTGATTGCGTTGGTAGATTTTTACAAAGTTTGACATATCTGGCTGTGGTATCAAGCTAAATTATGAACAAAACAAAAAACATCTAGCACTACTATTATTGTATTGATACGTCGCCTTCAAAGCCTGGTCCTGCTGCCACTGTGGTCCAATAGAAACATGTATTCAGTTCAGATAAATGCCATAAAGTGGTTCTGTGAGTGTTTTCTTACTGTGGGAGTGAACTTCCTGCAGAGCATTGTGCTTTGTAAAAGGCCAAACTGCACAAGTCCAACAGCAGCCGCAGGCAGAGACGAGCAGACACGACATTTACATTAACTCTGACAGACTCATGATCAGACAAAGAGAACAGGATTTATACACTTCACATGTTTATGTTGTTGATGCTCGTACTGTATTTTGTGTGTTTCTGTTTAAGATCAATCGATTGAGTCTTAGTCGACAAAACTTTGCATTAGTCGACAAATTCTTTTAATTTAGATTAAAGGGATTTCTATAGAAAGGCAGAAAAATCTAGTGGGTTAGCTGATAATGTGGGACACATTTACACATACATACACATACATTATTGTTATTGCATAAATTCCAATACATTTTAGTCTTAATTAGTCAAAATTGTTCTGACGATTGCCATTGCATAAGGAAAAAGACACTTCTGAGTTTTTTCTAGAAGTGGACAGGTTTGTTAGGTGGTGTGATGATAACTTTTTTGTGTTGAATGCAAGAAAAACTAAAGAAATTGTGTTTGACCCAAGGAATATAGGCGATCACAGGCCAGTTGTGATCCACAATCAAACTATTGCCCAGGTCGACTCGCACAAATACTTAGGGGTTTTTATGGACAATAAGCTTACCTGGAGCATACATGTGCAGCAGATTGCAACAACGTATGCACTTCTTGCGTCGCTTCAGAGTACATGGAGTGGACAAAAGGATCATGATGATTTTTTATCAGGCAGTTCTTGAAAGTATTCTAAGATACAGCATCACAGCTTGTTATGGGAACTTGTCTGTTCAGCTCAAAAACAGGCTGCTGCGTCTCATCCACACACTGTGCAAAATGATGGGTGTACAGGAGCACCTGTCCTTGCAGAGCATTTACTAGCAAGCCATTTTGCATCAGGCTACAAGATCCTGAATGATCCTTCACATGCTCTGTTTTCAGAGTACGAGCTTTTACCTTCTGTGAGAAGGTTCAGACTTAAAAACTCTTTTGTGCCAGTGTCTGTTCGGCTACTAATATGGACTGATAGAGGGCTGCTGTATTGTCTTTTTCTTTTTCACTGTGAATTGAATGTATGTGAAATGTATATTTATGAACTTGTGGCTTTTATCAAAGAACTGCGCAGTATTGACGGCAACACGGGTTGATAGCCCAACAAATGTTCCATCCTGGGACAATAAAGTTAATCTTGAATCTTGACTACAGCAGAAGTTTCACATTCAAAGCTCCCATTCACGTAGAGTGTCTCGCCTTAAAGCGAACATGTTGAGCTTATCTGGACTCTCATTCAAGTTTGCATGTTCTGCCTGTGCCTCTGAGTGTATCTGAATCTCAGTAGGATTTTGCTGGTTACACAAAGTAAATGTTAAGTTCAAATCTAACACTAATGAACAAAGCACTGGATGATAAATAAAATAAATTAATAATAAAAACTTAAAATGAGTTTGCAGTTTTGTTTAATTAGCCCAGCTCAGTATGTTTGTTGAAAACTTTTTATTTTCATCTTTAGCCATAGCTGTATTGAGGTTATGATAAAATTTGAAATAATATAACTCATTTTGTGTATTAGCATTGAGTTAGCGTTGTGAGGGCTGCAAAAATATATGTATGTTTAAGATGTCCGACAGAATATGTTTCTGTTTTTATTTCTGTCTCAATGGTTCAGTTGTCTGCACTCCGAACAGAATCCTACTTTTAATTGCTCAAAGCTGTAGTTGTGATAAACGAGGCGATGATCTCACTCTGCAGCCGGTGAGTGTGAGAGCAGCAGCAGCAGCAGCAGCAGCAGTAAGTGTCCTCAGAGCCTCAGTTTCACAGTGAATAATCAGGAAGTGACACGGCACCTTTGAGCTGAAGAAGAGACAACGAGAAGCAAGAGATGTGAGAATGTGGCTCCAGTAGGTCACACTGAACCCTCTGCAGTTTGGGTTTAAAGTGACGCCGCTTCATTTCTGCAGCCTGAGTCGATAAATATCAGTCAGAGCTGGGTGATATATCGAAAAACAGACCATCGAATATATTGTTTAGAGTGTAAAAATGCGTCGAGAAGAGTTACAAATGAAGACAGCTACAATATTATGAACGTTGCATTAAAACCTCTGAGTTTGTGTCTTGTGAGGGCAGTTTGGGATAAATATTTGATCAGAACATTGAAACGCTCACTAGTTTTGAGAAAGTAGGACCTTTTAGTTGACTATTTGATTGATAGCACTTGTCTTAATCGACCAAAAATGTCTCTTGTCAATTTTTCTGATCATTAACCTTCAACTAATACATTTAAATGTGTGTTTGAACATTTTCCGGTTGGTTTGAATTAATATCGTGATCAAGATATGCCAAGAAATGATCGAGATATCCATTTTTGTCAGTATTGCTCAGCCCTATCATCAGTTACTACAGTATTATTTACAGATTAGAATACTTGTTCATGTTTTTACCGATTTACTTGTTTCTATGTTAGGCAAAGTGGGTGAAGTGTCTTGCCCAACGATACAACAATAAATCAATTTAGTAATTTCACTTTAGCACCTGGTGTTCTTTCATGAATCTTTTGAGATCACAGCTGACTGGACCCTGGACTTTGCGCAGGTCGAATAGTGCAATTAAAAGATGTTCAAATGCTCTTATGCTTTAGCTTCAGGTGACGTGAAGATAAGTCCAGTAAGCCTCATGTAAAGCATGTTCTGTTTCCCTGTTTAACAAAC
This sequence comes from Mugilogobius chulae, assembly GCA_038363315.1. Classification (NCBI taxonomy): domain Eukaryota; kingdom Metazoa; phylum Chordata; class Actinopteri; order Gobiiformes; family Gobiidae; genus Mugilogobius; species Mugilogobius chulae. Next base: position 20,630,006 of record CM076401.1, on the reverse strand, counting down.
TAAGACAGAACTTGGGTCTTGGGTCTTGAGCATAATTCATTTATACCTACTAAAAGGCAGAAAAAGACTGGAGTCAAATCCTCACCTGGAGAAATGTCCAGAGCATGTTAATGCTGCATCATCAGCTCCTCTGATGAGTATTAGCACAGCGTAGACTAGACTAGGACAGCGCGCTCATGGAGACATGTAGTTTTATCTAGTTTTAATGTGAGTTTGAGTTTGAGTCAGGTCTTGAATTTTAAACACATTTTTCTGGGCAGGTGGGTCGGGTTTAATTTTAACTCAGTCAGATTGGGAAAATATCAGGGTTAACAAACACAAGCAGTTATTCACTTTTCTCATTCATTCACTTGGGGAATTTAGTCTGCCAACTGACCTAAACATGCATGTTTTTGGAGAAAGTCGGAGGATCTGGAGAATCCATGATAACACAGGCAGAACATGCAAACTCCACCCAAAGTTGACTTGGTCCAACTCTCTTTATTGGGAAGCCAGAACTCTTAAACATCCTGTTATTTCTTACAATTGTAATGTGAAGTTTAGTTTGTGAGATACTTTTCTTTCTGCTCTGGGCCTCAAAAAACGCCGCTTTGAATTTCCCAGATGTGTGATGTGATTGATCTTCTGCACTGTTTTTAAATTGTAAATCATACAGACTTGTTTCAGGCATTTCTCTAACACTGAAGATCAGACAATATCAGTTTTTTGTTTCCCAGTGTCATTTCTTTTGTAACAGTCTATGCAGCTCTATTCCTGTTGTGGGAAACTCATGACTCTCACTTTTGCTTTATTATACTTTTTGTTTGGTTCTGGTGTTCTAAATAGCTGTGCTTAAGAGAAGGTTTAAAAGACGAGAACAACACAAACAATGCATCATATTTATCAGCAGTCCTAAACCTTTTTTCTTGTAAGAAGCGGAACAGTCACAATTTTCATTTTCCAAGAGTTTAGCAACAACGTAACGTGTTTTTTGGGTTAATGGTGCTATATTTTCATAGTAACGCACAAGGAAGTAAGAAATACCTTTTTATAACAAAGACAGCAGCGTTATCAAACTAAAGTGTTGACAAAGAATGATCTTGTTAATATTTTGAAGCCTCCAGTCTGTATATTTTCACCAGTTAATCGAAATAACAATTGTGATCTCTAAAATATTCTACGAAGAAGAGTATTTGGTCCTAATCTTTTCTCGATGATAATGTTGATGAGAGATCGAAGTAAACACAGTGACTTTATCTGTGGGACGTCAGTTATTCATGCTCAGTTTATGGTGTCACATTGCCTTTGCTCCAGTTGCCAGATTAGTTTTGTGATAAATTTAGATGTAGATATTGATAGATGTGATAGTCCACAGTGGGAACGTGCCAAAAACACTTGTCCTGCCCCCTGCTGGCTGCACTGCTGCGCCGCTGTCATCATGGTTTCAGTAGCACTCGGTAAGATGATTTGTCATTTACAGTAGGTCTCATTTTGGAAGTTTCCTCTAGCACAGTGATTCCAACAGGGGTACATGGACCTCAGGGGTGCTTGGGATGATTGCATATTTAAAGTATAGTAATGCTAAAAATGTTATTTACAGCACATTTTACATTTTAAGAGGCAATTTTTGGACATGAAATATATTAAAAGAATAAAATGCAACAGCTATAAATGAAAATGTATGAGTAATAAAAAAAAATACATGACAAAGGGGTACATGTCTGAGACCATGATTACGGGGTTCACTAGACGATAAAGGTTGGTAGCACTGCTCTAACATTCTGTCTTTTCTGGTGTTGTTTTTACAGCAAAAGACAAGTTTTTAGTTAAAAATATACTTAATATATACTATAATCCAATAGTTCTCAACCTGGGGGTCGCGAAATAATTTCTTGGGTTACTTGATGATGTGTGAAGGTCAAAACTGGTATCATAAACAAGGTTTGACAGTATTATGATAGATGCATTTTGCTTTTTACAAGTTTATCAGTGAAATTATAAGTTTACGGCTTCAAAATAATATCACACGTTAGACTAAAGATACTGTATCACATTGTAGGAAGACTATATTTAGTGTTTGGAGGTCACAAATGCCTGCGGTTGTTATTTTAGGAGGTTGTGACTAAAAAGGTTAAGAATCACTGCTATTTACTATAAATATACTAAGCTATACATAATGATGCATTCATAAATAAAATATTATTAAAGGCATTTAGAAAATAAATACAGCTTTGTTGTTGGGGCTTTGTGGACAGGTTTCTGACTTTGGTAATTTGCTTTAGTTTTTTGTCTGTACATAAGTGCATTTGTGCAAAGTTGTTTTGCTTTTCTCTGGACACAAATAGAGTAAAAGTTCAGAGTAGACCTATCCAGCTCTGATACTGCATTATATTGATAGAGTGTTAATTTCGTTGACGAAAACTATGACGAAATTTTTCGTCAACGAAGGTTTTTTACAGACGAAAACGAGACGAAAACTAAATAAAAATTACATCAAAATGACTAAAAGATGACGATAAAGGCTGACATTTCGTCAACAAAAAAAAGACGAGACGAAAACAAAATCTGACGAAAGAAAGTCGGGAGGAGAGAGGAAGTGAGTGAACTTGCGGCCGCCGTCAGAGCCAATCACAGCGCTATTTTTCGCGTGTTGCCGAACCCCTCTCCCCTCTCCCTCCCTCCTCTACCTGCGCTGTGCGTCTTTGCTTCTCTTGTGCTCTGTATCTCACCTGTCCTTCAGTAACTGCTGCCGTGGAACTAATGACCCACCCAGCCTGTGCTTTAAAAATAAACCATTGCCAAGTGTTAAAGCGTTAACGAGAGAAACTTCTCCTCTCCCTGGAATTAATAAGTCAAGTCATTAAGAGCTAAACGGCGAAATGAAACAGTGATGAACAATTTGAATCCACATATCTACTCTACCAGTCTAACTAGAGTTTTTATTTTTGACATTTATATTGCCAAAGTTGAGTAAACAGCTGATGAAATAATGGGCCTACCTCTGCAAGTTCCGTAGCGGAGTTACGCGGCGATGCGCGGTGCATTTCTGGAAAAGAAACGTTGAAAGCAACACAATAAACAAATCAGGTATCCAGCAACAAAAAGTTTTAAAGCATATTTTTGTCTGTGCTTAATTTACAGAGCACAGACGAGCTGCGCGAAAAAATCTGTCTGCAAACCTGCAGGCTGCAGTCACGAGCACCTGCAGTTACAGTGCACAAACATCAATCTCTGACTTCGACGTCGCAAATACATGAACAAATAACATCTAATGTGCAATAGTATTTGTGTTGATTAAGCATGTGAAATGTTGCAAATTCCAATCTCAGTTCAAAGAAGATAGTTTATGACCAATTAAAAAGTCACAATTACAGTGAAAAGCTTTCGTTGACTAAATCGATTTAGATTTAGTCGACTAAAATTGCATGACATTTAGTCGATAAAACGGACTAAAACTAGACGGATCAGATGACTAAAACTAGACTAAAATGAAAGTAAATTAGTCGGAAGACTAAACTAAAACTAAATTAAAATCTTTCGCCAAATTAACACTGTGATAGAGTGGCTTTTACTATGTGCTATACAAGATGTGACCAACATGACTGAATTACTTCAGTATTTACCACATACTGTGATATTATTGTGATCATTTATTAAGTCAGAGTTTACGGTTTTAAAAATGTACTTAAACAATTATTGTCAATATGTCTGTGTTGAACAACTACTTGGTGTTGTAAATGGAATCAACAACAATTGTTCAGCAAAAGTCTATTTTTTTGTTCCAGAGTCCTTAATTAACTCTGTATATGCTCTATTCAAACATTACACATGAAACAACCACTTTTCTCTATTTAGCTCTAATATCTTAGGTTGACAGTGACGTGCAGTGAGGTTTACAGCTGGTGAGGCTCTCTGGGCCACACAGTTGCTTACTTTCACTTCAAGATGTCTTTGATTCACTTTGCTGACATACTGTTTATAACGAACAGAAGCACATAGACTCATGTGACTGTTTTGTCTCTACACTCAAAATTAAAGATGAGGAAAATAATTACTGACGTGAGTTTCGATCCCTGAATCCTTTGCACTGCACATCACCTGCTCATCTGTCTGACATTACTCTGGTGTAGGAGACCTAATGAGCACCACTGTTCAGTAGTTCAAACATCATTACGGCTTTTTGGGCCTTTATTGTTAAACATTTGCTTGTGATGATTTATATAGTTGCTTAAGGCTTAAGAGTGTGAGGCAAACAAACGCTAGCCTGACTTTGGCTTTGAACAAACTCCATTTAGTGTAAAATTAACTCAGTAAAAGCAGTATTCTCTCACTTGACAATCGGAAGACAAAGAAGTAAAAAAGTACATTTACAAGCATATTTTATCACTTTTTGTGGAGAAACAGTGGGTTTGCTGAATAAACACGCCCTGTTATTGTGAATGTGGCTGCGCAGGTCAGTCCTGGGAGATTTTGTGTTTTTAACCAAACAAATATGACATATTACATATAAAAAATATAATATTTAGTCTTTAGAGTATTTTTTCACGAGTATCTGTCCAAAGAAATGTTAGATTTAGTGGACACGTTGCATTACATTCTGTAAATATACAGGATGTTGGTAAGCTGTGCAATTGCGTGTGATGATTCAATCATAACAAACGTCATGATTGGTTTTGCATGTTTACATTTGGGAAATTTAACAGCCAATATTATTTTAAAAGCTTGAAAAGGCGCAAATCAACCCATTTTGCTCATAGTTTTGCGAGAAAGCCTATCATAAAAGTTCAACTTTTGCCACTGCGTCCATCACAGAAAGCGGAGGAATATGTCGTCGTGTTGTGCTGTAATAACTAAACAGAGCCGCTGATTGAACGTTTACTTATTTAATGTCTAAACTTGAAGATTCTACTGTTAGCTTAACTTATCGATTTCTACCACGACCCTTCTGATATGATTATGTCACCGTCACCTTACATAAGCTATTTCCACGCCTCATTAGCTCATTCGACTCATCAATAAAACCTGGCCTGTTCCTCATGTTATAATTTGTCCGTTTCTCAGCCTCTGAAGACCCCGGAACGAACAAAGAGCAAACAGAGAAGGAGCTGTGTGTCTTTTCTCTGGTGTTATGTAAGCACTCCAGCTCCCAGGCTCCGCCCCCTCACTGAGGACAGCCTGCTCTTTTCAAGCAGCATAATTTCCTCTAATGTACTTAATTTAGCCGTCCTCCTCTTTCCCGAGAGCGCAGAGTCTTCATCATCTCGCTTGTCTCTCTCCGTTTGGGCTTTTTAATCACACGCACCGAGCCAATCACTGACGGAGATTCATTTTTCAACCGTCAGCGGAGACGTGTGAGGAAAAGGAAGGATTGTGTTTGAAAATACTGCAGCTTTGTGTCTCGTCCAGACAGTGGAAAATGGAGAGTCTGTGTTTGAAAGGCAGTGATGCTCATATTAAAGGAGATCTGAGTTTGTAATCACATTATAACAGTGTTCTCTCTAGTCGTTTAGTCAATTATTCTGTAAATGAGAGACTTAGTGACCAAGATTTCTATTAGCCGACTAATTCTTTTATTTACATCAATTGAATTATGAATAGCTACAAAGTCATTGGTCTAACCCAGGGCCCCCGGCTGCTTGTTTGTATTTACTTTTAAATATAGGTTCAAAATTGTGAGGTAGTGACATTTCTCCCCGTTTTCTTTATTAAAGGTACATCGTGTAACTTTTTGGCCAAAAAATAAACTTAAACAAAAGCATGTTTTTTCAAGTTTAGATGTTTTTGTGACACTAAATAACTAATACAAATGTCTGACTCTGCACTGAGCGGGCTTATAGTTTTCATATTATGGCATAAAACTTTATGGTTATTAAAGTTGAGGTACTTTAGTTGTATAATAATCTCTATTTTGCGTTTTCCACAAAAAGTATATGATAAACACAAGTTTATGTGAAAAAAAACAAGACCACGGAGTTCTGTCTGAATTAAATAATAAAGAATCAGGAGCTGAATGCTGCGCTCTGATTGGCTGAGCTTGGGTGGTCCTCTCCAGTTTCATTTTGTTGTTTGTAAAAAGAAGTTTGTAAACTGTAATTGCAACAAAAAATGAAACATGTTGATATTAATATGTGTTAAAGGATTTAGAAGAGGAATTTGTTAGATTTAAAATCTAATCGATTTGTAGTGTAAAAATCAGCTTCTCCACCTTTAACTAACTGGTTTGAAATAAAAAATAATCAAATGTAATCTAAAACTTATTTACCCCCCATAACAATGATTTATCTTCGTATGTGTATTAAATTGTGAAGTTGACGTAAAGTTACACAGTGCACTTTTGAAGAGGCGGAGCTTGTTACTTCTGCAGTTTTGAACAGGAAGTCAATGCACCTGTTATATTTCCAAGCTGCTTTAAATCAGTTTTGTGTTTGATTTAACAGAGAACATATGCTCCTGTTTTACACTGTTGGGTTTACGCTGAAGATAAAGTTGAAATAACTCTAGCCAGTGTTGAAAAAAAGAGTAATTACATCTCAATCTCCAGAGTTAATTTAATACTGCAGGAAACAGGACCTTATGTTCTCTGTTAAAGTGTTAAATCAACACTTGTGATTTTACTGTGAACAAATGTAAATGCCTGATCTACATATGTTCTAGTGTTATGCAAAACCAACTGGAATGAGCTTTTAACCTGGCTACACTGTTTTTTCTCTTCATTTGTTTAGTCAAAGTTTCTGCATTATTAATTTAGGGAGGCATAGTCAGAGTAAAGGCTTTTGTCATTTCTCTTTTGTTTGTTTGTCACTGTGACTGTTCTGATTCTCTAGATCAGAGGTGTCGAACTCATTTTGACAAAGAGCCTGTTGTAACTAAAATTGACCTTACTAATCTTTGAAATACTATAAATAATAGTCTCTGTATATTTGTATATTTATTGAAGTGACAATTACTGAATATACACACAGTGTTGGGGAATAACTATTGAAAAAGTTACTCATTACTTTTAAAAAATGTACTGGGTAGTTAAAAGATTAGTCACAAGACTTAGTTACTGCCCCCTATAACTCAGTTATGTCACTTTATGATTACTTTGTGTGCATTATTGCAACTATCCATCAAAAATGAGCATCTCATTTGTTGTTTGCCTTGACTGAGGCAAACAACAAATGAGTTGCTTAAATCGGCTCAATTTCAGTCTTATCAACATTGAAGCTGATGCTCCACTGCTGATCTGTGTCTCTGAGCTGTTTTATCTCACTCAATAAGTCACTTTTGGAGAGTTTTAAAATTAAAAGTAACTAAGAATATTTTGTCTGTAACTGTAATTAAATTACAGTATTTTCACAGTAAGTAATGGGGCGTTTCCACTAGCCCTGTTAGGATCTACTCGACTCTACTCTGCTCGGTTTGGTTGCGTCTCCATTGCTTTTAAATTACAAGTATTTTCACAGTAACTAAGTTACACCCAACACTGATACCACATTAGTTTGAAAAATGACTTAATCTAATAAAATTATCTGTCTGAAACACCCAGATTACTCCTGTCACAAATATAAGATTTAAGTAAACCTTATAAGACCATGTAAAGGACCACAACTGGCCCCCGGGCCTTGTGTTTGACACATGTGGTCTAGATATAGATAGGTAAAGAATCACAAATCAATCTGGTAGTAAAGCAAGGTTACATTAGATCAATAATCACTTGTTATTATTACGACTGTAGATGTCGTTCAACATTATCGTCTGTCTGTTACAAATAATTATGAACAATGTGATGTCACTTAAGCTTAAGCTGTAATTATACTTAACATAACTTGTGCATGTTCCCGACAGTTTAGACCACACACACACACACACACACACGAGTCGTTAAAATCAGCTCAAAAATATGTTTACCCTCTGAGAAGATCAAACAGGCTTTCAGCTCGGGACCAGGAAGTCATAACTCAGGCCAGAATGAGAACACGGAGAACCAGGATGAAAGAGCAACATTATGTCTTCAATATTAACTCCATCTTTCTCTGGGACGTTTTGTTTAGTCTCGACACCAAAGCACTGAGGTTATTCAAGGGACATTTCTATTTCATCCTGTTATAATTCTGTTTTTACCTAGTCCTTTACTGAGTTAATTTGTAGTCCATTTGTCATAATTATATTCATTATATTCCTGATTTGATTTGATTATAACTTACCGAGCTGGTGCCAGACTAAACCTTGTTGTTGCCACCAGAAAGTATTGTATATTCAGCATTTTGTGATTGATTTGGTAGTATTTTTTCATATCTTGAAAGAATGAGCTGCAGTTCTCTAGTTGTTTTATCAAATAATGATCAGGTTATAAGGATATATTAAAAACACCGATGTGGATTTGCTGAAAATTTGGAAGAAAATGCTTGGGTAAATCTGGCTTCTGCATTAATTCACTGTTTTTACCTGTTTAATTTGCTGTTTTTGCATCAATTCCAATGCATTTTATTTTAAATCACTGTTTGGGTTTGGTAAATACTCAAATGAACAATATAGTTTTTAGTGGAAATGTAGCCCTCTTTATCCACAGTCACTGCAAAAAAGGCCTTTCAAAGAATAAGAAAATGCTCATTTTGAGGTAAAAATGTCTTTCAAGTGAAATAATCCGCCAGTGCAGAAAGAAAATTTGACCATCCTAGTTGTTTTAAGCAGAAAATGCTGGTTTCAAGAACTCTCGACAAGATGTTTAGGCAAATCTATTTTTGATTCAAACAATTATGGCTTAAAACAGATACAAATGTGTTTAAAATAAGGTTTTATATCTAGACGAGTAAATCAGGCTAGAATATCTTAAAACAAGTCCATAATCTTAGTTAACTTAGTCTTATTAAATGAAAAATACTTTGTCTTTAAGATTAATATGCTTAATTTAAGTTATTTTATTTAAGTTAGATTTTTCTTTTTTGCAGTGTAGCCCTAGAAAATAATGCCTGAAATAATCTCTGTTATCCTTTGTTTCTTCGGTATGTTTGCCTGTTTTAGTCCTGCTTCAGTCCTCTTTATCTGCTTTAGTCCTGTTTTTGTCCTGCTTGGCTTCAGCCTGTTTATTCTGTTTTGTACTGTCTTGTAGCCACCCTTTTAGTCCTCGTTAGTCCTGCTTTAGTCTGTGTTATAAGGTCCTGTCTTAGTCCTGTTTTTTAGTCTGTTAGTCCTGTAGTCTCTTAGTCTCTTTAGTCCTGCTTCAGTCTCTGTTTTAGTCCTGTTTTAGTCCTACCTCTTCAGTCTTTTAGGTTTTAGCCTTCATCGGTTTAGCCTGTTTTTGTCCTACTTCGACTCTGTTATAGTCCTGTTTTTGTCCTACTTCAACTCTGTTTTTGTCCTACTTCAGCCCTGGTCTATTCCTCGATGTTGTCCAGTCCTTTTTTGCCTAATGGCCGGCACACTGAGGTCACTGACGGGACAGGACTTGTTCTGTTTAAACTCGGACACATGATTTGACTGCTCTGTATTTGTTTATGATCTATTCTAATGAATGGACCAGGTGGATTCAATAAATAATAGATTTGCATGAATTTGTGCAGAAATGTGTTTAATCTTGAGCAGCTTCTGGTTTAGTCGTGGTTCTAGTGAAATTTATTTGATATATGAAATATTATTATTAGACACAGCAATCTTATTTATTATTTTTGCAGTATACTCTTTAGTGGAAAAGTGTCATTATCTACAGAAAAAGTTATATATCTCAGCTAAGTGTTTTGTTAATGATACAGTATATTTGTTTTTCAGTTCTTAGAAGTGTTAGGTGTAACAATAACTGTAAAAATACTGAATTATAATTTCAAGTTACAAGAAAATTGCTTAATACATTGAGTTAATATACATGAATTTTAGTAATTCTAGGGTATTGTTTAAGACAGGGGTGTCAAACTCAGGCCCGGGGCCAAATTCGGCCCTCAAGAAGATATCATATCATCCCCTGAGCATGATTTCAGATATTGGTAGTGGCCCCTAATATCGCTGATGTGACTATTAAATGTAATATGCACTGGAATGCTGTAAAATACAATCTGTCTAAAGTTTTCTTGCAATGAAATTTTGTGCAATATAATGTAATGCAACATAATGTAATGTGACGCTATATAATTCTGGATATACAGTAAATGTGTTATATTAGCTTTATACAGCCCTATTGCCATATTTGAATTTAACACATGGGACCTGTATTTTAAATGCGGCTCTTACTCTTACTGACTTACTCTGACTCTGACCGATTTGGCCCTAGCACCATTTGAGTTTGACACCTGTGGTTTAAGATGACCAAAATTGAACATGATGCATTCAGATACCACATCATGATTGTGAAATGATTGAGAAATGACTTATTATCATTACAGTTGATTCACTGAAAAAAAAACATCAACAGAATTGATTCTGTGCACAGTTGGCTTGTTTATTTTAAAAATTGCTAACATCCTGCCAGCATGTTCATTTCCTGTTTAGTTCATTTCTTTGGGGTTTCATTGCCTCAGTATATACAGTATATATATATAAAAAAAAACTTTAAGAGACACTGCAGTCTGAGAACAAACTCCACCCAGAACAAGTCTACTGAGCACGGGGTTTGTAACTGACATGAAAAAAGAAAAAATCAGATAAACAGTGGTAGAAAGCAGATAAACAAGACATTTATCACAGACACTGGAATCGCACACAGTTGAACTTGCAACCTTTTTCTTCTTAAAAAACGTTTTTGAGTCTATTTGTTGCAGGTGAAAACAACAAACAAATCACCAACTGTCGTTAGCAAACAATCTTGTAGCAAACAAGCTGATGCCACGACAACAGAAAAAGTACTTTTTTATATTGTTTTGCCAGTAGTTTTGCCAATCAGTCTAAATTTTGAGTAGCAAAGTTCAAATAAAAGAATGTCCATGCTTAACCTCTATAATCGAAATAATGAGTTGCCTCCCTACAAACATGGTCGTACATTTGAACATAGTTGAGTCGTTTCTAAGCTCACGTTTTGTCGCTCACAAACAGTTCATCTCCGTGTTTCAGAGGCGAGTCTGGGCTTGTGCTTCGTGTTGTGGATGCAGCTTTAAATTGGACTCAGGTCACGCTGTCGAAGTGCGTCAGAGAGAAAAAAAATAAACCGGAACTAATTACGTTGTCCCTCGAGTCCTCTGGAGCCGCGGCCGGTCGATGGAGGAAAAAGCACTTTGTAAACGCATCATGAAGCCGTTAATTCACACTCACGCCTCTGCCACTAACAACCCGCTTTATTGTCTTTGTGCTGGATGTAAATAATAGTCACATCATATTAATAGTGCTGCCAGGAAATCAATACAGACTTTCTTTTAATTGAAAAATGCTCCTCCAACTGACTGACTGCTTCACTGTTGTCACGGCAACAGTGCAGACTTTAGCTAGCTTGTTTGCTATCGACAGTTGGGAAATTTAAGACGTTTTTACTGACTAAAAACATCGTATTTAAGCTTAGAAATGTAATAAGTTGAACTGTTGTAATCCTAAAGTCTGTGTGAGTGAGAACCAGAAGTGTTCCTGTTGTGTTTCTGCTTTTCTGACACTGTTTACCTGATTTTCTCTTTTTACATGTAGCGTACAAACTCAGTATTTAGCATAGTTGTGATTGTTTATATTTATTACCAGACTGTAGCTGCTTTTTTCTGTTTTAGTTGTGTTTTGACTCTTACAGGAGAAAATATTATTTATCCCCATTGACTGTCATTCATTTCTGACACTCATTGCTGACGTTTAGAAGGCTAGGATGTCATCTACATAACCTCTATCCCCACGTTGCTGCACAGTTTATTGTAGAGTATCCATAATGAGCAAATAGTGAGATGCACAATTTGACAAAAATGCTATTTTTGAATTTAAAGTGTTGACACTTGATTCACCTTATTCTGCCCCGCTCACTTTTCTTGGCTGCGCACTTCCTGTTTGCTGCAGTTAGCTTAAGTTACATTAGCCACAATCAAACATGGGATTATTTAACTGTTGCTATATCTGTTGGTGATCACCCAGTAAGACAGATAAGCAAACATGTTGTCAGAGTTAAACAGGAAGTGTAATGCCCATGGACTCATTGTTGACTATTTTTGCATTAGCAGAAGTATACACATAATATACGTAGTTCTTTCAGAGGGTGATAGAGTGGCTTTGCCCATCCATCATGATCAGCAAAAACGTTGACACCGATGATCATCATCATCATCATCATCATCCTGAATTATGTTAATTTTGCTAAAAATGTCGTCAAAAATAAAAATGGGGCTAATTTTCTCCAGCCACAGCAGTACAGCACAAACTGCAAGAGTCTAAGGGAAGGTGATTGACAGGTGCTATGTCCAAATAAATAAGGTTCCATTTCTATAAATAAGGCTCCATTTAGGCCAGACCTGGGCAAACTGCGGCCTCGGACTGTTTTGATCTGGCCCTCGGATTGCTTTGAGAAGTGTTACTCTTTAAATTTCTTTGATTTGATTGATTTATCTGTGGAGCATGTGTCTTTGCTTGATGTCCTAATATTTATCATACTAAATGATCAAAATAATACATTAAAAAGCCTCATTTACAAAAAATGTACTTACAATAACGATCATTTGTTGCACCAATGACTGATTTTCGGCCTCCACCACTTGTCCAGGTTCGATCTGGCCCTCAGGGAAAAATAACTGCCCACCCCTGATTTAGGCCAAGAAGCCTATTAAATAAAAGAGATTCACAATCAGAAGCAGTCTTAGGTGTGTGTAAGATTCTCATTGGTTCAGATTGTCAAGATCTTTGTGTAGCACCACCAACAATACATGAAACGAGTGGATTTGAAGAAAAAATCTCGCTATTTGGCAAGTTTTTTTGTGATGTGTTACATGCTCAGCTCATGTTGCACAAAAGTGACACTTTCCCTGCGTTCTAATGGTGAACAAAGTCAACACGTCTTGATAGTTTTTAGCACTGCAGATGAGAAAATATTTTGCTAACAATAATTACTAGCAGTAGATGTTGATTTTTAGGATAAACACGCTGATAACTCATTAATTACTCACATCACAGCGTTTTTTTTCATCATTGTAACAGCGAACATGCAAACAGAATCATTTAAAGCATCTCACAACTTCAAGTCTTGATAACATCTCCGAGGATAAAAATACATGTCCCTGAGGTTAATTTTAGACTGTTGATCCTCCTTCTGCAGCACCACATTTGTTTCTCTTTTTTTTTTCCATTCGCGAGTTTCCGTAAAATAATGAAACGAGTGTGTGTCATCTTGTGAACGTGTGACATTTGGCCCTGTGTTTCTCTGAAGCCGATCCTAATCTCAAAGGTACTTTTTATTGAGTCGAGCGTCACACGGTTTCAGAGGCTGCACTAGAGTAAACAGAGAAACTTGTGTATTTGCCCACACAGATCGTTATCAGGTAATGTTAGTGTAGGAAGAAGGAAAATATTACTAATTTAACCTATGAAGCAGCACTTAACATGTCACAATATCAAATGTGGTTTGTTAGTTGTTATGTTGGAGCTTAGTGGTACTTATTGTGATATTATCAGTGGTACTTATTGCTAACTATTGTGGCACTTGAGATGACTTGATGCTGAATGTTAGATTGGAACACTGTGACCAGAAATGTATTTTAAAATGGATAATGTATCATGTATAAAATTGTAGAATAAACAGGATGTATTCAGTAATATGGCATAAAGACTTGAAAAGACTTGAAACTAAAAGACTAGACTTTAGGGATGGTATTGTTAAGGATGTATTGCTATACTACTCTTATCAGTTCTCAGGGCTTTTAGCGGTTCTCTTACAGGTACTTTTACTGTTAAAAAGTACAATAAGTAATATACAAGGCTATTATACTATACAGTACTGTATATAAACTAAACAACAACATCAGGCACTTCAGTTCATAGTATGAGTAAAGGCAGGTGAGCCAAAACTTTTGGTAATATAGCGTATCAGGTATTGATACTGAAAAAGTTGGATTGGTGCATCCCGAAAATGTAACGGTACCGCGCAACATGCAATCAAAATAAGCTCCCTTAGGATCTATAAGAAGACCGATAGTGCTGGACTTCCGGTTGAGCCTTGGAGAGATGTAGACGCTTTTCTGGGCATCTCCCGCATTTACCTACATATTGTCAACGAATCCCATTTTTGCAACTGGATGTCACTGCCGGCTGTGCACAAGTGAGACTTTATGATCTTTTTGTGTTTTTGCCGGACTTTCTCACTTTTTAAACATGCCGGACCTAGGTCGTTAAGGATTTATTGCTAATACTATCGGTTCTCAGGCTATTATACCAGGCTATTATGATATATAGTATATAAACAACAACATCAGGCAGTCTTGTTTATGTTATTTATGTATTTATTTTTTAAGCTTTAGTTCACAGTGTTGCCAGTTCACCAGCCTGAATCCAACTCGTTCCAATGCTCCGCTCTCTTGGTGCTTCTTTCTCATGTGACCAGCGCAGCCACAGTTTGTGTTGTATAAAAGTTATGTGGCTGATTAGTCGTTGCACCGCACTCTGAACATGAAAATTTCATTTAGCTGTTTTTATTTTTTGTTTTTCCTTATCAGTAGTTATTTAGCATACAAACAACATCTGAGCTTGTGTCTTGTGAATGCAGTTTAGAATGATATTTGGTTATTTTATTGAGACAATTGCTAGTTTTGTTTTTAGTTGTGGTCAATTGGTTGCATGTCTTAAAGGTGGGGTAGCTAACTTGTTATAAATTAGTAAACTTTGTGCTTTCCACTAAAAAGTATTTAGTAAATATAGCACTTTGTGAAAAAATGAGACCTCTGAGTACTGTCTGAACTGAACAATAAAGAATTTATTTCTCATCAGGAGACAAATGCTGCGCTCTGATTGGCTGAGCTTTGTTTGACATATTATTGTCTAGATATTGTACATAATACTAAACATGATTCTTTTGGTCCTTTTGGTAGATAAATAGATAGACAAACCCAACAAATCTTACGCTTTCCTTCCACAAGAGTCATTATTTGTCACATTTGCACTTTTTAAAGGATTAGTGCTATAGTTGGGTCTGGAGTGACGTGAGGGAGCTGGTTGCCATAGTAATGAGTTTTCTTCTGTCGCTAAACTGACTTAAATTGTATTATTTTTACCCTACCCTTTACCCAAACCCTTTCCTTACCCCTACCTGTTCCCCTAAATGTAATCACTGTCCCTCCAAACAGACTAATTTTGGTTTAACTATAATTTCTTCCTCTACAACTTGAGTCAGACACTAATATAACGTGTGCAGTGTTTGTGTTGTGGCTGCATAAACCCTGTTGTCCCTGATCTTTCCTTCGCGTCCCTCTGAGCGTCTCATTATTAAAACAGAGGTGGCTTGATTACACGCTGCTTAATCCTGTCAGATGTGGCTCTGCTGTAAGAATTGGATTAAACTGTGATTAACTTAGATCACTTACTCTCTCTGATCCGTCGGGCTGGAAATTGCTTTATCCTGTGCTTTTGGTGAAACTGAGATCGACCCGGAACACTAGAAGAAGAAAGTAACACTAATAATAAGAATATGGGATCAGATATCGATGCAGGTTAATGATAATTTGCAGTAAACGTTGGTTCTGTGATATCAGTTTTGTCGAAATCCTGACTGCGCTTTAGATGTAATAGCCCTGTTTCCATAGACTCGGGTTGGGGCAGTAATGTTCCTCCATTTCCACTTATTTGTTGGGCCGATAGACTTAGCAAAGCAAAGCTAGCGCATTAGCATTAGCTGTTTCCTGTTTGCCGAGGCAAAACACAAAAAATTGTAAATTCTGTGCGTAATGTGTCCAACATTATCCAGCCTCAAAGCATTAAAGTGCATATGACAGGTTGCTTAAATGTTATTTTTTTAATATAATCCACTTAAAATATATTCGTAGATATGATAAATATTCATTTTGTTCTATAAAAGTGGCCAAAAATGATAAAAAACTTGATAAAACCATGCACTTTCTAGTGCTGTTATCCGTTGCTAGGGCGCCCCCTGGAGCTGTGAGGATGACGTAGACGGAGGGGAACGCAGCATCAGTTCAGGCTGTTTTACATGTAAAACTAAGCATCTTTTAGATCAAATATCTGCACTGTCGCCTGGATTTGTAAAGAGCTGATTGTTATATATAGTTAAATTAGATATCAGGGTGTTATTTTGTGTGTTCACCTTTAGTTTTTTTATATAGTTTTTTGTTAAAATGGTTAATTATTGTAAGTGAACAGACCAATAAGAGTTTGCTGAGTGGACACATTGTGTATTGCTTTCCAGACCAAAAAAAGACCGTAGCTTTTTTAAATGAAGGAATAAAGAAACCAAGCCTTCCACACGTGAATACAAAGCCCAAACACAGCTTCATCTGTTAATCACATGTCAGAGGAGTGTTATACACCCGAGATATGGAGCGCGGCACAGCTCAAAGCATTTGCACTGGTCAGACGCCCTTCTGCGCTCACCTCCCGCAAGCCCTTCTTCTATGAGCCGATCCCAGCACCTGAATACCCTGTTTGTTCACTGTCTATGTGCTCTTGATGATCAACATGGCACATGCATTTGCCAAATTATTACAGCAGCAACAACAGAGCACATCCTCCTCCAAGCTTCACATAAGAACAGCGCCTGGCGATTACGCACGTGTAACGAGCCTTTCAAGTCAAATAACTCTCGCAAACCAACTTTTTACTCACCATGGATGTCTGACGATGTAAGACGATGTTCGCTGATGTCCAGGGGAAGCTTAAACACATGTGTCTGACGGGGACACGGGTTAATCCAGCTGTTCGTATCCACATCAGGGCTCTGCAGATACGCTGGCTGTTCTGTTTCTTTCCGCGTTAAATCCATTGGCCCCGGCCCCCGACGCACTGTCTAAATCCACAAGTTCACCTTAAATCCAGTCTGCATTTCCAGCAAAGCATTGCTTTGTTTCTGAGTCTGTGAGCCGCGTCAAAAACATGCTCCGTGCAGTAAACAGCCGCTGGAGTCTTCCTGTTGCCGCGCCGCGCTGCTGATATAAACCTATCGCTTTGAGCGCCACGAAAACAACTTTCTCTACAAAAACAGAGGCACAAAAGTTCACAATTCCCTGTCTGCGAAGTGTACGTCCGCTACTGTAACATGTGATCATAACACGAGACGCTGAGAGGAAGAGGGAAGAGGAGAAGGAGGAGCCAGCCAGCTGCACAGCTGCTGTGTGTGTCTCCCGATTCAAGTGACTCTGCTCATTTATTTAACACACATAAACACATTTCAAGCAATTCTGTTGATAAACTACAGTGTATCCTAAATACTGAGGGAGGTGAAAATGTCCTGGCAGGAGCAGTAAGACTAGGAAACACCGATGTTTGTAACATAAAAATACATTCAAGTCAATAGAGAATTACGAACGTTAGTCAAGTTCGTCCCTCCGCCTACGTCACCGCTCACTTACATGTTCAAGGCGGAAGGGATTTTGAATTTCACAATAAAATCGTATTTTACTGCTAAACAATAAATAATTATGTGAAACAAAGACTAATATTTTGGTAAGCATTGCTGTTGCTATGGTTTCCTGAAAATGGTAGCTAATCTGTCATATGGGCTTTAAACAAAACGCGTTTAATAAGCATCATAGAGTAGCAGAGACTTCGCAAAAAAAGTTAAATAAATTATTAAAAAGTGACAATAAACTGGAAGTAGTTTCTTGTTTGCACCACCGTGACCTTCATGTCACAGCGCCACAGACTTCAAATTATTACACGTCTGTTTTGTGAACCGCTCAGATTGACGCCGGAAAAAAGTTTAATATTTGCGTACATTTTCTTTTTTATTTATTGAAGAAAGCATGTATAATGTGTGAGTGATGTCAGCTGCTCACGTAGCAGTGGAAACATTAAGAGAGCCAAACCGCTCCAAAGTGAACCGGTCTGAAGGACCCCGGCTATAGAGACTATTCACTGGCTGATGTTGCCCCACAGTGTTTCATATATTTGATGTTTTATTCAAGTCGTTAAGTTGTTATTTGCTCTATAAGTAGCAGTTTTACTATATTCACTAGATGGTCCATTTTATTATGAGCTAACTGAATTTTGAGAATAAATAAGCAATTTTCAGACCATACACTTGTATCAGTGGATACTGGGGGTGTGACGATACGCTAAAATCAGATTCGGTTCGGTTTTCAGTTTTGAAAGTTGTTGTTGTTTTACTTAAAAAAAAAGCAGATGAAAAAGTTATAAAACACAGGCTATTCAACTCAGAATATGAACTATCAAACTGTCTACAAAAACATGTTTATGAAAAATAGTGATCCTTGGAGTCAATAAAATACATTTCATTATAAAAGGAATATTATAGCCTACTTTTAATCCTAACAAATTAACCTTTTTGCCCTGCAGCAGCAATAAAAAAAAAAAGTAAATGATCTGTGGTAATGTGGATGCAGAGTTTGTGCATCGCTGAAACAGGAGGAAGCCCAGAGAAGCAGTTAAAGGCTAAAGTCTTTGGGACGGTTCTGTTGAATGCATATCTATAGAGGACATATACGTAAATGTGGGGATGGACTTCTTCATACGGGACAGTATTTGTGCAGGATTTCACTCAAAGTGCCAGTTCTGAAGTGTTTATGAGCGCTGAGTTTTGTAAATTCATTAGAAATATTCACGCAGCACCAAGAAATCAGCGCTGATTAAAAATAGCCTAACGAAGACGTTATAACTCCAAAATATTAGCTAGTGCATCGCTTAATAGTGTCCCTGTGGAAACGAGCCACGTGGGAACATTAGTTCCGCTGCTGGATCGGTGCATTCTTAGTTTACCATTTTTATTCAACTATATTTGTAGCTTTTTCACATCTTTTTTATAATAAACAAAACCCAATATCAACATTTTGCATATTGTATTTGATTTGATTTATTCAGGACAATGTACAAATACAGTATGCTTGATATGTTTGTACCAGACTGTGGCTTGACGCTAGTTTCCATCTTCAGTCCTCAGTGAGAGGGTCATTCAATACAATTACATACAAAAGGTAAACACATTAAAAACATAAAGATTGCATTTAGTCATCATTAAACATCATTTAACAAAATCGGTCCATTAAATATCATCAACGACTTTCACAATACAAAGGAAAGTTGAGTCAGTTCAATCAAGTGCACTGTTTACAAATGATCGTATAAGTGACTGTCCTTCAAAGTGTTCACATCTTATTTATTCTGTATTAACGTCTTAATGTCTTTGTTTTCTTGCAGACGCGGGTGGATCCAATCCCAATCTGCAGCTTCTGTCTGGGCACAAAAGAGTCGAACCGGGACAAGCGTCCGGAGGAGCTGTTGTCCTGTGCAGACTGTGGCAGCAGCGGTGAGTCACTCCTGCTTCTCTTCATTAACTTTAAATAACTCACATTAGCTCCAGCTCCACCTGCAAATGAACTGAGCGGACAGATTTACTGCTGTTGTCAAATGTAGCGGTTTAACATTAGCTTTTGGACATGGTAGCAACAAATGTCAGTGTCAGTCAATCAATGAATCAATTTATTTTATGTAGAGCTCAAAAACAAAACAACTGTCACCTCTTAGGACTTAACAAGACTGTGATTTAGCAAATAGAAATGGTAGAAATTATTACAAACAACAAGATCATAAATAGCTACTGATCCAAAATGCAATAGCAGATTGTCCAACAGCAAAAAGGGCAATGTACTAATTGTCTCAGAGCATCCCATGTTCTTGCACTCTCCTTCTCAACAAGAAAAACTTAAAAAAGAATTTGACAATGAAAAACCTGGAGGAGAACCACAGTTGAAGGAGAGCTCCACTCCGATGGACGGTCAGGCTGTAGATGTGATCAGGACTGACGCTTATTCATTTGCAGAAATAGAGTTTGAGGCTGCGAACCGGGCTCGGCTTGATTGGGAACCAAAGTTACAACATTCTATCTAGTTCTAAGCTGGTCTGGTTCGTGTTCACAAAACACTTTTTACCAATTGAACCAACGCAGTAGAAAATTTTAGAAAATCTGTCTCTGACAGGTCTGTCATCTGCTCACTGCTGTATAACTAAATATTAGATGAATATAGGTCATTTCCTCGCGGTAATATGAGCTGTAGTGTTACTTTCTGTATTTGCTTCCATTTAAGATTTATAACTTTGTTATTTGTATAAATAATGGGAGAAACGTGACATACGGTTTGTGATCATAATTACTGTAATTATAACGGAATCATCCCTGTCCATTCATGTGTTTTTGTCATTTGTCTCGTATCGATCTCACTTGCTGTTTGTTGTGATTCTGAGCCTCTCGTGCATCTCGGCACAGATCACGTCAGTTTTCACTTCCTGGTTTTGTTTTGCCCTCTCCAGGGTCGATCCACCAGCCGAGACGACTCTTCACCAAATCAGATCTTGAAATTTTGGACCGGATCAGAGTTTGTTTGCGGGTTCACAATTATCCAATTGAACCGAAGTATCCAGAATCAAAGTGTATTGTAAATGCAGCCTAAGTCTGTAGAGCCAGAGTTTATTAGCAGAACGAAGCGACTCATCTGGTAGACGACAACAGGCTAATCACAGAGTCAGATTTTAGTCTCTGGAGTAGCAGCATCTGTAACAGTTACACTCCCCAAAAGGGGACTGGGACAGGGGACAACATGTGATTAGTAAAGAATACACTGTGTATGATCTAGTTGTTGACTTTTCTTTACCAGGAAAGCAGGAGAAATGAAAGATGATGTCTGAACGATTATTTTCTGTTTCTAACTGTTGAGACTATTAGGTTACTTCTGATTAGACTGTGGAGTTCATTATTTTATTGGTAGCATTAAAATACTGACAGAAGTACAAAGACTCATCTCTTTGAGGTTTTCACTACATCAGTCTAAACAAAACAAATATTCCAAAGACCAAACAGTGAACAATGAAATGAATAATGTCAGAAACGTGTTAACTTTACAAATCAGGAGAATACTTCACTAACGACCAAAGTGTGTTTATAAAAATACATGTTGTGTCTAAATGCTAACGCTAACCTTAAATACATAATAATAAATAAATACAATACAAGCACCTGACGTCACGTGCACAGAGTTTATTACGTGTAGTAAAAGCATTAGTTTGAACCTGATTTAGACTTGGATTGATTTTAATTTTGATTTCTATTCAGTGCTAATGTAGTTTGTTTGAATAATCCAGTGTTTTAGCCCCAATTCCCCCAACGCGCCGAATCTGTAACTCTTAATACGACAGTTTATTCCGTGTTTAAAATTCCTGGAGGATTTGCTGTTTTTCAGTGACATGTTTCGGCTCATTTTTGACTCGAGCGTTGCCGTGGTGATGTGTTTTATTAGCGCTGAGTGCCGCGCAGCTGTTTTACACGCCGGGTCTTTTGGGTGACGACTTCCAAACATAGAGCTGCTGTTTCTGCCTCATTACATCAAATTATCTGCAATTTGCCGCTCACATGTTTGATCGCTCTGCTTCTGGAAAAACGTGTGGACACCAGACTGTTCAAAACACGGCTAAGTACATTTGTGTTAGCATCAAATTGTTTCTTCATAGTTTAGATCATGATATTCAAAGTATTGTAAATGTTCAACCTCTGAAAAAGTGTAGCTTAAGGCAGATTTGTTATTTACATTTTGTTCATTATAAAACACAAAATTGCAGGCCATTAAGGTTGCTAACAATGATGCTAATGGTAATTGAATACATCCTTTAAAGGGGACCTAGTATGTAAAATCCACTTTTTGGAGCTGCTAAAACAGTGTTCTTACATTGTCACTTCACCAAAAGTTGTATTTGGATTGATTCATGCATCTCGTGTTGTTCTGCAGTTGATGTTTAAAGGGGCACTGTGTAAGAAAAACAACAAACAAAGTGATCCAAGGAATTTCCACTTTTGAACACCAGAGGGAGCCTTTCACATGCATTTGCCTATTCAGCATGCTGACATCTAGCGTCAATAATCCACATTCCGGCCCGTAATAAAACATTTCAAACAAGTATAAATGTATCACAGTTGATGTGGATTGGTTAACAGTGCTCTCTTAAGTATTCATGTTGTAAAGAATAAATATGATTTAAATGTTTGTGGACTGTATGTGATCATTAAAATTCCTCTCAATCTTACACAGTGCCCCTTTAAGTGCTCAGAAACTCACTGTTTTCACCTACCACCTACCCTCACTCAAATCAGGAGCTGTTGTACTGCTGCCTGTTTCACGACTCCTTTTCTACGGATTATTGTTTTATTTTCATATACAGCAACTAAACTCATGCTAAACTAGGGCTGGGTGATCTGAGAAAAATATAATCACGTTTTTTTTTTTTTTTTTGTCATATTGATCGATCTCGATTTTTGATTAGATTTTGCTTAACCTTTTCAAACCAATTGAAAAATGAATGAACTTTGCATATGTCCATTTATTAGATTAAAAAAAAACTGCATATCAATTTTTTATTCTCAAAGTTTGACTTTTGCTCCAAACTACATATTTTTACTGACAAGAGATTGGTTTTGTTAGTTTTCATATCATCGCTGTTGTGTCACTTATGTGGAATTTGGCCCAGATTTACAATGTGATTGCTAGGTAACAGTTGTGGCATTACATCTACATAATATTTTGCAATTATAAACTTCATCAAAAGCAGACAAAATGTGTAGTGAAATCTTAATTGTAATTATACTCACTCTGTTTTACTGTTTAACCTGTCATACTCACTTTAATTTGCATTTCTTCATTCCGCTGTTGTTCTGAACCTATCGTTCTGACATGTTTTCCTCTCCTCCAGGCATCCGTCATGTCTGAAGTTCTCCCCGGACCTAACATGCAAGTGAAGCGACTCCGGTGGCAGTGTATCGAATGCAAAACGTGCAGCTCGTGTCGGATCCAGGGCAAAAACGCGGTGAGTCTCGGTGTTTGCTCTGATGGTTTTGATGTTGCGAGCCTGCGAGGTTTGAGATCGGCCTCAGCGGATTTCCCCAGTCGTTTTGGCTTTCTAACGCCTCTCCAGCGAACAATCGGGTTTACTTTTCCTAAAGACTCGGGGCCTGTGGGGTTTGAGGCGGCGCTCCTTCTTTCATATAAAGCGCTGTGTGTAAAATGGAGCTCTCAGGCACAATTTTCAGCAAGCGGCACATCAGAGAATACGCTCCCCGCTCGCCTGTTTGATTATGTAGGCTGAAGGGCTGCCCACCAAAACCTCATTTAAACAGGTCAGAACACAGCCTCTGCTATTAAAGCCGGTCACATTATCATTTAGCTCTCGTGAACGCTGCACACGCTCATTTACAGGCTGTGGAATTAAAGTTACAGACTGAACTAAGTGGGTCATATCAGCTTGGGTTGATGTTGACTTTTCTAGGAATTATGTTCAGTGTGTTTTTGTAATATAATTTATTAAAGGGATCTATTGTGCTTTTCTATGTTCATTCATTCATTTTCTACCACTTAATTACGTTAGGGGTCACAGGTGACTGGAGCCTATCCCAGTAACTTTGGGCCTTAGGCGGGGGAACACCCTGGACAGTGGCCAACTCGTCGCAGGGTTAGACAGACAACATTCACTCTCTCATTCATTCACTCAGAGAAATTTACAGTGATGCCCAATTAACCTAAACATGCATGTTTTCGGAGGTGGGAGGATGCTGGAGTACTCGGAGAAAACCCACGGTGACACGGGGAGAACATGCAAACTCCACCCAGAGAGATCGTGAGATGTTGATATGGTCCGACCCGGGAGTCGAACCCACGACCTCCTTATTGGGAAGCCAGAGCTCTAACCACTCTGCTACCGTGCACCTCTTTTCTATGTAGTATAATACACTGTATGTAGATCGATAATTTACTTAAGACCCTAACCCATGGGTCCCCAACCACCGGTCCGGGCCCAAAACCGTCCGAGGCCATCTGCTACCGGCCCCAGAGGATTCTTTAATATTTATTTTATTGCAATGTATTATCTATCATTATCCTTGTGCTTTACAATGAAATATAGTCCCACCTAATCCAAGAAACAGCAAATTCAAGCAATAAGAGCTAAAAATATGTACATAATTGGGTTTTTTTGCATTTTACAAGGTTGTTTTCGGCGCTACCCAACCTTGACCGGTCCCTGCAAAGAAATTTGTGGCTGCACCGTCCTTACAAGAAAAAGGGTTGGGGACGCTGCCTAACCCTTGCTTTGGACAATTTGATGAACAAAAAAAATGAAATGACTTTTTGAACATAACGGTTATGTTCCAACACTTTGATTCTCTGCCATCTAACACAAAAAATGTAAATTTCTTCTTCCAAAATTGGGCTTTGCATTAGCTGGAACTCTCCCAAAAATCTGACCTAAATAATTGATGATTTGCCATGATTGGATTGCAGTCTCTTGATCTTTCGATTAAAGTTGGGTAGCTGATATTTATTCTGCAAACAAATTTATATAATTGTTTCTTGTTGGTGTTTCCAGGACGAGATGCTTTTCTGCGACTCGTGTGATCGAGGTTTCCACATGGAGTGCTGCGACCCTCCTCTGTCTCGAATGCCAAAAGGTGAGTCAGGGTCAATATGTCACAAAAATTAACACAATGGCCTATGCACATTACACATTCATGATTGAATTCTTGCCTGTGGCGCCAAAAGGCTATAGGACCCGCACTGCTACCTGAAATCATGAAGAGGCAATTCAACTAAAAGGGTTACGGCAAAATTAGTAAATGTTATAATGACCTGAACAAATATCTGATCAAGAATATCACAGATATTTGTGGAAAAAAATAAACATTTATTCAAAAAAATGCAAACAAACTGCATGTTGTATCATTAGATCATAATTTTTAGAATTCCAGTAAAAATGTTTGACTACTGGTAATACAAGTTTGGTCGACACCATCTAGTGGATTAATTGACTGAGCTACTTACCACTTAAAGTCTTTAAGAGAATTTTTCATGTTTTTTATAGAATATACAATTTACAACATTGGCATAGATATATAACTCATGTACAGTCTTTACGTTCAAACACGATAGTCAACATAAATGCTGCATAAAACACAAAACAATGTCATTTTTTGCAGCATTCGTTTAGAACTATACTTTATTTATTATTTATATACTTGATACAGTAAATAACTAAATCAATTTAGTATCTTGTTAATGTATCTATTCAGTGAAATTAGTCACAAAATTTGGACTACTTCTAGTAATGTCCCGTGTTCACTCCATTAAAGTGCCTATGACATGTTGAACGACTAATTTCACTAAAACTTAGTTAAAATCATATATTTAAGAATTTACCAAAGATTTACAAATTTTATCCCAGTTTAGCTATTTTTAGAAATAAAGATTTACTTCCTGTTCATAAACTATGACATCACGCTAGGTAGTTGCCTAGTAACCATGTTATAAATTGGTCAAAACTCCTCTAAAGCAAAAAATATCACACTAGAATGTAGGCTTTTTGTTAAATTCATGTTCAGAGTCATCAAAGTGTTTTTTGAGTGAGAAAATGTATAACGTCCCGGTCTCCCTAGTGTGATGTCATCAGTTTAGAACTATGCTCTACTTCCTGTTATTTTCAACAATTCTTCAATCTTTTCTTCTCAAACTTGATTCATGTAAAACTATAATTTCCATGCACAACAGGTATTAATCTACCAAATAAAGTTCAAATTAAAAAAATCATAAAAACATGTCATATGCACTTTAAGTTTGTCTGTTGTTATTGTTAGCATTGTGGCTAATTACTGCTAGCATACCATCACGTCTTGTTACTAACAACTGAAAAAAGCAAAAAACAATTCAGAGGCTTAGAATGCATTACATAAATGAGTGAAACACGTAGACTTGGAGTAAAATAATACATTTTTCGTCTGTTTACATTTTTAAGGAAGCAAAAAGTATAGCACCTTTAATCAGAATTTGTTTGACTTAAATGAAGATTTTATGACCATTCCATGCCGCACTGCAAGTACCAACCCTAGTGCCAGTACTATTTCTTCCCACTGCATAAACCAGAAAGTGAAAACCATTAATATGATGTACTACAGTTTATAGCTTCTGTCCAACACTAAACCACATGTACATCTGTCAGTTGTATCTATAGAGGCTGATTAAACTCTTCGCTGGTCAATCTAATGATCTAACGTCCCTGTAGAGCTCATGTTTACACACACACACACATAACACAATCTCATAAAGTCACATTGCTTCGCTCCAGTCCATCGAGCCCATGTTTTTCTTATGGATTTTCACTTTGTGCCGCATAATTGATTGTCATTGTGAAGCGGTCAGTGGCACAGTTAAAGGGGAATGTTTCGGATAAATGTGTCCCCCAACTCTCTCTCTCTGCACTCTCTCTCTCTTTCTCTCTTTTCTTCCTCCCTCTCCTTCCCTCTGTTTTCCTCTTTCTCTTTCCTTCTCTGTCTCTCTCTCTCTCTCGCTGTCTTTCTTTCTTTATTTTTCTCTCCCTCTCTTCTTCTCACTCTCTTTCTCCTCTCTCTCCTGTCTATATCTCTAGCCCCCTCTCTCTTTCTCTCCCTCCCTCTGTCTGTGTCTGTTTCTCTCTCTCTCGCCTCCCCTTTTCTCCCTCTTTCTCTCTCTCACTCTCTACTTCTGTCTTTCCCTTCTCTCTTGTCTCCCTCTTCCTCATACTCTCTCTTCCTTCCTCTCTCCTCTCTCTATCTGCACCCCCTCTCTCTTTACTTCTGTCTTTCCCTTCTCTCTCTCTCTCTCTCTCTCTCTCTCTCTCTCTCTTTCTCCCACCTCTCTCTCCTACTTTCTCTCCCTCTCTTTTCTTCTCCCTCTCTGTTCTCTCTCTCCCTCTCTCTCTCTGTTTTTCTCTTCCCCTCTCTTGCTTTCTCAGTCCTCCTTGCTTCCCTCTTTTCTCCCTCTTCAGCCCCACCTTCTCTCACTCTCTTCTTTCTCTAACTGCAACCCCCCTCTCTTTACTTCTGTCTTTCTCTTCTCTCTCTCTCTCTCTCTCTCTCTCTCTCTCTCTTTCTCTCTCTCTTTCTACCACCTCTCTCTTCTACTTTCTCTCCCTCTCTGTTCTCTCTCTCTCTCCTTCCCCCCTCTCTCTCTCCTCTTGCTCACTGTTTTGTTCTGTGTGTTCTGTTGTTTTTTTGGCTGCCCTCCAGGGACATGGATGTGCCAGGTTTGCCGGCCCAAGGAGAACGGCAAGAAGCTGCTGCACCAGAAAGCCCACCAGATCAAACGACGCTACGCAAAGCCCATCGGACGTCCCAGGAACAAACTCAAACAGAGAATGTGAGTCGGATTTTAGAAAGCTGGATAAAGGTTCTGATCCGGTGTCATGAGCCGCCTCCTCGAGAGCTGTGATTTGTACAAAAATAGTAACACGACATATTGGCTGGCACTCTCACCTCACAGCCTGGATCTTGGGTTCAAATCCTGGGCAGTCTTTCTGTTTGTGAGTGTTGTGTTACTCGCAGGGTTGAAAAAGTAGAGTGGGTGCAAATCGGTCCAGATGCTGCTGTTCTTTATCTTTATGTGGCATCAGTCAGACTTAACCTCACCTGAAGCATGTACTGTTTAAGCACATGAGCTTTGTTTGTAGAGTGAGGCTTATGCCAGGTCCCAAAATGTAATATCATTTTTATGGACTCACAGTGAGAGTTAGAGTTGGATTTTTACCTGGGAGAAGCTGACAGGTCATAAAAAATCTTGCAAATTCTCTGTGTGAATTTTAGGTAATATCATCAATGTTGGTTTCAAGAACAATAAATTATTGATAATCAAGCAAATTGTATATTAGAGAAATTGTCCAAAAACTTCAAAATCAGTTTGAAGTTTGCTATGATTGAATTGAAAGGCCAGATTCATGCAGCCACTAACCTATACTCACACTCTCTGTCGTATAAAACACACGATAATACAATAACTGCCACAATGTTTGGAGAAGCAAAGCGTGAACTTGTACAAAACCTGACTGAATGAATGGACAATAAATATGACTGTTTTCTGCTCAAATGTTCATAAAACAAACAAGTTCAGAGCAATAACAACAGTGGCCCAGTTTTGGGCCCTGGTAGTTAGGGACCCATGCCTTAACACAATGTACAGGTAATTTTGAGTCAGTGGCTGTGCTCATTTGTGCGTGGTGGGCATACACCACGTGATCCCGCTGAAAAGAGAAAAAAACTAGAGAAGAGCAAGACAAAGTTCAAGTTTACAAAAATAACTAAAGTATTTTGAACCAAAAAAAAAGTTTATGATCTAAAGCAACAGCACTTTATGCATTACACTGTGACAAAAATGCTTTGTGGGCTGCAAAGGATTTTTTCTCTGCAATAACCTGAACTGGCCTCTGGGTCAAGAGTCCCATTTTAAAAGTAAGACCTACATGACAGTTTTGAACCCAAAATGTTTTACTCTAAATTTGAATGTTTGAGTAATCACAAATAAATACAGACAGGGCGGGGACAGGTGGTAGGTGAAGACAGGGAGTACTGGAGCATCAGCTGCAGGACAATACGAGATTACTCAAGCAGGCAGTAAGCAATCCAAATACAACTTTGACTAAGCTAAAGATGAGAGAGCACTTATAAAATGAATAAAACTCAGAAAACAAGATCTACTACAAACTGTCACATTTATTAAATTATCAAGTTTGCATTACTAAAATAGGCAGGTGCTTGAAACGTTTTGTACTTTTGTGCTCCTTGTGCCTCTGTCCTCATCTAACAGATCTGTGTGGTGTGTTGCAGGTGTGTGAGTGGCGTCAGCAGCAGCTCTTCAGCGCTGGCGGGCCGGGGGGCACCTGGTAGGGCTCAAAAGATTTCCGTCTGTTCCACAAATCCATCTGGTCATGCTGCATCTGTGACGGACACCAGGGGGCCTCGTTGTGCAGTCGAAATCACCTCCTCTTCCTCCTCCTCCTCCTCTTCCTCCTCCACCACCACCCCTCCCCCCTCACCTCCTCCACCACCTCAGCCACACCCACCGTAAACAAGAAAACCAAAGGGCTAATCGACGGGCTTACCAAATTCTTTACCCCTTCTCCCGTGGGACGCCGCACGCGAGCTGTTTCTTTAGATCAACCTCCCAAACTGTCCGCAGAACCACTCAGTCAGAGCCCAGATTCGACCCAAAAAACGTCCCCTACTCTTCCAGTCCCGCCACAGTCGCTCCCGAGCCTTAGCCCAAATGTGCCGGCCTCCAGCAGCTCCACGTCGGCTAACTCGCCCCAGAGTTCTTCCAGTCAGTCTAGCGTGCCGTCCCTGTCGAGCTTGTGCACTAGCAGTCACGTCAAGGGCCTGTTTGACGGACTCTCTCACATATTTACCGCTCAGGGACAGTCACGGAAAAAGAGGCTTCCTTGCTACGCGCCGCCCCGACGCCGTAAAACCCAAGTCGAGTCCAAAGCGGGGCCGCAGAGACTCCCCAAGGCCGACTTTAGCAATAGCAAGAGCAGGCTTCCAGGATGTGCCCGAGGATTTAAGATGGTCAGTCATTTCAAGCGTAACCCCTTCCTAAAAAAGCACAGGACTCTAGGCAGGCTGCGCTATAGGGTGAGCCCACACAAGGGGGCGCTGTCTCCGGGAAAGGCAAAAGATGGACCAGATAAAGCAGAGAATGTTCATGGTAAGCAAGGATTTACCTGCACCGCGTGTCCTTCCCCTCTACAGGCCTGTCACGATAACAGAACAAGCTAGGAACGCTAAAGCTAAAAAAGAAATATTAATATATATTGTAATAAGAAGGTGCACTTTCTAACTTTTCTGCCGGCCACCCAAATATGAGCCAGTATAATGAGGTTACAAAACAAAAGAGAAGAGTAAATCTACTTACACTAATGCAGGCAAGTCCAAATTGTAGTCCAGGGCAAAGTACAGCCTTTGGAACCTTTTTTATTAACTTTACTGATAAATTGAGCCAAAATAAAGAAATCTATATCTACTTTTTACTCTCAATTTGTCTATTTTATCATCATAATCTAAAAAACATCTTGTCTGACGTTAAAAATAATGCTCAATGCTCCAAAGACTCACGTAATTTCTATTTCTTTCTATTATGTGGCTATTATATGTAAAAAACTGTCTTCATTGAAAGACGTTTGGACAACCTGCCACTAATTTTTAATAATTATTAATTACATATTCACTCAAATATACATTTTTACTGTCCAAATGTAAGCATTACTCATTTTAGCTTTTGTTTTACGCAGCTTAATTATTAACTGCAATAACTTAATAAGCCCTTTTTACATTTTCAAGTTTTACTGTACGACAAAAGGTGCCAACAGCTAGCATGCTAACAGTGCACTTCCTGGTTTTTGAAGAATAAATACTCTAGATAATTAGATATATGCAGCACAGTGATCTGAACTGCTGCTTTTACAAGTGGCTCTGTGCACAGAAGTCAGTTGGCTTATTCTTTTTCAAAAATGCTAACTTCCTGTTGGCATGTTCATTTCCTGTTTAGTTCATTTCTATTAAGTTTCACTGCCTCAGTCTAAAATGAAAAGATACTTTAAGATCAGGCAGTGAACAGTGAGTTGTTGGTGTTTTTTTCTGAAAACATGTTAAATACTTTACAAATGAGAAGAATATTTCACCAAAGTGTGTTTATAAAAAAATGTCAATGCTAACGCTAAAGCCTGACAATTTGAAAATAAACAGCTTCTATGCACAGGGTCAATTTGTCAGTTTTCTCCTTGTGTGGAGACGATGTTTCCATAGTAGGGCATTAACTTCATCTATCACCATGGAGACGGCCAACATTCCAAGTCACAACTCAGAGCTGTAGAAGTGTGCTCTCTGATTTTAAAAATGCATAAAATGTGATTGAATAAACGGAATGTAAGTTCAATACAAAAGACCTGGGCAAACTGCAACCCAAGGGCCTTGGCACATTCTTGATATTTGTTTTTTTTTATTGACTTATCTATGGAGTACATGGCTGAACTTGAGTTTTTAATAAATATCCTAAAATGACCAAAATAATAGATTTGAAATGTGCTTACAGTTATGAGAATTTGTTACACCCATGATGTCACTCTTCTAGCTTTGAAAATGGCCCTCGGGGAAAAATAATAACATCTCCATGGAGACAAGCAGGTGGCAAACACTAAAAAGTTACATAGTGCACCTTTAAGTAAGTCTAGATGTTTATTATTCAACCAACAACAGCTCAAATGTTATCATATTTGAAAACTTAAGGAAAAAGAAAAGAAGAAAATGCTTGTAGATTAAATAGTTAAGACTATTTAATCTACAAGCATTTTATAAGTATATTTGGATGTAGTAATTATCATGACAGGCCGACCCTCTGAAGCTTCTTTTACTTTTGCTTTGGTTGATTTCTTCGTAGACTAGAGCTAACCCAGCCTATACTAATCCCCTCATTTCGTTTCCTAACCCCAGTTTCGTTGCGTTTTTTGACTTTTTTGGCTGCGGACTTTTCACGTAGCTTTGCCATTTCTGTCGCCGCTCGATCGCTTCTGTCACTGCATGGCCCGTTACCCTCCTCACGCCGCACCAAAGACACGAACGACAGTGGAACCAGGAGCACGGTTCAGACGATAAAGGTGATGATTGGCAGGTGTGAGGTTGTTACACGCAGCTAGAATTTATGGCTGGTGAGTCATCGGCAATTTATTTTTCTAAAGCTAAACTGATGTAAAGGTTTTTGTCTAATCCAGTATACTAATGTGTTGAAAATATAATAAAAGAAAGTGCCAATAGATAAAGAAATTGTCTCAGACAAACTAATATCACTTGCCTGGAAAATCCAGATGATATATATAAAATATATCGTCTCGCCTCCGTGTCCCTCTTTTGAATTTCTGTAGCCGTGATTGACAGATTAATTAACCAATTAGAGACACTTATTTTCTGCCGTCTGAAAACCAACATGACTGCTCCCGACAAAAAAAAAACATGAAAAAATATCAAGTGGAACTGAAAAATATTGCAGATTTTTGCAGAATCAATGAGCAAGCAAAAACGATTTTAATGTGAGTGAGTGAAGTTAGATTTTGGTCTAAATGACAGACGATAAATCAGCTTCTTTGTTTCATCTGCGTCACACAAATAAACTATCTGATTGTCTGGTATGATGTAGATTTGATCTGAAATGCAGGTGAGGGGTGTGGTGACCAGACCCACTCTTCACAGTTTGCTGAAGCGTGAATTCTGGATCCCAGGCAGTAATATAACCAGTTTATCGTGACAAATTTATAAAGAGTTTATTTAAGCTCTAATATTTGTTAAATAAACAAAATGATAGCATAAAAGGCTCCAAAGTTGGTTGTCTAGACAAAGTTTTTTGGAAAAAAAAACCACACACATACAAAAAAACTATTTAGTAGGAACAGAACTTCCTTTATTAAATCCTTCGACATTGGTTAATATGAAAATGTATACATTATTGGTGATATTTTGGCTTAAAAACCTCTTTTTACAAACGGCAAAGTGAAACTGAAGAGGACCACTTAAGCACAAAAGCACCTAAGCCAATCAGAGCGCTGCATTGGCATTATTCAATTCTGACAGTACTCAGTGGTCTAATTTTTACATAGAGTTTTGGTTCCATTTATTCAATTTATTACAACTTCCTAGTGTAACGCCATCATTTATATAAAAAAAAGGCTAAACAGAGACTAAATTTGTAAAACGTTTGATAAAATCTTAAATTATAATGATCTTGACTTAATTTTAGCAAAAAGAAAAATAAAATTTAAAGAAAAACTTAAATTTAGCGTTTATATTGTTGCTCACCAGCCTGTTGTATATTAGTATTGTATAATTCAATTCTACCAGGTTTTTGCAAATATAACAGTATCTAAAGGTTTACAATGATTCCTTAAAGACCTTAACTTGCTCTGGTTGTTCCTGGTTCTTCTTCGTTCCTGTCTTCGCTCCTTGTCCTGCTCTCCTCTGACCTCTCCGTGACCCCGCTGCTGTGGGTGGGACAGTTTCCTCCGCCCTCACATCCCCTCCGTCTCCTCCAGCGCTCCATCACTCACCACAACCACCGCAGCAATGACTCGACACTGTCCACACACTCCGGTCAGCTTACGTAAAGACACCAGTCACTTTCACTCAGAGAAGAACCAGAATGAAGAATATTACAATGTTAGTCAAGTTTTAATAGAGATAAAGTAGTTTGTTAAAGGTCCCATATTAAGTCATGTTAGAAGGCTAAAGTTGTGTTTTCTCCCGTTCACAAATGTTTGAGTAATCCATGTCATCTGCAAAACTCAAAATGCTCTGTTCCACCTTGTGATGTCATTACGGAGGCCACAATTTTAGCCTTAATTGAACTGATTAATACCACACGACGCTAAAATAGGATTGAGTTGTTGTGTCTTTTTGTTTTGAATAGTCTGTTTCTCCTTTTGTTCAATTAAGATGACAACAAAAAGTCTCCAGTATTTTCAGACAAGCAGTTTAAATAAGACTAAAACATTAGCTGTAGCTGCGAAATTTAGCAATTTGAAGGCTGAAGTAATTCAAATGATTGTTAAGTGAAAGCAAGGGCTTAATTTTATTTGAAATATCATAAAATTAACTTTAAAAGAAGTGAAGAAATAAAGTGCAGACAAAGCATTTCAGTTATATGCACAGATAAAAAGAAATTTTTGAGCCGAGATTTAAACATGACCACAGTCAAAGGTGTGCAAAGTTTAACCACACATTTTTATTTTTCTCCAACACAGTGTGTCTCTGGTGTTTATTTATACAGCACATTTCCATCTTTGTCAAAGTGCTTTACAATCAAGGATCCACTCACCCAAGCAGACACTGAGGCAATTAAGTGTCGTCCCACTTTGGCACCTGGTGTTCCAGCGGTCTCCCATCCAAGTACTAACCAGGCCTTGACTTGCTTAGCCTATGAGATCTAACGAGATCAGGCTTTGACAAGCTGGTATGCTGTGATTGGATCAGCAGACCTTTCTCAAAGCCCTAAACTTCTAATTCAGAGCTATTCACTCTTATTTTCTCAAGGGACAAATTTTTCGGCAAGTAGTTACCTCTGGCTATAAATTAATTAAACAAAACATAAAAAAACTAAAAAGCTAGCAATTATTAGCACTACAACATTATTTGTAAATATCAGTATGAGCTTGTTTAATATTCCAACCTTAATTTGGCTAAATATATGTAAAGTTTTACTACACAACAGAAATTATCGTTTTTTTTTTGGTGTTGCACAAAATGTTCAATATTCAACATTAGATCTGCTTCAATATTGCAAAACAATTACTTTTTCATTTGATTTTTATGGAAAAATTAAATACAAAAGACATCTGGACACTGATAAAACTACAAGATTAAATACTAAAATCGACCCAGGCTTAATCAGTACAAAACAAATACTGTATATTTTCAGATATTTGGAAGATAGGTCGTGGGTTTTAATAGGTTTAATATTAATAGAAGGCCTGAAGTTGAATATTTGGTCTAATTAATCATCACAAGTAAGTAAAAAATTAAATATAACTTTTGCTAGCATAGTGAAAGCAGTGTGGCATAACTGGGTTGGGAGAACAAAAATCTGGCTTTAAAAACACAGTTGAGCACTTCCTGTATCAACAGTTAATGACATCACAAGGTGGAACAGCCTGTTTTCAAACGGACAAAAGAATCCAGCCTAAATACATGCAAGATTTGTGTTAAACATGTGAAAACGAAAGAAAACACAACTTCACTCTCTGATATTGATAAAGAAATACCATTATAACATGAAAAGAATGTAAACATAGTATAGGCCTTTAATATCAGTTTATATTATGTAAAGTTACTGTAAAACTGTATTTTGCTCACTTAATAATATTAATAATATTTATTTCTGACGTTTTACGAGTGCAGAGCGTCTCAGCGGATTCTGGTGTCGTCGTTCTATGTTTGTGTGAAAATCCCGAGTGAGATGAACAGAAACTGAAGCCGTCTAATTGTGTAACTGCTTTGAAGAGCTTAGTCATCCTCCGAGATGGTTTGTCTTGAGAAGCGGAAGTGGAGAGAGAGAGGGGGGAGGAGAGGATGGAGAGATGGAGGGGAGAAAGAAAGAGGAAGAAGAGAGAAAGAGGGTAGAGAGAGTGAGATAGATCATAGCAGGAGGGAAAAGTAAGAGAGAGGTTAGGGAAAGTTAGAGGGGTGAGAGAGAAAATAGGAAGGAGTGAGTAAGAGGAGAGAAGAAAGAAGTGAAAGAGAAATAAAAGAGCAGAGGGGAGAGAGAGAGAGAGAGAGAGAGAGAAGGAGAAGAAAGAGACAAGGAGAGAGAGAGAGAGATACAGAAGAGGAGTGAAAGGAGAGAGAGAGAGAAGAGCAATACAGAAGGTAAAAGAAAGAAGAGAGGAGAAAGATAGAGGGGGGAAGAAGAGAAGAGAGAAGACAGATTTGAGAGAGACAGGGGAAGAATAGAGAGAAATAGATAGAGAGGGAGAAGAGAGAAGAAGGTGTGAGAGAGGGAAAGGAGTCAGAAGCGGAGAGGAGAGGGAGAGAGGGGTGAAGAGAAATGAAGGAGGGGGAGAGAGAGAGAGAAGGGGTGAAGAAAGAGACAAGGGAGAGAGATAAGAGAGATACAGAAGAGGAGTGAAAGAAGAGAGAGAGCTACAGAAGGTAAAAGAAAGAGAAGAGAGGAGAAAGATAGAGGGGGAGAGAAGGAGAAGAGAGAAGACAGATTTATGAGAGACAGGGGAAGAATGGAGAGAAATAGATAGAGAGGGAGAAGGGAGAAGAAGATGTGAGAGAGGGAAAGAGTCAGAAGCGGAGAGGAGAGGAGAGGGGTGAAAGAGAAATAAGGGAGGGGGAGAGAGGGAGGAGAGAAGA
Source organism: Mugilogobius chulae (assembly GCA_038363315.1). Taxonomy (NCBI): domain Eukaryota; kingdom Metazoa; phylum Chordata; class Actinopteri; order Gobiiformes; family Gobiidae; genus Mugilogobius; species Mugilogobius chulae. The sequence continues at coordinate 20,594,254 of CM076401.1, read as the reverse complement.
GAAGAAAGAGCAGAAGAGAAAGAGAGAAGGGGAGAAGAGAGAGGGAGGGGAAAGAGACAGAGAGGAGAGAGACGGGGTAAGAGAGAGAGAGCAAAAAAAGAGACAAAGAGCTTGGAGTGAGAGTGAGAGAGAGAGGAGGGAATGTGGAGGGAGAGAAAAGAGATACAGAAGGGGAGAGAAAGAAGCGAGAGAAGAAAAATAAACTGAAATAAACAGAAGGAAGAGAGAGGAGAAAGATAGTGAGGGAGAGTGAGAGAGATGGAAAGAGAAAGAAAAGAAATAATTAGAGAGAGATGTGAGAGGGAAAGGAGAGAGTGAGGGAAGAACAGAAAATGAAATAGAGAGTATAAGGAGAAAAAAAGCATGAGAGTGGGAAAGAGAGACAGAAGCAGAGAGAGAGGGAGAGGAGAGAGAGAAAGAGATAAGAAGAAGGAGAAGAAGACTAGAGAGAGAGTGACGGAAACAGAGTTGAAAAGACAGAAAGAAGAGAGAGAAGAGGCTGGGAACAGAAAGAGAGAGAGAATAAAGAATGATAAGGCGAGAGGAATGAGAGAGAGAGAGAGAGAGAGAGAGAGAGAGAGAGAGAAGGCAGGAAGCAGCAGATCTCAAAGCAGCAGGCAGTAATTTAAGCACAGACATCAAATGCCTCTCAGTTTATCGCCACAAAAGAAGCGTCTATTTTAGGACGAAGTGAAGGAGAAACTAAACAAATCTGTCAACAACTTAAGTTACTTCAATCTGGATTTACTCAAGCCAAAGATTTATTTACTTTAGACTGTAAAAGTCGCTGAAAACTACCAAAAACCAGCCTATTATCTGTGCCATTATTAACTAAGCCTAAAATATACTGTTAGAGTTGTACAGATGGTGAGCAAGAGCCAGCTTTTTGTATTAACAACATTGTACTTTGGCATTTGATCATTAGTAGCTCTCCGTTTGTGTTGTAGAGGTTATGCAGATGTATTCTAAATGTGAGCAGTGAGTGGCAAAAATGCACGAGAGTCAGGGTGAGAAAATACAGAGCTAAAAACATGACTAAATATTTTAAAAAAGCAGCTACAGTCTGTTAACAAATATACATACAGCTACATTTCTGCTGAATATAAGTTTGTATGTGACATGTATAAGACAAAATCAGGTAAACAGTTGTAGAAAACCAGATAAACAGCAAGAACAACGAAGCTGCTGTCACATTTCTCGCTGAAACAGACTTTTGGATCACACACAATTGAAGTTGTTACCTTCATAAGCTTAAATAAGATACAATTGAGTTAGTTTAATGAGGAAATTATTTGTTGCGCTACAGTTAATTTCCTAATTTTGCCAACTGACGTTAGCAAGCAAGCTAGCCAAGCTCCACAGAGTTGCCACGACAACAGAGAAACTACTTTTAGTTTGTATTTTGCGACATGAAGTTAAATAAAAGTTCCAAGGTTAAAAATACTAAAAATTGTATGTGACACGTATAAGATAAAGTCAGGTAAACAGTTGTAGAAAACCAGATAAACAACAGGAATAATGGAGCTTCTGTTGCATTTCTCATTGACACAAACTTTGGGATCACACACAGCTGAACTTATTAGCTGAAGTTAAACGGTTCCTAGGCTAAAAATGCTAATAATTTTGCCACTCATTCATAATGTGGAGGAGCAGTTTACAAATTAAATTACATCTATAAATAAACTCAGTCCACCTTATTTTGCCCCGCCCAACTCGTAGGAGCGAGGTTTGTCGATATGCTAGTTGCAATTAGCCACAATGCTAACAACAACAGATGAACTTTGTAGAGTTTGGTGAACAAACGGGACATTATTATACATAGACAGGACATTGCTGATGAGTTTCCTCCTGAATAGATACATAAACAAGGTGGTGGTGCTTGGGGGAAATTGACTGTCTTTGACTTCAACAAAAGAAATGTATAAAACGAATGCCTTATCTCAATAGTTCAGTCTATCGTTCTGGTACAGTTTATTTTGTGTTATGTTTGCGGTTTATAAAGTTTGCAGGGAATATTACATTTTAGAGTTTAAGATGCTTATATACATCACATTTCCAGCATGATTCAACCTAAAACACACACATACGTAGAGACACATTCTGCCGACATTGCCTGCCTCTGCTCATTCACACTCATGTGGACGTTGCATGTTGTTGCATGTTATTGCTGTGTTATATTCTGTTGTGTTGCTGTGGTCAAACAGGGCTGAACGGAGAGCTGCGGGTGAAGAAAGAGTCTGCAGAAATGGCCGCCATGTCCGGGACCATGTGGACGAAGAGGACATCGAGACATTCACCAGAGTACAGGAGCTCGCTGCACAGGTAAAACAATCTGAAATTAAAGCCACAAGCGGCATTCAAAAGGTTCTCTCTGCACTCCGCAACAACATAGTGACGCCACTTTCCTTGTTCATATTACGCTGATCATAGAGTTGCACTTTGCGCCTTAAATTTTATAAAAATGACAAATGTAGTGAAAAAAAAACTCATTTTATCTATTGCCCTGCTTTTGACCAAATATTGCAGCTTTGTTGCACTTAAACCGCACAACATATAAAAATAAATTGGATATATTCTGATGGCCCATTTCTGTTGTAGTGAATGTGCAGTGATTTTGAGCTTACTGGCCACTTCTGTGGCCTCTAGTGAATAGAAAGAATGAGAGAGTGAATGTTTGTCTGTGTATGTATTTATGTGTTAACCCTGTGATGAGGTGGCCACTGTCCAGGGTGTTCCCCGCTCTAGGCCCAAAGTCACCAGCCACCTCAAACAGGAACAAATGTTAGAAATGTAAGAGAAAAACTTAAGTGTGCAGGATTTTGTTCTTTTAAGAAAATGAAATAATGTAAAATATGACACTGTCATATCTGACTAATGAATCTGAGTAATAATGTATGACATTGTTAATATTTTGTTTTGACAGAGAACCGGTGCTCTGAACAGTGACTCCATGAGATTTCCCTCTGTCATCGAATTTGGAAAGTACGAGATCCAGACGTGGTATTCATCGCCTTATCCTCCCGAATATTCAAGGTAAAAATACAACCAATGTATGGCAGGACACTGCAGGCAAAACTCAGTGTTTTGTTTTTTTTATATAGACATAATAAAAGTAATATCTATGTCATAATATAGACATGACTTTTATTATTATGTCTACATTATTACAAAGTAATGTGAGTAAACTAGCAGATAAATAATTTCATAAATAGCAAATTTTTTTTTTCACCTGCTGTTTTCACCCTAAGATCATTTTCAACATAACTATTTGATTATACTGGGAGATTTAGTGTATTTGGTTAAACTGTATTACGTTTATGAAATTCTTGATTAAAATACACTGTCTCTGTTTTGTGTCTCATTTGCAGACTTCAAAAGCTTTATCTGTGCGAGTTTTGTCTGAAATACATGAGAAGCAAAAACATCCTGCAGAGACACGTGAAAAAGTGCGGCTGGTTCCATCCTCCGGCCAACGAGATCTACCGCAAAGACGACCTCTCCGTGTTCGAGGTGAGATTTTAGTTTGGTCAGTAGACGCAAGTAGTTACAACTTTATGCAAATAAACATTTTACATCCCAGCTTTCAATATCAATGCTTGTCTCAAACTTTTTGCCTTTTTGCAGCCGTCTCTTATTTCCCCAGATTTGATTTTAAATACAGTTTCTCTTCTTTTTTAGGTGGATGGAAATGTCAGTAAACTGTTCTGCCAAAACCTCTGCCTGTTGGCCAAGCTGTTCCTGGATCACAAAACCCTGTATTACGACGTGGAGCCGTTCCTCTTCTACATCCTCACGCAGAACGACGAGAAGGGCTGTCATCTGGTGGGATACTTCTCCAAGGTAAACATAAACATCATGCGGGTTTGTTTGTCGATTAGCGGATGTAAATGTGTTTGTCTTGGAGGCTTTGTGTTCAGAGCTGTTAGTGTAAAGAGAATGAGACACAGAGACAATGGGTTTTAAGGTGAATTGAAGAAAAATAAACTTGTGCTGTTGATTACTCACTTAACTCATTCACAAAATTGGTCATAACTGGGTCTGCACAAACAAAACAATGGACAGAACCAAGTTTAAGCTTATTAAATAATTTTGTTGAAACATTAGATACCGTACAAAGGTTTTTACAAAAGGGATTTTTACATATCTTAAGTGCTAAAGTAAAATTGATTTGGCTAAAACTTTGCATAACCTCACATTAGCTTTAATACATCAGGCTTAGAATCAGATATTAACAAATCATTCTTGACTGTAAACTTCAGTCTGTGTAGAAGCTACTTTGGAAAATGCATCTTGAGAAAACAGCCTTTGAGTGGTGTTTTGTAGAGCAAATAGTTCACAGCTCTGGATTTGTTTTTGGTGAAGGAACAACACTCAAACACAGCTAAAAGTACACTATATTCAGTTCTGCACAATGTAAGACCTTTAAATATGTTTGACTTATAGAAGAACACAGCAGATTACAACAATGATAGTTATTACCATCAACACAGTCAATAAAATAACAATTAAATGGAGGTTTACCTTGTTCTTCACTTACTAAACGATTGCTCCCTGTTGTTTCTGCAGGAGAAGCTTTGTCAGCAGAAATACAACGTGTCATGTATCATGATCCTGCCTCAGCACCAGCGACGCGGCTTCGGACGCTTCCTCATCGACTTCAGTAAGTCCCATAATGTTTTCAGATTAAAGTAGATACATTTAACCTGACCAGTCAGATGGATTCTGGTGATATTTGTGAATTCACAAACTCGAGAAATCCACCTGGGCCTCACCAGCCGAACCTCTGGTTTAAGAGCCCAATCACATTGTAGCAGGCCAACAGCAAGATGCACCTGAATCAAGCAAAACAAAGATGACCGCTCCTGTGGATGTACTTGTTTCTGCTGCTGTTGATTCTGTTTTAGAAGAAGTACAGAGTATTCTCTTTTTACCAGAAGAGCAGAGAGGTGTGTGTGTGTGACACTTGTTCTGTCCCACGTGGACATTGGATATCTTATTGCGATTAGTTTACACAAACTAAGGCATCCTGGCACACCCAATCAGCTTGAAGTATTTCAGTACACGTCCCATCTTTACCTGAACACTTTCAGTGGGGGAAGTTCCAGATGGACACTGAGGAAGAACTCAAATCTGAGTTCAACACATATCTATCTGGTGTGAGCCAGGATAAATAACTGCGTTGAACTACATGTAGGTTTAATATCAGAAATAATTTAGATATGAAATTTAAATCTTCCTTTGAATATTTGAATCTTTTTTGCCTCCTTTAGTCAGTCTATAAAGTCCTTTATAGAGACTACATACAGTATTTAAATCAGTATTTTGCATTCTGTAAAACAGCTTAGCATAGATCCAACAGGTTCATTGACTTCCTGTTCAGTCCTACATGTTCAGGGAAATCAGACGAGGCTAAAAAACTGGACTCTGTTTGGTTTTCCCCTCAAACCTGTTTACATGCAAGAGAGTAAGCCGTCAGAGACATGTCCTGAGAGGTTTGCTCCTGCGTGATCTAGGCTGTATTATGTTGAACTTTTTAACTTTAATTTCCCAGCCCTACGATGAGAGACACAGAAACTCTTAAAAGTGGCTTTACATAATATGTCTCTCTGCAAATGTTTCTTCTTTACTACACTAAACAACACTATTATAAAGTAAAAAATCTTCTTCAGATAATTTTTCAAAGCCTGCGTCGCTGCTCTTTTATTAATGCTAATTCACTCGTAAAGCGACAAATGAATTATGACTTTTCCCAATTAATTCATTACAATATGGAGCCGCCAGTGTTTGTTACGTCCTGTGTCGGTTAAATGAATACGCCGTGATTACTGTAACATTAGCCGTGCCGTGTTTGGTGATTAGGTTTGCTTGTTTGGGCGCGTCGGTTTGCTGGTGCACATTAAAAAGCATTAATTAATTTCGCACAGTCTGGTAATGGATGACCCTCGACAAAGCAGCTCATGAAACCAATTACACACTGTATATTTTTTGTGCCTCTTGTTTTGTGATCTGTGCGAAGAGAGAACTGAAAGTCCATTTTGTACAGTTCACTGAAATCTAACAGCGTTTATTTATGAACAAACTGCTTTTTTGGAAAAATTCTCCTTAATATTCTGATTAAGTGGCCAAAGTGTCATAAAAACATCTTTTTGAAGCATATTTTTCCTTTGGGGAGTGTTTGTTTGGCAGAAATTTAATAAAAAAAAGCTTTGCTGTTGTCACGGCAACAGTTCAGAGCATTTTTACTGTTGCACAACAATTTTTCACTCATCAAATGGATTAAAAACATCTTCATTACGCATAGAAAAAGCTAATGAGTTGATCTGTGTGTGATCCTAAAGTCTGTGTCAGTGAGAAATGTGCTGCTATTGACTCTATTTTGTCCGCCCACTTGGCTTGGAAATGCACTTCCTGTTTAGCTCTGTTAAGGTAGCTAATGTGTTTTTTGTCTGTCTGTGGGGCAATTTAATTAAATATAATGACAGTTAAAATAAACCCATCGACTGAAATCTACAGGCTAAATGCAGCTAAACAGGAAGTGCATGTCCTTGAAAAGTAGGCGGGACAAAATAGGGTCAATAGGTTTTCTGCTTTTCTGCCACTGTTTACCTGATTTTCTCTTTATACATGTCACTTACAAACTTAATATTCAGGAGTTATTGTAGTTTTTTATATTTATTATCAGTCTGTTGGTGCTTTTCCTTTTTAGTCGTGTTTTTAGTTCTTACAGAAGAAATTGCAATTTGTCTCCATTGACTCTCATACATTTTCGCCACTCACTGCTGACATTAGAATGCTGTGGTGTCATCTGCATACCCTTGATAGTTACAAATATATTTTGTTAGAAAAAAAAAGGATGACCAGTACTTTTGCATCCTCAGAATACTAATTTAGAGTAACTGTATTTAGTTACAGTTACTATTTCAATTGGAGGAATTCAGAATACAGGCCTACTTTATCACAATACATTTTGGTATTTCAAGAGTTTAATTTTTTTTAGTAATAACAATGTAGTTCCTGTTCATAAATGATGATACTACACTAGAAAATAAAGGGTCTAATGTGCTTTTTCTATTTGAGAAAAAAGAACACACTGTTTAATCTCTGAACCTAATCCAAATTCTGAATCCATGTGTTTTATGCAAGGCTAGATTTCTTGTTTTATGACTAGCATTATGTTTGAGATAAAATTGTATGGTTTGGTAATAAGATTTAATTCAAAGTGAGTGTTAAAATGAGAGAGAGTTTATCACTGTTTAATTAATACAAAAATGGAATGCATTTCAAACCACCTGATGCATTTGGGTTTGTCGAGGTGTGAACCGCAGAGTTAACAGGTTTGTCTTTAGAGGAAGTTGTGTGACTAAAATAACAGTTATGTTGCACTGCTGCTCAGAACATGTAACACATTCTTGTTTGTTTGCCTGCAAGCTAAAGTCACCACACTGATCACATCATCACAGTTTTCCTTGCTTAAAACTGTTTTGCAGACAAGGCTGCATCTTATTTACTTCACTGATATTTTCCTATTTTAAGCCAGATCCCCAGCAATCAGTCTAAAATTTTAAACCAGTGAAATAGTCTACAGCAGCCGTTCCCAAACTTTTTGGAGCCCCCCTATTGGCCCGTACATTGCCCGAGGCCCCTCAGTAATATTAAACACTACATTCAAAATTAAATAGAATGTTTACTTTCATATTAAGATGCAAAACAGCAAAAATAATAATGCCTGTGGACTGTGTGGATTTAAAAGAGTAAATTGATCAAATTAAAAAATATTTAAGTTAGTTTCAAACCCAGTTTTCTGTCATGCTTGTTGTGTGGGCAACTTTTGGAGGCCCCCTGCAGAGATCCTGAGGCCCCCCAGGGGGCCCCGGACCCCACTTTGGGGGTCTCAAATTCATGACTCAAATTCATATTACAATTCTGAAACCATGCAACAGTTAGATGTATGCTTTTTGCAGTCTTGTAAAATTTTGAATTTCTTACAACAATGATCCTGGTTTGACCTTCTGCAACTGGTCTGGATTTGGCCCTCGAGGAAAAATAGTTGCCCACCCCTGATCCAGGATGTTTTCCCGCCTAGGGCCCAAAGTCACTGGGATAAGCTTCAGTCACTCGCTACACCTAATGGAAACAAGCAGGAGAAAATTAAGGAATGAAAAATATTTGAGTTTTAAAGCAGAATCCCCACCAAAATGCGGACAATTTACACACAACTGACAGTTTCCTGGGAGTTTCAACAATCATTTCACACAATTCAAGTGTTACAGGATATTTTCACTTGTCAAATGATAACGTCTGTGTCTTTTATGTGGATTTTGGCTCAAATTTACAGTATGGTTGCTTGGTAACTGTTGTGGAATTACCTCTACATATGTTATATGTGCTGGATAAATGACAATTATAACCCTCATCAAAGCAGTCAAATGGTGAAAACAACCAAAATGTTTAGTTAATAATGTCTAACTTTTCAAACACACTTTAAATCTCCGTTCTTGTTTTGACTAACCTTTCACCCGCTGCTGCTGTGTTCTTTTAGGTTACCTGCTCACGAGGCGCGAAGGACAAGCCGGTTCCCCGAGAAGCCCCTGTCCGACCTGGGCCGCCTGTCGTATTTGGCGTATTGGAAAAGTGTCATCTTGGAATTCCTCTCGAAGCACCGGGAAAAACACATCAGTGTCAGAGGAATCAGCCGCGCCTCCGGGATGTGTCCGCACGACGTGGCCTCGACTCTGCTGCAGCTGGGCATGATCGACCGGAGAGACGGCAGGTCAGGGCTGGTTCTGGTCTGAAAAGAGGTTTAAAGATCGTGTTGAGTCTTAGGATGGCTTTGAACTTCAGACATGGTTTAGTCTGGTTTAAATGAGCAGTTTCCAATTTTTTTGTCCAAGTACCCACAAATGTTGAGATTTTGCAAAGTAAGAAGAGGAACAGCTTAAATTTGGTTTTCTAGTGGTAGTGTCACTTTTGCAGCCAATCTCTCAGTACTATTGAAAACTGACTGATATATTAATAATTGCATTTATTTTTTTTTTTTTTTATATTCGTTGAAAATGTAGACAATTTTGATATAGTTTTCTTGGGCACTTTCCGATCTCCCTTTTGAAGATTAAGCATGCATGACGGTGGTGATTTCCTTTTCTTTAATTCCTTTTTTTTCTCGAAACACTGGTATAAAAGGACAATGTTTGTGTAATTATTTGCATTAGTTCTTTGTCTGTTTAAGTGACAGACAAGTGTTTTTACTTAGGAATTGAATTAAAGTTTATCTACTGGCTGCAAAGGAAATTGAAAAAGAGAAATAATCAAACCAATCTTGCAGAAATGCTCAAAACAATGATTTGTGGATTTATAAACAGCGCAGAGATGTGAGATCTACTTGTGACATCACAAATGGAGAAAATTCAGAACATTTTTATTCTGAGGCTCACAAAATGGGAAAAATAGTATTCAAGAAATTCCAGCTGTTTTTTGATGAAGAAGCAATGTTAGAACAGAATAAAAACACAAAAAAGTCATTTTGGAGACACGTTGTGGCCTTGTCCACATGAAGACAAAACGATGATAACTTTAAAAATGAATTGCGTAAACATAAAGCTGTCTTAGGATTTGTGAGCGTCCACACGAATCAGTAAACCAGCCTGAAGTCGGTGTAATGCCTGTAACTGACCAGAGTGTGGCGCTGTGACACTGACACAGAAAGTTACAAAACTAGAGGAAGACTTGACTCTGAGCATGCGCAGAAAAGTTACTGAATGTAAACAGAAACTTAGCAGAAGAGACAGAGAAATTGGATTTATGCTTAGTGTGTATTATTCAGATTCTTTGGAATATTTTGACAAAGCTTCAAAACGGATTTAATGGAGATTGTAGTTGATTTATTTAATTTTTCCTTGTGGTTCATGGGGCAATGAGACAGCAGATTTTGGCAGTGAACATCATATCAAGGTCAAAACATTCTGCAAATGAGACGTGACTCTGGAGCAGTGATGTTATTATGGAAAAAGAAAGCTGTGAATACTGCGTAACTGCAGAGATGCTAAACCAGAGTTTAGAAATCTTTTCACTCTGGGACCTAGTTTCAGAAATATAAGTTTTCAGTGTCCTGAAACTCCTGCTTCGTGTGGACGATGTGTGGTTTAGGTCAAATATTTGTTCTAAACACCTGAGCTTGACTTTGTGTGGACAAGGCCTGTATTTAGCTACATTTTGTTCATTGTAAAACACAAACTGATTTAAAACGACTTTTAAATATAAACACGTGACTTCCTGATCAAAACTGGAGAACTGATAAGATCTTTAAAGTAAAGTTTTACTGTAACAAGCATTCGTTTTTTAGCTTACTTCATTATTCTGGATATTATTATAATCATAAATAATCCAGACAAGTGGGCAGGGATAGGTTTTAGGTGAACACAAGACTTTCCCGAGCACTCAAATTTGAAGACGGTGTGCTGCAGGTGATTGACAGGTGAGTCACTGTCAGGTCGGTCCCGCCTCCTTCAGTCGAGCCTCTGTGCGTCTGACTTATCCAGGACAGTGTGTATTTTTAACTGCATATCCATTTAATGCGGCGCGATATTGACAGAAGTAAGTCAGGTTAAGCACCCCAAGGACGCAGTGTGTCTGTGTACAGCTGGCAGCCCACCTGTGCTCTGTGAGGTGGCCACGCTTCTGCAAATACGGACAAATCTGCTGTCATTATATACAATACTACATTTACCACTTCTACTGCCACTACTGCTATGACCACTGCTGCTTTTTAATGCTTTGTTTAAGGAGAACAAGGACTCATAATCCAACATATGAGTAGAACATGTTTTGTTTATGAGATGTGCTCAAGATTCTTGCACATTTTTACAGAATTCACCTTTTTGTCTTGTAAACTGTTGAGGTAATGGATACGGAACCAATACCATGTCTTGGATTTGACAGAGAACCAATCAGAGAGCAGCATTGTCTTCATATCAGAGTAATTCAGCTGCTCTTGAAAATAGTTTTTGATAGAAAGTAAATACACCCACAGTGCTTAAAGCTGTTATGAAGGAAACTACTTTCTACAGTTTTGGACGTCAACTGGACACTTTTCAACCACCTTCACTTTAAAGCCTTGTCCTGACAAAACCAAGCTCAGGCGTTTTAGAACAAATATTTAAAACACACATCCACACGAAGCAGGAGTTTCAGGACACTGAAAACAAACATTTCTGAAACCAGGTCCCAGAGTGAAAAGATTTCAAAACTTCCGTTTATGTGCACGTCTCATCTGCAGAATGTACTGACTTTTCTATGATGTTCACTGTGAAAATCTGCCATCTCAATGCACCATAAACCACTGAAGAAAGGGAAATATTAAATTAATCCACTAATATTCATAATTCGCTTTGGTTTTCAGATTCAAGCATCTGACATAATACAGTTTCTCTGTTTCTTTCATGAATTATTTTTCCCGGAGACCGCAGCTTTTCAATTCTTTACACGAGCGTTCTTATGGGAATTTCCGTGAATCCGCGTGGCTTTGGACGAAACCGGATCGCAGTCAGTGTACATCCAGTGTCTATTTTTAAAGTTGTGAGCAGGGCAAAAAAAGAAGCACATGAGGGCAAGGCTTGTGATGGCACAGAACATTCTCTGTTGCGTCACTGGATGAGGTTAAAGGAAATGTCACACATACAGGTTGTCCACTGTTGCAGTAATGGACAAAGGCGTCACTAGCAAAAAAGAAAGTGGAAGAGTTACAGTTGGCGGCGAAGGATAATGATAAATATAGATTATGTCAACAGAAAACCAGCTCTCCCTCAATTGATCTTTTCCTAACTCAAAAACTACTGCTACTTATGCTTGATCAAGCTCCTCAGACTCGTGCAATTTGTTAAGTCCAAGGAATATAGTTTGGTCTCTTATTTAGCCCTCTTGAGATTCTTTAGTTACCCCAAATGTCATTGCTCGGTTGGGAATCACTGGTTCAAAGCCTTTGTCATATTCTCCCGTAGAATCGTGTTGGTTCGGAGAGAGCGAGTGATCCAGAGGCACATGGATCAGCTGAGAGAGCGGCCCAGACGGTACGAGGTGGACCCCAGCGCCTTACGATGGACGCCCCCGAAAAACAACCACGCACCCACAACGTCCGACGAGGAAGAAGAAGAAGAAGAGGAGGAGGAGGAGGAAGAGGAGGAGATGGAGGTAAAGAGCAGACAATGACCAAAATATTACACTTCTACAGTTTATAGTCTGTGAGTTTGAGCGTTTGAACTTGTCCTCGAACAGAAAGGACGTTGATCTAAACTAGAGCCAGATTCTGATGTAGGTAGAACAATACTTTGGTTAATGGCCTGTTTTTTGTTAGAAGACCAGAGATGGAACAAGTGCCACATGTCTTAATCAGGCCCCCAATCAGGAAATGCTTGTATGTACAGAAGTTAGCTATTTAGAATATAAACAAGTCAACTGAAGTTCCGTGCACAGAGCTAATTTGAATTTTGATGAGGATATTACACTATATATACTCAAACATGCAAGAAACAATCCAAATACAACTTTAAGCAAACTAACAATCCGAAAGTGGATTTTACATAATATATCCTCTTTAAGGTACACTTTATTGTCTTTGTAGAGTCATTTTGTGTAGTCTTTCACTTATATAATGTCTTGCTATTAACTGAATTTGTTGTAAATGTTTTAAATGTGACTCAAATCTCAATCGGCTCCAGTTTCCCTCGTACACTTGTCCTAAAACGTCTTTGCCTCTCTCCGCCTGCTCTTCAAAGTGACACAATTACATGTATAAACAGTAATGGGCCTGGTACAGTGTGTCCTTTGAGCTAAAATTAGTGCCTTTCTCATTGGAGTTTGGTGACTTCAGCAGCTGTCCTCTGAAAAGCCTGACTCATGGCAAAACGGCAGTGAAAGGTTTTACTGGCGTCTCATTACGGCTGTGTAAATGTCTGTTAATCTGGTGTGAGAGAAATAACTGTTTTATAGCCAGAAGATTGTTTAAAAATAAATGAGAGAATGTAGTGCTGTTTTGAAGTAATGCAAATTTTGAATATTTAGCGTTAAGTTTATGTTTATAGTTTAAGAAGGCTGCATAAAGTGACTACTAAGTGATTACGTGTTATTTCTACGTTTTTTTCAGAGATGGCTGGTATCAATGGTTTAGGTGGGCTAAGTCCCTCGTGTCATTTCAGGAAAGAAAACTAATTAAAAATAAAATCTTTAAATGTGTTACTGTTAGTTACTGTGTTGCTGATATAGTTTCATATTAGCATTTGTCAGTTTTGCTGAAAATGTCCTTAAAAAAAAGAAAAACGGGGCTGGTTTTCTCCAGTCCACAACAGCTCAGTACAAACTGCAAGAGTTTATGTGAAGATGATTGACACATCATTGGTTACTAAAAGAGATTGACAGTTACCCCCGGCTCACACTGCGTCCAGTCCAACTCCGGTGCAGCCACTGGAGTCTTTACTTAGCTTGAAAAGTCAGAGAGTGGCTCACACGGCGAACAGTTCAGTCCGGTGTCTCCGGTACGGCCAATCCGGCGCTCCGAATACGTTTCGTATGTTTCTAATTTTGGCCGGAGCGCACCGGAGCCCTTTTTTGTGAAGTTGTAAAAGTGAAGTGAATCCGGTGATTTTCAAAATAAAATCATTACGTTATCGCTAATAATATAAACTACGTCAAAATACGACATTTACACGAATATAACACATAAGATGTAAATAAACCTCCCGTGCTTATCCACTGTGCGGCGAAAAAATCAAACAGAAAATAACTGACGTGAAATCAGCCCAAAACTCGGCGCATGTGTTGTTTGTTTGCATACACATGTGCTCAGCGATTGCGTAATATCCCAAGTTGAGCGTGAACCTCCGTGAGTTTGGGGTCTGGCGAGGTCGGCAGCAGAGCCTGTGGCTGCAGCAGGATTGTAGATAACCGGAGCTAATGTGAGTCACCACCGTAGCAAGACCGGTCTGGTGGTTACTTTGACCAATCACAAGCTGCGCTGGGAGGGTCTAAGATTCTCATTGGTTCAAAATCTTTAAGTGCTGTGTACAGCGTCTTTCCAAAACATGTACCAGAGAATACAACAACAAACAGTGCATTTTAGGAATAAATGTTCATTTTGTTGAGTTTTTGTGATGGAAGTAAGAGCAGAAGAAAAGCCATGTGAGTTTTGAGTTTCAGAGCAATGAAAAGACGAGTTGGCAAGTTTGTAGAATATAAGATAACTCATTTACTGTATTGGTTCGTTGGCCATAGACATTTTTAAATTAATTAAGTTAGTGTTGTGGTTATGTAACTCCTCTGCCCAAAGTGTCACTAGCCGCCACTGTTTTTTATATTTATTCTACAGACTAACAGTGCATATGACAACACTTTCACTAAAAGAGAGCGAATACGAATAAGATTTTGCCAAACATTTTCACAATTTTTCCCCAGTTTGACAATTGACCATTTTGACCACCATTATTTGTATATTTTCAGATGCAGAGGCTGAAGGACCAGTCGAGTCGCTGGGATAAAGACGACCTCTTCTCCCCCTCGTCCCACAGCGGACGTCCCACGCTTACCAAAGTCCACTGCAAAGTCCCGTACAGAACCTACGAGCGCCGCGCCATGTCCTCGTGGAGCCGCCGTATCCAGGAAGCGGAGGAGCGTAGCCACGACGACGAGGAGGCCGACAACGACGACGACGAAGATTCGGACAGCTCGCCGCCCGTCCTCACCAAAGCCCACGTTATGCTTTCCACCAAAAGAAAGGTCAGTGTTTTTGGTCAGATCCAGGCTTAATAAGCAAATGTGTTCTTTTAGCTGGTACAATTTAACTATACTATTATTAGTGCATATATTATATAACTATTATTAGTGCATATTATTACAAAATGTTTACTAAGCTGTATGTGATTAAATAAGCCTAGATTTCTTTAGTTTTTTATGTATTTACTAATAATATATCACATGTAGATCATTAATTTATGTTTTGTTCAGTTATTCAATTTGTTTGTTGACTGGTCGATACAAAGCCTCTACAAGATGTAAAAATCTGTAAATATACATCACCAGGATGTCTGTAAATGACATTACAAGAGCCTTGTCTGAGTCAAATTGTGTCAAAATCTTCTTTTCGTGTGACTTTTGCCAACTAATGGATTATTTGAAAGAATAATCTCTCAGCTAATCGATTAGCAGAATGATCATTTGTTGCAGCCTTAATTGATCCCCATAGACATTCTTTTGACTAATGGAGTAGACAATACTGCACTAATTGAAACAGACCACAGAGTCCAGAGACTGAGACAAGACCAAGACCATGGTCTATCAAGACCAAAGCTAGACCATCTTTGTCATTTTATACATTTATCAGTGTCTATGTGATCTTATTGTGCAGGGTTTATGGAAGTCCCTTTGCTGGGTTCATGAACTCCTGGTTCAAGTTTAGCAGAACATGGTGCTAATGAATGTGTTTTCGATGTCAGACCCTGATCCATGAAAAGCTCCTGATCCTAGACGAGACCAAGACGTTAAAAAGCAGTCTAAGAACAGTTTAGACCACGGCCAGTCTCTAGTGCGGTATCTTTTAGTCAATGTAATCTGGTCGCCATTTTAATAAACTAATGTTTTATTTAGTTGTAGGAAAAAGCGATTAACAGATGATTTTGACCAAGTTATTGGTCTAATCTGTGCTTTAGATATAAAATAAAATTGTTTTTGCTGACTTCTTTTATCTTTGGAGTTGTTCACAATGGTTAGATCAAAGATACTTTAGCTCAGAGTTTTGTCTGCTTTTTTTTCATTATTATCTGTTGATAGCATGTCTTTAGTTACCAAGATTCTTTGTAGACTAAGCTACCAGTCTCGAGGTACTATGCTACTTTTGACTAATCACACCACTAAAAAAGCTCTCTTGTTCACAGCAAAAGGTCCTGAGTCTGATTCTCAGTTGGTGTGGACTTTTATTTGTGGAGTTTGCACGCAAGTCCCACTACCATTAAACATGGGCTACAAAGGCTCTTCCGACACCTGTGAAAAAGACATTCTGAATTAGCGCTGGCGATATATTGATATCAGTATATTGAATATCACGATATTTATTGCACAAGATATGAATTTGGCCATATCATAAAAGTGAGAAGTTGTAAATCTTATGAAGCTGATGAAAAGCAGCTACAGTTACAGAGAAAAGTGAGAAAAAGGATGAGAAGATCAATTCAATTTCTATTTGTGTACTAGTAAAATTATAAACTAGTGCTATGCATAGAATTTAGTTTTACTCAGCCAAAGGCGTGAATAAAATTAATTTATGTCTTGAAAATGTACATTTTACTTTTAATCAGCAGCGTAGGCTTACAAAAATGTTTAAAAACGTAATTTAATCGAGATGAAAAAACATATGAGTTATACATTTTGTCCATATCGCCGACTATTCTGAATCCCAGTGAGACTTTCCTGTTTAAATAAAGATCCAATAAAATCAGAAGTGTTTGTAGCAGTATTGTACATTTAAAAAGTAAAGATGTTTAATATTTTCTTTAACTGTAGCATATATTGCACTTCAAAATTGCCAAAAGTTCGCATGAGTTTTAGTATCCTGTATTAATTGTTGACTCTTGCGCTGTTGTTGTGGCTTCTGTTTGGATTTCCTTGGCACAAAGCACAGCTGAGTGTTTATCATTATTTGTTTCCCTTCATTAGCGGCTGTGTTGCGTTCGTGTGCGGTGGGAACTTTGATAAATATTCATGGATGGCAGTGGAAGCGGCATAGAGCTCGCAGCTGTGGATAATGGTTGTGTTTTTAAAGTATGTACCATTGTCAGCTTCATGGTTAAGTCTCTGGTCTCAAAGGCTGTACAGCGTTTTTAATGTGGCACTGCCGCCCTCGTGTGGATGTACAGAGAATAACACTCTGCTTTCTATAAACATGGCTGACATCACTGTTTTCTAGGATTGTTTCAGCAGGCGACAAGTCAGCTGGTATTTTTCATGCAGTCAGCTAGTCAAGCTGTATTTTTCTGTTGCTCATTGAGATTGTGTTTTTTCATGTATTTAGTATTAAGCTGTAACATAAAGTATGTAGATCATTATATTAGATTTTGTTCTTTGTAAGACAGAATTGATAAAGCTTTCATTTATAAACACACACAAAGAAAGACTGTTTAACCGTGTTAAAACAGACAAAAAAAAAAAGAAAAAAGGTTGTTAGGCAATTGTTTACTGCAAAAACTATCTACTATATAGACTTACTTAAAGTGACTTGCATTCAGAATTTTAATCTGAATTTGAGTCGTTTTAACATGAGAAGATTTAATTGTCTATATGTAATATTGAATATTTCACTTGTTTCAAGGTGTTTCTGAGAGAATGTGGTTTAAAGTCAGAACAAAACTTTGCCAGTGGGATAAGAACATTTTTCTTAATTTATTGGCAAATAATTTGGCTCAAAATAAGAAATTGTGTTGTGAAATCAATTCAGATCAGTTTGAAACAAGAAAAATTATCTAAGTCTACAATAAATCAAGTTTAGATTAGTCAAAATGCTTAAAATTAGCTTCATATCCTGGAATCAAGCTATTTTAACTTGTCTTGAATGATTTCCACCTTTTCAAAAATCAGATTGAAAATAACTTTTTAATGTAAATCAAACCGCTTAGATTGAGCTTTTATAGCTTAATCTCAAAATGTTACAAATGTATTCTAAAAACTAAATATTATCAGCACTTGTGAACAAGTCAAATATTTGCATAAAAACCCACAAAAGATTTTTATGTTTATGAAAATGTTCCATGATCCAAATTACAATTCTAAAAACTTTTATATTGAAAAATAGCTTTTTATGGCTTTGACTTTATTCTCATAACATTGTGAATTTAATCTCGAAATGTTAAAAGTGTCTTAGACCAAGTTTTTGTCTCTTGCATACTTTTATTATTGATTCAGCCTTTCGTTATGCTGTAGTTAGAAACCAGCTGGCATTTGATTACAGAAAATTTATCTGTCTCTTTAAGAAAAGCTTAGATAATCTGATGCTTGACTTTGACAAGGAAAATTAATAGTCCTGTTGACTTTAAGAAATAGCGATACTAGTTTTTAGCCCTCATATCATGTCATGAACTTGTTTCGTTGTCCTGTTTTGCAGAGGTCTGTTTTGCTGAAGAAACGCGGCCGAAAGAGGAAGAGGGTAAACAGCAGCGTCACCACGGAAACCATCTCGGAGACGACGGAGGTGTTGAACGAGCCGTTTGATCAGTCTGACGACGAGAGACCGATGCCTCTGCTGGAGCGGACGTCCCGGGTCGGTGAGATGGACGAGGAAGAGGAAGAGGAGGAGGATGAAGAGGAAGAGGAGGAGCAGAGGGAGAAGAGACACAACGCACCGATGAAGAGAAGGAGAGGAAGACCCAGACTAGAGAAGAATATTCAGAAGGACAATCATGAACTCTGGAGCGAAGGTAAGTCTCAGTTAAAAGAAGAACTATAGGCCTCATTCATGAAATTGTTCTTAAAAATGTGCACAACTTCCACTTTAAGAAGAATTATTTCTTCATTATTTTTTTGTTTTCATGAGTGCTCCTGAGTATATTCCACATCAAATTTTTGAAAAAAAAATAGTAAAGCCTAAGACATGTCATGAATGTTTTAAAGTGCATTGAGCTCAAGTTGTTTATACTTGAGCATCGGAGACGCGTGGGTCCGCGGCGGAAATACGTAATTTTTGGAGACACCTCAAGGTCGTCCGTGGACAGTTTTCCGTGGCATCAGGAAATCTGTGACACGCGACGTTGCCCAATCAAGGCTTTATGGCAGCTCCTACTGCCTCTAAGAGCCCTTGAAACACACAGAAACTATAATGTCAGCGTCTGCTCCGCTCTAGTAGGCGTCTAATTTCGCCGATTCAGTGGAGCCATAAACAACTCATAGTTCCTCACCACAATGAGTTTAGAGTCACTTTTGTAACTTTCAGAAGAAACATGTACTATTATTTGATGTAGCTGGCATTCTCTAAAACTTTGGCAGAATATGTGTACAAAACTGACTTTAAGTATTTAATAAGAATCGATTACAGTCCATGTAATCTTAGTTGGCAACTTTTAAATTAAACCACATAATTTGTGATAAAAGGTGATTCATCTATAATAAAAATGCTTTATGCTAAGTTATAACTAATGAAATACAAACTAAATCATTTTAAATAAGGGTATATTTATGAGGCAAAATGCTCAAGAAAAACATAATCCTAATGTTATATTTAAATTGGTTTCTACTTTAAACAAATACTTTTTATTTATTAGGTTTGGTCTTTTGCTCAATGTTTTTCCACTGTGCCCTGGAGACCATAACATATTTCTGTTCTCTCTTTGACAGGAACAGATTTTCTGTGCAAAAGGCCCACTTCTCGTCCACTCAAACGGAAGAAAGGCTGGCCTAAAGGCGTGAAGCGTGGCCCTCCCAAATGGAGAACCAAGAATGAGAGAAAGATGGGATTTAAGCTGAACCTGTACACGCCCCCTGAGACGCCCCTGGAGGCGGAGCACCACATGCACTCAGAGGAGGCGGATCGGGGTGGAGCCAGTGCAGACGAAGGCAGCCGAGCGGGACGGGACAGTCCTGATGTAACACTGGAGGAGCCTCAGTCTCAGCCTCACAGTCCCAACGATCCAGAGTCACATAAGTCTAGCTCAGCAGAAGACTCTCCGGTGTGTTCTCCTGCACCTTATCGATCAGAGGAACAAGACGACTCCCCCGAACCCCCTCCAGAGCCACAGGACAGTGAGCCCGACTCTCCCAAAGACCCAGACCAGGATGAACCCCGAGCAGAGCCAGCCCGGGACAGAGAGGAGGAGGCAGAGGAAGACTGTGAGGAAGAGAGAGAGGAAGAGGAGGAGCAGAGTCAGGCGGAGCAGCAGAGAGAGGAAGAACAGACGTGTGCAGAACACGAGGCCACTAAAGAAGAACCAGAGCCCCATATGTCCAACCCTCCTGAACGCACCACAGAGTTTCTACATCCAACTGAGTGTGAGACGGGACAGCAGGTTTCCATGGCAACAGATGAGACGGAGGACAGGCCTGAAGCTGCAGAAGAGGCACAAGCTTTAACAGAACCAGAGCAGGGCCCTGTCCCGGAGGCTGCTGTAGACTCTGGAAACGCCTCAGAGGAAGAACCTGCCCCTAGCCCCTGTCAGAACCGGCCCGCCTCTGTCCCTCCAGAGAAAGCTGTGAGCCCCTGTGCCCCGAGAGAGGAGCCGCTGTGTCCCGAGCTGGACTCTGAGACAGTGCAGGCTGTGCAGTCTCTCACACAGGAAGCTGTGTTCCAGGACTGTGTGGAGCCCCAGGAGCCCTGTCCCCCTGTGCAGCCCTACGCCCCTGTCCCGCCCAGCCCTGCACCTGTTCCAGAGGACTGTCCTCAGTCTGACCACAGCAGCCCCCTGTCCTCTGCCCCGTCCCATCCCAGTCAGTCTGTGCGCTCAGTCAACAGCCCTGCAGTGTCTCTGCTGGAGAGCGGCTACACTCAGATCAGCCCTGAGCACGGGGCCATGGTGCTGCACAATAATCTAGAGACCAGCCCGGTGATGGACGTCCCGTCAGTGTCGGACCACGGGCAGCAGGTGGTGGACAGCGGCTTCAGTGACCTGGGCAGCATCGAGAGCACCACAGAGCCCTACGAGAACCCCAGCAGCTACGACTCGTCTTTGGGCTACGGCAGCGCTCTGTCCCAGGGCAGCTGTGCCGTGGGACAGCCCATGGTCGGCCCAGGCTGCACGCTGATGGCCCAAAACCTCAGCTCGCCTCAGCACTGCAACGTCAAGTCTCCGCAGGGCTGTGTGGTCGAACGGTCGCCGAGCAACGGGCGCCACGGGCAACACAATCAGCACAATCAAATCAGCCACAATCAACACCAACACGGGCCTCACAATCTGAACCAACCGCACAATCAGCCCCACTCCCACAATGCACCTCACCCTCCCCATCCCCATAATGCACCTCACCCGCCACACTCCCATAATGCACCTCACCCTCCGCTTTCACACTCCCATAATGCACCACACTCTCACAACACACCACACTCCCATAATGCACCACACCCAGCCCACTCCACAGCGTGCCACACCCTCCACAATCCCACAATGCACCTCACCCGCCTCATTCGCACTCCCACAATGCACCTCACCCTCAGCACTCCCACAATGCACCTCACCCTCACGCCCAACACGCTACGCACAATCAGCCGCTGTCCCACAACCACACTCCGCACCACCCTTCGCACGGCCGCCACAGCTCCACCCACTCGCAACATAACTCCACCCACTCCAGCATAACTCCACCCACTCCCAGCATAACCCCGCCCACAGCCAGCATAACTCCTCCCACAGCCAGCCCCTTATCCACAGCTCCTCCCACTCGCATAACCCCGCCCACGCTCACAACCAAATGAGCCACAATCACAGCTTGCACCACAATCAGCTGCCCCAGCACGGTCTCCACGGGCAACAGCACGCCGTACCCCAATGCGCCCTTCCCCCAGCTTCACCCCAGCCGTCCCGCTACCTGACTTACCCGAATCTAGCCCCAACTTCCTGTACGAGCGGCTAAACCCACAGGGAGAATACGCACCGCACTACACGCAACCGTCTGGCTTAAGTTTAGCCAAGCTGCAGCAGTTCACCAACTCTTTCATGGAGCACCCGTTCAGCCACACCCCCTCACACCCCATCACGTCCTACGCCAACACGCCCAACCTGCCCCAGACGCACCCGCACCGAGTCCCCGCCCCGCCGCAGACCGCCATGACCCCGCCGCCGCCCAGCCTCGCCGCCCCTCGCACATGATGCTCCAGCGCAACCTCCAATCGCAGCGCGTCCAATCGCAGATCGCAGCCTCTAAGACCCACGCTGCGTCCCGGTCCAAGTCGCTCCACCACCCGCACCAGCAGCAGATGTACGCGCCCCGCACCGTGCCGAGGGTCAGCCTGATGCCCGCCGCGCCCGCCTACAACTCCATGAACATGACGTCGCTCAACGGCTACGGCATGAGCCACCCGACCATGAACAGCGGCTACCACGGGAACCACGGTTACATGAACCAGTCGCCCCAGTACTCTATGCAGATGGGCATGATGGGAACTCAAGCGTACGCCCAGCAACCCATGCAAGCCCCGCCCCACGGCAACATCGTGTACTCGCCGGCGGGACACCACACGTACGTGAACGCGGGGATGTCCAAGCCGCAGCTGAAGGGACCGGGGTTCATGCGACGGTAGCCCAGGGTTTTTTGGGTCCGAGGTGGATTTATAAAATGCACTAATTTGGCCTTGTTTCTTTCTCTGTGTCTTTTTTGTTACCTAAAACCAGCAGCACTTGGAAAGATGCAAAAATGTTCATCAGAGTTAAACTTTGAATCTAATATTGAAGATATTTTTGTTGATGGGAAGCCTTACTTCATTATGACGAGAATCTATTTAAATAGTCTTAGTGTTTAAGGGTATGTCCACACTAATGCTGTTTATTCTGCTATTCTACAATCCTGGTGGCAGATCTTTTAATGGAATCATTAAAGGAAATTAAAGGAATGTAACCAATAGTGTTAGCTTAGACCATAGCTTTATATTGTATCTATAGCTGTTATGTCTGCAGTGTTGTAATTTATGCCTAACGTTAGGCAGCCCAAGCTAATCGTTCTTAATCAAAGAATGAAGGAAAACATATCTTTGTACTGACATCATGTATATCAGTTAATAATATTTTATTAAATATCCTCACTTTTACTTTCAAGATAGTTCTTTCCAGAGGTAAACACAACCTTTTCACAAAAAGTGTCTTGCTCATAGACACCACTAGAAGAAGAGATTTTCATGTATTTTTCTTTTGCAAGATAATGTAACTACTATGTAACAGCCTCTGCACAAATATGCTCATAATACTAACAGTGACCACCACCAGTTCAGAAAGTACATTTTATGTTGCTTGTATCCTTGTAATTTTTTTGTCCTGAAAAAGTTATTGACATTTTTTTCCGTAGGTATTCAAAAATTCTTCAGGTGTAGATTTTTGCCAGTGGATCTCTGTCTTTTCCATCATAAAGCCAAACTACTAATAAGAAGTATGTTCTTCAAGTATTCTTTGGCACTTTATCATTAGTTTTGTTCTCTAGCACATCATTAGAACAAATTCCAGACAAAAAAGTGCAGCAGGCCCCAGCTCTCAAAAAGAAGAGTCATATGGTCACATAAATCTTTTCTACAAGTTAGCAGATAACTAGATGAAGACTTTGCAGAGAACTGATTTTTCTACAAAGTTCTGCTTTTGCAATACTTTCTGTGGGTGAAGCGCTGAGTATCCCAGCAGTAATGTTTCATAGTAGTTACACTGAACATGAAGTATACTGTATCAGAGTATTCTTTGATTATTTTTAATGCACCTGGTAGTCTCTGTACACAGTGGTGGAGCTAACAGTTTAGGAAGCCGTCATGTCATAATAATCCTTGCAAAACTCCTAAACCATGAACGTAATAACTTTTGCCTACCACAAATATAATAAAACTATTCCCACAAATGTACCAAGTATGACATTTGTGGTGTATTATGTAGGTGGAGCTTCAAAAATCAGTTCTAACCACGAATGTAATACTTTTGATGTTAATGGGAATTGTTTTTACGTTTGTAGAAGTAAAGCTTTACTAAGTTATTAAGTTTGCAGGAATCCATTACACTTGCAGGAAGTTATTGCAAGTTTTTTTTTTAATATGTTTGTAGATTTTTATGTTTGTGGGTGTTACAGACCTCATTTCCTCCTACACACTGCAAAAACAATCTAGATTTGCTTAAAATGACAGCTCAAATCAGAATTTTTCTCCAGATTTGAGCTGTTTTAACTCGATAAGATTTAATGTAGAATATTTCACTGGTGTCAAGACATTTTTTACTGGTTTTAAGAGAATTAAAATAAGAAGTGTAAGAACAGTTTCCTTAACCCATTGGCAAATAATTTGGCTTGAAATAAGAAGTGATGTTTTTAAACCGGTTCGAAACGCTTTGAACCAAGGAAAATAATCTATGTCTCTACAATAAATCAAGGTTAGATTAGTTAAAATGCTTGACATGAGGTTCAAATCCTAGGATCAAGCAACTTTAACTTGTCTTGAAGTTCTTTTTTTTGCAGTGCCTTTATCTTATACTTTTAAGTGGAAAACACAAAATTTACTGTTTTACAACTAAAAAAGTAAGAGTTTAAGGTAGTAATAATTAGTGATGCACTGATCCGATACTGGGATCAGATGGATCGAGTATCGGCTCCATGATATCGGTTCAGCCGATACCCCATTGCTGTGCCTTTAATTATACATAATGAGAGTAATTTACACTCTGGTGTTGATCCAGAACGTCTCATTTTATTGGAAATTTTATTCAGATTAAGTTGTTAAGTTGTGGCTTGCATTAGAAATAACAGTTACATAACACTATATGACAAAATGTTTTGTAAGAAAGAAATACAATTTCAGTCGTTACACTAGTATCGGTTGACATTGGGTATCGGCAGATACTTAAAGACAAAATATCGGAATTGGTACTCTAAAAAAAGCTGGATCGGTGCATCCCTAGTAATAATGCAAAATATAGAGAAACAACTATGAAAGAAAGCTTTTAAAATTTAATTTTGCCAGTATTTTTTTTTGGTTTTTAACAATCAATTAATGAGATTTCTTGTTTAAAAGTACATTTGTGATTTTGTGTCATTTACAAAACTTGTTCTAAGGTTTGGTTCATTTAAGACTGTAAATGGTAATTAAATTGGAGCCATTACAAGTCTATAAACCACGCTCTACTTTTGCCTAATGTTAGCTCCGCCTCTGTTCGTACAATGTTTCTTTCATCACAACAATATATGAAGTTTAAATAAAGTATTCTCCCTGTTTCTCTTTCAAATTGCCAACACACATTCGTCTCGTCGGTGGGCTTTATCAATCATTTGAACCTGCAATCATGTGATCAAAGTGCAATATGACGACCCAGAATTTTTCAAATCAAAACTTAAAAAAAAAAAGACAAAAAAAAAAACACAACTTTATTTTTGTAAGTGTAAAAAGGTTTCATTAGTGTGGACATAGCCATATATATATATAAAGAGGGTTCAGTAGCAGCCTACGATGAAGCCATGAAATGTGCCTGGCTGTTTTTGACCCCCCGCTCCGTCTCTTCTGTCTGACAGTGCTGACAATTTGTACAATACTCATGCCTTTGTATATTTAAATTATTGTACCTATTTTGTAAAGTGACGACTAGCATGCTTCGGTCTCTGTTAGTGACAGTGCATTGAGTAGTACTGTACAAGTGTTGTGCTAATAGCAAGCCATTTTAAAGAGTATCTGGCCTTTAGTAGGTTTTCCCTTTGGCGGGGATGAAAGATTAAACTATATTTTGTTAATTCTAATAATGTATAAAATGTACACTTAGTCCTGTTTTGTTCGATTTGAGAGGTTTTATCGCTATGTGTATAAAACTGAAGTCTTTTTGTAACAGAGGCAGCTTCCTGTTGAATAAATATGTCGAAAGCATATCGCAGTGTTTGTACTCTTAAAAAAAACTCACGATTTAAAAGTATATAATATAAATTTAGCCCAAAGTCGATATTTTACATAATGCCTTCAAAAAGCTACGTTTTCATTCCATCTGTAGATTTGTTTTCTATCTTTATAAAATGTTTATATTTTACCGAAGAGTAGAGGACTAGCGCCTGTGAATAGACCAAATTAAGCTAACGGATTTGCATGTAAAACGCCGCGGCTTGTCCCTGTGTTTCTTCTGTTTCTGATCAAGAATCCTGCTCTTTTGTAGCCTTTGTATTTGTACAGAGAGCGGAGGACAGGAGGCGGGAACAACCTGGGTATGTGCACACGCAGAATGAACTTGTATTTATGACTTTTCTCCTTTTGTCAGTCACATAAATGCTGTACATTTTAGCATAAGAATAAATTATGATTGACCATGGACTGGATTTCTCTTTTGTTATTGGGTTGATGATAGTTTATGTTTTAAGTAGACACAACTAAATACAAAATAAAAGTACTATAGCCTACTAAAGTAAAAGTTTTAGCTATACTTAAAGGTTCTGTACCTGATATTTGCTTCCTTTTTTATAAGTAAAGTTTTTATTTGAGTTTTACATTTGAATAAACAATAATGCAGAAACAAACAACTGAAAAACAACAACAGTGATTATTCAAATATAAACACTTGTAAATTATGCATTGCACACGTAAATCCTAGCTATGGCTGGGCAATTAATTGGAAAATCAAGACATCTAGATCGAATTGAGTTGTCAATTATTTGATTGTGGATTTTGAATTGAAAGATCTAAAACCAATCCCTTGTCAGCAAAAATGTGTGGCCTGGAGCAGAAATCAAATTCAGAGGGCAAACGCTTAATACATCTCTAAAGTTTTTAGTTTTGTTTATGTTCATAAAAGCCCCTTCCGTTTTTGAAAAAACTGATTTTTGCTTTCTTAAATATATAAACAAAAAGAAATGATCCATTTTAAACTTCCTACATCAGTCACGTTTTGCTCACTTACCTAATACATTCTGAGCCTTTACCACAATGTGTTTTAAGCTTTTTTCACAGCTGTTAGGAGCAAGACTTAACAGTAGTTAGGCACAATGCTAACAACAACAAGCAAACTTAGTGGAGTTTGATGAACAAACGTTGTTAGATGAAGTCAGGACACTGTGGACTAATTTCCACCTGAACAGATACATTAACAAGATAGCTGAGCAGAGGGAAAGTTGATTCAAAGTTATTTTATTGTAGAAAATGGGGTATGGTCCCCTTGAGTACATTCACACACTACTTTTTACTTCACTACATTGTTTTTAAGGAAGTGAAAAGTAAACAGTAATTTCTATTTTGGGGTTGAGGCATCATTTTTACACATCTCATATTGACCTGAAGATTTTGAGTTCAATTCAACAGTAGGCTCTGATGAAATATATTTGTTTACAAATCAATTATTAAAAAATAAATGACTAAGACATTTTATTGTGGAATTAAGTTACAGCAAATCAGCAAAATTCTATATCAAAATCAAAATCTTTCACACAAAAAAATCCTCAAAATATTTTTACTTTTTACTCTAAAAGTATTTAACATGTGCTTCTTTTACTTATATTTTGTATGTGATAGTTTTACTTTTAATTGAGTAAATGTTTGGTCTGTACTTTTCCTTAAATAACAATTGTGGGTACTTTTTCCACCACTGCAAACATCCACAGATTCAAAATGGTTAACAAATAATATATCAAACATTAAGTACCTTTGCTGCCACTAGCTTTACTAAAATACCAATAAATATTTGATACTTTGGTTTATGTTTACATCTTTGCTGTAAATAATGATTACACTATGTAATTACCAAACAGTTTATTTTGTATAGCACATTTTGTACACAAAGAACACAAAATTCAAAGTGCTTTACATAGCAAATAAACGCTATATTAAAATCACATTACACAACATTATTAAAAATATAAGAAAATAATCAGAAAAGTGACTACAAAAGAAAACGGGCAATTAAAACCAATTGTGTCGCATTCACAGACAAATGTTTTTGCATAACTTGACAAAAATAATTCAATCAGACGCTCCATCAGAATTATAATGTTTTTTTCTCACTCATAAATCTGTGTACTATTAGTATTACTTCAGCTACTGCAAGAACAAATATCTATCTTATGCGACTTCATTGCACAATTTAGCGTCAACCAGCACAGATGTCCTATAAGCTTGTATTGGCATATGTTTGTTTTGCCCTTCTAATGAGAAAATGGAGAAAAATACAATTATAAAAGCTAAATAAATTCATTAGTCACTTGTGCAACACTTCCTTCCTTTCTTGGATCGCCTTTGGGACAACCAACAAGAGCTGCAACTTGAAGAAGATCTGATCAAGCTGGCCAGCCATCGCAATTAGGCAAAAAATCTTAGCTATAATGATAACTGGATACAAGTAGCTTCACAATTTCCATCTTAGTACTGTAGTGCAGTAGTGAAGACCGCACTAATCGAGATCAAGACCTTTCCAAGACCACAGAGTCCCGAGACCAAGACAAGAACAAGACCACGGAGGGTCAAGACTCCGAATTTTAAAGGTCGAGATGGAGACAAGGCCGAGACCGCAGTCCATCGAGATCAAATGAAGACCATGTATGTAATCTAATACAATTATCTAAATGATGTTATTGTGCAGTACGTATGGCAAACAGTGGTAACAAAATGTGGTTTCTGTATCCAACACAGATCAAGACCTTAAAGTGCAAATTTTAACCTCATTTGGTAGATGAATACTTCTTGTAAACATAAATGATAGTTATGCATGAATCAAGAACAAGTTGGTGAAGAAAAGTTTGAAAATAACAAGAAGTAGAGCAGATTTATAAACTGATGACATCACACTAGAAAGGCGTGGACATAAAGCATTTTCTTACAAGACACTTATTTGTATGAACCTGTAAGCCTAAATTAACAAATGTGTGCATTCTAGTGTAATTTTATGTAAAGCAATTCTTTTACATTAGAGGACTTTTTGGCCATTTTATTTCATGGCTGTCCTCATTTACGAACAGGAAGTACATTTTTAATCATAAAAGAGGGCTAAGCTGTGATGAAATTTGTGAAATGTTTGTAAAATCTTAATAGACTGTGCACAGAAGTCAGTTGGCTTATTTGTTAATGCTAACTTCCTGTTGGCATCTTCATTTCCTGTTTAATTAATTTCTATCGGGTTTCACTACATCAGTCTAAACTTTATAATCGAACAGTGAACAATGAGTTGTTGGTGGTTTTACATATTAAATACTTTACAAATGAGGAGAACCAAAGGACCAAAGTGTGTTTATAAAAAGAGGTCAATTATAATGTGTTTGTTTTAATGAAATTAGTACGTCAACCTTTCATAGACACTTTCCAAAGCTTTCTCGAGACCACAAGAACTACTACACTGTTTTTAGTATAAATCATAAATAGTGTGGCAGAAAAGATGATCTGCTGCAAAAAAAAGTGATATATTAAAGATTGGATCATCTACAGGCCTACATGTTTCAGACTTCAGAGTTCATTCACGGTTCTGCAGTTTGCTCCAGTCTTGTCTCTTGTAGTTGCATGTCCAGTTCTCTCAGCTGTTTGAGGAAGCCCCAGTTGGGAATGATCCGTCTGCGTTTCTTCACGGTTTCTATGGCGTCCACCACCGTCATGTTTCGGCAAATCATGAGGTAAGCCAGAAACAGAGTGGCCGATCTGCTCCTGCCCATCACACAGTGCACCAGCAGCTTATCTGAGCACAAACAAGACAATGTCACAATATGTTTCATGTGGTATATTGCTTTTGTAAACTGCACCAAGTCAAGTTTCTTTCGAGAACATTATTGAGATCATTCGAGTTTTGTGATAAAGCAATGCCAAGCCAAAGTAATTTAAAGATCTTACAGGACAAGAAAAGACTGAATACTAAATCACTTTCCATTGGATGTCTATTGTAAAGCATTTTTGCGTGTCGTCTGCATAGTTATGACAGGACACATTATTTCTGCACATTACCTGACTTGATGGCAGCATTTAGAGACTAAACAAAAAGGGCCCAGGGTTGACCCTTGGGGAACCCCACTGCAGGTTAAATCCGGGGTCCCAAATGACCAGGCAAAAAAACTGTGTCAGAATATGTTAAATGTATTATGTGAATGTAAATCCTTATATTTGGAAGTTGCTTTGATGTTAAGGTTATAAAGCACTGAATGATAAAAATAATAAAATTAAAACTTTTGAAGAAAAAAAAGAAGAAGAAAAATATGTACGTGTAAAAATAAACTAGCCTTACAAATGCCCAACATTATAAAGTTCCAGTGTGGTTTCACAAAAATGTAGGCCTGTATTGTCAAATATACAATCTATAAGTAAAATACAGTGGCATAAAGTTAACTGCCTATAACAGAATGAACTACTCAATTCACTAAAACAAAGTTATTTAAGATTTTACTAAACATATTACAAATTTCACACAAGCTTAGCCCTTTTTAGGATTTACTTCCTATTCTTAGATGATGACATCACAAGTTGTCTACGTAGAAATCATGTAATAAGTTGAGCCAAAGCCTTTTTCACTTGAAAAATGACATACTCTCAACCGTGGTCATTTAGCTAAATTTATGTTTACGCGATCATGTAAATGTGTTTCTCGTGAGAAAACTGAAAATGTCGTCTTTCTGGTGTGGAGTCATCAATTTAGAACTCAACTCTACTAACTTATTTTCAACTTTTCAATAATGTAAAACTAGCATTAATATTTACAACAGGTGCCAATCTAATATATTAAGATAAATTTAGAAAATTGTGATCCCAGCTTAGCCCTTTACTGCCCTACTCTGTTTGGACATTGAAGTAGCATTTTCAAGTGCTTCCTGTCACTAGAAAAGACTTTAAGGGAAACAATCTTACTTTGTGGGTCACTCAGAGTTTTGTCGATGAAGCGAGCCGCTGAGTAGAAGTACTGGCTCAGGTCAAAAGTCGTAGTGTCCTCGGCGACCACCCCATAGTAAACAATGTTCATGTCGCTATAGTAACTGGCTCCTGTGTCCACGCTGTTCCACGTCCCTCGCCGCGTTCAGGATGTGTGTGATCCCGAGCTCCTTTAGTTTGTACTTGTCTCTCGCCGTGTCCCTGAAAATAATGTAATGTGAGTAAAGTGTATTTCCATGATTATGTATCTTTTTGTGACAATTAACCAATTAGAGTGCTCCACAGACTGACTACACCAAACTGATGTGTGCAATCAAAGCATGTGTTTTTAAATATACAACTCTAATGGTTGTATATTATTATTTCTATATATTTGTATGTTTGCTTTGCATTTCATGTTTGGAAGAGCAATTGGCGGCGCGGAAAAGGTGCAGACTATACTATACATACGAAGCTTTAAAGTATTTGTGGATTTCTAGAATTATAGAAATGTGCTGACTTAGTATATTTGTTCATTTCATAGATTTAATTTGTTTTTATAACCTTTTGTTTAATTAGTTAAAATCACAATAAATAATAAGATTTCCTCCAAAAGAATTACAATGCACTAATACATGTCTATCTATTCAAAAATGCCTCAACCAATAATAACGTGTAGAAATGTAGAATGTGTATGGCATGATGTTAAAAAGAAAATAATAATTAAAAACAGAAAAAGAATGACAAATTTTCCAAAATGAATGTCTGCTTGTCAAATGAAGTCTTCATAATCAAATTTAAAAAATAAAATTCATTTAACAAGAAAATATTATATTACTCATAAAGTAACATCATTTAATTAAAATGTGAACTACATTTGTGTATATCTATAGTATTTTTTTTGTTATTGCTATGTAAGTGTCTAACGTGGTGACTGACTCGTCTCCGATGTAGACATTGTCCCACACTTGGTTGACGTGTGTATAGGCCACACTGCCTCGGTTCAGGATCTTCTCCAGCTCATATCCTCCAGGAGTCACATAATCCTCCTCCACAGTCTCTCACAGGATGGTTTCAACCCCAGCTGAGACTTTTTAAATGGCATTTCTTACGTTCCACTCACGATTTCCTAAAAAATAACAAACACTGGGTCAATAATATAAACAATATCACTTTCAGACGTCAGCACATATACATTATAATATACTAAAGCTGGGTTTTTAGAAAAGCAGGATTTGCAAATTAAATAAATATCTTCATCATCATCATCATCATCATCTACCAAATATCAAACTACATACACTACCATTCAAAAGTTTGGGATTGCTTATTTTTGAAAGAAAAACACTTTTTTCCTTCAATTAATATAACTATGAACTTATCAGAAATACACTATATACATATTTAAAGTGGCAAATAACTATTTTAGCTGCAAATGTCTGTTTTTTGGTTCAATATACCTAGGTGTATAGAGGCCAATTTCCAGCAACTATCACTCCAGTGTTCTAATGGCCCACTGTGTTTGCTCATTGTGTCAGAAGCAGATGGATAATTAGAAAACCCCTGTGCAGTCATATTAGCACAGCTCAAAACAGTTTAACTGATTAGAGAAGCTATGAAACGGTCTTTCCTTTGAGCAGGTTGAGAATCTGGAGCATCACATTTGTGGAGTCGCTCAAATGCCCAGAAAAGGAGAACTTTCATGTAAAACTCAACAGCCTATTCTTGTTCTTACAAATGAAGCCTATTTCATTCATTGTAAAACACAAAACTGACTGGGTGACTCAAACTTTTGAACAGTAGTGTATTGTTTCTAACTGCAAAGCCATGTGAGTCACTATATGACTCTTTGGGATGAGAAAAGACTGACAACTGTGGACAATAAGCCACTTTTTTTTAAAATAGACACTTTATCTGTTAACTATTTGAAAACTAGGTACATCCCATAAATTCTGCTGAATAAACAACATGGGTTTCAGCTACTTCAGCCCAGAAATAAACTTTAACTTTATATTAAAATCTAAATGGACTAATCATACGGAAACTGCTATAACAACTATTTTACATTACTACAAATTTGAAGTTCAATGTGGCACGCTGTAACTCACCGTCTTCATTGTCTGTTGTTTTGTTTTCGCAGCAGTAGATTTTAATTCCAGGACTTGGCCTTTAGCTGTGCTCGTGTCCGGGGCAGGAAAATAACAGCTCTGGTGTGAGACGTGAAAGGCAGAGGATATTTTTAGGTTTCCCTCACAGCCTCACGTGTCTGCTGCCTTCACAAAACAAAATATAAACCCAGGTAAACTTCTGACTGTGGAGATTAGAATTTTTAACATTATTGTGACAGTTGCTGCATTAACCAGTGAATAAATTGAAAGGGCCTGTTTTTATTACTGATACACTAAACTGCTGATACATTTCTTCTGAAAGAGCCTATTGTTATGACTGGATGGTGCATTAGCCTATTCATAAACTTGTTTTGAAAGGGCCTATCGTAATGATTGATATACTACACCAAACTGTTGATGAGTTTATTTTAAAAGGGCCAAGTGTTATGACTGACATTGCAATGTTTTTTTTGAAAGAACCTATTGTTATGAACTAACCATTTCTAGGCTTGTTTTGAAATGATTAATGCTGCACTAACCTGTCCATAAACTTTATTTTAAAGAGTTCTATTGCTACGACTGAATCCGCAATAACTTGTTCACAGACTTGTTTTGAAAGGACCTATTGTTATGACTGATACTGCAACTATCTTCTTCATAATCTTGTTTTGATAGAACCTATTGGTATGACTGATACTACACAAAACCGTTGATACATTTGTTCTAAAATGGCCTATTGCTGTGACTAATACCACACTAACCTTTTCCTAAGCTTGTTCTGAAGGGGCCTATTGTTCTGACTGATACTACACTAACTAGTCCCTAGGCTTGTTTGTTATAACTAAGGCTGCACTAACCTGTCCATAAACTTGTTTTAAAGGGTTCTATTGTTACGACTGACACTGCAATAACTCGTTCACAGACTTGTTTGGAAAGGACCTATTGGTATGACTAATCCTGCTCTATAGGAGGGATTAAGCTTTAAACATCAACTTGATTCCCCATAGTTTTCAGCTTTTATTTGTCACATATTTTTCTCCACAAATTGCAAGTTTGATAAATATATTACAGAAACATCAGTTTGAAAAACACAAGAACCTATATATGTGCTTTAAAACAGCACAAAAGATCTGATAATAACAAGGCCAACTCATATAACATCTTTCCAATTCAAAGATTATCTCTATGATTTTCTAGCCTATTTTTCTCACATTCACAGGTAAAATCTATCTCCAGGACAGGTTTTCACACATTTGTCTTGTGTGTGATGGACAGCTGCTGTCAGGTGTAATAATGGATTCCTCTGTATAAATAAGGAGCTAATCTAAACTGCTAGAGCTACATTTTCTCACATCATCAGAAACGCTCCCCCCCAGACGGTAAAATGATGAACGTGTGACGCCATATTAATATATATTTAGAAAGCCTAGGGGATTTTTGGAGCTGGTTTATTATTGTATTTTAGGTTGTTCGAGGCCCATTTCTCTCTAATAGCCCTTTTCATTCTGCGGTTTGGCTAGTTCAAGTCTGATTATACCAGAGGAGAAAGCTTCATTCATTTTCAAAACTTGTGAAAAACGTAGCGGCTTATAGTCCAGAAAGTACAGTAA
The DNA here is from genome assembly GCA_038363315.1 of Mugilogobius chulae. Taxonomy (NCBI): domain Eukaryota; kingdom Metazoa; phylum Chordata; class Actinopteri; order Gobiiformes; family Gobiidae; genus Mugilogobius; species Mugilogobius chulae. The sequence continues at coordinate 20,560,064 of CM076401.1, read as the reverse complement.
TAATTGATGTTAAGATAACTCTACAAACTGAACTAGCTTTTTACAAAAACACTCGGCCTAGATGTAATGTATTTTTATTAAATTGTCTGCTTTATATTTACGCTGATTTATACCGTCAGGCCTAGTCATTCGAACGGAGCTACTGTGCTCTGTAGATTCTCCATAAGTGTCTGTACAAAAAGTAAGTTGTACTAACAATACTTAAATAGTTAGTAAACTCGACAATGACTTCAAAAGAGGCTCTGAACTCTCCTAATGTGGTTGACAGTCTTTATAACTCCTGATTTTTTGGGCTAATTAGCTAGTTGCTACAGGCTACAGGAACAAAGGATCACTATCAAAACAAATACTGTATATCGCCTCAGAGTCATGTAAGTATATCCTTGGAGTCTTTCATACAATAAGCTTCTGTAGAAATCAGCATGAAATAATGCCACAGGTTCAGTTTACTGAGTCTAGTTCTCCACTGATAACTCATAATTACACAAAAATCTTAAGCATGTCATGGTAGCTCACCTCCTGTGCTTTTACGCACATTTTTCAGTTTGTATGCTCAAAGCTTTTCTCTTGAGCACACGAGTTTTTTCCCATAAAATAGGTAAATATAAGTCCGCTGAATATCGGAACACTTACTAACGTCACTTTAACATTCAGTCACTAACTGTACATGGAACTGAAGTCGCTTGCTGTTTGTTAAATTGAGTATTTAAAGAGAGTCTTGTGATTTTTTTAAAGATAATCCACCTGCGTAGCTTGAAAAGCCTGAGACTGCCGCACTACTCAGGACATTAGTTTGGGCACGCAACCATCTTTGTTTACTAACAGTGAATGGGTCTATTTGATAGCATTTAGCATTGCGCCAAAATGATGCACTTTTATGAACACGCAGGCTTTCCCTGGTGAAGTATTTACCTCGTATGTTAAGGTCTGAACTCACTGCCAGTGGTTTGAGTTTTTTAAAATATAAATTAATATTAGCGCATCTTGGCAAAGTCACCATAAGGAATGAATGGGACAAGAAGAAACTATCCACAGGTATCACGTAACAAGCTAGCTAGGCAGCGTGAAAAGGACCTATTGTTGACAAATCTAAATCTGTGTAAGTGCACTCAAAGTATTTCAAACGTACACGTATTCCAGTAAAATATTGTCATTGTTAGGTTTGTTCTGTCCTGTGTCGGTGCAGGGCAGTGTCCAGTTCTCGCAGCTGGTTGAGGAAGCCTGCATTGGGGAGAATGTTTCGGTGCGTTCGGACCGTCGTCACCGCCTCCATCAGCGAAAGTCCCGTTTGATCATGAGAAAAGCCAAAACCAGAGCAGCAGAACGACTGATGCCACGAGCGCAGTGAACCAGAACTACACCTGCGACGAAGTAGGAGTCATTTTTTTAATTTAATAAACATAAAACTAAATTTGACTTAACTAAATCATCTTTCATACCATTCTCACAGAGCGCAGAGTCAATGAATTCGGCCGTCTCTCTGAAGAAAACGCTGATGTTGAAGTCTTTGCTGTCGTCCGACTCCACGCCCAGGTAGGCCACACCCACGTCGTCATAGTAACCGGCCCCGGTGTCGATCCGCTGCGGGCCGTGTGCAGCGTTCACGATGTGGGTCACTCCCAAATCCTGCAGCAGCGTTTTGTCTTTGGCCACAGATCTGCGACAGACAAGTGAGGAAAAGTAAAGGTTTGAAAGGAAATATGATGCCATGTGATTGGTTATAGGTCCTATGTTTTGCAAAATTGACTGAAGTGAGGTTTTAGCCATGTTAGAATGTTGGTGTGTCAGTGAAAACATCCTCAGAGGTGCGTTTTACCGGATTCACTAATGTCTGCACAATCCTATCTCTTAAGGGGCAGTTAATGCGACAATGAGTTTTCACGAATCCGAGACGTTTCTGTCAGATTGGCTTTTCTTTTACACACAACGAGCTACGTGTTCATTGAATTGGTATTCCTCTGGATACAATTCAAGAGATAGATTCGCCGCGGAGGTTCAATGGATACATGCAGTGTAAACAAGAAAAAACAGTTGTCAATGAATCAACTGAATCCGCTGGGGCCGCACAGTAGCCGCTGCTTAAGACCATAGAAGAAGACTGCCCAGTCACCAAAAATGTCTCTTTAAACCAAAGCACCTTCAAAGAAAGTTTGAAGCGCTCCACAAAAAGTATTATTCGATTGTGAACGCGCAGGACAGCAGTGTCTGTGCCTGGTAAAAGCCAGCTGTCTTCCCCGGCTTGTGTCCAACTCTCGGCGATCTGCGTCTTCCCCACGCGCTGGTCCTCGGACCTCCGTGTTTGTTTCAAACGATCTCCCTTTTTCCTCGCGTGCTGGCATATGAGGTTATATCTGGAGTCTTAGCACAATTACGCACCATTAGTACACCAGCGCTTGAACCATGCTGTGTAAACAAAGCGTGTATGTGGGCCAAGAAATTTTCTACGATCAGACAAGTGTGAGTGCGCCTTACGTTTATTTCAAGAGTTTCATTAGTTTGCCAATGGTTTGCAAATGCCAACAGCTCTTTTAATTCCAACTGTGCTCTAGAGTCGTTGCTCTTGTTCAGTTGGCTCTCGGCTGCTGCTGTGTGGGAGCAGATCTTTTACAGAGGAGAATCACACTTGGATTTGCAAAATGTAGTGGGACAATGTGACCCCCAAAACAAAAGTGTGTTCAAGAAACTAGCCTATGAACTAGCACAAGTCTACATTTATCACACAGTAAAGCAGTGCCGCGAATGTTGGAGAAATGGCCCATGAATGAAAGGGAGAAGTGTTTCTGATGCCTGGTTCTTAGTACTTTGATATGCGAAAATGCTAATTGTCATGGAGAGTCTTCACAATTTTGAGTGAACACTTAAGGAACATGTTCCATTGAGACTAAAAATAAAAGCTGTTCAATTGGGGACATTTATAAGACTTAAGTAATGATTCTAATGAAGGTGTGTGGAGCAGGTTTTTCATCACATGAGTACTTTGAGTTCAAGTAAAGAACAAAACCTGCAGATTTTTTGTGTTGTGCAAATGTGGATGAAACAAAACACAAATCCAGACATGTTTATGATAAAGAAATTACATCACAGCATGGATCAAAAGTTAGAGTAAAAGAGACTCTTAAATATGCTCATACAGGATTTGAATTGTTCAAACATTCTCACGTGTTGCTGAGGTAAAGTCGGGGCCAGACTTGGTTCACGGCTCCAGTGTTGTGTCTGTTCTTCAGGAGGATGTCCAGCAGAGCGCAGGTGGGCGGGGCTTCATATGGCTCCTCCCTCTGTCCGTCATACCCAAATGTCTTACTCTCTTATAATCTCAAAATCAACAATGCATATAATATCCTCGTTTTAATGCCAGTTCAAAGCCAAGATAAACTGACTGGTCTACAAAATAACTAAGATAGTACTTCTAACAATGAACCTGCTTTTGTAAAATTAGTTTGTCAAAGCTCTTCTTGCGTTGGCTCCAAACAGGTGGCTGCCATTTTTGTTTCTGTTGCAGGAGAGAAACAGCTGAAGATGCCAGAGCAGATCATGTGACCAGGACAAGTTTATTTTCAGTGACAGAAGCCAGACTCTGAATCAGCTCAGTGTATTTGCAATGTTCATTGCAGTAAAACTTAGATATCAAAAAACCCTCAGAACATTTTTTTGGAGACTCTGTTGCACAAAGATGTGTTGCGCTAGTCTACACAGAACATTCTGATTTCAATATTTTAATGTGTTAAAACACTGTAACTCAAGAATTGTACAAAAATTTAGCACTGTTCTGTTTTAGGAGTGTACTCATAATGCACGTTACTCTGTATTTAGCAATGAAAAACATGAAAACTGCTAAATAGATGCAAAATAGAACATAGACACAAAGCAATGGTGTTTCAATGGAAACAAAAACATAGATTCCCTTTTCCTGAAAAGTAGTGCACCTTTAACATGCCATTTTTACATTAAAATATTACAAGAACTTCAGAAATACAATACATTTTACTCAAAATTTCTTTGTCGTTCAAGAAAATATAAATATATTTTATGGGTGGAGAATATACAGTGTAAATGCCAATTGGGCTTACTGAGATATCATGTCACACTGAACAATGGCCTTTGCTATTTTAAATGGTCACTTACATCAGTGGTTCTTAACCTGCGGGTCGAGACAACCATAATTAAACATTATGATTTCTTAAAGTTTGACACCCTTCAAATGTAGTGATAGGTGGAGGTTCCTATTTGGTGGCGCCAGATGAAGTTACAAAGTTATGAAGTAGTCTGACTTCAAAATATATTCAAGCATAAAACAACAGATTACATTATCCCATTTGTGTTTCGAATGATGATGAATATGGTGTCATGACTGAAAAAGGTTCAGAACCACTGACTTACAGGGTCTAGTTCATAAGATTGGAATGCTTAAGCTGAATCACTCCAAAACAAGAAACCTTGTGAATCAACCAAAGTAAAACTACAGGTAGAACACGATGGTTAAACAAAGCCTCAGATCTAGTCCTAGCTGTGTCCGTTGCTCTGGATAAAGCTCCACAGTTCAGTTTGGAGTCCAGAGTTCGCAGTGCTCCAGGAAGCCTTGGTTTGGGCACACATTTCGATTTTCACTCACACTTTTCAGCGCCTGCACCAGCGTCAGGCCCTCGTGGATCATCAGATACGCCAAAACCAGAGAGGAAGAGCGACTCAGGCCCATGGCACAGTGGACCAGCACTTTACCTGCAAAGACAGACAGCAGAGTTAAACAGGGAAAACTCAGTAGAAACCTGTAAATAAAAATTACCTAAAGCTAGCTGTTAGGGTTCGAATCGCCTTAAAATCAGAACAAATCAACCTTAATTTCAGCTCTTAATGTATGAAGTTCCTTGAGTAATCTTTACTTTTTGTTGGACAAGACACCACAAACTGATTGATATAGAGGGATTATCAGTCAGTGTCACATTTAGCAGGTCAAGCACAAGGACGTCATACATGAGGATGTTGCAAAACAGAGTGGTTATCTCTCTTAAACAAAGATTACCTTTTAACAGAAAGATATCATGGAGACATGCTTAATCACAAACAAGGTCTACACTTATGAAGGGAAAACACATGTATGAAGACAGTGCTCCAGCTAAGAATCATGTGGAGTACATTTTGAGATTTCTATAACAGCATGTCACCTGCAGAAAGAGACACTGTTTGTCTAGTTAGCTGGGGAAAAAACAACAAAGCGGGACAAGAGCTCGCAGTTTCAATGAGGTCTGAACCGGTATGATGGACGTCTGACTCCTGAAGATTGAGACACTGTTTTTCTCTGCATTTTTTCACTCACCTGAATGTAACATGTAAGAGTTGTAAAGGCAAATTTCATTTACAAATGTCGAATTAGCAGCATAACTTTTGTTTTCTCACAGTAATAAACTCTTGTAGTTAACTGACAACAGTTAACTGATTGTCTTTACTCTGATTTCTGGATTTTATTTAATGTTATACTTTACGTTACTGTCACTTTAAGAGAGAACTGACATCGTCATTTTTGTACATACAAAACCTTCAGCTCAGAAGTCGCTTCCATGTGGGCTTTGTCGAAGTGCGGATAGTAAAGGCCATTTGTGACAATTGGGACGCCTATGCACTCCCACCCGACGGCGGGAACGCGCATTTGAGGGCCACAAGGGTGGAAGGGTGATGAAATATATAAATAAAATCTTGTTTTTGCTTTAAATTCTGTGTGTTTTTAAGAGGGCACAAATTAGGTATAGCACCTTTAAATATGATCTTTAGCTAATTCAATATAGGTGAATATAATGCCTTTGTACTTTTTTAGTTTGCCTAATCTAAGGACTAGACAACATATTTTATTTTTCTTCCGTCTTGCAGTTCTGTTTTTACCCACATTAATCATTGTACGTTAAAATAGTCCACCACAATGAAGCAGCACTGCTAACCAGTTTTACATCTTTCCTTCAAGAAGCAAATTTATTCATTATTCAATTGTAATTCTATCATTAAAACATGCAAACGAATCAATAGACATCCAATTATGCTAATATGTATTCCTCCGCTGTCAGCCTCCTGCTCCGAGTTTTCAAACCGGAAAAATTGGGTTTAAATGGATTGTCTTGGCAATTTGTAAGCAACACTTTTATTGGACATGGGAATTATCCTGCTACATTTGACAGCCTGTTATGCAAAGCAGTGCCACAGAGCGAGCTGTAATCCCAAAATACAGACAATTATTGGGCCTCCTGCTCCTGAGACATGCACGATAAGGAAACCAGGGATTAGAGTGTGTAGGAATATTCTGTAAAGACTTCACACAAATAGTCCTCGTGGTGGTTTTTAATCCCTGAACAAGCAACAATTTACCAGACGTTTTAGGAGAAATGTCAACCAGACCACTGAGCACAAATGAGGCTTTGGAAAGGTTTTAAAAAGAAGTGACCTTGTGCTACAAAATAGAATACAAAATGCACATTATAATCCTTCTAACCGGCAATTAAGTGATTTGAGATTCAGTTAAATAAAAGAAAAACTAAATCATATTTATAAGGAAATTTAAGTGCCTTTGACAGGTTGGAAGGCTCCTTTCACTAAAATAGAGTTGAGATCATTATATATCCATTCAATTCAAGTAGCCAGTTAGTTATTTTTTATGATTAAAGGTTAACACTTTATAATAACTACACCTTAATTATCCTTAACAAAGCCTTGATAAACCCTTAAAAAAGGCTTAATTCATCATGAACAAATGATTAAGATTTATCAAGGCTTAGTAACTACTTAAAGTGGTACTTATTAAAGTTTTACTTCCTGATTATAAGTGAAGTTACCTAGCAACCATATTGTAAAGTGGGACAAACTCTTCTAATGTAACTCTTTTGACAACTCTATTGACAAATATAAATACATAAGAATAAACTTTAAACAAAATTTCTTTCCTGTTTCCCTAGTTTGATATCATCATCAACTCTGCTCTACTTCCTTATTTTAGAATTTTATTGTTGTTTTTTTTTCTTGAACAAACTTGTTTTTGATCCGTGTAAATGTATCATTTCTATATATAACGAGTATTTATCTAAGTAAATAAAAAACCATCATACGCACTTTAAAGGCACTGTATTCGATTTTAGCCGTTTCAAAATGTAATGCAGAAATATTCTATTTAAAGCTTTTTACAGCAACCCACATATTTTATTAACTTGCTAATGCATTCTGAGACATTTTTCAAACAAAAGACAAGTCAGCCTATGTCAGCATGCTTTGCAGTAAGCCGAAGGTAATAGCATAAACAGACACTCTGGATTTTAGTGGGCAAACATCAATGATTAGATTCAAGACTTGGAAAAGCTTAAACTTAAAACTTAAATTAAACTTGGACATGTGTCCAAGTGTTGAACTTGGACATGTGGGGCACTTGAAGATCAGTGGCCTGGGAAAGACTTGCAAAACAATGACTCCCACCTCTGATTTTGATTTGATCAGGTTATTGATTCATATCTACTTTCATATTGTTTAACAAGTCAAGAATAAACCTGTAGAGCCTTCATCTGCATGTTGATGACGTTTACTCAAGTCAGAAGCTCCACAGCTCCTGTCTCCCTGAGCTACAGAAGCTGTTCCAGCACTATTTCATGACTGACACTTTGCTTTAGAAACTGATCATTCGAGTATTTCAAACAAACAAACAAACAAACCTGTGGCTGAGCTGAGTGCACTTTTGATGAAGTTGGCCGCTGGGTAAAAGAAAGGACTGATGTCAAAGCTGGGCATGTCGAAGGCCTCCACACCGAAATACGTGATCCGTGTGTCTCTGTAGAAACTGGCTCCGGTGTTCACGTTGAATTTACCGTCGCTGCGTTTAGCACGTGTGTGATGAGATGAGACTGCAGCGTCTTTTTTCTTTGGCCGCGTACCTGGGAATAAATGAGAAGGTTCAAGTGTTACATTCAAACTTTGAGTTAAAGATCACTACTGAAACAAAACGGACAAATCAAGAGCAATATTTAAAAATGCGCAATGTAAATATTGCGGGTGATGAAGGGCAATCTTGTCGTGTTTGGGTTAATAGGCCTTTTGCTTTGCCATGTTCCATATTTATCTTGTATTTATTTTAATAAAAAGTGTTTATACTGCGAGTGTAGTCACCTTTCCATTGATTTAATTGAATTTGGCCTGATGGTGTCACTTCCTAAACATTGATATAGATACATATTCATTTACATATTCTCTACCATAGTAAGTACATAACTAACTGTCTAATTATTTATAAACATATTCAGAAAAATTGTCTTGTTTTGGTTTCTGGCTTGACTTTACTGATATATACAGATTTCTAAAGCACATAAATTATATATCATTAAATAATTTGCTATAATTTCCAAATAACAAATGCAAATGTTTGTTCACTTAATTAACTGTTTCTGTCTGTCTGTTTGTTCTCAATGTCTCCGATGTAAATCCTTGGATAAACTTCGTCCAGGTGGTTTTGCTGCCGCCCTTTTTGGTCCACATGAGCCTCTGTAGTTCTGAAGCTGGAGGAGTCTCATACCGGCCGTTTGTCCCCTCACAGGACGTCCCATTCCGAGGCATGTCTCCGTCCTTTCAGTCACCTTAAGTCTATAGAAATATTAACATAACGTGAATAATTCTGGCACCTACAAGTTTGCTTAGTCAGACTTTTTGTCAGTTTATCAAGTTTATTACTTATTACTATTTCTGCGCTACAGGATAGGTGGTAGGTGAAAGAGAAATTAAGATTTCTCAAAGTGCATGAATAATGATGAGGAAACACTTTGTAGCAAGGTTAAAAGCTCATTAAGATTAATTTGGGCATCTTGAAATGACATTAACTTTCAGGGCAACCCTCCCATGTAAATGCTATTGTCTTGCTAGAGTGTTTGAAGCATGGCATTATCTATCCATCTGGCTAATTCTGTTTGTTGTGCTACGTTCTAAAAGAGGTGGGCATTATTTTTCTCCGAGGGCCATGTTCAATTGCGGACAAGATGCGAGGGCCATATTGCAGAACAAATCAATATTTACGACTGCAACTTTACATATCTAGTTTGCTTAAAAAAAACTTGGACTTTTAATTTGATCGTTTGACTAGGAGATTTAACCGCTTGCATATCGTCCATATTTCACTGTTGTGTGTGTGGTTGTTTTTTTTTTTTTTTTTTTTCAAGCATGTATGACTGAAAGAATTTGTCATAAAACTGAAAAAAAAAAAATAATAATAGGCTAAATAATGCCATTTAAGTCAAACTACAAGTATTGTCTTAAGCGCCTGGCTATAATCACATGTTTACCCAAAACACTTATATATCATACTTATATAAATACAGGACAATACTTGGAGTATTGTAGTTTTATTATAGTAGTTTAAGAAATTACTTGGAGGCTGCCATTTTCTTTGGTATGACTCAATGTTGTCTGTTCTTCTGTGTTGTCAAGGTACAATAGGAGCAACTATGGTAGGAGCAACCATGGCAACAACCAAAGCAACCATTTGACATCATCAACCAGAATGCATTGCACCTGGACAATATGCTGCTCCAGTGTCTCAAAACATGCAGATTTTAAAAATAGTAAGCAGTTTATATTTGTTTGCTATTATTTAGTAAACTGACTGTACTAGCATTTGCATATTGTCTTTATAGCCAGGGATCTTAACAAGTCAAATTGTCACATTGTTAAAATAAGGTAACATTTTAGAATGCGATTTTAGCTGTCTAAAATTCATTTTTAGCCATGTTTTTTATTTTTTTATTCATGTATTCATTTGTTAATTTACATGATCTTGAGGAAAAGCAGATGCAAACACATAATTCATAGATAAGTCAATCAAAAACAAAACTATTCTCATAAACTCTGAGGCCATATGAAACAGCCGGAGGGTCGCTTCTGCCCCGGCCAAGTTTGCCCAGGTCTGTTAAAATATGAATGTCCTAAGGAAGCCAGGTTCCCATTCAATATATTCTTAACCATTTTCACAAGTTAATTTTTAAATTTTTATAAGACCGTGAAATATACAACAAAAAAAAATCACCATTTAAAGACAATACATTAGTTGCAAGCAGCTGTATTAAAAATGATTGGTCTAAATATTAAATATACAACGAAGTGCAATGGCTTACTGCGCAATTCCCAGCATAAATCCTACATCTCCATGGAAACAAGCAAAAAAAAGCTACATAGTCCATATTTAAGACACGTGCTTCTAGTAGATCCATCATCCATTACAAAATTAAATTGTAGCTCCCTTCTCTGATTCTGAAGATTACAAAATATAGTAGTAATTTACCTGTTTTTATCTGCTTTAAACACTAGAAGCTTGTAATGTTTGATGTCATTAAAAAATAGCAGTAAATGAGAAAATCTTACGTTGATGAGTCCGCTCTTGTGGGTCACTGTCTGTCTCTGAGCTCGAGAAGATTCACTCCACAAACGCTTTTTTTAACTGCTGAACCTGAGCCTGAGCATACCGCGGCTGACATCATCTTCTGGGTTTATCACAGTTCAACAGTGACACAGCAGCAGCAGCCACAGTCAAATCCACGAACACCAAACAAGATTATGCTAAGATTTTGTGTTTTACTTTAAAGGAGACGTGCTGTGTACAATTCACTTTTCTGAGTTTAATTAGGTTATAGTGTTCTCTCATTACTCAAAGCTTCATTTGGATTTTTTTATACACATTTGAGTAATTTTGTCTTGTTTTCACCCACCACCTTTCCCTGCCCACTTGTCTGCATTTACTTGTGATTAATCAAAAAATCAGATTCAGAGTAAAATATTTCATCAACAAAGACCAAAAACAAACAAAAAAAACCATTTACAATTAAAACAAATGTGCATAAGATGTACAACTAACAATTTAAAAAAATGGTATTACAATCACAGATGAACTTGGGTTGCCAGATTGTGAAAAGGCTATGCATTAAAGATTAGAAGCTATTGACAATCACAAACCAGGTTTTCTATGTATCATGGGTAATAATATGATAATCACTTTCTCAGACATTGGACTTATTATCATGGTTCATTTCCAAGTATAAAATTTCTACACAATGTGGATGGAGCCTAATGAGAACTGTGTGGGATCGGCTTTAGACCCTAAGAAACCAAACTGAGATACTCTTTCTGCCTTCTGATTGGCATAATCCTCTTGAGAACTAAAATACCAAATGTAAATATCAACAATTGCTTGCCCATTGCATTAATTTTTAATGAAGAGTAACTCAGATTTACAATGATTCATTCATTCATTTCTACTGCTTAATCCCGTTAGGGTCGCGGTGACCTACCAGTAACTTTGGGCATTGGCGGGGGAACAAACTGGACATTGGCCAACTTGTCGCAGTGATAGATTTACAATGACTTTCAGTGAAAATAAGATTACTTTTGGACATGTTTACCTTGTATCTGTGGAGATGTATACAGTAGGTCATGTTATGAAATCTGAAATCAAAATCTTACCTACGGTTCCTTTAAGAGGCAGAGCTTATTAGTTAGTGGTTCTGTTTATTTTTCAAAGCCATTTTAGATACATTTTGTGTTCAACGATCTACAGTACGTGTTAGTTTATGTCTCCTTTAAGAAAGCCCTGTAGTCTTTCCAGCCCTTTTACACTATGTTGTACTTGATTATTCTCTATTAAAAGGAGCTAGAAAGAGTACAATAACCTATGTAGATCATCGTTTTACATTTTGTTTGTTGTAATACACAACAACAAAATGAAACAAAAACAAACTTTAACTAAACCGGTCCTTAAACTTGCTGATAAGTTTCAGAATGACATCTTACAACCCTACTTCTATCACTTGAAGTCGTACTGTTTGAGATATTTAGGGATGTGGGTGGGGATAGGTGAAAAGTAAACTTTGACTAAACCTATTAAACTAAACTAATTTTCTGTGGTTTCTACAGTAATTAGATTAACTAATGTTCAAAATGGCAAAATGAACCAGGTTTATGTAAAAAAAGAAAGAGGAAAAACATCAGTACATTTGTGTAAGAGTTTATTTACAATACACAAAAGAACTGTGAACAAAATAATTTCATTTTTTAACATTGAATAAATAAGAGGTTCTGTCTTTCTTTCTGTTGTTATGTTTATATTATAAACAAGGATGACATTTGGTCCATACATTTTGAGTGAGGTGAGAAGGTAAATATATACATAAACAAAACTAAATTAACCTGTTTGGTGGTAGAGAAGGTTTAGAATCATCAAATAGTCATTTTGACATTCTTAAAACTGAATTACTGTAAAACTAAACTTAACTTCTGTTTGCAAAAACCTCTTAAATGTTGGTCCAAACCGCAGAGCCAGTCATCACAGGTAGATATAACCTGATGGATCAGCCGGATTCAATTCGCTTGTGGAAACTGTCTGTTGTGGAAATCTTAATGGTGACACCACACCAAAGGGATTTGTTTGCGTTTTGCCTTTAACCAGTTGTTGCACCGCAGTCCAGACAGTGGTGTGTCTGTAACCTTTGCCATTTCTGAGAGGTAAGCTTACAACAGTGGTCTACATCCTCGAGAGTCGGAGCTACCAGTAGATCTCCACCTGCTAAGCAGGCTTTTGACTCATACTTATTAAACTATTAAACTAAATTTTATTTAGTCATTCATTCATTTTCTACCGCTTGTCCCATTAGGGGTTGCGATGGAGCCTACCCAGTGACTTTGGGCCTTAGGCAGAGGAACACCCTGGACAGTGGCCAACTCGTCGCAGAGTTAGACAGACAAACATTCACTCTCTCATTCATTCACAGGGAAATTTACAGTGATGCCCAATTACCACCTTTATAGGTCAGAGGAAACCGGAGTACCTGGAGAAAACCCACTGTGACACGAGAAAAACATGCAAACTCACCCAAAGAGATCGTGAGATGTTGATATGGTCCGACCTGGGAGTCGAACCCACAGTCTCCCATTGGAAGCCATAGTTCTAACCACTTTGCTACCCTGCACGCCACAAGATAGATATGTAAAAAATTGTATATACCTATTCCTATTGTAAATGTTTATTTACATGCCTAATTGTGTTACATGTCGGATCTAACTTGCTAAGCAGGCTGAGTGGTGCCTCCACTCAATTTCATTCACCCCAGCTTAGGTCAGGCATCGCAGCACTGCAGGAAAGTGGTGTTAGCCAGAACAACCTCATTGACAGAGCAGACTGTCAAATCTGTCAACCTGACAGTCAAACAGATTGTCAACCTTTAATTCCTGTTTTCTCACAGAACAGCAACTATCACATCCATGTCACTGACGCAATATGTATGCTCTACGACAAAATGACCAACAAGCAGTGATTGGTTAAATCAAAAAAGTCCCACCTTCTGTGAAGTGAACAAACCCAGTGTTGCACTGTCAGACAGTTTCCACAAAGTGAATGAAACCACTGATGCATCAGGTTGTAACTGTGCTCCATTAAATTCAATTCTTGTTGTCGCTAAAATGAGTAGCTCCCCACTATTATTGTTTTGCAAAGTAGCTCTCCTGGAGCTAAGTTAATATTTGACTTCAGAACATACAGTACATACAACATGAAATTTAATGAGCGGAGGCTGTAAGTGGCACCAGATAAATAGATTGATTTAGATGAACTCATTGGCTGCATCCCATTTCTGTTAACTACACTCTTATTTCTTGTTTAAATCACACAGGTTGAGTCCATTAGATGCCTGACAGTCCAGGAGTCCGGTGAACAGAAGTGGGACGCAGCCGTGTTCGATCAGAGGATGACACAGCTCCTCCTCTTCCTCCTCTTCTTCATGAGCTGCAGGTCCAGGTCCAGCAGCAGAGCCAGGAAGTTTCTGTTGGGGTAGATGGCCCTCTTCTGGACGACGCAGTGCAGGGCCTGTTTCAGCGACATGTGCTCGTAGATCATGAGGTAGGCCAAAACCAGGGAGGACGAGCGGCTCATTCCCATAATGCAATGCACCAAGACCTTTCCTGAAAAACATAAAATCAACACAAAACGTCAGCGGGTTTGTTTATATTAAGTATTTCTGTTAGCAATGGACTTGGACACAAACATCAAGTTATTAACATTCAAGAGTCCTTTGTTGATTCAGCATCTGATGTCACATAGAGTTTAGAAATGACACTTGCTTTTACAGTGAGACATAGTTTGTCACTAAAAACATTATAGTAGACAAGGGGTGTCGAACACGAGGCTGGCGAACCGTGTGCGGCTTTTGGCCAATTCGAGTGCGGCTCTTTGGCTCATTCAGAAACATTTGCTCATCCACACACGCTCTCTTTCTTTCAGCAGAGATATTTAACAAACGGATCGTTTCTTTGAGAAGCATTTCAAACTCCCAGTGGTATTATGTGAAGCTTAATTTTGGTCCTTATTTTGTGCAAATGCGGCTTATATCCACAGAGAAAAGGTCCAAAACATGTGAAAGTAACAGTGACGCAAATTGCGGAAAACAACGCAGCGAGGAAATCTTCAAAGTGATGTTTACAGTTGTGGCTGCCGCTTTTGTATGAATGTGACATAAAACAGTAGTTTAGACACTGCCCTGACTAAAATGTGTGCAGCAGTGTTTTCTCTGCTCTGATCACACAGTACAGTCCTGAGTCTGACTGATGCTCCTAAAGCCCAGTTTTACAAGGGCGGAGCTAAGGCCATCTGAAGCTCGAACCCCTAAATCTGGCCTCTGTGGGGGGCTTTTTGATTTACTGACTTACAACCTTTTAATTATAATAAAGTTACATCACATAATGAAAATATCACATCTAAAACTCACCAAAAAGCAGACAATTTGGGGAGAATCCCCCAGACCCCCCTGAATTACATCAAACCATGGTATATAGAAAAGACATTTTTAATGGGGGACTTACAGTGTCTGCGTTATGTAATTCAATAAAAATGTACTTTGTCCCCTGGTGGTGGCAGTAGGTCAACTCATGATGTGGCTCTACAAGTAAGTAAGTAAACTTTATTTATATACAAGGATGACAGCTCTTGGCCTCTGTTCGCCACCCCTGTAGTAGGCAATGCTACCGTCTTTATATCCCACATAGCCACTTTAACAGCCAAAAACTTGCCTTTGTTTAGCTTTACATTGTTTTTATGAATATGTCAATATTTTTGACTGATTTATCCCACAGTATCATGTAAAATATATCTAAAGGAGACCTACAGTGATTTTTTGTATATTTAGGAAGAAACTATGGCATATGCTGATAAATAATTCACATTTTGTTCATTGTAAAACACAAAAATGATCTAAGCTTAGAAAAAAAAAAACACAGGTCTAATTGCTTCCTGTTCAAAACTGCAGAATTGGTGTCTTCATTGTAAAAGGTAATTTAATCAAGCCACTTATATTAAATCAAAGTTATTTGTTGTTGGAAAGTGGCTGTATGACAGATCTGAACTCTACATGTTTTCCTCGGAATCAGAGTTTTTGAGTAATCGTAAGTAAATGCAGATAGGGTGGGCGGAGATGGGTGGTATGTGAAAACAGTGATTTCCTAAGCACCAAACCATCAGCTGCAGGACTATATAAGATTACTGAAACATGCATGAATCCATACAAATACAACTTTGAGTAGCTGGTAATGAGTCATCCAGCTGAAAAGTTACACAATGCTCTTTTAATGTATCACTATTTTATTTCACAGACCGTACAATAACATTAATAAAACACCGACTGACAACAGAAGCCTGAATTCCCACAATGCATTTCACCGGGACCGTCTCTGCAGAGGATTAGTCTTTTTAATATCATACTTGACTGACACGGGCTATAAATAGTTCCCACAATTCCTTGCCTCTGTTGGGGTTTGGGCTGTTCAGATCTGTAGACACAGTGTGTACTTCTGAACAAACTAAAAGGATTAATACTGCAATGTTTTTCTTTGTTTGTATGTCATGTTTTTTGTTAATAACATTTTTGTTTAAATAATAATAATAATAAGAAAACTAAATAAATGATCAGGTTTCAGGTGAAAATAGTCCCATGTTTGTGTATATCTACTGTCTAACCGATCTCCCTGCTCCTCTTCACTCTCACCCCCTCCTTTCACCTCCTCCTTTAAGCATTCTGAACATTAGAGAAACATTGCGGACCCATCCGCAAAATCCCACGTCAAGACCAGAGTCGGCAAGTAACTAAGTATTTTTACTCAAGTACTGTACTTAAGTTTTTTTTTTTTTTTGAGTATCTGTACTTTACTTTTTACAAAATTTGGTGACTCTTTACTTTTACTTCTTACACTTTTCAAGAAGTATCTGTACTTTCTACTCCCTACATTTTATAATTAGGTTAGTTACTTTATGAGCCGATAAATGTGTTACTCCTTTTAAATACCAGGTCAAACCTGCTGTGCTGCCGTGTGTCAGAGCTTTGTGAGAGTGAAAATCGCCAAAAACCTTATAATTCCTAACAAAAATGACATGCTTATCACATGATAAAAGTTAGATGAATTATAAATAATTTACTGTAAAGCCCAACTCACACATCACAACATCACAAACCAAATGCATTTTGAGATTAGTTAAAATGTCTTAAAACTTGGATTTTTGGTATTTTTTTTTGTTTAGATAATTTTATTTGATGTACCTAGATTATATGACTTGCTTCGATATGTTTTCGACCATATTTGAAGACAAATTGTTTGCTAATGAAGTCGAACATTTTTACTGACCTCACATCTCTTGAAAACATCAGAAATGTCTTGAAACAAGTGAAATAAGACAAATTTCTAGTATTGTAGTAGTTTTAACCGAGATACTAACTTTCGGCAGTGTGATACTTTTTTTTACTTAATTAAATTTACACACGTTTACTTTTATACTTTTACACAAGTAAAAAAGTTTCAGCAGGACTTTGACCTTTATCAGAGTTATTTTTTAGTAAGTAACTTTTACTAGTGAACTTCAGTACTTTTGCATCTTTGGTCAAGACTTCTTTTCATAAATCCCAAAGTTTATGTTTTGAGCCCATTTTTTTAGGTACGCAGGCTTTATAAATGAGACGCGAGTTCACCAGCTCTGTTTGAAATGTGGTTGCAGCGTGGCTTTAATCTCACCATCTGAAGACTTGACGGCTCTGTGGATGAAGTCCGCCGCCGGCCTGAAGTACTGGTCCAGGTCAAAGTAGGTGGAGTCTTCGGCCGGGATGCCCAGGTAAACGAAGTCGTTGCCGTAGAAATGCTGGTTTCCGATGCTTCCCTGTTTGGAGTGAGCGGCGTTCAGGACGTGAGTGATTCCCAACCGCACCAGGGCCGTTTTGTTCTGGCCACTGCACTGACAACACAACAGGAACATTATCACACCAGAAAGTATATAGTTTTAGTGGCAATAAATTAATCAATAGCATTTTAAGTAACATCATCTGTAGTATATGTCTTTATCTATTTAGTTTTATGACAATTATACAGACATTGATGCCTAATTAAGACCCATTGTGTAACTTTAGACAAAAGAGTTGAACAAAAGCATAGTTTTTCACTTCGGATGTTTGATGTTTGCTGCACTGTAAAAACACAGAAGGCCAATAAGCTACATTAACTTACATTAATATAAAGAGAGAGGGGAAAGAGAGTGAAAAGAAGAGAAGAGAAAGGGATGAGAGAGAGGAGAGTAGAGAAAGCGAGAGGAAGAGAGGGAGGAGAGAGAGGATAGAAAGCGAGAGGGAGAGAACACAGAGGAAGAAAGATGGAGTAGAAAGAGGAAGAGAGAGAGGGAGAGAAAGAGTGAGACAGATGGAGGAGAGAGGAGGAGAGAAAAGAAAGAAAGAGGGATAGAGAGGAGAGAGAGGGAGGAGAGGAAGAGAGGAGAACAAGAAGAGAAAGAGAGAGGGAGAAAAGAGAAAGAGGAGAAAGGAGGAAGGAGAGAGAGAAGGGGGCAGATGGAAGAGAGAGAAGGATGAGAAGAGGAAGTGAGAGAAAGAGAGGGAAAAAAGAGAGAGAGGGGGAGACAGATGGAGGAGAGAGGGAGGAGAGAAAGGGAGAGAAGAGAAAGAGAGGGAGAGAAAAGAGGGGGACGGATGGAGGAGAGAGGAAGAGAAGAGAAGAGAGGAGAGAGAGAGAAAGACAGATAGAGGAAGACAGGATGAGAGAGAGGGGAGACAAATGAAGGAAAAAGAGGGAAGAGAAAGAGAAAAGAAAGAGGGAAGGATGAGAGAAAGGCAGAGAAGAGAGAGAGGGAGATGGATCGAGGAGAGGGGAAGAGAAGAAAAGGCGAGAGGGAGAGAGAGAGATGGATGAGAGAGAGGAAGAGAAAGAAAGAGGGAGGAGAGAGAGAACAAGAGAGAGGAAAAGCAAGAGAGAAAAGAAAGAGATTGCGGTATCAGGCAAGATCAGTTGTGCTGCAGAAAAACATGAGTTTACTTTATTTACATATTACAGTGCAGTAAAATCTGAGATCTATTATGACATCACAAAAGTGTTAAATTCAGCACAGTGTTTTCTGAGGCTCAGAGGGGAAAGAATAGTATCTCACAGACAAAACACAAAGGACATCAATGCTAAAAAATAACATTAAAACTCAATTATACCAAATATTAACTGAACTAGGACAAAAACGTGATTATTCGCCTCAAAATAAAAAACACTAGCAACAATACTGCAACATTAAATAGCCTACTTCAATAACACTAAATACTGAATTCTCTTGTTAACTTACATGTTTCCGATGTAGATATTGGGCCACACTTCGTCGACTTGTCCCAGATGTAGCTTGCAGGAGTCCAGCATTTTCTGCAGATCCTTGACGGTGAGGTACTCTTTCCTCTTTCGTCGGTGGGACATCATGTTGGATCCGGGATAAAGCCGTGTTTTTGGACAGGATTCAGGCCCGAGCGTGTCTGCGGCGGGACGACGACTGCAAACAGGTGCTGCTCCCAGGCACAAATTTAGAATGAGGCGCAGAGGCTAGTCTTACAAAACACAGCGCCATTTACACTGCTCAGGATAGTTTGAGAAAGTTATTTTTATATATTTTAATAATCATCTTTATCTTATCTAATGCTTGAACAGTGTTGAATAAATGTCCCAATGTCAAAATAAATCAAGTAACTATGAGCTATAAAAACAAATAATTCAGAGCAGATCAGAGTTCACCTTATGTGGTAGTGTTGTGCATTCGAGTCTGTGTTTTTATTGTTTTTAGGCAAATTATTTGAAGCTGGGCACCTGGTTTTCGCTGCAAGTCCACAAAAGTGAAACTGAGGTGAACCGTTGAAGCACAGCCAATCAGAACACCGCTTTCAGCTTTATTTGATTTAGACCAGTGTTTCGCAACCAGGGGTGCGTGGCATTGTTTTAGACTTTAAATTGAGGTTATATTAACTGGTATCTAAGTTTTTTGTAGTCTGTTTGAATCCGTTTGAAGAATTTGGGAAGATTTTGGAACGTGACATTCACTAAAACTAGAAAACAGAATGATGGGAATACAAAAATGACATTATATTGTTGGAAATCCACTCATTTAACATAAACCAAGAAAGGGGGTTTTCGGAACGCAAGGCTACGCTTAAGAGGTACAAAAAGGTTGGGAAACAATCATTTACTTTTTGATGGGGGAAAAAAGTGTATTAAGTACAAGAAAAGAGTCAGATACTCCAACTTTAAGTGACATGTTTGATATAGCTAATGTATGCTATTATAAAATAAAAAGACACATTGTGAATGCTTTATAAATGTATATCTTGCTCAGACTCCTTCAATGTGTTGGTCTGTTTTGTAAGAGTCAAAAAAAACGTAAAAGTATATACTTTATGTTTTATATACTTCACTTTACTATACTTCACTTTTCAGAGCAAGATGACCAGACGTGTGGGTTTTATATCCAAGGCAAACATTTCTGGCTCCATTAATTCAAAGAAGTAAATGTAATTAGTAGCTTATACGTTTGTTTGTTTGTTTGTTTGTTTGTTTGTTTGTTTGTTTGTTTGTTTGTTTTTTGTTTGTTTGTTTATTTATTTAGTTTACCAGGAGGTCTAGATAAATCTCTTTTTTGAGGGAGACCTGGCAAGAGGCACCACTGTACAAATCAGTGAAGATTAGAACCACGATAACATAAAAAGTCAATATACAGCTCAAGAATGGTCTATTTATATAGTACTTTTATACCTTTCCAGGCACTCAAAGCGCTTTGTAATCTAGTATCCTCTCACCCAGTGTAACAGACACTGAGCAATGTGAGTTAAGTGTCTTGCCAAGGACACAATGACAATCTACTCTTGTCGTCCCACTGAGGCACCAGATGTTCTGACGGTCTCCATCCAAGTGCTAACCAGGCCTAACTGGCTTAGCTTCTGAGATCTGACGGATGACCACAAGAATGACTTTTGCAACTTTCAGTGAAGACATTTTAAAAAAAAAACTTAAAAGAAATCAGTGGAATGATTTCCAGAACTTTTAAGATTTTTGAATATTGTTTTAAGCCCAGGGAGCTGCATATGAGACGCTGTTCTGTCCAGTTCTGTGTTAATCCTGGCAACTTGAACAGAAGTTACTGTGAGGAACACGAGTTATAACCACTGTTTGCTCAAGTCTGATGGCAGTTGTATGGCTTATATTAAAATAAGTCAATGCTGCATACAAATGAATCAAAAAAACATTTATTTATGTATATGATAATTATCAGCATTACTAAGGAGCACACCTCACTCATGCAGACAAATCTGGCCCAATGACACAACAACACAGCTGCGGTTAAAGTAAGTCACGCTTTATTACTCTTGTTGCGAAATTGTCCACAACATTTGACCCAGTTTTTAATGCAGCTGATGAACTTCTCAGGGAAAGTCCAGACGAAAGAGAAACAGTCAAACTCCACACAGAAACTCTCAGGATTCACTCGCTGGACCTTCCTGCTGTGAGTGTTTGAGCTCCCATCCAAGTACTAACCAGGACCAACTCTGCTTAATGTTCGGAGATCAAACAAGTTCAGTTACGGCGTTATGACCAGTTTGTAAAGTGTTATGACCAGTTTGTAAAGTGTTCTGACCAGTGTGTAAAGTGTTCTGTTCTGACCAGTGTGTAAGTGTTCTGACCAGTTGTAAAGTGTTCTGACCAGTGTGCAGTCTTAGTTTAAAGTCCAGAGCTCGAAGCTGTACGAGAAAGCCTTTGTTTGGGAAAATCCACCTGTGCTCTTTGACTGTGAGAATAGCGCCCAGCAGAGGCAGGCGGTGGTACTGCATGAGGAAGGACAGGACCAGTGAGGCCGATCTGCTCACGCCGACAGCACAGTGCACCAACACTCGACCTCAGGGACACAACAGAGACACGGTTCAGTCAAAACACTGTTTTATCTTACAGGCAAAGATAGTTAACAGGTTCTTGTCTTTTTAGTAGAAGGTCTTGCCAAGTAAGTTCCCTAGTATGGCATTAAGTATATATCTAAAAATGATTTGACTATGAGTAGAGCTGTGCAGTATATCATATTTTTAGATAATTTTGTGAATGTTGTTGTCAAGATATCCAAAAATTGAATATTGAGTATCGTGTATAGTTAAAATTTCTACAAAAAATGCCAATTAAGTATAGAAATTGAGAAAAATTGTGTTATTAAGCAACATTTCACATTTGACTGACAATCGGTTGTCTTCATGTGACATAACATTCTCCAGGCCAATAATGTTTAACCAGGATCTTTGGATTTAAAACTGATTTAAAATCTAGTTTCAAATCAGTTTTGTTGTTGTTGTTGTTTTGTAATACAAAAAGGGAAGTCTAGTCACTAATAAAAGTCACCAGATTGAAATAGTTTGAAATGATCTTTTAGATAAAGTATAAGTTAATTAATGAGAAAAAGTGTCTCTTGCTCACCATCTGAACATCATCACAATCTACAACATGAATGGAACCTATTGACGTAATAATCCTCTGAGGATCGTGTTATCAAGATGTGCTCCAAAATGATTGAGATATTATTCTTTATCAATATCGCCCTATGAGTGTTTTGCTCAAAAATACATTAAAAACATGCTTTGTTACAGTGAGAGGGCGCACCTCTCCACAGATCTGATGTTATCTTCGTGAAGGTGAGTTTAACATTCAACTGGCTAAACACCATCAGTGGAGGCCATGACAGTCGAGTGTTTCCCTCATCGGGAAATGTATTAAAGCTCCATTTACACATCTTCATAGAGGAAAGGATTAAATCTATATTGCCCAATCTGCTAAATAAGGCTGGACAATATATCGTCTTGCAATATATGTAATACAATTTGCTGTATAATATTGTATCTTGTAGCACCAACATCACAATACTTTTAAGTATGAATAAAAGTTAAAGAGTTAAAACCGTTAAAAGTACATTTAGAGTCTGTTGCATATGTCACAGTCAAATCTGCTGTTCACATCAGGATTATTAACACCAAACTTGTGATCCATTAAAAAGGAAAGACATTGTGTATTACAACCCAACCATTCATTTGATTTAAATGTAATTATATTTGAAGAAGTTTCACCTTTTTATTTCCGCAGCATTGTAGTTCCTATTAATATTGGAACTACTGTTTTGCAATACACATTGACTTTACTATTATTTATCAATAAGTTGTTGTAAAAATATCACATTACTTAATTAATATTGAGGCACAATATCCTAGGTATTGCAGTAATTGAGTCTTGTTCTGTGATCTTATCATGAGTAAGTAAGTGTTTTGTCCCAGCCCTAATGCTAAAGCAAATGCTCAAAACTCGTCTGTTCGATTTATTTATGGACTTGAAAACAGTAATGAGCAATGTTAGAACATGATAAAAAAAAGCCAATTGTACCTAATATTTGTCCTTTACTTGGGGCCGATCAAAATAGTTTTAATACAGAAGCTAGATTTTGTGGTTACCTCCCTGATTCTTCTTAATTAATATAATTTTGAAATAACAATTCTCTAGTAATTTGTTCCTAAAAAGCATGTTTACTGTCCTGCTCACTTACCTTCCTCCTGCAGGGCACTGTGAATGAACTCAGCTGAAGCGCTGAAGTATTTGTAGAGGTTAAAGGTCGGCGTGTCGTCAGCGGAATCCCATAATACACCACAGAGGGGCCGTAGAAGTCCGGACCGCCCTCACTGTGGGGCCGCCCGTGTGCTGCGTTCAAAACATGAGTAATTCCCAGCTTCCAGACACTGTAGCGATCATTGGCAACAGTCCTGCACAGAAAGAAAAGGCTCGGACAGTCTTCATTTATTTAGTTTTAGTTTTAGAGCACAAACATTTTTTGGACTTGAACTGTGTCATAACATTGTTCTTGCAATAAACTGAGCTCCTGCACCTACAGTTTGTTACTCAATCTATTAGGATGGTGAAGAAACAGCAGTAACTGATGGAAAGAAACTTGAAACGTAGCTTACTGAGTTTCTTGATTAGATGAAGCCGTAAACAAAAATGTCTTAAATTCACATCAAATTTAACATTACCAGTCCTTTTCTGGTCCAGTAAACTTTGCATAAATAGCACTTTAAATCTGATATTTATAAATATCTGATTTCCTTTTCACATTCTTGTTTCCTCCAAAGCATCAGTGTGGATTGCCCACACAAAACTCTGTGCGAATCATAAACAGGTGCTGCTCTCTCACCTCAGCTCCTCCTTTCACCTTCTCCTAATGCTTTTCCAGCAGTCTGCTTTGTTTGAAGTAGATTTAGTCATGGAGTCTAGAGAGTGAGCTTCACTTTAAGTGCTAAAAACATGTTATAGTCTGAGGAAAATGCAGCTTTTGAACACGAGAGGCTAATTATTTCGTGTCAGTTCATTTCATGGCTTGTCATGTCATGTCAATAGACACCAGACACTCTTTGGTTTAACTTTAGTTTGTGATTTTATTAAACCATAAATGTTGACCCCAAATCAATTCAAAATAATATAAGGGCCAATTAAATCGTTTTCATATAAATAAATATCAATAAATAAAGGTCAATAATGCAATATTATTATTTTTATAAATATTTTAGTCATAATTATACATTTGTTCTTTAACACCCTCTAGGTTTTGTAAAATATTGATCCCAAATAAATTATTCTTAGTAATGATATTGATATTAATATTGCACATGAAAATTATTTCATTGGCTGTACCTGATGATTATTATTTTTACGATTCAAAATGGGATAAATATGTTTTATGTCATAATATGAAAAAATATAGCTAAAAGATTAGCTTTTTTATGGAAACTTTCCTGAGTAGGCCCTCCTCCAGGCCAAAAGTCTGTTCAAAGTAAAAACACAGATTTGGATTCTTGTTTTAATGCAATAAAGAAATGTTGGCTAAATGACAAAAACTTGCTTTTTTTCCAAATATAGTTTGTCAAAAAGGTACACAGTGCACTATTAAGTTAATGAAAACAAATACTTTAAGTGTATGTGTAAGTCATGGAAATGTTGACAGGTGTTTTAAAAAAAATCATCGAAAATCATAAAATACCATCTGTATGAACCTTATTGTGTCCCTCCGAACCTCCAAAAACACTGATATCAGATTCAGTAAATCATCACCTGACTCTTTCTTAGCATTCTTATAAATCTTGCTCATTTCAACTGTCAGCATTAGCTTGTTTGAGAAACGCTAGCAGTTGTTTATCACTTAATTGCATTTCCTTCTGCCGCCAGTAGATGGTGTTGGATCCTCCGTTGGAAAAGTGGTGCACCTTTAGTAAAACTACATTACTGTACAAATAAAAAAAAGACTTACATGTCACCGAGGAACAGATTGGGCCAGACTTCGTCCACATGGTTCCCTACGCGTTTCCCGCCGTACAAAACCTTCACGAGCTCTTTGACAGACGGAGTGTCGGAGTTAGCTTTAGTGTTTTCCA
Organism: Mugilogobius chulae; assembly: GCA_038363315.1. Classification (NCBI taxonomy): domain Eukaryota; kingdom Metazoa; phylum Chordata; class Actinopteri; order Gobiiformes; family Gobiidae; genus Mugilogobius; species Mugilogobius chulae. The sequence goes on along the minus strand of CM076401.1, from coordinate 20,535,285 downwards.
TGAACCGACCGTTAAACCTGCAAGTGCGTGTTTTGTGTGAGCCTTTACTTTCAACATGACGGTACTGACAAGAACAGCCACAAGTTGAAGTCACTGGTCTTAATTTACACTGAAGTGCTTTTCAAATTAAAAGACAACCTAATACATGTCTACTAATTTTCTTAACTATGAGAAAATGTTATAAAAGATAATCAAAATGCTTTGAATTTGTAATGCTCCTAGGAATCAAGTAAAGATAATAAATCAAGATTCTGTGAAAGGATGAGGTATGGACAAAGATGATACAATCTAAATTAACTTTGCATTAAAACAGTATTTAGAAAACAAAATCAGAACAAGCTAAAAGTGGCAAATTATCTTTGTGATAAGTAGAACTAACCTATTTATTCTATAAATTCAAATTATGCTGATGCAATAACTTTGTAATATTATATTGGTATTGTTTTGAATTGTGATGTGTTGAATTGAACTCTTTAAAAATAGGTCCCCAGGAAAAATAGTAGTTGGCTAAAGGGACTCCTAATTTATTTATTTATTTATTTATTTATTTATTTATTTATTCGATAAATAAATAAACAAATATATGAACAAATAAGCAAACAAATTTAAAAAAAGAAAGAAAGTAGTAGTAAAGAAGAAGTAAATCCTCAGATCAATGTAATAAATCAATATTGGAAAAAAAAAATACACCCTACGTATTATGCTATTTAATTTGGATAATGTATTAAAAAATTATTATATCTTCGTATTTTGAATAATTATTTGTCTAAATGCCGCTTATCTCGTCTCTACTAAGCTTTCAGGACTGACATAAAAATTATAAGTTTGCAACACTTGCAGTAGCCAGCAAAAAGACATACTGTAGTACTGTATGAAGCCACCAGAGATCGCCCTTTGAAGTCTGATTACAATTTACGCTGCGCCTTTTTTCCAAACATTACCGCGCGCTCTGTGTTTGGTGACAGCATCAGTGATGCTAATGCTAATGCTAACTAGCCCTGCTGCCTGTGCGAAATGATTTCATACGAGCATCTGTTTTTACATCAACGCGATCACTACGGACTGTCCCGCCATGTCACGAAGTTAGCTAATTTATAGTCCTTCTTCTTATCTTTACGTGCTACGTTTCAATCCCGGTACGTATTTATTTTGATTAAACTTGATTGTTGAAAAGCTAGCTGGTGGCTAATGCTAGTGTGAAGCATTGGAAAAGGGGAGTTGTTTTGCAGGATTTTGGTATTGTTTACTAAAAGAATGGTTTAGATAGAACTTTATTAATTAGGAAAATATTCACTTAACATGCTGGCTTAATTTTTTACACAGAAATGTGTATTTTTGCCTGACAAGTCCTTGAAATTATCTTACAACTGAGCCTTGACTTGATTCATGCATTTCTAACAAACTAATCAGATTTGACTTAACCTTCTCATGTTTTCTTACTGACACAACCTTTTCATTGCATTAGTTGGATCTAGAGCAAGTATAGTTTTATAGTATACACAAAAGTGGAAAGAGTTTTGTGTTGTGGGGTGTGGTGGATTTTAATATTTGCAAAGTCCAGGAGTCAGTTCTTGCCTCACTATTTACATTTGCGTGGTTTATTGGGTTCTACAGAGCTGGATTTAGACATGTTTTATGAAAGCAAAAGGGGAATGGTCATACTTTTGCAAGAGAGGCGTTTTGCATTTGCTGATGCAGTGGAAGTGAGGGGATTACTTCTCCTCAAGTCCTATGATTTGCGAGTGAGTGCAAACAGAATCATTTGCCAGCACAGTGAAAGCCACAGGAAGAAATCAGAACAGAAGGTAACTTTTTCATAATATAAACTTTAAATTTTAGCTATAATAAACGTTCACAGTTACTGTATTCTGGCTATGCAATACCTGCTTGAAAATGTTGCAACTGCATGTAATTTCTCAATTTGAGTTGGCACATTTATCAAATATCAAAGGCTGCACTTATATAGATAACAGAATGTCTCCGCAAAGAATATCTTTTTATAGATATAAGTCTTCTAAAATCATTTTCTAAAATAGATAGGAATCTAGTATCAGTTTATCAGTTCAGATTACAGTCTGTTTTCAAATGGTAGCCTTCTGAACTTGTTACAGTGCAGTCTGAACAGAAAACATACACATAAATATACTGCTAATCTAATCGCAATTGGCTCTGTGCATGGAACATCAGTTGCTTGTTTTGTTCAAAATAGCTAACTTCTGTACATACAAGCTTTCTGTTAGTGTTAGCATTTAGATACAAACACGTCTCTTTTTAAACACACAAATGTCTTATGGTGAAATATTCTTCTGATTTGTAAAGTTTTTAGTGTGTTTTCTGTAACATTCACTACAACTCACTGTCACTGTCTGATCTTCTGAGTATTTATCATTTTAAGCTGGTGTAGGAAAACCTCATAGAAATGAACTGAACAGGAAATGCTTGTATGTATGTACAGTTAGCTATTTTAAACACGAACAAGCATCTTGAAGTTTCGGTTATTAGTAATGATATTAAATGAATACTCCACTGTGAAACTTTTATTTCCTCTATTGTGATATGGGCATGACACACTTCACTGATCTTTCTTTAAAGGTACATTATGTAACTTTTTGCATAAAAAATAACTTAAAAATAAGCTAAATACGTTTTTCTAGTTCAAATGTGTTTGTGACACTAAATAAAAATAACAACCCAAACTAATGTAGCTTTTTTTTTTCACTTTATGGCAGAAAATATATTGATCCTTCCAAAGAATATTCTATAAAATCATTGCATCTATCTATTTGTATTGAACTGTACTTTTCACCTCCAGAAAGTTACACGTTGCATCTTTAAATTGATTGATTGATCATACAATTCTTTGTTGTCTGTTCTGGTATTGTTACGCCTATCCTCTATTTTTGCTTAAAATGTTAAGGCAATTGTCTACAAGTTATTTCTTCAATTAACTAAAGGGGAAATACCTTTATAAAAAAATGTCCAAGTTCTGTTCGGGATGATATATGTAGTTGTTCACCTCACAAAGACTAAAGAAGACATTTGAACTAAATCATTTTTGTTTGTCTGTTTATATAATCATACAAGTAAATGAAAATAAACTGATGTGGAAAAAGTATGTATTTAAATCTTTCTTACTCATCCTTTGCTTTCACTGTGAGTCTCATAAACCTTTGCATATCACAGTTTTCACATGCATAGCACAGATTTAGAAGGGTTTTTCAGACACAAACAGTCATACAGTGACTCACATGACAAGTTAAGCTGTTTAATAAATAGATTAAGTAAATGATAGATTTATGTTTTGCAATAAACATAATAAATAAATAAACTATGAAGGAAAAAGTTGGATACACAAGATTTAATATGAACTTTGTATGATCTTAATATTGGTATCAGCTATGTCGGTCCTTGGCTACACAGAGAAAAGAAAAATACCAATATTGACTCAAAGAATTCCTTGTTATGCATTTCATCAGTGTTTCTATATCTTTTCTGTCCTGAAGGTGTGGTGCCATGACGCAGCTGAGTGTGCGGCGCTGGACCCCCAAACACGTGGCCAAATGGCTGAAAGACGAGGGCTTCTGCGACTACGTGACCTGCTGTGTAACCGGCACAGACTGGACGGGACCAGCCTCTTGGCGCTGAGCGAGTACGACCTGCGCTCGCCTCCGCTCGAGCTCAAAGTGCTGGGGACATCAAACGCCTCATGGTGTCCATCCGGAAGCTACAAAAACAAAACCTGGACGTCCTGGAGGAGCTCGGGCTGCCCTTTGACGGACACTCGCCCACAGGTACTGCACAGGAAGTAAAAATAAACACAAACATTTCCATGAGGATGTGTTTTAAGAAACCACATTTGCAAAATAAGACTGGAACCATATGCTTACAGTGAATTGGGCATAATATAGTGTGTATTGCAATTGTGATAATTAAAGCTGGTCTACCTGACTTTGTCTTTTACGCCAAAAATTGTAAACACAGCACTTGGTGAGGAAAAAAAATCACTCAAGAGACAAAAGCAGTGGTCTGATTGGCTGTGCTTGGGTGGTCCACTCCAGTTTCACTTAGCTATTTCTAAAATGGTCGTCTTAAGGTATAATTACAGCCAAAAATCAAGTGGAAATTAGGGATGGGAAGGAGTTTGAAAACCTCCAAATTGTTGAAAAAAGTGTGCAGCAATCGAATCGAATTGAAAGGCTAGAATCGATCAGTTTGTTCATGCTCACTTGCAGTCTCTGGCGTACACACACTATAGTTGTAAAATGTAAAAAATAATATAATTAAAACCTTGATGTCTGAAGAAACAAAGCGTGGAATTATGTCCAGACCTGACTGAATGTCCATTATTATGTTGCTTTAACATCTGATGGGTGAACCTCTAAATATTGACACTAAATATGATGTTCATAAAAATACTGTTCTGAGCACTAACAGTGGCTTTGTTTTAAATGTAATTTAATATGCTTTATGTTGTGTTTTAAGGTAAAAAGAAATTTTAATATACATTAATATAAATTGAAGAAAATTGAAAATCGGGCCTGCAAAATCAAAAACTGAATCGAATCGTGACTTAACCATTTGCCAGGGAGTGCTTGGGATTATTGCAAATTTAAAGAAAAGTACAATTGCAAGTATTAGAATGTGAAAAATATTCTTGTTATTTGAGGCACATTTTACATGTTAAGAAGCAATTTTTGACATGGAAATGATCAAAACAATAAATGCAATGGTTATAAATCAAAATATAATGATTAGAGAAAAAAAAAAAAAAAACATGCATAGAGTGTACTTCATGTGTGAGATCATCTATTGGAATGCCAGTGTTTAAAGGTCTGTACTCGATTTTTGCCGTCTTAAAAACTATGCTATTATATATATATTTTTTTACTACTGTCGTCATGTCACCTAACACATTCTGAACCTCACACTTCTTTCCCACAATGAGTTTATAAGCGCTTTTCACAACTTTCAGTAGCCAGCATAAGTTAAGCCGTGTCTTTAAGTAACAGAAGCTAGCTCAGACTAAACAGAAACAAACCACTCTATTATTAGACAAGAAGGAACATGCAAACCCATTTTAACTCAAATTACAATCTTTGACCTTTTATATGTACTGATGAGAAAACAGTCCAATTATAAAAAACTAAAGATTCAGTATTCAAAGTCTTCTCTTTAGGTCCTGGTTTGGAGTGGTTGTGTAACGGGAGGAGCTCGAGACTGTGACAGCACCGACACGGCGCCGGTCGGAGAGAGTACCACACAAACCAGTACACCAACGGGAAGTACAAGAGCGCCCCCCGCAGACTGGACCCGGAATACTGGAAAACGGTTCTGAGCTCCATCTACGTGGTGTTCGTTTTCGGCTTCACGTCGTTCGTCATGGTGATCGTTCACGAGAGGGTCCCCGACATGCGCACCTACCCCCCACTGCCAGACATCTTCCTCGATAGGTGCGTTCTCTGGTCAAGTTTTAACAATTAAAAGGCACTGTTTTGACCTGATTTAATAATGTAAACTGTATTTTCCAACAGTCACATGATTTGTTCATTCATCCAGTGTATTCTGTACTTTATAATGTATGATAATGTTGAGTTTTGAAGCACTTTTCACAACTTCAGAAGCCCAAATGAGTCAGAATATTATATTGCAAGTTAAAAGACACAAATTACAGAAAATGTGTTCATATGTGAGCTTTAGCCATGTTGAACCAAATTATTTCCTCATCAGTAATGCACCTGGAGTTGTATTTATTTTTATTACTTCGTTCATGCCTTTCAAGTTATCTCTCTTCTGAGCCTCAAAAATCACTCAATTTCAAATCCTAAGGAAGTTGCATTCATATAAGCAGGGTCTCACTTTTACCAGAAGCTACTTTGTAAAAGGAAACTGCGGGACTACTGTTAGCATGACCAAAAATGACTGATAAAGAAAGATGAAAATAACGTGCATGTTAAAGCTATATGAAAACATAATATATTAGAAGTACACAATTAGCATAAAGAACATAAGTAAAATATGCAGTAAAAATAAATTGATAATAATAGGTATAACTAAAATCTTAGCTACTGGAATAGTGGCAGCTACTGATACTCCGACAACAGGTTGAGACCCTATATAAGCTTGGATTTTTGTTATTATTTATTACACATAGAACCAGATTGTTTGGTGATTCGCACCTATGCTAACAAAGTAAATTTGTATGTTGTTTCTGCCTTCAGTGTGCCTCGTATCCCATGGGCCTTTGCGATGGCCGAAGCCTGTGGAGTTATTCTCTGTAACATCTGGATCCTGGTGCTGCTGCTCCACAAACACAGGTATTTTCCTGGACTGACGAATACCAATTATACATTTAAAAAGTGCTTGTCAAAATGTGTAAAATACAATCTGTAACATTTAAATAACAATTTCTTCAATATAACAGATGTATAAGACAAAGCAAATAGTGAAGTTAACAATAAAAACACAATTATTCATAGTTATTCCTAATTAGAGTGACTACCTTTGGATTAAAGGAACCCTGACTATAAGATAAATGTGGCTAAAACACTAGTACTGGTCATGTTACTAAAATAAATTGCAAACAAAATATAACTGCTTACTATTTTTATAAAAATGTCATTTTTAGGTTGTTTTCAGCACTGGGCGCCGCCATTTGGTTGATGACATAAAATAGTGTTGCCATGGTTACTCCTGTGGTCCCATCGTTTACAGTTGCCACAAAACATCACTGACAGTGTCCAGTTCTTGTCTCTTCCTCTTGATTATCTTCAGTTTTACTAGATTCCACATAATCGTTCTGTATTTGGCTTTGCTCCGGCTCAAACTGAAAAGATTTAACTGACAAATTCATGTTGCTTAGTTACCTGCTAACGCCTGTTACCTTGACAACACTATTTTATGTCATAACCACAGGAAAATGGTAGCCTCCATGTCATTTCTTTAAAACACTATTTTAAAACAACCAACACTTCCAAGGTATTTGTCCTGTATTTATATAAGTGATGATATTATAAGTGTTTTAGGGTAGACATGCGATTATAGCCAGGGTTCACTTTAAGAACTGTTTTTGGGAGATTATTAGCTGTGTTGCCCTTGGTGACACGTTCAGATGTTCTTGTTGTTGTTGTAGATCCATTTTGCTGCGGCGCTTGTGCAGTCTGATGGGGACAGTCTTTATGCTGCGCTGCATCACCATGTTCGTCACCTCGCTCTCTGTCCCGGGACAACACCTGCAGTGCTCCAGCAAGGTAACAACACAGGGCTACGCAAACATGCATCAATCAATCAATCAATCAATCTAAATACAACTTTGAGTAAGCTAATGATAGATTTTGCATAATATTTAAGGTTCAGTAAGAAGCATGTAAGATCTTTTTCAGCTCATCATAATGGATTTTGTTTGTGCTCAGATGTACGGCGACATGTGGGCCAAGCTGCAGCGTGCCGTGGCGATCTGGAGCGGTTTTGGGATGACTCTGACCGGGGTTCACACCTGTGGAGATTATATGTTCAGCGGACACACTGTGGTCATCACCATGCTCAACTTCTTTGTCACTGAGTGTAAGTCGACAAGTGCATAATAACTACTGACCCTAAAGGTGCACTGTGTGAGGTTGTTGGTGAATAGTCTGCAGTCTTGCTTTAAGGTTTGATATCTCCATGGAGACAGGCATGTGGCACTGCCAGGTCAACCTAGCAGTAGAGCTGTGCCATTTATCAAATTTTAGATAATATTGTGAATGTTGTTTCTAAGATATGCAAAAATTGAATATTGAGTGTATCGTGCAGTAAAAACATCCTACAAAAGAGCAGATTTCTAATAAAAGTTAAATAAATGATGCTTTCTAATACTGTAGATGCTACCAGTTTATATTCCTATTAGAATTAGTTCAATTAGTAATTCAGAGCAGTTCACAAAACAGCAAAATTAAGATTTCTGCACTTGTAATTCATTTGACACATATTTGTTTGACATTTCAACAAACTGGGAAAAAAATACCAACTTAATTTTGAAAATAGTAAATATGTGCTTAGAATAAAGAGTATTTTAGGTTTTGAGTTGATTATTATTGGTTTGAACTAAGAAAGGAACAAGCAAAAAATCTTGTTTTACAAAAATAAGAAAAATACACACCGACTTTAATTTATTTGAAAAACACCCTTCTGTTCTTGAAATAAGGGCTACGTTTTTTGTTGTATTGTCACATTTTTATATTAAGAGAGTCAAAACGTGAAGTTTAGTCAACCAGTTTTAGGCTCATTGGAATATTTAAGGTCATTTTTATAATGTCACAAATTTGAAGACAGGTTTTAACACATTTATGTTGGACTCACAAATTATCGCCCTAATATCGTTATCGAGATATCCCAAAAAATTATCAAGATATTTGTTTTTGTCAATATCGCCCAGCCCTACCTAGCAGTCAGATCTGTGGATGTTTTCAAGGTATTTTTAAGCAGAAATTAATTTTTGGATAGATGTTTAATGCCATAATAGGAAACATTCTAGATATAACAATAACATCACCACAGAGTCAAGCCAGGGACAGTCTCCTTAACAGAAAAGTTACACAATGCACCTTTACAACTGGAGCCAAATTTTACAAAACAGAATAAGCTAACATTGTTTTCTTATAATTAAAGTGTAAATAACAGTGTAACAGCAACAAGACACAATAAATAGATACATAATAAATACATTAAGCACACCCGTGCAATACATTTACATTTGAACTGAAATTAGACGGTAAAAATAATGTACCTCACCACATATTTACTGAATATGCTCTAGGGCAAGCCTATTCAACTTAAGGCCCGGGTGCCAAATCGCCCCTTCAATGATATGATCCTGCCCTCATTCGTTTTCATAATATTGCAAAAACATTTTTTCTTTTGTTTGTAGATTTAGTTCTGGGTAATTATTCAAGAAATAGTGGCAAACTTTAACTTATTAATGAGCCAAAAAGTGCCTGAAAAGAAGATTTGCCTTGTAAATGTAGTGCCTTTTTCCTTGTTTCTTTGTTTCCAGTGAGAAAATGTTGCATTTTTCATATTTTAGCCAAGCAATCCATTTAGCTCTCGTTGTTTTGGTAACTTTAGTTGAAGATATTAAAATATGTCGAAATTATTCACTCACTATCCAATTTGACCTTATTTTTACAGAGTATATTTCAGTCCTGATTTAATTCTGCTTTAGATCTTGTTTAGTCCTGGTTTTAAATCTGGTTTAATGCGGAGATTCTCCTAGTTCAGATTTGGTAATTGTTGTTGGTATGGCTATAAAATATATTTTAGTACATCGTCAAAAATGATGATGTATTGTGCAACTACAACCGGCCCAGAAGCCATGGTCCTCGGTAAAATCTGGCCCTCTGAAAGATAAAGTTGAATAGCCCTGCTCTAGGGCAACCCTGGGTCCATGTTTTTGAGAATTAGTGTTACTCTATATAGGCTACTTTTTGTTTGATTAATTTGCTGTAGCTATAGTGCTTCTATTTTGCTTGCTGTTTTAATATTTATTACAATTTATGAACTAAAACTACATTAAAGGGAATGGGCTTGGTCTTTTTCTTTAAACCAATGACCGAATATGGCCCTTGGGAACAATAACTGCCCACCCCAGCCCCAGCTCTACGGCTTGCACAGTCTAGTCGACTAGAAAGGTCAAGCGTAACTAGTTAAAGAAATGGTTGACTAATCAAAGGACAAACAAATCAGTCTTAATATCAGTCTTAAGAAAAAAGCTTTTTGATCTTGTGTTTCTACATTACAGTAAATGTTAGTTGTGCCCTCTTCCTGCAAAAGAGATTCTGAATGTCAGTGGGACTTTTCTGGTTAAATAAAGGTCAACTACATGTCCCATACGTCACAGACTCATTCTGCATCTCTGTGCTGTTCTTCTGTCTGAGGTGCATTGTTCCATCACCTGCGCATGCTCCGTGTGCCCCAGAGCACATCGTGTCCTCACTTTGGAACCACAGACTGTATTAAATCTGAAATACTGTCTACGATTGGAACACACAGACAGTCCACCCAAAGCACTTTGTCCAGCTGCATCCAAGCACACAGACCATGGAACAGACTCTGTAGATCTACACAGAGATTAGGGAGAAAGACTGGTCAGTGAGTAAGGCACCATAGAGAGTGTGTGATGTGTAGAACCAGGACTTCACATGGATTTGTGTTTCCTTCATTGTTTAACGCACTAACTAAACATTCCACAGCTCAGTGTGAGTGGCAGACTCATTTCAGCTGTATTCAAGCCTGACAAAGAGAGAGTCCCCGCCTCTCTCACACACACAAACAGATTATGACTTTGTTATTGCCTTATTTTGTAAAATCAAAGGGCCTATGCAGTGTTTCCCACAAGTTTATAAATAGACTATGGTGGAATGAGAGATCCAAAACTGATTGTATTTATTTAATGTAATTTTTGGGGTGTGAATGTCTCTTACTGCTTCTACTGATTAAAAACATTGATTACAGATTAAATATAATGACTTTTATGTGTTGATCATAATTCTCCAATCATAAAAGTATAATTTGTTTCACCATAAATGTATTGTCAGGTTGTTTTTAGCCTATGGGGGCAAAAATTAGACTATGGGGTGCCACAATAGACTCCTCTATTAATGGGAAACACTGGCTAATGTTCAGTTTTTGTATTATTGTATATTCTGGGTTTCACCTTCTAGAATTCATGGCAGTCATATTCCAGGTTAGAGGCAAGAGGCAGTTTTTCCTATTAACAACACTTTGCCATGAAATAATTAAAAAATAATTTCACAAAGTTAAAAAGTGGTTATTTCTGGGGAGACTAGACCCATTAAACTTTTCTATTACAAAAAAAACCCTGCATCTAAACAATATTCATTATAACTGCCCCTGTCTGATTGAATTAACTTTGGCTTGGATAATGTTGTGATCTCATCTTTAAACCCAGCAATTAGTAGGGCTAATGTTTTACCCATACATGACCAGCATTAGTAAGATGTTTCTAATAATAGCCTACGCTAAATGTATCGACTGGTCAGAGTCGACAGGACTAGCACTCTTGACTAGCCTACTGCTAAAATTCAAAGTTGTGCAACCTCTACTACTATGTTAATGTACAGTTATGTAAAAGTACAACACACTGCACAGTTTCCCCCTCATATTAAACAATTCCAATATTTGATTCAAATTGGAAGATAAAGATGGCTCATACTAAGGATGAGACGATTCACTTAAGCCACGATTTGATTCAGTTTTCAATTTTGCAGCCACAATTTTCGATTTTGTTAGTTTATCTATCTATTTTTTTTTATCTTAAGACACAAAATAAACCATAATACATGCGATTTAAAAGAAAGCCACTGTTGTTAGAGCCTAGAACTAGTGTTTTTTTTTTTTGTCAACATTCAAACAGTAAACCGTCATATTTAGAGTCCATATTTAGAGGTCCACCATCAGTTGTTAAGGCAACATAAGCACATTCACTCAGGTTTTGCACAAGTTCACACTTTTTTTCTTCAAACACTGTGACCTTATTTATATTATTGTTTGTATTATACAACTACAATGGACATGTGCTTTTGACATCCTGAAAATATAAGATATGATAATAAATGCCTTTGTCTTGGGGACAGGAGAATACTTGCTTTAGCACATAGATTACACAAACAACACCACATATTAGCATAAAAAAAACAAAGATCAAAAAGACCCAGGTGATTACAGTTTTCTTAGGCATTTAAATCAAGTTGTACCTTAATCGCACATTTCCTAAGCCTAACATCACAAGCAATTAAGTCTGTACGTGAGGCCATACCTGCTTGTCAAAGCCTGATCCCGTCAGATCTCAGAAGCTAAGCAAGAAAGGGCCTGGTTAGTACTTGGATGGGAGACCGCCGGAACACCAGGTGCCACAGTGGGACGGCAGGAGTAGATTGTCGTTGTGTCCTTGGGCAAGACACTTAACCCACACTGCCTCAGTGTCTGCGTACACTGGGTGAGTGGATCCCTCGCTGTAAAGCGCTTTGAGTGCCTTGTAAGGTGGAAAAGCGCTATATAAATAGAGACCATTTACCATTTACCATGCTAGGCTTAGGGTTTGTGCAATAAAAAATATGTTTATAGCTGACAGTCTGACTTTTTGAGTAATCTAAAGTAAATACAAACAAGTGGGCAGGTATATGTGGTAGGTAAACAAGAATGTTCCAAGCCTCTACTTCAGCTGCTCCTTTTAAAGCTGTATAATTAATTTTCCCTCCTGCTCTTCTTCCAGACACGCCTCGAAACTGGCACTTCATCCACACTCTGTCGTGGGTGCTCAACCTCTTCGGCATCTTCTTCATCCTAGCCGCTCACGAACACTACTCCATCGACGTCTTCATCGCCTTCTACATCACCACCAGACTCTTCCTGTACTACCACACGCTGGCCAACACCAGGGCCTATCAGCAGAGCCGCCGCGCCCGCATCTGGTTCCCCATGTTCTCCTTCTTCGAGTGCAACGTCAACGGGCCGGTCCCAAACGAGTACTGCTGGCCCTTCTCCAGACCGGCCATCATGCGCAGGTTAATCGGTTAGACTAATAAAGTGTTTTTTTTTGTTGTTGTTTTTTATTACAGCCACTTCTTACTGTGATGGACTGTGAAGACTGACTGATTTTACACTGCAAAAAGGAGTTTCTTGGCAGCTTAAAACGTCTTGAATTGATAGGGAATTGTCTTGATCTGAGCAGATTTGACTTGGCTTTTGCATTTTTTTTTATTTATATGCAAAACCTAGTCAACATTCAAGATTTCTCTAAACAATCAGCTGTTTTCACCCAGTTTGTCTGCTTTGATAAGTTTAAAATTAACATACCTAGCAACCACAACTCAAACTCCACATAAAACCTGTAATTTTCAACCTTTATTAGTCGATTTCTTCATAAATTGCAACTTAACTGCTGGAAAAAGTAGGAAGAATATTTACCTAAGGACTAAGACACCAAAGTAAGTCAAAATTTGAAAATTTTATAATCTGTGAATTGGTGTTTCCAGGGGTCTGCAACCTTTAGCAGCAAAAGAGTCGCAATGGCTCAGTTCAAAGAAAAATTTAAGTCAGAAAGAGGCACAGCTGTAGTTAAATAAAAATATACAAGGCAAAAAGGTGAATATACACGTTATACAAAGTAGGTCTCATTGCCTGACCAGCCAGTCTCTACACACTTTGACAGACACGTCACAAACCGTGAGGGTCTGAGATCAGAGCGCCGGGTTTCATTTCGGGGGCGGGCTTTCCGAGTGCGGAGTCAACCAATCATAGAAAACCCGGAAATTCCACAGAAACAGCGACCGCTAAACCTGGATGTTTTTCGTAAACATGTAGCTGCGAGGATTTTTTCAGTCTGAAGCCCTCTCAACATGGTTTGCAAACACAGGTTTTAAGGAATCGATACGCTTAGAAATGTGTGTTTTTGCAGTGTCAGGAGTTCATTTTTTAGGCATTACAAATATTACATTTCGTTACTATAAAACAACCCCTCCCTCTTGTTGGCATGGTCGGGATGGATAAGTCCTCCCTCTAGAAAAGTTACATAGTGCATCTTTTTTTAAACGAGCTAGACGGCTTGAATTAAGACATTTTAATTGTATTTTGAGTATATTTTGACTATATAACGTTCAATGTATTTCATATTTTTTTTTTTGTTTTTATCTATATGTATCATTCAAGCCAAAATAACTTACAGATCCAATCCTAAATGTAAGCCAGTTTTATACCAAAATACAAAATATAAGCAATTTAGTACAATTGAACTGTTAGATTTCGTTTTTTTACTTGTCAAATGTGTCTCAAACCAAGAAAAAAGTCTTAATCAGGCTGTTATAAGTTCTTTAGTTTAAGATGGTCCTTTTGCAGTGTATTCATCTTAAGCGGACATATTTAAGAGGTTTAAATAGCTTGAGCGTAAGATAATAGGTATATTTGAATCATTGTTGGACTTACTGGTTGAGGTAAAGTCTTCGTTTTTCATTGCAAATACATTGAAAAGTGATTATCTATACATTTAGCTTGACACTCTTTTTAAACCTCTTAAATATTCCCGTTTATCCATCATCGGGTCGACAACTTTATAACTGTTTTTCTCAAGTTGCCATTGGGACTTTGAAGCCGTTCCCAAAAACTAGAGCCATAGCATTTACGCTTCGTGCTAACGTTTATTACTCTGTGTGCATCTAACAATAACTGCTGGACTCAGAGCACTTTAACACAAAAATGAAGTAAGTAGAGACACAGCAGAGGCGTCAGTTCTGTCTCTCAAACATGATTACAATAGTGACCCCTAGTGCTAGAGTTGGTAATGACTGAAATGTGTAAGAATTAGCTCTGTATTTCCTCATTTAAAATCTATGGAGCTCACAGGGACATGTTTGTCAGTGTGAAAGAAGAAAGTAACATTAAAACATGTAGAAAAGAAACTTTTATTAAAGACCTATATTAAATTAGCATTTTGTGACTTTTCTGGTAAAGAGTCAGTCACCTGCTTGTTTCCATGGAGATGTTATTGCTTTGCCCAGAATGTTAAAATCAGATATTATATATTTTGAACAGGGATGGCTGTGTTATATCGGTATAGACCAGGGATTTCCAACCTACAGCTTGAGAACTACCAGTAACTCTCAAGCTGTCAAGTAGCTCCCCAAAGGATTTTGGATCAGACACATAACACTTTACGCAAAATTTGCTATAATACATGCCTATTTGTATTGCTAATGTGTCTTTAGATGCCTAATTGTGTCCCATTCTAAACTGACAAGCCTAATGACTTCATATTGGCATCTAACTGTGCCATTAGTAGCTCATTGTTAGTTTTGTTTTGCAAAAGTAGCTCTCCTATCGAAAAAGGTTGGAGACCCCATATAGACCCTTTTCATGCTATGTCACGGTGACGTCACGGCTCTAGCCGGTGGCAAAAAAAGACGAAAACTCCTAGCCGACACATTACAAATTTGAGGTTTTATTGTGGTTAAAATGCTGTTTTGTTGTGAACTGTGACTAGGACTTTTGTGGCTAATGTTAGCCTGACTTTACCCAGCCGTGCAGGTGCTGTTTGATGTTCAAATCCTTTTGTCAGTCATTCAATTTTTGTACCCCTTCATGATAACAATGCTAACAACAATAACAGACAAACTTAATGAAGTGTGATTAGATGTAGAGAGGACATTGTGGACTACTTCCACCTGAATAGATACATTAACAAGAGATCTGTGCTTGGAGGAAACAGATTTTGAGTTATTTTATTTTAAAACATCCGGTATTGCTTTGTTTCTAGAATTCGTGGCAGTTAAAGGGCAGGTTGGGGGACTTTGGACTTTGACATGAAATATTTCAAAAGATTTTCACAAATTTAAAAAGTGATGATTTCTGGGGTGACTAGACCCAATAACATTTGCATGGCAAAACTAGACTTCATTTGAACAATGTTCATTTTAGCTGCCTTCCATCTGATTGAAATAACATTGGCCTGTTGTGATGTCATCTGAAACCCAGCTATAGCCCTGTTAAAGTCCTATTGTGGAACATTCTGGGCAAAGCAGTATTATCTGTGTTAAGTCAGGCATTTGAACAGCTTTCAAAGTTTTACAAAACAACCAGAAAAGTTACTCAGTGCATTTCTAAAATTTATTTTTAATGTGCAAAACTTTCCTTCTTCAAAAGTGACCAATTATAGTGAATACTGCCTTCTCACTTTATTTTGTTTTGACTCGACAAAACCGAATCAGCCATTTTTTTTTTCCACCCATAGAAAACACACAGACCAGCCATAACATTATGACCACCATTAGAAACACATCATCAGTGGATTTCTGTCTTTTTTAGCTAAACAATTGTGTCAAATCATCTCCAAAACGTCTTTTATTCAGGTGGTCATGATGTTATGTTTAATTATAATTTCCTTGTTTCAATCTGTGAACTTTCATCACCATAGTAACAGTGAAACTATTCTGTATTTGTGAGCCAAACGATGTTAATATTTGTCTCATAGATGAAGCAAAATTGCCAATAATTTCAGTTGTGTTAGAAAAATGGCTTCGTTAGAGTCTAAATATTTCATGTTTTTGGTGTTTTTTATGGTTCAGTGTAAATATCATTGACCTTTATGTAGTGGCCATTCTCAAGATCCTTAAAATTTCTATGTATGTTTGTATTAATTTATTCATTTTTTTTGTAAGCATTGATACGTATTTTTATATTACCGAGTCGAAGCAACATGCACAGAAAAAAAAATATGTTTACAGTTGCTCTGGGTGATACGTTTGCTTTTGTTTTTTCAAATGTTGTTATAGTTTTTGAATTTTGTTTTCTCTCTTTTTTAAAAACGCATTTAAAGTGCATATGACAGGTTTGTATGTTTTTGTAAATGATTGATTAATGTCGGTGGTTCTTGCGGCGACGTATTGCGTTCATTTTCACTAAAACAGAAACTTTCCACATTAAAACAGAAACTATGTTCATTGAAATTAATGCAATAAGCTTCCGTAGGTTCTGGTAAATATTTTTCATAATTTTACTGTTTTAAAGTTGCAGTTTGTGGAACAATAGAGTTATGAAGAGATTGTCATTCCCCAATTTTGAGACGATCATGCTAGTTGTTAGCTTCTTTATGTTTACATTATTTAAACTGCCAGAAACTGTTGGAAATTATCTTTTGTTAGTTGTAGCTTTAGATTGATATTAACAGTTAAAAAGAGTGTTAAGAAAATGTTATTATGTTTATTTTTCCACCGTCACTAAAACATTAGATCTATATTTTACACTAAAGTCAGGTGACCTCAATGTTTCTCTGCTTTGAGCTGTTTGATCAACTTTATTAGTAGTTAGAGTTTGTTTTCACAAATGCTGAGCTCATATTTAACCTAAAGGTGCACATGGTCACAAAACAAAACCACTGTTTGGTCTGGAGAAGGGTCTCTTCTTATATCTTTCCATGGAATGCTGTTCCAAAGTGTGGTTTTAATTTTCTATTGCTTAAGAATTGTGTAATTTACTTTTTATCTCTAGAAAGTTACACAGTGCACCTTAAAAACATTTTTAAGGAATAAAATAGTACTTTTGTTGTTTGTCCTCGTACTGTATGTGTTGCCACAGTCAGAGGCCAATGTTTGCGCTAACTCTTTGGGGAATCATTTTTTTTTTTTTTTAATGACAGTCATTTATATGTCACCAAAAACTTTTCACAATTCACCTTATTCTGGCCCGCCCATTTTCTTGCAGAGGACTTTCGGTTTAGCTGTATTTTTATTGTAGTTTTTATCTGTTTGAGATGACCCTGCAAGACTGACAAGTTAACGTGTTAGTTGGAGCTAAACAGAAAGTGTGATGCCAAGAAAAGTGGGCGGGGCAGAATAAGGTGAATAGAGCAGCATCAAAAAGCAATGATGAATAAGCTTAGAGAAAGGGTTTGAGTAATGGGTAAGATTATGAAAAAAGTTTAGGTGAAGGTCAAGATCAAAAATATATCAGTTTATCCGTAATATACTCATTATTACCATAGCAACCAGCCCGATTCTGTCTCTCCGGATCAGAGTATCTAGCACTAATCTTTACTAAACTTTAAGAGTAATAAATTAGCCGAAACAATGTTTAAAAGCAAACAAACCCATTAAACTGCTGGATGAGTCCTGATAAATTTAACTTTTTGAAATCTCAGAATATGCTTTAAGTAACGCTATTTCCAGTATTTAGCAATAGCCTATAAAATCTCTATTGGTTTAACATTAGGTCAACAGAAAATTACTTTATCGATTGGCACATTTTCTGACAGTTTAGACAACTATTTAACATAATTAATGTATTATGAGGTATTAGCATTATCAAACTATCACCCTTTTGTAATTTATATGGATTTTGACCACTCTTTATGTGATGTTGCTATAGAAACTGTACTTGAGACAAATCCTATTTATGAGGTTTGTTCGGTCAAATTTATTCTTAGATTATAAAGTGTTTTTTTTTTTTTTTAAGAATACTATACATCCAAACGGCTAATAAATAAAGATGAAAACTGATCAGATTAAATTTAAACATAACTTTGATGAGAATAAGGTAAAGAATCACTTGTGTTTTTCTCTCTCTATAATAACAAATAAACAGTTCAACTTCTTATCGACTCTACTTGAAACCGCAAAGACAGAATACAGCATAAACAGTTTTATACCGTTAAACCAGTTTGACAGAATAACCTGTCAAATCAAATCATGTTACAAATCAGGTAATCAACATCAACCAGGAAGTGAATTTATAAACTGCATTAAGATGAGGGAAAAACAAAGAAAATGTTAATAATGCTGATATTCACTATGTTTTACTTAAAAGTGTGGTCCTGTCATGTGCATTTTAAGCCTTTTATCGACATTTTCTTTGACTGGTGCAGTGCAGTAGTGCTCATGTCATGTAATTTCCCCCGTTTCAAAATTCAATAAAAAAACTGAAAGTGCTTGTGTGTGTTTATTGCTTCATTCTGTTTCTTTTGTGTGTGGCTGCATACCTTTGCTATCAGAACTACAAACGTTTGCAGAAGGATAAGTGTTTCAAACCTGCAAATGTGCCACTGAAACGGTTTGAAATGGAGAGAATTTATGTTTGAAGGAGAATTTGCTGCTTATAAAATTGCAAATAACAAAATACTATGTTCGTCAAGACTTTCTGTTACAAGTACTTGTTCAAAAATCCATTTAGAAAAATATTTCTATTGTATTATCAGTCTAGAATGAACAAAAAACAGAGCAAGTATTTTTATTGTTTGTGCAATTATTATTATATTTTTAATATCATTGTAATTTATTATTATATATTTTATGTTGTTTTTTAAGCACTTTTTGTATTGTGAAGCTGGCATTAGTCCGTTGTTGGTTTAGATATTTGTAAGTTATAAATGCTAATAAAATGTCCGGAAAAAATAAATAAATAAAAAGTTAAATTTGCAACTGATCGAATGACTGAAAAATAACAAAAGCTTTATGTTTTTTTTTTTTTTTTTTTTTTAATTGGATAGTAACAAAAAGAAAAAATTATGAACATTTTCATAAAAGCAACGAACAGACAAAAAAAATCGTTGCCATTGTGGTTGCTAGGTTACTGTTGATAAATGAAATATAAACGATCTCAAGAGTGATTATGATACGTAACTTATAATTTAGTTAGTTAAATAAATGAATAAAACTATTTCCATATCCAGTAGAGTGAAGATTTTGACAAAAAGTGTGAATTTATTTAGGTTAATTTATTTCTTTCCTCAGCAGCGGTCATTTTAGTCAGGCGCGCGTGGGGCAGCTGAATCAGGGGTCCTTCGGTGCCGAGGTCAGCTCTCCTTCATCGCGTCCTACACCGGTTTGCACAATTTACTCTCTCCACGTTTAACTCAGCGCTTTTAAACACATTTACAACTATAATCGGTGAGTAAAACATACAATCTAGTCACCTATTTTGACATGTTTCTGCTTTGTGGTTCTGGTTTTTGAAGGTGAACAGCTAAATGCAAAGCTAGCTCCTGTGCGTGACATATACGCCCCCCACTACAGGTTCACTACAATGCCACACTCTTACGTAAATTTACACTTTTTCTTTGTTTTCTCGTGAAATATGGCACTTTAGAACTACATAGAACATCTGAGGAGTCTGAAGAAGTATGTTTCGTTATTTGACTGCTAGAAATTCACGTTATATTGACAGGATTAGGATTATTCCGACTAGTCACGTACACACCTGACTAGTTTGTCACTGCCAAAGACAACTTTTAGGAAGAAAAGTGAATATGAATCTCTTTTTTTAAATGTATTAGTGTTTGTCTAAAACATTCTAAAATATAAACGTATCTTAAAAAGTTTACTTTTGTTATATAACTCTGTAGAAGTTGAGTCTTGCAGTATAAATTCAGATAAAGTGATGTTTAACATAATGAGGAGGTATTAGTGTTATTATTGGTGTTATTCATCTCTAATTTGCACAGGAAAAATAAAATAGAAAGCTCAGAAAGATTTAGTTAAAAGAAACCTTGCATGTCAGTGATAACAGAGCAGAACATAATGTACTGTAATTGTATTTATCCTTAATTATGATATTTTTGTTACATTTTCCTTTCATAACTTCATGAAGACAATAGCTTAGGATTTACTGGTCAAACACAACAAAAAATGTGGAAATCCACAGATCAAATTACAAACCCTTCAACAGTTCCCATAGGGCTGTGCGATATTGACAAATGATTATCTCGATATTTTTTTTACGTCTTTCGATAACGATATTAAGTCAGTCCAACAAAACTGTGTTCAAACATGTCTTAGTTACTTATTGGTTCATGACGTTTAAACAGTTTTAACCATCTTAATAAGGCAACATGTTCATGTCTGCAATTAGTAAATGTTTTTTATTTTGACCGTTTTAAAATATGATTTTTTATTGAAACAACCATAAAATATCTACTTTGACAAGCATTTTCTTAGTAAGTAGACAACTTTCTTGTTTTTAGGACAATTCTTATAATCAGAAAGTCATTTAATTTATTCTGGATTCCCATTAGTTACTAACTAAATAGGACATGGTGGAACACATTTTTGTCTGACACAGTATAATTTTTACTGCAGCAATAATTTTAATCCACAGTTTGCACGGTAGCCAAGTGGTTAGAGCTCTGGCTTCCCAATAAGGAGGTTGTGGGTTCGACTCCCGGGTCGGACCATATCAACATCTCACGATCTCTCTGGGTGGAGTTTGCATGTTCTCCCCGTGTCACCGTGGGTTTTCTCCGGGTACTCCGGTTTCCTCCCACCTCCAAAAACATGCATGTTTAGGTTAATTGGGCATCACAGTAAAGTTTCCCTGTGAGTGAATGAGAGAGTGAATGTTTGTCTGTCTAACCCTGCGACGAGTTGGCCACTGTCCAGGGTGTTCCCCCGCCTAAGGCCCAAAGTCACTGGGATAGGCTCCAGTCACCCGCGACTACTAACAGGATTAAGCGGTAGAAAATGAATGAATGAATGAATGAGTTTGTAATAAAAAGAATAATGATGACTTAATTCAAGCACTATTTACGGCATTGGCTCATTTATGTTTGTATTAGTAAATGTTAGATAATTGGTGAAATGTCACTAGTCTAATCACAAACAAGATTAGATTAACTAAACGATATACTCGATATTAAATTTTTGCATATCTCCAAACAACATTCACAATATTATCTAAAATTCGATATATTGCACAGCTCTTGTTCCCAAGGCTTATTTTTCTAAGATTCAAATTTGAGGCTAATACATTTGTATTTTCTCCCCGCTTGTTTAAAAAAAGCAACCTGAAATATATATTGTGCAGTTGTTGAATACTATTATTAATTGTTATCTGAAACTATTGTACTTTTGTGATATTTTTGGCACAGCGGTCAACATATAAGTTTGTTATTTTGCCTCACAGGCGACATGGCAATCCCTCCAGCCTTCGCAGATCTGGGAAAATCGGCAAAAGACATTTTCAGCAAAGGATATGGTAAATGACGGCACACATGTTGCTATATTAACTATAAACACTTCGTCTTGTGTTCAAAACAGTGTTGATGATGTAGAGTGAGACTATGCTTTGTTCCCGTATAAATCCATCTACATTTAAATCACATCGTCATTGCTGTTTGGTATTTTGAATCTTGTATTTTTGTGTTTGTAGGTTTTGGTCTGATCAAACTTGATGTGAAAACAAAATCTACAAATGGAGTGGTAAGTTATATCAGCAACAGTGCAGATTTATGCTCATTTATTTCTTTGCTGTTCTAAACCTCGGTCTCAAATGCCACCTTGTCCTGTATTAGCTCTAGTTGTGTCATTGTTTACTCCTGCTTTTGTTACATTCCTTGTATTGTCCCTTTAAAATATTGTCTACTGCCAAAATACTAAGTTTGACTCTTAATTTGCAGCTTGTAGTTTGTTGTTTAATGTGACACTAAACACAAAATTAGCTATTGAACTGTGTAAAAGGTGTATAAACAGCAAATGTATGGACAAACTAGACCAATTTTTAGGTCCAAAGCTTACTGTATGCTTACTGCAATGGCCAATGACATCTAATTCATTCAGACTACTTGTACATACATCTTTTTCTTTTTCTTTCTTGTAGGAGTTTAAAACCACCGGGTCGTCCAACACTGACACCAGTAAAGTGACCGGAGCTCTGGAGACAAAGTACAAATGGGCTGAATACGGTTTGACTTTTACTGAGAAGTGGACCACAGAAAACACACTGGGGACTGAAGTCTGCATTGAGGACAAGGTAGAGACACAAATGTGCAAAAAGTGTTTGGTTCGATAATGGTTTGATGTAGTTCAGTTGTTATTTGTGACTTATTATTTTTCATGGCAATGGAATTATATTTTTTTGCACTATGAAACCTGTGGATTTCATAGTATATTCCAAAATATTAGATCTTTGTTAACATTTGCAAACCAAGGTAAAATGACTAAGGTTTTTGTGTTACTGCCCTCCATTCCAGATCACTAAAGGCCTGAAGCTCAACTTTGAAACCACCTTTGTCCAAACACTGGGTATGTGTGTGATTTCCTCTGTAATCTACTTTCTTGACAAAGGGCTGGGTCATGTGGCAAAACATATCAGTTAAGTTTAGAGCCTCTTGGAGATGATACTTCACAGCCACAGACAAAGCAGAGTTTGGCTTTTTGTGCATCTACCTTTGTGCAAAACTCCATCTACTTTTGTTACACATTTATAAGACGATATGATCTAAAAAATAATAATAATATAATCAGGGTTCGTACAGTCATGAAAAACCTGGAAAAGTCATGGAAATTGAAAATCCAATTTCCAGGCCCTGGAAAAGTTTTGGAATTTTACTGGGTTTGGAAAAGTTTTGGAAAACGACAAGAAACAGGGCTTGAGAGAGACTAATTCTGTCCCGTCGTCAGCGTCTGTGCATAGCCTACACGTAATTATTATAACTGCTAGTAAAAGAGCTTTAAATGCGCCACAGTTTATTTAAGTCAGTGAGCGTCGCTCTCTCCAGCCTGCTGCATCTCTCTCTCCTCAGCAGAGCGGAGGGAGGAGGCTGATGCTAATTCGGCTGCTGTGCGTGTTCCGTCCACTCCTGTCTGTTCTTTGGCCCAAAGTGCTCCACACTTGTGACCCACGGGAATAATGATCCAGGATTCATCTTATTTTGCTCACATTTGAGTTTTTAAGAAAAGGAATTACGCGCGAGCACACGCGGTACCGCTAGCCCAATGCTGCGTTAGCTTCTATCAAAACTTTTTCCGAGTTGTCAAACGGCTTCGTGCGACTCATTTGAGCAGCAGCTTTGTTACAAAATGCGCTAAAACTCCTCTCCACTAACTCCACATCGTGTCCAGATAGAAGTCAGTTTGTGTAAGAGTTAACAGAAGCTAACCATGATGCTAAATCAGCTAAAGTTAACCTGATGTGCTGCAGCTGTATTGCACCTGGTTTACCTGCCTCTGTCACACAAGCACAAATAAAAACTAATCATACTAGGCTGCTGTCAAATATTATGAAATATTATTATTCAGGACTTTATATTAAGTTAGTTCAGTAGATAACCACACATTTTATTCAAATACTTTTAATTGGGTTTAAAGGTAACACTGAAATAGAGGTAAAATGGAAAAATTAATTTGCTAGTATTCTAATATAGAAAGATTCTATAATCTTTAGCGATATTAGAAGAAAAGCACTGAAATTACGTCACAAATTACATACTTCCATATCTTATAGCAAAATTGTTATTATCTTAATAAATTAGCTGATATGTCAAGAAATTTGGTACACAGTCACACTGTGTGTACAAATAAAAAGATTTTCTGTTGAAATCAGACTATATTGTAACTGACCCAAGTTTAGAACATTTTCATTTGTTATGTATATTTAGAAGTCTGTGAAATTAATATAATTAGGCCTTAATAAGTTAATGAAAATAAATCTTTAATTGAAACGTATGTGTGAATAAGTCATGGAAATGTTGACAATTGTTTTGGAAAAGTCATGGAAAAGTCATGGAAAATCATAGCATACAATCTGTACGAACCCTGTATAATGCCTTTTGCTGAGTAAAACTAAATTCTATGCATAGTAAGTTTATGATTTGACTATTGCAACAAAAAGAAAATTGAATTGATCTTCTCCTTCTCTTTGTCACTTTTCTTTGTAACTGTAGCTGCTTTTCATCAGTTTTAGGAGCTCTTTTTCACCAGTGATACAATATCTCGATATATACGATTTGGCCAAATTCATATCTTGTCCAGTACAAATCTCGATATACGATCTATATCAAGATATCGCCCAGCCCTACATATTTACATGTTTTTTTTAGCTATGAGATTATGTCCAATAGAGTTTCTGTTG
This sequence comes from Mugilogobius chulae, assembly GCA_038363315.1. Lineage (NCBI taxonomy): Eukaryota > Metazoa > Chordata > Actinopteri > Gobiiformes > Gobiidae > Mugilogobius > Mugilogobius chulae. The sequence continues at coordinate 20,510,904 of CM076401.1, read as the reverse complement.
TAATGTCTTATTGGTCACAGAATTGTGGTTTTGAATTAGTCGTCACATAATAGTTTACCTTTTCTCAATTTAATGCAGCTATCTGTATAATTGATTATAATTGATGATTTTCTTTCAGACAAGTTCTCACTTTTGGTCAGCCTTTATCATGCTTTGAGTGAATGATAGTTGGATTTAACAATGAATCACAATGAAGTGAGAAGATGCAGATGATTTGAATTAGCTTCAAATATAAAATTGTGAACAAAATCCTGATATAAAGTTTTAATCATATCGGTCTCCATTTTGAATGTCCAGTAAGAAGAACGGGAAGGTGCGAGGGGCGTACAAGCGCGAGTACCTAAACGTGGGTATAGATGTGGACCTGGACTTCGCCGGGCCGACCATCCACGGAGCGGGCGTGGCCGGTTACGAGGGCTGGCTCGCCGGTTACCAGATGACCATCGACTCAGCCAAATCCAAAATGACACACAGCAACATCGCCGTGGGATACAGGACCGGAGACTTCCAGCTGCACACCAACGTGTAAGTCGTAAAATATGACAAGGCAGAGTAATAGCTGTTATTTACTGTTAATTATGTATTTGTAAATGGTGTCAGCACATATTAATGAACATCTGTATGTAAATATATAAAGATTACATGGCTAATTTCTGTCTTCAGATTTTTAAGTAATACATTGTTTATTATTTTTTTTGTAGTAAAGATGGCAGTGAGTTTGGAGGGTCGATCTATCAGAAAGTGAACGATAAGCTGGAGACGGCGGTGGATTTGGCCTGGAGCGCTGGGAGCAACGGGACCTGCTTCGGAATCGCTGCCAAATATCAGCTCGATCCCGAAGCTTCCATATCTGTGAGGAGTTACTTTATTTAAAAACATAAATAAATCTGGTATTGTGCCAGATAATGATGCAACAGGGGCATAAATATGTAGAAGATTTTTTTATTGTTTTGTTATTGCACCTGATACTTTGATACTTTAATACTATAACAGCCATTTCAAATCATTATCTTGTTAAAGCAGATATTTTAATGCACTATTGTGTATGTTGTGGCTTTATTTTGCAGCACTGATTTTGTGTTTTTTCCTTAGGCCAAAGTGAACAATGCCAGCCTGGTAGGAATCGGCTACAGCCAGAACCTGAGGCCTGGTAAGTTTGGAAACAGAAACAAAACAAAAAAATTATGAATGGAATTTTTATAGGGCTTTTTCACTACACCGCTCGACCAAATTCCTAAGTGTGTATCTTCACTTTGATTCACTGCTTAATGAAATCACACAGCAGAAATTGAGTTTCAGATGGTAATCACTGAGAGCATTTTTAGACTTTCACATACGAGAAATAAAGGTGATCAAAATAGGATTCTCAAATCTAAAATCTTAAATACAAAGGAATTTAAGCTGGACTTATTATGAGTTTGTATTTTATAAAATGAGGCAGTGTCTATAGAATTGTCAAACTACTATCAAATCTTTTTTGCTTTTTGCCGTCCTCGCTGGTTGTCATGGTAATGCGTAAGAAACAAGCAAAAATGGACGCTTCTGAACTTGTCTAATTAGCACAAACCCAATCCAATCTTTTCCCTTTGTTTTAGCATTTTATTGCATAATTTCAACACTTCATCAACTAACCCAGGGGTCGGCAAGAGCCATATTGGACCAAAAAACCAAAAACTAAATCGGTCTGGAGCCGCAAAAAATTTAAAGCCTTATATAAGCCTTACAGTTAATGCAACAGATGCTGTAAGTGTTTATATAAGCTTTGTCAACCTGTTATCAAAATAATAAGTCGGATACAAATGTAAAATGAGCTTTCATAATTACCATATTACCGTACTACAACTCGCTCTGCAGTGTAAGTGCACAAGCCAAAACACACATATTAGGAGAAAAAAACGTGTATAGGTCGCGCCGGACAACAAGTGGCACTTTTTTGCCGGTAATTATTACATAAATCGACAGCATGAACAGACGCAGGGCGCGTTTATAATCCCGCTCCTGCTCGAGCCTTTTTTTTGACACGGAGGCCAAGGACCGCTAACATGAAGCAAAACTACAAGATGCAGATCAAAATATGACTAAACTCTGCAAAAATCAGCTTTTATATTATCACTCAATCATGTGTTCATTGGCGTTCAATGAGCGATGTGACTGAAGCGCTTACCTGAGACAAAGTTCCACACATCTCTTTACGCTAAATCCAGCTGATTTTGCCCAAACTCCGCGTGTTCTTTCCGTGCCTTCGTGCATAAAATACAGTCCTTCATTCATTCCTCGGTAAAGTTTTCCCCTGCGCTGCTTCTGTTGTTGATCTGCAAGTCCTCGATCGTCTGAACGGGGTTCAACGCTTTATCATCTCCCGGGTTGCAACAAAACTTACGCATTTGCAATGAAAGCAAATGATTCGGTCCAAAAACTGTTGAATCCTGTGTTCTATCGTTCTGTTTCCTTTTGGATCCACGGTCCTGACGTACCTGCCGTTTGGCTTGTTTACAACAGCCTCCCGCAGACCCACGGCGCTGAAGAAAAAACACGTGTCGCCCGGCTATGACGTAATTCTTCGTTGACAGAAATGTTGAAATTAAATATTTATTCTGCAAATTTTTACAGCATATAAAACTTTAAGAGTGTTTGACATAATTTTCCTCCTACGAAAAATAAATTCTTAAATATATTTATATATGTTCACACAATTTTCCACTTTCATGTTTTTTGAACGGCCCCCAAGGAGCCACTAGGGGGGCGATAAAGAGCCGCATGCGGCTCCGGAGCCGCAGGTTGCCGACCCCTGAACTAACCTAAGTGGTCTTCTAAAAATTAAATTAAACTACCTCCTAACGCTAATCTCAATCTCATTTTAGCTATTACTTTGGCCTGTTTCTGAACTTAGCCCTTTTTGGAAGCTTAACTGTTAGGCTCCTATAACATGTTCTGAATCTTTGACAAGTAATTTAAAACCAAAAAATTTTATATAATATTTAACTATATATATATACTGTAGTTTCCTACTGGGTTGACAATCATTAAACTGACATTGTGAAATCATTTATAATGTATGTATATGTCTAACAACACATGACGGCAGAATAGACACTTTGAATAAATAAATAAATAAATTTTTATAGTGAGCTCTGCAGTTTTGAACAGGAAGTGAACCTGTTTCTCTTTCTAAGATGTTATAGATCATTTTTGTGTACAATGAAACAATTGTGAAGTAGTGAATTACTGATGAATACATAATATATCATAGTTTTTTCCTAAATGCATAACACAATGGGTCTCCTTTTAAAAAAATTTCACGTCAGTTGTTTTTAGAAACACATGTTTTGAGTTAACAATTCAATTTTAGCATTTTTATTTAAGAAACTTAAGCCGGCTTAGCCTATTGACAAGAACAGTGCATTTTATAAACACACAGTTTTTTGTCAGGGAAACTCTTCTTACCTGCTGCAAGTGATGGCTAGCTGTAACTTGCGTCCGAAGTCATTTCCCATAGAGAGAGAATGGACACAATCTGAACTTGTGAGACAACCAGAACTCGTCTCGCGAATGGCCATATACTAAAATATTTCCAACCACTTTTGTTGCCCTGTTATCTATTTCTGTTAAAATTAAATAACAAAAACACCACATGGGAAATTTCAAACTCCACAGACCAAAACAATGTGATTTCACCTGCGTTTTGTTCCTCTGCAGGGATGAAGCTGGTGCTGTCGGCTTTGGTGGACGGGAAAAACATCAACGCCGGAGGGCACAAGCTAGGCCTGGGTCTGGAGCTGGAGGCGTGAGCAGTTTAGGACGATTTAGAAACAAAATTAATTATCCACAGCTATGGAAATGTTTAGAGATCACTGCAATTTACCCAAAGACAAAAATAATGTGAATTTGAAGTGAGTCTTTTTTCCTAAATTGTTTCATGATGTCTAAAAATAACAGTTTTTATTGGAAAAGTGAATCTCATTTGGCTAAAAATAATGAAAAAACAGATTCTCAAATATTAAAATAAAGTTTGATCTCGTCGTTGTTCAAATATATTTTTTCTGAATGTTCAATACTTAAAGGGCCTATATCCTGCTATATTTTACGTTTCACATAGTATCCTATGCATATTTATGATAAGAAATTAAGTTTTGTAACATGCATTACACAATAGTACTGCCATACCACTCATTTCTAGGAGTCAAGTCTCAAACCCGGAAGTGTGAACGGCTTGGTTGGCTTGCTCATGGCTCCTCTCAAGAAATCCCCCGCCCGTCCTGTGCAGCTCCAAGTCCCTCCCACAGCCTCCGCCCACCCGTGACGTCGCCTCTGTTTATTGGTCAGTGGGCTCAACCCGTTTCCCCCGCCTACTCCGTGACGTAATGGGCTGAGAGCGGAGTGGTGGGGGTGTAAACAGCGGCAGAGGCGTGCACCCGTAGTAGTAGCGGTCCGTGAGAATAAACTTTTTATCCATCATGGCGGTGCGTCGCGTTGAACCCTATAACTTGGACCCAGAATCTGACCCGGAGTTTGAGGTGCATGCAGCACAAGCACCGCGAAGACTACATCAAGACGTTACTGTTTGGTAAATTATACAAAATGATGCAATTTGTATCTATGTTGTTATTACTGTGTAGCATTAGCTTTATTTGTTGCTTTCGTTCGTGTTTAGGTGTGCTTGCGGTAACTGTCAGACAATGCCTACTGAAACAGAGAACCTTTGCTGCTGTGAAATTCCGCAGGTAATTGTTTATTGCTATAAGCTAAAATTGTTATGACAGGCTTTGAAAACAGGAAAAAACGTTAGTCAAATGTATACTTCTCATGTTTATGTGTTGTCCTACACAATTGTCTATTTGGCCAAATGATTCAAAAATATATAAATATTCAATTTATATTATTTCTTTTTTATTTAGTAATTACCTCTCATCATAAACCAATTGTGCTTATGTATGATTCAGTTTGATGAACGTTTTGATTTCTTTATGAAGTGAAATGCCTGCAGGTGATATTTCATATTGCATATTTTCACAAAATGGCATTGTATTTGTGCAGTGTTACTGGACATAGATGCTTAGCATAACATGCATACATATGTATATTTTTTCATTCATTACACAAATACATTATACACATAAAATGTAATCTGCTATACCATGTGATAAGTGATTTTCTATGTAAACTGAAGTAAATTACAAAAACTTGGACAAGTAGATTGAAACACACATTTTTTTCTATTTCCATGTGTAGGTTGTAAGGCGTATCAATCAACTTCCCACTCCAGCCTCTGCATCACTGTCCACCAGGTTTCAATGTGAACTGTCTCAACATCTATGCACTTCAAAACATAAATAACATCTATCGTGCTGACTATGGGCGAATACCCAGAAGAACACAAGAAGAGTAAGCATTTGAAACTTTTATTATAAAAAGCAATTGTGCGTTTTATTTGTTATAAATATTAGAAATATAATACAAAAAAGTAATAATAAATAGAAAATATAATAAATACTGATAATAATAATTGAATAATTTGATTTTGTGCGTTTCCAGACGTCTGCGATTTGTTGCATACAGAAGTATTGTCAGCTGGTGTTGGGGACTACTTGGAGCCAGGATCAGGGTGGTCATTCCTGCATGTGCTGTACTCCGGATACGCCAGGAGTTTCCTGATCCGGACGGGCAGTATGTTGGTTCCTGCATCATGGTCAGGCCCGCCCGCCGCTCGACTGAACCTCGAAACATGGGCAGAAACCACAACTTCTTTTGGCACCTTCTCAAACTGTGCGCTGAGGTCTTCAGGCACAGGGACAGCACTCAACTGCTCGACAAATCTTCCAGGCTCAGGAAGACTTCAGTGAAGACTAGTCGCATCAGTTCTGAGACATATTCTATAAGTGTACATAGTTTATTTTTTAAATGAATAACTTTATTGTTTTAATTTAATTTTATATCATATATGTAAATTACAGAAAAAGGTTTCTTACCATAAGTAGGTTTGGTTTTCACAGGTTTAGCCATAGGTTTTCCTTTTTTGTATTTTGGATATGCTACTTTGAATAAAGCCTGTCCCTTGGATGTAGCCTGCTGACGTTTCACGTTTCGTTGAAGTGCATTCCTGCCAAATATAGCCTGCAAAAAACACATAACATTTGTTTTGTTTTTCCACTGTGTTGTATAATAAGTTAATTAGAAAGGTGCAACATATAAAGTGCAAAATAAAAAAAAATTAAAGTGAAAAATAAACAAGATTACTGTAGATATTAGATGCTCAAAAATTATAATCTTTACCTGCACATCATCCCCACAAATGGGTAGACCACACTTTTGGGTGCAAAGCGAATAATGACACTATGAAATGCCTCCAGTGAAGATGTCTGATAATCTGAACTGAGTTTCTTGACATCCCCAAGCACTCTTTTGTTCACAAGTAGTTTCTCCACTTTGTAAAGTGCCACAGTGCCTGAAAAAACAACAACACAAATAAATACAAAAATCACTAAAAGTGTCACTATGGTGGAATGATAAATAATTCAAACCTGGCTGAAACCACTTGCTGGGGTCTTTAGAAACTCTATCAGGATGCGCCGCACTTTGGAAATTCTGGATCGTCATGTGTGTGAACGTTTTGTATGTGGTTGATTAGCGATGTCCACTTTGCAACTTTCTCTGGTCCTGTTTTTGAAGACATGCCACCCAGTAGATGTGATTTTTCAGTGCTGGTAACCACTTTTTGATAAGCTGGCACTCCTTTTCTTTAGACAACTTCTCCAACTTTTTAGACAGTCCTATCAAAGAAGTAATGACACATAAATTATAATAAACTGGAAATATTTGTTTCTGATATACTGATAAAATAATGTAAAAACCTTTCTCCAGATGCCAGACATCATAGTATTGAGTGATGTTTTTTCCACGTAGAAATGTTTTGACCTGGGTGTGGCGATCAGTGACTATGTAGTCTACTTCAATGCTGTTTGCCTCTAGTAAGTCCAAACCCCTCTTTAGGCCTTCCTTCTCCATGTAGAAACTTCCACCAACTTCATTGCTCTAAAATAAACAAAAAGAATTACATTAGCAATATACATTTAGTGGAAATAATTAAGACAAAAGACACACATACTTGTACAAGCTGGATATCTAATATCTTTCACTTTCAAGTTCCATTATGGTGTAGCTTCCGTACTTAGCACTGTGTCCTACAAATAAAAATGAGCTGTTAAACATTTTATTATAAATTATTCACGTCATGTGTCATAGCATTTGTTATTTCACTAACCTGGGGAATCTGCTCTCATGTCACCGCCCACTGCTACTTTTCCTTTTCTCTTCAACTCCTCAAAAAATGTTTCTTGGTCTTTCTTCCACTTATGGTAGATGGCAGGCTCAAGAAAAGATCGAGAGTGTCGTCTGAAAGCATTGTATTGGTGGACTTGAAGATTCATTGCCTTGCATATCTAAAACAATTTTTGAAATGACAGTTTAGAATGTTTTCAATGGCTGATAAATAATGATTATAACATTTTGTAATGTTACTCATACCTTTTCCATCTTTATATAGGATCCTCCGAAAAGTACACAGCAGCGGAAAGTTGTAGATTACCAACGGGTGTGCTCCCATAATTGGCTGGCTGTCCCACTTTCTATTGTACAGACAGTGTGGACAGCTCTGAATGTAAGAAACAAATGTCCCACTTGATCGCTTCTGGAGGTTGCAGTAGCGCTTGCATATTGGACATGTTTGAAAAAGCTGCTTCAAACTGCTTTCAATACTATGTATTGCTGTCCTCAAAACTCTGATGTAGGCTCCACTACTCTGTTAGATAAAAAATAAATACATTCATATGAAATTGTCAAACAAAGTCACAAGTAATAAATACAGGGGAAAAATCTTACGTCACTTCAGACACATCAGTGGCAGAAGCTCCGGGGTCATATGTTGAGTCGTGTGGTTGTGATAGTGAAATGTCTGAAATGTCAACATCCTCCTCCTCCCCCTCTTCCATTTCCAGGCGCTGCCTCTTCCTTACACCTGATGCTCCTGCTTTTACAGGTGTAGAAGACAAGTCGAGCCATGATGAATCTGTCTGTGTGCTACTGTCTATTGTGAGAATTTTGGTTTGTACACCTGCCAAGAAAAAAAAAAGACTACAATTTGAAACAGGAATGCTAAAAAAAATTGCTCTAGCTGAAAATCTTAAAATGTTTCTATATAAGCAAGCACTATTGAATATATTATTGTTATTGAATGCATGCACACACAAAAAATACAAAAACTGTACTGTTACTCCTATTCTATGCATTACAACAATGCAACTGTTTATAAAAATGTCTTTCTTTTGTGTAAAACATACCTTTACTCCTGACATGTTGTAGCTTCAAGGTGCCTGTTGATAACTGTGTGGAAACTGTTCTAGTGGACATTGGCAGCATCCCTGAAGTCACAGATTGAGAAGGAGGAGTAGAGATTGATGCAGAGGCAGCTTCTGCATCACTTGATGCTGTGTGGCTAGTCTTTCTTGGGATGTGCCCTACAAAATGAGAAAATATTCTGTCAGTGTGACCAAAAACACTTTTTTTTACATTTCAAACATGTGCACAACAACCATAGTATAAAATACAACAAATGTATCATAACTACATAAAGTGACAATTTATTGTCCTATACCTGTGTTAAAAATATCATGTACAGGCAAAATATAAGAGTTATTTTAAAATGTTTTATTTTCACCTAATGATGGATTCATATAATTACAGAAAACAATGTTTTCATTGTCATTTCAACAAAATATTTGGAAAAAGTCGGGTAAGAGCATACATCTACGACTGTTACATTGGCTACATCTACAGCGACTTTAGGTTCATGATGAGGTTCGCCCATTTTGTACTGACAGTGTTTTGCGCGAGCGTCAATGCACGTCAACCCTCCGTGTAGAAAAGCACTGATAACAGTCGCATGTATGTAACGTGTGTTATGTGTTTATAACCACACGCAAGCTGCATAACTTTGAAAATAGCATGTATATGAGTAGCTTGGTAAATGGCAAGTCTACTAAAGCTGGGTAAACTTATTTTACAAAGTTATTTTGCTTGGTTCACATAACTTTAGAAAACTTACAGCTGTAGGTGCTCCATCATCGTCTTTTATTGATGGGACAGCATCAGCAGTCAGATTCAACTTCGTAGTAAGTCCACTTTCAAAGTAGCCATAGTTCTGGAAGCACTCTCGTGTAAAATGTCGCTGACAAACAAACAGATTCTTGGAGGTTTTCTGGTGCGCGTTCCCAAAATGAACTCCAGCCACTTTCTACGTCGCGTTTCCTCAGTCGGCAAATTGAATAACCGCGACACATATTTGCAACCAAAAACGCATTTTCTCCAAGATGACATGACTTGCAACAATCGAGCGGTGGTGTCACAGAAAAACAAGTAACATCCGAAGCGAAAGCTAGCGAAATAGCGGACCTGTGCAGCGAGGCGGAGGCGTGTCGCGAGCCGGCCGCAACACGAGGGGAGGGGGGCAGAGGAGCGAGAGACAGAGCGCAGGCGTGTCGAGCGAGCCGGCTGCAACACGGGGGGAGGGGAGGGAGGGGGGCAGAGGAGCGAGGTGCTGAGAGGGGGAGGAGGGGTTTCCCGAGCACTGGCGCTGCGTCATTGATGAGTCATGCAAGTGCGGCGTGTCATCGCCGTGGATTGGCTCATATTCTGTGAAATAGGAAGTGCTCAAAATACTCCGGTATCTTACTAAATGACGGCGGAATCAATCGGAAAACCACTTTTACCACGTTTATAACACACAAATATCACTGTAATCACCCTAAAAGCTATGAAAAGTCAATTTTGCATGATATGGGCCCTTTAAACTATTTAAAGGGAATGAAATCTGAGTTTTTCCTCAGATGTATTAAACACTAGTTGTATTGAACATTTGGAGAAATATTTGTACATTTAAGGAAGATTATTTGCTTCATTAGATTTTAGTTTTAAATACTGGTACAATGTGTTAACCTCGGTCACACTAGATCCATATATGCATCACTCTGAACTGACTGCACAGAACGTCAGTTGGCTTGCTTGTTCTCACAAATGCTAGCATTTTACTGGCATTTTATTTCCTGTTTAGCTCCTTTCTTTGAGATTTTCACTGCCTCAGTCAGTCTGAAATGAAAAAATACTGAGCTGTGAGTAGTTTTCACAGACAACATGTTAAATACTTTACAAATCAGGACAAAACTTCACCAAAGAACCAAAGTGTTTATAACAGGATGTGTTTGTGTGCTAATGCTAACGCTAAGCTTGAAAAGTTGAAAATAAACATCTTACATGCACAGAGGGTTAGTGCTAGATAGTCAGGTGTCCAGAACTGAGCTGGTTGTCATGGTAATGAGTTTATTTCTGTTGCTAAACGGGCTAAATGTTAAACTTTTTATCTTAACCTTTGCCCAAACCTTTTTCCTAACCTTACCCGTTCTCCTAAACTTAACCATCATCCCGCCGGACCTGACTATCTAGCATTTACCTGCACAAAGTCAGTTAAGTTCTACACATAATTGCTCTCGTCAAAAGCAGTTGAGAAACGGAGGAACTTCTAGCAGAATACTTAGATCTGATTGGACGAAGCGCCTGTCCCACCTTAGCAGTGTTTTAGCCAATCACAGACAGTACATAATCATGAATCATAATCATGAATAAGGCTCTTGCTGAATCCAGTTGGGAGAAATGTACAAACATCTTTCACAAATCCACAAAAAGCGGCTTCTTGCTCTTTCTCTCGCTGCTTTTGTCCCATCTGTAAATCCCGCCTCCTCCTGTAGAGAAGCCTTCTGATTGGTTCAAGTATTTCATAATCAGTTTGAACCACTGGCCACTTCAAGATGGTTTCTCGTGACTTTATTAAACCCACAAATACCCCGAGAATTCATCTTTCTGCGCTAGGTTAAAAATGTGTAACCTCAAGAAACAAGTTTGAAATGTTTTATTAAAAATTTCAGCTGCTGAACTTTGGAATTAAATATTTTCTATGTTTTTCCACGGTCAAAAATATTTATATTCTGTTTTTAAAATTTACAATGCATCAATTTTCAAACCCCCAAATTCAACAGTTTACATTGTAAGACTTAAACAACTGACCTAAGTGAATTCTTTTTTTGCAGTAACTTCAAAAATCACGTTCATATATGCATTTATTATGTACACAGTGATTATTACAAATATATGTTTTTAATGTTTAAACTGTGAAAAATCAATGGGCAAAAACGAAACGCCAATATAAGTATTATTATTATTAAAAATCAATTGCAGAATAGTTGATAAAACAATAATTCCTGATTTTTCAAGGCTAAAACATCAAAGTTAAAGACAGTAGTTATATTCAGAAATTGATGAAGCAAACTATCTTCCATAGGAGCTCTCAAAACCCAAATTTAGTTCAACATTTGCAGTTTTCTCTTCCATTTCCGTGACTGTTTTGACGTAAATTTGACTCTAAAGATATTAAACGACCAGGCCCAGTTCTCCAGCAAACATCTAAAGTCCGACTCTCTTTCTCTCTCCTTCGTTCTTTTCTCAAACCCAGGCTTATTAATAAACCAGAGTTACTTGAGTTGGTGTGATGACCTAGAATGTAACCCACGTTTTGCACATTATTATTCTTAAGCTTTTATTTCGTTTGCACATTTTATTCCCGATAAAGAAATAGTTAAACTTGTATTAAAAACCCATAAGAGATCATGGATTGTGTGAAGCAGCAAACTTATTGTGATCGTAATATCAGGGATTGAGACGTTTTATGCTCGAACAAAGTTAAATTAAAAGTTAAATTTGTCTCTCTAATCCCTGATGTTTATTGGTGCAAAAGGAGTTTGTGTTTTTTAAGTTTTGTGGATTATTCTAGCTCTACTTAAACCTTGAACTGCAGTATTTTTTTCTTCCCTTTGTGTGCTGATCTATTGTGAACAATTCACCTACAATTATGAGGACTGTGAATCCGGAAAAACTACATCTGAGTGTGTGCTTTACCTTTGCAATAAACGTTTGCAGATCACACAAATGAGATTTGGAAATGTGTTTATTTAAAGACAATTGACAGTTTTTTTTTTTATTTTTTCTAAGTATTTTTTACTTTGTTGTGACAAGTTTGTGGAAGAACCAGTGTTTGAGAAAAATGTACACATGAAAGTTGAAAATCTAATGAAGTAGCCCTTGATTTAACAGCTTAAAATAAAGTTAAAAAGGAAGAAAAGAAGCTATATGTGAGGAAACATTCTACCTCACAACAACTCCAGATGAATATTGAGTTTGTAACAGACATGTAAAAACAAAAAAACAGCAGTGGCGAAAAGCAGATGACAAAAGACTGTAGCTCTCTCACATTTATCACAGACTTTGGAATCACAAACAATTGAAGTAATTACCTTTTATTCCTAAAGTGATGTTCTTGAGTCTTTTTGATGAGGATATAAATTGTAGTTCAGCATAAAATGCCATAAATCTCCAACTGCCATCGGTAAACAAGTGAGGAAGCACTACGCTGTTGCCACGACAACAGAAAATGATTGTTAGTTTGCATAAAATAAATTTGTGTAAAAGTCTGTAAAAGCAATAAAAACATTATTCATTGTGTTACCACCAAATCAGAAGTTAAGGAGCATTTTCCAGAAATGTCAACGCATAACCTCTATATTAGGGCTATTCAACGTATGACCTTGGGGCAAAATCGGCCCTCCAAAGATTTGATCTGGCCCTCAACTATCACTACAAATGATATTTCTCTTGCCTTGCCGGTTTAAACTGGGCTCCTGAACATTAGACTTGATTAGTTTCTATTTTAGTTCTGGTTTAATTCTGCTTTAGACCTTGGTTTGGTAAAAAGTGGACCTTTGAGTACAGTCAGATTTGTGGAAAGGCGACAAGAAACGACCAATTTTTAGTAACCTTTGCTGGCTTTTGACCTCTGATGTCAGACTTTCACCCCTGATGTAGCAAAAGATGTTCAGGGAAAATACGTTTAATTTGGGATTTAAACAACCTTGTGATGCGTTAGGATTTTGTAAATGGAGTTGTTCGTTTGTCTTGTAACCATGGAGACGGACATGAGGCTATGAGTGCTAACTTTGCTAGCTTTGGATTTCAGAAATGCAACAAATATTTTAGGGGTGGGTCTTATCACTGGACTGAAACAACAGATGTTCACCTGCTCCAGACCTGGACCTGACTGTGACGCGTCTCCAGACCTGGACCTGACTGTGACGCGTCTTTAGACCTGGATCTGACTGTGAAGCGTCTCCAGACCTGGACCTGACTGTGACGTGTCTCCAGACCTGGACCTGACTGTGACGTGTCTCCAGACCTGGACCTGACTGACGCGTCTCCAGACCTGGACCTGACTGTGACGCGTCTCCAGACCTGGACCTGACTGTGACGTGTCTCCAGACCTAGACATGACTGTGATGCGTCTTTAGACCTGGACCTGACTGTGACGTGTCTCCAGACCTGGACCTGACTGTAACGCGTCTTTAGACCTGGACCTGACTGTGACGTGCACAAACATGATTATACTCCCATTCTGTTCAAATGTTAAAATACAAAAACATAATATAAATGCTAGGGCTATGACATTACGCTATTGTCACTGCAATTTCTATATTTTGCTATACTATATATTATTCAGTTCAACATCAGAAAGTATTGCAGTATAATGCTTAAGTTATTTTTATTTTATCAAGTGTCCCAATATTTAAATCCTTTCTCGGACTTGTGTTTTTACTGAAAGAAGCAATTTCCTCAACATGTTTGTTGTAAAATCCAGATTTAATTTACTGTTTTGACAAGTTGTTCATTACAAGGTGTGAAAGTAACTTTACAAATCAAGTGTTAACAGGCAACACTCAGCTCTACAAACACTCACAAATCATTATTTAACTCCACATTATTTTACATTTGTTACACGAGTTAAAAAGCTGCAGCATAATTCATAACAGAGACTTACTGTAGAAAAAGCATCAAACCACATTATTAACTAAAAGATGTGCAGTTGTTATACAGTACTGTAGTTTATATGAAAACTAATGTAAAGGTGCTTTATGTAACTTTTCTGGTCTGCTTCTCTTCATGAAAATGTCATCGGATAAATACATACGTAAGTCATCAATCTGCCTAAAGCTCACAACGGAACATTAAAACACAACTGTTACCCTGGAATTCTGCTGCTGTACGTAAATGTTCATAAAGATAAATGATGAGCTTAAACCAGTGCTTCTCTACCTTTTTTTTTTGTTGTAACGAGGGCTGGGCCATTAATCGAGAGATCGAATCGAACCGAATCGTCAATTATTTGGTGGTGGGTTTTGAATAGAAAAATCGAAAACCAATCTTTTGTCAGTTAGGGCAGGGCAATATGGCCTCAAATTTTTATCACGGTATAAAAACATTTGCAGTAACGATATAGTTGACGATAAGCTAAAATATATAGCATTTATCATTGTTATAATTATGAGTTTCAAGCTTTTTTAGTAGTGTAAGTTCCCCTTTCAAATGCAATGTTTACAAGAGCTGTGAATTGTAGCTGTTTTTCAGTTTGATCCAGAAAATATCCCAACTAATGACTGACATATGAAGAACAAAATGTGGTTTAAAGTCTTTATAAATGATGAAAGCTTGTTCCTTATTCAGCTCTGAAAATCTGGCAACACTGGGAATTAGTCACAGTTTCTGTTTTGCCTCTGTTGCAAAAACAGCTGTGGCGCAAGTGCAATCATGTCACGATATTCTAAAATTCAACTTTTTCACATGAATATCGCGATATATGATATACAATATGATTTTGACCAGCCTTATTTTGAGTATTCTTTCAAAAGACAACATTTAGTATGTTTGTATAAAATCTGTTTTTGCCTTCCATTTATACCAATTCAAAATTAACTAATAAAGTGAGATGTTACATTTAGACAAGTCCCGCGCACAAAGGACACAGTCTGACGCTGTAGTAGGGCTGGGCGATATATCGATATATATTGTATATCGAGATATTTACTAAACAAGATATTAATTTTTCCATATACATGTATATCGAGATATTTTTATCCTGGGTAAAAACGTGCTAATAAAACTGATGAAAAGCCGTTACAGTTACAGAGAAAAGTGACAGAAAATGCGAAGATCAATGACATTTTCTTTTTGTGATAATAAGCAAATTATAAACTTGGTATGCATAAGATTTTGATTTATTTGGTTTTACTCAGCAAAAGAGATATAACCAAAATGTAATTTTATGTAAAGTTAGCAAACTACAAGCTTACTTTTTTTTTTCAAAAATATTGAGATATATATCGTGTATCGAGATATATAAAATATATCGAGATATAATTTTTTGCCCATATCGCCCAGCCCTATGCTGTAGTTTTGCCCAGTGGAGCCGGAGGACGTGCAAACCAACGAGGAAGTGGGCGGGAGAGCTGCCGTGAAATATATTAATCTGAACAAACTCATGCGTGCCGTGTAAGCGATCATGGACAGGAGAACTAATCCTCTTAGTGCACGGGACATTAGGCTGTCCAAGGCTGGCCACAATAAAAGGACACTATGAAATGTTCAGTTTCAACACAGTACAGAGAAACTGATTGAGTGTGTTTAGTCCACAGAGCTGAATGTTCACTTCTCTAACGTATCCAAAAGTCCTGTATTTATATTTTTCAAAACTACCAACAAACGCAGATTGAACCTTGTAATTTTAAAGAAACTATTTTGTCTGCATGACGTCCTAATCCCGAGCTATGTTTCATTACAGCTGTCTTTTTGATGTTGTAAAGTGTTGCTCTGAGTTTCGCACCATAATATCTGCTGAATGTCTTTCCCTCTCTTCACGTCACACTGTTCGGTCCACTAAAGCCACAAAACCTTCCATCAGAAAAGATAAAGAATAAGACTGCAGCATGATCTTAACTACATTTCAGAATGGTCAGTGAGAGTCCGTGTCCTGTAGGTAGAAGACGTTAAACTAGATTTTTTTTCTGTATTTTTCTGTGGTTATAGTTTGATGGCGATTGTGAGTCCGTCTCCCACCGGCAGCATGCTCAGGCTGATCCTCGTGTCTCGCACAAGCTTCTTATTCAGTTTGTCGATGGAGATGGTGTCGTCGTCTTTGGGATCAAGGACGCTTCCTCCCCATAAAACCTGATGAACACAGAAACACTAAATCAGATGTGGACTCATAAAAAAGTATCAAAATAAAACAATTTTTAGATAGAGCCATTCAAAATAAATTTCCAACAAGTGACTATTTTTTTTTTAAATTTATTTATTTTCTACAATGGCATCTTGTTTACGCCAGTATTTGCAGGAGCCTGTTTCTTCTACTCAGATAACCTTTGTTCCTGAGATATCCTGCCCCTCGTTAGTCTCTCACCACAAATACTGGTAATGCTTCTGAAAATGGCTCGCAGCAAAAACATGTCAAAACAGGTAAATACAAATGTCTGAAACTTAGCAGTAGCTTTTATAAAATATCTATTCAAACATTTGTAATAAGTTCACCACAATGTGTTTTAAGCTTTTTTCACAGCTGTTAGGACCAGGGTTGCCAGGTCCAAGGAAGAAATCTAGCCCAATGACAACTCAAAACCCACCAAAAAAAAATGTTTTTTTAAACTATTTTATATTTTGAGAGCAGAGTGTGAGCAGCTTCAGGGCTGCAGAGAACAGCGATTGAACGTCGTTAGCCTAGTTCTTAGGTGAAATTTATAAAAATATATAACGTGTTTAATTCGCAGCCGCATACAGTTTAAAAATAGCCCAAGAATATCGTAACCTGCGGAGCTGTATTTTGTATTTCGTCTTAAATCACATGTTTATCCCCACACACTTCCACAACTGTGTGAAATCTCTCTGTCTGTCCCAACACAACTTATAACGTCACTTTTTATTCACTTTTATTTACTTGGCATTGGCACCAAAGCGCCGCTCTGACCGTTTCTTTTCATCCTTTTTGAGCCGCTCTCGCTGTGGAGAGACGCGTTTGTAAGAGCAAACGTCAAATTGGCTGCACAAAGAGCCACATATTTAACTGGAAAATTAACTTGTAGGCTGCTCCTACGTGCATCTAAACTACGTAAGATTTCCCACAGACATGCAGCTATTTCTCTAAAGGATGAAGCAATGAAAGCATGAATAAAGTGTGAGAGCAGTCGTGGAGTCGTGCTGCTGCTTTTGAGCGCAAAAGCGCTTCATCGCACCTCTTTCTCTCGTCTCTGACTCTGTCACACCCACGGACACACATCCTCTGCTCTGATTGGTCAGTTCTGGTTGTGAAGAGTTACGCTCAGGTTACGCTACATCTTTGTGACAACTTTACGCAGCGGGACTAGTTCCACATGAGGAGTGGAAAACTGCATTGCATTAGAAAACGACAAGCCTACTAGTCACAAATACGATGATAAATCCTCTGGATCTCTGCAGTAAAATGCATTGTCTTTCTCCAGCTGTGAACAGGAGGGGAGGGGCTGCCTCTCACTCCCCGCATCAGAATAAACCACTATAAACTGAAAACTTTTGCGATGCAAATCAAACTATAGTCCGTGTGCACTTTGGCTCCTCACGTGTTTCAGTCAGATCATGTAAAATAAGTGTTTTCTCTCTCATTCTCAGTGATGTCTTTGCTCCATTGATCTGGTCTCGTCACATTCAGCGGGAGCGCGCTCATAGCCCAGATTAATCTTCAAGCTTGAATTAGCGTTGTTCAGACCCAGGCTTATTCTTTCATGGAACCACTTGAGGCTTAAGTTGGAGATGAAGCTAGTTTCAGCTCAGGATTTTAGGATAAGCCTAGACTTGTTAAGCCACTTTCATGGAATACCCCCCCAAGACATGTCTCTATGCTAACAGTAGTTAGTCACAAAGTCAACAACAACAAATGTGAACAAACATTATTAGACGTAGACAGGACACCGCAGACAAATTTTCAAAAGAGTAGATACTTTAACAAGATATCTGTCCTGGGGTGAAGCTATTTTATGTAGGAAAATAGTGTATACAGTAGTCCCTTTAAGACGTCTTAGTTATATCATCTATTACAGTGGTTTCCAACCCGGGGCACCAGAAGTTGAAGGGAGGTTAGAGGTCAAACTATAAAGTAGTCATTAGTGCAATTTAAATAGTATGTCTGGAAAATAGATTTAAGTATGAAAAACACCACAATTGTTGTTTGTTTGTCTACAATGAAAGCTTAGTAGTTATGATATGATCATAATATATTTATGAAAATCGCTGTTTTAAACACTGAGGATCCGATAAGTTTCTGGTCCAAGCAGACGGGCTTTGAGGAAGAAAAAGTTGGGAATCACTGATCTATTATCGTTACTGTAAATGTCTTCTCCTTCAGTAAACATATCGTAGTAATATTTCTGACTTACATTGTCGATGGCGATGACGCCTCCTTTCCTGACCAGCTGCAGAGAGCGCTCGTAGTAGTTGTCGTAGTTTGTTTTGTCTGCGTCGATGAAAATGAAGTCAAACGTTTCAGCCTCTCCAGCAGCCAGAAGATCGTCTGAAAAACAACATTTAATATAATTAGACGGAGCAAAAATGGAGGACTACATCAAGAGAAAACACTATGGGACTAAAACCTGAACTAAGTCTCGGACAGAACAGAAACAAAACATCTATGCTAAAAACTGCCATCACACATCTGTTCAAAACACGGATAAACTAATAAAACCGTACCTAAAGTCTTCACAGCAGGTTGTAAACGCAGATCAATCTTCTGCTCAACTCCAGCCTGCACCAAAAGAAGACAATATTAAACAAATATTAGTGTTGGTGTTGGTACGATGCACGTTTGTCACAATACGATAGGATTACAATACACGAGGCCCAAAAAACATATATTGCAATATATAGTAGATAAGTTGTCAGCGTTTTTTGAATATCGAGACGTTTCGACTCTCATCCAAAACAGTAATTTATAATCTGAACTGAGATTAAAAATGCTATTTAGATGACAAGCTTTTCTACTTAGATCACTATTGCAGAATGTATTCATAATAAATTAAATAAACACATGAACAAAGTACATTTTTTTATTGGATATCTATCTAAATCTAAATTCATGTCCATTATAGAAGGATTATTTGTTTATCAACACAGGGAAGCGTGCACAACCAGATAGCAGAGAGAGACGCGGCTCAATGAAACAAGTTGTAGCAACAACTCGAGCCAGCGCTGTTGTCTGCTAACTACAAGTGTTTATTACTGTGCGGAAACAAAAGATATGCTGCTAAATCAACATTTGTGAATGAAATTTGTCTTTAAGACTCATACTTGTTACATTCAAGACGTCTGTCACAGTGGTTCAGACTTGATTGAAACAGCTAGCTCTCGTCCTGTTTTGTTGTTTGAATCAGCCGACTAGCAAAGTAAGAGGACAGCGTCTCTTTCCGCAGGTGACATGCGCAACACAGCAGAGCAAAAAGTGACGTCAACTGATAATCCTTCTATAACTGTGATCGCAGTGGCCTCTTAAAGTTTTATTTAGAAGTGGGCAAACATTGAATTTTAAATATGTGGAGTGGATAGTAGTGTTTAATGAGGAGAACAGGCATTATAGTTTACTTGTTAATGTAAAAACACAATAAAAAGGTTAATGTAGAAAAAAAAAAAAATACATACAAATGTTAAAAGCCTCATTGTAAAGTTTCAAACAAGACTATAAGGGCCTGATTTATCAAGCCAGGTGCTAAATTGTGGGTGCAAAAAAAAAAAAAAATCATGTTATTTGACATATTATTGTGTCAATATTACCCAGCGACTGTTTAATTATCATAACTCAGGCAAATACAGTCTTGTTCTGCTACAAAATGATTATTAAGAACTTCTTGACGATTCATTGCAAAACTATATATTGTACCAGCCCAATAATACATGCTAAAAATAATGATATCACTAGATTAAAGTCAAACCTCTTTCCAGAAGGGCTTTCCGATGCCTGTGTATTCTTCACTGATGTCACAGGCCACAATCACACCATCGTCCGGTAAAGACAGCGCCATGTTCAGGGTGTTGTATCCTGTGTACACGCCTAAAGCAAACAGACGAGCTTTAATCACAAGGAATACGTCTTAATCTGTATGTTTTGTGATCTTAAATGTGACTTCTCGATCCAGATGCAGATATTTAGAAGCATCTATCAGTGTCAAAGAAAAACTATCTGCCAGATCTACTGTTTAAAACCATTTGTAGTGAAAAGTTGCCGTTCTCACCGATCTCTGCCACTTTCTTTGCTTTGACGAGTTTGGCCAGATTCACCATGAACTGGACTGTTCACAGGCCACCATCATGATGTTCCAGCGGTCCTCCATCGTACGCTGATAAATAAACATGAGAAGAAAACATGAATGACAGCTTTATACAACATCATTCACAACAGCAAGAATAGAACAGTCAAGCTTTGGAAGTGAAAAATGCTGCGTTCATGTGATTTTTGGGAAAATGTTTTTTTTTTTTTTTAGTTTAGTTAAGTCAGAGAAACAACTACTTCTCAAATTATTTTTATCACTTGAACTCATCGATTAAAAATACAACATTTGGGTTTTTGTTTCCAAGTTGTTTTTATGATGAGAGCAACACCTTTGCACCAGAAAAATCCACTATTGTTCAGTTAGTTTTTGATTTAACAATATCTAAATAACAGTGTTGGGTACTGTCACTTTCAAAGTAACTTGTTAAAGAGAAGCTAAACCCTAAAATAAGTTTTTTGGCTGTTAAACTATGTATATGGTGTTTAAATAGCATTGTCTACTGTTCTGAGTCATTTTTGGCATTTTCAATGCAAACTGATCAAATTAGCAGATTTCAGGTCAAAATAGTCACAAACTGCTGTGTCTCTCATGTCAGCAACAGGTTCTCTGTGACCTCAGCGTGTATTTTCCACTCAAAACGAAGCACTAATGCAGACACCTGCTGTCAATCCAATCACACTGCTGCTCTCCTCTCTGAGCCCCTCCTTTGCCCTTCTCCTAATGCTTTTAATGAGTTGCTGTGTTTGAAATGTGTTTGTGGGTGGAGCTTAGGGGGTGAGCTTCTTTAAGTTAACACTGAAAAAACTAAAGCGTTGCGTTACTTTAATAAAAAACGCGTTAGAGTACTTGTGCGTTACCATTAATTATTCATGGCCAACACAGTTATCAATGACGTTGATCACTCGTTTAACAAGCCAAGTGTGATAAAAAAGCAGCCACATGTAGGAGGTATTGGCATGAAAGCAGGAGTTGTCCTGCTCCAGTGTCCATGTGCTGGACACTTAGGACAATCTGTAGTCCTGGGGGAGGGAGAAGGCACAATGGACATGTTTTTTGGTGGTAAGGGAAACCAGAGCATCTGGAGGAAACCTACGCAGTAGCGCTGTAATACTTAAGTCATCTCGTCAATAAACGGTCGATGCATTCTTAGTCGAGCATTCTTGTAATTCTTTACATTGAAAACATTATCATCTTAAATTAAATAACAAGTGACAGAGTTTTTTGAGTGGACTTTTACTGGCCTAAAATAAAACAGCGAATACCTCAAGCATAAAATATGAAAATACACATTTTACGTATTTTAATTGAAATCAGCAAAAAAGCTTCGTACTTGGAATAAGAGCTAAGTTTTCTATTGGCAATAAAGATTCAAAACCCCCTTTTTACTGTTAGAATTACAAGTTTGTATTTTTCCAGTTTATGTTGAACAGCAACAAAAGTAGTGAATTAGCTGAAGATTTTGGCAACAAATCTTGGTAAATCTGCATTTCATGATGAAAACACACAGTCCATTTCATTTTTTTATAAATTGTTGTTTTTGCATGAACTTCAAAACAATTTGAGCACAGTTTGGGTCAAAAGATATTTTTTTGCGTCAGAGCATTGGCCACATCCCCTTTTACTCGATTAATCAGTCAATGGACAGGATTTTACTCGACCAAGAATTTCTCTGGTTGACTGCAGCTCTACTACGCAGACACGAGGAGAACATGCAAACTCCACACAGATAGGCGCCCCGATCGAATCAGAACCTTTGTATGAGGTCAGAAAAGAGTCACAAACGTTTTCATCTCATGTATATTTTGAATCCATAAAAACCAGTTAATGATTTTCAACAATCTATTAGTTGCAAATAATCGATTAACTGTTGCAGTCTCACTACGACCTCTCGAAAACCCCGAGAACCTCATGAATGCAGCGTACGTCTGGTTTGGTTTGGTATAAATCTACATGAACAAAGATCAGTTTGGAGATATTCAGTCAATCCAGTTCCTCAGAATAAATGAAGTAAAGTGCTTTTCATTGATTTCGTCCATTTGTAAACTATTTACATGAACATAATGCATTTACTGTGACCTCATGGGAGCTGGTCTTAGCTTTTTATACCTCGAAAGACTCCTGGCTTTCTTGCTTTATTCTTTTTAATTCTGATTATTATGATTTTGTACAGCCTTATCCCTGGTTTAAAAGTGCACTGTGTATCTTTAGACTTAAATAAAAGCGTGGCGACAAATATTATTATTCTGCCTGTAGGAGGGCCTCTTTTGTTTGTAAGATGATCCTTTTGTTGTATTTTTTCACATTATCACTATTAACACTAGCCTCTCTGGTTGTGTCCTTGCCTCACCTCTCGTAGTTTCTTCAGGACGGGTGTTCCCTCAGTGAGTNATGTTCGCTATATTAACTATAAACACTTCGTCTTGTGTTCAAAACAGTGTTGATGATTAGAGTGAGACTATGCTTTGTTCCCGTATAAATCCATCTACATTTAAAGTCACATGTCATTGCTGTTTGGTATTTTGAATCTTGTATTTTTGTGTTGTAGGTTTTGGTCTGATCAAACTTGATGTGAAAACAAAATCTACAAATGGAGTGGTAAGTTATATCACCAGAAGTGCAGATTTATGCTAATTTATTTCTTTACTGTTATAAACCACGGTGTCAAATGCCACCTTGTCCTGTATTAGCTCTAGTTGTGTCATTGTTTACTCTTGCTTTGTTACATTCCTTGTATTGTCCCTTTAAAAATATTGTCTACTGTGAAAATAGTAAGTTTGAATCTTAATTTTTCTCTTGTAGTTTGTTGTTTAATGTGACACTAAGCACAAAATTAGCTATTCAACTGTGTATTAAGTGTTCAAACAACTAATTTAGGGACAAACTAGGCCAATTTTTAGGTCCAAATGCTCACTGCAATGGCCAATGACATATCTAATTGCACATCTAATTCATTCAAACTACTTGTCATACATCATCTTTCTTTCTTTTCCTTTCTTGTAGGAGTTTAAAACCACCGGGTCGTCCAACACTGACACCAGTAAAGTGACCGGAGCTCTGGAGACAAAGTACAATGGGCTGAATACGGTTTGACTTTTACTGAGAAGTGGACCACAGAAACACGCTGGGGATGAAGTCTGCATCGAGGACAAGGTAGAAGAACAAATGTGCAAGAAGTGTTTGGTTCAATAATGGTTTGATGTAGTTCAGTTGTTATTTGTGACTTATTATTTTTCATGGCATTGGAATTATTTTTTTTGCACTATGAAACCTGTGGATTTCATAGTATATTCCAAAATATTAGATCTTGTTAACATTTGCAAACCAAGGTAAAATGACTAAGGTTTTTGTGTCACTGCCCTCCATTCCAGATCACTAAAGGCCTGAGGCTCAACTTTGAAACCACCTTTTGTCCAAAACACTGGGTATGTGGTGTGATTTCCTCTGTAATCTACTTTTTGACAAAGGGCTGGGTCATGTGGCAAAAACATATCAGTTAAGTTTAGAGCCTCTTGGAGATGACACTTCACAGCCACAGACAAAGCAGAGTTTGGCTTTTTTATGCATCTACCTTTGTGCAAAACTCCATCTACTTTTGTTACACATTTATAAGACGATATGATCTAAAAATAATAATAATATAATGCCTTTTGGCTGAGTAAAACTAAATTCTATGCATAGTAAGTTTATGATTTGACTATTGCAACAAAAAGAAAATTGAATTGATCTTCTCCTTCTCTTTGTCACTTTTCTTTGTAATGTAGCTGCTTTTCATCAGTTTTAGGAGCTCTTTTTCACCAGTGATACAATATCTCGATATGTACGATTTGGCCAAATTCATATCTTGTCCAGTACAAATCTCGATATACGATCTATATCGAGATATCGCCCAGCCCTACATATTTACATGTTTTTTTTTAGCTATGAGATTATGGGCATGTGATGATAATTTCACTTTAGAACTTAATATTTTTTAGTTATGACAGCAAAATGATGTTATGACTTCATTCAACAGTCCAATAGAGTTTTTGTTGTAATGTCTTATTGGTCACAGAAATGTGGTTTTGAATTAGTCGTCACATAATAGTTTACCTTTTCTCAATTTAATGCAGCTATCTGTATAATTGATTATAATTGATGATTTTTCTTTCAGACAAGTTCTCACTTTTGGTCAGCCTTTATCATGCTTTGAGTGAATGATAGTTGGATTTAACAATGAATCACAATGAAGTGAGAAGATGCAGATGATTGAATTAGCTTCAAATATAAAATTGTGAACAAAATCCTGATATGAAGTTTTAATCATATCGGTCTCCATTTTGAATGTCCAGTAAGAAGAACGGGAAGGTGCGAGGGGCGTACAAGCGCGAGTACCTAAACGTGGGTATAGATGTGGACCTGGACTTCGCCGGGCCGACCATCCACGGAGCGGGCGTGGCCGGTTACGAGGGCTGGCTCGCCGGTTACCAGATGACCATCGACTCAGCCAAATCCAAAATGACACACAGCAACATCGCCGTGGGATACAGGACCGGAGACTTCCAGCTGCACACCAACGTGTAAGTCGTAAAATATGACAAGGCAGAGTAATAGCTGTTATTTACTGTTAAATATGTATTTGTAAATGGTGTCAGCACATATTAATGAACATCTGTATGTAAATATATAAGATTATAGTCAACATGGCTAATTTCCGTCTTCAGATTTTTAAGTAATACATTGTTTATTATTTTTTTGTAGTAAAGATGGCAGTGAGTTTGGAGGGTCGATCTATCAGAAAGTGAACGATAAGCTGGAGACGGCGGTGGATTTGGCCTGGAGCGCCGGAAGCAACGGGACCTGCTTCGGAATCGCTGCCAAATATCAGCTCGATCCCGAAGCTTCCATATCTGTGAGGAGTTACTTTATTTAAAAACATAAATAAATCTGGTATAGTGCCAGATAATGATGCAACAGGGGCATAAATATGTAGAAGATTTTCTTTTTTTGTTATTGTACCTGACACTTTAATTCTGCGTGTTTTTATAACAGCCATTTCAAATCATTATCTTGTTAATCCAGATATTTCAATGCACTGTGATGTATATTGTGTTTTATTGTAGCATTGATTTTCTAATGTGTTTTTTTTCTTAGGCCAAAGTGAACAATGCCAGCCTGGTAGGAATCGGCTACAGCCAGAACCTGAGGCCTGGTGAGTTTGGATTTAGGAGAAAAACTTGTCAGAAATGTGAAAAGAATGACAATTATAAGGCTTTTTAACAGTACCACCCAGCTAATTGTCCAATGAAAAGATCTTCACTTCACTGAGGAATAAGCAGTCTTTTAAATTAATTCTTAAAGGAATCAATTGTTAAAATCTGCATAGCAAGTCTCAGAGGGAGAGCCACTGATGCATGTTCAGATCTTCACATATGAAGGAGTGTTTTGTCTTAAAACTAACATAAATTATCTAAAAGTGCATAATAGGATGTAACAATATGCTAATCTCACAATCTGATATTTGTCACAATATCACAATATTTTCAGAGGACTACGATATTGAGATTATGCTCTCAAAAATGAACATTTAAGTTAATGTTCTGAACTCAAAACTATTTTTGGGTTTGCTGTTTAATGTCATCAGGTGTCGTAGATAGATTGTGTCCATTTTAGTATCAATATTGTTACATCCCTAGTGCGTATGCAGGTTAAAAACACAGTGAGAATTTATATGTTTAAGATGTCACATTTTGATAGTTTTCCCCAGGTTGGCAATTTTGTTGGGTTTTATAGTTGTCTTTAGTGTAACAAATACGACATGTAGAGGTAATTCCACAAGTATAAGTTAGCAACAACATTGTAAATATGGGCCACAATTCACATAAATGACCCAGACATCAGCATTGGTTGAACTGAGGCATAAATAAATGTACAAACACAAAAATGTTTAGCAAAAAATGTTAATGAAAAAGTCATTTAAAAGTTCACCTTCCTTCTAGTTTGTATCAATGAGTTATTATAATGACTAGAGAGAGCGTGGGGCCTGTTGCCGTGGTAGTTGCAGCAGCCATCTTGTAAAGGGAGAGGCAGCAAAATTCTAATTGAAAACAATTTAAAACGAAGTCAGATATTTCATAAACTAAAGGGTGCATTTTCATTTCCTGTTTGGTTAATTATTTCTAATGATCTCAATAATACAGAGAACTGTTTTCTGCCTGTGCCTGCATTTTTCGTCTGAATTATGAATAATAATAATCTGCCTAAAACCCCGCACTGAACTGGATTTGACGCAGAATTAAAGTTCATCATTATTGTGCTTTCTTCACTGCTGTTACTATAAAAGAAGAATTTAATAGTTGAAATTAAAAGCATGATTTTTCCAGATGTTTTCGCATTAGTTTAGTTGAACAGACACATATATTCATGTATGAATACGAAAAAGTTTAATTAACAAAGTATTTAAGCTAAAAAGACATTTAAAAGTTTAGCTTTATATTAGTTAGTCTGAGATCTTTAGTAAACTCTCCCTACACAAGATGGCTGCCAGAACTGGACGCTTGTTGCTATAGGTTACCATGGCTACGGTCTCTCTAGTCATTATAATAACTCAATGCACATTACACTTTCACAAATGATAATAACTTGCTAAATGACAATATAAACTTTCAAAAAACAGTCCAACTGTGTGTAAATTGTTTTGTATTTTGGCCCCACATTTTTAAACTCTACAAACCAAAACATGTGATTTAACTGAGTTTTTTTCTTCCTCTGCAGGGATGAAGCTGGTGCTGTCGGCTTTGGTGGACGGGAAAAACATCAACGCCGGAGGGCACAAGCCTAGGCCTGGGTCTGGAGCTGGAGGCGTGAGCAGTTTAGGACGATTTAGAAACAAAATTAATTATCCACAGCTATGGAAATGTTTAGAGAACACTGCAATTTACCCAAAGACAAAAATAATGTGAATTTGAAGTGAGTCTTTTTTCCTAAATTGTTTCATGATGTCTAAAAATAACAGTTTTTATTGGAAAAGTGAATCTCATTTGGCTAAAAATAATGAAAAAAACAGATTCTCAAATATTAAAATAAAGTTTGATCTCGTCGTTGTTCAAATATGTTTTTTCTGAATGTTCAATACTTAAACTATTTAAAGGGAATGAAATCTGAGTTTTTCCTCAGATGTATTAAACCTAGTTGTATTGAACATTTGGAGAAATATTTGTACATTTAAGGAAGATTATTTGCTTCATTAGATTTTAGTTTTAAATACTGGTACAATGTGTTAACCTCGGTCACACTAGATCCATATATGCATCACTCTGAACTGACTGCACAGAACGTCAGTTGGCTTGCTTGTTCTCACAAATGCTAGCATTTTACTGGCATTTTTTATTTCCTGTTTAGCTCCTTTCTTTGAGATTTTCACTGCCTCAGTCAGTCTGAAATGAAAAAATACTGAGCTGTGAGTAGTTTTCACAGACAACATGTTAAATACTTTACAAATCAGGACAAAACTTCACCAAAGAACCAAAGTGTTTATAACAGGATGTGTTTGTGTGCTAATGCTAACGCTAAAGCTTGAAAAGTTGAAAATAAACATCTTACATGCACAGAGGGTTAGTGCTAGATAGTCAGGTGTCCAGAACTGAGCTGGTTGTCATGGTAATGAGTTTATTTCTGTTGCTAAACGGGCTAAATGTTAAATTTTTTATCTTAACCTTTGCCCAAACCTTTTTCCTAACCTTACCCGTTCTCCTAAACTTAACCATCATCCCGCCGGACCTGACTATTAGCATTTACCTGCACAAAGTCAGTTAAGTTCTACACATAATTGCTCTCGTCAAAAGCAGTTGAGAAACGGAGGAACTTCTAGCAGAATACTTAGATCTGATTGGACGAAGCGCCTGTCCCACCTTAGCAGTGTTTTAGCCAATCACAGACAGTACATAATCATGAATCATAATCATGAATAAGGCTCTTGCTGAATCCAGTTGGGAGAAATGTACAAACATCTTTCACAAATCCACAAAAAGCGGCTTCTTGCTCTTTCTCTCGCTGCTTTTGTCCCATCTGTAAATCCCGCCTCCTCCTGTAGAGAAGCCTTCTGATTGGTTCAAGTATTTCATAATCAGTTTGAACCACTGGCCACTTCAAGATGGTTTCTCGTGACTTTATTAAACCCACAAATACCCCGAGAATTCATCTTTCTGCGCTAGGTTTAAAAATGTGTAACCTCAAGAAACAAGTTTGAAATGTTTTATTAAAAATTTCAGCTGCTGAACTTTGGAATTAAATATTTTCTATTGTTTTTCCACGGTCAAAAATATTTATATTCTGTTTTTAAAAATTTACAATGCATCAATTTTCAAACCCCCAAATTCAACAGTTTTACATTGTAAGACTTAAACAACTGACCTAAGTGAATTCTTTTTTTGCAGTAACTTCAAAAATCATGTTCATACTATGCATTTATTATGTACACAGTGATTATTACAAATATATGTTTTTAATGTTTAAACTGTGAAAAATCAATGGGCAAAAACGAAACGCCAATATAAGTATTATTATTATTAAAATCAATTGCAGAATAGTTGATAAAACAATAATTCCTGATTTTTCAAGGCTAAAACATCAAAGTTAAAGACAGTAGTTATAATTCAGAAATTGATGAAGCAAACTATCTTCCATAGGAGCTCTCAAAACCCAAATTTAGTTCAACATTTGCAGTTTTCTCTTCCATTTCCGTGACTGTTTTGACGTAAATCTGACTCTAAAGATATTAAACGACCAGGCCCAGTTCTCCAGCAGCAAACATCTAAAGTCCGACTCTCTTTCTCTCTCCTTCGTTCTTTTCTCAAAACCCAGGCTTATTAATAAACCAGAGTTACTTGAGTTGGTGTGATGACCTAGAATGTAACCCACGTTTTGCACATTATTATTCTTAAGCTTTTATTTCGTTTGCACATTTTATTCCCGATAAAGAAATAGTTAAACTTGTATTAAAAACCCCATAAGAGATCATGGATTGTGTGAAGCAGCAAACTATGTGATCGTAAATATCAGGGATTGAGACGTTTTTGCTCGAACAAAGTTAAATAAAAGTTAAATTTGTCTCTCTAAATCCCTGATGTTTATTGGTGCAAAAGGAGTTTGTGTTTTTTAAGTTTTGTGGATTATTCTAGCTCTACTTAAACCTTGAACTGCAGTAATTTTTTCTTCCCTTTGTGTGCTGATCTATTGTGAACATTCACCTACAATTATGAGGACTGTGAATCCGGAAAAACTACATCTGAGTGTGTGCTTACCTTTGCAATAAACGTTTGCAGATCACCACAAATGAGATTTTGGAAATGTGTTTATTTAAAGACAATTTGACAGGGTTTTTCTAAGTATTTTTTACTTTGTTGTGACAAGTTTGTGGAAAGAACCAGTGTTTGAGAAAAATGTACACATGAAAGTTGAAAATCTAATGAAGTAGCCCTTGATTTAACAGCTTAAAATAAAGTTAAAAAGGAAGAAAAGAAGCTATATGTGAGGAAACATTCTACCCACAACAACTCCAGATGAATATTGAGTTTGTAACAGACATGTAAAAACAAAAAAACAGCAGTGGCAGAAAGCAGATGAACAGAAAGACTTAGCATCTCTCACATTTATCACAGACTTTGGAATCACAAACAATTGAAGTAATTACCTTTTTATTCCTAAAGTATGTTCTTGAGTCTTTTTGATGAGGATATAAATTGTATAATAAAATGCTAATATATATCGGTAAAACAAGAAACCTATCCAAGGATACAATTAGTTCTGTAAAAAGCAAATAAAAACATTATTCATTGTGTTACCACTCAATCAGAATGTTAAGGAGCATTTTTCACAGAAAATGTCAACGCATAACCTCTATATTAGGGCTATTCAACGTATGACCTTGGGGCAAAATCGACCCTCCAAAGATTTGATCTGGCCCTCAACTATCACTACAAATGATATTTTCTCTTGCTTGCCGGTTAAACTGGGCTCCTGAACATTAGACTTGATTAGTTTCTATTTTAGTTCTGGTTTATTTCTGCTTTAGACCTTGTTTGGTAAAAAAGTGTGACCTTTGAGTACAGTCAGATTTGTGGAAAGGCGACAAGAAACGACCAATTTTTTAGTAACCTTTGCTGGCTTTTGACCTCTGATGTCAGACTTTCACCCCTGATGTAGCAGAGGATGTTCCAGGGAAAATACTTTGAATTGGGGATTTAAACAACCTTGTGATGTCCCGCTGCTTAGGATTTTGTAAATGGAGTTGTTCGTTTGTCTTGTAACCATGGAGACGGACATGAGGCATGAGTGCTAACTTTGCTAGCTTTGGATTTCAGAAATGCAACAAAATATTTTAGGGGTGGTCTTATCACTGACTGAAACAACAGATGTTCACCTGCTCCAGACCTGGACCTGACTGTGACGCGTCTCCAGACCTGGACCTGACTGTGACGCGTCTCCAGTCCTGGACCTGACTGTGACGCGTCTCAGACCTGGACCTGACTGTGACGCGTCTCCAGTCCTGGACCTGACTGTGACGCGTCTTCAGACTGGACCTGACTGTGACGCGTCTCCAGACCTGGACCTGTCTGTGACGCGTCTCCAGACCTGGACCTGACTGTGACGCGTCTTCAGACCTGGACCTGACTGTGACGCGTCTTCAGACCTGGACCTGACTGTGATGTGCACAAACATGATTATACTCCCATTCTGTTCAAATGTTAAAATACAAAAACATAATATAAATGCTAGGGCTGGGACATTACGCTATTGTCACTGCAATTCTATATTTTTGCTATACTATATATTATTCAGTTCACATCAGAAAGTATAGCAGTATAATGTTTAAGTTATTTTTTATTGTATCAAGTTTCCCAATATTTAAATCCTTTCTCGGACTTGTGTTTTTACTGAAAGAAGCAATTTTCTGAACATGTTTTGTTGTAAAATCCAGATTTATTTACTGTTTTGACAAGTTGTTCATTACAATGTGTGAAAGTAACTTTACAAAATCAAGTGTTAAAAACAGGCAGCTCTACAAACACTCACAAATCATTATTTAACTTCACACTATTTTACATTTATTCACTCTGAAGTTAAAAAGCTGCAGCATAATTCATTACAGAGACTAAAGTAGAAAAAGCATCAAATGACATTATTAACTAAAAGATGTGCAGTTGTTATACAGTACTGTAGTTTATATGAACAAACAAGCTTTAAAACTAACGTAAAGGTGCATTATGTAACTTTTCTGGTCTGCTTCTCTTCATGAAAATGTTATCGGACGGTTACATAAGTTATCAATCCACCTAAAGCTCACAACGGAACATTAAAACACAACTGTTACCATGGAAATCTGCTGCTGTATGTAAATGTTCTTAAAGAGGCATGATCAGTTTAAACCAGTGGTTCTCGACCTTCAAAATAACAGCTGTAGGAACACTTAAACATAAAATGTTGGTTACCTGCAGAGTGATATTGTCGTCTTGTAAGATTTAATTCTGAAGCGAAAAGCCAAGATATTTTTTTCTGGTAGGGCAGTAAATACGAATTTGCTAATCACTGCATATGACAAGTGTCAAACCGTGTGGGACTAAACCCGATGTTTGCTTCTCTTAAAAACGTAAGCAAGAGGAAATCATTTTAAGCTTCTCACTTCAGTCCACATGATTTGCTCACTTACCTAATGCATTCTGAGCCTCTAAATCAGGAGTCTGCAACCTGCGGCTCTTTAAAACCTCCAGTGTGGCTCTTTTTCTTCCTGAAATTCTTTTATGGATGTGCCGTCAGGTCTTTATAAATGCAAATGTGTCTCTATATGTTGGTTTTGGAATATTTCATTGAAAATATGGTGATTTTGAAGTGAATAAACCCATTAATCTTTTGTTTTACCAAAATAAACTGCATTTAAACAATAATCAATTTAGACCTTTGCGTACACATTGTGAAAAATAATGGAACTGAAATGCCATGTAGGGTAATGATGAAAGTGTTTTTTTCCACAGCTGTTAAGCGAGTCGTGTCGGTATGCGAACAGCCGATAGCCACAATGCTGACAACAACAACAACAACAACAACAGACACATTTGTTGACGTTTGGTGTCAGGACATTGCAGACACATTTTCACATGAACAGATACATTAACAAGATATCTGAGCTGTGGAGAAATTTAGCTGAAGTAATTTTACTGTGAAAAATTGAGAATAGTCCCTGTAATATTTCACAAATCATCAGGGAACCCCCCGAAATCATTTTGCGACCCCCCCCAGGTTGCAAACCACTGGATTAAACTATGTAAAAGAAAAAACAGCCGAGAAACAACTTGATAAACAGATGAAGAACAATAGTTTTGTCAATCTGAAAATGTCTAATCAGCATCGTGATGTACTACAGCTGATTTGGTTGTATAAAGATACATTTACTTTTTGGAAAAAATTTACTTTTCAGAGTAATTATCATGTGGGATACTTTTTTCTAACTACCTGAGAAATGCATTTTTGAGCCTATTCTTTCAAAAGACAAAATTTTATATGTCTGTATAAAATGTTTTGGCTTTTCATTTAACCCAAATTAACTAAAAAAAATGAGATGTTCTATTTAGACAAGGCCCGTGCACATAGGACACTGTCTGTCTGTCGCTGTAGTTTGGCCCAGTGGAGCAGGACGACACACAAACCAACGAGGAAGTGGGCGGGGAGAGCTGCTGTTAAATATATGAATCTGAACAAACTGAATGCGTGCCGTGTAAGTGATCATAGACATAAGATCTAATCCTCTTAGTGCACGGACTATTAGGCTGTCTTAGGCTGGCCACAATAAAAGGACACTATGAAATGTTCAGTTTCAACACAGTACAGAGAAACTGATTGAGAGTGTTATGTCATTGTCCACAGAGCTGAATGTTCATTTCTCTTGAGCCAAAAGTATCAAAACTACCGACACACACAGACTGAACCATATATAATTTTAAAGAAACTATTTTATTTGCGTGATGCCACAAACCCGAGCTATGTTTCATTACAGCTGTCTTTTTGATATTGTAAAGTGTTTCTCTGTGTTTCGCACCGTTGTGAGTTAAATTCTCGCACCATAATATTTGCTGAATGTCTTTCCCTCTCTTCACGTCACACTGTTCGGTCCACTAAAGCCACAAAACCAGAAAACCACCAGAAAAGATAAAGATTAAGACTGCAGCATGATCTTAACTACATTTCAGACTGGTCAGTGAGAGTCCGTGTCCTGTAGGTAGAAGACGTTAAACTAGATTTTTTTTCTGTATTTTTCTGTGGTTATAGTTTGATGGCGATTGTGAGTCCGTCTCCCACCGGCAGCATGCTCAGGCTGATCCTCGTGTCTCGCACAAGCTTCTTATTCAGTTTGTCGATGGAGATGGTGTCGTCGTCTTTGGGATCAAGGACGCTTCCTCCCCATAAAACCTGAAAAACACAGAAACACTAAATCAGATGTGGACTCATAAAACAATTTTTAGATAGAGCCATTCAAATTAATTTCCAACAAGTTTCTATTTATTTTATTATTATTTAATAATTATTATTACAATGGCATCTTGTTTACGCCAGTATTTGCAGGAGCCTGTTTCTTCTACTCAGATAACCTTTGTTCCTGAGATATCCTGCCAGGTTAGTCTCTCACCACAAGACTGGTAATGCTTCTGAAAATGGCTTGCAGCAAAAACATGTCAAAACAGGTAAATACAAATGTCTGAAACTTAGCAGTAGCTTTTATAAAATATCTATTCAAACATTTGTAATAAGCTACTACTAAGTAAGGTAAGGTAATGTTTATTAAGGACAATGTACAATTATATTAAGCCCAAGCAGAGATGCTTGTACCAGATTCTAGCTTTACAGCTAATTTCCAT
Organism: Mugilogobius chulae; assembly: GCA_038363315.1. Classification (NCBI taxonomy): domain Eukaryota; kingdom Metazoa; phylum Chordata; class Actinopteri; order Gobiiformes; family Gobiidae; genus Mugilogobius; species Mugilogobius chulae. Next base: position 20,476,754 of record CM076401.1, on the reverse strand, counting down.
CTGTAGTCCCTATTGAAGAAAGGCTTTCTGCGTCACGTAGGTGTGCCATTAATCGCAAGTAATAATAATTTTAATGCAACTAATTTAGTGATTGAATAATTGCTTAGGTACTAAATAGCCTGTCATGAGACGAGATGCTGTTTTACAGTAGTAATTTGTTGCGCTTAAGTCTAAACAATCATTAGCATCATGTTTTGCTCTCTTACCTAATTCATTCTGAACCTCTGAATTGTTCCCACATTGCGTTTTAAGCTTTTTCACAGCTGTTAGGACCAGGGTTGCCAGGTCCAAAGAAGAAATCTAGCCCAATGACAACTCAAAAAAAGTTTTTTTTAAACTATTTTATATTTTGAGAGCAGAGTGTGAGCAGCTTCAGGGCTGCAGAGAACAGCAATTGAACGTCGTTAGCCTAGTTCTTAGGTGAAATTTTAAATTCACAGATGCATACATTTTAAAAATAGCCCAAGAAAATCACAACCCGTAGAGCTGTATTTTGTCCCGTAACTATTTTCTTAAAATAGCCCAATTGTGCGGGGAAACCGCGGACCTGGCAACTATGATTAGGACCAAGACATGTCTGTATGCTAACAGTAGTTAGTCACAATGTCAACAACAACAAATGAACTTTATAGAGTTTAGTGAATAAATGGGACATTATTAGACGTAAACAGGACACCGCAGGCTAATTTTTAAAAGATACTTAAAAGATACTTTAACAAGAGATCTGTCCTGGGTGAAGCTATTTTATGTAAGAAAATAGTGTATACAGTAATCCCTTTAAGGCAACTTAGTTATATCATCTATTACAGTGGTTCCCAACCTGGGGGCACCAGTAGTGGCAGAGGGGGTTAGAGGGTCAAATTATAAAGTAGTCATTAGTGCAATTTTAGTAGTATGTCTAGAAAATAGATTTAAGTATGAAAAACACCACAATTGTTGTTTGTTTGTCTACAATGAAAGCTTGGTAGTTATGATTATGATCATAATATATTTATGAAAATCGCTGCTTTAAACATAGAGGATCCGATAAGACTCTGGTCTAAGCAGACGGGGCTTTGAGGAAGAATAAGTTGGGATTCACTGATCTATTATATCGTTACAGCAAATGTCTTCTTCGGCAGTAAACATATTGTGGTAAATATTTCCGACTTACGTTGTCGATGGCGATGACGCCTCCTTTCCTGACCAGCTGCAGAGAGCGCTCGTAGTAGTTGTCGTAGTTTGTTTTGTCTGCGTCGATGAAAATGAAGTCAAACGTTTCAGCCTCTCCAGCAGCCAGAAGATCATCTGAAAAACAACATTTAATACAATTAGATGGAACAAAAATGGAGGACTACAACAAGAGAATACACTTTGGAACTAAAACCTGAACTGAGTCTAGACCAGAACAGAAACAAAACATCAATGCTAACAAAAAGAAAAAACTGTGTCAACAACACATCTGTTCAGAACACAGATTAAACTAATAAAACCGTACCTAAAGTCTTCACAGCAGGTTGTAAACGCAGATCAATCTTCTGCTCAACTCCAGCCTGCACAAAAAGAAAGCAATATTACAAAAAATATTAGTGATGGTGTTGGTACGATACACGATTGTCACAATACAATATGATTACAATACACAAGGCCCAAAAACATAAATTGCGATATATAGTAGTAAAGCTTCAAAGTTGTTATCTGGACAGCGTTTTTTGAATATCAAGACGTTTTGACTCTGATCCAAAACAGTCATTTTTAAGTGTTGCAGGATGTATCCATAATAAATTAAATAAACACATTAACCAAAGTATTTTTTATTGGATATCTATGCAAAAAATAAATTAATGTCTAATATTGTGAGTTAATGAAATTAACAAAGTTTCAGGAGCAGGACCACAGCCCTTCCGCACCAGGAAACCACGCCTCGCTCGCCTTCTCGGACACACCTCCAATCACCCAGAAGCCTCTACTTAAAAGGAACCCCGAATATTTACATAAATAGATCGAAAATACTTCGCGTAGGTATACTTACTAAAAAGTAGAACTTAAAGTAAACAAATATTCGCCGTTTGACGTAAAATTGTTATGTTTACAACAACTTCCTGATATTACGGGCGCCGCCATCTTGAGGTGATGACGCAGAATCGTGTGGCGCACTGGCGCAGTGAGCGTCAGTCGTGAGACGCACACAACAGCTGCAACAGTTGCCGTTGATCTGGTTAACAGGAGCGTCAGTAGTTTTTCGTCGACAACACATTGTAAAATGGTACATTGTGTGGCTTTTGGTTGTGATTTGGTCTCGGGAGGAAACAAGGAGAATGCGGTAAGCTTTCATAACTTTCCTCGTAGTTACACGATTCGACGTCATACTACCCATAATGCACTGCGTTGTAAACAATGATGGCGTCTTCCGTGAAAATATATTTCGTAAAAGTTTAATAAAACGGTAGATTTTTCAGATTATTTTCGTGTGTATTTATATCTTTGATGATATAAGGAAAACTCGAAAACAAACATTAAAAAATTCTCGGGGTTCCTTTTAAACCACCCTTTCCTAACAACACGTCTTATCTCAGATCTCTCGACCCCACCGTCCAACCCCACATCTCATCTGTCCTCCTGCTGAAGACATCTCTATCTACAGGTGGGGGGGTCCTGAATCGGCTGAACGGATCGCTGAGACAGAGCCCCCACCACAGTCTCCCCGATCCAGCCATCGATCAATCATCAATCAACAATCATCAATAAATATATTAATTGCATTCTCTGATGTGGTGTGGTCCTTGCTAGTGAAAGAAGCATTAAATGTTTATCAACACAGGAGAGGCGCACAACCGGATAGCAGAGACAGCGGCTGATTGAGACAAGCTGTAGCAGCAACACTAACCAGCACTGTTGTCAGCTAACTACAAGAGTTTATTACGTATTACGGTGCAGAAACAAAAGTTATGCTGCTAAATTAACATTTATGAATGAAATCCGTCTTTAAGACTCATACAAGTTATATTCAGGTGGATGAAAAACGCAGAGTCTGAGCACTGTCTCAAGCTTCAGGAGCCAGCCGTCTGTCATTCTGGTTCAGACCTGATTGAAACAATTAGCTCTCGTCCTGTTTTGTTGTTTCTCTCTTTATGTTGTCTATCTCTTTCTGCAGGTGACATGCACAGCAGAGCAAAAAGTGGCGTTGACTGATATTCCTTCTATAACTGTGACCGCAGTGGCTTCTTAAAGTTTTATTTAGAGGTGGGCAAACATTAAATTTTGAATAATACGTGGAGTGGATAGTTACTATCCACTCCACATATTATTCAGTGTTTAATGAGGAGAACAGGCATTATAGTTTACTTGTTAATGTAAAAACACAATAAAAAGGTTAATGTAGAAAAAAATAAATAAATACAAATGTTAAAAGCCTCGCTGTAAAGTTTCAAACAAGACTATAAGGGCCTGATTTATCAAGCCAGGTGCTAAATTGTGGGTACAAAAAAAGATCATGTTATTTGACGTATTATTGTGTCAATATTACCCAGTGACTGTTTAATTATCATAACTCATGCAAATACAGTCTTGTTTCTGCTACAAAATGATTATTAAGAACTTCTTGACGATTCATTGCAAAACTATATATTGTACCAGCCCAATAATACATGCTAAAAATAATGATATCACTAGATTAAAGTCAAACCTCTTTCCAGAAGGGCTTTCCGATGCCTGTGTATTCTTCACTGATGTCACAGGCCACAATCACACCATCGTCCGGTAAAGACAGCGCCATGTTCAGGGTGTTGTATCCTGTGTACACGCCTAAAGCAAACAGACGAGCTTTTAATCACAAGGAATACGTCTTAATCTGTATGTTTTGTGATCTTAAATGTGACTTCTCGATCCAGATGCAGATATTTAGAAGCATCTATCAGTGTCAAAGAGAAACCATCTGCCAAATCTACTGTTTAAAACCATTTGTAGTGAAAAGTTGCCGTTCTCACCGATCTCTGCCACTTTCTTTGCTTTGACGAGTTTGGCCAGATTCACCATGAACTGGGACTGTTCACAGGCCACCATCATGATGTTCCAGCGGTCCTCCATCGTACGCTGAGAAATAAACATGAGAAGAAAACATGAATGACAGCTTTATACAACATCATTCACAACAGCAAGAATAGAACAGTTCTGCTTTGGAAGTGAAAAATGCTGCGTTCATGGTGATTTTTGGGAAAATGTTTGGGGTTTTTTTAGTTTAGTTTAGTCAGAGAACAACTACTTCTCAAATTATTTTTTATCACTTGAACTCATCTATTAAAAATACAACATTTGGGTTTTTGTTTCCAAGTTGTTTTTATGATGAGAGCAACATTTTTGATTTAACAATATCTAAATAACAGTGTTGGGTACTGTCCCTTTCAAAAGTAAATTGTTAAGTTACCTCGTTAAAGGGGCACTGTGCAAGATTGAGAGGAATTTTAATTATCACTTATGGTCCACAAACATTTAAATCATATTTATTCTTTACAACATGAATACTTAAGAGAGCACTGTTAACCAATCCACATCAATTGTGATACATTTATACGTATTTGAAATGTTTTATTACGGGCCGGAATGTGAATATTGACGCTAGATGTCACTATGGTAGATAGGCTAACTGCACTTGAAATGCGCACCCTGGTGTTCAAAAGTGGACATTACTTGGATCACTTTATTATTATTATTTTCTTACACAGTGCCCCTTTAATGTTAGTGCCCTGGAAAACTAACGCGTTGTGCTACTTTCATAAAAAACGCATTACTCATATGTTACCATTAGTTATTCATGGCCAAAACATTTATCAGTGACGTTGAACGCTCGTTTTAACAAGCCAAGCACAAGTGTGATAAAAGCAGCAACGTGCAGCGCATCAGAGATGCTAATGCTGCATTAATGTGGTCCTCAGGCGCTTGTGTTTCCGACCTCTCTTTTTACTTCAGAAAGTCGTGATTTTGTCGTTAACCATAATAAATAATTGACACAGCACTTTTAACAGAGGTAATAGGCGTAACAGTCAGATCTGATGCTCTCCTCTATAGTTAAACAATCAATGGCCATTTTTAATTTTCTTTTTTCTTTCGATTTCCAAAAATCATATACTTTGTTTTGTCCCAATTGATGTAAAGCTTGTTTTCTCTAAACCAATTTCTTATGTTTACCATTAACTCTTTCCTGAGTAAAAAATACTTGTGTCGTCAACAAACAACAAAAAATTAGAATTTTTGATGATTCACAAATATCATTTAAAATAACATAAAAAGTATTGGACCGACAATGGAACCTTGTGGCACTCCGCACGTTACTTCTTTATAATCTGAATTTTGCCCATTTATGTGTACATATATTGGAGTCGGTTAGTCATATAACTTTTGATCCATTGACGTGGGAGCCCTCTAATTCTGTAAGTAAATAATTTTGCCATTAATAATTTATGGTTTATAGTGTCAAAAGCTTTGCGTAAATCAATAAATACACCCACAGTATGTTCTTTCTTTTCAGTTGCATCAGGAATTTTCTGTCAACTCAGTTTTGAGCTCCAAACTCCATATAGGCCGCCCGATCGAACTCAGAACCTTCTTGCTATCAGGTCAAGCGTAAAGAGCATGTCGCCCACACGTTTCTCATCTCATGGTATATTTTGAAGCCATAAAGACCAGTTAATGATTTTTCAACAATCTATTAGTTGCAATTAATCTATTAACTTGTTGCAGTCTTACTACGATCTCTCGAAAACACCCGAGAACCTCATGAATGCAGCGTAAGTCCTGGTTTGGTTTGGTATAAATCTGACATGAACATAGATCAGTTTGGAGATTATTCAGTCAATCCAGTTCCTCAGATAAAATGAAGTAAAGTGCTTTTCATTTGATTTAGTCCATTTTGTAAACTATTTACATTGAAACATAATGCATTTACTGTGACCTCATGGGAGCTGGTTTAGCTTCTGATTCTCTCTTAAGACTCCTGGCTTTCTTGCTTTATTCTTTTTAATTCTGATTATTATGATTTTGTACAGCCTTACCCTGGTTTAAAAAGTGCACTGTGTATTTTTAGACTTAAATAAAAGCGTGGCGACAAAATGAACTATTATTTTGCCTGTAGGAGGGCCTCTTCTTGTTTGTAAGATGATCCTTTTGTTGTATTTTTTCACATTATCACTATTAACACTATCCTCTCTGGTTGTGTCCTTGCCTCACCTCTCGTAGTTTCTTCAGGACTGGGTGTTCCCTCAGTGAGTGTTTGAGTAAATACTGCATCAGAGGGTCGGCCTGGCCTCCGCAGTGACTTTTGGAGATGCTCATGGTCGACTTTCTTCTGCCTAAACAACAGTAAAAACACGATAAAATACGACAATACTGACACAAGACTACAATAACACAGATCATTATGTATTGTATTGTAAAGTGTCAAAATAGCAAAATCATAGATAAATATTAAAATACATGCACTTGAGGGTCTAATTTACGTCCAATACTGTTTGTGACACTGTTTTGTAGTCGTTTAATCGATCAGTGGAGTCTTAGTCGATCAAAATTTCTATTAGTCGACTATAATTTCATTTAGATTATAAGGATTGTATTGTTCAGCAACAAAAAGAAGTGAATTAGCTGAAGATTTTGGTCCAAATCATTGGTCTATTATGTCTAATATATATAAATACAATTAGTTGCAGAGTTGTCAAGTCTGCTTCTTTATAGAACTATGGGCATCTTTTTTTGAAGTCGCTTGTGAATTTTGACAGTCGCAAGTTGCGTTTTTTGCTCCTGAGGCACTTTGACATCATAAACTGAGGATTTTTAGCAGTTTTTCCAAATTTGATTAAGAAAATGTACTCACTATGACAGAAATATAGACTTTTAGCATATTTCACGCTTTAAATCCTTTGTTAATGATCAAATACTATTTAAAATACAGTACGTCAAAACCATTAACCTTTGTTCTGCTGTGACACATAATGTTTAACCATTTTATTATTTCAATTACTTTTTATTGAGGGTCTGAAGATCGCTCGTTGCTCTCTGAAAATCTTTTTTTTAGTCATTTGAGCAGAGTTTTGGTCAGATAAATGTTCAGTTCAAATTCAAAACACACTTTACTTTCAGAACTTTTGCCACACCCCCTTTTTAGTCGATTAATCGGTCAATGGGACATGTTTTTAGTCGACCAAGAATTTCTTTGGTCGACTACAGCCCTAACTTGAACACCAGCTAAGATCTTATTTGATTAATGTGGTCATTCGGAGGTCACAGCTGCAAGAATGAACAAACAAATGACAGACTATTTAAGAGACATAAACTATTATAACTCACATTGTTTCTCCTGGTTATTTTATGATACTTTTGATCCTCACGTTAGCTTTAGTTAACGATTATTAATAATGACTAATGTTTTCTAGATGAGTGACACTTATGAACTAATCTAAAACCTGACTTTAACAGTAAACTTTGACTTCGAGCCATTGAGATAAGAAAGAGAGAAGTGAGTCAGCAGAAAAAAAGGGTGTAATAACTACTGCATTGAAGTTTGCATGGTGTTGGTGAATTATTAATTGTACTAAAGACAATTGCCATTATGCCACTAAGTATAAGTGACAATAATGTGAAGGAAACATAAATTAAAAAGCCTAAAAATCGCCAGATGGGTAAAAATAGTCTTTTTTTTAAACCAGGTCAACCATTTATAAAATATAATAGATTCTCCCAGTTTGAGACTGTGTCAAGTTTAAACAAAGGCTTTGTTAAAACTGTATTGTATTGTTCTCAACCAAACAAGTGCCATTTGTTACCATTACACAAAATAGCGATACTTTATGTAACTATATTACATTCTAGTGCACTTCTGAAGCAGGGAAATAGAAGTGTGTGATTTTCCTCCTACATAACGGTTTAAAACTACTAGAAAACATATTAAGAAAGAAAAAATATATATTTCGGTAATAATTAGTGCACCAGCTACTCTGATGTTTCTGTATTAAAAATTCACAACGAAAGAAAATTAATTCTAAAATAAAAATAAATAAATATTTGAGCTCTTAAACTGTCATCAGATACAAGACTAATTCATTAGGTTATTATTATAATCCAGATTTTCGAGATTATGAGCCTCGAGTCACCGAACTCACCTGCCTTCCGATGCCCTTCAACCTAAACATTTCATTTCTACATAATTTGTCGTCTTACCTAGGTAAAAACCTGCAACCAACACCGCTCCCAACGAAAAACAACCCGCTATAGCTTCTCTGGAAATAGTCTGCAGCGACATCACTAGTTTTATGAGGAAAAAAGTCTCACAACACGCTGCTTTATCCGTGTTTTGCTGCACTTCCGGGGTTTACCGTAATACTCTTAATGAATATTTCGAGGAAGCCAAATAACAATAAATATATAAAAAAAAAACATAAATTACCCAAAGAAGTAAAGTGGACAATATAATAATAGGTTAATTAAAATGTCTATTTACAAAGTTACTTAAATTTTTAGCAGCGTTTTGTTGTAGTTACCGTAATGTGACAAGTAGGGGCGCATCCTGTTTCCGCCTTTTCTCTTAAATATCGGTTTTATTAGTTTATACTGGCAATAAAGTGCAGCTAAAACGGCTAAGTCGCTTGATGTTTGTTCAAAGAATATGTTTCTGAGCTAGATGCGAATAAAGCGGGTTACGTGTAAGAATTTAAGCTAGCTAAATGGCTAACAATAAAGACAAACGTGTAACGTGAAGCAGCGGTGGAAGAACGTGCACGTAAAAAAGTAAATAGTAACAAAAACAAATGAAATGTACCTGTTTAGGGAGAAAAAGTGAAGATGTGAGGAGGTTTGGAGAGTCTGGGAGGGTGCAGCAGCTGATGTGCAAAAGAAGACTGGATGAAGGAAGAGAAGAAGTGAGTGCGCTGTTATGTTGGTCATGTGACTCCCGCGTGTCTTGACAGGGCAGTGCAGAATTTAGAATAAAAGAGGTATGTTTTGTTATTTACAGGGGAATCGAGCAGAGGTGGAACCAAGTCAAGTCCAAGTCATGTCCCAAGCCAAGCCACAAGTCCAAGATAAGTCCTCTGCTTTTAGTTTCAAGTCTGTTCAAGTCTTTTTATAAAATTACCAAAAACTTGTATTTCTATAAATTCATTGATTTTTGTCCCATTTTAAAAAGCGTATATTTCTGGTCATATAAAAGTAAGAAGGGACTTGTTTAACATAAATTATAGGGCCTACTTAGCCTATTTTTAAAGGACACATAATATTATGCAAAATCAACTTTTTTTACTTTTTATCCTATTGTAAAGTTGCTTCCTCACCACAAATGCTGCTGAAGTTTTGTTTGTGAGATATCCTTTGTTCTGCCTAAAACATTGATCTGAATGTCCCTGATCTGTGATGTCATAGATAGATCTCTGAGATATTCTGCTCTGTTTTAAAGTTCATAAATTGTTGCATAACTTCTGTAATTTTCTTTGGAGTGAGTAAATATAGCTCTAACTCAATGTTTGATGTAGAAAACACACACAACCTTGTTTACTAGACATTTTTTAGTTCTGGTGCATGAGATTCCAAAGTGAGGTACTTCGGAGCAGGTTTGAAGGAAAAAAAAACAAAATACAACAAAAAAAATCTATCAAGTCATCAAAAACATCAAATAATGACTTGAAGCACCTCCTGTAAAAATAAATGTGCTTAGAATTTTTTTTTTTTATGCATTTGATAGTCTATTTTTAGGCTGCTATTGTTCAAGACTTCCAGACTTCAAGGGCTTCTCTTATATATAAAAATATATATAAAGTTAAGTTAGTATGCCTACTAAACAATATCTTGAACTTGGTCAAGTGCACAAAAGCATGTAATAACTGTAAATATTAATGTATTTATTTATTTATTTAGTGCAGACCTGGGCAAACTGCGGCCCGGGCCAGATCGGCCCGGAACGCTTTTGAGAATAAGTGGACCTTAAAATACATTTCTTTGTTTGATTGATTTAGCTGTGGATCATGTGTCTTGCTTGATGCCCTAATATTATCATAATAATTATCAAAATAATACATTAAAAGCCTATTTTACAAAAATTACTACAATAACGATAATTTGTCGCACCAGATGTCCACTTGTCTGGTTCGAATCTGGCCCTCGGGAAAATAATTGCCCACCCTGTTTTAGTGTTTATTACCTAAAAATAGGCAGTTTCTTTTTGTAGTAGGCAAGTAGTATAGCTTGATAGTACTCTATTAGAGTAGGCTAGGCTATCTAGTTTAATGGTGGGTTAGGGTTGTTTTAAAATTAATAACTTCCACATTTTCAATGCTGATGATAACTTTTTTGTTTGTTTGTTTTTACACTTACTTAACTTAATTGTACCTGCAGTACTTGTAATAAGCTTTATAGTTTATGATATTTTACTGTATTCTGCATGAGTACATTTTTTATTTCTGCCACTGCAAAGCCTTTATCTAACTCTTAAAACACTTTTTTTTACCTAGAACAAATCATGTAACATTGGTTAGGTTATTATTTGCTTTGCAGTACAAATAGGTCACTTCTTCCATTCTTTTCCATTCATATTGCTGCGTCATGTTGCTATTCCTTCCATACCACTAGACGGCAGTGTCACTACAGAAATCTTTAGTTTGCAGCTGTAACTGGTTTGTATTGTATTTTTATTATCTGTACTGAGACAAACTACTGCCGTGTCCGTTTGGTAACATTATAGTCCCGTTTGAAGAGTTATTTTTGCAGCTCGGGGTCAAATGTCGTGCACGAGGACACTGTGCTGCTGCTGCTGCTGCTGCACGTGCCTCATTAAAAGGGAAGGAGCTGGGATGACGAAGCGTTTCCTCCGACAAATATATGGCTGAATCTTTTAAAGGAAAAGGCGTGAGTTTTTAGAAAGCAGAATAAAGAAATGGTAGAGAGAGTTTTAGGAATATTATGATTTAAATAAGCCTATAACTTGTATTAACTACTGCATGTCACTTTAAGCATTTGGGCCTAAATATAATCTCAATCATAGAGGTAAATCAAACAAAATACTCTGCATAGACATTGAAATTTAGTATAACTTTAAAAATACATATTTCACTTGGCATGTTTGCATTTTTTCATTGCTTCAAACAGTATCATGCCAGCCTAAGGAACAAAAGAACAAGATGTCCAGTTTTAAAATGGATCAAGGACTAAGAGAGGACAATGAAAGGGACCGAGGATTTTGCTTTGTTAAGGCTGGTTAAAGTTTAGTCGTTTGAGTTTTTTCAGTTTATTTCTTTATTGCTGCATAAATGATGGTCAATAATCAATGACAAATGTTTAATGTCATTGTTTAAATCTTCTGGGTCCTGCATTTGGCCCCCGGACGCCATTTGAACAGCCCTGATATACAGTCTCTCAGTATCTGGCCTGGGAGCCTAGAAGAGCTGGAGTTAAATGTGTGTAAAAAGAGAAATCGCGACATCACAGTGTCTGGAGAAAAGCCAAAAATGTACAATTTCTTGCCTTTTTTGCTTCAATATGTTACAAAAGCTAAAACGTAAAATCAAATTTGACTGGGGATTGGGGAAAGATTTACCTTGTTAAATCCCAAAAAAATGTCTCCACGTGGCTTCAACCAAAATTTGTGGTTATTTTACGTTTTAGCTTTTTGTAACATATTGAAGTAAAAAGGATGTGAAAACGTAATTATTGTACATTTCGTTGTATCTGCGTTTTCTCCGAAGACTGGGCTGTTTAGTGACCTGACCTTAGGCAACAGAAAAAAACTATGAGATTATTTAGGTTTTTTGTCTGTTTTATCTTAAAATTTGACTGGTATTTAACCAAAAAAGTCCCACTGAGATACAGAATCTCTTTTGCAGGGGAGCCCTGGGAGAAGGGAGAGGAGAGGCATTGATGAATGATGTTAGTGAGAAACCAGAGGAAACCTACGCTGACATGGGAGAACATTCAAACTCCTCCACATAGAAAGGCTCGGGTCATCTGGGAATTGAACCCTGGATCTTCTTGCAGAACCTCGTTCACTGAAAAAAATGATTCTGGCCCTTATTAAAGGTAGGTTTTTTATATCAGATTTAATCATTTTATTTGCTTAATACTTACACCAAAAAAATGTGTAAAGATCTACTTATTGCACATGCTCCAGGAAACAGCACCAAACATCTCAGTTCTGTAAGTGGCAGTGTAACTTCTCAAAGCCTGATCCTGTCAGAAGCTAAGCATGTTTGGCCTGGGCAGTACTTAGATGGGAGACCTCTAAGGAGCCTCAGATGCCACAGTGAGACGAACAGAGGAGACACTCGTTGGATACAACCATTATGATTACTAATTATTATAAAGCAGGGGTCTCCAACCAGTAGCTCGCCAGAAGATTTTAGAAACATACAAATTATGCTCTCAGACTGTATTTATTACATGCCTATTTCTACCGTAAATGTATCTTTAGATGCCTAATTGTGTTCACTTCTAAATAGATATTGGCTCAATTTTCCTATAGACCTCTTGACTATGCCAAAGTTAACTTCAATTTTTAGTCATCGCTCACAGTAGTAGTTAGCCGCCAGTTTTCTATTGCAAAAGTAGCTCTCCTGCAAAAAAGGTTGGAGAAACCTGTTATAAAGTATAATCAATGTACATTTTTTTGGTTGGAAATAAACATTTTATTTAATTAAACTTAACATAAAAAAAATCTGCTGTCTCAATGGAAGAGTCTAGTCTAGTAGTGAAGCTGGACACTGAACCAATATAGCACTCAGAAAGCTAAATATTTTCTTAAATGCATAGCGTTTGAGTCTGATAATCTCACATGGTCCTGGTTCAGTCCTGGATTAGTCCTCAGAATAAATCCATGTTTCACAGATAGATTTGACTTGTTCAAACGCATCCATTCATTTATTCAGCGCGTTTTCTGTCCGTGTCTCGGTCTGACGTGACTTGGGGCTGATGTGTGTGCGTGTGTGGGATTACAGATTATACCGGCATCAGGGCCAAATCTCTCCAAATCTCATAAAGTGACGAGATTATTACGCAACGACGGCATTCGTGTAGCATCACAGGAGAACTTGCGCTGTCTCACTTACACTGCAGTATAAAATATATGACAGTACAACTATTCAAATCTAAGAAAAGAAGGATTATTTACTATTTGTATTGTTTTTTTGGTGGGATTAAAGTGACTCTGGATTGGTGAGATTGCAGTGATTAAGTGGCGTTCTTTGAGCTGACGTGATTTGCCGAAACAGCAGTAAAATGGAAGCTTATTCTGCAAAAGCGACAGATAGATTAGAGTCAATAATCGGTTCAATACTGGCCCGAAGGATGAGAGTGGAAGTGAGGAGTAAACTGGGGATAAAGCAGGAATAAACTGGGGATAAACAGGGACTAAACCAGGACTATGCTAAAACACCAAACCAGGACTAAATCAGGACTAAAACAGGAATAAACCAGGACTAGAACAGTAATAAAACAGGAATAAACCAGGACTATAAACAGTAATAAACCAGGACTAGAGCAGTAATGAAACAGGAATAAACCAGGACTAGAACAGTAATAAACCGGGACTAGAGCAGTAATGAAACAGGAAGAAAACCAGGACTAGAACAGTAATAAACCAGGACTAGAACAGTAATAAAACAGGAATAAACCAGGACTAAAATAGGAATAAATCAGGACTAGAACAGTAATAAACCAGGACTGGGGCAGTAATAAAGCAGGAATAAACTCGGAAACAAAAACAAGACTAAAATAGGAATAAACCAGGACTAAAAGAGGAATAAACCAGGACTAGAACAGTAATGAAACAGGAATAAACCAGGACTAGAACAGTAATAAACCAGGACTAGAACAGTAATAAAACAGGAATAAACCAGGACTAAAACAGGAATAAACCAGGACTAAAACTAAATCAGGACTGGAGCAGTAATAAAACAGGAATAAACTCGGAAACAAAAGCAAGACTAAAACAGAAATAAACCAGGAATAAAACTAAACCAGGCCTAAACCAGAAATAAACCAGGACTAAACCAAGAATAAACCAGGACTAAACCAAGATCAAACCATGAAACCAGGACAGGAATAAACCAGGAAAAAAAACAGGATGAAATCAGGACTAAAACAGGACTAAACCAAGACTAAAGACGTGGCAAAGCAGGATTGAAATAATCTAAACCAGAAAAAAAATCTACATGATCAAAAAGGGAATTTAGTCAAGTCTAATCCAGGTCAATAAAAGGATGTAAATTTAGAATAATCCAGAGGTCTAAGTACAAGACCAAAACATATAAATTGATCTAAATCAAGTCTGAACCAAGACTAAAACAGATCCAAATCAGGGCTATTCTGTGTCAAACCTGTGTTCAAATTGTATGATCCAGGACAAATGCTAATACTCTGAGATGGGGGTTTAAGAATATACATACAAGCCAGATTTAAACCAGGACTAAACCTGGACTAAACCTTGACTAAACCAGATCTAAACCAGGTCTAAATCAGGTCTAAGCCAGGTCTAAACCAGAACTGGGGCTCAGGAGGAGGAGGAGGAGGCTGCAGCAGTATGACTCGCAAAAGTGCTGCAGCATCACTCTCCCCCTCCCCCCGTCCTGCTCCACCCCTCCTCCCTCTACTCTCTCTCTCCTACTCTCTCCATCTGCCCCTCTCTCTCTCTCTCTCTTTTCTCCTACCCCCTTTCTTTTCTCTCTATTTAGTTTATCTCTACCTCTCTTTTTTCCCTCACTTCTCTCTCCTCTCTTCTCTTCTCTCCATCGGTTTCTCCATCCTCTCTCTCTTCTCTCTTTCTGCTTTTCTCTCTCTCTTCTCTCCCTCTCTCTTCTTCTCTTTCTCTCTTCTATTTCTGCAGCCCCCTTTCCCACTTTTCTTTCCTTGCTCTCCCTTTCCTCTTTTTTTTTCCTCTTCCTCTATCTCTCTTTCTCACTCCCTTTTCTCCTCTTTCTCTCTTACTTTGTTTCTCTCTCCCTCTTTCTCTCAACACTCTCCCCCAACCACCACTCTTCCTGTCTCCTCTCTTCCTCTCTCTCTCCCTCCCTCCAATCATCCCTTTCTCTACTACCCCCCTACTTCCCCGTCTCTTTACCCGTCCCTGTTTCCTCTGTCTAGCTCCCTTTCTCTCTCCCTTTTCTCCTACCTCTCCCTCCCTCCTCTTTCTCCCTCTCTCCCTTCCTCTCTTTCCCTCCACTCCCTCTCTACTCTCCCTACTCTCTCTCTCCTTCTCTCTCCCTCCTCTTTCTCCCTCCTTCTCTCTCCCTCCTCTTTCTCCCTCCTCTCTCTCTCCCTCTCTCTTCTCTCACCATCTCTCTCCTCTTTCTCCCACTCTCCCTCCCTCCGTCCTCCTCCCTCTTTCTCCCTCTCTTCCTTCCTCTCTCCCCTCCCTCTCTCCTTCTCTTTTTTCTCTTTCCCTCCCTCCTCTCTTTCCTCTCTCCTCTCCCCCTCTCACTCCATCCCTCCTCTATCTCCATCTCGCTCCCTCCCTCCTCTCTCTCTCCATCTCTCTCCCTCCCTGTCCCTCTCTCTCTCTCCATCTCTCTCTCCTCTCTCCCTCCCTCCCTCCTCTCTCTCTCTCCTCCCTCCCTCTCTTCCTCCCTCCCTCCTCTCTCTCTCTCTGCCCCTCTCTCCCTCCCTCTCTCTCTCTCTCTCCCCTCCTGTCCCTCTCCCCCTCCCTCCCTCCTCTCTCTCCATCTCTCTCTCCCTCCTCACGTCACACCACATCCTCGCTCACAGCAGCTGCAGCAGGACACAGAACCTCTCCTCCTGCAAAAACACCACAGATTAACCAAACAGAAACTTAAATTCCACCTTTTCTTCTTCTTCTCCTCCTTCTCTGTCGTCGCTCTTTTCCTCCTCCGCGATGGACGTCTTCATGAAGGGATTCTCCATGGCCAAAGAGGGAGTCGTAGCCGCTGCGGAAAAAACCAAAGCGGGCATGGAGGAGGCTGCAGCCAAGACTAAAGAGGGAGTCATGTATGTAGGTGAGTCTCAGCTCTGCCCCATTCACGGATTACACTTTCAACAGGACGATTCTTAACAATAATCACTTTTAAAATAAATAATCGCTGCTTAATTTTAATTTGAGGTCAGTCGTGTTGAAAAGGGCTGCACCGTTTATGACTATGACAGTAGGTTTGGTTGGATCCTGACTCGGGACAGAGGATGATTGTGCAAAGTTTGGGCTAAAGATGTGACAATATAAAGATAATTTTAAGCATTACAACAAATAATCTCAGTTTCATAATGGGACAAAACTGGTACAATGTTCCTTGTGACTTTCTAAAATAAATAGGCGCTTGTATAATTTGAACTTGTGGTCAGTCATGTTGAAAAGGGCTGCACCATTTATGACTATGACAGTAGGTTTGGGTGTTTCTTCATTTGGGACGATTGTAAAAACCAGAAATTATTGTGGAAATAGCTGGAAATACACTGTAAAAGGTCTTAAAGCAATAAGTTAGATTACCTAAAGTCTTAAGACTTTCAAGCTTTTATGTTATAAAGGACATGCATGAGAGAGAGAGAGAGAGAGAGAGAGAGAGAGAGAGAGAGAGAGAGAGAGAGAAATAGAAAGGAGAGAAAGGAGGGAGAGAAAGAGAGAGAGGATAGAGACAGATGAGAGAGAGAGAGAAAGAGAAAGGAGAGAGGGGAGGAGAAAGAGAAAAGAGAGAAAGAGAAAGATAGAGAGAGACAGAGAAGAGAGAGAGGAGAGAGAAGAGATAGAGTGAGAGGGGAGATATACAAGGGAGAGGTTAGAGAGGAGGGGGATGAGAGAAGAGAGAGAAATAGAGAGAGACGAGGAGGGAGAGGAAAAGGGGGAGAGAGAGGAGAGAGACAGAAAGAGAAAGAAGGGAGAGAGAAAGAGAAAGGAGAGAGAAGGGAAGGGAGAGAGAGAGAAAGAAGAGAAAGAGAAAGCAGAGAGAGGAAGGAGAGAGACAAAGGAGAGAGAGAAGAAAGAGGAGAGAGAAGAGAGGGGGAAAGAGAAAGGAGAGAGACAGAGAGAAAGGAGAGAAAGAAGGGAGGGAGAGAGAGAGAGAAAGAAGAGAAAGGAGAGAGAGATAGAGAGAGACAGATGAGAGATAGAGGGAGAGAGGATATTGGGGAGGAGGGAGATGAGAGAAGTGAGAGAGAGGAGAGAGAGCAAAAGGAGAGAGAGACAGAAAGAGAAGGAGAGAAAGAGGGGAGGAAGAGAGAAAGGTAAGAGAGAAAGAGAAAAGAGAGAGTGAAAGGAGAAAGAGGAGGAGAGGAGAGAGAAGAGAGAGAGAACTTTTTACAGTGAACTGATAATTTTAGCTTATTCTATTAATAAAAAAACACAACAAAAGAAAATCTACAACAAATTGAATCTGTGTAGACTAATTTAGAGAGTATACAATTAGGCTATTATCTTTCAAAACTGTGTCTTGTAATGTTAATTAAAAAAAAAAAGTTCAGTTTAAGTGTTGAAAAGATCTGCCCAGTTTAATACGCAGAAATCGATAAACAGTTGATTTGTGTTTATCCTGGTTTGGGACGTTTGCAGCAGGATGATGGTGCAAAATGTTAGCTAAGCGTCTGGTAATTTAATCTTAGAAGTAGCTTGAGAAAAAAACTAATTTATTTACCTTATTCTTTCATTCAAGAATCATAAATGGAAAGATACTGTGCAAACTTGGTACAGTGCTTTTTCTGCCTTTATATCTTTACAAATAGCTAATATAGATATCAAAGTGAATATGCTAAGTGATTTGGGATAGCGTTAGCCTAGCATTAGCATTAGCATTGATAGACAAATATCCTTTTATAAACACACTGGTTGTTTAGTGACGTTTTCTCCTCTTTTGTAAAGTCCTTAACGTGTTGACAGAGAAAAAAACAGTCACAGCTCAATGTTCACTGCACGATCTTATAGTAATTTATTCATTTTACTGATGTAGTTACAAAAAAGCAGCTAAACAGGAAGAAAAACATGAATCAAAATTTGAGCTTAAACATATGGAAATTCAAGAGAAATGGCAGCTTTCGTGCATGTCTGTGTTTCTGCTGCTATTGGCTCTGTGCATGGAACGTAAGTTGGCTTGTTTATAGTCAAACTAGCTAACTTCTGTATTTATAAGTGTTTCCTGTTAGCGTTAGCATTTAGGCACAAACACGACTCTTCTAGGGTGAGATATTCTACTGGTTTGTAGACCCTAACCCAAGTCTTTAACATGTTTTTAGCGGCATCAATCACAACTCTACTCACTGCCTAATTCCAAGTGTATTTATTCATTTTAGACTGACATAGTAAAAAAAAAAACATAGAAATGAATTGAACAGGAAATGCTCATAAGTACAGAAGTGATCTTGAATATAAACATGCCAGCTGCCGTTCCGTGCACAGGGCCAAATGATTCAGTTTACAGAGTATGTCCTGTTTGAGAGGAGAAGAGAGGTGATCATGTGTGACACTTTGTTGAGTCACATCGGACACTAAATTACAATTCGTTGTTGTGATTGGTTAATCACAAACTTAAGTAGGCAGGCACTAGTTGACAAGTCACCCAATCAGCTTAAAGTATTTAAATAAAGCAACACAGTCTTTAAAGAAAACGTAGAACAATAAAATGTCAAAAATGTACGATAAGCATGTTTTCACGCCTTTTTTACGCCAATATATTATGAAAAGCCAAAATAAAAAATAACCACAAATTTTATGAGTAAGTTTAGGTGTCAAGTTACTAAAATGGGTAAATTTAGGGATGGGGTTTGGGGTAGGTGAAGATTTACTTTGGCTTTGACGTAAAAAAAAACGTGAATACTTGCTTAGCGTACGTTTTTGACATTTTGTTGTATATATACGTTTTTTTCTGAGTGTGGGTTGTGTAAACAGCCTGTTCTCACAGATATGCGTGTCTATATGACACAATTTGAAACAGCGTTTCATATGAACACAATTTCAATTTTTTGCGTGTGTATTTCACACGTTTCTATCCCCGTTCATTTCTATCGTGGATTTAAAGACCTGTTTTTATTCATGAATACTAACACAAACCTAATCCTAAACTTAACCAACTCCAAACCTCAGACCTAACTTACCCATTTTTGTAACTTCAAACCTAAATTAGCCGTTAACTCCAAATAAAACCTCTGTTTGTCCTCAACCACATCGTGTGTCCAGACCTCGCCAGAAAAAATAAGCTTGTAATTGCACATGAAAAAAGGCAGAAGCGTCATCATGACACACGATTTGTCATGGCATGGTATTTACACGCAAGCCATGAGAATACGTTGGTGTAAAAGCTAGAATCTTATACAAGCTGCCATGTGCTTAATGTGATTGTACATTGTTCTTATAAAACCTTAACATAACCTTCAGATTATGTAGAAAAGTGGAGTTTGACACACACTGTGTTCATCTGACGTGAGCCAGGTTATAGCTGTAAAAAGACAATTCATATTTTATGAATACTTGCAAAGTTGTTAATATGTAGACATTTTATCAATAGTTGTCCTTTTCAAAGAGTCAAGCACACATTACCGTAATGTTCACACTATTGAGCGCACCTGAATATAAGTCGCACCAACTAGATTTTTGTAAATTACTGTATGTGAGCCTCGCTTGAATCTATATTTTAGCTGCATTGTTGTAAAGACCATGGGGTTCAAAGTAGCAGCTTATAGTCTATAAATTACAGTATTTTTGGCTGTTTTATTACAAATACTTTTTTTAAATGCATACATGTTACTGTAAAGTCTTTTTGCAGAGAGAGATCCTGGTTTGGGACAGTTTACGCCAAATGTGAGCGAAACACGGGTTAAATTAAGCTTATTTCAAACATATTTAACCTGAATCTATAGAGTCTATATTTAAATGTTCCCTTGTCCCGTGCAGAAGCTGTGTTGTGCGGTGCAAAGCTGGTGCAGACTCTGAACGCTGCCGCAGTTCAAAGTGATTTATTATTGAAAAGCTGAATCCGTAAATAGACGAAGGAGAAAGTGCTGTCCCATTTAGGAGTCACTGGTTTGGACTGGGTTTGTTGTGTTCATCCTGGTCTCGGACTATCAAGTAAATCTTAATCTACCCCAAATCCCCTCCTTACACTGACCCATTTTAGGATCTTGAAACTTAAACTTATCCATTAAAGCCAAAGAAAATGTCGCCACGTGGCTTCAACCAAAACTTGTGACTATTTTACGTTTTTGTAACAAATTGGCGTAAAAAACAGACATGAAAACGTGATTATATTATAATATATAATAATAATAATATATAATAATGTTATGGGGAATATTTCAAACTGCAAAACAGCAGCTTTACTTCGCTTTATTTAGTTCAGGCAGAAATTCAATTTGTTTCTACATCAGGATTTGAGTTAAAGCACCATTTATCAGGCTGATGGATTTATCTTAATTTAGAAGTTTTTCATTTAAATTACAGATTCTTCTACATTTAATATTTTTGGATATTTCTTTCATACGACGCAGCATTTCTCACTCAAAGTCAAACATTTAATTAAATAATACAATTACAAGTTATAAACAGTAAAAACAAATGATCCTAAAAGACATTTTACCTTTAGATTCAAACAGGTCCAGATCCAGACAGGTCCAGGTCTCTTTGTCCAGATTCAGTCAGAGAAACTTCCTGAGGGAAAGTGATGGAGATTTATTTGTGCAAAAGAACTACAGAGTAAATGTCCAATAAAGTCTAAAGCAAAAATATTAATAATTGTTATTTCTCAGACCTTTGTCTGAATCTCAGGTTGTTGGAGAAGCTCCAGGAGCAGATCTTCTTGAACGTCAAACTTTATCTGAAATACAATTCAAATATAAATTATGTAAAATACAAAAGATTGTTCGTTAAAATCCACTAAGACAATATTTTCAGCACTTAATTCTGTGGGAAACACTCACCAGGGATCTCAACCTGTGGCTCTAGAGCCACATGTGGCTCTTCAAAGCCTCCAGTCTGGCTCTTTCTCTTCCTGAAATCTCTTTGCATTTCTTGTGGACACACCGTCAGGCCTTTATGAATACAAATGTGTCTCTATGGGTTGAATTTAAAGATGCCATGAGGCCAGATGGAAGGTACTTCGCCATGAGATATCTATAAAATATTTCACAAATTTAAAATGAAAAAACTCAAACTGCATTAAACATCTTCAGTTAGCTTCCCTATCTGATTGAAATAAGATTAGCCTGTAGAATATTGTGAACAGAACCGATAATAGCACTCACGCTGTGAAGAAAAACTTCCAGAAACACGTAGGCCTACCAAGTTTCAAGAAAAATAAACAATTTGTCTTTTCCATTTATTATTTTGAAGGTTTGAAGATTATTTGATTTATGAAGTTGCGGCTCTTTCTGAAACTGATTTGCTTTGAATCAGAATGATGCTGCAAAAATATGTGCAGACATAAATAAATGATCAAATATGCTCAATTAAAACCTTTATTCTGCTGTTTACAATGAAAAATCAAAGCAGAAATATCAAACGTAATGAAAAGTCTTCTGATTAAAGACATAAAGCCAACAACAGTGTGATTTTGTCCTGGTTTGGGACGTTTGGAGGATGACGCTGCAGGTTCGGAGCAGAGCTTATGAATTACAAAACATCTTTAATAGTTAAGAGCTTTGGAAGTAGAATAATTGACGACATAAATATTGATTGTCTGTTCCGTTTTACATTAGAGGCATGTTTTTGAAGGGGTTTGATTGGCAACGGTGCAGAACAGGTCATAAAACTCAAGTTGTTATGAGAGGTTACACGTGTTCCGGAGGTCAGGGGGGAGTGAGTTCTAGAGATGGGGAGCATAGCAACTGAAGACTCTGCTCCAGATGGTCCTGGGATGGGCAGGAGGGCCAGGAGGTGTATGGTGTTGCTGGAGGACTGGGGTGATGTGGTGACTAAAGGGTGTTCTATAGTTGATCCGGGCTGCAGAGTTTTGAAGGAGTTGTAGTTTGTGAAGAGTTTTCTGGGGGAGACCATACAGGAGAGAGTTGCAGTAGTCGATACGTGAGGTAACCAAGGATGGCGGCTGTTTGAGGGGTGAGTGAGGGACGGAGGGATGTTTCTGAGGTGGAAGTAGGCAGTGCGTGTGACATTGTTGATGTGTGATTGGAATGAAAGCGTGCTGTCCATGTTGACACCCAAGCTCTTCTTGAGGGTAGGGCCGATTCTAGGTTTTTGATGGCCCTAAACAAGATGTTGGTTGTGGCCAATAAACACTCATATATAATATGGGGTTTGGGAGTCCTCCCCAGGAATTAGAATACATTTAGTTTTATTTTTGGCGTTTTGAAGCATTTTAGAGTTGAACAGGCTGTTACAAATAATATAGAGTATTGATTTTTCTTATGCCCTGGACATTAAAAAAAATTGCTTATTATCTTCAAAAATGTGTCAGGGCTACACTAGGGGCCCCAATCTCAGGTACGGCCAGATGTGAGCGCTGAAAAGTCTGGGGAGATCAGTACAGAACTTAATTGGCTTAAACAATGATTTTGAGTCTAGAAGCAATCATTTCAGTGGGACTACTTTTCTTTGCATAACATAGTGCTTTGTACATAGTTCTTTTTATGTAATTTAGCCTGCCAGACTGTGTTTTTTATCCATAAAAATGGGACAGATTTGAATAAAATAGGAACAAATAAGAAGCTACAGTTCTGTAGAACAACACTAAAAGTTCAAAATGGTTCTTAAAATACAGTCAGGGTCAATGGCTATAACTGCATAAACCGGATGAACTAAAAAAAAATAGATCGGATCATGTGGCCCCCTCTAGTGGTTCTGGCGCTAAACATTCGTTTGTAATGTTTATAGCAGGGACCGACCCTGCCTGAGGGGAGGGGAAATGGATGAATTGTCAACGGTGATGGACGTATTGCCAGTTTTGTTTAGCGTGGATTTGGTGCCGATTAGAAGGACTTTAAGGCTGTTAAGTTTGAGAAAGTTGGAGGAGAACCAGTTTTTGATTTCATGAAGACAGTGGGTGAGGGAGGAGGGTGGGAGGATGTTAGATGGTTGGGAGGAGATATAGAGCTGGGTGTCGTTGGCGTAACAATGGAAGAGTATGTTGTATTTTCTGAATATGTGACCAAGGGGAAGGAGGTAGATGATAAATAGGAGGAGAGAAGAGAAAGAGAGAGAGAGGAAAGAGAAAGAGAGAGAGAAAGAGAGGAAAGAGAAAGATAGAAAGAAAAGAGGAGAGAGACAAGTAAGAGACAAGTAGAAAGCAGGATTACATTTGTGAATGAAACTAGACACAACTCTGAGTATGTTTTTTTTGCTGTGATAACATTCTAATATGACTAAAACATCAAAGAAGTGTAATATGAGACTTTTAAACCTGCTCTGTCCATGTTTGCACATTTTCTGACCATGTAAAAGGCAATTTTGTCTATTTTTCCAGATAAAACGCCTTATTTCTACATGAATATATGACTTAATAAAAAACTTGCCGTGTCTGTCTTTGAAACGTGTTTAATTGTACTTTTGTGTGTGCGTTTGGGACGGTTGTGATGCGGCAGGACTGGTGCAGGACAGTGTGAGGAGGGGCTCGTGACGGGGGATAAAAATAGCTCAACCAGAACCAGGCATGTTTTGGATAATTTACGCAACATCAGAGATTCAATTATGCTCAAAAGACTAAGCAGGGCGGCCGCTTGTGTCATGTGTTCACTGTAAAAGTCATGGGACGATAATCTTTTGTTTTTAGACTGACATTTATAATGCGTTGTTGTTAATTTTTTTTTTTTTTTATTTGTTCAGTGTTGAATGAAATAATGTTGAGTGAAAAGAGTCTATATTATAACCTGGTCATAGAGAGAGGAGAGAGAGAGAGAGAGGGAGAGAGAGAGAGAGAGAGAGGAGGGAGAGAGAGAGAGAGAGAGAGAGAGAGAGAGAGAGAGAGGAGAAGAGAGAGAGAGAGAGAGAGAAAGAAAGAAAGAGAGAGAGAGAGAGAGAAGAGAGAGAAGAGAGAGAGAGAGAGAGAGAGAAAGAGAGAGAGAGAGAAAGAGAGAGAGAGGGGAGAGAGAGGGAGAGAGAGAGAGAGAGGAGAGAGAGAGAGAGAGGGAGAGAGAGAAAGAGAGGGAAGAGAGGAGAGGGGAGAGAGGGAGAGAGAGGAGAGGGGAGAGAGGGAGAGAGAGGAGGAAAAAGGGAGAGAGAGAGAGAGAGAGAGGGGGGAAAGAGGAGAGGGGGAGAGAGAGAGAGAGGGGGGAGAAGAGAGAGGAAAGAGGGATAAGAGAGAAGAGAGAGAGGGGAGGGAAAGAGAGAGGAGAGGAGGGGAGAGAGAAAAAGAGAGGGAGAGAAAGGGGGGTGGAGGAGAGAGAGGGAGAGAAGAGAAGAAAAAGGGATAGAGAGAGAAAGAGAGAGAGAAGGGGGAGAGAGAGAGAGAGAGGGAGAGAGGGGGTTGGAGGAGAGAGAGGGAGAGAAGAGAGAGGAAAGAGAGATAGAGAGAGAGCGAGAAAGAGAGAGAGAGAAGGGGGAAAGAGAGAGAGGGGAGGGAGAAAGAGAGAGAGAGAGGAGGGAGAGGGGAAAGAGGAGGGGAATGAGAGAGTGAGGAGAGAGAGAAGAGACAGAGTGAGCAATAAAGAGAAGAGAGAGCAGAGAAGCGAGGCGAGAAAGAGAGATGAGAGAGCGAGAGGAGAGAGATAGAAAGTAAGCAAAAGAGAAGAGAAAGAGCAAGAAAAAGGAGAGAGAGTGAAAGTGAGCAGAGAGAGAGAGAATAGAAGAGAAGAGAGGAAAAGAATAGAGAGGAATGTGAGAGGAGAGAGCAATAGAGACAAGAGAGAGAAAAGAGAAAGCAAGAGAGATGGAAGAGAGGAAACAGAGGGAGAGGACGAGAGAGCAGCAGAGAGACACAGAGAAAGAGAGGAAAGAGAAAGAAAGAGGATAAAAAAGGATAGAGAGTGCATGGTTGAAAGAGAGAAAGAAGGTAGAAGAGAGAGAGAGAGAATAACAGACAGCTATAGGCTTGATGAGTTTAATTTGACATAAAGCTTTAATTCAGAAATCGTACTTACATTTTTAAATTAAACGGCCCTATAGTTTTTACAGTGCACGAGACAGAAAAGCGTCTCTGCTGCAGTGTGGCTTCGACCTGCCCACTCTCATTTGGCTAATGCCTTCAGCGGGACAGACTGCAGCGGGACAGATCCCTCTACACCGTGGGAGGGTTTTCTCTTCAGCGCGTCGTCGCAGAAGCTTTATATTTACGGTTTGGGAGGGATGAGTCGGCCATGTTGGGGTCCTGCAGCGTCGCTAAAGTTAACGTCCCGTGTCTGTGTGAGAGAGAGAGATGGTCACAGAAACGATGCTTGGTTTTTCAATTCTCCTGGTTACATTTTGTTCGTTTCATGCGTCAACGGCTCAAGGTGGAGAGAGGAGAGAGAGAGAGAGAGAGAGAGAGAGAGAGAGAGGAGAGAGAGAGAGGAGGGGCTACACTGTACAAATATAATTACATACACTGTAAAAATACAAGTACAGTTTCTGCCTTAAAGTTTTATGTCAGTTAAAGTTGTTTTTTTCTCTCTCTCTTCTTTCTCTCTCTTGAACTCTCCCCTTTCTTTCCTTTCTCTCTTTGCTCACTCTGTCTCTCTCTCTCTCCTTTCTCCTCTCTCTCACCTCTTTCCCAACTCTCCCTGCTCTCTCGCCTCTCTCCCGCTCTCTCTCTTTCCCTTCCTCTCCCTCTCTCTTTACTCTCTTCCCTCCCTCTCTCTACTCTCTCTCCTTTTCTCTTTCTGCTCTCTTTCCCCTTCTTTAATCTTTCTTCTTTTTCTGCCACCCCCCCCTCTCTCTCTCTATTTATCGCCCTCTTTCTCTCTCCTCTTTTTGAAGACTTGCTTGTAGAGTCAGCATCACCATGGTCGCTAGTTGCAGCATATTGACCCTATTTTGTCCCGCCCACTTGGCTTGGAAATGCACTTCCTGTTTAGCTCTGTTAAGGTAGCTAACGTGTTTGTTTGTCTGTCTTGTGGGGCAATTTTAATTAAATATAATGACAGTTAAAATAAACCCATCAACTGAAATCTACAGGCTAAATGCAGCTAAACAGGAAATGCACGTCCTAGAAAAGTAGGCGGGACAAAATAGGGTCAATACAGCTGTTTGATTGGTCCGTTTCTACCAACGAGCCAGCGAAGTGTGCAAGAAAATCATGTGGGAAAACCGAAAATGACGCTTACGGAAAAACAGTAGCCTATAGGCTCTGTGCAGTTGGCTTGTTTTAATTCAAAATACTACATCCTGTACTTACAAGCATTTCCTGTTCAATTAATTTCTATGAGGTTTTCATTACATCAGTTTAAAACAAATAAATCCTCTTTAGATCAGACAGTTGTGGTGAATGTTAAAGACTTTACAGTACATATCAAATGAATATTTCACCAGAGACACTTGTGTGTTTAAACGGAGACATAATTTTGCCAAAACTCTAACGCTAACAGGAAATGGTCGTATGTACAGAAGTTAGCTATTTTGAACGTACACAAGCCAACTGAAGTTCCATGCACACAGCCAAATTAGCCGAGCATAGATTGTTGTTATTTACTTGGTTGTAGCGGGAAAAAGAAGTTGAGCTTAATCCATGAGGTAAGATAAGAAATATGTTTGCCACAGACTACTACTCGCGCGTAGCTTATGTTTTGTCTTTTTCATCAAGCCTTACATCACGCGCATGCTCACTCGACATTTGTTCGCCGACTGTTGGCTGTTTGATCGTGTTTGTGTGAATACTGGGAGTTGTGTGTGAAAGACCCTTTACATTGACTTAACATGAACTGGACCCATTGGACGCTCCAACAGTGTCCAGTCTGAACACAGCATTACAGATTATTATTTATTTAGTGTAATAAAGACATCTGAATTATAAAATATACTTCACTGATCACTGTATTAGAAACTCAGATAGATCTACAGAATAAATGTCCTTAACAAAATTGAAGCCACATTAAATCATACTCAAGTCAATGCAGTTTCAAGATGAACAGAAGGCGGACTGCAGCAGTACGTCGATCCTCATAAACAGCGCCCCCTGCTGTTATGTGAGTGTGATTAATCGTCGTCCTCCGTCAGTAAATCCCTGAAGCAGGCAGAAAATCAAGCAGCTCTCTAATTACACTCTGAGCGGAATTCATCAACCGTGAGAGAGAAAGTGATGTTTTATTCAGCTCAATTTAAATAACAGACATAAATCTACATCTTATGGTTTTAAATGAACATGTTAAGACCAAAACAAAGGAGATGTGAGGGGTTTGTTTCTTCGCCCACATGAAAGCACAAAGGGTTAAAGGTGATATAATTATGGATTATATTGATTATGTTTCAAGTGATAATAGAGAAACCTTTATTTGTCCCACAGTGAAGAAATTACCACAGGAGAAAAGAAACAGGCAATAAAAGAAGATAATAATGGTCCTGGGTTCAACAACTTCTTTCCTCTAGCTGCTCCAGTTTCCCTTATCACTAAAACGTGTACAATAGTATCCACGTTTCTCCCCTCTCCTGCCTGAACCTTCTGAAACCTTTTAGTGACTTTCCTCGTTGATGGATATGTGTTGAACTCCGATTTGCAGCCCAGTCTTTGAAGAAAATACAACAAACAAATTACCTTTTTTACGTCAATATGTTACGAAAAGCTAAAACGTAAAATAACCACAAAATTTGTTGAAATCTCATGGCGACATTTTCTTTGGGTAAATCTTAACACACCCCAAGCCCATCCTAAACTTGAAGCCTAAACTTTCCCGTTAAAACCAAAGAAAATGTTGTGACGTCGCTTCAACCAAAATTTGAGGTTATTTTACGTTTTTGTGTGAAAACATGCTTATTGTACCTTTTTGACATTTCTTTGTATCTACGTTTTGATTTGAGTTTGTCCACATTATCCACCTGATACTTCTTCCATTGAGAGCGTTCAGGAAAAGGTGGGGCATTCGATGAAATACAAGCTGGTTGGGTGACCTGTCATATATAGTGTCTGCTTTAGTTTGGCTTAGTCAAACAAGTAATGAATCGTACTGGCGTATCCAGTGTGTGTGCTGGAAAAACAAGTTGTCACTCTTTTCTCAAAACGAAAATACTCAGTATTTCTGCTAAAACAGAATCGATAGCAGCAGAGACACGAACATGCACAAGAGCTGCCGTCTTTGTTTTCCTTGATTCAGTTGCTACTTCCTGTCGTCTTTGCTAACAACCCGGTCATTCCCCAATCGGAGTCAGAGCCGAATTTGAGTCAAAAGATGATGGTGCATGACCAAAAGCTTCTGCACAAGCGCATAAACGTTAGTATTTGACTACGGCAACACCGACGAGGACAAAGAACATATGAATATGCTATTTTTATCATAACTTTTTAAATGTGTTATTTTAAGTTAAAAATTTGCTTAACATTTGTGAAAACACAATTTAACTGTTGATAAACATCTTTAAACAGCTCAGAGCTTGCCAATGTTTGTTTTGAATGTTTTTATGAGTGTAGAAAGTAGAGATTTCATTGACTTTATCAAAATAAACATTAAAAATTTTATCTTGTGTGATTGGCCTTTTAAAGTTAAACACATGACAGATTAAAGGTGTACTGTGTAACTTTTAAAAATAACTTGAATAAAAGCATCTTTTTCTCATTTAGATTTCTTTGATACATAAATAATAAAAATCTGTTCTTTGAACAGCTTTCATGGAAACAAAATGGACGGTTATTTATTTAACTTGGAGGACGGGCTTCTTCCTGTTTGTTTCCATAGAAAAGATGTTCAGCTGGATTTTTTAAGATTATGGCATAAACATATTTATCCCCATTCAGAATGTTTATGGTTTACACTTTCTATTTTTCCTGAATTCTATAGTTGACTTTCACCTCTAGAAAGTGACACAGTGCACCATTAAGTAATGAAATATAGTCGAGCTAACAACTAGGATGATTGACTCAATTTTGGAAACTGATCTGATTGCAGAATCACAAACCTCCTGCTGTGAGTGACTACAAACCGATCTGGCGAGGGCCCAGATGAATTTTCAAGTTTGTGAATTCACAAACATTGTGAGAATCCATCTGTTTGCCCAGGTCACTGCTGTGTAACTTTTTAAAGAGGGCCTATGTAAAATCGAATGTTTCAATATTTTGAACCTTGTTCTTGTTCTTCCCTCATCATTAGTTTACTCAAAGTTGTATTTGAATTGATTCATGTATGTTTGAGTAATCTTGTATTCTTCTACAGCTTTTGCTCAAGTGTTCCTGTTCTTCACCCAGTCCACTTGTCTGTATTTGCTTGTTATAATTCAAAAATTAACACTCAAAGCAAAGCATGAACTGTCCATAGTCACTTTTCAACAATAAAAATTAATCATTTCAAATCTGTTGCTTGTTACAGTTACATTTTAAATAAAGAGGCGGGGCTTAGTACTTCTGCAGTTTTAAACAGGAAGTCACTGGAGCTGTTTCTATTTTTAAGCTGTTTTAGATTAATTTGGGGTTTTACAGTGAACAAAATGTAAAATGCTAATCTACATATGTTCTAGTTTATTACTAAAGAGTTGGAAAAAACACGATAGGGCTCTTTAACTAAGAAGGCTTTTTGTTGAACTATAAACATAGTGCGTGTTTGCTCTGAGCAGACTTGTATCTATTCCATGAAACTGATGAATATCGATGAAGAATGCTCCAGACTAATGTTTTTAACTTTATATTTCAGTGGGATTATACATTTGATTTTTCACCCTCAATCCAAATACAACTTCGAGTAAACTAATGATAAGGAAACACTATTGAAAGTTGATTTTTTGTACTTATTTTTTAACTTCTCTCCACAAACCTCTGCTGCTTAAGATGTAATAATTATTTTAATATTGTGATACAGCTTTAAAAATGATCTCTAAACATCTATAAAATGACTTTATAACATTCAGAAAAAGGTAAAGTACACATAATGATTTCTCTGCATGATATTTTCTGCAGGATTGCGCCCTCAGCTGGTGGAAAAGGGACATAAACAGATGTGATTATTTCAGATTGTACGCTCTGTCCACTTTTGCTCTTACGTAACAAAGGCATCATAACAAAATCTGCTCTGAACCACTTTTACGCACTTACATAATCCTCTTTTAGAGCTGCTGTGCTAAACTTCACATCAAAACATATTTATTTTCAAACCGGAACAAGCTGAATCTGAACCAAAAGAAAAAAGAAAAAAATCCGAAAATGTATAGTTTGTAAATTAACTAAAACAAGTCATGTGTAGTAGTTATTTTAGTCCAATATGGCCGACTTCTCGTTCTGAATTTTATGAGCTTAAATTGTTTTTTTCACGTGAAAGTTGTGACAAAAAACTAAATTGAGTTACATTTTGACTCATTACAAATCAGCTGAACCTAATAATTTTGACTTTTGTGAGCATCTGGTTTATTACAGTGCTGCAAGAGCTGAGTTTGTATTTGTGTTCTTGTGTCGCAGTAACAAGACAAAGGAGGGAGTGACTGCATCAGTAAACACAGGTAAGAATGCAAAAAATGTATGTTAGACTAGTGCATGTAAGATGTTTCATTTCAAATCGTCAAGCTTTAGCGTTAGCATTTAGACACAAACACACCTTTTATACCAACCTGGGCAAACTGCGGCCCAGGGGCCAAGTGCGCCAGCGACCTATGTCAGTCAGGCCCCTGGCATGTTTTCGAGAAACAGAAATGCCAACACAGTGTCACTAGATGGCGTACATTTACCACGACACAAAAAACAGCGTATTTTGAGCACGAGTTCACAGCTGTTTTTAGTACTATGTTACGCCGTACATTTAGCACGATGTGAAAGTGTAAAATAACACGAGATTTGGTTGCAGCCACATGGGACGTTTTTTTCAGGTGAAACGAGTAAGTTTAGGCATAAAGTTACTAAAATGGGTAATTTAGGTCTGGGGCTTGGGGCAGGTTAATATTAAGATCAGGATTTCGTTAATATTCATAATAACAACACGTCTTAACAACCACCATAGAAGTGAACTGGGACTATGATGCGTACTATAATTACGCGAAACAGATGTGAACTCGTACGGAAGTCCAGAGCTGCCAGTGTGGAGTAAACATCAATATTCTCGTTATTACGACTTTTTTTTTTACGTTCAAACGAGAATATAATGTGTTATAAACGACTTTAAATGTACGTTAAGACGAAAATATATTCTCGTTAAACAACTTTTTTATGATAAACAGACTGCTCTTCCCATGCCACAAACTGGATGGCTCAGAGCCATGTACTACGAAGCTAATTTGGGGTTTAGCGAGGTCAGTTCTGGGTTAACCTGGTCTGGCGTCCTACGAAACTGGATCACTTCCTATCGGGGCAGATCTCTATGCAACATGCGGCAAACTCATAACCTGCTCCGGACCAAGTTCTGAATAAGTTAAAAAGAGAAGCACTGGCCAATCAGAGACGAGAATTTACGGGGAGAGAGAGATGAGAAAGGGCAGCGGAGAAATGAGGAAATACGAAAGTCACAGCGTATTTTATATCAAAACGATGCGCACGTATTTATAAAGTGGAGCCATGAGATCTTATATGTAGCAGTAACACTGGAAGAATCCTGTTTAATCTGTGTGATGATTAATAAACGCTTTCATTGTCAAGAAATAATGATTGAATGCACTTTTACACATTTGGCTGTGGATCTTTACGCATTTGACTCAGACAAAAGACACTTGTCTAAACCAACAGACTAAGGTCGATCTATTAAATGTTTGTGATGTACTGTACATTTGTGCTTTAGTCCGTTATATTCATGGATGACATTTAAATGAACTGTGTAGCGTAACTTCTATGTCTGTGATTGGCCTCGTCCCTGGGTTAGTCAACCCGGGTAAGAGAAACTTATCCAGGCTAGGTTCAGCGACGTTCGTAGTACAGGGCTCTGGAGCATCATGGGAAGGGCTGTCTATTTTTCATTAAAGGTCGTTTTAACGAGAATATATTTTCGTTTTAACGTAAATAAAAAGTCATTTTAACGAGAATATATTCTCGTTTGAACGTAAATAAAAGTCGTAATAACGAGAATATTGTCGTTTGAACGTAATATAAAGTCGTTATAACGAGAAAAGCTGAAAAAAATGTTTACTCCACACTGGCAGCTCTGGACTTCCGTAGAACTCGTGCTAATCATACGCAATTTACATGTTGTGTAATGTCATGGTAAATGTACGCTTTATGTGAGATCGGGCTCGAAATGCTAGTCGAAGTTTAGGAGACAAAAACTTGGGCTAAGACAATAAAATTGTAACATTAAATTCACAATGTAATGAAAATACAGTCAAAGATTTACAAGATTAAAATTGTAATTTGGATCATGGAACTTTGTTGTAAATATAAAAATTTATTTTTATGCAAACAACTGACTCATCCAAGTCTTAATATTTAGTTGTTGATTTTTTACTCTCATAAAACTTCACATTTAATCTATAACATAGCTTTGTATGGCTTCTACTTTATTCTCAGAAAAAAATATGAGTAATATGAATATATTTTTATCTCGTATTAATCAATTTTTTTTCAAGTAAAAAGTTAAATTTTCTTAAACTTTGACTTTATTTTCATAAAACTTTTAGCTTAAGAAATGTTACAAGTTTATTTGGGTAGAGCAAACCTTTTATTTATACTGGTCTTCTATAGTGAGTCAAAGAAATGTGTTTGCAATAATCCAAATACCAATGTCAGTTCAGCCCTCCATCACTATTCTGGTTTGAACATGGCCCTCGAGTCTAAATATTTGCCCACCTTTGTTTTATTCTCCTGATTTGTAAAGTGTTGAACATGTTTCCACCCACAGCTCACTGTTCATTGCCTAATCTTTTGAGCATTTGTTAATTTAGACTGACTTAGTGAAACCCCATTGAAAAGAACTGAACAGCTAGCACTCAGTTATACGAGAGTTAGCTTTTTCAAAAAATAAACAAGCCAACTAACTTTTACTTTATTTTGTCACTCGTAAAATGGCCGTCGCAGCTGCCACAGCAACAGTAGGCCTATACGCACTTTCTATGTCTTATGCACTTTAATGACCTGCTGTGATCTTGTTTTGTGCACAGTGGCTAACAAGACTGTGGACCAGGCTAACATCGTCGCAGACACAACGGTTGCCGGGGCCAACGAGGTTTCCCAGGCGACGGTGGAGGGAGTCGAGAACGTCGCCGCGTCAGCCGGATTCGTCAACCAGGTTCGATCATTAGATGTATGAATTAAAATCCGCATCTGTGTGCCAAGTTAATCTGTAAGTCAATCAGTAAATCAATCAAAAGTCTCATCTAGTCCATCTACACCCAAAAAAAATTACCGTTACCATGGAAACCTGTCATTTTGTTGCAGTTGTGCTAAACTTTCATGAAATACAGTAGCCAAAACAATAGAAAAAACAATAAACTGCTTGGTTGCTACTGGTAAACATACAGTATTTAACACCCTCTAGAGCAGACCTGGGCAAACGGCGACCCGGGGGCCAAATGCGGCCGCAACCTGTTTCAATCAGGCCCCTGGCATGTTTTTGAGAAACAGAAATGCATGACAAAGTTTATCAGACAAAAACTTGGGGTACAACGATAAACTTGTAGCATTTCGAGATTAATTTCACAATGTTATGAGAATAAAGTCAAAGCCATAAAAAAGTTTTATGAGATTAAAATTGTAATTTGGATCATGGAACAATGCTATAAATATAAAAATCTATTGTGTGTTTTTATGCAAACTCATCCAAGTCCAAGTCCTGATAACATTTAGTTTTATTTATTTGTAAATGACCATAATAAACTTGTAATAATTTGAGATTAAACTAATAATTTTATGAAAATGAAGTTGAAGCCTAAGAAAGAGTTTACTACAAAAACAACAAACAAAAAAAGTCATATTTTTGTTAAAGCCACAAAAAAAAAACATTTTTTTTTTCTTTATAGATTAAGCTTGAAGTTTTACAAATAATAAATAAATAATAATTTCACGAGAAAAAATACAATTTCGATGAACACAGTGTTTCCCAAAGTGGGGGTCGGGATTCCCCTTGGGAGTCGTGAAGTAAAATTTGGGGGTCGTTAGATGATTTAAAAATATAATTCAACATTTATGACTTGGTATTTCGTCTCTTTTTTACCTGAAAGCAGATACAGTATGTTTGAGTAGATTTTAGTCACATAAAGTATATACATTCATATTAACTCAATTTTAATGCTTTTCCAATTTTAAATTAATACAAAGGTCTGTTTCATAGAGTTGGTTGGATATTTGGGGGGTTTCAGTCTGAAAAGCTTGGGATCCCCTGCTCTATATTTTGTCAAAGCAGTGTGCAATTATGAGTATTTTTTATTCAAGTGTTGGCAGTCCGGCCCTCCACCACTATTCTCGGTTTGAATATGGCCCTTGAGTGAAAATAATTGCCCACGTCTGCTCTAGAGTTAAAATACATATTAATAAACTGCACACTGAGTTAGTAATTATATCTTAAATAGTCTATTGGCTCAAAATTCTGCTCATAAAGTTACCAAAGTTGTCTAGAAAAGCAGACATAGAAGCACTGCTATTGGTCGATTTTGAACCATTTTGAAGTGTTGATACAAAGCACATAACATAACTTGATAACTTAGATTTCTGTAGCATTGTAGTATTTTTCATTATGTCTTGTTGATGTTTTTGCTTTCTTGTGTGTCGTTTTGTCTCAATAGGAGGAGGCCATTTACGAGGTGTTTGTGGTGGTTTTGCATGGGCTTTAGACAATAAGACAATAAGGCATCGTTCTACAACATAAAGTTTGAATGACGTTTGAGCTGGTTAACTGCATGTGATAAAAATAGGCTATGGGGTCATTTTCCTGTGCAGAAAAAAAGAAATAGAAAGAATTATGGATTAGATCAGTAGTTTCACCACTGTAACAACACTCTAAACATATTAAAATGTCAGTGTAAGATTCAGTTTAGGGCCATATGAATTTAGAGATCCTCAAATAAGTTAATTCCTGTGACTTTCCTAAATCCAGGACAACAGCTTTGAACATTACACACTCCATCTGTGTCACTGTGCTGCTAAAACTGAACATTTTAGTGTCCTTTTATTGTGGTCAATCTAGGACGTCAGCATCTTTAAATAAAATGTGAGGTGGAATGGATTATCTCAGCAAAGGAGAAGTGCTCACTCACCTATGTTCAGACACAATTGTGGACAACATGTGATTTAAGTCTGTTTTTTGTGTGTTAAAAAAAGTGCACACAAAGCAGAAAAATGCTGCATTTATGTTTGCTGAGTCAGTGTATAATAGCAAGTAAGTAAATAAGTAGGTAAGTACATAAGTACCGTAATTTCCACACTACTGAGCGCACCTGAATAAATGCCGCACCAACTAGTTTTAAATAAGAAAATTATAATGTACATATAGGCCGCACTTGTTAATAGTAAGTCTATGAGAATCTATAATTTTGGGCCGCATTGTTGTATAAGCCGCAGAGTTTTAAGGTTGTGAAAAAAGTAGCGGCTTATAGTCCAGAAATTACTGTAATTTTTTATCATCATCAATGTTTTCAATTATATATATATAAAAAAGGCAATTATAGTTTTAACCACAATAAAGGTTGCGCAGATGATATCACAGTATTCTAAATGTTAGGAATGAGTGGCAAAAATACTGAAAGGACATTTTCTCCTGTAAGAGCTCAAAATACAACTAAAATAAAAAAAAGTATATGCTACTGTGTGAGAACAAATTTAAACCACAAATCTACTGATGCTGAGATTGTAATTGACAGGTAAACAATGGTAGAAAAGCATCACAGATGTTGAACTTTTTACTTTTTTCTCTTTAGCACAATATGCTTTTGAGTCTGTTGACGCTGTTAAAATGTCTCCTAAATCTACGACTGTTGTTAGCAAACAAGCTTGTGAAACTCTACACTGTTGTCACGACAACAGAAAATCTATTGTCAGTTTCCATGTTACCATATAAGTTGATATGTGTTAAACAAAAACTAGGGGTTAGAGATGAACAGCAAAGAAATACATTTTCTCTAATGTCGGGGAGCATTTTCAAAAAGAAAGAATGTCTGTGCATAACCCCTACATTCAACAATATTGTTGTGTTTTATATTATATTGCAATTTATTAAACGCTACAGTTACAGCTTAGTATTGAGAAGTTTAATGTTGATTTTTCAAGCTGAACATATGAAGCTATAACAGCATGTGCCAGTGTGAACTTGTGTCTTGAGGGCAAAGCTAACTAAGCTAAAGCTAAACTAGGCCAATGAACAATAAACACGCTAACACGCTACCTTCATGTTTGATGCTGTGAAGCCCCGGTTAACCATGTGACTAATCTGCAAGAGCAGTTACTGCCAAACTGACAGCATGAGATGAAATAACATGACATTGGTGCATTAGTGTATGTTTGCTGAATTAGACAGGTAAGTTTTTGAGGACACAGCCACATGGATGCAGACAAAGCATTGGGAACATGCTTAGTTGAAGAGAAATTAAGCAAGAATCAGGTCTATCACAATCTTCCATTACAAAGCTATATTTAGAAAAAAAAAAAAAGGCAAAAATCTGACCTAAATGCAGCCACTTCACAAAAGATTGTATCAACGCTAGAGGGGAAGCAGACAACACTAGAGGGTAAGCAGACAACAATAGAGAGGAACCAAACAACAATAGAGAAGAAACGGGCAACAATAGAGGGGACATAGACAACAATAGAGAGGAAGCAGACAACAATAGAGAGGAAGCAGACAATATAGGGGAAGTAGACAACAATAGAGAGGAAGCAGACAACAATAGAGGAGAAGCAGGCAACAAGAGAAAGGAAGCATAGGACCCACTGAACCAGTTTTAAACAAGTTGTAGGGTATAGCCCCTCCTCAGGGACAGATATGTGCAAATAATACCATAAATAAATTTTATTTTATTGACATGTTTTAGGAGAACAGATTGAATTTGTGTTGTTCAGCATTTTAAACACACAATTCAATCAAATATATATTATTTTATAAACTATTAGTCCAATTCAAATGACCTATCTATTAAAATAGGAACACGATGGGGGTTTATGCGCTGTAGTTAGTACTGAAAACATTATATAAAAATTTGGCTCAAATTAGGACTACAGATGGAAATTAGCATGTTGCTAAATCTGGTGCACATTGTCCTTCAAATAAATAAATAATTATTGTGATAGGCCTATTCACCTTATTCTGCCCCGCCGGCTTTTCTTAGCAGCACACTTTCTGTTTAGCCCTGTTAAGGTTAGCTATCATGTTAGCTTGTTTGTCGGCACAATTTAAAACGGATACAATGACAGTTAAAATAAACCAATGTTTGATTGTGGCTAACGTAACTTACAGCTCCCAGCTAAACAGGAAGTGTGTTGCCAAGAAAAGTGGGAGGGGTGGAATAAGGTGAATAGAGATGAAGCTCTAGACCAGGAAGTGTGTCTGCAGCTGTCAGCCAACCTCAGCCTGACACCTTTGACTCTGAACCTATCAGTTTATTCATATTATCCACCCTCTGCCCTGCTTCACCCTGTCATTTCAGCAAAGTGATTTAACTCTTCTCATCTCCATCGCAGCAGCAGAAACACCAGCCTCCTCAACCTCTCCATCCTACTTCCTGTGCAAAAGGGAGATTATTTTCCCCTAAAATATGTTTCTGTTTTTCTTGTAGTGTAATAATTAACATAAGTATTTTGTCTGCTCTTCCCTGGTTGCATGTCTGTTTCCTGCTTGAAGCCTTCAACAGCATTTGACCTTTTTAACAAGTTTGAGCTCTATATAGTTTGTTAAATGTGATTTATAACATATGTTTTTGTCCATTTTACAGGGAGAATATGGAATGGAACAGGGTGGTCAAGGAGGAGAGGTAAGAACAAAACATAAGCAAAAAACATGATGTGACCAGTGACCACAACTCAATGTTGCTATAATTAGACTACCATGAAAAAAATTATTTATTTGAGTAATTCCATCCAAGTGCTTATTTCTTTGAATTTGGATGGTTATAACGTCAAATGCAGTGTCTATTCAGTTTATGGTCTTAAGTAAAAATTTGAATATTACTTAAGGTCATACAAAGAAATAATTTTTTTGAAATGTTGTCCAACTGAAATATGTAAAAAATGAAAAGTATGAGCATGTATGAGCACCCAAAGGAGCTCAACAGTGACTGCACACATCCTGGTTCTGAAAATAGAACAAAAGGTCATACCAGCTTGTCATACCAGTTTCCAACATAATCTGTGGATCAACATTAATTAAACAGGTAAGTTCAAACACACCCAAATGCTTTATCATTTGGGTGTGTTTGAAACAACCCTTTACAGCAAGAATGAAAGCAAAACCTAATTTACTAATTCAAAGAAGTTCTAACCTTTTCCAGTAAAAGGTGCATTGTGAAGATCTAGTTACATTGACTCCAATGAAGATAAGACATTAAGCACATTTAACATGTATTTGTTTATAGGTTAATGTATGTCTAATAGCTTAGGAAACAAGGCTATTTTATTGTGAGCAAAGTTGCTTCTCCACAGATCTGACCTGTACCACATGGCTTTGTTGTGTCACATGCTTCTTTCTGTTCAGATAGATTTTGTGTTTAACGAAACATTCCAAGCACAGAACGCAAACAACAAGCAGAAAACCTACAAAGTTCCTCAAACATTAATTTTGTGTTCTAAATTTGCTTAATTTAGTTGCTTTAATAGGTGGTGTGCCACGGAAAATATTTAAACACAAAAGAGTGCCATGACTGAAAAAAGGTTGGAAGCACTGCTTTAGAGCATCCTTTGGATTGATACCACTGGAACAAAGTGGTTTGTTGTTGTGTCCTTGGACAAAACACTAAACTCATATTGCCTCAGTGTCTGCGTACACTGGAAGAGTGGATCCTTGATTGTAAAGCGCTCTATTTGTCAAGAAGGTTGAAAAGCGCTATTTAAATAAAGATTTTAATTATATACATACGGTATATAATTCAAATCTCCTTCTGCAACTTAATAACCATTAAGTAATTATAACATTTTGCTGAATTGTGAGATTTGCATGTGCTTTTTAGACTGAAAACAACTGAATCTGAGTTAGCACTTAGCTGGCTAGACTGCAACATGTTTTTAAACTCGTACTATTTGCATTTTTCAAAATCCCTATGGAACTTTTAATGGAGATCTGCTCCTTCATGGCAGAAATTGGCTCAGTGCAGTTGGCTTGTTTTTGTTCACAATAGTACATCCTGTACATACAACCATTTCCTGTCTAATTCTCTTCAATGAGGTTTTCACTACATCAGTTTAAAACGAATAAATACTCTTTAGATCAGACAGTTGTGCTGAATATTACAGAAAAAATGTTAAAGACTTTACATATTAAAGGAATATTTCAACAGAGGACACTTAAAAAGAGACGTGATTGTGTCTAAATGCTAACGCTAACAGGAAATGGTCGTATGTACAGAAGTTAGCTATTTCGAACAAACACAAGCCAACTGAAGTTCCGTGCACAGAGCCAATTGCAAAAGTCCAGGTTGTTCTGATAATGGCTTTCAATTCATGCTGGGTCTGGCATATCACATCTTCCTCTTACAATTCACTAATGTCTTGTGTTGTCCACAGGGTTATTAGCCCACCTCAGGACCCCTCCTCGCTCCTCGTCCCGTGCCCTCGCCTTGCTGTACCAGACTCCAGATGTTCAGCGTATTTTTTGTGACTTTATTGAACCAAATCTACAAAAGAAAAAAAAAACAGACTTTTCTTGGCGTCGCACCTCTGCCTCCGAATACCTCCTCCACATTACAACGTCGCAAACCCAGCAGAAGCAGCCGACAAACTAGCACCCATGTATTTTTCTTGCCTCGGAATTTTGTTGCAGCTTGTAGCTTTCTCCCCGTGTCACTGTGTTGTTGTAACCCTGTTGTAATTGACCCAAGCTAAACCCTTTGAGATGCTTCACGTGCTAACATGCTAAAAACAAAGAAGAAATGTGGTTATGTGATAGGAAAGCATCAGTTTTATGAAGCTAACATGGTCTTGTAGCAACGAACGAAAAGTAATTTAAAAGATTGATCCTAATCTGATACATAGCTGACCTATATAAAAAAAATAATGTAACTGGCAACATAGAATGGACTCTGTGCACGTAACAGCAGCGAAAGTTAGCTGAGTGTTAGCATCACTACTTCCTGTCCAATTCTAGCGTAATGTTTTGTTTTGTTTTTCCTGAGTCGTGCTAAAATATCGAAATTTTGACTTGTTGCGGGTAGATTTTAGTGACATGTTTGAGACTTTACAAATAAGATAAATTCATGATCAGCCGACACTTCTGTAACAACGCTAATGCTAACTTTGAGCCAAAGTTAGCATTAGCGTTAATGCTACATGTTAAAACAAATTTAAATAAACTAAAGAATAGAGCAAATTAATAAAACACAATTAAATCTTTATTTTTTATTTTAATGATGTTTTTTGGTCAATACTAGTTTAAATATGCAGTGTTTTAATAGTTAGCCATTTCGCTGCTGTTGCTGCGTTCATGTTATCCTCGACTTTAAAATTAACATTGCTAAATTATTTTATTTCAAGGTCACTGATAAATATTACTTAATTTAGTTGTTACTGTCCATTTTTATATCATATTTAGCACAATCACTTAATTAATAATTGCTGTTGTGTTAGCGAGCTTTTGGACAAGCTAAACACAGTAAAATGTGTTAGCTCTGTTGTTAATATTACTGTTAGCTTAACAGTAATATTAACAACATAAATGCACGTGCACAGAGCCATTGTAAAGAACTTCTAATGTTTAGCATGCATATAACCTAAAGTAGACAAAGGAAATTATCTGATAATTTGTTGTTATTTTTCTATTATGTTATATTCATTTTTTTGTTTTTTTTTTTATTTTTTCTTTTTATTTTTTTTTTTTTTTTTTTTTTTTTGAACACTTCAGTACAACTAAAATGTTTGCTTAAAGTAACTATAATGTGTTGACGTCACACCTAAAAAGTAATCAATGTAATGTAACAGAATAGTGGTACAATCTTAAAATGTTATCGTCAAAAACTCAAAGTAACTACATATGTAATCATTACATTTTGAAAAATATGTAATAAAATGTATAATTTTTCCTGTAATAAATATAATGTATTAAATTAAAGTAACTACCAACACTGATAATGCATGTAAAGTAACAATCTATTTAACCATTTTAGTAGCCACTAAACACGGATTGTACTGTAGCATTGTTAGCATAGCATCAATTTAGCTCTAACTTTAAAAATAATTTAAAATATCCTTCTGTTTTTAATAACAAGCAGCTAAAATTAATATTAGCGCCAATGAATACAAATATTAATTCAAAAATAACAAAGCTAACAATCTTAAAGGCATTGTACAATTAGCCTACATGCTAACATGCTAGCATTTGATTAGATTTAACCAGCATTTCTATGTAGCATGAATTATTTATCGAGGAGCTAACCCAAACTCACAAAAACCAATATTATTAATATAGAACCCTATCAAAAATAGTAAGTTTAATGTGATAGAAGAAAAAAGGTAAAATCCAAAGGCTACTTCTTAAATGATTTCTTAAACTATTTGGCTAAACGATGGATGAAATATTTGCAGGTTGTTAGCACGTGAAGCATCTGTTTTTACTTTGAGCCAACGGAAAGTGAAGCCTGCATGTTGCCTTATCACGTACTTACACTTTAACACTAAAAGCACTGCACACACAAAATACTGAACAAATATACACGCACATTTTAGTTCAAAGCAGATTCCCTGATTTTATAAACTGTGCCGGACAAAATAAAAGTGTTTTGTCCAAATCCACTGTTTGACTTTGCTTTTTTTGTATAATTTCCAACAAAAAAGTTTTCAGTGAGTGCGTTACATTGGTACAAATAACCTGGTTATGACAATATTCTGAATATGGTGTTTACATATGATCAGAGAAACCAGATATTCATGTTCCTTTTATATGTGCTTTGAGATATACTGGATATTTAAACTGGTAGCTATGGCAACCATGACACAGATATGGCAAGAACTACAAAAAAAATGCTTGTAACTTCGCTAACTTATGGTTTTTAACATGTTTCTAAAACAAACTGACAAAATCAACTAAATAAGAATGCAGACTGTAGAACGTAGTCAGAGCTTTGGTAAAAGTTATTCTAAATGTCTGAATTCTGAAAAGTCAGTTGAGAATTACTCTGTGTTGGATCATAGATAGTTGTTTTATATGATAAAACATATTACAAAAAAAATTGGCATAGCTCTAGTCCTTGCAAATTAAAATAAGCGGTAGAAATGAATATATGAAAAAGAATAATAATTTTGAGTAATTTTGGAAATGAGCAGCTCTTGCCAGATCAGTTCTTTGAGTTTGCACATGCTCAGTTTGGCTCCATCTGTGAGAAATCAGGTTATGGTGTTTACATGTCACAATATTCTAGATACCAACAGAAAATACCAGTAAGAATAACCTAGTTTCTCATAAAAAGGACATTCGAATAATTGGGTTGCTGAAATCATAATAAGGTGTTTGCATGAACACAGCGGATATTCGTGTGCGTGAAAGTCTTTGGTAGGTTGTGACAAAAAGCTGCCACCAGCCCAATAAAACATTTATTTGGGTATTTTTGTTAACTTCTGATTTCAGAAGCTAAGCATGTTGGGCCTGGCAGTACTTGGATGGGAGACTCTGCAGGAACCTCAGGTGCCACAGTGGGACGAACAGAGGAAAAACTCGTCGTTGTGTCCTTAGGCAAGACACTTCACCCACATTGCCTAGTCTGGGTCTGGTGTGAGTGTGAATGGTTGATGGTGGTCAGAGGTGGTTGCATTATTATGTTAACTTTACAGTACTTTGGGCTAAAAGTTTTGACACACCTTCTCATTCAAATACTTTTTTAAATTTTATTTTCATGACTATGAACATTGTAGATTCACACTGAAGGCAACCAAACTATGAATTAGCACGTCAAGTATATAGTACATAGCAAAAAAGTGTGAAACAACAGAAGATATGTCATATTTCTAGGTTCTTCAAAGAAGCCACCTTTTGCTTTGATTACTGCTTTGCGCACTCTTGACATTCTCTTGATGAGCTTCAGGAGGTAGTCACCTTAAATGCTCTTCCATCAGTCTTGAAGAAGTTCCCAGAGATGCTTGGCACTTGTTGGCCCTTTTGCCTTCACACTGCTCACCTCAAACCATCTCCATTGGGTTCAGGTCTGGTGACTGTGAAGGCCTGCTCATCTGGCACAGCACCCCATCACTCTCCTTCTGATCATTCATGGTGTTTATATCTTCAGTGTGAATCTACAATGTTCATAGTCATGAAAATAAAAAAAAAAGTCTTAGAATGAGAAGGTGTGTCCAAACTTTTGATCTGTACTGTATGTGAATTGTAATTAATCTTACTAAAGTTGATCATAAACCTAAAAGGTCTTCATTTTTAAAAATCAAATAGAATTTAATTGTTGTCCATTGAAAATCTTTACATTCCCTTTGGTTTAATTCTATTACAATTGCTAATCTGATTAGTTTTTATATTTTTCTTTTTTTTACTAAAGCAATATGCTCTGTGCACGAAACGTCAGTCGGCTTGTTTATATACAAAATAGCGAACTTCTAATACTTGTATTTCCTGTGAGCATTAGCAACAAACATGTCTCTTTATAAACACAGTGTCTTTGGTGAAATATTCTTTGATTTGTAAGTCTTTAACAGGTTTTTACAGACATCCACCTAAACTCACTGTTTACTGTCTGATCTTCAGAGTATTTATTCATTTTAGTATTTAGCGGTTTTGAATATAAACAAGCCAGAAGATGTTCCGTGCTCAGAGCCTATTTTTCATTTAGACAGTTACCATAGTGACCACTGACCAAATATTGAGATATATCAATATTTTATTGGCTTTGAAAAACAATGAAAATAAAAATACAGTATTTTATTGATAAACAACATTGTGAAGGAACTGGACGGTTACAAAGTAAAACCTGCTGCAGAACCAGCTCTCGATGGAGAATCGGTCACACGTTTAAACTGAACTAAATCTCAAACTACAGACAGTACAACAATTACTTTAATAATTACAATTTGTTTTATAATAAATCTAATAAATTCCT
This sequence comes from Mugilogobius chulae, assembly GCA_038363315.1. NCBI lineage: Eukaryota > Metazoa > Chordata > Actinopteri > Gobiiformes > Gobiidae > Mugilogobius > Mugilogobius chulae. The sequence goes on along the minus strand of CM076401.1, from coordinate 20,432,686 downwards.
TTAATGAGATGTGTTTACAGTGGCCGTCTCTCTCAGAGCAGCCCTGATATAAGGCATCTGTAGTGTGGACGCATGCAGACAGGAGCAGGACATGAACAGGATGTGAAGGAGCTGACGGCACCATGACGTTTATGTGAACGTGAGTCCAGCCTCGTTGTAGACTTTGAAAACCTTCTCGATGGCATTGACATACGCAGCCGTCCTCAGGTCCAGGCCCAGGTTGTACTTACTGGCTGTGCGCATGATTTGCTACAAAAAACACAAAAAACATATTATCTTTACACAATAATAAAACACCTGCTATTTCAACAGAGACTCAAAACTTTCTTTAATAATGATAGTTTATTTGAAATTTCTTCCCTTAGATCAGGATGTCTCCATTCAACAGATAAAATATTTTGATATGATTTACTGTGATAAAGACTGTGGCTGAATCTTTGTGTCTGACCCATGAACACACCTCTGCCACACTAAGTTGAATTAGTCACTGGCAAATATTTATTGTATTTTTCCACAATCTCTGTAAAGTTAGAATCAGGAGGATCAGGGACAGGTCAGGTGGTTAAACTCAGGACTTTGGGTTTGATAATCAAGGCATGGTAAAACTTTTGAAACATGATTATGCAGTGGAATTTAGAAGATAAAATAAATGAATTGTATTTAGTGATTATGAATACTAACCCGAGCAGATCTCTCCATGGTGTAGGCCAAACCTGAATGAACAATGTCCTTCTCTGACGCACCCTGAAAAAGAAACATTTAAATGAACTATTCATTGCCTGTCATCTTAGTCATGCTTCTGTTTTAGCTGCAAAAAGTGAGATGGACAAATATAACTTTACTTACGGCGACTCGAGCCTGGAAATCAGCGGTGGGCACGACTGGGATGGGTCCTCCCTGTTTCCCAAACTTCCTCTCTAAACTCTCCTGCACAGACACTGGATAAAGCACAACAGGGCATTAAATTTGTGTTTAGTGTAATGGGAAAATTAATATCAAATGTATGATTTTTACAATCCAATTTATGATGATCTCTCAGTTTCTCTGAAATATAACAAAATGCACACTGTAGTGACCTTGTACAGTCTGTCCTTTCACTCCCACTGATAAGACGCACAGGAGTTGGACAAGATGTTTGTCTCTGTTTAGCTATGATACACGAAATGCTCTCATTGTTCATCGTTATAGCCCATGTAACACTTTCACTGCACCTATTTCTGTTTTTTTCCATTCTGACAGTCTTGGTATAAAACCTCTGGTTTGTGCCCTCCCCTTTCAGGGCCTTGATGCAACTGTAATGCACTTGTGTTAATGTCCTCCTTTGCAAAGTTTTTATATTTTATAATAAATCCACAAAAGACACTTATCTGTTTTTTCATTATTAATATTTTTCAACGACATTAGTCAAAGCTAGGAGCACATCAGCGAGGAGACCTGAATATTTCTTTTACACAGGTAAGAGAACTCAACTGCTCATGACATTTACATGAGCAGTTATTCTTAATTCTTCTTTTAATAAACAGAATATGAGTATATTTGTTTTTTTGCAGGTGTTTGGAAAGATGTGTCTGTATGACACTAATATTTGGGGTACTATGGGGTGATTCTCGCTGAGCGGTGCGTTTTAGGTCCTCAAATTTCCTTTTTAAAAATGTTTTATTTGATTTGATTTTTTGGTCTCAAAATACCATATAGACTCTCTACTTTGTAAAATCAACTACTGCCAATCTCCCACTTCATTTTTTTTTTCCTTTGTCCAATACATGAGTTTATCCATTCGGTCATGTCTGGAATCACGACAGGGTGGACATTTCAAAGCAACGACAGGGTGGACATTTTCACCTTCAGATAGTATTCTAGATTTCTAGACAAAACTTTGGCTAACTTTTTTCTATGGTTTTAGCTTAACATCATTATGATTTACTGCCACATTTCAAATCAAACCTGTAAGAAGTTCTGTTGCAGAGATATCATGACGACAGGGTGGACAAGTTAAGCTTGACCACACTAAAGTAGATTTTTATCTAAACAGATCAACTCAATCAAACCCGAGAACATTGGACATGGTCACTACATCAGATCAGTTTCCCTTCACTGAGCTGATGAAACAAATGTAACTGTGATGCACCAGCCCAGTTTATCTGGTCTTAATGGCTCATACACTGCATCATGACAGGGTGGACAATAATGTGAGGGACATAAAAAATCATATATTTCTATTAAAATAAAAAATTTGTTTTAAAAACTAATTGAAACATTTTTGAAGATAGAGAAAGTTTTTCTTTGGAACACTGACATTATTTTTTTTAAAAATACATATTTTACACACTTCGAAATACTTTTTAGACATTATGAAATATGAAGGTGACAGAGCAAGTTGCATGCATCCTATAACAATAATATTTTAATAGACAAAGTCTTTTTTTTAATTTCAATTTCTTTATTGGTTCTTTATGGGTTTTAATATGTAGAAACATAAAATGTCATAATAAATTTGTTGTTTGTCATTTTTAATTGCTTATTTTTTTTTTAGTAAATTACTTGCTTATGTCAGGGACAGCAAAAGGCACTGCTCAGGGAGAATCACCCTATATCTGTGATGACATGTCAACATTAACAGACCAGGTTGTATGATGTACGCACAAGCAAACATGTTCAAATGCAGGTTTGGTGCTACAGATGTAGTTAAAATGACACTTGTGGATATCGTTAGTTGTTGTGTTTTTTAAATTTGGACTTTGAGTATAGTAAATTTTGATAATGATGGTGACTAGGCAGACATTCCACTGGCTGGTTGACATTTCAGCCACACCTCGTAACTATAGATGTTACTAGGAGGTTGGAGGTTGATTGTTTGCTGCAGCCCAGTTACAATATAAAAGAGAAGACAATTCATTGGTCTCCAGCTTCAGCTCAGCCTCCTTGAACTGCATCACAGATACTGCACCTGTCACCACAACCTCAGTGAGTATTGGGAAACATTCAAGGCTCCAGGGCATTTAACATGACTGTCTAATTAAGAAAACTGTATAACAAATTTCTGAGCATTGTGGTACGTCTTGCAAAAATATGTAATTAAAGTAATTTATTGTAATGACATTTTTTCTACAGTAATTAGAAGCAGCACCTGCTTTACTGTGTCTCGTCAGAACAGCTTCAACCAACTCTGGTATGTGCTTGTTTTTGTATTATTTTTTGTTTTTTTTGCTCTCTTCAAGTAAAGCATTTATTTAAGATTCGCCAGTCATCTTACTTAAGAAATTATGAGTTTTCTATTTCTTACAGCACCATGGCTACCCCTCAGGTAAGTCGAACAGTGCAAGACATTTACAATACATTTTAAGACCAAATTACAACTGAAACCAAAAGAGCAATAGACACTATGGCACTAATTTTAGTTTGTTAAAATTGTATTTAAACATTTGTAAACCTAAAATTACTCAGTATTGTTTGCTTTGTTTAAAAAACTCAGAAGTAACTCAACAGGCCACTGGCCCATTTTAATGCCGAATGTTTCTGTAAAGCACAAATTACTCCATGTAGCCAAGCAGTATTAAACACAGAACATAATAAATACAAAATAAAAAAACATTTCTCCACAGACTGACGTCCAAAGATTTGAAATGCCTGAAGATGCAACAGTCTATTATGAAGGAAAGATAAAAGATTTAACGCTGCAGTTAAACCGTGATCTTCTGTATGAACACCTGACCAAAAAGAACAACAGATGCTCCATGATCTTCCTAACAAAACATCAAGATATTTGGACTGAAAGAGTGTTGAATGAGTTCTACCCAGGCACTAAGGAAAGAGACGGGGTAAACAGTACAATCATAACCCTTGGACAAAACGGTGGAAAAATTCGCCTGTTTCCAAAATCAGGAAAGTTTTTGATTTTGAGCGGTTCGGATTTCTGTAGATTTATCAACAAGTTTGACGAGATGAAGGCCTTTATGGAAGATATAGACACAATAAGACGCATTGATAGCTTTAGATCTGTGGAGGGACCATTAGAGATAAAGTTGGGTGTGGAAGCTAGAGAAGATGATGAAGTTTGAGCTGCGTGATTTTACAAATGTGGCTTGATGCAACGCAGAGTTCCTTTTATAATTTTTTTTTCCTCTCTTGCCAAATATTTAGCTCTGACAGATATTTTATCAAAAGTACAGAAAGTATTCAAGTTGAAGTCTGGTGTTTGATAAACTTGATGGAGTGTTACAATATAAAACAATGTTCTTCTGGTTTGGATGCTTGTCATTGTGTTTACAATCCAGATACTGTAATCAAAAATAAATACTAAACCTGCTTCCTGCAACAAGTCTCTGCTGGTTTCTTCATAAATGCACTAAAAAACTGTGCCCAATATAAGAAAATTAGAGTATGCATAAAATTACATACTAATGGGACAAATAAGGTCTTTTTAAACTGTTTCCTCTTGAGATAGTTTTGTGAAATTTTGCATCCACGTGGAAAAAACAAAATCTTTAGGGTTTGTGTGGTTAGTTCACTCACTGAGCAGGTGGTAGTTGGAGTCTCTCTCGTACTTGAAGGTGAGGCGGCCATAACTGACGTGGTTCAGATTCTTCAGCCACTCGAAATAAGACACAGTCACACCTCCAGCGTTCAGATACATGTCCTACAACAGACAGAGAGAGAGAGAGAGATGAGTAAAGTGAGAGAGAAGAGGAAAGGAATGAATAGAGAAAGGAGAGAAAGGAGAGAAAGAGAGAGCGGAAAGGGATGAATAGAGAGGAGAAAAGGATGAATAAAGAAAGAAGAAAGAGCATGAGGAGGAAATGGATGAATAGAGAGGAGAGAGATAAGAGAGGAGAAAGAGAAGAATAGAGAGAGAGAGAGAGAGAGGAAAGGATGAATAGAGAGAGGAGAAGGGATGAATAAGCGAGAGAGAAGAAGAGAGAGGAGAGAGAGAGAGGAGGAAAGGGATGAATAGAAAGAGGAGAGAGGAAGAGAGAAAATGGATGAACAGACACACAGAGAGAGAGAGAGAGAGAGAGAGAGAGAATGAATAGAGAGAGAGAGAGGAAAGGGATGAATAGAGAAGGGAGAGAGGAGAGAGAGAGAGGAAAGGGATGATAGAGAAAGGAGAGAGGAGAAAGAAAGGAAGGTTATGAATAGGAGAAAGGAGAGAGAGAAGGAAAGGGAATGAATAGAGAAAGAGAGGGAGAGAGAGAGAGGGGAAAGGGATGAATAGAGAGAGGAGAGAGAAAGAGAGGGGGGAAAGGGATGAATAGAAAAAGGAGAGAGAGAAAGGAGGAACGGGATGAATAGAGAAAGAGAGAGAGAGGGAGAGAGAGAGGAGAAGATGGAAGAGGAGGGAAAGGATGAATAGAGAGAGGGGAGAGAAGAAGGGATGAATAGAGAAGGAGAGAGAGAGAGAGAAGGGATGATAGAGAAAGGAGAGAGGAGAGGAGAGACGAGAGGGAGGAGAGAGAGAGAGAAGGAAAAGGATGAATAGAGAGAGCCAAAAAGAATGCCAAAAACACATGAGGAAGTAAAATAGTTGAGAAATCTATGGACTCTTAAGAGCTGTTATCAGAATAAGGTTTTCTTTGTTCAGACATATCAAACCTACAGGAATAACCATGACGTTGTTCGCCAAGAAGACCTTGTCGGCGTCTGGAGTCGTGGGCCGTTGGCACCTTCAGCAATGATCTGAACCAAAAAAAAAAAGTTTAAAAATACAGTATACTTCGAAATGATTGAGGTAATGTGTGTCCAGACAGTACCTTGGCCTTGACTCTGGGAGCGTTGTTGCGTGTGAGCTGCTTCTTCCGGCCGCTGGGATCAGGATGTGGCAGTCGGCCTCCAGGATGCTGCCTTCGTACGGCTTTGCTCCAGGGAAACCCACGATGGTGCCGTTTTGCTGCCGAGACAACAAAACATTTAGTTCAACTTCATTCAGTTCATCCCTGTTGCTACAAGGCTGCATTTTAAATTTTGACAATGGGTCTTATTATCTATAAACAAGATTGTATAAAGCTTAACAAACTGCAATATATCATTCATGATTTTATTGTTTATGGTTTGGTATTGTCTCCCATGTGATTAAACTTTGACACTTCAGACACTAATCATTTCAAGCCTTGTCCACACGAAACAAATCGCACAAACATGGAGCTGTCTTAGGATTTGTGAGCGTCCACATGAATCAGTAAACCAGCCGGTGTAATGCTGTAACTGACCAGAGTGTGGCGCTGTGACACTGACACAGAAAGTCACAAAACTAGAGAAAAACTTGACACTGAGCATGCGCAGGAAAAATGCTGAATGTAAACAGAAACTCAGAAAACATTCTGAATGAACAACATGGATCTAAAACCTACAGAAGAAACAGAGAAAGTGGATTTAAAGCTTCAAAACAGATTTAATGGAGATTGTAGTGAATTTATTTAATTTTTCTGTGTCTTTTGTGGTTTATGATGTAATGAGACGCAGATTTTCACAGTGAACATCATATAAAGGTCAGTACATTCTGCAGATGAGACGTGACTCTGGGGCAGTGATGTTATTGAGGGAAAAAAAGGTAGTAGCATACCTGCGGAGACGCTAAACTGGAGTTTTGAAATCTTTCACTCTGGGACCTAGTTTCAGAAATAGTCGTTTTCAGTCTCCTGAAACTCCTGCTTCGTGTGGCTGATGTGTGGTTTAGGTCAAATATTTGTTCTGAAACGCCTGAGCTTGACTTCGTGTGGACAAGGCCTCAGTTTAATCTTGTTGTTACAAACTTTGAAATGAAATAAAAATTGATTCTGGCTCTACGCGTGTGACCAGCCCAATATAAAGTCAAAAACCTGTACTAAAATGGGTTAAATTGTGTAAGTGAAGCGGTGCAGACCAGTTTGTAGTCCTCCAGCTGTTTGGGGTCGATGCCTTCGGGGTTGTAAATGGCTCCGTCGATCTCGCCCACTCCCACACACTTGGCCCCGAATCTGTGCAGGTACCTCATGGAGTGAAGACCCACGTTACCAAAGCCCTGAGGAGAGAGAGAGAGAGACACGGACAAGAAATCACCATTAAAGTCAAAACACAACGAGTGAACTCAATTTTTCAATAGAAGTTATGCACAGACATTCTCATTTTTTCTGACTTAATGGCAAAATATAGTAAAAACACCTAACCAAATGTGTTTCTAAGCTTTCTTTGGCATTTGTTTGGCAAAATTTTATGATTTGGCTTATCTGTTGTCACGGCAACATCACAGTTAGTTTGTTTGCTAAAGGCAGTTGGAGATTTAGGACGTTTTTTAGTGTCACACAATAAATATTTCACTCATAAACAGACTAAAACATCTTATTTAAGCAGAGAAAGGTAATGAGTGGAACTGTGTGTGATCCAAGTGTTTTCGTAGTTTATCTGCCACTGTTTACCCGATTCTCTCTTTTTACATGTCACATACAAACTCAAAATTCAGCAGTAGTTATGTTTTTTTATATTTATTATCAGTCTGTAGCTGCTTTTTACTATTTTAGTTGTGTTTCGACTCTTACAGGAAAAATTGTACTGTAATTTACTCCATTGACTCTCATTCATTTTCGTCACTGACATTTAGAATGCTGTGATGTCATCTGCACAACCTCTATTGACCCTGTTTAGCTGCATTTGGCCTGTAGATTTCAGTCGATGGGTTTATTTTAACTGTCATTATATTTAATTAAAATTGCCCCACAAGACAGACAAACAAACACATTAGCTACCTTAACAGAGCTAAACAGGAAGTGCATTTCCAAGCCAAGTGGCGGACAAAATAGGGTCAATACTATATAAAATAAACTATATTGTACTCATGATTCTTATTGGTGGTTATAAGTAATGTTCTTGAAATAATATTCTTAACTGCTCAGAAATAAGATGAAAGGAGATGCTCTGGCACCCCCATGTGGCCAATATCATAACCAACACGAAGAAAACTAAAAATATATCAATGAACTGTAAAAATAATTTAGAGAAAACAAGCAAGAAAGAGGACAGAGAAACTAGTTTGCACTTCCATTATTACTAGTTTATTATTTTTTACTAAATTCATGTTTGTTTCTCATTGTGTCTTATGTGTCGGTGATAAAAGATAAACTACTTCATCTCCTTCTTTGGTGCTTAATCTTAAGCATGACGTAATCCTTTAGAGGGCACAAAGAAGGATTACGTTTCGTTACTACAATTCGACACTGAACTTGGAATATTACACAACAAGAATCATGGACCGAAATTCTCCTGTCTAGCTAAAAAATGCTTACGTTTGATTCATTTTAGCAATAATTTGAATACTTATAGTTCATTTCCTGGCTCTCTGCTTTCATTTTTGTCAATATAGATTACATTTTGATGAGAATTATTTGAAATTTTAACTACAAAGTGAAGAGAAAAGATGTAATGGATAAACCCAATGTCTATGTACATACACAGTTATCACTTATCACAATAAAGAAATTGTTTTGTTTCACGTCTTTAATAGATTTAAATCATTGGCCTTTTGTTGTAAAGTTAAAATAGTGTTGTATTCTGAGTTTTTTGTTTTGTGAAGTGTTTTGTTGCAGAGCGTGGGATGAACAGATGGTTCGGCTGCGATTGAGGCCGATCTAAACCTTCTCATTATTGGAGACACAAATCACTGGGTCAGTGTCACATTACGAAACACACAAAGAGTCCAGACATTGGGCAGGGCAAGTCGAACAATTTTTGATAAATGGGAAGCGTTAAAAAGATAATATTATGTCTTTATTTACAGTAAGTGCTGAATCTGAATAAGTTGAATTGGCAAGGAAGCTCCTACACTAGTTTTTTTTATTCCAAAACAGGAAGTAAGTCACTGTGGGACATGATAGGAAGTGTGTGAATAAACAGTTAGGAAAAGGAGCCAGTATGTATGCAGCTTATTTTTTGTTGTAAAGTTTGGTTGCTTGTTGCCTGTTATAGCACTAAGGTTGTGGTATTTAGTTGTTTAGTTGATCGATGGAGTCTGAGTGGACCAAAATTTGAAATAGTCGACATTAATTTAGTGGATTAGCTAAAAATATGGGTGAAAATTATTGGGTTAATAAGGCTTTTACAATTACATAGATAAATACCTATTGCTTCTTACATACAGTACTATTTTTCATAAACTCCAGTGCATTTTACTCTTCTCCTCTAAAACACTGTTTTGTTTGACAGCTTTTGCTCCTTCGATTAATCGGTCGATGGGACATGTCTTTAGTCGACCAGGAAGTTCTTTGGTTGACTACAGCCCTCGTTAGCACTGGTCAAAGGTTTTACCAAAAGTAAGAGGCCTTTATGTACAAAACTTGAATGACTGACAACTAGGACAGGGACAATTCTGTTTTGTCACGATTCATGTAAACTACTTTATCTGTGATTTTGCAAACGAAAACACATCTTTTCAATTAAATAACAATATTAATGTTGTTTAAGGAAATAAGTCATGAGCTAATTAAGATAATGTCTAAAAAAGTTAATTTTAGTCATTCTGGGGTCATTTTTTGTGAAACAAACAAGGACAAAATGACTAAAGTCCCTCTAATAAGAATATAATGACAATAAATCTGCTGTTTGTTTCCTCTGACTGAGAAATGACAAAAAAGAGCTTTGGTGGTACATCTGAGGATCGAACCAAACATCAGAATTAGGGGTGTCAAAAAATATCGATTCGGCGATATATCGCGATACTCGATCCCGCGATACTCGAATCGATACTAAAATTCCGATATCGATTCTTTTGATGACGTCATGCATATTAATGAGGATGCTTTGTAACCTTGATTTCAACTGAATTCATGTCAATAGTGGTTTAAAATGTGCATATTCAGCCAGGACAGTAGAGGGCAGCACTGTCTTTAAGAAGACAATCTAATGTTAACCCTTGGCACACGAATTATTCATAACATTTTGTTTTTAAGTGTACTTTAATAATATAGATCTATAAAAACAGAAATAATTATCAATTAATTGCAATTTATAATCGTTTGTGTCAGTATCGGGATTAATCGGGATTAATCGAATCGTGACATGTGTATCGTGATACGAATCGAATCGCCAGATTCATGGCAATTCACACCCCTAATCAGAATTGAATTGAAACATCACTACTGAACGGTTCTATACTATTTTCAATATCGTACCATATTATTAACAGTGCAGTTTTAGCTAGAATTCTAAATAAAACAGTACAAACTAAACGTAAAACTGCACTGGCACGGCTGAGTAAGGTCAAGCTAACATTAGACACAAATGCTCTAGATACAGTTCACAAGAAAACTGCATTTTAAAACTGCAGTTTGTTTCTTTTCTTTTCTTTGATGTAACAGTGACGTCAGCCGTGTAAAAGTCGATACAACTGTTCTAGCCATGTTTAAGATTTGTTTAAGACACACTGATATTTTGGAGAGTACCTGGACTACAAAGTCTTGTCCTGGAAGCCGGGCGTGAGTCCCAGCATGCTCATGTAGGACGCCTCGTGGATGAAGTTCTCGATGCCGTGGAAAACTCCTCGTCCGTGGCAGAGATTCGGCCGTGGATTCCTCCCTGGCTGATGGGTTTTCCAGTCACACAGGCGTGAGCGTTAATGTCCTGCAAACGCACAGAAATAACAAGCTTAAAACTGTTACTATCATTGTTTGTAAAAAGTTTTGTATCCAGTATAAAAAGGTTTTGAAGAAGTCAATAGATATGTTTATATTTCTAAGCTGTTTTAGATCTATTGGTGTTTTACCATGAACAAAAGATGAAATATAGATGTATATATGTCATTCTTTATTACCAATTACAGGGCAAAATACATCTTTAAGGTCGAAAAAAATGAAGATCGAGTATTTTATTTATAGGTGAAACAATAGCGTTATTTCAGTGTGTTACATTGAGTTTATGTAATTGTTTAATGGTTGGTAGAAGTCTGGCAGCTGTCGGGTCGTCGCTGCCCCTCTGACCCACGTGCCCAGAGCAGGAATGTGTCACCGAATCCTCAACAGCGCTGGGACTATTTACTACAGCAGTACACAGATCTGTATAGAAGGACTACGGTACATACGACCTACTGTACAGTCGTAAAAGCATATTCACAGCAACACGAGGGTTACAGCTAAGACATCTAGGAAACAACTTCTATTATATCACCACAGCTTTAGATTTTAAGTAGAAGCCATTATTCGCCTCTCAAAGTTAACATGTTAGTAGTATGCTTGCTACTTAGGGGTAGGCACTATGTCTTATATTGTCAGGCACGAAATAAAGAAATGTATAACCAAAAGTTTTAAGAAAAAGCTGCTGATTCCAGGAGAAAACCCCATGAACAGAAACGACAGACCAAACTGTGGTCCTGGTCTGAGGAGGGAGAGGCAGGAAGTCTGGGGTCGTCGCCAAAAACTCATTCCAGTGACTCATTCCTGCCTGACTCTGACTCATTTTGGAATCAAATGAAATAAACTTTGTGAGGCCTGTAATTATCATGAGGGTTGCCATGGAGATTTACCAACTACAGAGGGTCACGTAGGTTTTAGCTTTGCAGTCTTTTTACTGTAGGAGTATTTTTCAGCAGTATTCATTTGTTTAGTTTAGTCCTGGATAGGCTTAAAATGTGAACTTTGAACAGAATTTTACCATTAAAATAGAAATTGAAAATCTAATTGTAGTTGCAATACTTGTCAGAAAAACTACAATCAAATATTTTCAACAAATTGTGCAGCCCTAATGCCTGATTTCAGTCTTGCTCCAGACACAGACCTAGCTGCTTCCTCATTCAGACCCTGTTTCAGTTTTTAGATTTAGCTCCAACAAAATACAAATTTATAAAGCTGACATAGTATTTTCTGTATGAGTTCTACTAACTTCATATTTTATGTATTTGCCATGGCGATACTATGTGGAAAGCTTGAATGTACAAAAAGTAGTGTTTGATACTTCTTTAAGACTTTAGTGAACTCACAGTGTGCGCGATGGTGTTGGCGTAAGTGTCGGCGATCCAGGACATTTCCCTCTCTCCGGTGCTCATGTCGGGAGCAGGAACGTCGATGCCAGGCCCTGAACAAGACAAAAACAAGTCCATCAACAAACCACTAATAAGTTTATTACCAAGTATATGAGCAAAAGCAGAAGAGATCACATCCTTATTTTATTTTTTGGTGAAGTGTTAATGACTTATACTGAGAAATTACAGTACGATATTTACACCCATGAAGTCAAACAGGTGCTGCCACAAAGTCATGCCCTTGTCATGCTTCAGCAACAATAAAAAACAACAACATGTGTTCAAATAGTCATTATTTTTGAAAAATGCTCTTTAATTTGAGTGAGTGGCGAAAGTTTAATGAGAACACCTGATGTGTTGATTAGCTTTTTAGCCAGATTTCTTTCATTGGAGTATAAGTTTGGCTGAAAGTGCACTGAAGTGGTTTTCTGTTGTCATGATGACAGTGCATAGCTAGCTAACTGGTTTGCTAATCTTTTACTATTGGCTGTGTGCACAGAACTTCAGTTGGCTTGTGTACGTCTAAAATAGCTAACTTCTGTACATACGACTACTTCCTGTTAGCGATAGCATTTAGATATAATCACAGCTCTTTTTAAACACACAAGTGTCTCTGGTGAAATATTCATCTCATATGTGAAGTCTTTAACATGTTTTCTGTAACATTCACAACTGGCTGATCTAAAGAGGATTAATTAGTTTTAAACTGATGTAGTGAAAACCTCATTGAAAAGAATTGAACAGGAAGTGGTTGTATGTACAGGATGTACTATTTTGAACCAAAACAAGACAACTGCACAGAGCCAATTGCACAACAAATAATTCATTCATCAAGTGGGTTAAAAAACATTCATAGGGATAGAAAGGCTTGGGGTTTCATCTCCTTGTTTTGCAGAATTTAATGAAACAGTTTTTTTGTTGTCACAGCAACAGTGCAGACTACGTAGCTTGTTTGCTAATGGCATGGCATTGGAGATGTAGAACATTTTTATCGCTGCACAATAAATAATTAACTCATCAAACTGACCAAAACATATCTTATTTAAAAAAGTGAAGAGTTGAAATGTGAGTGATCCTAAAGTCTGTGTCAGTGAGATATGTGAGAAACAGAAGTGCTGTTGATGTTTATCTGCTTTTCTGTCACCGTTTACCTGATTTTCTCTTTTTACATGTCACACACAAACTCAATATTTAGCAGTAGTTTGATTTTTTTAATATTTATTTTAGTCTGTAACTGATTTTTCCTATTCCAGTCGTACTTTGAGCCCTTACTGTTTGTCTCCTTGACTCTCATGCATTTTGGCCACTTAATGCTGATATTTATAAAACTGTGACCTGAATAACCTCTGTAGTGACAGGTCTACAAACGTGTCATTTAGTTAGACATAGACACATCTAAAAACTGTATATAATAGGTCGTGTCACCCATTGTAATGCACTGAACTGAACTTGTTTTTATTCCATGTAGTGTATCTTAAATATACTTTTTCACACGTCACCGCCAGACAAACATTATGTCAGCGACGGTCTCGAGTTGGAAACAGGTGCAAGGGGGGCAACTTCTCAAAGTCCCGTGTGAGTGAGCGCTGGGGCCATTAGTGTAGCACATCCAGGCCAGAACCAGGTCCCAAAAACAGCCAAGGAACGCGGAGGGCGGCGGGGGAGGGGCAAATACAGGAGACGTGTTTGTGCCACATTCAGGCCGACAACAAGGAAGCGGTCATGTGCAAAGAGCTGCTGCTGTGGCCCGAGGGACGAGGAGAGAGTAAACACGTCTTCTGTCTTTGTGTGAGACCATGCATTGTAAAAATGTTACTTTAGAATCATACCACAGACTACATTTTGTTGTAGCCAGTTAGAGCTATTAGTTTAGCTGAGATAATTTATTTAGTTTAAAAGATTGATCAGGTCACTTTTTTGGATGCCAGTGCGTTTCCTGGCCGTCTCCACGGAGATGTAATATGCATAGCTTTAAGAGAGACATATTGCAACAAGATTCGAAACGCATCAAGTTGATTTTAGTTTAGCCAAAGTGGTATTTGATTGGTTCCTGTGTGCTTTAATAAACTTATTTTGTCCTGCAATTGTGGTTTGAGTGTTCTGAAAGGTTCTGTTTCTCCTACCCTCCTATCCCCGCCTCAACCTTGTGCTAGTTGAGATTATTTGGACATTAAGGCTTCGAATGACACATATGAGAAAGTTAATAAAATGTCTCAAAAGTAATGTAGTGTAGTAGTGTAAATAATCCTTTAAAGAGTTAGTTCTGCAGCTTAGTGCAAAGAAATGAATTACTTGTACTTAAGATCAACCTGTTTTAAATTATGATTGCAGTTTACGAGGAAGAAATTGTAAAATGTTGATCTATTATCTGAACCTGAATAAGGCATTTTGTCTCCTTTAACGTTACTCATCATTTACGTTTTTTTCATTATTAAAGGGATTTCTGCCTTGAAAAACTGAATATTTCTGTCAATCAGGGATGGGACAATATACGATATTATCGCTAATCGCGATAATTAAAAGGTCGCAATTAAATAGTCGTGGCATTTTTTCATAATCGTGATAATCGTAGGTGACAATTATAGTAGCAGGCGCACACTTGTAGCTTCATAGTACACTGCTCATATGTTAGTTCTGGTGTTTGCCTATAAGGGGGATTTCCCCCACAGCAATAAACTTTTTGATTGTTTATACCGAAGTCGATCATTGGTCACTGCTGTGGCTAAGCAGTCAGTCTATGGAGGTGGATCATTTACATCCTCCTTTCAAGAAGATGAAATCTAATGTGTTGAATTATTATGGATATAAAAAACAAGATCTTGAATCTGTGCACTTTTATGTTTAGTAAATTGTTGTGATAATATCGTTAATTGTGATTATTTTGGTCACAATAATCGTGAATGCAAATTTTAATATCGTCCCATGCCTACTGCGAATGAGCTCATTGCACATAAATCTGACTTATACAAGTTCTTACTTCAAACCAAATTATCTGCCAATAGAATGAGAATTAAAATCTTACAACAATGGCAAAACTTGTGGTGGTGGTAGCAGAAGAGAGAAAAGATGAAGTATGTTGCAATAAAACACTACAAAACTGTTTTATACACAATGTAAAACACAATAGTAAAACATTCATTCATGATTCAACTACTCCTCCAAAAGGACATGTGACAGTTAAACAGTGGACATACATATAGGGGCTGTTAACCTGTCAAACCTGTTGTTGCAGCTCTTCTGCTGCGCAAAAGAAGCGCACCCTCTCTAGCCGCGCTCCTCCCAGATGGCGCTTCCAATGAGCCACTCTGGGTGGGGCCAAAGGCCTTTTTAAACCAAATGTTTGAATGAATGTGTGAGATTCTTGTGACTTGTAATAAAAGAAAGAAAAGACACTTGCTGCTGTCTGTCTGCATTCTTTGGTTAGTCCTGCAAAAGTTTGGTGCCGAAGACCCGGGACACGGGAAAGAAAACTAGTAGTTTGCAAGAGGACCACGCAGACAGACAAAGGACATGGAGCAACTGGAACGTCTAAGAAAAAGAGATCGTCAATCCGAGCATCCCTCAGCAAAGTGATAAGTAAAATTGATGAAGAAGTCGGCAAACAACGCCTGATGTTGAAAAGTTGAGGAGATGTTTGAAATTTTGATTGATAAAGAAAATATTTGACGAAAATAGACGAAGAGGTTGAAGAAGCAACAAAGACAGAAGATTTAGAAAATGAAGTGTCACGGTCACAGGAATATAAAGAAACTATTATACGCCGTAAAACAAAAATAAGAAGAGCATTAAAAGGACCACCACAAGAGGAAGGTCAATCAGTGTACTTCGATGGAGAATCAGTCTATCAAAATGTGAAACTACCTAAACTTGTGATTGAAAAGTTTTTTGGAGATGTGAGCAAATGGCAATATTTTTGGGAACAATTTGAGAGCGCTGTGCACAAAAATACAAGCTTGACAAAAACGGATAAATTCAGTTATTTAAGATCTTATTTGTCGGGTGCTGCAGCCAATGTAATTGCAGGCCTGGCCTTGTCTGAGACTAATTACGACAATGCAATCCAACTGCTGCAAACTAGATTTGGCCGAAAGGATTTAATTATCAATGCCCATATGACCAAACTGCTGAATTTAAATCCAGTAAAAAACGTAAATGATGTCAAAGCGCTCAGATCTTTATATGACGACTGTGAAATCCAAATTCGTAGCTTAAAGTCACTGGGCGTAGTCTCTGAAACTTACGGTAGTTTGTTATGTCCCATTTTAATGAAATTAATACCTGAAGAAATGATTTTAGAATTTAGTAAAGATATTGCAAATGATGATGTGTGGAAAGTTGAAGAGCTTATTGAATTTTGAAAAAAGAAGTTGAAAGCCGAGAGCGCACTGTAAACATGACTAAAAGCACACGAGAACGCACGATTAAAGAGAGAGACAGAGATCCACAAAATCAATGGGAGATGCGCAGAAAACCTAATCAAATGATGACCGCATCAGCACTTTATACTTCACAACAATATGAACGAAATTATGAACGGAATTATGAACGGAATTCTTGCTTTTTCTGTGATAAAAATGAACACAAGTCAAAGGATTGCAATGAAATAAGTGTGTCGGAAAAACGTGAAAAATTAAGGAGAAAAGGAAGATGTTTTATCTGTTTTGGAACGAGACATGTTGCTAAGGATTGTCGCACAAAAGGCATTAATTGTGAAAATTGTAATCGTCGCCATTTTAAAGCACTCTGCACTTTTGACAATGAAAACAGAAATGTAAACGAGCCAACTGACACCATAATTTCAATTTCTCCAAGCGAATCCAAACGAGAAACCGTATTGCTTCAAACTGCCACTGTCTGGATTGAAACGCCTGCTAAAAGGCATTTAACTCGCTGCCTTTTCGATGGAGGAAGCCAACGCAGCTTCGTGCGCAAAGACATTGCGCGCGCGCTAAATCTACCCAAAATTGGAGAAGAGACACTCAATTTGCACACGTTTGGTTCTGACGCTCCTAAAAAGTAAAATGCAATGTAGTCAAAATAAAACTAACCACACTTAGAAATGGTGTCTGATTTAACCACTGAAAACTTTTTAATGGCTTTAGACGTTTATCTCAAGAAGAGGACTATGTAAAACTATTTTTTCGGACAATGCCAAAACATTTAAAAGGGCAAACAACGGAAATGTCTACATTGTGGCGCTCACGTCGATTCCAGTCGTGTTCAGAGTTCTTTGCGGAAAGAAGAATAACGTGGAAGTTCATTGCGGAACGGGCCGCCTGGTGGGGTGGATGTGGAGACTTGTGCGTTCTGTCAAGACCTGTCTGCGTAAGATTGTGGGTAGAGCTCTTTAAAATACGAGGAGATAGAGACGCTCTCACAGAAGTAGAGGCGTCGTAAACTCGCGACCGCTCACTTTTACGCACACTGACAGTGAAGAGCCGAGCCCCCTCACGCCCGCACACTTTCTTATTGGCCAACGCCTGACCGCACTTCCACACTGGAAACGCATTCATCCCTGAGATGGATGCGGAAAAAACGAGGAAACGATGGAGATACCGACAAAGATCTTGAATCAATTTTGGAATCGGTGGAGAAAGGATTATTTGCTGGAATTACGCTCCGCACACTCCTGCTCTTCTGCAAAGGACTCAGAAGATTTAAAACAGGAGATGTAGTACTTGTGAATGAGGACAAACGCCGAGGCATATGTGGAAGATGGCTCGAGTAGTGGAAGTCTTCTATGGAAGAGATGGAAAAGTCCGCTCCTGTATGATTAGACTGCCTTCAAGACTTCAGCTCAGAAGACCTATCCAACTCTTGTATCCTCTGGAGCTATGAAGAGCCAGTGATGAGCTGCCTGTCGCCAGACTCATCGGCGGGGAGTCTGTTGCAGCTCTTCTGCTGCGCAAAAGAAGCGCACCCTCTCTAGCCGCGCTCCTTCCCAGATGGCGCTTCCAATGAGCCACTCTGGGTGGGGCCAAAGGCCTTTTTAAACCAATGTTTGAATGAATGTGTGAGATTCTTGTGACTTGTAATAAAAGAAAGAAAAGACACTTGCTGCTGTCTGTCTGCAATTCTTTGGTTAGTCCTGCAAAACCTGTGTCTTTGCCCTCAGAAAACACTGTCTACAGAACACAAACTCGCCTCTGGCACAGGGGCTATTTTTGACTGGACAAATGTAAAGTCAGGTGTGTTTTTAGTCTGTCACTGCAGCCCTGACGCCGAGAGAGTCTGGGTCTTACCGATGAAGCCCTTCTTGGCCAACTCGATGGTGAACCTCCTGGTGATCTTCTCCAGTTCATTATCCTGTCACAAACACAGTGACAAGTTCAGAATATAATATAATGCATTGGTCACAGTCATGCAGCAAGTGTTCTAGAGTTTACATTGACTTTAAAGGCCATAAACAGAAAGCAACATGACAAATGTTTTTGTGATACACTGATCTGATACTGGGATCGAATATCAGGGTCATTGCAAGGCCAACTCATGACATTTTGCTGGACTGGGTATCAGTTCAGCCGATATCCTGGTTTGCTTTTAAGAAATAAGACTATTTACTGGCTGATGTTGACCCAGAGCCTTTGAAATTGCATCCACATAAAACTGTTAACAATAAATAACAGTTACATGACAATAAATTATAAATTCTCTAACGAGTTAACAGACTTTCGAGAATTAAAAAAGCTATTTTCAGTCCCGACTCTAGTATTGTTATCATCTGCTGATACTTGAAAACAAAATATCAGAACTGAAAAAGCTGGATCATGCATTAATACCCAAAAGAACATTGTTGAATAGGGATGTTGCCGTTGATCACGTGACGCTTTGGTTGGCAAAATATTTAAAACGTACTTGACGGGCGCAGAACAAACACGAAAAAAGACAATGATTGTATCTTGCCGTTTTAGTCGGTGTGCTGACGGGTTTGACAAGAGCAATCCAAAGAGCTTCTACTGTGTTCCTAAAAAGTCTACATCAAGAAGAAAGCTTTGAATTTCTGCGATTAGGCCCTAATGAAAAAAAAAACAATGGGAACTAGTTTCAGCTCGGCAAACATCTTACATGTGAGTTTACATTTCTCTGACAATGAAATTTAGTTTGTAGACCTATACAGGAGACTGTCTCAAACACCTAAAAGCTTAAAGCTAAAATGTAAAAGTTGCATTTATTTAAAACAAATCTAAAGCCGCCTTCAGATTTTGAGCCTGATTAGTCTCTGACTTCAGGGAGGTGTGACCTGAGTAACATGTCATGTCTGAGAAAGCATGACTGTCACATTTGTCAGATTTTTGTTGGTTAAACATTCCTGATGGGTATTGCAAGCTTGTTCAGATTCTGCTCCAAAACACCACAAAAAAAAACTGTTTTGGATAGAAGAAAGGTTTTAGCATTCCACGCCTTTCAGTCTGAAAAGCTAAGTCTAATTCTTTGTTAAACTGTCAATTTCGCGTAAAATTACTGGTACCAAAATGACACGATTTTTAGTCATGTCATAAGCTACGAGTTTTTCTTCCTTTTATTCACAAATGCACGAGTATCTTTATGCTGTATACCTGTATATAGTTTAATATCTGCAATACCAAGTTCTCTGTATGTTGAAATATTTAGGTTTTAGCTAATAAGTTGAGTCTCAATATTTTAGTTGCACCGGCAAACACAGGCAAGTACAAGAAAGTCAACTGGCTGTTCTGCAATATCACAATACATTCTGATTTGTTTTCCTAGTGTCATATTTCCAGGCCAGGTGCATGCCACATATTTTCCCGCAGATCCACAGTTCTTTTATAGGTCATAAGAGGCACAAAAGCAGTGTGTCAGGCTTTAGATTACAGATCTTTGTGTGTCTGAGGTCTGTGGGTGTGTCCTGTGTTGTGATGATGATGATGATGGTGCTGGTGGTGGTGGTATTACTGCAGCTTACAGAGTAATTCCTGGGGTTGATCTTGACTCCGGCTTTGGCTCCTCCGAAGGGCACATCTGGAACAAACGACCGAGATTTAAGCAAGAGACAGAGATCTACAATGGGTTTACGAGAGGATCATGTATTAGACAGAGCGACAGACTAGTGTGGAAGAGAAGGTCCAGTTTAACTTCATAATAAATTTTTTGGCTCGAGTATGCCTTAAATTAGTTTTCACTCAGACAAACTTGGATATTGGGCAATAAATCTGTCTACTCGTTGTACATAGTATTTTATTATTTTAAAAAAAAAAAAAAAATCATACTTAGGTATACATATTTCATTACAAAGCACATATTTTTATTCCAAAATTCTTCGATTTCATCTTCTCTTATAATCTGAAAATCATTGCAAGTTTGTGATTAACATAAGCCAAAGCAAACTGCCAGAAGACTTTTACATTTCTTTTTTAATTGACTTAGCTATGTGGCCGCACTTGTGTTCTTAATAAGTTAAATTAACCTGTATTTTTTCAGAAATGTGCTTGCAATAATGAGAATTTGTTTCACCAATGTTACACCAGAGAAAAATAAGTGCTCACCTCTGCCCTAAAGGGTCAATACCACAAAATGAATCCACTTGACAATCAATATTTTTGTCTGGTTTATATTTCAGTTAATTTATTTGTTAGCTTTACAGACAAAACAGCAACTTTTAAACAATGGTGAAGTACACATTTTGGCATTGATTATCTACAGTATAACTTATTGCTTTGTGTCAAATATAAAATTATTATAGCACCTTTAAGTCAAACTGGAAAAGGGCCTAAAAATTATATTTGACCTATATTAACAAGAATGTCCCATTGATATTCAGATTTTTTTTGCACATGCAAGTTCACATAAAAAGGCTCCAGAACCTTCTTGATGTGAGACCAGAGCAGTCACTGGTGCGCCGCCCTGTCATCCACATACTACAATGTTGAAAATAACTTTATATATTGAAAATAAATTTCTTCTATGCATCAATACAATGCAGTCCAAAATGTAGTCCAAATTTGTAGGGAGCACATTTTTCTGTCAGATATTTGTTCAACATAAAGCACTGTCGTGTGTATCTTTTCATTCATGATTTCTGTGTGCATAAGATAAGCTGTAGCTTTTTACAGAGTGGTTGCTAGGTAACAGTAGTGCATTTACTTCTGTTACATGACCTGTAGCTCATGTCTAACCAAGAAGTAAAATATAAACTTCACCAAAAGCGTCACACTGGTAAGACAGTAAGATAGATACACTTAAAAATGTGCAAAAGTAAAATAAAATTATAAATGTATTTTCAATTAAGAGTAAAATATTACGCACCAACCACAGCACATTTGTAGGTCATCAAAGAGGCCAGGGCTTTCACCTCGTCCACAGACACATCTGTGCTGTATCTGATACCTGAGAAAACACACAAATACAGAGTAAATATACAGAGAATTACACGTAATAATGTTTCAATAAAGACAAAGATTCTGCTAAATCTTTTCTTTATGATATTTAAACAGCATATTTGCCTCATTCATTTTCTACTGCTTGTTCCTGTTACTAGTGGCGACTGACTGGTGCATGTTCCAGTGACTTTGGGCCTTAAGCAGGGGAACTCCCTGGACAGTGGCAACCATCACATGGTTAACACAGAGACAGACACAGACAATGTTTCATTGACCTAAACATGCTTGTTTTGGAGGTGGAGGAGCGGAGTACCAGAGAGAACCACGGAAACACAAGCACAACATGCACACTCTACCAATGGATTTGAGCCCATACTTCTTGCTACCAGCTCTAACCACTCTACAACCACGCACCCCAGTTGGATGTACTAGCAAATTTTCATCTTAAGTAAGAAATGAACAATGCAGCTCTGGTAATTACCGTACATACACTCCTAAAGCTTGCATGTCATTGTGCTGCTCTAAAACTGAACATGTCTGTGTCCTTTTATTGTGGGCAGCCTAAGACACACAGTTTTCATCAGCATCTTATGGACTGGGGCCACACTTTAGGAACTTTTTTAGCTCCTGTTCTGGGGCAGGTACTTTCTGTCAGACCAGGACATTTTTTGTGACGCAAACCAATTTTGCAACACCACTTTGGTTGGAAACATGTTTCACATATTATAACATTAAGATAAACTTTCCTTATCCTTAAGAAAAATTACTTGAAATCTGTAGCTCCAAAAACAAATGTTTACATTTGGGAATAACAGTGGACAATTGCACTTTATTGTTAATTTCAGTGTTTGTTTGTTTTTTAGCTTTTGTACATCATAGTTAAGTGTAAGGGGTAAAAACAACTTTTGTTTTCCGAAGACAACTTAATGACTTATTTAAATGTTCCAGACTATACAGATGCTAATGTTGGGTTAGGGTTAAAACTGTTGCTGAGTGAACGCAAACATGGAGACAGGGTAGTTCTTCTGACTAAACAGGGGCTAAGGGAATGTGGGGACCTAGTTCTTGGTACTTTCATGTGGGAAAACGCCTTATCTCAGCAAAGGAATAGTTCTCGCCAACACAGATTTGTGAACAATATTTGAGAGAAATTGCTCTTTTGTTATAATATAAAATGTTATCTGTCAATGACTTACAAAAATCAAAAACAAGAGTTGTGTTTTTATATTTTTGCTCTGTGTATTAAACTCATGTAAAAGGTGTAATGACAGATCACCACCACATCCTCAGAAGTGGGCGTGTCCCGGATCTCTCATCCAATCACATCCCTGCATCTGCTCCTGCCCACAGCCCGCTCTCACTTCCTGTTTTGAAGGGGGGTTTGGCTGCGTCGTCTTGGCAACTAACTCGAGATCACAGGAACGTACCACTCCTCCGTATGTGTGTGTGTGTGCGGTGATGTATTGCAGACCAAATATAGCCCCGGCCCAGACTCGGCTTACACACACGTGAAGGAACGCAAGGGCAAACGGTGCAAAGGGAAGAGATTTAGGCCACAAAACAGGGCAATAAATCCAGGAAGTACAAAGGAGACCACGCCTCAAAGCTGTCGTTTCTGCAGTTTCTAGGGTTTTGTTACTAAAGCATTCGGCGGCTTCTAACAGCTACGAGTTTAATCAGTGTCAGATTACAGTTAGTTCACGGATAGTATTTTCAAGCTCAGAAGAAAATCAGTTGTGACTTAAGACACAGCGTTACAAAGAGTCTTCGTTATTGCTTTACTTTTGCATAAAAACTAATTGAACTGACACAAAAGAGTAATTTTTCTGATTAAAATTAACTGCATACCTACAAAAATATGATCTTTTTGTGTGTTAGTGGCTATCTTTGTGGATTAAGCATTACATTATAGAAAGTTGACATTACTAAACAGAATCGTACTTTTAAGCAGGCTGAACTTGCATTTCCTGATCAGTCTTTTGTCTGGGCTTTATGAACTTTTATATAAACAAACTACCATTTGTTTTTCTGTACATAGCAGTTTCTACTTCAGATTACAATTTATGATAATAGTGCTTTCTTTCCCAAGCCTAGAATGAAAATATGTTGTGACTTTTTGTAGCTACAGTTGGGCTTTAATCATGATCTTGTGACAAAGTTAGCTAAACCTAAAAGAGTATTTTTTTCTTCTATTGCAAGATTTAAAGAAAAAAAACAAAACAAAACTCGAATCTTTTCCAAATGGAACATTAAGCATCACATTTTTGTCATATATTCAGAAAACATACAATGAATGAGCTATGTAAATGTCAGGTTTGGACGGCTAACATGCTAATGCTACAATAAAGAAATGTAAACTACTACTAGCCTGGGCAATATTGTGATAAAAACTGAATTGTGAGCTCAACGTGAGATCTTTTTTCAAAGTCTCTCATACATTTTGAAGGTTGTGGTTTTTTTAGGCTGCACATTCAAGTCATAAAAGAGCTGAATTTTAGCCACTTTTCAATTTAATTTACAAAAACTAACCAATTATGACTGAAACAGATTCTTAGTATATTTTCATGCTTAAAGGTTTTTGTTAATGTTAGAAACACTATTAAAATATGCCAACACACAATGTTTTTGAAGGGTTGAGGTTGGTTGTTTTGGATTTATTTTCAAAGGCTTGGTCACTTGTTTCTCTCTGAAATCTGGCAACAAGACAGACTTTTAAAAGCTGGATTTAGCCATTGACAGTGAAGTAGGAACTTTCTGAGGTTTCTTGTTAAATTATATCAGTATAATACAGGGATCTTGTTTTATCTTAAAGGCAAAACAAAAAAGATTAGGGTTAGGGTTAGACATGAACGTAAAAAATCGAAATTGTGATCTGGCTGCAAGAAAATCGTGATATAATTTTTTTTCATATCGCTCAGCCCTATTATACTGATATTATGTTTTGAATTAGAGCACTTTTCAACCCTAAATGTAAATGTGTTGTGACTTTAAATGTGTAATGCCTGGTTTTAATCATGATCGTGGGACAAAGTTAGCATTTACTTCAACTGCTATATTAAAAAATAAATTATCAAAATAAAACCACATCTAACAGTCACACAGAACAACATTTTTCTCATATTTTGCCTGTACTTTTTCTGATTATATTTTATTATGACAGCAAAATGGATGTTCATGTAGGCTATTTGTAAGTGTGTGTGGCTAGCTTTAGCAACATTAGCTTGAGAAACAGGAAATCCTACTGTAACTGGTTGTTTTGGAAGGCTAACATGCTAACACAACAACATAATTTTAATATAGCTGCTGATTTGCATTTATTTTCTTTAACTATTTACTGGTTCTGTGTCATTTTAAGTCTTAATGATATTGCAAACGTGCACCATTTTTTTGGGTTTGCATTATATTTTCCAAAGCAGCCCATTGTCTTATTACAGAGAACATAAGAGCTAGCTAATAAAATGATACACATGAAAAAGCCTGGCCGTTTGCCCCTCCCCCGACACGCTCTGATTTACAATTTCACTTAACCACAGCAGACGAGATAAAGGAGTTAGCCCAGATACAGATTCAATTTATTCACGTTTAAACCGGTTTGTCCTTGAAATCTAGACTCAACAAATCCAAAGTGTTTAGCATAATCAGCCACGGAGCGATGTAAATGTTAATGTGACGAGAAACTGAGTCAAAAAAACGTGAACTGAAAGTAGAAGTGGAGGGAAAATGACATTTAGCAGAAGATATGAGTTTGTAAAAGATGTGTCAGCAACAATAAGTGCTTGGTTTGGATAAAATGTGAGAGAAAGTTTGTTGTAAAGGGATCAAATCAGCTAAAACAAATAGGTTAATAGTCAAAATCTAAATACTGTATGACAATATTTGAATGCTTTTGTAGGAGTAAAAACATTGTAAGGATGTGTGTTTTTACTCTGAGTGGGCTTGCATCTCCACAAAAATTCCAGAATACGGATTAAAACTTATCTATATCTATGAAGAATGTCCCAAAATATTCTATATTTCTAACTCAATGATATTTTCCACCTCAGGAAAGTTACAAGGCGTCATTTTAAGTCGCTTTTTTTCAAGGTTTTAGAGCAAACTGAGAGATTATTGAAAGAATTAGCAACAATATGTGACTGGCTTCGTCACGACTGAGAAGAAAATCAGCTGCAACTTTTCTACACAAGTATCACAATGATATGGCTCAGCTCTGCCAAGATAAACATTTGCATACAGACATTACGATTTTAAAATTCACAGCAAAAAGAGCATAAATGAAGGAAAGACTTGATGCAGCAAAGAGATCAAAATTACAAAAACAATTGTATTTAAATATATATATATAAAACAGCAACTGGTTGTTTAATCAAATTTCTTTCCTCAAATATTGGTGTTATAAGACAAATACAATTACCCAAGCTGATTATTGAGAAACAGAAATTACTCAATCTTGCTTAATATTGCAGTTCTACACACAATCATCAGACTCACAGGTCAAAACTCCTGATATGTGGTGGATAATAAACAGGTAAATCTCAGTTCAAACCGGTGTCTGCTGCAGCGCTTTAAACAGTGGCCTTTGTATTTTAACCCGATTCGAGGGTCTGTGAACTGCAACAATGATTAACAGAGAGAAATAACAGCGTCAAGTGGGAGTTAAGTGGACTTCAACTGGATGAGAGGAATTTAGACCCAACGGACACACGAGTTTAGCAACGCACACTGCTGATACAAGCACTTTTATCAGGAGAAATGACACAGGACGAGGTTTATGGGTGCAATGAGTCGTTTCGGGTTTAAAAACAGGCTCTTGTGGTGAAAGTATATACATTTTTGGAAGCGAATAAACAACACAACATTTTTATATTGGGAAAGTCAAGCACGAGTGGCAATTAGCTCTTCATCAAGATTGTGGAGCAACAAGTTCTGTTCGATCATGGAATAATAATGATCACTTAGCTTATTTAAATCACAATTATTTAAACCAAACTGGGCTGTGGGCAAGGAGAGGATTCTTTAAAATGTATTTTATAGTCTATCATCACTCCTTCTTTGTCCTTTACTTTGATTATATAGAGCCACTTAACCCAATAAAAAACTAATTCAAACAATAAAAAAGCTAAAAAAATATATGCAATAATCAGTAGTATGCATTTACATTGTTGTTATTGGCGCTACCCAACCTCAACCGTCCCTGGAAAAAAAAACTTGTGACTGTACCGGTCCTTGCAAGAAAAAAAGTTGGGGACTGCTGATTTAAACAATTCTTTACTTGGAGAGAAACCGGAGCAATAGTGCCCCTTAATTGTTAATTTCTTCATTAGGACAATGTACAATTACTTTTGGACTTAAAACCAGACTGTAGCTTAACAGCTCATTTCTATGTGTAGTCCCAGGGGAGAGGGGTCATAATATACAGTATACATACACTGGCATCATTCAACTCATTCATAATCACTGAGAGAAAATACAGTTCAAACACATCATAAAATGGTAAGGTGGGCTAGCTAACTTTTTTTGTTGCAAAATATTAAACTTTGTGCTTTCCACTAAAACATATACAGAAATACAACACTTTGGGAAAAAAATTAGAGCTGTCTGAACTGAATAATAAAGAATTTTAGTTCTAATCAGGAGCTGAATGCTGCGTTCTGATTGGCTGAGCTGGGGTGGTCCTCTCCAGTTTCACTTTGTCATTTGTAAAAAGAAGTTTATAAGCTATAATGGCAACCAAATGGAATAAAATCTCGATATTAACCATGTGTCAAAGGATTTATGAGAAGAAGTTTTCAGATTTAAAACCTAAATCGTGTTTGTGGTGTAAAAATCAGCAACTCCACCTTTAACATAGCAGAGTGTAGGATGAAAGAGGTGAAGAGGAGCAAAGAGAATATTTAACCCAATGTCAGCGCAGAGCATTGATCTCACCACACTGAGGAGCCTGGTTTTACACAGAAAGTGTTTAGGCCACATGAAGGTTTTAAAACAACAACTAGACTTGTCGACTACAGAAAATTATTGTAGTGATTGGAGCAGAATATAAATTAATACAGAATATAAATCATATTTATGTATATATAAAAAAGACAGTGGTGGCATTTCATTAAAAATCTATTTTTATATCTAAAAATGCACTTGACTTTTAAAATATCTTCTGGCTGGAAGTCTAACAGAATTCGTGATATTATTTGGTTGATTGATATATAAAATGGTCCATTTATATAGCGCTTTTCCATCTTTCAAGCCAGGCATTGAAAGCGCTTTACAATCTAGTATCCACTCACCCAGTGTACGCAGACACTGAGGCAATGTGGGTTAAGTGTCTTGCCCAAGGACACAACGAGAATCCACTTTTGTCGTCCCACTGTGGCACCTGGTGTTCCAGCGGTCTCCCATCCAAAGACTAACCAGGCCCTAATTTGCTTAGCTTCTGAGATCTGACGGGATCAGGCTTTGACAAATTGACAAGAAAGTTGGATTCAATGTATTCAGAATAAAAATAGTCGGTTCCACAAGTACTATACAGAAGTCCATCCATAAAGTAGTGCATGCATTTAAGTTGTTTTTCTACAAAAAATAGCATGATAAATACAGCACTTTGTGAAAAAATGAGACCTCCGAGTACTGTCTGAATTGAATAATAAAGAATTTTAGTTTTAGCGAGGAGTCAAACGCAGCTCTCTGATTGGCTGTGCTTGGGTGGTTCTCTCCAGTTTCACTTTGCCGATTGTAAAAAAAAAAAAAAAAAACATCTATAATTGCAACCAAAATGAATACATGTTGTTATTAACATGTGTCGAAGGATTTATAAGAGGAAGTTGTCAGATAAAACCTAAATGTGTAAAAATCAACTGCCCCAAGTTTTGATTCTATTCAGGCGAAAAATTTACCATGATGGTGCGGGTATATTCTCTTCTATTACTGAGAAACGCTGAATAACTGGTTTACATGACAAGCAAACAAAAAACAATTTCTGATTAGTCAACTACAAAACTTCTGCAGCAATAACGTATGGATTTTTATTTCACATTGCTAGCAACACTTTTTTCCTTATGATCAGGCCTTTAGAAACTGTATTGCAGCAGTCATTGTGAACCGCCCTGTCAGTTTCCACATTACTCTGCTTTGGTCTCTCATGCGGATCCTCCCCCTCTTGCCCTCCCTCCCCTCCCCCACCTGTCACAATACTGACAAATAGGAGGGCCTGGAAACATCACCTCCTCCTCAGTCTTCACCGCCCCCGGAGCCTCGACAGCGGCACGAGCAGATGAACTGACCCTGGTCTGAACAAACAAAATCTCTCATACATTTATTTGCTAAAGGCACAAACAAGAAAGCGACCGCTGCACGACACGCTTTACGTCACCACCGAGGCCCTGCACGTGGGTCATTTATGTCTCAACACGTGTGAGGTCAAACGCGGATCCAGGAGGGAAAGGGAAGTGAAAAGACGTGGCTGGAAATGGACATGAATTCACAGAAGGCTTCACTTTAGTACAATCACAAGCATATAAGGCTAAATATTACGCTACAGTGAAAGAAATGCTCAAGTTTTAAGAGAATGAACAGGTGTGCAAAGGTCACTCACGACAATAAAGACGCGACATAACAGTGACAGCAATAGATTGAAAAGCTACAAGGCTAGTTCATGTCATTCTCTACTTTATTTGTCAATTTCTTCATAATTTCAACTTAATCTCAAAACTATTAATAACCAAGGACTATTAACCAAACTAAGTCAAAAGTGATGGGTTTAAAAAAGAACTTTGAGAAACTATGGTGAAAGACCTTATTATTGTCATTGCACAGATGCAGCAGCTGTCCAACAGTTTGAATGGCTAATGACAAAGTTTAGCAGCAGCCTCTTATAGTAATGAGATATTGGCTTGGACAGAAAAAAAAAAAAAACTGCATGACTCTAAGACATTTCATAAAACTGAAAAAACAGCTACAGATGAGTAAATTGGTGTGCAAAGTTAACCTACAATAAAGAAGAAGAAACTACAGTGGCTGCTTGTAGTCTTCAATAAGTTGTATTAGATTTTTAGTGATAAATTACCTATACAGACTTCTAATTTAATCTTTCCTCTCCCTAATTTACTGACATGAGGATTGTCTGTAAAGCTCCTGATTCAATAAACACAGACAAGTATTTGACATGGCTTGATATTTCCAATCTTCAGATAAACTGCTTCAGCTCTAGTGACACAAACAGTTTTCATGTGAAGAAGTCTCTCTGACACAAACTATGATGTGTTAATCATATTTGTAGCATATGTTTAACCTTTAACCTTGGCAGGCCTTTCACAAACAGTATAGTTAATTTTTAAATGTATGTATTCCAATGCAATAGGCATTATTAGTTAGCTCAAAGCATAGTTCAGGTTTTTAGAGTAAAGGTAATCATAATCTTCTTAAGAATATAAAAGAAACATATTTGATCTGTAATGAATGTTTTTGTTTTGATCGGTAGAGGCAATAGTGACTCAAAAAATTGCAAAACATAAAGAAATGCATAGCTTGAGGCATCATAATTTGTGTACTAACTCGTGGGAAACAATGACAAGCCAGTGCATGCATGGTTGCAATTAATTTCTATTAAATTATAACATAAGTAGAGCAGTATATCATATTTTATTCAATATGCAGCTGCAGGACAACACAAAAGTATGCATGAATAGGATAAGCATATTTCCAAAATAGGTTTTTGTAGAGTGTAATGAACATTCGGTGAAAATAGTGGGTAAAGAAGTTCATTTTAATGCACTTTTTTCAATTCAAGGATCATTCACACTCAAGTATATTCTCTGAAACTAATGTCAGTGCAAATGGGTGCATTTTTTCTCATGTTTAGGTAATTTTGAAGAATGTTTTAATCTGTTTTTACAAAAGAAATAGCAATATATTCCTCCCTTCACTGTTGGAAAGTGTCAGAGTGGTCAAAATCAGGACAACTGGGACATGTCTTATGTAAAACTGGGACAAATAAGTGTATTTGGATGGATTTACTGGGACATGGGACGAAGGACTCAAAATAGGTACTGTCCCAGGTAAATAGGACGTCTGGTCACCCTATGCGTGAATTAATCCAAATACAACTTTGATAGAACACTGTTGTAACTATGTTAAAAACTCGTGAAAGTTGAGTTGGCCCTATATGTCTCCGTTAACAGGTGAGAAAAAAGACAAACTGATATGAAAAACCATACTGTTGTGATTGAACAGATGCAGCAGCTGTGCAACAGTTAAGTTTAAGCTAATGTCAAAGCTAACTAATGCTAAGTAGCCTCCTGGAGCTAGCAGTGAGTGGCACCGCTCTGCCCTCCGCCCTTTGCCCGGGTCTTACCTCCTTTGCACGGTGTCCGGTGCTGGCTGTGCTGGGCTCTGTAACCCTCCACCACCTCCCACTCTCCGTTGTCCCTCTTGATGGGGAAAGACACGCTCAGGACGTGGTTGCAGGGCTTGATGATGCGCAGGATCCCCCTCACGCGGTTCCTCTTCTGCTCTGGGCTCTCTCTGGTCTTCAGGTCCTCCACCAGCTTGTCCTCAACGATGGAGGCTCCCCGGTCGAAGAACCCCTCCACCATGCGGAAGAAGTTGGGGTCGTCGGGCTTGTCCGCGGCGTCGGCGTAGTGTCGTAGCCGCATGAGGGACGAGGACACGGGCAGAGCGGAGTCCACGCAGCCCGAAGAGGCCAGGGCGCCACCGGAGCGGCTCAACAGCTCCCCGAAATAACGATACATGATGGATAAACTAACTAAAGGACACGGACGATGATGGGGTGAAGGTGGGAGAGAGAGGGGCACGGCAGCTCCTCAGTATGTGCCGTGCTCAGGCGGAGTGAGGAATGACATGAAGAGACACGGCTTTAAACCGGAGAAGGAGGAGGACCGTTAAAGCGCGCACACACAACGGGCAACAGCTAGCTAACTGACAGCGCGCGCACCCGGATGTTTTCGTGAAAAGGGAAATTGATTCGTGATAATTAAGATAAATGTGAGAGTCCATAAAATCACTGTCTGTCTGCAGCTCCATAAAGGCTTCCGGCTCTAGAAATACACACAATAAACATTATTTAAAAAAAAATAATAATAAATATATATATATATATATATATATATATATAATATATATATATATATATATATATATATATATATATATATATATATATATATATATATATATATATATATATATTGTCCTAATGGTGTCCTAATGGTGCGTTCCAGGCAACTGGGAACTGGTAGGCTATATTTCCCACTTCCCACTTGTACAAATGCGCTGGAACGCCAGTCGAACTGGTAAATACAACTTGTGAAATGGGACCTGGTCGAGGAAGTCCCACTTGACATACGAGCTCAACAATCACCACAATAAATTTATTTGGAGGGTTTAACTGACACAAAAACTATGTAAACATTGGTTACAGGTCATTTACTTTTGTTTAGCTTAAAGGTTAGCATTAGCCATAATGTTTACATACGAGTTTATTTATTTTATTTAACCTTTATTTTACCAGGTTGGAGTTGATTAGGTTGGAACGCTTTGAACTGGGAACTGGTATTTTTCAAGTCGGAAATGTTCCAGGTACCAGTTGCCTGGAACGCAGCATATACGGTTAGTGCTAGATAGTCTGGTCCGGAGAGACAGAAGTGAGCTGGTTGCCATGGTAATACATTTATAACTGTTGCTAAACGGGTCTAAACTGTTATATATTTTTTCATAACCTTTACCCAAACCTTTTCCCTAACCTTACCCATCACCCTAACCCTTTTCCTAAACTTATCCGTTCTCCTAAACTTATTCACCGTACCTCTGGACCTGACTATTATCATAACAGAGTTACCATGGCAACACAACATAAGTCTGCGGTTGTTCAATCTGCTGATGTTCATGGGTTTCATAAAACAGATACGAATCAGTTAAGAGATTGGTCGCTTTTTGTCTTCAGTGAGGAGAATTATGGAGAAGTTGCTCATTAGGCTAAGCCGTGCAGAAGAGGAAAACAAGCGTCTTCAAAGAAAAAGAATTCACTTGGCTGTTTCTGCTGCCTTAAAGTACGAGCGCATGTGGCTGTCAGAAGATGCAGAGCTGCAGAAACTGCTGGAAAAGGTCTTGTACGTGGATAAAACCATCAGTGAGCAGGTGCTTCAGGAGCCGTGGGAGAATGCAGAAATGCAGAAGAGGATGGAGATATACTGGGCCTCATCGTGCAGCCAGGATCAGGTCAACGTAGGCTATGGAACCACCAGCAGTTCAGAAGAAGAGGTCGAGAACAGTGCAGAGACTCCCAGATCTATAAACAGACTGTTGGAGATATTATGTGGTGAGACGGGTTTCTTGATTGACGTTAAAATAGTGAAGCTGCTTGATACATTGGATGATCATGAGCAGACTCCAGTCAAAATGGGCTTTCTGTTCCACACTCTCGGTCTTGAGGAAAGGGATTTGCCAGACTTGGTGGATTTTTTAATAAAATACAGCCAGAGAGAAGACAGGCTGGAGGCTGAGTCCACACAGTCCAGGCGCTCAACACATAATCCCATTGAGCCAAGTGATGTTTTGCAAGCTCTGACGGCTTTCCTCAACCGCCCCAACAAGAACGGTCACTCCAGATCCCACTGGAGCGTTCAGACTGTGAATGTGGTCCGAAACATGTCTCCAGAGCAGAACTACTGGAGGAGCCTGGCCAGCGCCATCCCAGAAGATAAACAAAACATGTGGAGAGTAACAAAGATGGTGCTGAAAAAGTACCTCTCGGTCCTCTCCAGTATCCCCGAACTTAGTCAGGATGTCATGAGCCTGCAGCAGGAGAACAAAGAGCTGCAAGCAGTGCAAATGTGGATAATGGGTTTGAATAAAGCTTCTGCTGGTCTGGAAGCCTTTGCCAGAGCCTCTGATGTCTTGAGCCTACCTGAAGCTTCTGTTGGAGTTCTGATGTCCTTAGTTTAAATAAATAAATAAAAAAGATGTTCATGGCCATGGGTTTCATCTTTTGTTATTGTCACTATATGCAACATGTTTCTCATTCAAAAAAGTTTAGTTGTCGAATTAAAGGAGACTTGTACATTTTTTTATATTTAGGACAAAACAATGGCAAATGCAGATCAATACTTCATGTTTTGTTCATTGCAAAATACAAAAATAAGTTAAAACGACTTAGAAATAGAAACAGGTCCACTGATTTCCTGTTCAAAACAGCAGAACGGATAAGCCCCGCCTTCTAATTGTAAGCCACAGATTGAAAAATAAATTTGTCTACATGACCATTTTGAACCCTTCATGTTTTACCTGCAATCCTAAGTTTTGAATAATTGCAAGTAAATACAGACAAGTGGGCGGGGATAGGTGGTAGGTGAAGACAGGTATTTTCTGAGCACTGAAGCATCATCATACAAGATGATTCAAACATGCATGCATCAATCCAAATACAACTTTGGGTAAACTAATGACGAGAGAACACTGCTGTAACAGTTAAAAACTAAAAAAAGTAAACATTTTTACACGCCTCCCGTACACAGATTGCGAGGCGAGTTTGGTCCGAGACATACTCGAGTTTCTGCAGTCCACGGCGGTCTGTTATAGCCCAAAGCTGCGTGGATTCACGTGGATTACCGCCAGAATGCTCGTTTTATGACTTGAAAGTCGCATCAGACCGCTGCGACACCCAACAAAAATGTACTCTCTATTCTTTCTGCAAACTTGTGCGACTCTCAGACCTGCACTCGCACTGCTCCGAGGTCTGTGTACAAGGGCACATTGGTTTTAAGCACTTTTTAAGTCTTGTGAGAGTTGTGCGAGTCCCACCTCGCACCGAACTTGGACTCAGTGTACGGCAGGGGTTTAATGAATTTTATGAATTCATCCAAAAATCATCAGACTAGGACGCTCTTTTAACTGTTAATTGTGCCTGCCAACAGTGTCCATGGTCGTGGAGACATTCTTACATCCCATAACTTAAAGGGACTGTACCTGATTTTTGCATCCTAAAAATGTAAACAAACAGAAATAATTAATTTTAACCTTTTTCCTTCAGGCTACATGATTTCCTCACGTAGCTAATGCATTCTGAGCTTCAGAATTGTTCATCATGATGAGTTTTAATGTTTTTTCACAGCTTTTAACAGCGAGGTGAGTCACTATGCTAACAACAGTTAGCCACAATGCTAAAAACAACAACAGAAAAAGCTGCACACAAACGGGATTTTATTAGACATAGACAGGACTTTGGGGACTAATTTCCACTTGAATAGACACATTAACAAGGCATCAGTGCTAGGGGGAAATTGCTTTTAAGTTATCTTGTTGCAAAAAATCGAGTACAGTCCCTTTAATCTCTGCAAAGCTAATTCTAATTTAAAAATATATAGGTCATATCGGTATGCCCGAGTAGGCCACTTTTATGTCCTAGGTTTTAAAACTCCTGTTTTTTATTGGATTAATCTACATAATAATTAGACTACCATGTTGAGGTTTATGCTGTCTGTCCTTTGTCATCTTGAATAAGTGTCTGCAGAATATTATCTCTGCATGGTAAATGATGCAAGTAAAAACCAGCCCATTTGATATGATTTTATTTAATCACTGGACCTTGACTGAGCGTGTTGTTTTGTTTCTCACAATAAATTAGACATTTACTCATAACAAACTGAATTAGCCATTGTTTTATTATCATGAGTTCCACAGCTTATTGATCTTTCAGAATAATAAAATACTGTATAAAATTTTTTCCAGAAGTGCCCAGGGTTTTCTCTCCACTGTGACCAAAAAAAAAAAAGGTTTAAACACTTAAATTACTGGAGCATGATCATTTTTACATGCTACATACCAAGCAACACACGCTCAAGTTATTATCGACACTGCTGCATCTGCTCCACTTTCTCCACCTGAGCCACATGTGTTTGTTATAATTCTCTTTCATGTACAGTAGAAGTCTGCAAGAGGAAACCCAAACTGAGGATTAAACCTGGACCTAAAAGCGTAAGATAGATTTGTCAAATGATAGCCATGATTGCTTCTTGCTAATCTCATGAGAAACATCCATATTTTCTAAGAGCCACTGGTCTAAGGCAGAGAGAGAGAAATAAATAGTTAATAAGCTTTGTACTTACACCTATGGACTAAACCCTGGAGATAAGATCAGATCGCTCTAACTGGGACGCATGTGTGACTGTGATGGGCAAACACAGAAACACAATGAAAGTCTGCAGTCCAAATGGCTTAAAAACAACAAATGTTTAAGATATTTTAAATAAGTAAGAGCAATGCAGATACTTGTGTCACTTAAAGAATGGTTTGCATATTTTAATTTGGTTTGGAGTGTTAGCTATGTGTACCAACAGTAAAAAGAAAGTATTTATCTAAATCTTTTCAACTCTTTTTGCTCATAAAATACGCAAATTACAGTTTAAGCATTATTTGCCTTATTTTTGTCTTTTAAAAGTGCACTGTGTAACTTTTTAGAGGTGAAAAGTCAATAGAAAGTTTAAACCATGCTTTGTGACATTTTGAATGGGAGTGAATATGTTTCATGCCATAACGTGAAAAAAAAAATTCAGCTAAAAAAAAACCAGGAAGATATAAACGGTCTATTTTGTGGCCACACAATACTTAAAGGTGGGCTACCTGATTTTCACACTGCAAACACAATTTAGGTTTAAATATGAAAACTTCTCCTAAATCCTTTGACACATGGTTATATTTACTTGTAAGGTAAGGTAAGGTAAGGTATACTTTATTGTCCCGTAGGGAAATTTGTCCTCTGCATTTGACCCATCCCTCAATGCCTCTGGGGCATCTCCTCAGGAGCAGTGATCGCCGCAGTGCAGCGCTCGGGGACCCATCTCCAGATGTACTTGCTAGGCTTGGTCAGGACTACCATAGCTGGAGGATATTACCCTAACGTGCATGTTATTGGTTGGTGGGGGAAACCGGAGTGCCGGAGGAAACCCACCCAGACACGGGGAGGAACATGCAAACTCCACACAGAAAGGCCCGGCCCGTGCGGGAATCGAACCCGCGACCTTCTTGCTGTGAGGCAGAGCGCTAACCGCTCAGCCACCGTGCCGCCGTGTATTCATTTTGGTTGCAATTACGGCCTATAAACATCTTTTTACAACAACAAAGTGAAACTTGAGAGAACCACCCAAGCTCAGCCAATCAGAGAGCTGCATTTAAAGGTTGTATGGAGAATTTTTCAAATCCAACAGCTGTCTGCTGTTTTTCAAATGATGCACATGTGTTTCCTCCCAGGGCCACGCCCTTCACAGCTAACTGAGCCAATGAGTTACTTAGAAACACTGAGGGTTTGCTCGACAGGTTAGTTGACCAATAGATAACGAGGTACCTCGTTATCTATTGGTCAACGTTTTACTGACCTCAACATGTTCACAGTTTATGTATTTTTATAATTCTTTTTTTGTTTAGCATGAGTACAAGGCTGTTACAGATCTATGCAACTGTTTTTGACCAAGACTGACAACACACTATTTTTGAAAATCCTCCATCCAACCTTTAACTCCTGATTAGAACTAAAAATCTTTATTATTCAGTTCAGACAGTATTCTAAACGAATGTAAAAAAAAAACAAAAAAAAACATGAAAGTGTGATGTGTTTCCCACATTAGGAATTGACAAAGGAGATTACACATTTGAAATAATAAAAACTATCTTGATATATGTATGTAACCTGGCCAACCAGATGGGTTATCTTGCTAAATTTGTGAATTCAAAAACTCAAGATACTCCATCTGGCCTTCCAGCCGCCCGATTGGTTTGGGAGTTCGACAAAGCGGTGACCAGCCCAATCACATTACAGCAGGGTGGGGGTGGGGTGGCAATGACGACAGGAAGTATCGCTTGATTCAAACAAAACAAAGATGACAGCTCCCGTGGATGTACGTGTTTCAGCTGCGTTTGATTGTGTTTTAGTAAATACGGAGTAATTTCTTTTGAAAGAAGAGCAGAGGTGTGCGAGACTTGTTCTGGATACACCATTATAATTCGTTGCTCCGATTGGTTGAGCACAAATAATGTAGACCGTTCACCCAATCAGTTCAATGTATTTTTTTAAACGCTCCACCTTTTCCCAAATGCTTTCAGCGAGTCAAGTTCCAGCTGGATACAGTGGAAAAAGTCAAATCTGAGTTCAACACAGATCCATCTGAGCCAGGTTACCAATGCTGCAGGAATGCTCAAAAGGAGTCTGGGTAATTTATGGACTTAAAAAACTACCTATGACATCACAGATCAAGGACACTGGGAACAGTGTTTTCAGCGGTTCAGGGGGGAAAGAATATTGCCTGGGATCCAGAGTCAACACAAGCAAAATTATTTTATTTGTGTGACGCAGATGAAACAAAGGAGCTGATTGGTCGTTTGTCATTTAGACCAAAATCTAACTTCACTCACCTCACATTAAAATCATTTTTTGCTTCACTCATTGATTCTGCAGAAGTTTTTTAGTTCCACATGATATTTTTTTCATAATTTTCCATGTTTTTGTTGTTGTTGTTGTTGTTGTTGTAATCAGCCATGTTGGTTTTCATACGAGAGACGGTGCATGTCCCTGATTGGTTATTAATCTGTCAATCACGTCCACTGAAATTCGAAAGTGGAACAAGACAGAATAGTATCTCAAAAACAAAACTCCTGCATTTTGCAAGATTAAAGTTGGGGTAACTAACTTTTTTTTTAGTTATGACTCAGTAATCTTTGTGTTTTCCACTGAAACGTCTATGACAAAATCTGCAGTGAGCACTGTCTGAACTGAACTGTAAAGAATTTTAGTTCTATTCAGGAGCCAAATGCAGCTCTCTGATTGGCTGTGCTTGGGTGGCCCACTCCAGTTTCACTTTGCTGTTTGTAAGAAGTGTTTTAAGTCATTGCAACCAAAAATAAATGTAGATATTGATCATGTGTTGAAGGATTTATGACAGGACATTTTCAAGTTTAAAACCTAAATTGTGTTTGCAGTGTGAAAATCAGGTACCTCAACTTTAAGCAGGATTAAAAACTTAACTTGAGTACAGTTTCCCTTCTCTCTTTTTAGCTTGTTCCAGTAGAATCTGACTTTTATAGATCGACTGTTGTTCTGTGGCTGGACTTTTGCCCAGTGGCAGCGGTAACGTTATCTGCAGAAAAGCACAAAGTCGAGGCAATTGTTGAGTATTACCAAAGCTATAAAACTTATCTCCCATTGTCCAGTCGGCCTATTGGATTACTGTCTCTGAAGGCGATAACGAAAACCACATTATAAAGATTAGTCCATTGAGAGAAGCCGTAACAGTGCCACCGAGATTGGACATTGGGTTTAGGAGGCACATTGCCAGAGTGAATCAGCCTTGAATGTTGACTTAACAACGCATCTTTGTCCCACAGAAATCCAGGTTTAGCTCAGGTGAAACAGACAGGAGTTCAAGCTGATTGAAGCAGACGTTTAGCATTATAATTATTTTATTTCTTCTCCTGAAAGTTCGTTGTAAAAACTGGACTTTGCAAGGCCTAAAAATACAAAAAATGTACTCAAATAGTTGTAGAGATTCTGCAAATTAACACGATCCAAGTAAAACTACAAAAAGCGTTAGTCAAGTAGAGTGCTTGGACGAAACAGCTTGGAAGTGAGTTTAGTTAAAAAGACTATGATTTTAAAATGAACAATCTGTATTTTTATAATATAAACACAAAAATAAGAAGTAGTGTGCGAAACAGATGTATTCAAATAATTAAGGCTTTTGGGACTTGCAGACTGACTCAATGCATAGGAAACTAAATGCTGTATTGTTTTTTTTACTCATGGTTATTTATTTCTTGGAGTTGGGTAGAAATGTTGGGTTAAGCGGTTGATAATTTCAAGGGTAATTATGACAGATATGTTCCCAGATGTTCTTGCTAGGCTTGGCCAGGACTACCATAAGTGGAGGATATTATACCCTAACATGCTTGTTAGTTGGTGGGGGAAACTGGAGTCCCGGAGGAAACCCACCCTGACACACGGACAAACAAACTCCACACAGAACAGAAGTGTGGAGCTGATAGGTTGTGCAGAGGGTTAGCCTGCTTCACATTTGTGTCTGAAAAACTTGCTCTAAATCTATGCTAGTGGCAAAGGCATCCACTTACATGAAATCAGCAGTGTGCCAAAGGGGTTTTCTATTGGTTAAACAGCTACACTGTAAAAAAACAAAAACAAAAAAACATTTGTGTGACATTTTTGTCAGGAGATTTTAAAGCTTTTAATCTGTTTAAAGGCTACCATACAGTAAAACACCTAATTACACTATTTGGATTAGAAACAGTTGCTTGCAATAGGATTTATAACAAAAGAAACCTAATTTTGGTGTAGTTTTTGCAACACAACAGGACTTAAACATCTTTTCCTGCACAGGTTCAATATGAGTTTTGGAAAAAAAAAGTTTAGTGTAAGAAAACATTGTTAATCTCTCTAGGCCTACTGCCTGCACACAAAAGAATAGACTAAAAATCTCTTCTTAAAACCTGATTTTCTGTTGAACATTTAGGCCTGATCGTTGCTAGAAGCCCGTGGTAATAACAACCAGAGGGAAAAGTCATAATTCATTCTTACTGCTGCTGTGATCACGTGACGGGGGGCGCTGAAGTGTCCTGGAATCTGATTGGCTGTTGAACCATCACTCACGCCTCCAGAGCTGGGTGGGAGTTGTCATGGAGCCGACCAATGAAACACAGCTCTGCCCCTTCTATGAAACAGCAGATAGAAGATGTTAGAGGGGAAAGAAGAGAGAGGAAGTAGAGATCAGGAGAGAGAAAGTGAGAGAAGATAGAGAGAGAGAAAGGAGTGAGAGGGAGAATATAGGGCAAGAGTGAAGAGAGAGGGAGAGAGAAAGAGAGGGAGAATAGAGGGCAAGAGAGAAGAGAGAGAGAGGGAGAGAAGAGGAAGAGAGAGAAGGGAGAGAGAGAAGGAAAGGGAGAGAGAATAGAGAGAGGGAGGGAGAGAGAGAAGAAAGAGAGAAAAGAGAAGAGGGGAGAAAGAGAGAGAGGGAGAAGAGAGGGCAAGAGAGAAGAGAGAGAGGGGGAGAGAAAGGGAGGAGAGAGGGCGAGAGAAAAAGAGAGAGAAAGTGAGGGCAAGAGAGAGGGAAAGAGAAGAAAGCAAGAGAGAGAGAGATAGAGACAGAAGAGAGGGAAAGGGGGCAGAGAGAAGCAAGAGAAAGAGCAAAAGAGAGAGAAAGAGTAGAAAAAAGAGAAAGGATATCGGAGAGAGAGAGAGAGGAAAGAGAGAAGAAACATGCAAAGAAAGAGAAAGACAGAGAGAGAGAGGGCAAGAAACAGGAGATTGACAGGCTACATGTTTGACTCAGCAGTTTATCAAGTTGCTTCACGTTTTGTTTTTCTTTTGTTAATTACACCTTAATAAACCAGGAACAGATACTTTATTATTCATGAACAAAAGATTAATGGACATAAAAGTTTATTAAGGCAGTATTGTTAATGAGTATAATGTATTTCAAACATAACCAGGCCTCTAGTACCTCCTCCTGTGCTACTTTTTACTTCTGCAATGTGGAGTCAGTTTCAGTCTCTTGACAAATGTAACCTTTAGTCACTTCCTGTAATCTGACCTTTGACCTCACATACTCCCAGTGTCACCTTGAACCAGCGAGAAGCCCACAGCAGAGCTTCATGGGAACATTCTGCTCATGGAAGAGATATAATGTGAGTTATTAAATATGTGAAAGGAAAAAAAGGTTTTAGTTTTTTTTTTTTTTTGCCATTGTGAGATACTTTCTCCATTTTGGACAAAGACTTTCTACTCACCTGGAGAGGGCAAGTCACCTTTTTATGGTCCAGAACTATGGCCTCTGTATTGGAGAAGAAGATTTTTTATCCCAAACAGTAAAGATGAGATCCTGTAGTCCTCAAACTGGACACCATCCCGTCCCTGACTGCGCCTAGAAATTCAGCCCATTAAGACAACGAACAGAACCGGTGACAAAAGGCAGCCCTGAGGGACTCCAACATGCACTGGGAAAGGTCTGACTTAATGCAAAGTAAGGCAGCTCCTGCTCTGGCCGTACAGGAACTGACCAGCCCTGAGAAAAATGACCCCAATCTATGAGCACTACCCAAAGGGACATGGTTGTTGTATATCCGTAATACAGTTGTACCAGAGAGGAGTCGAATGTCAGAGATTTTGATTCCAACCCAGTCATGAGCTTTGGGTAATGACTGAAAGGGCAAGATCCCAAATACAACTGGTTGAAAGAAGTTTCCTCTGCATGGTGCACTGGGTGCTCTCTTAGAAACAGAGTGAGAAGCTCATTCACACGAGAGGAACTTGGAGTAGAGCCACTGCTCTTCCACGTTGAGAGGAGCCAGCTGAGGTAGTCGGGCATTTGTTTCAAATGCCTCTTGAACAAAGCGTGAGGTATTTTGGGCATGTCACACTGGTAGGACGCCCTGAGGAAGAAAGACCCATGGCATGTTGGTACCAACAGCTTGGGATTCTCCTGAAAGAAGAGAGTGTGACAAGGGAGGATTGTGCCCAAACAGCTGATTTCTGCGGCCTAACTCCAAATAAAGCAGAAGAAATTGTCTGAATAGATGCAATGTTAGATGATTGTTTGGACTCCAGGATGTGTCAGTTGTGTGTATATCGTCATTTTGGTGCATTATGTGGAAATAATGCACCAAACTATCAAAACAAAAAAATAGACTAAATTTACCTCGTCTTTCTCCTCATCTTTTTCTCTTTCTCACACACCTTTTTCTTTATTAATTTTTTGTTTCCTTTATGTAATTTCTGTGTTATTTCTGTTAATTGTAAATCATTGTTCGTTGTAGTATGAAATAATTTAAAGAAATTAATGAACAGATGCTCTACTACTACAGCACTACTGTCCCTTTATTGTAGATATTACTGCTTACTGTAAAATCTACAACAAATCTACTTAACAACTTGTAACAATAACTCCCCAAAACTACAGATACAACCAAACTCTTTCCACCGGTTCTGCTGAGAATAAACACGTTTGAGTCAGTTTGATGTCGACAGTGTTTTATTGGATCCAGAGCAGACAGGACTAGCCCGGCTGTTGCACTACATTTTGGCACAGATTATTTTAAATAGTGTGACCAGCAGCAGACCCTAAACGCCCATGGGTGCACGAAAGCATCACTAACACACCAAAAAAAAAAACCTCTTTCTTCGAATCGTATTTTACAGCTCGCTCCGCATCAGTCCGTCTTATATC
Source organism: Mugilogobius chulae (assembly GCA_038363315.1). Taxonomy (NCBI): domain Eukaryota; kingdom Metazoa; phylum Chordata; class Actinopteri; order Gobiiformes; family Gobiidae; genus Mugilogobius; species Mugilogobius chulae. The sequence continues at coordinate 20,390,147 of CM076401.1, read as the reverse complement.
ACAAAAGAGGAAGAAATAAGCTTTATGTGAATGTTTCCGTCGTATGAGAGGTAATTTTTTCAGACATTTCACCTGGCTGTAACAGAGTATTATAGTATATTACACGAAAATGTTCCTCCAGATACAGCTTAAAATAATAATATAATCATACAAAAAGAAAGAAGAAGAAAAAGCGTTGAATGTTTGTCGAAAGAAAAAGCTGAATTTTGTTTTGGCTGGGACAAAAGGAGTTGCAATAAAACACTGGTAGCTAGAGAAATGCACAAGGACGCGAAGGCTATGTTCAAACCGCAGCGAATAAATAATAAGAAAATATATATGTTTAAGTGTTAGGGGTTTATAACAGAACAAAAATGGCAGTGCAGCTCCTACAGTTCATAATGAGTCACTTGCAGGTGAATTTACAGTAATATGGTGACATTTCTTCATAAATTACACATCAATTCTTAGTTTTTAAGATGGGGTTGAAGTTAGAAGCTGAAATAAGGTGAATACATCTAAAAAAAGAAGCTAATGAAAAAAATAAAAGACAAAAGCATGAATATTGTTGGAGTGTAGGTGTTGTGCTACGCTAAAAGTCAATATTTTGATAAATTTTGTCATTTTAAATTGCAAATTCATCTAAAAATGACAAGTTTGCATCCTCTCGGTGATGTAGATAGATGTTAAAAAAAGGAAATTTGAATTCACCAGGACATGCAGCATTGTGTAAAATCCACTTTTCTGACTTTGTAACCTTATTTCACCCAGCCCACTTTTGCTGCCACGGCACTTCCTGTTAAAAAACTTCAATAAACGCTTAATTTTGCTATTTAGATGGCTTTGATATACTAAATAATTTATAAAAAATCTGCATTTTTACTTTGAGTGGGCTTGCATGGCCACAAAATAGTCTATTATTTGGCTTGAAGGACGTCTGTTTCTGCAGAACCACGGTTTCTTTAGCTGATTTTTTCCATATTATGGCTAAAATGTATTCATCTCCATTTAGAAAGTCCCAAAGTATAGTTTTAGCTTTCTAATTCTACTGAATTGTGTAGATGACTTTTCAACTCCAGAAAGTTACACAGTGCACCTTTAAGGTGGCAAACTTGTTTGCTTGTCTGTCTTGCGGGCAGTCAAAATACAGTAGATGTAGTTAGAGTTTTTTTTTTAAAATCCAGCAAACCCCCTGAATTCAATAGACTACCCAGTGCTAAACAATAAGTGTGCTGGCAACAAAAGTGAGCAGGGCGGAAGTGTCTCTCATCATTAGTTTAGTGACAAAGTTGTATTTGGATTGATTCATCCATGTTATCTTGTATTGTCTTGCAGCTGATGCCTGAGAGCTTAGAAAATCCCTGTTTTCACCTATCACCTATCCCGCCCACTTATCGGTATTCAGTCACTCAAAAAATCAGATTTGAGTAAAACATGTAGGCTTCACAATGGTCATTTAGCCACTTTACAACAATAATATGGCTTAAAAAAGTCATTCAAAGTGAGAAATGTGACAAAAGCAGTAGTGCTCCTGGTGTTTATCTGCTTTTCTGCCTCTGTTTACCTGATTTTCTCTTTTAAAATATCATACAAACTCATTATCCAGCAGCAGTTGTGGCTGTTCATAATAAATGTTATCAGACTTTAGCAAACTATGTCACACATTTGCTCTTATGCGTTCTTGTTATTGACTCCCGTGCGTTTTTGCCACTCGCTGCTGACATTTAAAACTGAAATCATCAGCCTAATGTCTACTGTCTTAAAATATACTAATGATGTGATTTTATCCATTATTCTTTGCAGATGATTGTTTTCATGCAAAACACATTTTTAAACGTTAATTTTGGCCCAGAACATAACAACGCAAAATAATATAAAAGTTAAAATTAAACTTCAGTGACGTAAAGCCAATTTGCTTGTGCAAGATTAAATAAAAACCCCAAAAAAGTGAAGTTTGAACATAGCCCAAAAGTGACACAACATTACACACAGCTTCATGCGTTCGCTCACAGAAATACATTCACTTCAATAAAATAAAAATGCATATATAAAAAAAAAATATTTAGACTTTTTGAAGCAGATGACGAATAGCGAGCTAGGCTTTTTTTTCACTGCAGCCCAGGCTTCTTCCTGTAACACTCTGCTCCGTGAGAATAATTAGTTCGATAGCCTGTAAAGCTTAACATTCACTTTGTACGCACGTTTAAAACATGAACCAGGGGCGCAGCTGGAGTAAAGCAGCACCGCCTCCCGAAGGACAAACGCAAGAACTACACCGGGATCAGAGGATTGAGGAGAAAGAAAGACAAGATTTAGACATTTACTTTGCTTAACTTGGTATCTTGAAATGTGGACATATTGGAGGTTTTCTTGGTAAAGTAAAAAGGCAAATTCTTGTTGAGTGAAATGTATTAGACTGTGGTTTTCAAACTATTCACAGCAAGTACAACTAAGTCTAAACTCGGACTGTATCACGTCTGAATTACGGCTAAACCAGGTCTAAATTGGGACAAGTAGTGCTAAACCAGACAAAAAATTTAAAGCTTGGTGTCCACTGCATGATGTTGGCAATCAAAGATTTCTCGATGTCACGCTACAAGATTTATACATTTTAAGACAACGGCAGTCTCAAATTGTTTCACACAATCAGGCATGGCTATAATTAAAGTTTATTAGAAGGAAGTGAGGCTAAAAGAAGCAATGAAACATGTGTCTGATGAAAACTATCACACTAAATGGACAAATTAATAGAGTAAATAGCCTATGTTTTATAGAAATGTGCTTCAAATAATGAGAACTTGCTACACCAATGATCACAATCTGGCCCTCTGCCACTTGACTGAATTTGAAAAAAGTATCTATCCACTCTATACTCTATTACTTGTTAGCAGAGGTGTGGCATGCCAGCAGTGTTTTTAAATTGATAAAAGCTACAAAATGAAAGAGAAATAAGTAAATAACATGAACTCATTAGTGTGTTTGTAAGCGTGTACAACGCAGCACATTGAGTTGGACCGTACTGTTTCTGAGAGTGACAGGAGGTCTCACTCTGCTGCAGAAATTTCAAAATCTCAGACAAGATTGATATAAAGAGCTACCACTTACAATTCGAGCCATGTCTTAGGGGTTAGATTAGGTTAAGGTACACCTTATTGTTCCTGTAATGGAAACGTTTCCTCTGCTTTTGACCCATCTTCACTGCCTCTGGAGTATCGCCTCAGGAGCAGTGCATCGCTTTGGGACACATCTCCACATGTTCGTCAGGCTTGGACTGCCTGAGGGATAATCCCTAACCTGCATGTTTTTTGTTGGTGGAGAATATGTCCAAAGGAAACCCATCCAGACACGGGAGAAATAAACTCCAGTCCAGAAAGATCTGGGCATTGATGGAGTAGAACCCACAACCTTCTTGCGTCTTGCCACTGTGCTGGCTTGTCTTATGATTTTTGTCTTATGATCAGAAACTTTTTGTTGCAGATGGCCAAGATCATGTGGTGGACACCTTGTTTATATAAGATTTAAAGCAGATTTAATGACTTTATGCAGCCTAAATTTTGGCTAAATCAGGTCTAAAGAGATTTACCAACAGCTTAAGTATTTCTAAATAATACTTAACATAAAAATTTATAAAATAATTGTTGTGCGAGATTTTTATATAATACTGTACACTGGGATGGGAATGTTATGGTTTTGATGTAGCAACAATAGTAATACATTAAAATGGAATGAATACTTGTGTAAGAGAGAAAGGCAAGTTAATCCTCAAATCTTAGTATAAACTCTTGCGTTTGACTTCTTGGGCGACAGCGCAAAGGACCACAATTTATCCGCCCCAAAGACATAAAAACACATTTGAAGAAAAGAAAAATAAAAAGCAAAAATAAACAACCAAAAGTGTTAAATATATATATATATATATCGATCCATGGTCAGGGTATTGCACAAAGGGTTCGTTTGGCCCTAAACAGTCAACACAAAGAGGGTGCTTGTCCATGCGCCACAGCTCTCCGAAATGAGCGGAGGATATCAACACAAACACACTGAAATACAGGCTATATACAGGACTGAGAGAGAGAAGAGAGAAGAGAGAGAGAGAAGAGAGATGAAGGAGATAAGAGAAGAGAGAGGGAAAGAGAGAGAGAGAGAGAGAGATGGAGGAGAGAGAGAAGGGTATATACAGTGAGCTTGAAGTAAAAATTTAAAGACTCCGACACAACCACATAAAGGGTAGTTTTAGGTCTGGTTAAGTGAAAATCAAAACCTTTTTAATGTCGCTTCAGTAAAATTTAATGCGACAACAACACAAATGAGTTTTTAGCCACTAAAAATGTATTAATTGTTTTGGAAATGTGGATATTTACTAAAACAGTCAAATTAAGCATCTGGATCCAATGAAGTGATTTCTAATTATTTAATGCTTCAGAAATACTTTTAAAACAATCTAATTTATGGACATTTATTAATAAAACATTATACTCATATGTCAAGACTGCACATCAGATAATAGGTTCATAATACTATTTGGTCAGTTAAGAAGAAATGAAATGTTAAATATAAAGTCTGTAATCTAAAAAGAGGAGTCCCAGCTCATGTTTTCTGCTTTTTTAGAGGATTTTCCAAAAATTAATACCCTCAAAATTGAGGTCAAGGCTTAAAAATACTTTTTAAAGCAAAACTAAGTAATGTTTTTACCTTGTTAAACGTCTTTTAAGTCTCTGTGATATGTGTTACGTATGCATTTGGGCCATTAGAAGCATTTGTTGGCTCTCTTAGTTGTCTCTTGTATGAAATACGGCAGCTCCAGCACCTCTTTCGAAACACATTCTTGACCGAATTTCTGTCTAGAGCAGTAGTGCCCAAAGTGGGGGTTATTTTGGCCTGCAAAGTAGTAGTCAGGTTTGTTAGAACTATCTTTTTGATAAAACACCAAATCAGGTGTAATCTCCAAAAACATGTCAATAAAAGAAAATTGAATTTTCATATCTTCTCAAAACACAATTTTAAATGCAAAACAAAATTAGGTTTGGCTCTCGGCATAATTCAGTGTAATACATTTTGGCCCAACAAGGAAAAAAGTTTGGGCAACCCTGGTCTAGAGAAACTCTTGTCCTTTGTTTTTTAAATTAGCAGTGCAAATGTGTTTAGATTGGTTTCTGTTGCCTTGTTTCAATATTAACATTACGCAGAAATGAGAAAATGAATAAATAATGTTGAGTTTGAATGAGTTTGGCTAGAGTAATTACACAAGAGAGCTGTTTCTTTTAGGCTAATTAGTTGATCAACTTTTAATACTTTAAGACCTGTAGATACCCTGGAGAGAGAGAGAGAGGAGAAAGAGGCAGGAGAAAGACAGAGAAAGAGAGAGAGAGAGAGAGTCCATGTGTGTCGCTTTATGGGTTTTTTCTGTCAGCGATAAAAGTGCACTGTGAAATGTGTCGACGAGTGTTGTGTAGAACAGCCCAGCCTCACAGTTTAAAATAAGTAAGTAATACTGGAAATCCATCTGGAACAGGATTGAATTACAGACGGAATACTTGGAATACTCTGAAAACAATAGTCAGACAATATTAGGAAATGTGTTAAAGGTGACGTATCATAAACTGCACTTTTCTGAGTTTGAGTCATGTTATAACAGTGTCTCTCATCATTAGTTTATTCAAAGTTGTATTTGGATTGATTCCTGCATGTCTGAGTAATCTTGTATTGTTCTGCAGATGATGCTTGAGTCTGCAGGACAATACAAGATTACTCAAACATGCTTGAATAAATCTAAATACAACTTTGAGTAAACTAATGCTGAGAAAGCGCTGTTATAACATGGCAAAAACTAAGAAAAGTGGATTTTATATAATATTTCTCCTTTAAATTGAGACTGTTGAACCTGTTGAAGCAGTTTTTTAATCAGTGAGACTGGGCTGTCCAAACCAGGGCTTGACATTAACCTCAAAAGATCAAATACTGAAAGTCTACAATGAAGACAGATTCTGATGGTCATTGTCAAAACAACGGCTCAGTTGAAAGAGACAGCTGCCCACTAACGTAAAGATTGCCGGTTTGATTCCTGAAGAGTCCACGTGCAGGACACTTTATCTGACTTGTGTAATTGTATTAATGTGATTACTCCTAGTACACTGCAAAAAACGTGATTAAATACCTGAATTCAAAATGTATCATAATTTCCAGACTATTCGCCTTTTCTGCCCAACCCACTTTTTTAGGCAGTGCACTCCTGTTAAAGGGAACCCTGACTATGAAGATAAATCTGGCTAAAATACTAGTACTGGTCATGTTTACTAAAATAAATTGCAAACAAATATTTAACTGCTTAATATTTTTATAAAATCATAGTTTATGTTGTTTTCAAACCACTGGGCGCGCCATATTGGTTGATGGCATAAAATAGTGTCGCCATGGTTACTCCTGTGGTTCCATCTGTGAACAGTTGCCACAAAAACACTACTGACAGTGTCCAGTTCTTGCCGCTTCCTCTTGATTATCTTCAGTTTTACTAGATTCCACATTATCTTCCTGTATTTGGCTAAACTCCGTCTTAAACTGAAAAGGTTTAACTGAGGAATCATGTTGCTTAGTTGCCTGTTAACACCTGTTACCTTGACAACACTATTTTATGTCACAACCACAGCAAAATGGCAGCCTCCATGTCATTTCTTTAAAACACTATTTTAATAAAACAACAAATACTTCCAAGGTTTTTGTCCTGTATTTATTTAAGTGATGATATTAAAAGTGTTTTAGGGTAAACATGTGATTATAGCCAGGGTCCGCTTTAATGTGTGTTAAGGTAGCTAACATATTAGCTTGTCTGTCTTGCAAGAAAATTGTCAGTGCCCACTTTGTACCTTTTAGCGCAACTACACATGAGCAGGCTGAAATTACGTCTTTTAGGACCATTATTTGTAAGTGTACAGTTATTACAGGGGTTAAAGCAAAAAAAAAAAAGAAAAATTGACTGAACATTTTTTGCAGTCAAGATTTTAGTTGCATTTTAATCGTAATATTACAGTGACATCTATGTTTTAAGGTAATAGGTCTTGATCTTAGTTATAATACTTTTACAGCTTAGCTATGATAATTGAGAATTGAGACGATGTAATAAGGAGAAACTTGTGATGAGAAATTTTGAGTTGAGATGAGAAATGTATATAGGCTACACTCTTGCATAAAGGGGGGGGTCTGGGGTCCTCCCCCGGAAACTTTTGCTGAAAACAGAAGTAATTTCCTGCATTTTGGTGGATTTTAGAAGATTTTTTTTCTGCTTTTTTACAGGTGCAGTTCTTGGCCATGGTATATGATAGTATGTTACTATTATTACCTTGTCAGATTTGGACAAAGAATCCACTTTTTAATGTGAATAAATCGACAGAATGCCTGACGGGCCATGTTAGATACAGTAGCCACTTATCAGATAAACATTTAAGAAAACATCACTAACGGAAATGTTCCTATGTTTTTTTAAATTGACTGAAATCTGTCACAGTGACTGAGAACTTTAAGCCCTAAGTTACTGTAGTATTATTTTATTATATTGATATTTATAAATGTATCTCTAAAAAGTTTGCCAATAGAAAGCCCAAAACGCCACCATTTTAAGCTAACAGTTAGCAGCGAGAACTAGCAACTGTACAATAATTTGTTTTGTTGAAATCAATAAGAATGGTTTTCTGTTTAACAGTTTAGTTTCGTCTGTGTTTAAATACAATTTCAATACAAATAAAATCAACGTAAGAGAGAAAGGTACAAAGTGTGCTTCCAGTACGAAATGGGCAAATTCAGGGTTAAAATAAACTCTGAAAACCTGAATTCTACAAGCTAACCGCAGCTTCACCAGAAGTGCACTGCCAAGAAAAGTGGGCGGGGCAGAATAAGGTGAATACGTCACTTTTTTTTTTAAAGTTTTGAACTCTGTGGCTAACAGGGATGTTCGCTGAATCAACCAAAAATAGCTCCCATTGTTTTTTCACATCTTAAACAAGCAAAATAATCTAGATCCATCAAGATTTAAATCCTAATTCTACTCGTTTCAACTCTAGAAGCACAGATTTTTGCAGTGTCGATTGTCAAACTTGCACATATCAATTTGTGTATGATTATTAAGATTTCAGCTTCTGCAGCAGGAAAAAGTCTTTTGAAAAACACAGCGAGAAAGAGAAAAAGACATAAAGTTATTGCCAAGCCCTGGTATAATTCATAGTCTTATTCATTTACATAATAAACCCAGGCAACGAGAACAATACGATGCAAGTAAAGGATATTTCTCCAAAAGTAACAACAACCAATAGCATTTGTATATTACTATTTATATATATTTATATGTATATGAGGGCGTGTTTTAGGTTTGCGTCTCCTCGGGCGCGGTGTACGAGAAGTCCTTAAACTCCTCCTGGTTGATCTGTCGGATTATGGCCTCGTCTGTGGGAGTCAAAACCGGGTCCTCCTTCGTGAAGTCCTGGTCAAAGTTATTCACATCACGTTTGGTTTTCTGAAACACAGAGAGAGAGATGAAGAGAGGCTATAAACTGTACTTTACTGGAAATGGTTATTGGTTACTGGGTATTGAAACGCTGTTGGTTCAATTCCAAGTCATGCCCTGCTGATCAATTAGTCGATTAAATGGTTATGGTTAAGGTCCACTCTATGGTCCTCTTATGTAAATTTCCTTCAAGGCCAAGGAGCATCTCAACGAACCCATCTCCAGATTTTCTTGTTAGGTTGGTCAGGATTAGCGATATTTATATTTGTACGATATTCTGTCAGTCCAAAATAAATGTGTTAAAGGACAAACATTATGCATTTTTGTGTTGTTTTCTTCCTTCAAACCTGCTTCAAAGCACCTTCACTTTGGAATCTCAAGCGCCAGAACCAATAAAAAAGAGTAGTAAAGTCACACATGGGTTGTGTGTTTTTCTAAAAATAAAACGGGCTTTTAAGTTTGAGCTTTGGCTACTGCTGCTCGCTCTGTAACTCCTGCTCTGATTGGTCCGAACGGTCAGGCCTAGCTTCAAGCTTCATTCGGATCGGCACTCGGCTCGAACTCGTCCTGCTCATCACGCAAAGACTCATGGGGAACACAAAGCGCATGTCCAAAAGTCTGTAGAGCACCTAGCAAAGGGCTGAAGCCACTGAAGCACAGCACCTCTCATCTTTGATCACTGGGGCTTGGTTGAACCCTGCATCTGCTTGCTGTGAGGCAAGAGTGCTAACCACTCTGCCACTGTGCACGACAAGAGCTCTTAAAGCTGTTCAACTCACCGTGTATCTGTTTTAAACTAAATTGGCACAGACAGACGGATTCTCGCCGATATTTGGAGTTTTATTAATTTTATCTTTTGAAAATTTGCACCACTAAAACACCAAGGGTGTAAAGTCACTTGGAAAATAGGTGAAGGGGAGCAAAAACCTGATACAGCTAAAAAATGCTAAAGTTGAGGTGATGTATATGATTTTGTGGAAGATGTTTAATGTGCATCTTAAGTGTGTTTTTGGATAGAAAGATTGCTTTTCTCCCAACAGGAGACTGACAAAAAAGCAGGTTGGTCCTAAACTGCACTACTACAACAGCTATAGAAGTTAATACAAAACTATTCATAAGGATAGTGCTACAAAACGTGCTTTACTATACATGTAAGCCATAATACACTTCCGAATCTTCAGGTAAATTACTCCATGTGTTCATAGGCCTAATAGGAGTCTCAGTCTGCGCCCTCAGCTCCTCTGACCACCACAGTCACACCACAATATACATTAGCAGCTCGGTCAAGAGTTTTCCCTTTATCTTTCCTCTACAGTCCAAAGGTCAGTGTTTGTGGGATTATTGAAGCACTTGTATAATTAGAAAGTAGTGTAGTGTTTAAAATTTGAATTTTCTCTTACGTATTCTGTCTTAAAGGTTCTTTGTTTTAGTTTTCGCTCTTCCTCGCAGTCTCAACCATCTATCTCTCTAATCAAATTATAGTGTGTTAATTCCTCTTCACATCCCTTCTGCGCAGCCGACGAACACCCCATGTCTCGTTCTCAGTTCTTTTCGTGTCTCGAGTACTCTCAATATATATTGATCTCTGTTAATTAATAGATTGTTGAGTCAGATGTTCTTACACATTTTAACATATGTGAAGAAACCAAAGGAGTATATATATATCTAACATCAGCAACTAGTACTGACATGTTCATGGCCTGAGGAGTGAAACCAATACAAGAGCAAAATAAGTTTAGTGAACGGTAAATCAGGATAGAATATTAAAACCAAAGTTTTACAAAAAACTAGTAAAACTCGGTTCTTAATAATGAGTCTCTTAAAGTTATATGTTAATCTAGTCAAGTTAGATTTTACTTTTATTGTGTATGTCCTTCTGTTTCCAGGAGAAAAAACCAAAAACCTCACAAAACATATTTTTTGAAATGTATTAAATGTATTTTTGTATGATGAATGTGAAACAGGCTAGTCAGACGTGAATTCTATTTGAAACTGATTGGACCACTCAACCAAAACGAAAAACCACCTCAAACCCTCACTGATCCAGCCACAGTGTCTAACCTCCTTGGGCCCGTTGTCGTAGATCTACAGGAGCTGGTGAGTGCGGGGCTTCGGGTGACTGGGGGCTTTGGGGTGCTTTTGTACGAGATGGAATTGGCGCACCGCGTGAAGACGCGCAAATAAGGTACGCCAGCCATCCTCCCAACGACTGCTTTTTAGCCCCGTGTACAAAAGAGGCTGTTGTTCCATCTCAGCTAAGTCAGGAAGTTGTACGATTAAATCAGCTGAAAGGGCCAAAGCTTTCAAGTAATAGAAAAATTATCTATTAATCTAAACAGCACTCACAGATCACAGTGATTTCAGAGAAAAAAAAAAGAATATGATCAAATATCTGAAATGAAATAAGCCAACTGACTTCTGTGCACAGAGTCAACTGTCACTGCGACACAAGGTCTAAAATGCTCTGTTTGACCTAAACATCTGTTTGCAAAAAATGATTTTAAATGCGACACATTGGCTTAGCTATTTGTAAGTTAGTAAACATTAATTTCGACCAACTGAGTAAATAAATTTGCCATGTGAGAAAGATCAGCAGGTTGAGTTACCGCTCGGAGGATGGACACAGCCTCTTTACTGAGCCACACGGGGTAAAGCACGTCGTCGTGGAGGATGGACTCGAAAAGATCGTCTTCATTGTCGGCTTCAAACGGAGGCTGTCCCGCCATCATCTCGTACATGAGCACCCCCAAAGCCCACAGTCCCACCGACGCCCCGTACTCCAGCTCCTGTAAGATCTACAACAGACAGGGACCAGGATGTGAGACTGTGGACCTGGATCAGTGAGGGTTTGAGGTTGGTTTTTGGTTTGGTTGAGTGGTCCTAAAATCAGTTTCATAGATGCACGTCGTGACTAGGCCTGTTCACATTCAAAATATTACAAAAATACATTTAATACATTCAATAAAAATATGTTTTGAGGTATATTTTTGTGTTTTTTCTCTGGAAAAAGAGGACAACACAATAAAAAAGTAAAATCTAACTTGACTAGAATTAAGCATATTAATTTTTAAAAGACTCATTTTAAGACCGAGTTTTACTAGTTTTTTGTAAACATTTTTTGTTTTAAACTATTCTAATCCTGATTTACCTTGTCTAGATATAAAAACTTATTTTAAGCTCATTTGTATTTGTTTTAACTCCTTAAGGCACCAATGGAACATGTACAGTACTAGTTTGCTGATGTTACCTCTTCTAGTTAAAGTCAAAACAGCCAAGGACTTTTTAACAGGCTCCATAACACCGGGCTCACACTGCCTCCAGATCCAGATCCAGATCCAGATCCGGATCCGTCTGGGTCCGGTTGGTCACTCACACTGCCTCCAGAATATGCATGCGTATGTGCGCACTCTGCTGCCTCGCAGAGAGCACCAATTCACGGGGATTTACGCTCAACTTGGGAGTTTACACGATCTCTGGGCACATGGATATGTAAACAAAGAACACATGTGCCGCTTTTTTGTTGTAGTAGTAGGAACGGAATGTTTTCATTTTGAAAACCACCAGATTCACTTCACCCAGCGCTCGCTTGGTTTCCTATTTGTCGTGTCTTGTTTTCACCAACTTCATCAAATATGGCTCCGGAGCGCCCCGGCAGTCCGAAAAAATTTCCTTGAAACGAAAACGATCCGGACGACCGGAGCAGAGCCTGCGCGGCTCGCCGGACCGGACGGATCACGGTGTGAGAGCCTCTCATTACTTTTCAAGAAACAGAAGCCTCCGTACGCCGGACCGGAGTACGGACTGGATCCAGTGGGAGCCCGGCGTAAGTCCCTAAAATATTTTTTTTTGCTACATTACTTTCAGATTTTGAGAGGATTTGTCCAAAACCCAAATGTTGCTTAAACTAGTGTTATTCTGTTGTTTACAGGTTAACTGTTGTTTATTTTTACCAAAGAAAAATGGATGTTTTAGTGAAAAAAGGCTGTTCCTTACCGGGTTAAGCCATAATTGCTTTGTCATTTTGTTTTGTTTTAAGAAAACTAGGTTAGTCAATTTTTCTTACTGCACTGACAGATTTTTTCACTTGAAATACAACATTTTTAGCTCAAAATAAGCACATTTTTCTTATTTTCTGAAAGGCATTTCTTGCAATGAACTTACCGTAATTTCTGCACTGTTGAGCAAAACTGAATATAAGCCGCACCAACTAGATTTAAATGAGAAAAATGATAAAGTACATATACTGTATATAAACCACACTTGTTATAGTAATTTATGAGAATCCGTAATATTGCTGTGTCGTTGTTAAGCCGCAGAGTTCAAAGCTTCTGAAAAAAGTAGCAGCTTATAGTCCAGAAATTACGGTAAATCTCTTAACGCGTCAATAAGATGACGTTATCTTGATCTTATTATATTTTACTGTCACATGGATCTAGTGTATTGTTCTTGTTTCAATTCGAGTTGCATTTTTTCACAAATCTTGTTTTACGACAGTTAAAGCTAAATATGACTTAATTTAAGCATTTATTCACTTACTACCAGTTTAAAATGGTCACTTTAAACAGTAGACTTTATTTTTTCTATTTCAGTCCTGGTTTAATTCTGCTTTAGGTCTTGTTTGGTCCTGGTTTAGAATGCTGAGATACTCCAGGTTCAGATTGGGTTATTATTAGTTCTTAATTTAACGCTCCACAGAGGGACAGGTATTACCTCGGGGGCGATGTAGTCGGGGGTCCCACAGAAGGTGGTGGTGTCACTCCGTTCATGATGCCCTCTTTGCACATCCCGAAATCAGCCAGTTTACAGTGGCCCTCAGCGTCCAGCAAGATGTTGTCCAGCTTCAAGTCCCTGATGGGAAACAAAGAGAAATACATTTAGAACAAAATAATAATCAAATATAGAGCTACAAGTGTTGAGCCAGTGCAGCTAAAAGTTTAACGCCCCCTCTTAGGTGAAAACAAAGATCACATAAATAGAAAAGAATTGGATGGTAAAGGTGGAAAATCTAAACTAAAAACAACATTAAGTGATTACAATTGCCTATTAAAACACTAAAATAAGTCAAAGAACCTGTGAGTTGGTTTCAGACATTTAAAAAACAGAAAGAAAAAGGTTTTAAACTGACTGACTGGATTCAGTGCTAATCATTTGTGTTATGTGCTAGGTTTTCTAACTGTAGCTAAGATTTATTTGTGTTTTTTTTTTTTGGGCAACTAATTTAAAGTTGGAGTAGCTGATTTTCACACTGTAAACACAATTTAGGTTAAATCGGACAACTTCCTTTCATAAAACTTTCGACACATGGTTAATATCGTTCATTATGGATGCAATTACTTCTTATAAACTTCTTTTTACAAACAAGAAAGTGAAACTGGAGAGAAGCATTCAAGCACAGCCAATCAGAGAGCAATATTCAACTCCCGATAAGAGCTAAAACTATTATTCAATTGTGGAGCTGTCAAATATTGATTTACATAATTTATTGGACATAGAATGACTAAAGTGATCAGATTAAGTAATTCTAAAGACGGCCAGTGTGTGGAGCCATTCTCCCAAGGCAGGGAGAAGCTAGCAACACTAATGCTTGTCACCGTTAGCAACCCTGTAGTTCTGGTGGCTTTTCAACATTTTGGAGAAAGATTAGGGAAGAGATAAAAGCGTCTGTGTTTGACCTGTAGATGACGCCGTTGCGATGCAGAAACATGAGCGCTGACGTGACTTCGGCGGCGTAGAAACGAGACCGCGGCTCGTCGAACTTCCTGGACCTTTGGATCTGAAACATCAAGTCTCCTCCGTTTACGTACTCCATCACGAAGAACAGACGGTCCTGCAGAGAGAAAGAGAGAGAGAGGAGGAAGGGAGAGAGAGAGAGGAGGGAGAAGAGAGGGGGGGTTGAGAGACATAGAGAGAGAGAGGGAGACAGAGAGAGAGGGAGGAGAGAGAGAGAGAAGGAGAGGGAGAGAGTTAGAGAAGGGGGAGAGGGAGAAGAGGGGGAGAAGAGAGAGGAGAGTGAGAGAGAGAGGGAGAGAGGAGGAGAGAAGAGAGGAGGAGAGGGGGGAGAGAGAAAAAGAGAGAGATGGAGAGAAAGAGGGGGCAAAGAGAGAGAGAGAGGAGGGAGGGAGGGAGGGAGGGAGAGAGAGAAGAAGAGAGAGAATGAGAAGAGAGAAGGAGAGATAGAGAGAAGGAGAGAGTGAGGGGAGAGAGACATAGAAAGAGAGAAAGGGAGAGAAAGAAGAAAGAGGGAGAGTAAGAGAAGGGGGGTAGAAAGAGAGGGAGAGAGGAGGAGAAGAGAGAGAAAGAGGGAGGGAGAGGAGGAGAGAGAGAGAAAGAGGGAGGGAGAGAGAGCAAGAGAGAGAGAAGGAGAGAGACATAGAAAGAGAGATAGAACGAGAGAAAAAAGAGAGAGAGAGAGAGAGAGAGAGAGAGAGAGAGAGAGAGAGAGAGAGAGTCAGTCACATATGTATTTAAATAAACAGTGTGAGTAAAGTCAAACCCTCCAGTCAGTGACAAGTGCACCGTGAATGAAGAACAGATTTAGACACAAAACGCTTGAATGGGGGAAAACGACTGAACGGCTCCGAGCATCAGCAGCTCTGACTCACGCTCACAGAGGACTTCCACCGCTTCTCTTCACTCTGAACGCTCCAGCAACTAAACACTACACAAATAGATCTATTCCCTTTTCAATTGTGGAGGCATATTTAGTTTTGTCTATGTAAAACTGCTGAGTTGATAAGCTCCCACTCTTTATTGTAACATTTAACTGTAATAAGCAGCAGGTTTTAAGTTACGTTTTTGTGGCTGCATGACTATTTTGAACCCTGTATTTTTTTGAGAAATCACAAGTAAATACAGACAAGTGCACTCGTGGATCAGCGGCAGGACAATACAAGATTACTCAAACATAAATAAATCAATCCAATCACAACTTTAGGTAAACTAAAGATGAAAGAACATGGAAAAAGTATAAATTGTGTTCTCTTTCATATAAACTGGTTGCTTGCACATGCTTGTTTAGCTTTTAGTGTTTTTGTTTTGTTTGCACAGTTGTGTATTTTACAGACAAAAAGGGAACTTGTGCAACTTGTTTTAGCAAAATAAAGCCACATACAGTGCAGGCATAAAAAAAGAACCTTTGTTGGGAAACACTAATTACACCAGGGGTCTCCACCTTCTTCACCTGGAGGGCTACTTTTATAACACAAACATGAAAGAGAGTTACTCATGTTAGTGGTCACAATAAACTGAGTTGATATGACTCAGTTTATTGAGTCATATAGAGTCAATAAACTGATTTAGGTCGGTTACAATTTCATGCTAGTAAAGCATAAACTGTTGTCCATGTATCACGGCACATGTATACAGTATTAAAACTTGTAAAAAAAAATATTAATTTACAAAGGCAAAAGGCATATGCTTGCTAAAATTCGAATTATTCATTGCTTCTGTTGGAGGGTGGTGTTACTGGTAGCTCCCGAGTTACAGGTTGGAGACCCCCAGGTAGTTGAGAAATGATAACACACTCACCAGACCATGGATTTAATAAAACATCTGGGCTGTGTCTGAACGTTCACACTTGTTCCCTATCCACTCAATCCTTCCACAGTCCTGCCCTGTTCAGTGAAAAGTCAGTGACTCATACATCTGGTCTTTCGAACATGAAGTGCACTACTTTCAGCTGACGCAGGTCACGTGACTCTCCTCGAGTTAAAATAACAACCGGCCAAAGTCCGACAAAAATTAACTTTTGTAATAAATACTGGTCAACTGGTTATTAATCATAATACAAGTCTGGTTTAACTTGTCCGCAAACAGACTGGATAATTCCTCTTTTACAGCCCTAAGGTAAGCAGCTAACGTTAGCATCTTTATGGCTAACGTCTTAGTTACGAGTGTTTTGTTTCTTCTCCGGCTCAACAGTGAGTTAAGCGGCTCTTTATCATCTTTACTTCAGTCGCGTTGTTTACAGTTAAAGACCTGACGCTGTCCGTGTTGTTTTTTCTGATTCTCGCAATGAACTGTGGTCCATATTGACCGTTCTAGGGACCATTGATGTTCACTACTTTTCCAGATGCATTGTGGGAAATTTTGAGTGCACTACTTTTTGACCTGTTGGACATTCGGACACCACTACAAAATGGCGTGACCCCTGAAGAGTGACCTATATAGTGAATAGTGTGGAGGTTCGGACACAGCCCTCATTAGAACACTGTTAGTGTAAAAACGTAAGTTGTACCATTTAGTTGGTACTGCAGAAGAAACATTCTCTGGCTCACTTTGTTCACCAGGGTTTGAAATAGGCTGAGAAGTGCCATGATGCTAACCAGACTGATAAATGCTCATATAATGCTAGCGTACCCGTGTCTGGAAGCAGCAGTAGAGCTGGGTGAGGTAGGGGTGTCTCCGGGCCAGGGCCAGGATGCGCTTCTCAGTCATGGTGCAGTCCACGTCATCGTCCTGCAGAATCACGTCTTTCTTCAACACTTTGACGGCGTAAACTTCCTCTGAGCCCTTCAACTCCGCCAGCATCACCTTCACCACACAAGACAACACAGCTTATATAAAGTATTCTACAATTTACCAAACTCTGTATAAAGTATCTGTAGTTATCTGCTTCACGCACCTTCCCGAAGCTGCCTTTGCCCAACACCTTGATGAAGTTGAAGTCCTTGAGCGTTCTGCGTTGGCTCTGTCCGTTCTCCGGCCGGCCGAGGAAGAGGAGGAGGAGGAGGAAGAGGAGGAGGTGGAGGAGGCCGAAGAGGAGTTCTGTGCACCGCCCTGATCCAGAGACAGGACGTCCTGCAGCCGCTCCAGCTCCGACAGGTCTGAGGACAAAACAGTGAAATTACCACAGGAACTAATTATGTTTAACTCGCTTATGACAGGTTTTTATCAATTCTACATTATTTTTTTGTTGATATAGTGTGTTTGTTGTGGTAAATGAGGTTACATAAGCTTTATTGTAAAATTAACTCAGCCACAATGCTAACAACAACAACAACAACAACAACAAACAAACAAACTTAGTAGAGCTTAGTTAACAAATGGGATATTATTAGACGTAGACAGGACATTGTGGACTAATTTCTACCTGAATAGATGCATTAACAACATATCTGTGCTGGGAGGAAACTGATTTTAAGTTATTTTATTGTAACAAAATCAGATATAGTTCTCTTATTGGAGATGGAGGCAAGCTAGCTTTCACAATTGTTTTGACAAAAAGCTAAAAATCAGGTTAAACATTTGTGGATGCTAAAAAGAGCCCATCTTTCGTAATAAACTGGAACATGTGTCGATCAGCAACTTACATTTTGTTCACTGTAAAACCTCAAATTGATCTAAAACAGCTTAAAGTGACTATGACAGGCTGAACTACTCATTTCATAAAAACAAAGTTAAGATCATTATATTTAAGATTTTACTAAACATTTTGCAAAGTTGCAAAGTTTTTATAGGATTAAAATGTACTTCCTGTTCATAGATGATGACATCACAATAGGGAGTTGCCTAGTAACCATAATATAAATTGGGCAAAGCTACTCGAATGTAACAGGATTTCACTACTTGAGATATAAAAACACTAGGACAGTCTTTTTATTGTTACGTTGTGTTTAGGAGTCATACAAATGCGTTTATGTGACAAAACAGAAAATTCCCTGTCTCCCTATTGTGATGTCATCACTGCTCGACTTCCTGTTTTCTAACTTTTCTTCACAAACGTGTTCTTGATTCATGTAAAACTGTCATTTTTATTCACAACAGGTATTAATCTACCAAATTAAGTTGATCTTGGAAAATTGTGAAAACCTGTCATAGGCACTAAGAATAGAAACAGCTCCAGTGACTGCCTGTTTAAAGGGCACTGTGTATGAAAAAACAAAAAACAAAGCGATCCAAGTAATGTCCACTTTTGAACACCAGGGGGAGCATTTCCAGTGCAGTTTGCCTAACTACCATAGTGACATCTAGCGTCAATATTCACATTCCAGCCCGTAATAAAACATTTCAAATACGTATAATGTATCACAATGATGTGGATTTGTTAACAGTGCTCTCTTAAGTATTCATGTTGTAAAGAATAAATATGATTTAAATGTTTGTGGACTATATGTGATAATTAAAATTTCTCTCAATCTTACACAGTGCCCCTTTAAAACTGCAGAAGAACAAAGCCCGCCTCTCACTTTAAAATTTAACTGTAACAAGAAACAAATAAAAAAAAAAGAATAGTGGAAGAATACAAGATACTCAAACAAACATGAATCAAATCAAATACAACAGTGGGCAAACTAATGATGAGGGAATGTAGTAGTAACAAGGTTAAAATCATTGATTATTTGGTTTCACATATTAGGCCTCCTTTAAATCATTTTGAAGACAGTTGAATAGAGTTAAACTGGTTATACTGACGTCTGCTCCTGTTTTAAAGATTTACATTATAGTAAATAGAGTGATTATTGTAGATGTCAAAGAAAACCGTTCCCAGGTTGTATTGTTTTTGTTAGCTTTTGTGAAATTATTCTGTCTCAATTAAACAAGTAAAATATTTAGTTTAAATACCTTTTGGTTTATTCTACAAACTGTTACGTCAGCGCAGCTTCAGTGCCATCTTGTGGTCGTCACAATTTACCACAACGAACTAATTTACTCAACTCTTTTGGAGAAAGATGAACAAATATATCAAAAGCTTATATATAAATAGTTCAGTGGTAAGTGCTTTATTATTTACCACAAAAACACATGTTGTACAATAAAATCTATATATTAATTAACTAAAATCTTAATCTACATAAAAGTGTGAATAAATCAACACAAATAACACATAGACAGACAGAACAGTAAATATAAAGCTATAAAATCCTTAGCGTTGTCCAGTTTGGCCTGTGATTGTGGAGGCTCAAAGTTAAAGTGTTTCTCAGATGGAAAAGTGTGAAGACATGACTAACTGTGAGGAGCAAATGGCAGTGGGCGGAAAGCTCTGGAAACCAGGTTTTAACAACAATAGTGCCACAATCTGAAGCAACGTTCAATGTTAAAACCGGACGTCTTGTTCTCGCAGATATGATTAAGACTTAACGAATGACAGCGCCGCTAATATTCATCCTTGATACTTGATTATTTTTGATTATTTTCTTTTAAATGTCAGGTAATATGCTGCTTTATTAGCTTTGCACTTGGTATTAATAACTACAATATCCCTACTCGTCAGCATCTTCATTGATTCTCACTTTTATAATCAATAGACAAAGCAGACATTTTACCCTGCTGCGAGGGCGAGGTGGGCACGGCGGGGGGGCTGAAGTTACTGTCTTCTGTTTGGTGGTCCGGGGGCGACTGGGGAGGGTCCTGCCCTGGAGTCAACTGCACAAACAACAACACAACACAGTCAGAAAGAAGAAGAGAATATTGTAGTAATTCTATGTGTAAAGTCGTTTATTGTTCCCTTCCAGTGTTTGTAAACAGATGGCATTACTATAAAAGCTGGTTCTGCTCCATACTTTAGTTCGTTTTGGAATGAGTAGTTAGTCAGTATTAGCCTTCAAAAACTAGACCAGGGCTGTTCAACTATATTTTCTCGAGGGGCAGATTTTTTGGCTTCTAACTTCTGACCTCTGGGCTAGAGATACAAAACAAGCCAAAATTGTAGAGTTGCAACAATAAATCTAATTGTTTTTTTTTTTATTAATTGTAATCAATAACACGATTACTATACAGACTCCCAAAAATTCAACATGAAAACATCTAAAAAGCTAGAAATTTTTAGCAATAAAAGATCATTTGTAAATATTCTTTACTATAAGCTTTGTGTCACCATGTTTCAATCTTTAGAAATGATAAATGATTAGATCTGCTTCACATTGTAAAAAAAATACTTTTTATCTTAATCGGTTGGAGGGCCTGATTTGCCCCTGGCCTTATGTTGATAGCCCTGCCTATAATTTTAAAAGTAGCCAGCTCGTCGCAGAGATAGATACAGACAACCATTTACTCTCTATTTAATATGGATGGGATGAGAAACAAGCCACGAGCTCAAACAGACGAGATTTTGAAATAATTTGCATAAATTTGTTTCAATTTAGAATTTCAACCTTAGCCCTAAGACAAATTACAAAATTAGACTTTTATTGTTTATTACTGTAGTTTAATATTTATTTAGTTTGCTTACCTTTCATTTATCACCTTGTTATTCTTATTTATTTAATATTTTTGTTTTTACCTTTCATTATGTTATCACCTTGTATTCTTATTATTTAAATGATCTGAGTTGAATTATTTGACTGAAATTGATCTGCTCCCCTTGAGTAGCTCAGGCTCCGCCCCCTTTCTCCTGCCTCTGCAGCTGCTGACAGGGACCAGACAGAGAAGGAGCCACACTTTTGTACTTTTTACAAAGTTATGATGACATAGGCCAAAATCTCTATGTGTGGATCTATTTTAAACTATGTTTAAATGTCAAAAACACTGCGCTGCGATGTCTGCGGGTATATATATATTTTTCACGCTAACTTTTACAATGTGTAGGACTGATTATCTCTGTCAATATTGGTCCTATCATTACGAACTAAAAACTGGGACAGAGTTTAAACTGTTGTCTGTCAGAATAAGTCTGCTACAAGTCTGTGTTGGAGAATCCTTTTACTACGCTGCTCAAAGATACAAAAAATGACCATTCATAAAACTTAGGTATAAGGAATAATCTTGCGAGATGGTTCTGTTCATGTGTGCACAGTATCAGAACAGGCTGATCTCACGAGATCTTGTCCATCCCTACTATTAGTGATAGTTGACCTAAACATGCATGTTTTTGAGGTGGGAGAAAACTGGAAGAAAAACCCACGAGACACAGGAAGAACATGCAAACTCCACCCAGAAGATCATGAGATGTTGACTTGGCTCAACCAATTTCCTCCTGGGAAGTTAAAGCCCTAACCACTCTGCCACCACAATCATTATGTAACAAGTCAAGTTATACAGTCATATGTTCCTTTAGTTTGTGCCATTTCTTCTTCAAGACTCTAAATGTTTTTTTTTGTTTTGTGTTTTTTGACAAACATTTTATTCTCTCAGTTTTCCGGATAACTGGCCAGCTCAACTGACAACCACACAATCACACCAGACTAACACCAGAGCCTTGGTGGTAGTTGTTGCATAATTTCAAAATCCTCCATTAAACTTTGGTAAATCTAACACGACTGGCCATTAATGTTTTAAAGTGATATAGTACTTTTATTCCCAGGTTACGTAAGAGTCTTGTACCTTCCTCCTGCGCTGGGCCGTGTTGGAGATTTTGTCTGGGGTCACGCCGAGGTCAGACAGGACTTTGGCGATGCCGCGAGCGTCAACGCCACAGTTTGGAGCCACGTTTTCTCACAGCGCCGGTGAACGTTCATCTTACACACTGTTCACGACACAAAGAATAAGATTAAGGTCAAAATCACAACTTCAGTCATAGAATAGAGCATTTTTTATCAAAGTTTACAAATGTTATCTGTGGTAAACTGTAGAATCATTTTACAATTTTGATTTATTACAATTCCAGGAGACTTTTCATATTTCCTCAATGATCTAGATAAAAAAAATGCGATTGAGAGCTTTACTGTGGCTAACTCATTGAAAAAAATGTGTTAAAATCTGTCTGTTTTGAGCATAGAGCTGCACTGGACAGAAAAATTGGAATCGCATGATTGTGTCGTATTGAGGGTTTCAGATGACGTCACGGAAACAGCTGACTGGAACAGGAAGTAAACGCAGCCGCGGCGTCCCATCTATTTTGTTATAGATGTTAGCATTAGCTCGCAATAAATTAAAGTTCAGAGAGTGTCAGCTGGTACAAACCCACCGATCACATTTAGGAGAGTAAGAGCCTCGTTAAAAGACATTTTGAGTTTAGAAGGTTTTGAGATTTAATAATTAGCCGCGTTAGAACTGCGTTTCATCATAGAGCACGTAATATATGTGTAACACTATTTTACGTGTGTTGTGGAGTGTTACTTTGAAGTCGGAAAGTTGTGAGTGTAAGTAGAGTCAACAGGAGTACTCTCTCAAAACAAGTGACTGTTTATCACGGTGGTATTACTGCGCCACAAATAGTTCCTCACAACAACATATTGCCCGATTATGAAGGCATAGTCCAGATTAATAAACAAAAATGTAGCTCCTCTTACATATGTACTGTCTATGTGTTTCACTCACTAACCGCTTAACATCAGTGCGGTCTGCGACTGTGCTAACCTGTCTAATTGCAAGAAAGTTTTCTGCACTTGCATTAACTTTATTTAATCACAGCCATTTAGAGCTCCTGAATCCCAAGTGTTTGACCCAGTCAGAAACAAATAATCGTAAGCTTTAAGTCTTTCATTTGGCTCAGTGTAGAAGCAAGTAAATCCTTCAGATTATATAAAAGTCTGTGTTTTTCAAACTGTAGGGGTCATATCATATATAGATGTCTTCTCAATAAAGTGTTTGTATGAGTCAATGACAGCAAATCATTCACTGCACTGTGTTTTGAATGGAAGCAAAGCACTTCTTGCATGTCTCCCAGTCATGTGACTGAAACCCTGCAATAGGATCACAATTTTATTTTTATCGTCATATTGCACAGCCCTAGTTTAAAGCATTTAGACCTATAGATTTGAGCAAAGTAAGAGAATACAATAGTAATCATTGATAAAATATCACTAAAATACACATTTATTAACTAAACCGTGTGTTAGGTGGTACTTGGGAATGTGCAACTAAGATTAGGAGGCATTCAGGACAAAAACATTTGAGAGCTACTGTAATAATTGAAAAGAAGACTCTTGCACATCATTTTACACTCTAGAACGTGAACGCAACCTATTGTGTAAATCTACATGTCGATTTATATTTGTCGATGTTGTAAGTGTGCACTGACCTTTGCACTGCAGGCCCTGCCTCATGAGGCCCCACAGCAGAGACCCACAGTGGTCACAGAACGTGGGCACCTTGTAGTTGTGAATGCTGAACTTATGAGGCATGTTCACACTGAACCGCTGTGATCCCACCTGCAGGGGGCGACACACTGTCAGGCAAAGCATCTGTGTGTGTTATGTCACAGGAGAGAGGGAGAGAGAAAGGGGTATAGAGAGAGGGAGAGAGAGAAGGGGTGAGAGAGAGAGAGGAGAGAGAGAGGGGAGAGGTGAGAGGGGAGAGAGAGAGAGAGGGAGAGAGGGGAGAGAGAGAGAGAGGGAGAGAGAGAGAGAGAGGGAGAGAGAGGGGAGAGAGAGGAAGAGAGAGGAGAGAGAGAGGGGGAGAGAGAGAGAGAGGAGGGAGAGAGAGGAGAGAGAGGGAAGAGAGGGGAGAGAGAGGGGAGAGGAAGAGAGAGAGGGGAGAGAGAGAGGGAGAGAGAGAGGAGAGAGGAGAGAGAGAGAGGGAGAGAGAGGGAAGAGGGAGAGAGAGAGGGGAGAGAGAGAAGAGGGAGAGAGGGGAGAGAGAGGAGAGAAGAGGGAGAGAGAGGAGAGAGAGGGGGAGAAGAGAGAGGGAGAGAGAGAGAGGGAGGAGAGAGAGGAAGAGAGAGAGGGGAGAGAGAGAGGAAGAGAGAGAGAAGGGAAGAGAGAGGAGGGAGGAGAGGAGAGAGAGAGGGAGAAAAGGGGGAGAGAGAAAGAGAGAGGTAAATAGACAAAAGAGGGGAGGAGGGAGGGAGAGAGAAGACAAGAGAAGAGAGAGGAGAGGTGAGGGAGAAGAGATGGAGAGAGAGGAGGGAAAGGACAAAGATAGAGAGGGGAAGAAAAGGAGAAGGAGGGAGCTGAGGAAAACAGAGCAGAGGAAAGAGAGAGAGCAAGAGAGAAGAAGAGTGGAGGAAGAGAAGAAATGGGAAAAGAGGGAAAGGAAGATAGGACAGAGAGAGAGAGAGAGAGAGAGAGAGAGGATAAAAAGAGAAAGGGAAGGGGGAAAGATGGGAGAGATGGAAGGGTGGGAACTAGAATAGAAAATGAGAGAGAGAGAGAAAGAGAGAGAGCTGAAAAGAGAAAAAACAGAGGGGAAAGAAAAAGAGAGATGGAAAGAAGAAAATGAGGAGAAGAAGAGAGCGAATACAAACAGACTGAAAGAGAGAGAGGAGAAAGGAATAGAGGAGAAATGAGGAGAGAGAGGATAAGTGACCTCCTCTGGCGTGTCCTCTTGTTTCTTCATTCCAGCACATTTGGTGATGATGAGTTCGTGACAGCGCTTATGGACGACACAGGTGCAAACTGCAGGGAAACCGCAGGAGATCAGATAAAAACAATAACTTAAAGACACAATAAGAGCATCATTTATGTCACACAGACAGTTTTTACAGGGATTCTGACACAATGAATTGTCGATTTTCCTATTTTCAGGGATAATCTTATGGTCCTGTAAAGAACTCAGGACTGTCCTCAGGTAATTCTTGTCCCATACAAATGTGTATGTCTGTGTTTTAAATCCATGAACTGTTTATAAACTGATTCATAAATTTACCTTCAGATTTGAACAAATTGTTATTACCATTTGCCACGAATCTCCAATCAAAGAGTTGTCTTTTTTCTCCACTATTGACTCTGTGCATGGAAGTTGTTTATTTTGAAATTGTCAGACTTTAGCATTAACATTGACAAACACATCTTTATAAACATATTTTGGTCCTTTGGTAAAATATTCTCTTCATTTATTAAGTTTTCAGAGGAACAACAACTCACTGTATTTTTTTTCACGTATTTTTTCCATTTTAGACTGAGGCAGGGAAACCTCATAGAAATGAACTAAACAGGAAATGAACACGCCAACAGGAAGTTAGCATTTTTTTAAATAAATAAGCCAACTGACTTCTGTGCACAGAGCCAATTAAAGGGCACCTATTATGTCAAGTTCACTTTTCTATGTTTTCAACCTTGTTATATGGCCTTCCTTCATCATTAGTTTACTCAAAGTTATATTTGAGTTGATTCATGCATGATTCATTCAGCTGCAGCTCAAGTGCTCAGAAATCCCCGTTCTCACCTACCACCTATCCCTACCACTATTTACTCGATATATTTCAAAAGATTAATACTCAAAGTGATGCATATATGGTTCAAAACTGTTCCAGAGCCACTTTCCAACAATAATAATTTGTTATTTAAAATCTGTTGCTTTTTACAGTTACATGTTAAAATGAAGAGGCGGGGCTTATCAGATCTGCAGTTTTGAACAGGAAGTCAATAGAGCTGTTCCTATTTTTAAGTTGTTTTAGATCAACTTTGTGTTTTACAATGAACAAAAGGTAATTACTGATCGTATATGTTCTAGTTTTTACTAAATATTAAAAAAAAACACAATAGGTCCCCTTTAAAAAGCTAAACATGTAGCTAATAAACTATGTGACCCGGAAGCACAACCTAGTTGTCATGGCAACAGGGGCTCGAGCAGCTAAAAGACATTTGGGGAAAGTTTACAAATGTCCCTAGATAAATATAACTAGGACTTTTATCTTAATTTATCCAATAGTTCGTGCAGTTTTTGTCGTTACAAGAGTTTTAGAGAAAGTGGATTATTCATTACAATAATTACAAATGATCAAAGACTAAAGAAACCAGAGCGTTTGCGAAGGTTGACGAAGGTAAGTGCTGGCGAGAGAAGTGGATTTCCTCAACTACACTGACAAGAATGACTCAGGACTTGCATAATTAAGCTACAAGTGTGACGAGTCTTTGAACAGTATACGGTTTAATAAAATCACAAACCTAAGCAAAGATAATGATTTTCAGATGCTTATGCAAATCTTAAAAAGCACATAAAGGTTGCTAATAGTTATTTAATTCGATTTTAAGACCTATCGTTGCTTGCAGCTTCATTTACAGACAAAGATAAACTCCAAAAGCTAAATTTCAAGCTTGTTGCCGTTAGTTACGTCTGTTTCTTCACTGTTATGTTGGAGGTAAGTTTAGTCAGTGGTGCAGGAGCTCTATTACAGTACGTCTATGTTTGAACCTAATTACTCATTATCCTAATATTGATAAGTACTTCCTGGTTCTATAATTGACATGTTTTATTAAGAGACACTTACCCTGACACTGGTATCCCTGCTTCCCCAGGACGCCCCTGTGACACAAAACAAGAACCATTAACATCAGATGTTTAACATGCTGAAGTCAAAAACATGAAGGAATTAGGAATAAACAAGAACAATAATTCAAAGCCATTATAGCAATTATTAGACTAAAATGAAGGACAGTGTGAGAAGAACATTGCTTAAATTATACCGAGAAATAATTAACTTTGTTCTGTTTTTGATTCTAAAACACTCAAAAGCAATTAGCATGCCACGTCTTTCTTACACTGTACAGAACATATTTAGCAATGGATTCAGCCTCTTTCCTAAAAATCTCTGCAGACTCTAAGAGAATCCTCAGGGACCACAAAGGCTGAGAATGATTGTGTTAGGCCTGCAATCCCTAATCACATTTTTCAATTCATTGTGCTATAATTCTTAAAAGAACAATATGAGTTTGGTACTGAGCTAAAAGATGTGGTGAATTCACATCTATTTTGTTCAGAAAAAGAAAAGGAATCTTATGGGATGTACCACCGGAACCAGGGCTGTTCATGGTTAACTGATTAGCTGGTTAACCATAACTAATGGCTTAACCGAGTGTGATTTTTTTGCTCGGTTAACTGACACAAATATACAATTACTCCAGCAGAGGCACTAACTGCTCTAGTGTGTCAGAATGAAAAAAAAAGATGGCTAAAACTCCAAAACACTGTTTATCTCATAAGGATTGAGCAAACTTGCCAGACACTGCAGTGTTTATGGACAATTATCAATCATGCATGGATTTATTCAATTTTATGCTGGAGAAGAAAACAGTGAATTAGTCAACTTTTGCATGGAAAACTCAATGTTTTACCTATTCAAGTAAGGTAAGCAGCTAACGTTAACAGCAATTTTAAAACATGACTCTTATTTATTTATTATTACGCACTTGAACAATGCATTAGGAGGATTTTATTCAGTGGTGTTGTGCACAGTTCAAAGGCCTGTCCCTGTTTAGCTGCTGTGTTCACTTTCATCCATGTGCTTAATTATAACACATTAACACACAACAAAAATAAAATGTAGTGCGTTAACGCAAGCGGTTAATCGATTATTAATTGTGAAGGGCTCCAACAAACAGGTAAAGAAAATTTTGAAAAGGTGCATCCCTAACTAGAAATCCTACGAATGGCTTGTGCGAGCTGGGCTGAAGGATAGCACAGAGACAATGATTTTGGCTGCACAGGAGCAGGCCTTGAGCACCAGAGCCATAGAAGCCCAGATCTACAACACCAGACAAGACCCAATGTGTAGGTCCCTGAGACGGTCATGGTCACATAACTGCAAGGTGTAAGATGCTGGCAGGGAAAGCGCACATGGAACGCCACAACCAACAAAACAGAAACATCTTTGCTGAGTATGGACTGGAAACCCCAAAAAGTCAACATTTTTAACCTTGTTTGTAAGACCCTGACACTACTGTGAATAAGCGTCTACATAATGTTTGTAACCAGCGTGTGTCCTCACCAGATGAAGTCGCGGCAGTGGGAGCAGTAGGTGGGCTGCCGCAGGTATGTGGCCATGAACTTGTGCCCGTTGACCTGGTGCACTCTCCTGCGCACTGCGCCCTGCCGTCTGCGCGGGCCGATCCGCTCACGAAACACTCGCTCCTCATTGTCATTGGTCCCTGAGGCTGTGGAAGCAAACAGAAGAGACGATTTATAATAACAGACATTTATAAACGTGTTTAGTAACAGCACCTCTTGAAACATCGCCTAATCACATTTTTTAAAGTGCGTATTGGCAGGTTAGATCAGGGCTGGGCAATTATTTCGACTCAAGGGCCAAATTTAAACCCAGAATAGTGGTAAAAGATCGGACTGCCGACAATTCTAAAACAAATTCTCATTATTGCAAACAGATTTCTTCGCCAGAATATAGAAGACCAGTACAAATAAAATAGTTTTCAACTAAATCTTAAAACATTAGAAGTTTAATCTTGCTTCTTTTATGGCTTCAACTTTATTTTCGGAAAAAATTATGACTTTTTTTTCTCGTGTTCTTTTTTCTAGTAAAATCACAACTTTCTTAAGTTTCAACTTTATTTTATATAAATATTCGTTTAATCTCTTATCAATTGTGAATTTAATCTCGAAATGTAGCAAGTTTATTGTTGTAGCACAAGTTTTTTTTGTCTCTTAAACTTTGTCACGCATTTGTGTTATTCAAAAACATGCTAGGGCCTGATTGAAACAGGTCACGGACCTGCATTTGGTCCGTGGGCCGCAGTTTGCCCAGGTCTGGGTTAGACTATATTTTTTGGTGAAGATGATTATATTTAAGGTTTTGCCATTTTGATGAGGTTTATAATTGTCTTTTGTCCAGCAAACATGACATATGTAGATAATTTGAGGTAATGCCACAACTGTTACCTAGCAAAAACACTGTAAATATGGTAGAAAGTCTACATGAATTTCCAAACAATTTGACAAGTTGCGTTAAATTAACATTTAGTAAACTTGAGTGAAGTTTCTTTGCTTTTTGTTTATGTATTCTGCTTCATAACTGTAATAGTTTCTTGTATTTTTATTTGTCAGTTTCTTCATAATTTGCATTCTAACTGCTGTAAAACTATAATAAATATTTAACACTGATCACACCAAAACTGTGTGGATTTTGGCCCATAGTTAAAATGTGGTTGCTAGGTAACAGTTGCAAATTTACTTCTACTTTACATATTCTCATTTACTCAACGAAAGGCAATTATAAACCTCATTAATTAGCCAAATCAGGTAAAAACAAGTAAAAATGTTTAGTAAAATCTTAAATATAATCATGTTCACTGTCTGACTGAAAAATAACGTCTAACCTGTACAGCCCCATTAAACACAAAATCGATCTAAAACAGCTTACAAACCATAAACAGGTCTATTTAACAGCAGATGTGACAAACAGAGCTAAGTCCACAAATGTTACCTAGCAACCATATTCACATAAACATCCATATAAAATACACAATAGTTATGAAGTCAAAAATCAAAAGTTGCAGACCGAAATAATGAATAAAGACGAGCTACGATTGATATTAACTGTCTCGTATTTCAGAGTTTCTGTAGCAGAGTGAGACCTCCTGTTGCAGCATTTAAACAAGTAACAGCAGAAGAGCTCCACCATAAACAGGACCTTATTTTTGTATTTGCTTTTAAAGATACTTCTACTGTAGAAGGGCTAGGCAATGTTGACAAACATGTATATCTACATTTACATGGAGTATCCCAATAACAATATTCAGACAATATTATGTCAATCCAAATAAATAAATAATAAATAGATACCATCTAAAAAGTCATCTTACATATTTTTAATCTGTTGTTCCAAGCAGTCTCACAAGAAAGCGTACATTTACCACGACACAAAAACAGGTATTATGAGCACAATTTCAGGCCTTTTTTTCGTACTTACAGTACGACCAAAATTTGGACACACCTTCTCATTTTTTTATTTTCATGACTATGAACATTGTAGATTCACACTGAAGGCATCCAAACCATGAATTAACACATGTGGAAGTAAAGTACACAGCCAAAAAGTGAAACAACTGAAATAGTATACTAGTCTCAAGAACACCATTTTGATTACTGCTGCTCACTCT
Source organism: Mugilogobius chulae (assembly GCA_038363315.1). Lineage (NCBI taxonomy): Eukaryota > Metazoa > Chordata > Actinopteri > Gobiiformes > Gobiidae > Mugilogobius > Mugilogobius chulae. The sequence goes on along the minus strand of CM076401.1, from coordinate 20,360,027 downwards.
TGGCATTCTCTTGATGAGCTTCAAGAGGTAGTCACCTGAAATGCTCTTCCAACAGTCTTGAAGGAGTTCCAGAGATGCTTAGCACTTGTTGGCCTTTTGCCTTCATCTGCGGTCCAGCTCACCCAAACCATCTGGATTGGGTTCAGGTCTGTGACTGTGGAGGCCAGCTCATCTGGCGCAACACACCTTCGCTCTCCTTCTGGTCATTCATGGTGTTATATCTTCAGTTTGAATCTACAATGTTCATAATCATGAAAATAAAGAAGACTCTTTGAATGAGAAAGTGTGTCCAAACTTTTGGTCTGTACTGTAGGTTACGCCGTACATTGAGCACGATATGAAAAAGAGTAAAATGACACAAGATTTCACAGCCTAAATATGACACGAGTTTTGGTTGAAGCCACGTGGGGACGTTTTCTTCATGTGAAACGGGTAAGTTTAGGCATCAAGTTACTAAAAATGGGTAAAATTTAGGGCTGGAGCTTGGGGCAATATACACCTTACACCACCATGGAAATGAACTGACACTGCAACGCTTGTCAAATTTACGCAAAAAAACGTAAACTTTTACACTGCTGTAATCCTGTAATGTCATGGGCTTGTTGTTCTCAATTAGTGACTAAGCCCATTAAGTTTTGCAGATTTTAAATGTGTAATTTTATTGTTGTAAAGCGTCTATGTGACTATTTCGAACCATACATGCTTTACTATGAACCTGAATATTTAGAAAAATCACAATTAAACACAGACAAATGGGCGGATAATCAGCTGCAGGACAATACAAGATTACTCACACATGCAGGAATCAATCTTATTATTAATTTGACAAACATTTCACATCTCACATCATTAAACCTCAATTAATAATTACGAAGACACGATTATTAACACATAACATTGTCCAATTTTATCACCAGGACGTGCCAATTTTATTTTTTGTCAATACAGTGCCTCCACGCTTCAAAGCAGGCCTGTATCTGGATGTTTCCTACACAAAAGCACACGTCTCTTAAGTCTCCTCCTTCCTTCCTCCCTCCTTCCTTCCTTCTTTCTTTCTAGCAGCAGTAGCGGTGCCATACGTGGGGTTATTTTATACCTGTGAGTGGGCACTAAACGCAGGCCGACATATTCAATCCCTCCTCCTGCCTCATCACCAGCTCCAGGAGCGAGAGAATCTGCTACAAAGAGCCAGAGAACCACCTCCGCTCGGCCCACGCACTCCAAGACTTCCTCTCTGCATTAGCCCTGCCTGCCTCCTTCCCTTCTCTCTCTCTCTCGCTCTTTCTCCTCTTATCATACTCTCTCTCATGTCTTCAAGTCTTCTTTATCTTCTCCTTCAGCCTGATCTCTTTTCTTTCTCTCCACAATTCTTCCTCAATTACTGTTTCTCCTTGTCTCCTCGTCTTTCTCCTCTTCTTGTTCTTTTACTTTGCCTTCATTCCTTCTCTCCCTCTCTCTCTGATTCTTCCTCAATTGCTCCTTTTATTTTACCTTGCATCCTTCTTTCTTCTCTTCTCTCTCTCTCTCTCCTCTAAATTTCCTCTTCTCTCCTCTTGCTCAATTGTTTCTTTGCCTTCCTTCCTTCTCTTCTCTCTCTCTCTCAATTGTCTAATCACTGTCTTTCCCCTTCTTTTACCCTTTTAGTCTCTTCTCCTTTCTTTTACCTTGCCTTCTTTCCTTCTCTCTCTATCATCATCGTACTCTCTCACTTATTCTCTTCTCTACTTCTTCATTCTCACATCTTTTCTTCTCTCTGCACAATTCTTCCTCAACTAAGTCATCCCGTCTGCTCATCCCTTCTTTCCCTTCCCTCTCTCTTTCTCTTCTCATCGTACTCTCCCTCACTTGAAGTCTTCTTTCTCTTCTCCTTCAATCTCACATCTTTCTTCTCTCTTTCCAGTTCAGTCTCTCAGTCTTCCCCTTGTCTCCTCATCTTTCTCCTCTTCTTGTTCTTTACCTTGTCTCTTTCCTCTCTCTCCAAAATCATCCTCAATCACTAGTCTTTCCCCTTGACTTCTCATCTCTTCTTCTCCTTTTATTTTACCTTGTCTGCCTTCTTTTCTTCTCCTCTCTCTCTCTCTCTCTCTCTCTCTCTCCTATCTCCCATCGTACTCTCTCTCATTGTATGTCTTCTTACTTCATTCTCACATCTTTTCTCTCTCTCTTTGCCACAATTCTACCCTCAAATAAGTCTTCCCCGTCTGCTCATGCCATCTTCCTTCCTTCCTTCCTTCTCTCTCTCTCTTCTTTATCTCTCTCATTTCATGTCTTCTTTCATCTTCTCCTTCATTCTCACATCTTCTCTCTCTCTCTCCAAAATTCGTCCTCAATCACTAGTCTTTCCCTTGACTTCACATCTCTTTCTTCTCCTTTTATTTACCTTGCTGCCTCTTTCTTCTCCTCTCTCTCTCTCTCTTCCCATCGTACTCTCTCTCATTGTATGTATTTTTTTCTCTACTTCATTCTCACATCTTTTCTCTCTCTCTTTGCACAATTCTTCCTCAAATAAGTCTTCCCCGTCTGCTCATGCCATCTTCCTTCCTTCCTTCTCTCTCTCTCTCTCTTCTTATCATCCTCTCTCATTTCATGTCTTCTTTCTCTTCTCCTTGATTCTCACATCTTCTCTCTCTCCACAATTCTTCCTCAATTTCCACTTCTTTCTCTTCCAGTTCTTTCACCTTGCCTTGTTCGTTCTTCTCTTCTCTCTCTCTCTCTCTCTCTCTCTCTTCTCTCTCTCCTCATCATGCTCTCTCTCATTTTATGTCCTCTTTTCTCTTCTCCTTCACTCTCACATCTTTCCTCTCTCTCTCTCTCTCTCCACAATTCGTCCTCATCACTAGTCTTTCCCCTTGGACTCCTAATCTCTTTCCTTCCTTTTTATTATTTACCTTGCTGCCTTCCTCTTTTTTTCTCCTCTCTCTCTCTCTCTCTTCCAATTCTTCCTCGATTACTGTCTTTACCCTTGTCTCCTCATACTGGCCTCCCTCTTTCCTTCTGTTCTTGCCTCTCTCTCTCTCTTTCATCTTAGTTTCTTTTTCCAACCCTACATTTTGATCTTCTCTTTCTCCTCCTTCTTTATTTGTTCTTTCTTCTTCTCCCATCCTCTCTCTTTCTTTTCAATCTCATACTCTCTCTCTCTCTCTCTCTCATTTCACGTCTTTGTTGTCTCACTCTCCAACAATCTTTCGCTACTTTCTCTTCTTCTTCTTCATTCTCACACCTTTTCTCTCTTTCCAGTTCTTGTCTTTCCCTGGTCTCCTCATCTCTCTTTCTCCTCCTCCTTTTGTTGTTTTATCTTGCCTCCTTCTCTTTTCTCTTGTTTCTTGTCTTTCTCTCTCTATGTAAGTTTCATCTCTTTCTTCTTCTCAAACATTTTGATTTCTCCTCTCTCCCCCCGCTTCTTCCTTTTCCCTTCACTCTCACTTTCTTATCTCTTCTCTCCTCTCTCTCTCTCACTTTTCTAATCACATTATTCTGTATCTTTCCTCTCCTCCTTGTCACTTTCTCTTGCCTCTCTCTTTATTCTAATTTAATTTCTCTGTCTCTTATTTCTCCATCCTCAGCTCTCTTCTCTCTTTCTTTCTCACTCTTTGTAGTTTACTTTCTTTCTCCTGTTTCTCTATCCTTTCTTTGTACCCTAACAGAGCTAAACAGGAAGTGCACTGCCAAGAAAAGTGGCGGGGCAGAATAAGTGAATACCCAGCTCTACTACAAGACACTCACATTGGAGGTTATGTCAGCAAATGCTTCTATTTTACAATATTTAAAGTATTGTAGTGCTTGCATCTCTAACAAACATAACCGGGGACAGTATTTGTGGACGTTTGTGGTAAATTACTGGCGCGTGTGTGTGGTTACATGTGAGGACGTCCCGGAGCAGAGAGGAGGGAGCGTGTGATGGGAAACAGGCGAAGCTGCTAAACAGGCCATTACTGAGATCACTTTGTTTTACATAATACATCATCCATCTGTCCCAGGCTCACCCACAACAGCAGCAGCAGCAGCAGCAGAGGACACGGCACACGGGACGAGGGACCAGAGGACAGGGGAAGAGAGAAGAGAGAGAGAGAGAGAGAGGAGAGAAGAGAGAGGGAGACAGGAGAGGGACAGAGGAGAGAGAGAGAGAGAGAGAGAGAGAGAGAGAGAGAGAAAGAGAGAGAGAGAGGGGAGAGAGAGAGAGGGAGAGAGGAGGTGGGGGAGGAGAGAGAGAGAGAGGAGAAGAGAAGAGAGAGAGGAGAGAGAGAGATGAGAGAGGAGGAGGGAAAGAGGAGAGAGAGAAGAGGGAGAGAGAGGAGAGTGAGGAGAAAGAGAGAGAGAGAGAGAAGAGAGAGAGAGAGAGGGAGGAGAAAGAGGAGAGAGAGAGAGGGAAGAAAGAGGGAGAGAGAAAGAGAAAAAGAGAGAGAGGAGAGATGGAGAGAGGAAGAGAGAAGAGAGAAGAGAGAAGGAGGGGGAGAGGAGAAGAGGGAGAGAGAGAGGAGGGAGAGAAGAGGAGAGAAGAGAGAGAGGGGACGGAGAGAGAGAGTGAGGCGGAGGAGGGAAAGAGGGAGATAGAAGAAAAGAAGAAAGAAGAGAGCGAGAGAAAGAGAAACGTTAGAGAGAGGAAAAAGGAGAGCGAGGGGAGAAAGAGAGAGAGAGAGAAAGAAAGAAAGAAAGAGAGACAGAGAGAGAGGATTGTATCCCCAGTTTTACAGTTGTAAATCATGAAGAAATTGATCCGTTGAAAATTACAGTAATTGAGTCATTGAGTTCTAAAACTGCTTCTGTCCACGTGTCGTCAAAAAGCACCAAATGCAAAGACAGTATACACACAACTGACAGCTTCCTGAGAGTTTAAACCATTATATAACAACATTTTTAATTTTGACACAGGCAGAACATGCAAACTCCACCCAGAGAGATCGTGAGATGTTGACTTGTCTCACCCAAAAGTTGAACCCACAATCCCTTTTTTTGGAAGCCAGAGCTCTAATCACTTTACTACTGTGCACCCTCATAAACAATATACTTATTGCATTTTCTTCAAAACATATATATATTTTGTGTAAACCGGTCCACCCCTCCTGAGCGCTGACTTTTATACTGACAGAATAAGCTCATTACTTCATGTATCGACAGGTGTGAGTGTTCTACCTGTGTGTCCTGAATCAGAAACACCTCCTCTCTTTCACTGACATGCATTATCTCTCTCTCTCTTTTCTTCAGCTCTCAAAGTATCCACAACTCTCTCTCTCCACTTCTTTTCCTCCTTCTTGCTCTGCCTATCGACCACACACTTTTATTCCTGCACCTTCTTCTCTCACGTCACTTGAACATTTCTTGAAAGGTAAAGAGAAAAGCACATGGTTGTGTTTAGGACTGACAGTTCAAACACACTTCCTGGTCACGTGACTTCAATCCCCAGATCATTCTTTTACTATTATAGAGTCTGTGAAGTCCTGATGACAACTGCGACCATCTAAACATGACTAGGATTTATTTCTAAGCCTCGTCATGCTTAGTCAGTTAACTATGAAAAAGCACCTTAAAATCCTGCATAAAGTAGATTAAAAAGGAACAATCATGCAGTGAAGTTTCAAACGATGATGGAGCAGTTTAAGTTGTTATAATTACAGACGTCATGTGAGTTTCTAGTCCTGTGCAAATCGTCTATGTCTGTAAAAATGTGAGTAAAGTTTTCTTTGACTTTCACCTCCTGTAATTCACCAAACTCAAAGCCAGAGTTGCCAAGTCCGGCTTCTTTATAGCGACTATGGGCTTTTTTTTTTGGAAAGTCGCTTGTGAATATTGACAGCCGCACTTTGACATCATAAACAAGAGGATTTTACCAGTTTTTCCTAATTTGATTCAAGAAAATGTACTCACTAATGACAGAAATATAGACTTTTAGCATATGTTCACGCTTTAAATCCTTTATTAATGATCAAAACGTATATGGAGTGCAGCGCCTGTGAAGTAAATCATTCAAAATTTTGCGTTTGACCTACTTTTAATGAACCACTGCACTTTTAATAAGACATTAAACATTCATGTTAAGTTTAAAGGCATCAAAATGTTTTTTTTTTTTTGTCTTCTTTATGAAGAATAAACCGTATGTGTATTTGTATATCCTGTGTTTATAGCACTTTATATTTAAAATGTTATTGATATATTATTAAGCTTCACCATAGTTTCTCTTATTTCATATTGTTGCTAGGCTTTTTTAATTAACATAAAGAAGCTTGGTGCTGACTGTAACAGACACATGCTGCTATATTATCAGATCCTTAAGTAAAAGTTGAATTCCCTGAAGCTCTTAATAGACTTTTTCATTACATTTAAGAGTCAAGGTTTTCAATTATCCTTTCGCGCTGGGACATGAGTTAGATTCTTCACTTATGCAGAGGAAGAAGTGGATAAAATAACTCTCAAGCTAAATATGTGCGCCTTTAAAACAGGCCAATACTACATATATTTATCTTATTGAGAGTATTTTTAATGCTGAAAGGTTATCAGAATTTTCAGATAAATTCTCAATCTTGCCAAACCCTCGCTGCACAGTTTAAATCAGCTCTTGTGTGGTGGACCAATCACAACGCAGGATTGTGGCTTGGACCAAACCCAAACCAAAGCCCATATAAAAGATTATTGTATGTTTCTAATTTTAACTTACTTTGGTGTGACAGTCCTTGTGGCAAATATTTATCATAGCTTCACAGCAGGTAAGTCACAAATTATGAAAAAACTGACAAAGTTGAAGAGTTGTGAAAGTGATTCCCTCCACATGTGTCGTCAAAAAGCACCAAAATGCAAAAAAATTTTACAAACAACTGACACAGTTTCCTGGGAGTGTATACAAATGTTTAGCAAAATTAAGTGTTACTAGGTTTTACATCAGAACTTTTCAGAATTTTGGACCATATGCCGTGTTCATCTGGTTCTCGGGAAAATGTTTTTCCAAGTTGAATGTTAGAACTGGTCGAAACAACTGCTCTGAAACTTATAACGATATATAAAAATATATATTGACCCTATTTTGTCCCGCCTACTTTTCTAGGACATGCACTTCCTGTTTAGCTGCATGTAGCCTGTAGATTTCAGTCGATGGGTTTATTTTAACTGTCATTATATTTAATTAAAATTGCCCCACAAGACAGACAAACAAACACGTTAGCTACCTTAACAGAGCTAAACAGGAAGTGCATTTCCAAGCCAAGTGGGCGGGACAAAATAGGGTCAATATATCTTTTGAATTTTAGTGGGTGTAATTGACAGATGAATTAGCCAATCAGAGACTTGTATCATCTCTTGTATTAAAACCAATGAGCGATAAAAAAAAAATACATGGAAAATACGGAAACGTTTTCATGTAGAACTGAAAAACCGGCGGATTTCTGCAGAATCAATGAGCGAAGCAAAAAATGACTTTAATGTGAGGTGAGTGAAGTTAGATTTTGGTCTAAATGACAGACGACCAATCAGCTCCTTTGTTTCTGCTGCGTCACACAAATAAACTAATCTGATTGGACAGTACGATGTGGAGTTGATCTGAAACGCAGGCGGATGGATTTTGCTGAAGTGTCGGCTCTGGAAAAATTATACATTATTCACTATATCTCTTGTTTCCAGCAGCAGGTAGTATAGTATTAGTAATAGTAACAGTAGTAGGAGAGTTGTTTTTGCATTAACATCAACAGTAGTATTTCACAAACAAGTCTCATCTAAAAGCAAATAAATATCCATAAAGTCAACAAGTCCAAGTCTGCAGATGGACAGATTAAACCCAGATTATTTCTTATTTAATTTCCTGAGACCGACAGATGCAGGAGAAGCGGAGAAGTCTTCCTGTTTCTGCCAGCACAGATTGCAGCACAAAAGAAAAAAAAAACTTGCTAAAAATACCACCTTTCTCTCTACTCGCTGCGTCGTCCGGTGTTAGCCTGTTAGCGGAGGCATTTATTAGCATGTGTGTACATACATTAGCCGGGCCTGAACCGTGCACAGGAAGTTCAAACATGGGCGGCGCGAGGGTCACGAGGTCGACCAATCGCGGCTCAGAGAAATGCCTGTTGACCTATTTTAAGCCCGACTCTCCTCGCTGCAGCAGGAGTCACGCAGGACCAGTCTATACATTCAAACGTGTATAATAATGTACTTTTAGCTTATTTAGCTAATCTAATTCATAAAAGGCTGTTTTCTGGACTTGAGTCACTATTTTGATGATTTGAGACTTGATAAAATATAGACTAAGACTTGGGACTTGACTTGATGTTTCTCCTACAAAAATGTAATTTTACATTGAAACTGTCCTTCCTCCCTCTCCTCTTTTTAATCCTGTTCTGCTTCCTTCTCCTCCTCTCTTAGTTTCTCTTTTCTATCAACTTTTTTCTCCTTCTCTCCTGCACCTTTTTCTCTTCATCCTTTTTCTCTTCTCCCCTCCTTGTCTCTACTCTTTCCTCCTCCTCCACTCTCTTCTTCCCTCCTCTCTCTCTCCCCCTTTTCTCTCTCTTAACTCCTCCAATTCCTTCCCCCTCCTCCTCTCCTCCTGTCGTCTCTTTCCTCCTCTCGCTCTTCCTCCTCCTTTTCCTACCTCCTCCCCTCTCCTCCTCTCTTTCTATCTCCTACTCTCCTCTTCCTCCTCATCTCCTCCTCTCTCTCTTCCTCCTCCTCTCTTTCTTCCTTTCCCTCTCCTCTCTATCCTCCTCTCTCTCTTCTTCCTCTCTCCACTCTCCTCTCTCCTCCTCCTCTCTTTCTTCTTCCTCCCCTCTCTCTCTTTCCCTCCTTTCCTTGTCTCTCTCTTCTTCCTCCTCTCCTTTCTCTCTCCTCCTCCTCTCCCTCTTCTCTCTCTCTCTTATTCCTCCTCTCTTCCTCTTCCCTCTTCTTCCTTTCCCTCTCCTCTCTCTTCTTCCTCTTCTCCCTCTCTTCTCTCTCTCTCCCTCTTCCTCCTCTTTCTCTCCCTTTTTCCTCTCTCTCTCCTCCTCCCCTCTCCTCTTCTCTTCCTCCTCTCCCTCTTCTCCTCTCTCTCTTCTTCCTCCTTTCCCTCTCCTCTCTCTCCCTCCCTCTACTCCTCTCCCTCTCTCTTCTCTCTCTCCTCCTCCTCTCTCTCTTCTTCCTCCTCACCCTCTCCTCCTCCTTTCTCTCTCCTCTTCTTCTCTCTCTCCTCCTCTCCCTCTTCTTCCTCACCTCTCTCTCTCTCTCTCTTCCTCTCTCTCTCTTCTCTTCTCTTCTTCCCTTCTCCACTGACCGATCTCTTGCCGTGAGAGAAGCTGTTGGCGTTTCTATTTTTATCCAGGTGTGAAGATCCGCAGGTGCAGGGAAACTCTCATATCAGAGTCTGAGTCCCACTTCACTTAAAGAGACACATCCAGGACAGACGCTGCACCACAAACTCACAGTGTTTACCTGCTTTTTAAGTCAGCTTGTTCTCTATAAACTTAAAAAAGTAAAGGTGCTATACCCGAGTTTTTACAACAAATTACTTAAAATTAATTCCTCTTAGCACATATCTGTTCAGGTGGAAATTAGTTTGCAATGCCCTGACTACGTCTAATAATGTCATTTTTGTTCACCAAAATCCATAAAGTTTGTCTGTTGTTGTGGCTAACTGCTGTTAGCATACCAACACATCTCACTTCTAACAGTTGTGGAAAAAGCTTAAAACTCAGAATGCATTAGGTAAGTGAGCAAAATGTGTAGGGAGTTTAAAATGAATTCTTTCAGCTTGTTTGCATTTTAAAGGAGGAAAAATCCGATATAGCACCTTTAAGTAAAAGTAAAGTTTTTCAAAATGATATTATTCAGGCAATCCACAAAGTTATTATTTATTTATTAATGTGTAACCAGGGGTGTCGGACTGGGGGGAAAGGAACTAGTTTCCCCAGGGCAGGAAAGGGCCCCATAAGTATACTGCTTTTTTTTAGTATACTTGTTTAATTGCTTATAAATCATTTTAATCATTGATATAATCACAAGCTAATCAGTGATTAGATCATATCCACAAACCCCTGAGCACAAAAGAAGAGGTTTTATGACCCAGACACAGCAATAACTACTCAAAAATGACACAGAAATGTTTTTTTTATAATGAGGAAGCTTTTTATTGGTGTAGGATATTTATTTATTTATTAACCTTAATATAATAATTAAAACCAAGCTGAAATTTTTCTCTTTCCTCTTCTTTTGTCCTTTCTTTTAATTATTCCTCTTATTGTTTTCCATTTTTATTCTTTCTATTTTACATTCTAATTTACTTATTCATCTTCTTCACCTTAATCTTCCTTCTATTTCTTTTTCTATTTTATTTGTATTATTTTTCTTCTTTTACTCTGACCTTTTTTCTTATTTTTATTTCCTTTTTTATTATCTTGTTCTTTTTTCTTTACTTCTCATTTATCTTATTTTCCTTTTTATTTTTCTACTATTCTTCATTTACTTTTTCTTACTCTTATTATTGCTTCTTTCCTTATTGTTTATATATTGTTATGTGTGTGTTTATAATTGTTTGTCACGTCGGTCTGTCTTATGTTTTTCCTGTCTTATGATAAAAAACTCGATGTCAATCCTCCTGAAGAAAAAAAAAAAATGTTCTGAGGCAACATTTCTTTAGTGTCATATTGGTTAAGATTTCACTGGACTTCGCGATTTAAACAAGCTGCCGCTCTGTATAATAAATTGGCAAATGATGTAGGCCCTATGTAAATAAATAAAATACATGTTTATGTATTAGGGGGCCCATCAACAAAGTTTGTACCTGGGGCCCAGAATTTGATGCTACGCCCCTGTTTGTAACCTAAATCTTGATAAAGTTTGCTTGTCTAAATACTTGATATTGTAACCTAGTTTGTCCATTCATTTTTATAATCTGTTTATACAATCTTCTCTAAACCGTGTTGTTTTACGGCTGTCCTGATTCAAATGAACTGAATCCTGCTCCAGCTGTTTAATGACACTATATGTAACCAGACTCTATTTTAAACTGTATCTGCGATGTGTCTCGTCTGTGAGCTCAGGATCGTTCCAGGAAACAGGGATTACACGCACACTCAGGTCAGCTCAGGGTCGCACTGGTTTGAACAGGAACTACAGGGTTAAAGTGGAGAATATATACAACAATTAATGTAGTTAATATGGGGATTTGTGTTATTTGACACAATACATTTCCTGGACTTAAGTTTTAGAAAATTGCTAAATAAATGAAAATGATTGAATATAACAAATAATGACTGAATTAATTAACTAGATCGAGTTCTCAAACTTACACTGGCAACCCAAAAATACTTGCCTAAGCAGCACCCTCAAACATGTACTTTAATGTATGAGGATTTTCAAATTGTTTTGTATCTTTTAACATTTATTTGTAACAGCCAACTATGCAAAAAAAAATTAAAAAATAAAATGGGACATGGGGCCATACCTAAAATAGTACTACTCGTCCAGCTTGAACCTGCAAGGCACCCTCTTCTAATAACTCATTGAGTACATGAGGTTGAATTTACACTTTAAATAGGCTGTGCTTTTAACTTTCTGTATTTGTATTTTCAACTCTAAAACTAATGAGGCTTGTAAACACTTTATCACAAAAATAGTGTTTTTTGTAGGTCTAATTTAGAAGGGTGCACAGGAACATTTTACTAAATCAAATCCAATTTTCCGAATAATTTACAGTTCTGGTATTTTTCAATGCTTTTTCTTATTACATGATGTAATTTATTATTATTGAAAAGGTAATGCATGTTGTAAAATAATTTTAAATCAAACGCTTTCAGGGGCCCCAATCTAGGTCCGCCCCTGTAACCCAGTTTCAGAAGCGTTCAGAAGCCTGTCCTGCGTGATCAGAGTAGAGAAAACGCTGCTGTTCCACAAACTTTTATCAGGACAGGACTTCTGTTTTATGAAATATTCTTGCAAATGTAAAAACTCCAAAGATCACTTTGACGATTTCCGCATTGAGCCGCTACGCGCCACAGGGAGTTTCTATTCTTGTATGTTTTATTTCACTATATGTTTCTGACCTTTTCTCCGCAGAAATTAAGCATCAATTAGGCTCGGGACCGTGACATCATACAGCTGTAGAATGTTCAGTTGGTCTAATGTTAAACCAATGGAGACTTTAAATAGCTAAATACTGAAAATAACGTTTATTAAATCACATTTTGACACTACAGAGTGATAGATACATTTACCAGTACTGACCCAGCAGTTGATTGGGCTGCTCCAAGGCTGTTTTGTTTACTTTTGTTAATCGTTTTGTCTAATGTATTCCTATGGAAGTTCTGCTAAACTGTCAACAAACATGGCGGATTTGCCATTATTTCCATGGTAACCACAGATGCTTCCCAAGCCTAATATGAAGCTCCAGTTTCGTAGAATATCGCTGGGTGTGGCAAACGCTTCTTGAAGACACAATCTTTTGCTAATGAGTTCTACAAGGCACAGACACACATAGCCACGCAGAAAGAAAGTTGTAGGAACGCAAAGAGTGCTCTGGGTGAACACAACTACTGATGTATAGCTTTGATTGAAATCTAACAGACTCAACAATTTCCCGCAGCACCCCTGGACTCATAATTTAGACAAGTTATCTTAAAGCAGGTTAGCTAAACACCTTTTATTCTCGTCATTTCTGCCAATATATCGGTCTATCTCTAATCCAGGCAAACCAATCCTGATCCGAATCAAAAGTGTATTATGAACGCAGTTTAAAAATTTTTGCTCCCAGTTCAATCAACAATGTCCCCCTAGGCCACACCTCCAAATATGATGCGTTGTCGACTGTACCACTCAAAAAAACACATTTTCAAACCATTACTAATAAAAGCTCAAAACAATACTACTATTACTATCTGCAATGTCCCACAGCATGGCATTTATTCAGTTACTGGTGACTGTTGGCCCAAAATCAGCAGTTTGTGTGTGTTTATTTGATTCTTTTACCTTCAGTGGACGATCCGGACAAGTCGATGACCACGTAGACTTTTCCTTCTGGTTCCAGGTCGATCTGCGGAGCACAAAACACTGAGATAAATACACAGACTTTATTGTGTTTGAACGCAGCGCAAACGGTGTCCTTCTTTGGCCAAAACAAAGCAGCAGCAACGCTCTGCAACTAATGTTTATCTCATCTCCGCAGCCACATTCATTACCAGCCTCTTAAACACACTATTATTAACTACTGAAGTCTGATTGTAGCGCCGTCCTACTTTAGAGCTGAATAAAAGTAACAGGCAGAGCTAAAGTAAGTCATCCTAACGAAAGCAGGTCTAAATGAGGACAGAAACACGACTGAATCAGGACAAAAACACGGCTACAACAGACTTAAACTCATCTTACATGTTGCCAATACACCAAGTATTTACTAAGGCTGAGATATATGCTTTTGTCATTATTCACTTTTTCTGAGCGAGGTAGAATAAGGTGAATACTACGATTCTGAGAAATGCAGCTGATACTCAATAACTTCAATACAACAAGAACAACAAGAAAAATCAGATTAATTTAGGACTATTTTATCAAAGCTACATTTGATAAAAGTTGGGTCGGGTAACATGTTCAATATGATACTAACTAAATTTACCACTGCAACTTTGCAAAATGAATGTAATTCTGACTAAGACAAAGCAAACATTAGGATACTATTTATATTGTTTTATGCAACAAATAGTGCAGTTCTCATTTTCTATGTCACAAGGAGTTTTTGCTCAGATAAAGTTCAAGTTTATTCACAAACTATTCAGAAAAAGTAATATTTTTTGTGATTTTTTTTAAAGTATCGATACTTGTTTAAATGATGTTGTTGTTGTTGTTAGCATTGTAGCTAACCGTTCCAAACAGCTCAGAATGCTTTAGGTAAGTGAACAAAACATTTAGACTGAAGTAGGAAGTTTAAAATTTATTATTTCGCAGCGTTTCTTGGCAAACCAGGAAAATCTGGAACATTTTTTAAGTCAGTTTCCAGTCATGGAAAAACATTATGGAATGAGAAAATGAGAAAAACAGCCAAATGTCATGGAAAATAAAATATTTTCCTGAAAATGTATTGAGACCTATTCAAAAAATGTATAATAGTGTGCAAACAAATGAACCAGATGTATGCGCACAGCTGACTATGTGTAAAATAGTTGAAATAATCTATTAAAAAATGCCTTTGTATAGTGTAAAACTGCTAAAAACAAACAAACATAGGATCCGTAAACACAGATTGCAAAAAGTTTCATCCAAAATATCATGGGGAAGGACCCCAGACCTGCCTCACATCTCTCCACCCCCAAACTTGAAATGTTTCCACAACCATTTGAACAGGAATTGTCATTTATCTGTTTTTCAATTGGCTGTTCTAATGTTTTAAGTGGAAACATATTTTTATAAAATAGGCTCAACGGTTAGTCTTTATTTAGTTCAACAGCCTGAGGTAAACAGTGTCAAAACCATGATTTATTTTAAGCCACTGGAAACCTGTAAAATGCACCAAAACTGACTTAATTTTTCAAAAGTCTCAGGGGGAAGGACCCCCAGACCCCCATGTCTTTCTCCCTGCACCACTGCTTAAATAATGTAATTGTGATGCTCAGGAACTAGGACAGGGCAATATGACCTAAAATTTTTATCACGGTATTAAAGAGAACATTTGCTGTAACAATATAGTTGACGATATACCTGTACTATAATGTTTATCATTGTTATAATTGTGTGTTTCAGGCGCTTTTAGTGACAGTGTAAGTTCCACCTTTCAAACACCATGTTTTACTTTTTTCATTGTTTGTGTTTTAGCCTCTACTGTCTGGGCATAGCTTACTTTTGTTCAAGGTTTTAGATAGATCAGAAATTGTAAAGATTTGCGAAGTCTGCATATTTATAGGAACTTTGGGCTTCTTTATTTGGAAAGTCGCCTATGAATTTTGACCGTCAAGGGTTGTGAATTTTAGCAGCTTTTCCAAGTTTGATCCACAAAAATATTTCCCCATGCTTTGCAAATTTCCCCTGTCTACTCTAAGTCATTATCAGATTTAGAGAGATCTGGCCATATACTGTGTTATACCTTTTGGGCAATGAGTGGGAACCCTAATTTCAATTTGTTTACATTTTTGAGGAAGCTAACATTGATTATAGCACTTTCGCTAAATACTGTTGCTGAACTACTATTAAAAATATTTAGGTATACATTCACCCAGCCCTTGTTTCATTGTCATAAATCATGTCATTAAACTGATATTTCTCCAATAATAGAATGAAAAGATCTTAATCACTTCCTTCACCAAATCTTCTGCCTTTTGCAACAACAACGTTAAAGTTTCAAATAGTTGTTTGTGGGCAGACGTGTGAAATCTGACGAGCTTATTTTTAGTCCTGCGAAGAGCTAATATTTCGGTCCAGTTTTTAAATGTTACACCAAACTTAGCCAGATTCTTTACTAAAGTTTGTCATTATGTCATATATGCTTTTACCTTTCTGTTTTACCTCATACTTTTTGTATTTAAGTCTTTCTTGTTCATCATCAATAAAAATAAACTAAAAACACCTTGAATTTGATGGTAAAAAGAAAATTGAATCTTTTGTCAAACCAACTATTCTGGGGTGAAATAGATTCACTCAAAATAATGATTAAATTGTTTTGTTTTTAGTCATAATGACATAACGACTGCTTTAACAACTGTGATGGTGTGAGTGAGAAGAGGGGAGAAAGTGTCAGGAAAGAGAGAGGGATTGAGAGAGAGAGAGAGAGAGAGAGAGAGAGAGAGAGAGACAGAAGAGTGAAAGTGTCAGGAAAGAGAGTGAGTGAGAGAGACAGAGAGAAAAGAGGGTTAAGGAGAGACAGTTAAAGAGAGGGGAAAAGTGAGAACGAGAAAGAGAACAGAGGAGAGAGAGAGAGACAGAGAGTTAGATACAGACAGAAAGCAATAAAAAGAAAGTAGAGAGTTAGAGAGAGAGAGAGAGGACACCGAGACAGTAAAGAGAGAGAAAATGAGAGTGAGAGAGAGACACTGGGAGAGAAAAGAAAGAGAGCGACAGAGACAGAAAAAGTTAGAGAAAGAAAGAACTAGAGAGAGAGAAAGAAGAGTGAGTTAGAGAGAACAGAAAGAAAAAAAGAGAGAGAGTTATAGACCCAGAGAGAGAGGACAAACAGACACGCAGACAGACAAAAGTGAGGAAGAGAGAGAGAAACAGAGAGACAGACAGAAAGAGAGGGTGAAAGAGAGAAAGTTACAGGGAAGAGAAAGAGAGTGAGAGAAAAAGGATTAAAAAGAGACAGACAGAGAGAGGGGAAAGTGAGAAAGAAAAGAATGACAGAGTTAGAGAAAGAAAGTAAGAACTATAAAGAGTGAGTTAGATAGCGACAGAAAGAGAGAGAAAGTGAGTGTGTGTGAGAGAGAAAGAGACAGAGAAAAAGAGAATGAGAGAGAGAGAGAGAGACAGAAAGAGGGCAGAAGAAAGAGAGGGAGAGAGAAAAGAGGAGACAAGAGAAAGGAAGGATTCAGAGAGACACAGAGAGAGAGAGAGAGAAAGGAGTTAGAGAGGAAAGAACAGAATATAGAGAGTGAAAGAGAGAGAGAGGGAGAGAGAGGAGAAAAAATAGAGAGTGAAAGAGAGTGTGAGGAGAGAGAGATAAAGCGAAGTGAGGAGAGATAAGAGAAAGAGAGAAAGTGAGAAAGAAGACAGACAGAGAGAGAGAGAGAGAGAAAGAGAGAGGGAAAGAAAGTGTGAGAGAGAGAGACAGCTTTAAATCCCGGTTAAGCCCTGGGACAGATCCGCTTATGCAACCCCTCACACTCAACACACACTCATGTAAACATCCATGCATCGAGCAGGAACAGGACAAACAGGAGGCCGCACTGTCCCGGGACGCTCTGCCTGTCCCCTCTGGCCTTCGTCCTGCCCCTCCTCATCCTCTGTCCCACCCTCCTGTCCCACTGCACAGACAGGTCAAAGTCACGGCCATCTGCTGCGAGGAGGTTTACGTCATTTCTTCAACGGGTTTGTGAGGTTTTAGTTAAATGGAGTAAATATAGGATGATTTTTTGGGGAATTTACATTGAGGGGAGTATATTTTTAAGTGTCTGCATCAAATATATCAAACAATATTTATCCCTGATCTATTCTTTATGAAGAAATAGTTGATATTTACATTATTTGATTTAAAAAGAGAATCACTCCACATTTGTCGTCAGAAAGAAACAAAATACTATTTACCACTGACAGTTTCTTGGGAGTTTAGACAAGCATTTAGCAAAATAAAAGTGTTGCAAGGTATTATAATTTGTCAGATAATACATTTGTGTCTTTTATGTCGATATTGGTCAATATAAACAAAATATCAGCATCTAATGCAGCGTTCAGACTGGACAGCATTGAAGAGTCCCATTTACATGTAACAATGTAAACCTGCATCTTGAGGCGGTGTGTATGTGTCTACTGCGTCTAAATTTGTTTGTTCGGGCGTCTGCTGGTGCCGTGTCTTGCAAAGTAGATACTTCCACCTGCAGTGGCGCTTTGGCACTTCATCAGGCGTCGCCAGCCCCGGTGATCAAAGATGGTGGGCGCTGTGTGTCAATGGCTTTAGCTCACTGGCGTTCATAGCCTCCATGGCCGCTAGCTTTAGCGTTTAGCTAGGTGCGCTACAGGCTATGGAACATGCAAGTTTGTTTCCCCAGGATTCTTAGTGCCAGGAGCGGGACGAGATCGAGCTGAATGAAGGCCAAAAGCTCACGCCTGATTGTTCTGACCAATCACAGTGGGAGTTACAGTGTGAGCAGCGGTAGCCGAAGCTAAAGCTTAAAAAGCCGTTTTGTGCAAAACTAAAACCTTTTGAACCGTAAAAAGTTTATGATGTGAAAATTGTAAGAATTGCCGCAAACTTGACTGTTCTTAAAGCTGTAGATGCTGTTTCTGCCGAACACGAGCTGGTTTGTGTTTGCATTGCGCTCTAGCCTGTAGAGTGGACCACTGGGGCGATTTACAACAGCTACAAGCACAATGTCCTGTCCAGATAATGGAATAGATCCATGGTGTCGACGCCTGAGTTGGGATCTGTTCACCTTTCAACCGTCGAAACCCCGCATCTATCAGATTCTGCTTTGCTCTCACATCAACAAGAAAGAAAGACTGTTCACTTATGTCTTTTGTTAACTTTTTTTAACGAAAGGTCGCTTGTTTGGGGGCTTTTTTCCAAAGGCCAAAAATGATAAAAATCTGATGAAATATAATGAATTCGCTGTAAGGCCCAACTCACACACCGCACATTACAAACCCACAGAAAAAAATATATATATTTCCAGTTTGGTTAAAATGTCTTTAAACCTGGATTTTAATCTTTATTTTTGCTATTTTATTTATTTATTTTCGTTAAGATGATTTTACTTGATGTACCTACATTATATGATTTGTTTTCTGGTTTATTTATTATAATGAATTTGTTCTTTTTTCAAGTCAAATTATTATGAAGTAAGACATTTTTACAAATGTAAGTCGAGTCAAATCTCTAGAAAAGAATCAGAAACAAGTCTTGAAGCTGCCACATTTCTATTATTAGTAGATTTAATCGAAACTAGAGATTAACTTTTGGCAGTGTGATTGTACTTTTTACTTTTTGTACTTAAGTAAATTTACACACGTTTACTTTTATACTTCTGCTCAAGTAAATCCGTTTCAGCAGGACTTTGACTTTTACCAGAGTCATCAAATTTCCAAATTGTGTGAAAATGACCCAATACTCCACGTACTGAACCTGTTAAACACTACGGAGCCCTGCAGGAACACAAACATTAAACAAACGTGGCTGGAGTAACCGTTGGACATGCAAACAAACGCTTTACATATTGAGATTGTTTATAGTGAGTCTGGAAAGCAGCACATTTAAATATATTTTAATACACAGTAACCAAAGTCCTGAACATGTAAATCCTGAAAACAGACAGAACGTGGGCTGGGAGGTCGTTTCATGTTACTATCATCACAAAAATCACATGACGGCTTTACTAGTGATTATTATAAACAGGAAGTTATTACATTTATGTACACTGTAAAAATATAAGGCAGTTTAACTTAAAAGGGCAAGTACATTTTATTGTCTTAAAGCTTTGTTGATTAAACTAGTGTGTGAGTTGTCTGTTTTTCTCTCTCTTTCATCCCCCCCTCTCCATCTCTTTCTCTTGCTATCCCCTTTCTCTTTTTCGTTTCTCCCATATCTCTCGTCCCGCTCTCACTCCGTTCTATCCCTCCTCTTCCCTCTGTCTGTTCATTCTCTCTTTCTTTTTCTTTCTCTCCTTCTCCATCCTTTTCTCTCTCGTCTCTCTGTCTCTTTCTTCTCTCTTTTTCTTTTTTTCCTCTCTCTCTTTCTCTCACTCCTCCTTCTCCTTTCTTCTCTCTCTCTCTTTTTCTTCTCTTCTCTTACTTCTCTCTCTCTTTTTCTCTTTCTCTCTCTCTCACCTTCCTCTCTGTCTTCTCACTCTTCCCTCCTTCTCTCTCTTTCACTCACTCTCACTACTTTTCTGTCTCTTCTCTCTTCTTTTTCTCTTTCTTTCCTTTCTTCTCTCTTCTCTCTCTCTCTTCTCTTCTCTCTCTTTTTTCTCTCTCTTCTTCTCTTCTCCTTCTTTCTTCTCTTTCTCTTCTTCCCTCTCTCTCTCTCTTTCTTCTCTCTCTCTTTCTTCTCTCTCTTCTTCCTTTCTTTCTCTTTCTCTCACTCCTTTCTCTCTCTCTTCTCTCTTTTTTCTCTCTTTCTTCTCTCTCTCTATTTCCCTCTTTCTTCTCTCTCTATTCTCTCTCTCTCTCTTTCTCTCTATCTTTCTTCTCTTCTTCTTTCCTCTCTCTTTCTTCTCTCTCCTCTCTCTTCTCTCTCCTCTCTCTCTGTCTCTCTCTTTCTTCTCTCTCCCTCTGTCTTTCTTCTCTCTCATTTTTTCTCTTGTCCTTCTCTTTCTCTTCTCTCTCTTTTCTCTCTCTCTCTCTCCCTCTCTCTCATAACTTAAAAGTCTTAAGTTGAAAATCTTTAACTCACATTGTCGATTTATATGAACATAAAGACTTAAGTTAATGTAACTTATTGTCTTTAGGTTTTACAGCGTGAAAGCCACAACATAACAACTTAATATGTCCAATATTATGAGACATTCTGGATCAACACAGTCAATTAATTTGTCTCGTTAATAATTTTATAGTTTGGATAATGCCATATTGATTTGAACACTTAGATTTGGAAAGATGCTCGCTCACTCGTGCTGCAGAGAGTCAAAGCCACTCGAGTGAGTTTAGTGTTGAAATCCCCGCTGTGTGTCTGAACTGTCTGCGTCCTAATTGAAGTAACAGGATTTCTCTCGTCACCTGCGTCGGTCTCGTGCTCACGTTTGCACTTGAACTCAACACGCTCTCCATAATCACTGAAAACAAAACAAACACCTGCAGCTCTAAACAGACATTACACAGACGCAAATTTGAACTGGATCGCTTCAAAATAATTAAAGATACTGTTTAAAGAAATTAGGACTAGGATATACAGATGCTTTGAAATTGCAGTTTTAATCGGCAAAATGTACAAATATAGTGGTTTTGTTAGTAAAAAAAAGCATATTTTCCTGATTATTTTATTTTAAACTTTTATTGAGAAAGTCATGACTATAATTAAGTTACATATGTCAAAATGCCCTTATGTTTTAATAAGAAAAGCAACTTCAGTTCTTACCTAGCATCAGTTGATGACGGGAATCGGCAGATTTGGTGGTTTGGTTGTGAAATAGCTTCTAGGGAAACGACTGTACAGTGTTCCCTTGCTCTATCGCGGTTCACTTTTCGGTGCGGAGAGGCTCTTTTAGAAAACTTTAGACAGTTTGGATCATGCAGGGGAAGCTGACTGACGCTCGGACGTTTCTCCAGTGAGGATTTGACTCTTTGAGCTCGTAGTTTACGGTGATGAGTTTGTTCACGCTGGAACCTCATTTGTGTAGTTCAGAGATGTGTTTGAGGAGCGTGTTGTGACTTTGCTAGAGTCCGGATGTGTTTTGTGGCTTCTGCGGTCGGCTGTGGAGCGCAGCAGGACGGGTAACGTGTCAAAATGACTCGCGCTATTGAATCTCGCGATGAATCATATGTTCAGCGCATTATTACCTGTACAAAAGACACTAAACATTATAACCAGGCAGGTTATCATCTGAAATTATAGGTAAAAAATGAAATGGTTTCGCCTTTCACGGGTTATTTTTGGAATGTAACCCCGCGATAAACAAGGGACCACTGTAAAACAATTTTAGATTAGACTGAGTCGCATTGGCAAGTATTTGGGTTTATAGCCTTTTTAAAATATAAAAACAATCTTTCATTTCAAAAAGTTTGAAAAGACACACACTCACACCCGGTATGCAGAAAGAGCCGCAGTTGATGGCCACAAACGTAGCAACAAGACGAGCCAGCGCTGTTGTCAGCTTACTACAAGAGTTTATCACTGTGTGGAAACAAAAGTTATGCTGCTAATTCAACATTTGGAAAAAAAATGTGTCTTTACGACTCATAAAATGCATCCTGTTATGCTGTTTTAATCAAAGAAGTTTCCCTAGCCAACTAGACAGACAGCATCTCTTTCTGTAGGTGACATGAGCAGCAGAGAAAGTTGATAATCCCTCTTTATGGGCAGAAATTTAGATGTGCAAGCATAGTTGCTGTTGTGAACAATTAAGCAACACTGTGATGGTGAATCTTTCCTACTTTTATTACAGTAATGTGGTGTTGGTGGGTTTGGTTGTGAAACAGCTTCTAAGGAAACGACTGTATAAGACGAAGATTAAATTGGGGAGCGCTGTTGAATGTCCAGGTGTATAAAAACAAGGCATTGCTCTTTGGAAGCAGTGGGTCAATTCCTGGTACAAAAATAGAGTTTTCTGCCAAAAGATGGTAAAATGCAGACTCAAAACCAAGGCACTCTGAAGGGTTAATGTTAAACAGCATTTATTATAATACATAGGCTATAAGACGTTTTGATTTGGATTTTGATCAACCTGAATATCTCAAAACTTTCTGTATTTAGCCAAATTAGAACTGGGCAAGAATCAGAAAATGTATACATAAGCACAACAGCGTAACGTAGAAGCCACAGAGAGAAATAGTTGCAGTGTTGAAAGTAATTAGCGTATTATCTCTCTTATTATATGTTTAGTGTTGTGCAGCTGTAGTTGTTGCATGACTTTGCATAAGCCTGTGGTCTTGTGAGAGCAGTTTGGGTTATAGACACTGATTAGATTGTGAAGATAATTGATAATTTTGTGAGGCTTTGTAAGCGCCATGCCTCGCTATATACTGTATATATAAGCTCCAAAATAACGCACAGGATGTTTGTGTGCAACAGAAATGTACTTTGTCGACTATAGCCCAAGACGTATACTGAAGAAAGAACAAGTGTGTTCTCGTTTTTTACATTGCTAAAATAATTTTGCCCAAATGAACAGCCGTATTTAGTTAACCACCATTTGTTTTTGTTTTTTTAATATAAATACACAACAGTCATGCAAATGTGTTGTGTGAGTGAAAAAAAAAAGATCACACAAAGACTGAGAGCAAACCTGAAAGACATCACAAGATTACAAACTCAAATGAATCATAAATAGATGTTTTAACTTGGATCTCACTAAGGCTGCAACAGGTTATAGATTAATCGCAACTAATCGATTATTGAATAAATTGTCAACTAATTTAGAATCGAATAGTCATTAGCTGGTCTGTTTAGGTTCCAAACATGCATGAAGTGAAAAAATTCATTTTATAACTCCAGTTGGGCAGCAATGACAAAGAAAACGTGCATTTACTGCTGAAAAAAAAAACATTTATACAGAGGGACTTTTTGTTTATCAACACGGGCGGTGCACGCACTTGATTTGCAGAAAGAGCCGCTTCTCACAGACACAAACGGTGGAAACAAGTCAAAAATGCTCCGTTGTCAGTTAACCACAAGAGTTTATCACTGTGTAAAAACAATAGTTAAGCTGCTAAATAGACATTTGTGAATGAAATTCAACCCTATGACCCTTAAAAGTTACATTCAGGTGAAAAAATGGCAATAAAAACACTGTCTCAAGCTTCAGGAGACAGACGTCTGTCAGACCGATTCAGACCTGATCCAAACAGCTGCTCTCGTCCTGTTTCGAAGTTTTATTCAAAGAATAAAAATTCTACATAAAGCATGCACAGTAGGGCAGAAAATTCTCTATATGTCAACTCTATATGTTGAGTAAATGTGACTAAAGTCGAGTGATTCTGAAAATTCTACAAATAAAATTTGCTAATAGAAGCATATCTTATGTGATTAAAATACAGTGGCTATTTTTGCTGTTTTCAAATGAGATAATAATACTCTTCTCTTTTTTAGAAAAAAAATATATAGGCTCTACATTTTTATGATTGTTCCATTATCTTTTTTTTTAAGCAAGTAAAAATCTTAATTCAGTCAACTACACAATCACGGTCCAATTTAATTTTAGGCTTGTCTGGATTGAAACTTGCAAAAATCTTGTGTCATGTGACTTTTCATTTCTAAACTAATCGATTGATCAATGGAAAGAATAATCGCCCAACTAATTCATTACTAAAATGATCGTCAGTTGCAGTCCTAGATCTCACATTGATTGAATAAACTATATATTATTCATCTTTTTGCCTGTGATAGGAAGCGATAGATTTTACTTCTACAAGTTAATGTAAGCAGCTAACTCTAGAAGAGCTTTATTCATGATCATAACCACACAACAGCGGCACATAAAGCAGATGATTTAGTGCTTTCATTCACTCGTGTTGTGCACAGTTCAAACACCTGCTCCAGTCTCTTTCATTCCCATAATGCACTGTGTTCCCAGCAAAAACAACAAAGCAAAGTGTCAGCTACATTCACTAACATCAATATCTTCATATATATATATTTTTTTTATTTGGATCTTTCGACAAATCAAACAGTGTTAAAACATGTTGTTCGCATTCTGGTTTTAAATGGCAGAGAATTAGCAAAAATCCTTAAAAAGAATCATACAATTGCAAATTATCACCTCATGGTCTTAATTAAAAGTTGTTGTTTTTTTTTTAACAACAAACATGATAAAATGGTCTAACATTCGGGACTTGACTTGGACTTGTCTCTCTTTGACTTGGACTTGTCTCTCTTGACTTGGGACTTGTCTCTCTTGACTTGGACTTGTCTCTCTTTGACTTGGGACTTGTCTCTCTTGACTTGGACTTGTCTCTCTTTGACTTGGGACTTGTCTCTCTATGACTTGGGACTTGTCTCTCTTTGACTTGGGACTTGTCTCTCTTTGACTTGGGACTTGTCTCTCTTTGACTTGGGACTTGTCTCTCTTTGACTTGGACTTGTCTCTCTTTGACTGGGACTTGTCTCTCTTTGACTTGACTTGTCTCTCTTTGACTTGGGACTTGTCTCTTTTTGACTTGGACTGTCTCTCTTTGACTTGGACTTGTCTCTCTTGACTTGGGACTTGTTCTCTTTGACTTGGGACTTGTCTCTTTTGACTGAGACTTGTCTCTTTTTGACTTGGGACTTGTCTCTTTTTGACTTGGACTTGTCTCTTTATTGGACTTGTCGGTGGCACTTTAAAAGACCACCACGTTACCTACCAGTTAATTACCGTGCCACTTACTAGTATCTAACAGTGACACTTATTAGTACTTACTCTAGTACTTGCAGTGGTACTTACACTTGTACCTAGGAGTTACTTGAGGGGTACTTGTACCAGCAGTTACTGGTACATAACACTGATAGTTAATGGTACTTACAGTGGTACTTATGGTGGTACCTAAGGTGGTACTTAGAGGGGCATTGTGTCAGCAGTTACTGGTACATAACATTGATAGTTACTGGTAGTGGTACTTATGGTGGGGTAATTGTGTCAGCAGTTACTGGTACTTACAGTGGCCATTGAAACAAATGTGTGTGCCACAAAGTATTAAACGTGGTAAGTGCTACAATATGTACTGCTAAGTGTAGGAATTGTACCAATATAAGTACCAATAAAAGTAATGGTAAGTGTACTAAAAGCCTATGTACTGCTCCAAGTACCACCCTAGGTACTACTGTAGGTACCACCATAAGTACAACTGTAAGTACCAGTAACTATCAGTGTTTTGTACCAGTAACTGCTGGTACAAGTACCCCTCAACGTACCACTGTAGGGACCGGAGTAAGTACCGCTATAAGTACCAAAGTAAGTACTACTAAGTGTCACTGTTAGATAAGTGACACGGTAATTAACTGGTAGGTAACGTGGTGGTCTTTTAAAGTGCTACCGACTTGTCTCTCTTTGACTTGGAACTTGACTTGGACTTGTCTCTCTTTGACTTGGGACATGACTTGGACTTGACCTGTTCATTTTCCAACCAACAATTGACCATTAAAACAGCTTGATTTCAGTAAAACCATGAGGACGTGTCCGTACACACACATGTCCGTAAAAAACATGCAGCCAAAACCACACCTGTCCCATGTAACGAGCGTATGGTGCTGAGACAAAAGCCTGTGGTCCGGCGCAGACCTCACATTGTCCCAATACTGTGGCCCTAACCTCGTCCCACACACCGGCCGGGAATCCTGTTAACACCACCAAACACAGCCCTCTCTCCCCGCACCTCTCCATCCACAGCGTTTAGGCTCCGTGACAACCGCCCACCGCCATCTGCCACCACCAGCTATTTGCACCGAGAGTGAGAGGGAGAGAGAGGGAGGAGGGGGAGAGAGAGAGAGAGAGGGAGAGAAGAGAGAAAGGGGGGAGAGGAGGGGGAGAAGGGAGGGAGAGAGAGAGAGGGAGATTTAGGAGGGGGAGAGAGAGGGAGAGGGGGGGGGTCAAAGGAGGGGAAAAAAGAGAGGGGGAAAGCGAGGGAGAGAGGGAGGGAGGGGAGGTGGAGAGGAGAGAGAGGGAAGGGGGGAGAGAGAGAGAGAAAGAGGGAGAGAGAGTCCGGGGGAAGAGAGAGAGAGAGAAGGAGGGGGAGAGAGACGGAGAAAGAGAAGAGGCAGAGAGAGAAAAGAGGTAGAGAGAGAGAGAAGAGAGAAAGAGAGAAAGGGGAGAGAGAAGGGAGGAGGAGAGAGAGAGAGGAGGAAGGGAGAGAGAGAGAGAGGGGGGTTGAGAGAAAAGAGCGAGAGGGAGAGATAGAGAACAGGAAAGGATAGAGGGAGGGAGAGAGAGGAAGAAAAGAGCGAGAGAGAGAAAGAGAGAGGGGGGGCAAAGGGAGAAGAGACTAGGGAGAAGACCACAACTACGGCGTAACTAAATAAAACCTTTTTAAAACCAGGTCAAAACTAAAGTAAGACGGCTTGACGAAATACAGTAATTGTGATTGATCATGACACCAGTATTTGATTTTTAAAGTATAACTAAGTAACATTTTAACTTGACTGTATGTCTATATGTGATGGCTGCATATTTTAGGCTAAAAAAATTATCGAGAATTTTTTTATAGCCCACTCTCTGAAGAAAACAAAGATATACAACGCCTTTTTTTTACGTCACTATGCTACAAAAAGCCAAAACGTAAAATAACTATGAATTTTGGTTAAAGTCACATGGCGACATTTTCTTTGGTTTTATGTTTTACATACTGATGTAAAAAAAGGCGTGAAAACGTACTCATCATACGGTTCGTTGTACATTTTCTTTGAAGGCTGTGTTGTCTTTTCTTTTTGTCAAGTCCTAATTTGAATGCTCAAGAAAAGTCTCACAGTGTAGTATGTATATAAACCATCATCAGCATCATCAGTTAGCAAATTGCAAAGGCCACAAAGTCCTATAAATATATAATCAACACAAAAATATGTGGCTAAACTGTTAATTCTATACGAAATCTGCCTTTAAAATATTGCATGTGATTCTTTTGTTAAGTCCTTTCAAGAAAGTTTTGGACAATTTGTATGCAATTTTATACGTTTTCTAGTCACATGTCAACAATATAAGCAGCATATTTGGGACTAGTAGTTTAAATTGTTACATGCTTTTATTGCCGGGCCACTTTTAATAATAATCAGACATCATCCAGTCTAGAATTCTGAATTGAAATTAAAATGCAAATACAAAAACTGGTCAGAAACATCACAATTTAGATTCAAGGTAAAACATGTAGGGGTTCAAAACGGTCAAGTACAGCCACTTTCCAACAATAAAAAAAAAATGAGAAAAGCCCCATTCGGACAGGATTAGCAGCAGTTTGTCTGTCTGTCTGTTTGCACTCTGTGAAACTGAAGCTCCTGCAGAGAGAGAGAGAGAGGTGAAGGGTAAGAGAGAGAGAGGGGGGAGGAGGGCCCTGCTGAGTGAGTCGGCGTGAGAGTCATGCATCTTTAATGGAACATCACAGACTCCTAATAATGTAAGAGGAGACGGCAGTGTCCCACGAGCTCTGATTTCTGAGGCACAACGACGAGCACAGATCCAGTGACAGCTCTGCCTCGACACACGCTTTTTCCATCACATACAGACACTAGTAGTTCTATATTTTTGGGGATTGTCCATTGGTTAATCCACAATATTCTGTCTTTGTAGCTTTTCTACGACAACACACTTTCTCCTGTAAAAGTCGAAACACGTCTAGGAAAAAGCAGCTACAGCAGATAAACAGTTTTAATCAGGCGCCTTTCTGAAAAAAGTATTACACTGCAGACATTTCTTTTCATTAACTGACTTTTGTCCCATTCACACAGCATAACTCAGACGTCCTGTATGCAGTATTTTAAAGTGTACAGACATCCCGAAGTAAATATATTATATTCATTAACATTAAAGCACCAATGTTATACCTTCCCCCTCTCCCTTACTCTCCTCTTTCTCTCTCTATCTCTTTCCCTTATTCTACTCTCTCATCTTTCTCTCTCTCTCACTCTTTCTAGTCTCTTTCTCTCTCCTCTCTAACTTTTTACTCTTCTCTCTCCTCCCCATCTCTCTCCCTCTTTCTACTCTTTCTCTTCCTCTTACACTTTTTCTCTCCTCTTTCTCTCTTTCTACTTATTTTCCCTCTAACTCTTCCTCTTTTTTTCTCCTGTCTCTTCTCACTTTCTCCCTTTCTCCCTCCCCCTTTCTCTCTCCTCTCTTTGTCCCTGTTTCTACTCTTCTCTCTCCTCCCTCTTTCTCCTTCTTTCTACACTCTTTCTCTTCCCTCTCTCTCCCTCATTCTACTCTCTCTATCTCTCCCTTTTTTCTACTTCTCCCTCTTTTTACTCTCTTCCTCTCTCTCCTCGTTCTACTCTCTCTCTCGCCCCTTCTTCTCCCTCTTTCTCCTCCCTTCTCCCCTCTTTCTACTCTCTTTCTCTCTCTTCTTTCTCTTTTCTCTCCTCTCCTCTCTCCCTTCCTCCATTCTCTCTCTCTCCTTCTCATCTCTCCCTCTTTCTACACTCCCTCTCTCTCTCTCCTCTTCCCTTTCCTCTCTCTTTCTCCCGATTCTATTCTCTCTTACTTTCTACTCTCTTTCTCTCTCCTCTCTCTCTTTTTACTCTCTCTCTCTTTCTCTCCCTCTTCTCTCCTCTCTCTCTCTCTCTCTCTCCTTTATAACTTAAAACTTAGTTGAAAAAACCTTTGACACAAACATTTAAGTTAATTAAACTTATTGATCTTATGACTTTTACAGTGAAAGCCATTAAGTTTTTGTGAATTTACAGTGGAAAAACTGAATTTATTACTAAATTTATTCTAATCTGGTCAAAACCAAATGAACCAAAACGAGACACAAGCTTTGTTCTTTCTCCGGCCTCTTTCATCTAAAAGCTTGTGTTCTTGGAAAGCATTAGCGGCGTCCTTTAGTAATTCTATTTCACGTTTCTTTTGGCCTGAGTCTTTGTAAAACCGCGTTAGCTCAAGAAGTTTATTCCCTCCGTGCGTTTGTTTCAGCGCTTCAATAGATCGTTTAGTGTCAAAGCTTCTTGACAAAGTCGTCCTGTCAGTCTGATCAATGGAAAAGCTTAAAGGGAAACCAATACGCGAGCAGGTGTGCAAACAACTGTGAACGGCCAGACCTGATTAACCGGTGCTAATTAATAATTCAGTGATTAGCATGGCCGCGCAGACGTGCTGTGTAAAAGGTTTTCATTAGGCTTCATTAGGCGGCGGTAAAAAGGCATGACGGACGGCTTCAGGAGCAAACAGGAAACTGTAATTTATGGACAAGTACAGTCGGGATCTGAGAGAACATTCAATTATAGATTTCCATTTGTTTTAATGGAATCAGAGCCCAGCGACTAAAACAAACACGGACGTATCAATGTGTCCGTCTATTATTTTCTTTTGCTTTATCTGAAGACAATAAAGGTTGAACTACCCAAATGAGTATATACAGTAAGTTTGAGAATGCTAACACCAAATATGTTCTAAATGTACTAACGACAATTCATTTTTCTTCTGCTTTATCTGAAGACATGTCGACCTATAGAGGAAATAGGTTGAACTGCCCAAAAGTGCACAGAATGCTAAAAACAACTATGTTCTAAATGCAGATGTTTGGTCTCTTGCTGAAACTGATATTTGACACTAACGATCGTTAAATTTTCAGTGGCTTAATAATCTCTGAGGACAAACTCAAAGTGACAGAAGTTGGAAGGCCTCTCTTAAAAAAACAAATATCTGTTTTGTCAAAATCAAACAATATCGACAGACAACAAACTGATTTAACAAAGTATTTGAAATACAAAAAAGTTTTTTTTGACATTGGGATAATTATGATAACCTGGCAGATTTCCATAGTATCAGTTGTTTTTGGTTTTATTCCTATTGTAACACTAAAAAGAACAAACAGTGACCTGATTGGTCGGCCAATACTGGAGGGAAGCTATAGCTTTGTTTATTTTCTTTTTGCAACAGCGGTTTTCATAACTCCCAAAGATGCTCTATGCAATATTCAGTCACTTCACACTCGATAGTGGTGATTACTGTAGCCACAGCTGCCCTGGGGCAGACTGACAAAGGCGATGTCGCTATTTTGTGCCATCGGAAGCCCTCTAACCACCACCAACCATTCACACTCACACCAGATCCATCTGGATGAAGTGTCTTGCCTAAGGACACAACAACAATTTCTAGATGCCCAACTGTGGCAGCTGAGGTTCCAGTGGTTTCCATCTAAATACTGCCCAAGCTCAAGCTGTGGCCATACCCTGATCTCTGACGAGATGAGGCTTTGACAGGCTGGTATGGCCACAAAGATGATGTTCTCATCAGTCATTGACATGAAATGCCCTAAAACAGGGCTTTTAAATTTACCAATGGGCCACATTTTTCAATAGCCTATGGCCTGAGGGCGGACTACAAAAACTAAACTACAAATGCAGAGATATCATTATTTTAAAATCAACTTTTTTCATTGCAACAAATAAAAAATAAACGAACAATGCAGTGTCACATAAAAATAGGAATATATATATATATATATATATAATAATATATATATATATAATATATATATATATATAATATATATATATAATATATATAATATATATATAATATAATATATAATATATATTTGGATTACATCAGATGTAAACTACATTTTGAAGACAGGACCACAAAATCTGAGCAGAGACCAAACTAAAACTAAACCAGGACAATAAGGTCTTAACCATTTAAATGTTGTAATAGAATCTGGATCAAATGATGCATAGACTACTGGACAACAAAACCAGCCTATCAGGCAGTATGATCTGATCCATGGCCTGTATTTCATGCTGGGCCAAAACAAACTGCTTAGTGGGCCAAATTTGAATAGCCCTGCCCTAAAAGGACAAACTTAAGTTTTATTGTTATTGTCTTTTACACATACAATGACATCTTAGTATATATTAAAACTTAAAAAACTGAAATATATTAAGCTAATTTCTCTAATATTCTGCAGAAATGCACCAAGCCAGTCTGGATGATTTATGGACTTAAAAAAGTGAAGACGATCTCAGAGATCTACTTATGACATCACAGATCAGGGACATTAAAAACAGTGTTTTCTGAGGCTCAGATAAGAACACCATGTCATAACTTTAACTGTGTTTTTGATAAAGCAGCAATGCTAGATGATTAAAAACAAGTCTATTTACATGTCTGTTGAAGTGATCATATGCTTTTTTTAATTTGTAAAACATGAGATGCTGCGGTAAATGTTGTCAAGAGCATATGCTTAAAGAACAAAAACAACACAAATAATGCATCACGTTGATCCTTAAGTCTTCTTTTGTCCTGTGTGGTTTTCACTGTCTGCTCGTTCACGTTTCACCGGCGCCTGCTATCTGTCCTGAGCTGGCACCGGTCAAAAAAGTGTGTGGTGTGTGTGTGTGTGCGTGAACAGAGCATCTTAAGTCCGGCGTGTCCTACTTAATCAGCGGGTCACGGAGGGGGCGGGGCCTGTGGTCATGTGACTGCACAGACGTGACCTACCTGCTGCTGCTGCTGCTAAATTAGGATTAGCGCAGACACAATGGCTGAGTCGCCGAAAGAGAAAGTGTAGCAGGTGTAAGCACACAGTTTGGGGAATGTCAGGAAAACTTTTCATTATAGAGTGCCATATAAGAGAGGGCTGGTGATATGGCAAAAAATTAATAACACATTTTCTTGAAGCCAGATGAAGATTTAGATTTTATCACGATTCTTGTAAAATTTTCTTTGAGGTAAATAAAATTATCTGCTTTTCAGAAAGTTCCTTCTTCACTGTCAATGGCTAAAACCAGCTGTCTAATTCTTACCACTGTTGCCAATTTTCAGAGAAAACAAGCGATCAAGCCTTAAAAAATCCAACAACACCTATAAAAGTTGTAAGGCATTCTATACAATGTCTAGGCATTCTATAGAATTGTGTGTCTGAGCACATGGCCTTGACTTGTGGGTTCCCCAGGGTCAATCTTAGGACCCCTTCTGTTCAATCTTTACATGCTGTCATTAGGTCAGTTAATACGCAATAATAATATGGCTATCACAACTATGCAGACGACACTCAGTCTATGTGTCACTAACAGCAGGTGAGTATGGGCCAGTGGATTCACTCTGTCACTGCTTCCAACAGATCAGTGTGTGGATGCAAAACAACTTTTTCAGCTAAACTCAGACAAGACTGAAGTTATCATCTTTGGCTCAAACAAAGACGATAACCATAATAACACAATAACATCAGCAGCTTTTTACTATCTAAAACACTGCCAAAATCAAAGGTATAGTGTCAAAGCCTGACTTGGAGAGACTTATCCATGCATTTGTCTCCAGTAGATTTGACTACTGTAACGCCTGCTCACCGGCCTATCCAAACAGTGTTGCAGTACGAGATCCTGACCAGAACCAGGAAGTACGATCAATTAGTCCTGTACTTAGGTCTTACACTGGCTTCAGTGACTCAGAGAATAAACTTTAAAACAGCTCTGCTTGTGTTCAAGTCTCTCCATGGACTAGCACCAAAGTACATCTCTGACATGTTAGTGCCTTATGAACCATCTCGCACTCTGAAACCTCAGGGACCGGCCTCCTGCTGGTGCCCAGAGTCAGGACTAAACATGGGCCAGAGTCAGGACTAAACACGGACCAGAGTCAGGACTAAACGTGGACCAGAATCAGGACTAAACATGGGCCAGAGTCAGGACTAAACGTGGACCAGAGTCAGGACTAAACGTGGACCAGAATCAGGACTAAACACGGACCAGAGTCAGGACTAAACATGGACCAGAGTCAGGACTAAACATGGACCAGAGTCAGGACTAAACATGGACCAGAGTCAGGACTAAACATGGACCAGAGTCAGGAACTAAACATGGACCCGAGTCAAGACTAAACGTGGATCAGAGTCAGGACTGAACGTGGACCAGAGTCAGGACTAAACGTGGACCAGAGTCAGGACTAAACGTGGACCAGAATCAGGACTAAACATGGACCAGAATCAGGACTAAACGTGGACCAGAGTCAGGACTAAACTCATAAAGACTGTCCCATAAAATCTGCTATTTAAATATTCAACATTTCCACTCTTAACTGCTCTATTAATATGTAAACATTCTCACTTTTCCTTATCACAACCAAAACAGCCAAACCATCCTCACTTCCAGGTTACATCACAGTTTTTTGGAGAAGTTGTTTTCCGTACTACTATCCTCTGATTAAAACGCTCCATCTCCTCTGACCTTTTTTTCCAATACAACTAAAAGCCGGCCCATCAACATCTTAAAAGTCCGGCTAAATTAAAGTACATTTAATAGAGTGTTTAAGCCGAGGCAGATTCACTTTAAGCTTTTCAAGGACGCTGCTCATGATGTTTACATGTAGAACGTCTCACTGACCTTTTCTCCAGCGCACAAAACAGGACTGTGGTTTACACGCACAAGGTCAAATAAAAGATAATAAACAGCATGTCATTTTGGTAATTAGTTGCTGAGTATGCAAGGAACATAAATACAAACAGAACTGGGCAGTGGGCAATATATTATAATTTTAGTTTATGTCGTCAATGTTGTTTTCAAGATATGAAAAAAAAAATGAAAAATCCAAAATGAACCTAACTCTATGTACAATATTGTGTTCACATGAGATGCCAACATTCTTCAGACAAGTAATATTTAATACAGATGTCAAATTAATCTTGTTTAATTGCAGTTTTTTGGTGCAATGCAAAAAAATTAAAATAAAAAATAAAGAATGGATCTAGTCTAATGGAAATCATCACTTTGAAAATGTGTGAAAATACTTAAGCTGTCCCTATCCACTCACTACACAGTCCTGCCCTGTTCAGTGGACTGGTCAGTGACTCATTCATCTGGTCTTTCGGACACGAAGCGTACTAGTTTCTGAGGAAGGCTACAGGAAGCAGCTGGTAAAGAAGGGTAGGTAAAGAAATGCTCCTGTCTGAAAATTGTTGGAAACTTAAGATAAGAAGACAGAATGAATCTCTTCACAAGGACGAAGCGCACTACTTTCAGCTGACCGCGGGTCACGTGACTCTCCCCTTAAGTTAAAATAACGGTTGGCAAAAGTCAGATAAAAAAAAACCTTTTGTAATAAATACTGACCAAGTCCTTCTGACACGTGCATATTTATGGATGCCTAATCATAATAAAAGTCTGGTTCAACTTGGACAATACATTTAACCACAAACGGACTGGATATTTCAACATTTACAGTCCAAACTAAGGTAAGCAGCTAATATTAGCATCTTTATGGCTAACGGCAGTTCTTTGTTTATTCTACCAGCTCAACAGTGAGTTTAAGCAGCTCCTTCTGTACTTAAGTCGTGTTGTTTCTAGTTAAAGACCTGACGCTGTCTGCGTAGTTTTTCTGACGGACACCACTACAAAATGACATAACTACTATTAGTGCACTATATAAGTTAACCTGTTGCAAAGTGATGATTTAACAATAGAAAGTAGCCTACATTTTCAGTTTTCTTTTAAAACACTTTTTAATGGCCCTTTAAAGAAAACATAATTATATTTTTCATGACTGTAGTTGATAAAAAAAAAAAAAAAACTCTTGGTCAATTAAAAAGAGGGCGTGACAAAAACTCTGAAAAGATGCAAAAACAATAATTTATATGGAAAATGAGTAGGAATACAATGTTATTAGTGATTGTTCAATTTTTATACAATAACTGATTTACAAAGGGTTAGGGTTAGACCAGGGGTCGGCAACTCAAAATGCTCAAAGAGCCATTTTGGACCAAAAAAACAAAAACTGAATCTGTCTGGAGCCGCAAAAAATTAAAAGCCTTATAAAAGTCTTACAATGAATACAACACATGCTGTAAGTGTCTATATTAGCTTTAACAACCTGTTATCAAAATGTAACAAAATGAACATTCAAGATTAGAGTACTACAAGTTGCTCCAAAAAGTAAGTCGCACAAGCCAAAATACATATGTTAGGAGGGAAAAACACGTATAGATCGCACCGCGGACTACAAGTGGCACTTTTGGGAGGTAATTAATGCCATAATTCGACCCCACGAACAGACGCGGGACACGTTTGTCCATCCCGCTCCTGTTTAAGATTACACAGAGGCGAAGGGCTGTGCTGCGCTGATATGAAGTAAAACTACACGACGCAGATCAAAACATGACTAAACTCTGCATAAATCAGCTCTTGAAGTGTCACTAAATCATCTGCAACAAGTATTGTGTCCATTTGACGTTCAACAATGCGATGTAACTGGAGTGTAGCCTCTTACCTGACGCACAGTCCCACACATCTCTTTCCGCTAAATCCAGTTTATTTTCCACGAACTCCTCGTGTTATTTGTGTCTTCGTGCATTAAAAACAGTCCTTCATTCATTCTTTGGGTAACTTTTCCTCCGCGCTGCTTGTTGTTGATCTCGAGTCCTCATCGTCAATGAACAGCTAGCTTCCCCGCTTGTTACCTTCCTGGTTGCGATAAAACTTCCACTTTTGCAATGAAAGCAAATGATTTGGTCCAAAAACTGTTGAATCCGCTGTTCAGTCTCTCTCTTTTTCGCTTTTGGATCCATGGCCCGACGCACCTGGCGGTTTGTTTACAGCAGCGCGCGGACCTGAAAAAAGCACGTGTCGCCTAGCTATGACGTAAACCTTCGTTGACAGAAATGTTGAAATTAAATATTTATTCTACACGTTAATCAGCATCGGAAAACTTTAAGTGTTTGACATATTTTTCTTCCTAAACAAATTATATTAAAACAAAAAATATGTTCACACAATTTTCCACTTTTATATTTTTTGGACAAGCTCCAGGGAGCCACAAGGGGGGCGCCAAAGAGCCGCATGCGGCTCTAGAGCCGCGGGTTGCCGACCCCCGGGACTGATGAAGACTTTATCGACCAATCAATCGACCAAACGACTAATTGACTGATGTGATCTTGAGTTCATAAGAAACCCGTTCTGTCGCCTGGGCCCAGTGTACAACACGATTGCTATGGTAACGCTATAATGTGATGCTGCGTTCATGTAGAAATATGGTAAACACCAGTTGTCGAGTGAGAAACTGCACGTGAACGCCCCCTCAAGTTGTAATTACCACTGGAAAGCCGAGAAATCGTTCTGATGCCCGAGTTACAGAGATGAAAATAACCTTTGACCTCTCACCACGGCGGACAGCAGCAAAAGAAATGAGAAATTTAAAATGTTTCCACTTTTATATCTGCAAAACTGTGTGGCCGGATTCAAGTGCATTGTCTGTTTTTTACTAATCAATTATTGTAATAACAAACTAATTTAGAAATCGAATACTTGGTAACTGGTCTATAAACAGAATCTAAACTTGTCATGAACTGAGGAAAGTTTTGTTACACAAACTGAACAGTAATGCCAAGGATAGTGTGTACAGATTGATAGAAAGACTATTTTGTTTGTAAATATTCAGCTCCAGGATTTTGTTTTTGGTCAAACTATGTCAAAAAGGTCTTAATCTCAAGACTCTAACATTCTAAACTACTAACCATTAATCTAAACAATCATTCACCTTATTCCACCCCACCAACAAAATGCTGTTTAGCTCTGTTAAGGTGGCTAACATGGGACAAACAACAGAGAATATGCTATACTTATAATTTACTTTTTAAATGTGTTGCTTTTAAGGTTAATTATTGACCTACTAAGTTTATCAAACATTTCAGTGAAACTTCGAGGCCACTAACATTAAGGTTGAATGTAATGTTTTTATGAGTAAGTCCACATGACTTTGTCAACAATGGGAGCTAATGAAATTCACTAAGTTTCAGGAGCAGGGCCACACCTCCAATACCCAAAACCTCTACTTCAGGGGTGTCGAACTAATTTTGACAAAGGGCCACATTGGCATCTTGATTGTCCTTAAAGGGCCAGTTGTAACTAAAATTAACCTTACTAATCTTTGTCGTATACAAATAATAGTTGTATTTGATTATTGTATATTTATTTGAAGGGACAATTACTGAATATACATTTACATTAGTCTGAAAAATGACTTACTCTTTAAGTTTTAAACAAATCTTTTCTTTAGGTTAAGACACCCAGATTACTAATGGCACTAATATAAAATTGAAGTAAACTTTATAAGATCTTGAGGGCCGAATGAAATGAGGTGGAGGGCCGCATCTGGCCCCTGGGCCTTGAGTTTGACACGTGTGCTCTACTTATGTCCTCCTGCTGAAGACATCTCTACAGGTGTGGGGTCCTGAAGCAGATCGCTGAGACACAGCCCCTTCCACAGTCTCTCGATCCAGTCATCATTTCATCCATCCATCATCAATAAATGTCTTTATTGCAATATTTTGTTGCAGTGTGGTCCTTGCTAGTGAATAAACGTTATGAAACTTTCTTAACGGTCTTTATTGACCTCCTACAAGGCGATAGGCTTCAGCTGACAGAGAACATTTACAACAGTTTCTGGCAGTTTAAATAATAAAAACATAGTGAAGTAGCATGCATGATTTAATTTTGTCAAACAACTCCGACAGCTTCTGTGCACAGAGGTTGGTGTCAGTTATTTTTTTTTTATTTTTTTTTTAAATTGACCTTTATTTAACCAGGGAAGTCCCACTGAGATTAAGAATCTCTTTTGCAGGGCAGCCTGGGGGAAGGGTCAGGGAGGCATTAATGGACATGTTTTAGTTGTAGGAGGAAACCTACGCAGACACGGGGAGAACATGCAAACTCCACATAGAAAGGCCCCGGGTCGACTGGGAATCGAACCCAGAACCTTCTTGCTATGAGGCCAGAGCGCTAACCGCTGCGCACCGTGTCGCTTATAAATATACATATCAGAAAAATACTCACACTTTGTGTCTGAATGGTAAATACTCATAAGATAGACATTTGTACATAAACAAGCCGACCGACGTTCCAGCCTTTTGCCAAACTAATCCATTAGCAAATGATTGTTAGCTGCAGCCCTAATTTCCAGTACATCCGTGAATAATTGAGGCAAGATGGATGAATTGTCCTGTCAAAGAAGCTGAGATCACAACCATAACATTTAACTGAGTGTGTAAACAAACCAATGAGACATCGTGAGTGAAGAGGAAACCAAACTGAACAATAAATCTTCCTCAAACACAAAGACACATGGGACTTTCTCTATTTCTGAAGCATCTCCACACGTTCATATGAAACTTTACTCACTCAACAACAGCACCGAATCCTACAGGCGTCACAAAAGTCTTCATCATCGACACCGCCGCCATCAAATCATCAGATGTGACCTCTCGCCGGCCCAACCTTCACCCACTTTCCATTTTTAGAAGCTGTTTTTAAGCCTAAGTTAATCTGCGTCACTGTAGCGTTTTAGCACAAATGTTACAAAACCAGCAGAAGCTTAAGGAAAGTCATTCACACGGTTATTCAGGGAAGGAAACGGAATTATTTTAGGAAGCAAACTGCAAACGTAATTATGAGTGTTTGAATATGAAATGATTGCAGTCGTGTCTCTATCTTGAACTAAACAGGCTTTCAGAATAATGTTAATTAGAAAAGGTTATTTGTAAACATTTTCTTTCTAGAAGGCATTAGTCACAATAGTTTCATTTTTATATGGTTAAATGTGTCTAAATACTTCACTACAAAACTGATTGTCTGAACAGCAGCTTTTAGTTTTTACGGGAGACCTATAGTGTTTTTCCACGTACAGAATTTCATGATAAACTATGACACATGTAGACCAAGAATTTACATTTTGTTTATCGTATTATTGAATTAAAA
Source organism: Mugilogobius chulae (assembly GCA_038363315.1). Taxonomy (NCBI): domain Eukaryota; kingdom Metazoa; phylum Chordata; class Actinopteri; order Gobiiformes; family Gobiidae; genus Mugilogobius; species Mugilogobius chulae. The sequence goes on along the minus strand of CM076401.1, from coordinate 20,321,446 downwards.
CAGCACAGAAATATAAACAAAAACTGACTTTGTGTTCAAAACTGCAGAACTCTCCATTGTAAAATTGAACTGTAACAAGCAGCAGATTTTAAATCACAATTTGCTGTTTATACAGTAAATACACAGTATTTGATATTTCGTTTTTTCGAATGGTTCAGTGCAGCAGAAGGGTATAGCTTGTGCAGAGAAAGAGCAGGGAAAGCTCGTAGATGACTTTTTTTCCTCCACTTGAAGAGTCAGCGTCAGACTTGTGATAAACTAAATTAAATGAAAATACGAAAAGTACAATATGTGACAGTTTGGAGGTAAAGACGCAACGTTTGTTATTAGATTAATTAAATGTTCGAAGGTTCACCGTGAGGTTCGCTTCGTGGTCACTTTAGCTCATTGGCCCAGTCAGACCTGACTTAAAACTAAACATGAACATGTTTTAAAGAACTTAATGTGACATTTTTCCATGACAATAAAGACAACAAACATACTTCTTAGACTGACAGAGAGCACTCTGCTGTGTAGTGTGTAAAAGTGCAGAATCCTATTTCTGCTGCACTGTCTGGCAAGTTTTCTTCGCTGAAGTTCAAAGAAGTATCGATACTTGTTCAAACAAGTTTCGATACCAGCTTTAGCATCAATTACTAATTATTTATTTGATAGGGACAAGTATGCACATTAGATATGTAACATACTACAACATTTATAGCCTTGGCTAGTTTGCAATCTAAGATAAGATAAGATAAACTTTATCTTTTCTTATCTTATGTCTGTCCATAGAAGGGCTTTTACAACAAATTTACATGACAATAATTTATACATTGCATTACATAGCAACAATAAAATATTAATGCACACATATTTGTGTTCTCTTTAAAACCTGCTTAGGTTCATGAAGTTCATAAAACTACCCCAGTCCAAGTTCGGTTTTAGCTCAGGGCCCAGAGAGTTCTACTTTTTAGCACCCTGGACAGAGAGTGCAGACTGTCCAAAAGAGGATTTTCTCAGGGATACTTTGACATTTCATTTAAGACCCCCGTGTGATGGAGCCCACAGCTCTGAGTGGGAACATGAGCTTTCTAAGTACACCTGGGGCCTGTTATTCAGGCACTTATACATCAATTTCAAATTACAACACTTTAATTTGAAAGCTAAGAAAATTCAATCTCTGCAATACCTGACAGTGGTGTGTTCTGACCGTTTTTTTTTATCTAATATTTTGATTGCCCTGTCGTCTATTGTCCTCAGTGGCTTAATCACAGAAACTGTGGCCTGTGACAAACTGTTGATAACTGAGTATCAGAAATCAATTTTTTAGACTACCCTAGAGCAGGACAACTGAATTGTCAAGGTGCACACGGCTGGCTTGTCAAACAAACAATTGTATGCATAGACTTTATATTAAAGCTTGTATGAATGATTTCCAAAGAAAGACAAATCCTGTTTGTCGTTTGTCAATTGATGCATGTGTTTCCTCACCCAGAGCCACGCCTCCACTGCTGACTGGGCCAATGAGCTACTTAGGAACATAGTGGGTTTGATTGACAGGTAAGCAAGCTAATAGATAATAAGGTACCTCGTTTTCTATTGGCCAACATATTACTGGCCTCACCAAGTCCACAGTTTACATGATTCTTTTTATGTTTACCATAAGTACAAGGCTGATACAAAAGTTGACATGTTAAAATGAAAACCATCAAAATGTATTAGATTTTTTTTGTCAATATTGTGCAGCCATCAAGAGTCCAAAAAGCAGCGCTCTGATTGGACGGTCCACTCTAGTTGACTTTAAAAAGATGTTCTCATGAGCTATAACACGAATTGATCTGGATATTAACCATGTGCTGATGGATTTGTTAAAGGAAGTAGTTGGACACGTTTAAACACTTCCTGTTTGCGGTGTGAAAATCAGGTACTGCAGCTTTAATAACTGTATAAAGAAATATGTTAAAAAACAAGATGTCAGTCTAAATAACAGCATTTAGTGGTTCTGCTGCTCTGATAATGTATTAGTCATAATGTATGTAAAGTCTTGTCGCTGGAGCGGTGAGATCATGATGTAACCGCAGTCATATGGCCTGAACAGCTGCACGTTGGTTTGTCTATGAGATTCTCAAACACGCGCAGCAAATATTATGTACTGAGGGTCATGTGATAAGTGACCCTGATAGACTTTATTAGATTGTACTGTCTGCTTTTTAACATTATAACATGAACAGCAACAGCGCAGACTTTGGCTAGCTTGTCTGCTGAACGTCTTATTTAAGCGTAGAGAGGTAAGGAGTTGAACTGTGTGTGATCTCTGTGTCATTGGGAAATGTGAGAGAAGCAGAAGTGCTGTTTTTCTGCTTTTCTGTTACTGTTTACCCGACTTTCTCTGTTTACAGGTCAAACTCGATGTGTAGCATTAGCTGTGGTTGTCTATAGAGGGATTTTTTGTTTATCAACACAGGCAATGCGCGCACACTGTAGAAAGAGCCGCCGCTCATAGACACAAACAGTGGAAACAAGTTAAAAAAGCCCCGTTGTCAGCTAAAGTCAAGAGTTTATCACGAAAACAAAAGCTCTGCTGCTAAGTCAACATTTATGGATGAAATTCAATCCTACAACCTTTTGAAGTTACATTCAGGTGAGTGAGAAAAACGGCGAGAAAAACGCTGTCTCAAGCTTCAGGAGACGACGTCTGTCAGATCGGTTCAGACCTGATCCAAACAGCTACTCTCGTCCTGTTTTGTTGTTTAATTCGAACAAGTTTCCCAATGTAAACAGATGGAGATGAGCTCTTTCTGCATGACGCAGGTGTAGTAGGACGGAAAGTGACGTCGAGCGAAAATCCTTCTATTGTTGTTGAAAAAAATATTCTAAAGCGTCCCGCATCAAGTGCATGATGTGAATCGTAACTTTTATGCATCGCGATGCATCGTGGCACAATGCACTGTTACACCTCTAGTTTTTAACATTAAAAGTCACAAAACTAACAATGTTCTATAGGTATGAGGATTAATGTATCTATTCTACACGCCCTGTGTGTGAAATTATCAGAAAAATTGGACTAAAGTGTAATTTTGAGCTGTTTTAGCCCTAATTAGGAGGCAGATAGGATTATCGTTTATCAAAGACTATATGACAATATTGAAAAATTATATTGTCCAACCCTTGTCTGAAACCCCAGACGCTTTGCAGAGAGGCTTCTGAAAGTCCACACAAGCATCATCCATGAAAAATATGGTTTGAAATGAACTTAACATCATTATTTGATTAATTTACGACTTTCAATCAAAAAAATCCACATATATTACTGTATAATTTTGTTACTTTGAAACTTAAGCTGGGGTACCTGACTTCCTGGTTCTAAAGAATCCTTCTGCTCATGCAATTATGTCTAAGAACAGCTTTTTACAAATGACAAGGTGAAACTGAAGTGGACCACCCAAGCTCGGCCAATCAGAGCGCTGCTGTCCACAGACGTACAACTCTATACATTGCGATATATCCATAGAATATTAAAATTCCTGACCATGTTTTGCAGAAATCCCAGCTCAGATGTGAATGTTAACGCGGTGATGCTAGGCGACGAGGGCGGCTGATCTCATTAGTGAACACAAAATCAATCATGTCAGCAGCAGCAGCAGCAGCAATGATATAACAGAGTCAGAGGTACAATAGTGCGCTGGGTCTATCTAATCTAATCTAATACAAGAGCCTGTGCAAGACAAGTGTGCAGGACAGCTTTTTGTTTCACTCTCAATTTAATAATACTGGGCAAGTTTAACACCTGTAAACATGCAGGCTTCAAAACTCATCACTTAACAAAACCAAGTTAAAATCTGCTGCTTGTTCTGGACTACATTTTGTATGGAGTCAATATTGGGGTTATAGTAAATATTCTGGTTTTTGAAACATTGGTTTATTCCTGCACATCGTTCTTTCATTCAGAGCCAATCACTTTGTCGTTCAAAATGAGTACGATCCAATCTCAAATGGCCGCCTAGACTAGTGACACAGCTACACTGCTTTATATATTTACCAGAGAAATGTTAGTCAAACTTTAGACCGGGCTATTCGAATATATTTATCAGAGAGCCAAATTAAAAATGTGTTTTATACTTGCAACAATACTGTTTAAATCTTCTGTTTTCATTGAGAAAAAGCACAAAATAAAACAATAAAGTACTGTCACATAAAAACATGAAAAAACAAGACCAAAACAAACCCAGTGTCAATCAAAAACAGACTTAAACAAAAGGATATCAAAGCAGCAGTGAGTTCCAAATCAAAGACTAAACTATCAGTCATGCATTCTTGTTATTGATCTATGGAAAACTGAAGTATCATTGACCTATGTTTTTTTGCAGAGCTTTTCTCATAAAACTGATATAGACTCAGGACTAGAACCCAGTTCACAAGTTAATGTTTTGTTAAGGTTAAACCAGTTGGTAGACATTTTTAGGGTGACAAAACTGCATGAACTAATAGTCCCGCCACCTTACAAAATTTGCAGTTTGTGACACCCCCGGCCTGGGTGGTCGAATTCCAGACCCACAAGTCTTTGTAAAGTTGTTTATTGCGTGCAGATACTGGCTGGTCAGACAAGCGCATGATATGTGTAATTATTTGCAATATCCCAATCTAAGCTGCGATGCACGGCATATAGGTGATAAATCAAATAATTTGATTAATTAATGTGAAAAATAGCCAAATCGTAAAATCGAGGCGCTGTGACCACTAAGTGAACAACATCAGCAGCTTTGCAGAGATATCGTGACTCTTACACAGAAGAGACAAAACGAAACCTAGTGCCTGTTTAGCGGGCCTTTTTATCAGTAATAACAGGCGTGAGTAACCTCTTGAATAATAGAATCTGTAAGTTATGAGTTTGTTGTTTCTCCGGGGTCAATGACTGACTCTGGCACTAAGAGACCATAGAGAGACTTAAACACAAGAGCTGTTTTAAGTCTTTCTGGGACAATTATCATCTACCTGTTTGTTGTTGGACAATCTGCCTCTGTATTTCAGAATAATGACTGTTTCTGATTTTTTAATGCTTCTGTTGGTATTGACCACATGTTTCACTCTTTGATTTTCTGACAGTTTTGTTTGCTAATTCAACAATCAGATGAGATAACTGCTGCTGTGACTTTGGGCTGTACAAATACACTGAATTGAAATTAAATTAAAACAACTGGAAGCAGAAGTGCATTATTTCATGGTGTTTACATGGCTGTGCACAATCTGGTTACTGCAAATACCAGGCATGAAAGGTTTATGAAAGGTTTATTGGGTTTATGTCAACATAGTCATTTGTACTGTTTTAGTTTTAATATTTTAGACAATTTGTATTGAACAACTCCGCAAGACTTTATTTTTATAATGGCAAAACAAACAGTTGAAAATTAGATATAAATGAACATTATAAAACAATGTTCAATTATAAACTGTAAGTAGAAAGTAGAAAATGGAGGCAGGAGTTGTCTGAATTTCTTGCCAGTCTCGTGTTTTTGTCTCCAAGCCCTGAGTCTCTTTCTACGTGCAGTTTTTTCGGAGAGGCGGTCGCCACGGGGACGGGCTGCCATCGTCGCCATAGAGACGAGCATCTCAATCACACGGCGGACGATTAATAAGCATCACGGTCTGGTTAATATTACGCTGACCGAAAAGAAAGAGAGAGAGAAGGAGGGAGGAGGAGAGAGAGGGAGAGAGAGAAAGAGGAGGGATAGAGAGAGAGAAAGAGACAGACAGAGAGAGGAGAGAGAGAATAGAGAAAATGTGAATAGAGAAAGGAGAAACAGAGCCGAAAAAGGGGAGAGAGAAACAGACAGAAGAGGTTGTGAGAGAGGAAAAGAGGAATGAAGGAAAGAGAGTGGATAAGAGAGAGAGAGAATGGGAGAAGAAACAAAAGGGTGAGAGGGTATGAGGACAAAATGATGAATGAAAGGAGTAAGAGAGAGGGAGAAAGAAGAGAAGGAGAAGAGGAAATAAAAGTCAGTGAAAGGAACTGGGGAGAAAGAAGATAAACAAGAAGAAAAAGAAAACAGAAGGAGAGAAAAGAAAATGAGAGACAGAGAAGTGAGAGAGAGAAACAGAAGAGAGAAAAGAAAAGAGGAAAGAAAACAGAGAAAGGAGTAGGACTTGAGAGAGAGAGAAAAGCGGTGAGGAAATGGAGAAGGAGAAAAGAGATGGAGAGATAGAAAAACAGAAGACAAAGAAAAAGTCAGAAGGACTAGAGAGAACAACAAAGAAGACAGAAAGAGGGGAGGGCAGAGGCAGAGAGAGTGAGGAAGGAATAGAGAGAGAAAAAGAGCAAAGAGAAGAGGGAGAGAGAAAAACAGAGAGAGAAGAAAAGAAAGAGAAGGAGAGAGAGGAAGAAAAGAGAGAGGAGAGGAGAGAGACAATGAGAGACAATAGAGAGGGAGAGTGAGAGGAGAGAAAGAAAGATAAAAGGAGAGAGAGAAGGAGAGAATGAGAAAGAGAGAGGAGAGAGAGAGAGAAAGAGAGAGAAAGAAGATAGGAGAGAGAGTGGAGAGAGAGAGAGATAAGGAAAGAGAGGAGCGAGAAGGAGAAAGAGCGGAGATGAGAAGGAGAAGAGGAGAGAAAAGAAGAGAGGAGAGAGAGAGCAAAGAGTAAGAGAAAAAGAGGGAAGAGAATAGAAAAGGCCAACAGTAATGAGGTGAAGTTTAACCCTTTAAAACCTCCTCAGTGAAATGCAAAGACTTCCAAGGCCTTTTCCAGCAGCAGCCACAAGCTCCGGCCTAAAGTATATTTGGACTCAAAACGTCCCGGCCGTTACGAGCAGACGATCGATAACGCGTGGTCCGTGACTGACCTCTGCGCCTCGGGGACGACTATTTATGCCCCGACGTATGGACAGAATATGGGCTTACGCAACAGGACACGGCCTCCCCTGTGCACGCATGACACTCGCCGGTGACATGCGACACAAATCAGGGCCCGTAATAGGTTGGGTTCACGTTCTGCGGCGCGGTGATGTCATAGGGTCACATAAAAGAGACAGTTTATCCAATGAACAAAGCTGTAATGTGCCTTGTTATGTACTAGTGACTAGATCTGCTGTTTGTTCAAAGATGATGTCACAGGGATGTCACAAAGTCTCTGAAAATCTCAAACTATTACAATAGCAATTAAAATAACCTATTTTGACAATATACTGTTGCAAAAACGCACAAGTCAGTGACAAGAAATAACAAAATTTACTTTGACATTTAATTTACTCTGACATTGATCTGGTAAACAATAGCAGACAACCAGATAGAATGAACAACAAATGAGAAAAACAAATTTAGTTGTGCACTGTTCTATAATTGATTCAGAAGTCAATTGGCTTATTTATTTTTCAAAACTAACTTCCTGCGTCATGTTCATTCCCTTTTTACGGGGTTTGTACAGATTTTAACTTCAGGTTTTCCATAATTTGTCCATGACTTCTCCAATACATTTCACAACTTTTCTATGACTGCTTAACTTTCTTTTCAGTTAACACCGTCTTTCATTAACTGATTAAGACCAAAACACAAAGTTATTATGGACTTTTGGACATAAAAAATGAAAATGATGAATTCCAAATAATTTGGATAATAAAATACTTTCAAATTCAGTGAATTCATTCCAGTTTCAAACAAAAGTGTAAAATCTTTCAGTTGAATAATGTTTTTCCCCATCTTAACTAATTAACTTTTATTCAATTTTATTCAGCTTTTCCAAAAACAAAATAAACTGATTTAAGTAATGATTTTATAACATAAATGAGTGAAATGCTTAATGATATTGTGCCTCAAAGTTTGGCTTTGCTCCAAACCACAAGCTTACTGACAACCCTTTCGGTTCAAAACCAAATAATTGACGATTGGACATGACTGAATCTTGATCTCTCAATTTTTTTTATTTTTTTATTATTTGCCCTGCCTTAACCAAAATTATTTAGATTTTTCCAAAACTTTTTTCATTTCTATGAGGTTTCTCTGTCTTCAGTCTGAAATGAAAAAATACTGTAAGATCAAGTGTGTTGTTGGTTATTTTCTCTAAAAAGTGTTAAATACTTTACAAATGAGGAGAATATTTTACCAAAGGACCAAAGTGTGTTTATAAAAAGATGTGTTTGTCTGTAATGCTAACGCTAAAGTCTGACAATTTAAAAATAAACAGCTTCTATGCACAGGGTCAATTTAGCCCGATATGTTACATTTTACAACTTAAATTATTAAATGACTTGATCCAGCACACATTGTCTACAACACAAAAACACCACAATAAGACACAAGGGCCACTGAAGTCTGAAGCAGTCTGAATTAGGTTATGAAATTAGCTGCTTGCTTCAAGGTCGAGTGGTACTGAAATTATCTGAATGAGCTTGATTACGAGGCTTGGACTTTAAAAAGATGAAGGAGCATATCTGCGTTAATTGCACTCCAACTGTAATGTAAATTGGTCACATAATAATATGGATTATCCATAGTTTAAAATCTAAAAATAACTTTGACATACACTGATGTATCCAAATCTTTCTTTTCTTAATGTCATTTTTACTCTTTGCTCATCATAAACCGCAAAATGGGCAAAAACGGCTCAGTAATCATTAATGAGACCATCGATTTCCTGACTTTCCCAACAAGTGTAGTACTTTAGGCGAAATAGCGTTTTCGCGCATGAAAATGCAGAACCAGGCATCAAGAACACTTCTACACCTCTTCTATCATGGGAGTTGTACCCTATAGGAACAAGTACCTGCTAACGTTGCACTGCTGTAAGGAGGATACAGGGCCATTCCGGTGACGTGAGCCGCTAGACGGTAATGCCATTATTATTTTAACAAAAAACTAATAATGGCATTACCAGTTTCTTGTTGCCGTTTCTATGTGACTTGCAAAGGTACAACATCATATTCTAGATAATATTTGACACAAGGTCAAAGGAGGAGAATGTATACAGTCTGCTATCTCAACTTGGGTTGGTTCTGGCCAACGCACCACTACACTTGTGCTCACTGATCGGACGATCGTACTTCCTGCTTTTTGGGAACTGTCTGCAGTGCCGCGATACCTGACCTAGAAGCTATATTGAAATGAAATTGAATGGACTAGGAGGTGCTAGCCCATCAAGACTTTATATTAATTTGGACCAAAAAGCATTTATTTTTACTGTCAATTTGAACAATAATCTCAACTTAAAAACAACCAGTTAGACGTTATGCAAACTTCAAATTGCAGTGTTGTGGGCTTATCAAAACTATTACTACTACTAACATTTTTAAGGATTCACTTCATTTCTATGAAGTGTGAAGACTATTAGCGCTTGATGCGTTCTTGGGCAAGACACTTAACTACCCTGCTCCAGTGTCTGCGTACACTGAGTGAGTGGATCCCTGACTGTAAAATGCTTTGAGTGCCTTGAAAGGTGGTAAAGCACTATAAATAAAGACCATTTCACCATTTCAGGAATTTACACAAAGCAAGCTGAAAAAGTCTCATTAAAAATAGAAAATACTAGCAACAGGCAGCACAGATCCACGAGCAAACCACAGAAACAAAGCCGGAGCCTGTTTAAACCATTACTCATGTTGTAAGTGATAATACTCTATTAGTTACCACATTTTGTCCCAGAGGAAACATTGGTGGTAGCATAAAAACAAGCTGTCAGTGTTTTGTGTCCATTATCAGCCGTATGAAGTGGTTTGAACTCAGTTTATTGTTTTCTCAATCAGAATGCTCTCTGCACTTTGGTTTTTATTTGCTCCAAAATACAACCAAATCAATAGTTTGCCATTATAAAGGCCTTTGAGTGAATATGCTCCAGTCTGAGAGATCGCTTTTGATTACGTCAATATGATCATACACAGATGAGAGAAGATGAACTTATTGGACGTTTTTATAGTGTTGTTTGATACATTTTTTTTTAAACCGATTCGATACCAATACTTGACTCAGGGTAGTTGTCGATACAAAATATTGCATTATAAAAGTAAATTATAGGTACAGCTTTTAACTCAAGTTTAAATCAATATTCAATTTTAATAATAGCTTCTGAAACTAGACTCATAACGTCTCAAAATGCAAAATGAATGCATAAAAAGTGCTACACATATAAAATAGGCTACTGTTACTTCATTAGCTACAAAGATGTGTTTATTGTAAATGTTTTTAAGCCTATTTTACAAACAAATGTATTTTAATTAAACATAACTGTGTTGAGTATATTCTTATTTAGTGCTTTTCCACCTCTGTGTGTCATAAAAACAACAGTGAGGCCTGTAAAAAGACGCTTATCCTAATGAAATGTAAACAAAAGAGAGAGTTAGCATGTTAGCGCCACTAGCTAGCGCTGCTGTTTGACCATTTTTAGAGTTAGTTTGACCACAGTCCTTTTGCTCTAAAGGATGAATGAAACATTACAGAGGTAAAACGGGTGTTTGTCTGCATATATGGAGTATTTTTATCGTTGAACTTTGAAGAGCCTCCACAGAACCTTTTCTAGCTGCTCTGACTGTTAGCTGTAGCATTAGCTGTAGCATTAGCCACGAGCAGAGAACAGCTGCTGCGGCTGCATCTACAGCTCCTCATTCAGGACAATACAGGGCGGTATCGGTTTGGAGATTTGGTATGAGTACTCGTCGATACTGATACCTGAAAAATGTGAAATATCGAACGTTTTGCCGATACAAGTGTCGGAACAATCCTAGTTTTTACATTGGATAGGAACTTCATTTCAACTTCATTTCCTGGTACTTTTCTTTGTTTCCATCTCCATTTATGGCACAAAGAGCAGGAACTATGAACTACGAAGGCCTGACAAGGTTTGGCTGTCGGAGGTCAAAAGACAAGGAGGAGGTTGTACATTTATACTTTGATTGATCAGGATAAATAATTGGACTGATTTCAGGGCTGCAACAAAGTTCATTGATTAACAGCACCTAATGAGTTAACTAATCTTGTCATTGATCATTAACTGGTCTTTATATAAACTTCGAAACATGCAAAGAGCTGAGAAAAGCTTCAGATGGAACAGCAATGAGAATGAACAAAGTGTGAATTTAGTGTTTTGAATAGAAATATTTTGCCTGTAAATGTACACATGTAGAATGCCCACAAGCAACAGCAACACAGGGCAGCCTAGATACAACTCTCACCTCACAGTAACAAGATCATGCATGTGTCCATCAATAATTCATGTTGTGTTCATTGTAAAACACTAAATTTGTCCTAAAACTTTTGAAATAAAGACAGGCCCACTGACTTTCTTTTCAAAATTGCAGAACTGATAAGCGCCGCCTCTTATCAGACTTTAAATTAAAAACATACTTTTCTTTCAAATTGGTTAATGACAATTTTGAACAGGTGGTGGATGAAAACAAGGACTATACAGGACTATACAAGATTACATGAATGAATCAATCTACATACAAACTGATGAGAGCAAACTGTCTTAACATGGGTACAATAAAGACAGATGACAGAGGTGGGCAATTATTGAACACAGACTAAAGGCAGAGGGCTGGACCGCGATGATTAGCAAAAGAAATTATCATTATTGGAATCACATTTGAATAAAATAAAGGCTATTTTATGTAGGGTTGCACTGATCCGATATTGGGATCGGATAGCGATGCCGATCCAGGAAATTTTGCCGGTTATTAGTCCATTTAACAGGACATAATGAGACTAATTTACCAACTGGTGTTGATTCAGAATGCCTAAAAACGTTTGACATCTATTGTTATAAAATTTAATTTACATTATACATACACGTACACACAAGCGATAAAGTAAAATAAAATAGGTAACCAGGGTCCAAGTGTTCTGTCCTGGAAAAGTTGTAATAAATTTGTGTGTTCTCTAGTGCGCTTTAAAGGTTTTATAGTCACATCTCAACATATATTTGATTGGTGGGCCAAGTATCAAAATCATCTCGGGGCCATATGAAATCATCTGGAGGGCTGCATTTGGCCCCCGGGCCGCCAGTGAAACCCCTGCTCTAAATCTTTTTGTCCATTACCACAGCGTCTTTTTAAAATGCTATACAGATTTATTACAATAAACATCATAAAATCAATTTCCTTTCAGCACAGATCTCTTGTTAACCCTTTAAGTGCCAAAGTAGCAATTTGCAACAAGTCGTTTCAGCCTCTTAGCTTTCCCGCTTTAATGTCTGTTTTAGATTCGGTTTCAGAAGCTTGAAACACACCAAACACAACTCTGTATCAGTGGTTTTCATAAGTAATACAGAGAAATGAGCTTTGATTCTCCAGGTGAAAGTTTTAAGACTTTATATTTCCAAGAATTGTATTTCATCTAGTAAAACACCTAAAGAGTTAAAATATTTATTCACTTGGAATTAGTCCGCAAAAAAAAAAAACAGTTTGGAGACCTCAGAATGCATAAGTGAGCAAAAGTGGACTGATTTCTGTTTGTTTACATTTTTAAGGAAGCAAAAATAAAGTCTCAACCAACACATACGCATCGCTAAAAAAAAAACAAAACAAAATTTTTTAAGTTATTTAAATTGTTACATCCCAAACATATGTTCCTTTTGTCTTCTAACAGAACCTCTATGTAGCTCCTCTGTAATCAACCCCACGCGGCTAATTTAATCTCATGTCCCGGGAACTGTTCTGTCCTTAGATCACCTCCGTTTTTATGCCTTTTAACCAAAGCCGGACTGGTGAAATAAATAAAAAAAACAGTGGAAACGTCCAGCGCGATCACATGTCATTGCTGCTGTCTCCTGCCCCAACAAGGAGCCCTTTATCCCAGCCAGCGTCTCTTAAGAACAGCCCTAAAGATGCATTGCGGGACATGAAAGAAGGGCTATGTTCTCCGCTCTCCATCTGAAGTACGTGAGGCTGGAGACTGTGGCATCGGACCAGCGGCTTTTACAGGCTCGTGTTAACAACGCAGTGAAAACGCTGCACAGTGGTAATGATAAAGAATGTGGGTTTATAGAGACTAAGGCCTGAAGCTAAGATACAATTCAGATAAAGCACAAGTTCAGTCATGTTTGGTCGTCGTGAAAATGTACAGTATGTTTAGAGCTGGGGGTATTTGACAAAAATTAGGATATAGATCATTTTGGTGCATCCAGATGACAATATTTAGAAACAAAAATGTCTTAAACTTTTTTGTTAGGTTGGTTGTATTCACTGCCAGATTGTGAGGAAAAGTCCTTTTTTTTTTTAAATAACTTTTCACTGGTGATTTAGGACTAAATTCATTCACTTTTTTTTCTACCATTTGAATTAATTTGTTTTAGATGTATTTAATTTAAAAAAATGTCACTTGAACAGAATCTACTGTATGACAAAAGTGTAAAGAAAAAAAAAAACAAAATATTGCAGTTACCCTTTTTTTTTAAAGTATACAGCATAACTTTTTTTTACTTTGTTAGTTTCAGTTGGTTCTAAAGTAGCATTTTTAAGGTCTTACTGAAATATATACAGTATCTATACTAAGACATGCTTTATCATATCAAGAGCAGGTTTCTTGCCCTTTTTTGCGTGTCTATTATACGTCGTCTCTATAGAGGGATTATCGGTCGATATCACTGTGCATGCTCAAAGAAGACGCTATGTATCTGGTTAGCTGGGGAAACTTCTTTGATTAAAACAACAAAACAGGTCGAGAGCAGCTGTTTCGATCAGGTATGAACCGGTCTGACAGACGTCTGTCTCCTGAAGCTTGAGACAGTGTTTTTCTTGCCGTTTTTTCACTCACGTGTATGAGTTGTAGGGTCGTTCACAAATGTTGAATTAGAAGCATAACTTTTGTTTGACTTGTGTCCATCAGCGGCAGCTCTTTCTGCGAACACAAACCTGGGCAAACTGCGGCCCGGGGGCCAGATGCAGCCCTCCGACTGTTTCAATTTAGCCCTCAGCACATTTTTGATAGTAAGTGTTACTCTTTATATACTGTATCTTTTATTTGATTGACTGGCTATGGAACATTTGTCATTACTTGTTGTCCTACTATAAATGGTCAAAATTGATTAAAAAGCACAAAAAAGAGAATTTGTTACACCTATTACCGTGGTCTGGCCCTCCACCACCTGACCAGGTTCAAAATTGGCCCTCAGTTAAAAAAATTGCCCACCCCTGTGAACATTTTGCACGAGCATGCGTAGAATAGAGACGCTATTTTCTTAGCATCTTGAGTTTTCGTTAAAGCCATGTGGGGACATTTTCTTTGGGTTTAACGGCTAAGTTTAGGTCTGAAATGAGAAAAATGGATAAGTGTACGTCTGGGTCTGGGGCTTGGAGTTGGTTAAGATTAGGATTTTGTTAATATTCATATCAACACATCTTTACGTTCACCATAGAAATTAACTGGGACAGCAAAGCATATAGTCATGCAAAAAAGAAAAACTACATGGTATAAATACACATTTAAATTTGACAGGTACACCATTTCCAATTTTACAAAAGTGTTTTGACTTTTGTGCTTCAAACAACTAATCAATGAATCAAAACAATAATAATCGTCCAACTAATTGATTAGCAAAAGGATTGTTAGTTGCACTTGCACCCCATAAGGCCCATTATGCTAAGAACCTAAATATACTGTATCCTTACAGGTGCTAAAGGTGTTAATAATGTGAGCAATGTTGATGCTCAACTACAATCAAATGTGTGTGCCATTCCCAGTAATGACTCCAGTTTTCCAGTCTTTGAAGCTAAAATAAATTTGCTAATTCTCATTTGCATTCACCACATTTCCTCGTTTCCCTGAAGCAGTTTCTGAAAAAGTGACGGAACAGACTGCTGCCAATTTGAGCGCGAGAAGATGGGCGCTAATCATGATAGCACTTAGCATTTCCTCCACAGGCTACAGGCTATTTTAATGTCTGTTTTTTTTAGTCGTACTTGAATGCACCAGGGAGGGCACGGGACCAAAATAAAGGTGACAGTTTGGGTGGTAAGGGGCTGTTGTTGTTGCTGGGAAGTGCACAGCTGTCAGTCTGCTGTTAGCCGTTAGCTGTTAGCGTGAGGCTTTCAAACACAGAGGCCAAGCAGAGGTTAAAGCAACATAAGGCACATGTCCAAAGTGACTACAATGACACACTGTATTTACAATAGAACGACATAACTAGAACACCAAGAGAACAACACATAGGGCTTTTGTCTGATATATGACATCTATGGATCATTAATTTATAGATTTTAAGCAATATTAATCTAATATGACTGAACAAACAAGTCTGCTAATGAAAAAAATTCCAATTAGCATAATAACTTGGCCCCAGGTTTTAATCATTAACATAGTTTATTCATACACATCTATTTAAACAAGTCAACTCCCATTTTCCATGAGCTGAACTCAAAGACAGAACATTTTCTATGACAGAAGAACCATTTCTCTGAAATAATGTTGGCAAATCTGTCTAAATGTGTGTTAGTCAACACTTCTCCTTTGTCGAGATAATCCTTCCCACTTCACAGTTGTGGCACATTAAGATTCTGGTTAGAAACAAGCCAGGAAATAAATTATTATTAAAAATTGTGTTTTTTTTTCCTTTGTAGTAGTAGCATTATTTAATGTTCAAACCAATATATGACGTTTTAACACCAAACACTTTTATTCCTTAAAATTATTCATAAAAGATGACTGTGCCATTATATTCTCATGTCTCTGTGAAAAACAGAGACAGTATGAATATTACAGGTGTGTTCCTTTGGCTTTGCCTGGAAAATCCAGACGATATATAAAACGGCCACTATGTTGCTCTTTCTAATTTTAGTGGGAGTGATTGACAGATTAATTAGCCAATGAGAGACACGCGTCATCACACGTATGAAAACCAACATGGCTGACTACAATACATAGAAAAATATGGAAAAAATATAACGTGGAACTGAAAAACATTGCAGATTTCTGCAATTTATCAATGAGCAAAGCAAAAAAACAATTTTAATGTGAGGTTAGTGAAGTTAGATTTCAGTTCCTTTGTTTCATCTGTATCAAATAAACTAATCTGATTGACCGGTACGTTGTGGAGTTGATCTGAAATGCAGGCGGACGGCGTGGTGACCAGACCCACTCTTCATAATTTCCTGAAGTGTGAACACTGGATCCCAGAAAACCTTAGTAAAAGGACAATAAAAGGACAATAAAAGGACACGGTCATCTCTAAAAGTTTCAGAAAACTTGTAACTTCAACTGTTGTGCTTATTTTTTGTTCAGAAAATTTTTATTTAGGAGTTTCTAATACTCAATCTATGCTTACATTATAATAAATAAATAAATAAATATGGTAGTTGTGGTAGTCAGCTGTAGTAACCAAAGCTAACTAAGTTTGAATGAAACTATTGTGTTTTCAGTTTTTACTCACGTTTTGAATCCTTTTCTCCAAGAACAGAGACTCCTTCATGTGCTTAAAGTATGACATGTTTTTGCATGACATGACTTGTCTTCACTTCATGGGAAAGTCCCTGTGGTTAACTAAGTTTTACATCAGTAAGTGTCGGTTAGTCAGACAATCACTGAAAAATAACAGTTTGGAAACAGAAATAAATTTGTACTATATTGTTTTTTTGTTTGTTGTTTTTTATTGTAATCAGTCTAATTATGGGAACATGTTTTCAGCCAAAAAAATGAGCAGAGTTTAATAAATAAACAGACTTTTTGGTTCAGATTATTAGCCCAGTTAGTGCTTGTGGCTGGTAAAAGTTGTCTGACATTCTGTGGTGTGTACTTCCTGTTGTGTGAGTTCTTATCACCAGACTCAGCAAATAACATCTTGTATTTGTAATTTCATGTTTGTAAAAGCTCCAAATGACAAATTATGAAGTGTGAAATAAACATGGCCATTTTAGAAGATAATTTCGTCTTAAAATCTAAAGAATATTTTTCAATTTAGAAGCAAAATTAGGTCTTTAATTGGCTTTCTGGTTTTCTGTAACATTCACCTAAACACACTGTCACTGTCTGATCTTCTGAGTATTCATCGTTTTAAACTGCAGTAAAACCTCATAGAAATGCACTGAACAGGAAATGCTTGTAAGTACAGAAGTTAGCTATTTTGAACATAAACAAGCCAACTGAGTTCGTGCATGCACTGAGCCAATTAGCAAGAAAAATGTATATTGTACAATCCCTATTTTATGGAATATAAAAAAGTCAATCGTTTAAAGCTGGGTTACCTGGTTTTCAGACAACAACGTCAGAAGTAATAGTATATAAATCGATCAACACTCTCTCACAAATCCTTCAACACATGTTAACATCAACATACCTTCATTTTTGCTGCAATCATGGCATTTAACCAGCTTGTTTTCAAAGATCAAAATTAAAATAGAGTGAACCACCCAATCACAGCCAATCAGAGAGTGCTGAGTGGCAAAGATACATGAGAGTTAATGAAGAGAAAGTACATTTTCTCTTGTAAGAGTTCAATAAACAGCTAAAACAGGAAAAATAAACTACAGTTTGACAACAAGTTCAACCCACAACAAGTCTACTGAGCACTGGATTTGTAACTGACATGTAAAAAGATCATGTCAACAGTTGTAGCAAAGCAGATAAACAACGAGACTTTAGCTTCTCACATTTATCAGACATTGAAATCACACACAGTTGAACTTAATACCTTTTTCTTCTTAAAAAAAGATGTTTTGAGTCTGTTTGTTGCAGTTAAAATGTCCTAAATTATCAGACAAGCCGTTGCCACGACAACAAGAAAATACATTGAAGAAATGCCACTCATTCTAAATGTTGCTAAGCATTTTTGGAATAAAATTATGTCAGTACATAACCTCTATAATACACTTTAATTGTTTAATATTCTCCAACTGTAGCTGGGCGATATATAGCATTTTAGATAATATGTCATAATTGCTTTGAAGATAAGAAAAAATTGAATATCGAGTATATCGTTTTTATCAAAAAAGGCTTCAAAAGTAGTTGTTGAAAGATACAAATGAAGAAAGTTACCACATTGTAAATGATCAAATAAGAAAAAGGAAATATTTTAGTTAAATTATTACTCAGTTGTGTCTTCTTTGTTGGTTAGAAAGCACATCGCAAATTTATTCAGAATTTTTTGTACATTTTTTTGTACATTTTTTGTAATAAATCTTATTTATTTTTTCTTTATGAATTGTAAATTACCATCAAACTTGTGACGACAGTTTTGGTCAAGTACAGTATTGGTCGATTGAGGCACTCACTTGTTTTGAAAACTGAGAACTTTTATTCAACTAACTGATTGATAGCAAGTCTTAAGTCGGCCAAAAATATCTTTAGTCAGCTACAGCCTAATTTTTCTGATCATTAAGCTTTAACTAAAACATTTAGGTATGTGTTTGAACATTTTCCAGTTGGTTTGAGATATCGTCTGAATATCGTTATTGAGATGTGGCAAATAATTATCGAGGTTGTCAATATCGCCCAGCCCTATTCAACTGTAAGGCTTCTGTCGTTTATTTGGTTAAAAAATCCATTCAAAAAGTCTCAATGCCCAAGTTACATAAATAACTGTTTGACTAGCATTCTTGATATATTTTGAAAGCCGATATATTGCACATCTCTAATCGCAAAGTGCTAATTTTGCATTGTATTATTGGGTGTGTAAGCTTTAATCGATTAATGGAATGCATGATTACTAAAAGAATCTACAGCTGCAGCTCTACTAGTTACACAACTCAACATTTACACATAAATACATTTTCAAGAGCACTAGAAGAAGCAGAGATTTTCAGAAACTGGGACTGTGAGTGGAAGCCGTGTTATTAGATTACCTTACCTCGCATTACCTCATCTGGCTGAAATTACAGAGGCGAGTGAGATAGACACTTTAGACTGGAGACTTATACATTTTAAAGCCATTAGTTCGACACAAAGAGGCCTCTTAGAAAAATTACTGCCAGCGATCGGTGAAACTAGCACCTGGCAGAAGCACGGCCAGCTGGAACGTTATTGGTGAGTAAGGTGGAGGGTTGTTTTGGGGCCTGGGTTTGTTCTAGTTTAGTCTTGCTGCTTTTCGCTCGTCTGCTCCATGGAAACGAGCAGAAGACGCCGCCGAGGCCAGTTACAGGTCGTATCTGTGGAAAGGCGAGCCCGCACGCAGTAAGAATGCACGTTTGTCTCGGTTAAAACGACTAGAATTCACAGTGTTCATCTTGATTTTTGTTATTGTAGCCAGATGGAAAAAGTACTAATATTTGGCAGCATATATAAAGTGTTTCAAGTAATTTTAGCTTGAATCAAATTAGCAAATTATTGAAACAAGTCAAAGCATTCCCAAGCGTTCCCTAACTTTCCCTAAAATTTTGTCAGCCGATGCCAACGTCAATGGCTGATTTTCAAAGTCGATTTCTGAGTCAGATTTTCTAATTTTAGTTTAAAAAGCAAAGTGGGGTGAGACAGTATAACCAAAAAAAAAACAACAACTTCAGACTAAACTATTATTCACACAGTGTAATGACGCTCGATTGTAATTTTGGCCCAAGAAACAATCATTTCAAGGCGTCATGAAAGACATTCATATTGTTTAATTGACAAACAAACAAGTTTATTAAAGCTTGTTCTGCAGCCAAAGTCATAGAACAAGAATAAAACCTAAAGACATGCTTATGACAAAATCAAAACTGCAGAATTAGAAATGGACGAGTCAAAAGAAATCTAAGTTTCTCTCCAAACCATTTAAGAGCTGAGCTGATCACTGTGAGTGTGGCTTTTTGAGGAAAAGATCAGATATAAATTGAGGCCGATATACAAAAAAAATCTAAATATCGTCCGGCATTTACTGTATATAGGTCTAACTTTCATTATTTGACAATTATTTTTGTCACATTTTAAACAGTCAGAATTTTAAAGAATACATTTTACTGACGCAGTGCAAATAAACAGGATTAAGATTAGGGATGGGACGATTTGATTCAGTTTTCGATTTTGCAGCCACGATCTTGAATTTGTTTGTTTGTTATCTATATTGACTTTTTTACCTTAAGGCACCAAACAAACCATAATAAGTTACATTTAAAACAAAGCCACTGTTGTTACTGCTCACAACTTGTATTTTATGAACATTTGAACAGTAAACAGTCATATTTAGAGTCCATATTTAGAGGTCACCCATCATTTGTTAACACAACGCAATAATGCACATTCAGTCGGATCTTGCACAAGTTCACGCTTTGTTCTTCAGAAACGTGAGTATTATTGTGTGTTTTATACAACTACAGTGTTTTGCATAGGGCAGGGTGATATGCCATAAAATTTTATCACAATATAAAAAACATATAATAACGATGTAGGGGTCCGACCTAGTTTGCATTCATGTGCTTTTTACTTCGGAAAATCGGGATGTTGTTGTTAACCATAATAAATAAATGACACAGCACTTTTAACAGCGGTTAATAGACCTAACAGTGAGATCTGGTGCTAGCCTGTCCAAAAACTAACGTTAAAGGTTGTTAGTGTTTATTTTCTAACTGATTTTCATCAGTCTCCATGTGTCAGTGACGTCAGTTGCTGAGCTCGGGCAGCTCCGTTTGTCCCGAGTTACCGAGCATTTGTACCGAGATGCTTGAGCGTTCATGTGCATTTTTCAACTTGGAACAACTTTTTCCCGAGTTCCCGAGGACCACATGAACGCGGCGTAAGTCACGATATATATGCAAGATTGCCTTTGCATGTCATTTCTTTTGTATTTAGTTGTATTTCAGCTCCGTTTTCACTTTTTTCTGTTTTAGCCTCTGCATCAGTGCAAAGTTAGTCAGTTCTAGACTTTAGAACTATTTAGTTTCTGTGTGCGTACAATTACTGTATATCAAAAAATTTTAAACTGTATATCATCAACGATATAATTTTTTTGCAATATTATCACCAAAGTAAATAATCGCCCTGCCCTATTTGGATCCCTTATTAAGATATAAATTTGATAAAATTACAGGGTACTGTAGCAGAGATGGCAGAGCAGCCAAAGAAATTGTACTTCAGAGCATATTATTCAAGTAAAACCAGGCTTATTTCAGTCTTTTTAGCAATTGGTTTGAAATGTGAACAAAAGTAGATTTTTAAAACAACTCAAATAGTAATCGCAGTTAGAGCTTTTTTCTAAATTAAACTCTCCTCACCATTTAAGCTGCTGCCTCTTCTTGTTTTGTCTTTAGTGCTACAAAGCTGTAATTACACTTGAGCGACCGCGTTTATACATATAACCTGAGCACTTCTTCTTCATGCTTATCTGCAGAGCCGTACCGTCGTCGTGTCGTGTTTTGGCCGGAGATAACTGTGTCGTAATGAATCTTGCTCCATCTTCCCCTCGAACGCGCCGGGAGACAATGAGACAGGAAGTGGCGTATGATGACAACTTCCTGCTACTCTAAATTCAATCAACAAGAAAACAACAGGATGTACTGGACGGCCGCCTCAATCACGTACCTGTCTCCACAAATTGTCCCGGTTTCAGTCCTTATCTTCCCAGTTGTGGGTTTATATTAATTGTTTGTTGAAAGATTTAGTTTAATTGGGTCTGTAGCAAAAGGAACTTGTGTTGTGCATAGAATATTGTTTTATTTAGTTCAGTTTCAATTTCGTTCTGTTCTGATTTCAAATTTTAAGCTAGAGATTGACAAAATGAAACAGACAAATTAATAAATGAATCACATGTAAGCAAGTAAGCCAGCTGCACACTAGAGGAGTTTAGGATCTTTGGCGTTTTTTTGACGTGCAAAGAAAAGAGGCGACAGACATAAGGACATTTACAACGATTATTGTTATCGCATCATCGTCGCAGGAATAACAGAGGAGACACAGACTTGTTGAGCGGAGAGAGCTAGGAGCAGTGCATGTGTCACGTGATCAAGTGCAGTGTTTTCTATCATGGCGCAGTATAAAAGTTAATGAAACGCGAGTGGATTAAGTTTATAAACGTCACAGAGAACGGAGGGTCATTACAGGGGAGCTGTTAACTGACGCATTGTGGGCGTGAAATTAAAAATTTTAAACAAACTGTCCGGTCACACATCATTTAAAGAGCGTGCAAGACATGATATATTAAGGCTTGTATAGAGAATCCCACACTTAGACTACGAGCACAAAGCGTTATATTAATTTACGATGATTCTTTTTTTACCTGCACATTGTGCAATTAACTGAATTTCAATTACGATTATTGCTGTAATCGTTTACAAAAATGGTGTAATCGTGATTATAACCGTGAGTCATGAGTTTGTAAGAGTTCAGATATTTCCTTGAGTTGTAAAAGTAGGTCCCAGACTGTCTTTTTGCAATTGTGGAATATACTGACAATGGTCCAGTTTTATAAAATATCTCACCCATTTCATTTGATCTCGTCACTCTCTGTATTTAAGGAGCCTAATGCTCTGCACTCTTTCTGAGCAAATAATCGTTTGAAAAATTGTGATTTCAATTGTTCTTTAAATAATATGATTATTACTTTCATTATGATCGAGCAGTCCTACCTGCACATGCAGTGAACCACCATGATGCTCCTGACAAATAGTCGCAGTCACGTACAGACACAAGGAGAGAAACACGAAAAAACTCTTACAAAAACATTACTCTGGCCACCCTTCCTGAACTCGTAGAGGGGCACATTGGGCTTAAAACCGAAAACTCCTGTAATGTGCAGCCAGCTTTAGTGGCGTGCACAGTAGAGTGGTTAGAGCTCTGGTTTCCCAAAAGGAGGTTGTGGGTTCGACTCCCGGGTTGGACCAGATCAACATTTCACAATCTTCACAATGGAGTTTGCATGTTCTCCCTGTGTCACCGTGGGTTTTCTCCGGGTACTCCGGTTTCCTCCCACCTCCATAAACATGCATGCATGCATCATTGCGGATCACAATAAAATTTCCCTTAGTGAGTGAATGAGAGAGTGAATGTTTGTCTGTCTAAACCTGCGACGAGTTGGCCACTGTCCAGGGTGTTTGACGCCTAAGGCCCAAAGTCACTGGGATAGGGTCCAGTCACCCGCGACCCCTAACAAGTTTAAGTGTTTAAGCGAAAAATGAATGAATGAATCACATGTCAGCTATTTTAAGACATTTTTTTTTACAAATAAGCTACAGAATTAACAGTTTAGATGCAGAAAATCAAGAGATAATTTGTAGTTTGTGAAGCGAATAATGGTTTAATCAAAAAGTGCAGCCTTTGCAATTTGATTTCATCCACCGAAATTTTGATTTATGTGTTTTATTAAATGAAGTAGTGAATAAAGGAATATACAGACAAGTTACATTGTTTTGAAGTTGTGCCTTGTTTTTGTTACTAATACTTACTAAAACATGCAACTACTGTTATAATTCTGTAAATACTTAACTTTGTCTTGTCTTTTGTAACTAATAATTCAAATCAAACCATGAATATGTTGCTGCATCAACGTTAAGCTGCTTAAAAATAAAGTTTATGTTCTTCTTTCACTCTCATCAGATGCATTCAGACAAATCAACTTGTACATTATAAACATTGTAAATAACTTCTCTCTGTCAGAACACAAGACAAAGTAAAAGTGGGTTAATATAGTCTGACATTGATCTAGTTTGGACTTGTTTTGTCATGTTTAGTAGAAGTAAATGACACTTTTGGTGGGTTTAAATTGACAGCTTTATGTCTGTTTTCGTTTCATGTGAATAGATCTGGTGATTACAGAAATATAAATTAGATACCAGGTCAACAAATCTGCAATGGGATAGTTAAAAAAAACAGATTCTACTAAACCTGAAAGGCTTCTCTACTTGATTTGGAGAGCTATCTACTGTCTGCAAAAGGACTGACACGGAAAACAATGAAAGCGATCTTGCCTGATTTGCTAACGCTGGAGAACTGTTCAAAAACAAATTAAAGCAGTGCAGAAATCTAACTATGACATCAGACATTCAGAGCAGTTTTCAAAGAGAGAAACAAAAATATCTTAGGGACAAAACCTAAGCTGTGTCTTTGATGAGGAAGAAATGTTAGAAGAATACGATCAAAAACTCAAAATGTCAGCTTTGCATAATATGTGCCCTTTAAAGAAGGCAGAGTTTCCAACAGCTTTACACAAAGACTACAGCAGCACAGGCAATCTAAAATATGAAAATATTTAATTTATACAATTATGAGGTGTAAAAGTCACTGTTTCGACTGATCACAGATTACAGAAATAAAAAGAACTGAGGCAATATATTGTTTTGTGATGTATTGTGATAGAGTTTGCTGTACCATATTGTATTGTGTACATTGAAATACTTCAAAGCATGACAATAATGTAGAGCTAAAGAACATTTAAATGTATTTTTAGGCTCTGTTAGATTGTCACAGTCATAGTTGCTGTCCACATCAGGATTGTGTCAACACCAAACCTTTCAGAATCAATCAGCACCAAAGCAGATCCATAGAAAAGAAAAACATTCATTTGATCTAACATTTGAATCAGCTTCACCTTTGAATGTGTTTGACTTGTTTCTGCAGCATTGTAGTTCCTAATATTATTGAACCATAAAGCTTCTGCTATGCAATACATACTGACTTTGTTATGTATATTTTTTCATGTTATTGTAAAAATATCGCATTGCTTAAAGATGCACTGTGTAACTTTTTGACCAAAAATAGACTTGAATAAAATCATGTTTTTGCCTTTTAGATTTCTTTGTTGCACCAATGAAATTATAAAGATTTGTGTCTTTAGTTTGAACTGGCTTACATGGACACAAAATTGACTTCTTTGGACAGAAAAGGGGTCTCTTTTTTGTTTTTTTTTATAGAAAACCTGCTCCTCAGCTGTACTTTTTCACATTATGTTCTTTACTCAGAATGTCCCAAAGTTTGAATTGTACATTTGACTTTTTCGCCTCCAGAAAGTTACACAGTGCACCTTTACCTTGTATGTAGTGTGCGTGTAAAAGTCTGGTTGAGAAGAAGAATGTTATGTGACAAATGGTTTGTAGTAATTTTAGCAGAGTGGTAGATTATGTGTTTGCAATTAAAGTAGATAAAATATACTTGTGTGCAATGCTAAGGTCAGGAAACAGTTAACATTTAGATCTGATCTCTCTAAATCAGGCATGTCCAACCTGTGGCCCGGGGGCCAAATGCGGCCCTTGGACAATATTTTGTTGGTCCTTTAATTGGCCTAAATTAC
Source organism: Mugilogobius chulae (assembly GCA_038363315.1). NCBI lineage: Eukaryota > Metazoa > Chordata > Actinopteri > Gobiiformes > Gobiidae > Mugilogobius > Mugilogobius chulae. Next base: position 20,296,372 of record CM076401.1, on the reverse strand, counting down.
AAAAAAATTATACATTTTTATTGTCAATTTGAACAGTTCTGTTTTCACAATCTAACCAATAGTTCTAAACCTGGTCGGACATGGGTCAAGAATGAATTCGGAGTCTGATATTGTGAAGCTTAAACGAAATCTTAAATGTTTGACACTTTAACTAATGATAGAGTAGATTCTATTTCCTATCATTATTTTCAGGCTTGGTTCAAATAATATCAATTAGACTATAAACTTTTTTTTTTTTTTTTTTTTTTTTTTTTTTTGGATGTCTCTTTATGTTTTTTTTTTTTTTTTTTTTTTTTTTTTTTTCATTTCCATCCATTATGTGGCCCTCTGCTTCATATTTTTCAAAAAGTGTCCTAAATGAAAAAAGTTGGACATCACTGCTGTAAATTGTAACATCATCCTGCCCCAGAATGACAGGTGGAAATGAGGGTTTCTTGCTATAACCGGGTACAAGGATCTTTTCTTCTGGTTAATGTTTATTGGGCAAAGTCCCTGTACAAATAAAATCTTGCCATACCATATAATGAGTCACAAGATCCTGTGTATCGCAATATTTATTGTATTGAGCCTCTTGTAAGGTGGTTGTATCGTATCGTGACAAAACCCTTGAAATACATATAATGACTTTTTTCACAATGCTGCAAATATTATGAAAAAAAAAAACAGGTTGTTGACAATGTAGAGTCTTCTCTGTAAATGGGAAAACCTGGAAGGACAACATTTGAAGCATCTTTAGCATCACTCACCCAGTCCTCGTAGTGCCTGGTGCCATTCTGGAGCAGATCTTCCAGCTGGATAGTGCAATTGGCCACGAAATCATCATATCCAATGGGCGCGTCATGGAACACCGACAGCTCCAGGCTCCGTCCCTCTCTCACCTCGGTGCAAAACTCCTGGTGCCACACTGGGCTGTTGGTTTTGGTCCGGGTGGCGGTCTGTCCCAGGCGGGTTTGGTCCAGGTTTATGGCCAGGTAAGGGTCCAAGAGGAAGGAACCGCTTTTGCCCACGGCGTGACGCAAAGCCCATGGAGTTGGCTTCAAATCCACTGCCTCGCACACTTTTACTTTCAGCAGACCATTGAATACAGGCATGGCTACTGGTGTGAATGAAAGTCCCCCGAAAAATACTGACAGAAGAAGGCTCAGTGCAGTTTTCGTAAAGCTGTGGACCAAACTGCGATTACAGGGTCATCGCTCGATCAAATAAATTAATAAAAGCTAAGGATTGTGGAAACTATCATGATTGGATTTGACAAGTCTTTACATTCAGTGGCACTAATGCATTGTAGATTGTGCTCGACGGCGACGATTAATCGACTAATCGTGGTTAGCGATTAAAAAAATAATGGCGTTTTGATAATTGTGTACTGTTCTCACTCTAAAACACTCACAAATACAGCTTTAAAAACAAACACGATGACATTATAAGGTTATTTTCACATAATTACACATTATTCTGCCTTCATTCGCCTTTATTTGAGTGATAAAAGTCTAAACCTTCAATTAGTCGAGCAATCGAACGCTCTACGTGACTGGAGAGACAGCAACACGTAGCAGCTGCGACCAAAAAAAAAGTTGTAGCGCTAAAATTTCAATAAAATGGCAGACATAAGCCAGTCATCTACATAGTTATGCAATTCACATGCAACGCGTTGAGGTCACAGATGTGTTAGATACAGCAAGATTGTCGCCGTGGCTTCAAATTCGCAACAACGCCATGATTATTATCCTCGTTTTTTTCTTCTCCTGCTCCAAGGTGGATCCAAGTGTGAACGTAGAGGATGTTTGGACTTTAGAGACCGCTTCCTTTCGCCAAACCAGTGTCACTGCACAGTCCTGCTACATCCCATAATACCGTTCCCCCGCCTAACGGACGAACATCGGCGTAATAACGGAGCAAAAACGCGCCGACACGCTGCGAAAATGCCACGAAAACCGCGCAAAAAATCACACTCGCAGCGGCTCGTTTAGTGTCAATATCTCAAACCCAAAAAACCACCGTGCCTTCTTGTTTTGTTTATGGGCGGGCTCTCGTGTGCACAATCCCAGTTTTCGGTGCAAATAAACACGTCGGGGGTTTGGGTCGTGGATGTAGCGATGAAACGGCGATTTCTGCGTCAATCTTTCGCCTCGGAGACTCAGAGACGTTACCCCGGGTTCAGGGCGGGGGACAACCGGAGCAGCAACGCGTAGCCATCCGCCTTTCGGTGCTCCTTCGCTGGATGCCTTCTCCCGTACGTCTCGGTCTCTGTGTTGCCAGGTTTTCAGCGAGCCGCACGCGTTCGAGCCTCGGAAATGAGTCCAGATCAAGCGAGCTGCGAAAATAAGTTGATAAAAGAGGCAAATGTTAAAGGTTGTGGAATGTTAAGGAGACACACGTATTTTTAACAGAACTCGGGATGGGACGTAATTTAAACGATCGTTACCATAGAAATCTGCCAATTTTATGAGCAAAACATGTGAACAAAAAGTACATAAGCCAAAAACAATGAAAATAAATTACATAAATAAAATAATATTACTACTATTACTACTACTACGCCTACTACTACTAGACCTACTACTACTACTACTACTACTACTACTACTACTACTACTACTACTACTACTACTACTACTACTACTACTACTAAGAAGAAGAAGAAGACGAAGAAGAAGAATCACAACAACAACGAAACAGATTCATAATAAATTAATAAACAAATTAATTAACCAAATAAAAGTTGGTTAAAAAGCAGTGTAAACCATTGAATTGCTAGGTCACTACTGGTAAATGCATATATTATAGGCTACTGTATCAAGTTTTATTTATTTATATTTTTTTTATTTATTAGATTATACAAAGTTAAGAGTATATTTTAATACAATTTTAAGTGTCACAATTGCGAGGTCTACACTAACATAGTGTTCATAATCATTATTAAGGCATGAATTAACTGTTAATAACCACATTTTTATTGAGTCTTATAACATGTTACAGACTTAACAAAAGCTGAAATTAATATATGTTGAAATGAAGTCTGAAATCCTTCAAAATTGCTAACTCGACTGTAAGATTTGCTTTCAGCTAACCAAAACATGAAAACATAAGCCCAAATTAGGTATAACAGAGCGGATCTGGCAACTCGGTGCTGTTGGGATTATCCTTTCGATTAAAGTGTGTGCGCAACCCTCTGGCCTCAACGCAATATTTGCACTTAACGTGTGTGGAAAACCTGCAGACTTTACGGCAGGGCACGTTGCTATGGACACGAGTTAAAGCGACACTGACGCGCATTTGTTGTTGTTTTGAATAACTGTGCCTCTCGTAGTTACACACAGTCCTGAATCCGAGCTGTAGGAGTTGAATACATGAAGCTGTAAACCCGGAGGCTGCACTTTCACGACACATTTATTATTCTTCTCTGCGTCTTTATCTTCTTCTAATACTTTAAGTGACATAACTCAACTTTTAGAATTCAAATAATAGGCTTTGTTTAAAATCGCTAAAGCTGGGTCATTCGTGTTTCGGAAGCTACTCATTAGGTTAAAAAAAAAAATAAATCTCTGTCAGAAAATAAACAAAAATATGTTGTCATAAAGGTAGTAGCATTTTTTTTTTAATAAATCTCTCATTTATTTATTTTTCATTTTAGATTTACCTCTTTTGAATCATTAATTAGGAAAAGTGTCGTTGTGTGCTAATACATCTTACATTGCAGAAGTTTGAGTTATGTTTTTTATTTATAATAAAATGTTGTCTTATTTGAATTAGGATATTTACTTATTTATTAAAAACAAACAAAAAAAATCAAAAAGCTATTATTTAGAAAGAGAGAGAGACAAAATGCACGATAAAAAAAATTCATGAGCAAAATGCAGCCTCAATGCAAATGTATTTTATATAGGGATTTTCGGATATCCGTCTGATTAGCTGGGGAAACTTTTTTGAATAAAACAACTTAACGGTACGAGAGTAGCTGTTTTGATCAGGTCTGAACCGCTCTGACAGACGTCTGTCTCCTGAAGCTTGAGACAGTGTTTTTCTCGCCGTTTTTCTCACTCACCTGAATGTAACTTTTAAGGGTCGTAGAATTGAATTTCATCCACAAATGTTGACTTCAGCATAACTTTTGTTTTCTCACAATGATAAACTATTGTAGTTATCTGACAACAGAGCTTTTTCGACTTGTTTCCACTGTTTGTGTCAATGAGCGACGACATCGCCTGCGTTGATAAACAAAAAATCCTTCTATAAGTTATGCTTTCTTAATATTAGAAACATCCAAAAGCAGCCTGTATAAATAAACTTTATGAAAAACAATTATGTAATGAGTCACAGATAGAATGAGACCTAGAAGACGGTCACCGTGGAAATAGGGTAAAGGGGTATAGGGTAAAAGAAATGTGGGTAAAGAAAAAGCGTTTAAAAGTTATGTTAAATCTAAACATATGGAAAAATCAGATAAGCCACTTTAATTAGGCCCTACTACATTTATAAAGTTAAGTTACATTAGAATCAATGGTGTTTAGTAGAGTTGACACGTGAGAGAGGTTCATAACACTGCAGCCTCCAGGTCTGAGGGTTTATACTGTTGTCTGCAGCAGGAAATGCGAAAAAAGCGTCACAAGCCGGATGAGAGAGAGAGAGAGAGAGAGAGAGAGCGAGAGCGAGAGAGAGATTGAAAGGAAAGAGACATAGAGAAGAGAGAAGGATGGCAGGGAGAAGAGAGGGAAGAAAGTGAGAGGATAGAAGAGAGAGATACAGAGCTAGACAAAGAGGAGAGGGAGTTGCGGGGAGAAAAGAGAGGGAAAAGCAGAGAGAGGGGGGAGAGTGGGAAAGAGAAGAGAAGGAGGAGAAAGAGAGAGGGGCAGAGAGAGAGAGGTAAGAGAAAAAGATAGCAGAGAAAGGAGAGAATGGAGAGAAAGAGGAGAGAGAGAATAGAGACAGAAACAAAGAGAGGAGAGAGAGAAAGAAAGAGAGAAGATAGGGGATGAGAGAGAGAGAAAGGAGAAAAAAGAGAGCAAGAGGGAAAAGAAAGAGAGGAAGAAGAGAGAAAGTGTGTGAGAAAGAGAGAGAGAAAGAAGGGAGTGAGAGAGAGAGAAAAAGAGAAAGACAAGGGGAGAAAGGAGAAAAAGGGGGGCAGAGGGAGGAAGAGAGAGACAGAGAGAGAAGAGAGGAGAAGAAAGAGAAAGGAGAGAGGGAAGGGGAAAGAGCAGAGAGAGGAAGAGAGAGAGAGAAAGGGTAGAGAGGGGGTGAGAGAGAGAAAGAGAAGGGAAAGAGAGAGAGAAGAGAGAGAAAGGTGAGAGGGGGAGTGAGAAAGAGGAGAGAGAGAAAATAGAGACAGAAACAAAGAGAGGAGAGAAAGAAAGAGAACATATGTGGGTGAGAGAGGAAGAAAGAGAAGGGAGAGAGAGAGAGAGAGAGAGAGAAGGTGAGAGAGAAAGAAAGAGAAGGGAGGGGGGATGAGAAAGAGAGAGAAAGAGAGGGGGGGAGAAAGGAGGGGAAGAGCACAGGGAGGAGAAGAGAAGCGAGAACAGAAAGAGAGAGGGAAAGAGCAGAGGGGGGAAGAGAGTGTTTGTTGTTGTTGTGTTTGTGTGTTAGCAGTGTGCAGAGTGTTTTTAGGGAGGATGGAATTCAGCTCGGGGCCACAGACGCGGCCGATATTCCGCCAAAGTTGTCGATAATCAGACTGGCCCCATGCGCGGTCACGCTCCGGCCCTTTTCTCTCCCGCACGCGCGCGCTCAGAGGTGGAAAAGGCTAAAAATACAAGTGTGCGGCAGCAGCAGAGTCAGACACGGAACACGGCGTCCATTCAAAGTAGCGACGACTGCACAGAAGTCAGACTGCGTTGTGTGGATGAAGCGGCAAAGATAAAAGTTATAACTGCATATGTATCGCTCACTGTAAAAAAAAATCTAAAGGGTAAAAAGCTAAATTTACTTAAATGTTTATGTTGATATAACTTGACAATGTGAGTCAAAGGGTTTCAACTTAAGGTTTTAAGTTATAAAGAGAGAGAGAAAGAGAGACAAATGGAGAGACACAGGAGAAAGAGAGTGAGTGAGAGAGAAAGAGATGGGAGAGAAAGAAGCAAATGGAGAGAGGAGAGAGAGAAAGACAATAGAGAAAGAGAGGGAGACAGGAGAGAAGGAGAGATAGAGACAGAAGAGAAAGAGAGGGAGGGAGAGAGACGAGAGAGAGAGAGAAAGAGACGAGAGAGAAGAGAGAGAGACAGGAGAGAAAGAGAGACAGGAGAGAAAAAGAGGGAGACGGGAGAGAAAGAGAGAGAGAGACAGAAGAGAAAGAGAGGGAGGGAGAGAGACGAGAGAAACAAAGAGATGAGAGAGAAAGAGAGAGAGACAGGAGAGAAAGAGAGAGACAGGAGAGAAAGAGAGGGAGACAGGAGAGAGAGAGAGAGAGAGACAGGAGAGAAAGAGAGGGAGGGAGAGAGACGAGAGAAACAAAGAGAGACAGGAGAGAAAGAGAGGGAGACAGGAGAGAAGAGAGGGAGACAGGAGAGAAAGAGAGAGAGACAGGAGAGAAAGAGAGAGACAGGAGAGAAAGAGAGAGACAGGAGAGAAAGAGAGGGAGACAGGAGAGAAAGAGAGGGAGACAGGAGAGAAAGAGAGAGAGACAGGAGAGAAAGAGAGAGACAGGAGAGAAAGAGAGGGGAGACAGGAGAGAAAGAGAGAGAGACAGGAGAGAAAGAGAGAGACAGGAGAGAAAGAGAGAGACAGGAGAGAAAGAGGGAGACAGGAGAGAAAGAGAGAGAGAGACAGGAGAGAAAGAGAGGGAGGGAGAGAGACGAGAGAAACAAAGAGAGACAGGAGAGAAAGAGAGGGAGACAGGAGAGAAAGAGAGGGAGGGAGACAAGAGAAGAGAGGGAGAGAGAGACGAAAGAGACAGACAGGAAAGAGAGAGAAAGAAAGAGTGAGACAAGACAGAGAGCAAAAAAGAGCAAGAGGGGGAGAGAGCGAGAGAAATTAAGAAAGCGAGAGAAAGGAGGGAGAGGATATCACACAACTCACACACGAGTTTAATCAACATAAAACTTTAAAGCAGAAATTGTACTTAAGATTTTTAAGTTAAACTGCCTTATATTTTTTACAGTGTGGAGTTTAAAGGGGACATAGAGGCTGTTTATGTCGAGGGAGCATTAACATTGTCCGAGGTTAATAGAACCAGAACCAGTGTAGTAAAGCACTCAAGACAGTCAGGTGCTTCCCACGTCGAGAATAGAGTTAGATCTGCAGCTGCAGACCACAAAGGAACAAAACTTAAGATGTGTGTTTGATGAACTAAGGAACTAGTTTTAGAACAGGATTAAAACCTAAAAACAAGTAAATTTGCATAATATATGCTCTTTAAGTAATTATTAATGAATCTGACACACATAGGCTTCAATATAAGTCATGAACATGCAACTATAATTCAAGTTAAAGTTTTAGTGGAGGAAACTGGATAAATATAGGCCATAAATGTGATTGCAGCTGTCTATACACTGTACAAACAATATCAATGCCTTTAAATGTGGAAGCTTGTTTGCAGAACAGTTGTCATAACAACACAAAACAACAAAAACACACATTATTGACGTTTATATTGACGTTTACCTGATGAAGTTCAATCCTGTGCTGGTGGAGCCTTGACTGTCCCCAGAGCTGTGTGAGAGCGTCCTCTGCTGGAGGAAACACAACATTACGACATTAGGACGTTTGGACACGTGACACGTCGACACGTGACATGACGCTGCTACGCTAAAGGTTTAAACTGCTGCACCGTGAAACTTTGGTTTAAGAAATAAATATGTATTTAAAAATCAATTAAATATATAAGTAGATTTATGAATAGATAGAAAATAATAAATAAACAAATAAATAAATAGGCCTAATTATCTATAAGCCTATTCTATTTTCTAAATAGATGCCTTTGTTACAATGCATAAATCAGAAAAAAATGGGTTTTTTTTTGGGCCGGAGTGCAATGTCACAAACTGAACTGTTATTTGGCCTGGAAGAGGAATTCTTATTGTATATTTCCAGTAGAAATTACATTTTTTGTTTAGTGAGGAAAATGTTTTAAATTGTAATGATTTGTTGTCACAGCTGTGACAATAATAGCCTAAAGAAATGCTCAATGATTTTACTTCTTTTTTTTTTTTATTAATGCAAGCCTCTTTGTTGAAATATAGTCCTATACCTCTAATGGCAAAAGCACCACCGCCATAAATGTACCATTAGTCACATTAGTTATTACTGCAAGTACCAACATAAGTATCAAACGTAATGCAAACACACAAGTATCTCTTTGGTTATTACTTTACTAAGTACTAAAGTACCACTACAAGTACCACTATATTTAGCACTAAGGTTCACCTAACTGTCTATTAACTAATGAGCTGTATTTCAAATTGTCAAAAAGGACTACTGCATTTGTACAATTACAGTCTTTAAAATGTCTTTTAGTAAATATATACAAAATGTAGTTTAATGTCAGAAGTGTCTGGAGAACAGGTGGAGTGTGACGGAATATTGTACATTTGAGGAAAAACTTTGAGAAAACAATGTCTTACATTGAGAAAATAAGATTGGCCTTAAGACATTTCGGTCTTAAGGCCAATCTTGAGATCACTTTGGGATCTTATTCTGGACTTGTCCTTGGACTCCATCTTGTCTTGGACTTATTGTTCTTTGACTCGGTCTTGTCTTGGCGTATCAAGAGCACATTTAATTACCACCACACTCTGCAAGATCATGTAGACACTGGTAAATGTACAAAACTTCAAAGGTGGTCGAGATTTGGTCTCATCATCTCGGCCTCGACCCTCAGTGGTCTTGTCTCGGTCTTGGGACTCTGTGGTCTCGGAATGGTCTTTGGTCAAGACATACTACAATGTAATTACAAACAACTTTGTAAACGACACAATTTGTATCTTAAATAACTTTATTTGTACAAAATCTGAGGACATTTTGACAGTATGAAGCTCACAGTGCCCAGAACAAATAATGGAGACATATTTACATAAAACAATGCATCAGTGTGTTTGACATTTTCACACAGTTTTAGCGAAACATGAACGTAAACATAAACTAAACTCTATGGATGAGCACGACTTAAGTTACAAATGTACAGCAGGAGCATCATTAAGATTGTCTTCTACACAATATTCACACTTTTACAGGAGAAAATGGTTGTGCTGGTGATGTTTGGAGCAGGTTAATTAAAAGAGTCTGGACCAGAGCATCAGTCCTGGTTCAGTCCTGGTTCAGTCCTGGTTCAGTCCTGGTTCAGTCCTGATTTAATCCTGGTTTGCAGTGACGTAGAAAGAGAAGAAGTAGCTTTACAAGTTCTAGCAAAGTGCATCTCATTTAGTTACAATGGGGTTGTAAAGAGCAAAAAATAAAACAGGGAGTGTCGTCAAAATGCAAGTCTAAAAGTAAAGTCTGTGTTGTTGTGCTTTTGAGCTGCCTCTGCAAACTTTCACAAACAATTATTCATCTGCTTACATTTGAAAAAGAGGCAAAAGTAAGATGTATTAAAAGAATATTGGAGAATGTTTAAGGTTTAGATTGAGGTATACTTTATAAATCAAGTCAAGTCAAAGAGAGACAAGTCCAAGTCAACAATCAAAGTCAAAAGAGAAACTAGTCAAAGTGAGGTCACAAGTTCAAGTCAGGTTTAAAGTCATAAAAGAGACAAGTCCAAGTCCATTGCTTTTCAAGTCTTTAAATCAAAACTGCCACATACATATTGTATTTCTACAATTTCATTGAGTTTTAAAAAGGATCTTGATTACAAAAAGATGAAGAGGGACATGATTTAGATCACATGTGTCAAACACAAGGCCCCCACATCATTTTATGCGGCCCTTGAGGTCTTATAAGGCTTAGTTTAATCATATTTTAGGGCCAGGAGTGTCTTAACCTAATGAAATGACTTGTCTAAAACTTAAAGAGTAAGTAATTTTTCAGACTAATGCAGATCAATGCAGATTGTCACTTCAATAAATCTATAAAAATCAAATACAGAGACTATTAGTAGTATGTCAAAGATTAGTAAGGTTAATTTTAGTTGCAACTGGCCCTTCGAGGACAACCCCGATGCCAATGTGGCCCTTTGTCAAAATGAGTTCGACACTCCTGATTTAGATTGTAAATGTAAAAATACACAACTTATTTTTGAGAAAAAGCATCAAGTAGGGCTGGGCAATATAGTGAAAAAAATCAAATCATGAGCTCATCTTAATCTTCGATGAAATCATCATATTGTGATTTCCCTTTTCACTATTTGATGCATCTGTTTGTTCAAATATAGACTATTTTCCACCTATTACTCTTGGACTCAGAGTTGTCAAGTTCAAGTTTTTATAGCGGATTTGGGCTTCTTTTTTTGAAGTCCTTTTAAGTCATAAAAGGAATCTTAGCAGTTTTTCTGGTTTGATTTATTAAAATATATTTAATTTTATAACTGAAACATGGATTTTTAGCATGTTTTCATGTCTAAAAGCAGTTATTATTGTAAGAAAAACACATATATGGCAAAATCCCCAACACTTGTTTTGCAGCAACACAAAATGTTTTAATTAATTGATTCTTTGTTTGAGTTAGCTTGTTTCTCTCTGAAAATTTGGCAACACTGGTCGTATTTTGACGGCTGGATTACCTCAAAGAGAATAGGAAAATAACGATCTACAAGAATCGTGATAAAATCAATATCGTGATCTGGCTCCAGAAAATCAGGATATTCATTTTTGCCATATCGCCCACCCTTCAAGTCCAAGTCAAGTCTCGTCTCTTAGTCCATTTTATCAGGTCTGAAGTCATCAAAATAGTGACTCAAGTCTGACTCAAGTCCACATCTCTGTCAGAGGGTTTTGATTAAGTTGAGTTACACCTGAGAACATTTTCTAAAACGTGAAAGACTCAAGTCCAACATTAAACAATCGTACAACAGTCTGCTGGTTTGGCTGAAGGGTGTTGTTACTGCAGTGTCCAGCGGGGGCAGCGCTGAGCTCACGTCTTCACAGTTCATCACAGAAAAAACGTCAACACTCTCTCTCTCTCTCTCTCTCTCTCTCACAAACTCTCAGATAGATTTATATTTCACACGTCCAGTTCAGAGTCACTGTCTGTCACGGAGAGGGGCGTGTCCTCCTCGTCCTCGGCCTGTCCCGCGCTGTCTCTGGGACTGTCCCTCCGCTCAGGACCACGTCAGAGTTCAGTCTGTGCAGCTGCAGCCTAAAACAACAACAAGCAGTTAGAAAGTAAGAAACAGAAGCAAGTCATGACTAGAAGTAATAAAAATGATACAAATGCAGGTCTTTTCAGTAAAAAAAATGTGTTGTAAAGGAAAAAAATAATCCAGGTTTAGTCCAGCAACAACTTAAAATACACTGTAAAAAGTCACGAGGACACTAAGTTAAACAAACTTAAATCTTTGTGTTGATATAACTTGACAATTTGAGTCAAATATAATCAATTAAGACTTTTAAGTTATGAGAAAGAAGAAAGAGAGAGAAAGAGAGTAAAGAGAGGAGAGAGAATATAGAAAGAAGAGAGAGAAGAAAAAGTAAAGAGGGAGAGAGAGAGAGAAAGAGAGAGAAGAAAGAGAAAGAAAATGATAGAGGGAAGAGAGACGGGAGAACAGAAAGAGAGGAAAGAAAAAGTGAGAGAAGGAAAGAAGGAGAGAGAGAAGAGAATAAAGAAAAGAGAAAGATGGAGAGAATAGGGAGAAGAAAAGAAAGAAAAGGACAGAGGGAAGAGAGAGAGAGAGAGAGAAAAGAGACAGGAGAGAGAGAAGAAAGAGAGAAAGAGAAGAAAATGATAGAGGGAAGAGAGAGAGGAGAGAAAGTGAGAGAGGGAAAGAGGGAGAAAAAAGAGAGAATAGGGAGAAAGAGAGAGGGGGAGAGGGGGGAGACAGGAGAGAGAGAGAAAAAGAGAAGAGAAAAAAGAGAAGGATAGAGGGAAGAGAGACAGGAGAATAGAGAGAGAGGAGAGAAAAAGTGAGAGATGGAAAGAAGGAGAGAGAGAAGAGAATAAAGAAAGGAGAAAGATGGAGAGAAGAGGGAGAAGAAAAGAAAGAAAAGGATAGAGGGAAGAGAGAGAAGAGAGAGAGAGAAGAAAGAGAGAAAGAGAAAGAAGATGATAAAGGGAAGAGAGAGGAGAGACAATAAAGCAAGGGAAGGGAAAAAGAGAGGAGAGAGAGCGGGTAGAAGAGAAACAAAGAAAGCATGTAGAGGGAGGAGAGGAGAGACTGGCATATGTGAGTTAAATGACATAAAACTTTAGGCAGAAATTATACTTGCATTTTTAAGTTAATCTACTATATTCTTTTTACAGTGTAGGCCTGTTGTATTTGTAAATCGTTTTCAAAACTATTTACGCAATATTTAATCCTCTTTTAAGGCTAACTGTGTGAGTTTTTTGGGGGGGGATTTTGTTGGAATAATAATATGATAAAAATGTGTCTTTTGAAACCGGCTTGCATTTGTTTTAACTTTCTACAGAATTTCATTTGGACCATGCAAGTGATTTTGTTTTTCACCTCCAGAAAGTTACACAGTGTTACTTTAAAACTCTTCTTTAAATTAAGCAACAGAGCATCGAGCATTGTGCATAATTTTTCAAGGATGGTAAATATATTGTTAAAGAAATGGTACATAAACAAAATCTGGGTCACGAGTTGATTTAAAGAGGTAACTTTACAATAATGACTTGACATCTAATATGTTTTTTTTTTACTAAATGCAGCCTGTTAGAGTGAGTTTTGGTCATATAAAGTGATTAACCATTAAAATAAATACATTTTGACATGTTTTTTTGTTTTACGACTTGAAATGATTCGAAACGAGTATTTAATTTTGCTTTAAGGGTCACGATTTGATTGTATGGCTGTTTTGGGGGTCCCATCTGAAAAGTTTTGAGTATTATTAGTATTTGTTAATATTTTACTTTCACAAATCTTTTTAACACTGATAATCTTGCCACATTATATTTATGTATTTTTTGCTTGTCACAATACTTAACATTTAAAGTCTGTGTATAAATCATTAAGTTTCCATCTTGATCAGTTTGTGTGAAGTTTAGTCAAATGTTGTTGAAAATTTGATTGAGTTAAGGTTTGAGAATAGAAATAAGGTGGTGCCATATAAGCAAGACATTTTATTCACTTGAAAGGGCACACTTTTTTATTAGGACTGAAATGCGTTCAAAGTCTCAATAATTTAAAATAATTTATCATTTTTTAAGTGAGTCTGGTGCGTACGTTAATTTATACTCTTTAACAAATCATTAGTCTTGTTTTTCTTTGAGGAAATAGTTTTGTCTCTCAACTGAAAGAATTCATTAAACTATAAGACTTAACGTAACATCTGTTTGCTCTAAACAAGAAGTGACCTGTTAAAACGATATAATTTAAACAACATTGAGCAGTTTATTTATCAGTCAATATTGTATGTGAAAGCCCGTATTTGAATTGACATACTGATAGCAAATAACACTTACAAAACGAAATAATATTAACAGCAAGTGGATATATTTTGTTTATTTTATGTTTAAGTTACAATTAGTGCTTTTCTACCGTGTTAGTTGAGATCTCCCAGTGGTTGTAATGACACATTCATTAATCTCATTCCTCGTGAACAGTGACCCTGAAATAACGAGACTCAACTGAAGAAAACAAGTAAAGACGAGCGGAAAAGCCGCGCGCTCTTTCCGCTCCAACAGTTCCATCTCAGGACGAGTCACAAACTAATATTTCATATAAAGGTAAACTTTTGTCGTTTCAATTGGACTGATAGTGTAGTTTATCTTTCAGTTGAAGTGTTTTGTCATTAATTTGAACATTTCTCTAGTTGTAACTCACTGACGCGCCTTTTACGCACAGTTTACGCACCAAACAAACAAACAAACAAAACACACGCACCTGTTTTTTGCCGCCGCGGCTCGGTCTCGTTGTCGTCGGTTCTTGAACCAGTTTCCCACTTGTGTGGGGTCAGGCCCGTGGCACGTGCCAGCTCGCGCTTCTTGCTCGGGTTTGGATACGGGTCCTGCAGGTACCACTCCCGCAGCAGCCCCTCGTGCGCTCTTTGAAGCAGTGCGTCTTCTGCTCTCCGTCCCAGATGGTCCGGGGCAGAGGAAACTTCTTCCTCACGCGGTACTTGTCCACGGGCCCCAGCGGCCTGCCGCGCAGCCGCTCCGCCTCGCGGTAGTGCGCCTCCAGCCACATGGCCTGCAGTTTACCGTGAGAGGCGCGCGTGAAGCGGTGCGTCTCCAAAATGTGGTACAGTTCTTTGAAACTTCCCGCGTGGAAGGCGACCACGGCGCGCGCTCTCTGAACAGACTCGTGCTCGAAAATAGAATCTGCGCTGACCGGAAGTGACCAGAGGAACCGGGCCAGACGCTCGATGTCCCCGGTGTCCTCCAAAGTTTCACAGACGCTCGCGACCTGCGCCGCGGAGAAGCAGAGCCCCGGGAGCGCCATCAGCGGGGACCGGAACAAAGTCTCCATCTCACAGTCTGACCGGGACTGAGGCGAGAGGCGCGAGGAGCGGGCTTTACACCTGCCCAGAGCTCCATCCTGATTGGTCAGAGGCTCCGGAGGCTGGGTTACCCTGGTTACCATGGAGCAGCTGTCACTCACACTCAGACTCACGCTCCAAGAAAATAAACCCCCCTCATCCGCCTTTCACCCAAACTGTTGAGAAGTGTTAGCCGCTGTAAACAGCAGTTGACCTGTGACTTCTACAGAGCCAACTAAAGATTCTGCTGAACTGAGGAAATGTTCTCCTCATGATACTGAATAAAGGAGCTTCAGTTCTTATTTTAGAGGCAAATATGTGGTTTTGAATTAAGCATAAACATTTGACAGTCTTCTCTCGACAGCATCATCATCACAATTCAAACATTACGACAGCATATGTAACTCTACTTATCACTCTTCATTTTCTAATTTCCCTAAATCCGCAGCATAAGCCACACTTCGCTCGATTACCTGGGATTAACAAAGCATCTGCTCGCATTAACCCATCCAATCAACACTCCGGAGCTGCTACTGTCTCAGGTCTGGGCTGGAATCCTCCAAAAACTCTGAAAAAGACAGAATGTTAAGAACGATAGCCATTTATACTGGCAAATCCTCATCCTAGTTAATGAAATAAACTTGTATAAATGAAATAAACTTGTATAAACGCTGCAGAAGTGTGAGAAAGGGGTTGTGAGCTCAAACGGGTCAATGCCAATTAGATAAAGAACAGACAGATGCTTCGGCGTGTGCCACTTTTTCATTATCCATATGCACCGTGTTCGATTTAAGCAGATTTGAGAAGAAGGCTCGTTTCGTTGGTTTTGACTATTTTCAGTAAAACATAGTTAAGATTGAATTAAATATTTTTACTTGTTTTTACCAGTTTGGCTGTTTTAATAGGATTCATGCTTATGTTTTGTTCAGCAAATATGACATACAGTGTGCAAAAGTAATTTCAGAACTGTTACCTAGCAACCACATCGTACTTATGGTCAAAATTCACAT
The DNA here is from genome assembly GCA_038363315.1 of Mugilogobius chulae. Taxonomy (NCBI): domain Eukaryota; kingdom Metazoa; phylum Chordata; class Actinopteri; order Gobiiformes; family Gobiidae; genus Mugilogobius; species Mugilogobius chulae. The sequence goes on along the minus strand of CM076401.1, from coordinate 20,280,861 downwards.
GGGGGGAAAGCGTCTCATGTCAAGCTAAACTTTTAAGACGTTTTCTGACAAATGTATTGTATTTTAGCACAACTAATTCAAATCGAGTTACAACCGGGTTTAAATAGAGGTTACTGATGTTTCGTTATGTCAGAAAAGTAAACAGAAAGTGAAAAAAAGATGCTAAAAGACGCAGGCGGCGCTAGCATCACGTTAGCATTTAGCTCGCAGCTACCGTTAGCATTGCTAGATATATTTACATACTTGGAAGGTTGAATCACTTTATTTATCTCCATGTCTTCGTGTCTGTATTTGACACAATATATCTCCACAGTCCACATTGCTGTTGTAATTTTTGAGCAAAGAGTGATAAAGCTGTTGTTCTGATTCACTCGCCATGGTAACTTTCCCCCACGGAGGTCTGTGAGTGGGCGTGGCCTTTGATGCCGACAAATGATAATATCCGGAAACACTTTAATCTAGCAAATTTTGGCTTCAACCAAATTCGTGGTTACTTTTCGTAATATACAGTATGGGCGTAAAAAGCGAGAAAACGTGCATATTGTACGTTTGTCATTTCGTTGTATATCTACGTTTTCTCAGGAGACTAAATGCGTAATAAGTCAGCTTTATCTTTCTTTGAGCAAATTTTAACAAGATTTGCCAATAGAACAAGAGCTCAGTGGATTGTTTGGCTAAAAATATGAGATTTACAGCTTTTTTTTGGAAATTAGGAAAAAAAAAAAGAAGCAACTGGAAATGAAACAGAAAAATACATTACATTCATTGGGAAATCTTATTTTCAGACTTGTTTTCAGACAGTTATTGTATTTCTTGAGTAAGAACCCATAATTAAATCTACAAACAAGGGAAAATATGTTTTTGTAATATTGCCGAATCAGATTTTTGGAGTCTCGATGTGGCAATGCAAAAAGCTACTTTCTATCTTGGCTAAAAAGACTAGAATTAGGTATATTTAACTTAATTTCTGAAGTTATATGCACTATACATTTTTGAGATTTTCCACTTAAAAGCAAATTTACCAACAAGGTAAATAAAAATATACAAATGTTGAATATTTTGGCTTAAAATGAGAAATAATTTATCAAAACAAAGCAGAAATACCTTGAGATAATGAATAGGTCCATCAAATAAATACATAAAACCTACTGAAAAATGAACAAAAATCAAGATCCAGATTCATGAGTTAAGACTTTTTAACTCATAGAAATACAGTTTTTGGAGTGTGGAGGGATTCTGTTTGAGAACTCCGATTACTTCCTGTAATTTTCAACTTTTATTTGTCAGTTTCTTCACAATCTGCGACTTTATTTACCACAAGAACTATCACGTCAACAGATAAAGAGCAAAATCGTCATGGAGACAAGCTGGCGATGCTCTAGAAAAGTTACACAGCGTGACTTTAACGACACAAACGAGTGAAGTGTTTGGTGACGGTTTCTGTAACAAGATTTCCTCTTTTCAGAAGCAAAGATCCAGGAAGCAGCTCACACTTGTCTTTTGTGTCGCAGTGTCTCTTTGTCTCCACAGACACAACAACATCTCACTCAGGAATAAGACTTTTTGCCTCGAAAATGTATGTTTTAAGTGTTAACTTGTAAATGAATTTAGGTTCTAAAATCACATCAGTCACCACATATCTGACAGCTTGGAAGAAGCTCTCAACTCGAATATTATTTTTGGGGGCGTCCTTAAAGTTAAAGCGACCCATTAGTAAAATCTACTTTTTTTTTTTTTTCTCCATGTTATATCAGTGTTTCTGTCTCTTGGATTGATTCATGCATGTTTGAATAATTTTGTTCTGCAGCTGATGTTCCTGTGCTCAGAAAATCTCAGTCTTCACCTATCACTTATCCCACCCTTGTCTGTTTACTTGCGAATCTCAAAAATTAGGATTAGCTGCTTGACCTAGGATTTGAATCCTGATTTGGACTAATTTAACCTCTACTTATTGTAGAGACCTAGATTCTTTTCCTTGTTTCAAAGTGTTTTGAACTGATTTCAAGACATGCTTCATATTTCAAGCCAAAATATTTGCTAATGGGTTAAGAAAACCCTTCTTACCTCAATTTTAGGTCTTTATTTATGCCTAATTCTCTTATAACCAGTTAAAATGTCTTGAAACCAGTGAAATAATCTACATTACAAAAAAAATCTGGATAAAAATTCTGATTCCAAGTCATTTTAAGCAAGTCTGGATGTATAGTTTTTGTTGTGTACAATGAACAAAATGTGACTTATGCTGTAGTTTTTTACTAAATATACAGAAAAATCACAACAGGTCTCATTTAAAGTCTATAAACTTCACATTTTTGTCATTCAGGATAGAGAAAACAGCTTTACTGTTGCTACATTTTCCAAGGAAATTAAAATTGTGTTTTCCCTGTACTTCAATAAAAAAATAAATATTATTGGCTGTTAGTTGCGACAAAACAAACTCTATAGTCTTCTAACCTTTGTCATTTTAAACAGGAAACAACCACAGTTCTTTAACTAAAGTCAAACTTCCGAATCATGTTTTTACTCACAAACGATTGTCCGTAAACTCTCGATTTAAATTTCAATTGAATCCCTTGTTTAATGAATTAAATGTCGATATGTCGTGCCTTTTCTTGGTATTTAGTAATAAACTTATTTAGATCAGTTTCAATTGCAGGAGTGTAACTGAATGAGACTAGGAATGGCACGATATCAAATTTTAGTATTGCAATTATTGTGATACAAAATATCACGATTTAGCGATTATTCACGATTACCATCGTCACGACCAAGCAACAAACAATCATTCTCATTGTCTAATATGCTACTTTTTATTAAATAAAACTTTCTGCATAAAACTATCTTAATGTGACAAAACATTCTGCTGCATTTGTTTAAAAATAAAAAATATAATGTAAAATGTGCTTCTAAAATCATGTTTTTCTATTTTTAGGGGCAGATCTTTGCTTCAAAATGTTTTATTTACTTCTTAACTTAACTTAACTTTTTATGTGTATATATATATTTTTTTGCCAATATCAATATTTGTTATTTGACCTGCAAATATTTGCAGATTTTATCTGTAACAAGGCTCACAAAACACATCTGCAGCAATATGTCTTTTTCTCTAAGTTTATAGGTTCAGAGGAGTTATCTAAAACAAATCATTTAGTTTCTAAAATTGTCACAATTATAATTCTTCTGTTCTGACGATTAAGTTTTGCTTGGAATAATCCGATTATTGATTAACCTAATAATCTTGACTACTATTGAAGACTTACTGCTTTTTATTGCTATGTGACTTTGGAATTAGAATTTTTTGTGTAATTGCAAATAAACATACAGCAGACAATTGGGGATAGGTGACAAGAGCATCAGGTGCAGGACAAAACAAGATTATTCAAACATGCATAAATTGAATCAATCCAAATACAACTAATGATGAGAAAACATTGCTGTAACATTTAAAAACTGTCTTCTTTAACCTTAAATAACAGCAAAAACAACACAACATTAGACTTTTTTAAGCCTTGTTTTTGTTGTGCGTCTGAATTCTTCCCTCTTCACCTCACGCTGGTGCCACCGACGCTCGCCTAAGTGTGTCCCGAAACCTCCACAATCAAGTCAATAGAGCTACATGTCCCATTCAGAGAGGCACAATTAGCAGGTGAAGGAGGGGGTCAGGCTACACCTCCGGGTTTCGGGACGCCTGCTTCGGCCCCTTCACTAAACAAAAGCTCTTGTCCTAATTAACCCATTCACTGACCTACACAACTTAGCAGTGACCCCTTAAGCCCCGATCTGTCCCGGGACGTTTAGGGACACGCCCCCCTCCATCTCGTTAGGGCCGCTAATCACTTCCTGGTCCGTCGTTGTGCTTTTGTGCCCCTCGTTTGGAGCATAATGGGGCAGGAATGGAAAGTGTGGAAGGGGTTGTGCAAGAATTTGGATAAAGTAAGTGTTTGGGGTGAGGGACAAAAGTGCAGGGACCCCAAAATAACCATTTGACCGACTGGCGACCCCCACAGACAAGTGTTGTGCTGTTGATAAAAATAAAGTACAGAATATGTGTTGAGTTAATATGTTTGCAGTTATATTTGTAAATGTTTATCTTGGACGGGTCCTAGTTCTCTCTGATTGTCTTTTTCTGTTCTAGATTGTTCTGGAGACAAGGAGATGAGGTGAGGAGAGAGAAGGAACAGTGAGGGAGAGAGAGAAATAGAGAGAGGAGGGACAGTGAGGAGAGAGGAGACAAGGGAGAAGAGAGAGAAAGAGAGAGAGAAAGAGAGGAGGGACAGTAGGAGAGAGGAGACAAGGAGAGAAGAGACAGAGAGAAGAGAAGAGAGAGGAGACAAGGAGAGAAGAGACAGAGAGAAGAGAAGAGACAGAGAGAGGAGACAAGGAGAGAAGAGACAGAGAGAGAGACAGAGAGAGGAGACAAGGAGAGAAGAGACAGGAGAAAGAGAAGAGAGAGGAGACAAGGAGAGAAGAGACAGAGAGAGGAGACAAGGAGAGAAGAGACCGAGAGAGGAGGGACAGTGAGACGAGGAGAGAAGAGACACAGCAAAGAAGCACAGCGAGGTGAGAGGAGACATAGAGGGACTGAGAGAGTTGACAAAGAGAAAAGAGACACTGTGAGAAGAGAGGAGACACGTTGAGGAGAGCGGTGCCAAGAAGACAGGAGACATGAGGAGATTAGGCAAGAGAAGGGACAGTAAGGAGAAAGGAGAGAAAAAAGTGGAGGGACAGTGAGGAAAGAGGAGACAAGGAGAGAAGAGACGAGAGAGAGTAGGGACAGTGAGGAGAGAGGAGGGACAGTGAGGAGAGAGGAGGGACAGTGAGGAGAGAGGAGGGACAGTGAGGAGAGAGGAGGGACAGTCAGGAGAGAGGAGGGACAGTGAGGAGAGAGGAGGGACAGTGAGGAGAGAGGAGACAAGGAGGAGAGAGGAGACAAGGAGAGAGAAGACAGAGAGAGGAGGGACAGTTAGGAGAGAGGAGACAAGGAGAGAAGAGACAAGGAGAGAGGAGGCAGAGAGAGGAGGGACAGTTAGGAGAGAAGAGAGAGGAGGTACATTGAGGAGAGAGGACACAGTGAGAGGAGTAAAGGAGAGAGAAGACAGAGAGAGAGGAGACACGGAAGCAGGAGACAGAGAGAAGAGACAAGGAGAGAGGAGGGACAGTGAGGAGAGAGGAGACTAGGAGAGAAGAGAGAGAGAGGAGGGACAGACAGGTGAGAGGAGACAAGGAAATGAAGAGAGGAGAAAGTGATGGGAGAGGAACTGTACTGAGAGCAAGAAGAGAGGAGACATGAGGCAAAGAGAGAAGGGACAGGACAAAGAAGACAAGGAGAAGAAGACACAGCGAGGTTAAAGTGAAAGGAGACACAGCAAGGAGAGACAAGACAGGAGACGAGAGGAGAAAAGATACCGAGAAAAGGGAGGAGAGAATAGACTGCAAGATGAGGAGACAAAAAAAGGGATGACAGAGAGGAAAGGAAGCAAAGACAGAGAAGTGTGACAAATCTGTATTTAAAATTATGGCTATTCATCATATCTGACATCGTGGGCAAAAACACATATCAAACATAGAAAAGAAATTATTGTTGGATTAAAAAAATTCTCTAAAAAGCATTTTGTCCTTTTCATGTTACAGCAAGAGAGTAATAAATGTATCTTTTTTCATTTAGGATTACTTTTCAAACTAGAATACATTTTGTGGTAAATTATAACTAAGGGTTTGCAATATTAAATTTTCAATACAACGTTCTATTCGTGTTTGTGAAATTGGGCCGTAAAAGGGCGAGTTTTGGTGTTGGGACAGTCTGGTGTGGTTTGGAATAATCCCGTCTAATCCACCGCTGTGTTAACCTATCTGAGCATCCACGACCCGTAATCCCTCTGACAATACCACACGCTCATCTGCCAAAATCTCCGCTCCCGCAATCATATGCTCCGAACACACGCGCTCACATCAGGAGGGAAATACAGCAGATGCTTCAAGACGAGTGAACGGGCCGACAAAATGACTGGGGTGAAGAGAAGGAGGACATTCAGCATATTAAAAAAATACATACATGATTAAAGTGGCTCCATGAAAGTTTTGAAATCAACACGTTTTACTCACAGTCAGATTCGGGAGTCGAAAGACGTTCCAACTTTCATATGGTCATGAGATTTACATACACTGTAAAAAATATAAGGCAGTTTAACTTGAAATTGTAAGTACAATTTCTCCTTTTAAGTTTTATGCCGGTTAAACCCCTGTATGTGAGTACATCCTTTCTCTCTCTTTAATTTCTCTCACCCCTTGCTCTTTTTTCGCTTTCTGTCTCTCGCTCTCACACTTGTTCTTTCTCTCCTCTCCCTCCCTCTCCCTCTCTCTCCTGTCTTTTCTCTCCTGTGTGTGTGTGCGTGTTTCTCTCTCCTCTTTCTTTCCCTCTCTTGTCTCTCTCTCCCTCTTTCTGTCCTGTCTCTCTCCCTCGATTTTCTGTCTCTCTCGCTCTCCGTCTCTTTCTCTCCTGTGCCTATCTCTTTCCCCCTCTCTGTATCTCTCTCCTGTCCTTCTCCCCTTTTTCTCCCCTCTCTCTCTCCCCTCCCCTCTCTCCCCTCTCTCTTGTTCTGGCTCCTGTCTCTCTCCTGTCTTTCTCTTGTCTCTCTCTCCTGTGACCCCCCCCCCCCCCTCTCTTTCTCTCTCTCTCTTTATATTTTAAAAGTCTAAGTTGAAAATCTTTGACTCATATTGTCAAGTTATACCAACATAAATTGTTAGTTTAACTTTTCGGCCTTTGGATTTTTTACAGTCTAATCATACAGAAAGAAGGAATTCAAAGTATAGCCGCTGCTCCTCCACGTTAAGAGAAGCCAGTTTGGGGAATTTGTTATCCTGCCTGAGGGACAAAACCTCCCTGATGTTGCAGATGATGGAAGCTTTGCACAGTGACAGTATCGGATTACTGCTAGTTGAAAACCTAAACTTCAGGTCTAACACTCGGTGCGTTTACATGATCAGGGAAATCAGACTAGGCTAGAAAACCAGACTCTATTTGGTTTTCCCCTCAAACTTGTTGAACCAAAACAGACTACAATCGGTCGGGACCATGTGCGCCAATTGGTTTTCCGAAAATCAGTTTACAGCTCCTCAATAGGTCTGCTTGCCCTTTGGAAAACTGTTTTAAATCGGACTAGGCTACTTATCTTTTTTATTTTCCTTTTTTTCTTGACCTCCATGTAAACGCTCTGACTAGAAAAAACTGTCTTTCTCAACTGGAATCTAGAAACATCTCAGGTTCTCCCCAAAAGAGCTGGATCTAGCCTGATATCTTGGTTAAAGCAAAAAAGTCTTACCATGGAGTGAACAAACTCCAATGGTGCGATGTCAGAGGTTTCAAAGAAGTAAAACGGCAAGACAATACATGATTACTCAAACATGCACGTATCAATCCAACTTTAAGTAAACTAACATTGCAAGAAAACTTCTGTAGCACGCTTGAAAACATCTCCTTCAAGCAAACATTCATTCCTTGTCCTCCACGACAGAGCTTCGCCGTTCGCATTTTAATTGAAATCACCAACTCCTCCAAACATCGATCATATTTAACCTTGCAAAAAAAACACTACTTATTACTTATTCCCTGCTATTGTCCAGCCACCCGGAGCTCGTCTTGTTAACGCTCTCGTTTCTTCACCGCGCGGCTCGTCGATGGCACTCAAAGGTTACACGGGGGAAAATAAGAAAAGCAGGAGAAGAATGACGCGGGTGGAAGAGCGTTTGGAGTACACAGCTATAGCATCCTTCGCTAACAAAGCAACCCGTTCTCGCCATTTGCCGACGCTGTGCCCAAGGTCGCGGGGGTCGGCTAACCTTGCGGAGGCTCTGGGGCCCTTTCTGAACACAATACAAAGAGAAACATGTGGAGATGATAGCTTCGGCGTTTGAAAAGAGACTGTGACGTGTCGTTGAACAAGCTCCGAGAGGCGAAAAGGACCTGCAGCTGCGTCGTGGTGTTCAAGGTTGTTCCAGTGTGTGTAGGTTTATATACAACGAGTGAAAGGAGAATGTATGGATGCTGTACTGTAGCTCAGGGATGTTTTGAGGTCGTTGTAGAAGTTTGCGAAGAGAGTTTTGTGAAGATTTTCTTGCTTTGTCCAAAGAAATGTTGTTTGGTCTCTTGTATGAAGGAGATGTACTACTTTTCTGAGTGTTTAAGCATGTTATAACAGTCTTGTCATTGTTAGTTTAGTCAAAGTAAGTGAGTAATCGTGTATTGTTCTGCAGCTGATGCTAAAGTGCGTAGAAAATCCCTGTCTCTATCTACCACCTTAAATTTTGCAATGAAGAGGCGGGCTTTAGGAAGTGAATTCTATTACTAACCTGTTTAAGACCATTTTTGTGTTTTACAATAAATAAAAGTGACTTATGGATCTGAGAAAATCACAATAGTGGGTCTAGTCACCAAGCCCTCTGCCTTTCAGAACAAATCCACAACAACCGGGCAATCAGATTAGTTTATTTGCGTGATGCACCTGAAACAAAGGAGCTGCTTGGTCGTCTGTCATTTAGAACAAAATCTAACTTCACTCACCTCACATTAATATATTTTGTTTGTATTTGTTTGTCTCATTGATTTAGCAGAAATCAGATGTTTCCATCTTAAAATGACTTGGAAACAGAATTTCAATCTTAATTTGAGTGTTGGCTAATTATTTTTTGGTTAGATTTTCTCAAAGTGTTTTCAAAGCATTTCTCGTGTATTATAAGAGAGTTTGGCTTAAAACAGTAAAGAATTTTAGTCATTAGGATTGTCTTAAAAGTGCATCATTAATGTTTTTGGAGGTGAAGTGCCAACTTCACAATTCTATTCTATACGGAAGATAAAATTATTCTTTAGAATATTCTCATTGGGGATAAATAAGCTTTATGCCATAATGTGGAAAAACATAGCTAAATGAGCTTTTCCATGGAAACAAACAGAAGGCGGACCTCCTCTTGGTAAAATAATAGATCATTTTGTAGCAATGCAAGCTTGCTCGGAGTATTTAATGTCACAAAGACATCTAAACTAGAAAAACATGCTTTATATATATTATATATATATATATATTAGTTTATTTTTTGCCAAAATTGTATCTTTGTACCAGTGTACCGTTAATTTTGGGGTAACTATTTTTTAGTTATAATTTAGTAAACTTTGTGTTTTCCAGTAAAAAGTAAATTATAAATTCTGAAAAAATTAGACCACTGTGCACTGTCTGAAGTGAGTATTACAAGAATGTTCTTGTAATCTCATCAGAAGGCAAACGCAGCTCTCTGATTGGCTGAGCTTGGGTGGTTCACTCCAGTTTCACTTTGTTGTTTGTAAAAAACAAGTTTATAAGCCGTAATTGTAACTAAAATAAATACATGTTGATATTATCCTTGTGTCCAAGGATTAATTAGAAGTTCAGATTTAAACCTAACTCATGCTTGCAGTGTAAGAAACAGCTACTCTACTCCATCTTTAAAATAATGTCTTCAAACGAGACAGAAACAGTTTGGAACAAGAACAATTTGTCAACATTTCTGAAATGAAATTAAAGATCCTAGAATCAAGCAATTTAACTCTTCTTAAAATCCATTTTTGCAATGTTTTTGTAAATTATAGGCTATAGTTTATTATTTTGTTGATTTACTGTGATTTCTAGATGCTTCCTAGCTAAGGCTATCAAAAACAACTATAAAGAATAAGACTTATTGTGATAAACAAGTTAAGGGCCTGGTAAAAACAGAATGAGGGCCTCAATCTGGCCGCAGTTTGTCCAGGTCTGCTCTATGTCAAGTGCAGAGGTGGAAGCTTCAAGTCCAAGTCAAGAATGTTCTCTGATTTTAGATTCAAGTCTTTTTATTTACAGATTTACAGAATGAAACATGGAAGTGAGGAAGGACATGTTGCATGTAATTACACTATTTTTGAGGAGAAGATCAAATGTCTCAAGTCCAAGTCAGTCCAAGTAAGTCCCAAGTCATTACCTTAACTAAGCCAAGTCTCTTTTATTAAATCAAGTCTCAAGTCAATGAAATAGTGACTCAAGTACCAAGCCCAAGTCCCTGGTTAAGTGTCCCGATTTAACTTCATCATCATAATAATAATGTCATTAAGTAAATGATCTTGCGTGTTTTTTTTTATCCCATGAACAAAATAAATCAATGTTAGATTAGCGACATCTGCTCCAACATTGTCTTTAAGGGGTCACTGTCGTCTGCATTGTCACGACGACCGACGGGCTTAAATTTGGCGTGTGCCGGCGCGAATAAACCATCACCAAATTAATATCCCCCTCCCTAAACATCACATTATCATAATAAGAATAATGAAACGGCAGAGGTGGACTGCTCATTCCTGTAATCCCACGGCAGATTGAGAACACCTTTGAAATGGCGGAGATGCAGATTTAGGATTATGACGGCCAAATTAAGGCACAGTTGGATTAGATCAGCGCAATCTCTCAATCTGGAATGAGCTACAGATGTTAAGGATAATCTAATCTAAGGCTGGAGGAAGATTGTAATGGAAAACTAAATTAATTAACTAAATAAAGGCAGATCTCGAACAAAGCTTACCTACTTTTCACAGCCTGAGTTCTTCTGGTTGTCAGGCTCGAAGTCACAGCTGTATAAACAATAAGTTGTATATTTATTTGACCCTGCATGGACAAACTAAAAGAACACAGTAATCAATGAATGAGGAAAGATAACAATTTAATATAGGTTAGAACCCATGGTGATCAAAAAGTCTCAAGTCTTTTTCCTCAAGTCTGAGTCAAGTCCAGATCCTCTGCTTTTGGTTTAAAGTATTTTCAAGTATTTATATAATACTTGAACTTCAAAAACTTCACTGATTTTAATAAAATATCCCATTTAAAATACATTTCGGGTCACAAACGCAGAAGTGAAGAGAAACATGTTCCACTTTGTTAATGTAAAATTGCACTATTTTGTGAAGAAGAAAAGAAAAAGTCGTCATAAGTCACAGAGCTCCAAGTCCAAGTCAAGAAGACCCAATAGAGATGTTCGCCGTGTTAGCTAGTTTTGGTTCTGCCAGCCAATTATTAGCCAATAAATTTGACATCACACGTTGGTTCAGCAAACATCCCTATACTTAAACTATTTTATCAAGTCATAACTCATCAAAATAGTGACTCATGTACAAGTTATGACTTGCAAGTCCACACCAAGATGGCCCTGTGAGCAAAGATGGTGCTGAGGTGGAGGAGGGCTTCAGTATGAGGAAGTGAAAGCTGAGTTACAGCGGACTCACACCAGAGGCAATAAACCCGCCCCCTTGAGCCCTGGTCATCTCGTGTTGTCTCCAGCTCTCTACGGGAAGTTTCCAGAGGGAGCAGGTAATTGGGAGCACTTGAGTGCCTGTGAAGCTCACCCCCAAAACTCCATCCACAAACACATTTCAAACTCATTGAAAAACATTGTGAAAAGGGCAAAGGCAGGGCTTGGAGACATCAACAGTGTGATTGGTCAGACAGCAAGGGTCTCCAATTGACCCTAGAAGCGGTTTATTTTCAAATTGTCAGACTTTAGCGTTAGCATTGACAGACAAACACATCTTTTTATAAACACACTTTGGTTCTTTGGTGAAATATTTCCTCATTGTAAGTATTTACACGTTTTCAGAAAACACCACACTCATTCACTGCTATTTTAGTATTTTTTTCATTTTGCTGAGGTAGTGAAACCTCATAGAAATAAACTAAACAGGAATGAACCAGCCAGATTGTTAGCATTTTTGAAGATAAATAAGCCAACTGACTTCTGTGCACAGAGCCAACAGTTTTGAGTGGACAATTACACGATGATGTCACATAAGAGTCGAGAAATGACACCAGCCTTTGCAGTGAGTGTGTCAGTTTGTGACCATTTTGACCTGAAACTTGCTAAAACGAACTCAAAACAGTATTTTGACACCACATACACAGTTTAAATACTCCCAAAAGGTTGTTTTAGGGTTTAGACACTTAAATAAAGAGGTTCACGGTCGATAGTTTGCCAGTTTAAATTGTTACAAAGCGTGTTGTGTCGGCCCTCTCTGTTGCCTCCTGGTGGAAATTCCGCACTTGCAGATCCAGAATCCTGACCCGACATCAGCTCTCCTGAGAAGCACTGGCTCTTTGGCTCAAAATGTACTTAGATGTGTTTTTGCTGTGTTATTTAAATATTAAATATACACAAAACAAGAAAAAAAAATAATGTTTTTACTTTCGAATTGATAATGTATTTCCACAGGAGAGCTGTAGGGGGAGCACTACCGCTGAAGTTGCTTAGTCCTTGCTTAGATCTTCAAAACAAAAAGTGATTTGACAAGGAGTAAAGATATACAATTTACACACATTGGATAAGGTATTTTTCTGAAATGAGACGTGGAGAGACGATCCTTGGCAGGTCTTTTATTTCATATATAGACGCTTTCTGTAATCAAATGTGAGTGCATCAAACAACAGCAATACAAACATTACCAATGCAGTCTGAAAACCAGAAGGGGTTAAAACAGGAAGTCACTCACTCTACACAGCGAGCAGCTATAGGACCTCATGGACAACATAAAAAAAAAAAAGAAAATATATATTGATTTCCCTCCATCTTCAGGACAGTCCACCATTTTGTGCACTTTTTAATCGAGCGACCGTATCGTATCGAGCCCATTGTCCTGCTTTGACCAGTGATTCAACAAACAAACAAACTCCCCCGAAAAAATCCCATCGAAATTTTTTGCCATGAGTCCCTTCTCGTTGCTTTGCGGTGAACGCTAACTTCCCGTGTCTCGCCCCCGTTCGTGATTATCGTCGTCTAATCGTCAACAAAGAAAAAAAAAAAAAACAATTGAAATCCACTTTGCACACGGCAGGAGTTCAGAAGTCCAAGTCTTTTTTTTAATCCGATGGCTGTCCAAAGCGCTGAAAAAAAAAAATGTACACGAAGAATCCTATAGAAGTCCTCATGCGGTGCTCGGGTGAGTTTGCAGCAAGCCCCGCCCACTTTTCTGCCACGAACCAATCAGGAGCAGACTTTGAAATGAAAATACAAAAAGTGGTCAAAACTGTCTCTTAAATCCCGTCTGAAATGCTAACGTAGCTACTAGCGCCAGTCGCGGGAATTTTCTGCGATTCCGAAAACGTACCACTAGATGGAGTCAAGAGCTGCGGCGACGCCATTCAAAAACTATACATCCAAAATGGCGTCCGACTTAGCCAGCGCTGCGGTGTCGACCACAGAAATGTTAATACATGGCTAATTTATTACCAAAATAGTATCTCTCTATAGACATTAGCCACGTCTCTATTTACAGTCAATATTTTTATTTATATTAGCTTATAAGTGCTTTGCTCCCGTTTGTACATCTTAAAAGACACATTTTAGGCATTTTTTATTTAGTTTTGACCTTTAAACTTGTTCTCGAGGCACTAGTACTTTGGCTTTCATTGTTTAATTACTTAAATGTTGTATATAAAGACACATTATTTAATATTTGAGGCAAACCCTGATCAGGAATTGTGTTAGCGCTTCATCTATATTTCACTTTTCTACAGATCAGTGATGGCGTTCTGTTGGTCAAGTTAACACTCTAGCAAAGTGTTTTTATATATTTACACAGAATAGGTTGCGTTCACGTTATGAAATTTGATGATTTTGTGAGACCAGATGGTGGGCAAGAGCCAGTTCTTTGAGTTGAATGAAATATCAAAAAGGTATTTTCACAAATTTTGAATCTGGTGACTTTTACTTGTGACTAGACCCAGCGGAGTCGAAGGGGGTTGGAGGTCAAAGGGGTCTTTTGTTCTGGACCCCAGGATGTTAAGGGCCGAGATTGGTCCCCTTTTCATATTCATTTATATTGTGGGGGCCCATACGAGTCACCTTTGCCCTGGGCACCCAAAATTCTAGCGACGGGAGTGACAAGACCATTTACTTGTTACATTCCAACCAAAAAAAGGTATTTAAACGATATATATTTTATCTGCCCTCCATACTGTATTAAATATAATTGGCAATCAACATTCAATGTCAGAATTGTTCCAGATTTAATACTGACCCACAAATTAGTCACGAAAAAGACATGAATGCAGCACGGTTGCAGTTCTTGATTAATTGGTTGATGAAGTCATAGTTGATCAACATTTTTTTTACGTTGATCAATTATTTTATTTTGATTATAAAGGTTTATATGAACAGCATAACATTTTTTGACCAAATAATTTGTCCGAACTGTCTGCTTAGAAGTAAGTATTGCAGGTTTCTCTTCATTTTCTGTATAAACGGCTGTTTTTTGCATGAACTCCATAGCATTTTTTTTTAGTTTTCTGAAGCACAGATTGGGTCAAATTAAAATAATACTTTTTAGTTCCTTTGCTTTTGTCATGCCCCCTTTTTAGTTGAGTAATAGGTTCTGTGCACGGAACTTCAGTTGGCTTGTGTACGTTCAGAAAAGCTATCTTCTGTACATACGACCATTTCCTGTTAGCGTTAGCATTTAGACACAATCATGTCTCTTTTTAAACACAAGTGTCTCTGGTGAAATATTCCTCTGATATGTAAAGTCTTTAACATGTTTTCTGTAACATTCACCATAACTTTCTGATCTAAAGAGGATTTATTTGTTTTAAACTGATGTAGTGAAAACCTCATAGAAGAGAATTGAACAGGAAATGGTTGTATGTACAGGATGTACTCTTTTGAACAAAAACAAGTTAACTGCACAGAGCCAATTGGTCGATGGGACATGTCTTTAGTTGACCAAGAACTTTTTTGGTTGAATACAGCCCTAGAATTTTGATAATCTGGTCATCCTAGTATATTTGGTATAAATGTTAATTTGATTAACTTCTAAACGTTTGAGTGCTGTTTATGTAAAATATACAAGCACGCAGTTTTTGAGCTCACGCTTCGGTCTGGTCACCACTTCCTCCAGGCACCTTTAAAATGAACTCCACAACGTACCGTGCGATCAACGTCTCATACCTCACATTAAAATACATTTGTTTGCATCGCTCGCTGATTCTGTAGAAATCAGCAACGTCTTTCAGCTCTCGTGTTATATATTTTATTCTATGTATTTTTTCCTCTAAAGTCGCCATGTTTGTTTTCATCCAATAAGCAATGCGTGTTTCTGAAATGTCAATCACGCTCACTAAAACTCAGAAGATGAACGTTCATTTTCCAGGTCTAGTAATGATTAACAGACATCAAAACAACACAGAAGACCGTGGAAAACTTGAAGCTGAGTGTTTTTATGAGGCTCAAGAGGAAGAAAACTCACTAAACAGCATTCATCAAGCAAACGCGAATGAAGCCAGTTACAACTCCAGGCATGTTTTTAAAGAGAGAACGTGGTTAAAAAGGTCAAAAACTGTTAATTCTTGCATAATATGTGTCCTTAAAAACGTACATAACTCCTCCTGCTGTTCACGACTGGCGCTAAGGTGCAAAACACGTGAAGGCATTGTTAAAACGGGCATTTTAAATAAAGTTAAGTTTTCAACGACCACTCTTTGCATTTCTCCCGAGCCGGCCCCCGATCGGACAAATGTAGGGCGCGACACACCTGCCTATGTACTTGTATGTAAATGTTTTGCGTGTTATTTCAACGTGTTCAAGGGCGAAAAAAGCGATAGGGATGTTAGGCATTTATCTCATGATCTGGACTTATGCTCACACACACGAAAAGGTCCAGAAGAAGAAGGAATCAACATCGAAAAAGTCTTCAATCGACCCCCAACCCCAAACAATTCGCTTTCTTCGATAATAGTGCCTTGTTTTTTTTTTCCTCAAAGCGAATTGTCTAAGTCCTTTTTTTTTTTTTTTAAAACGGGTGTCAACATTCAAGAAATCAAAACAGAATATCTCAATGGTAAAATTCTACCATCACAATATCTCAGTTCATAAAATCTTTTCATAATTTTTTGAAGGCGTATTTTATTTTCGTTAAATCGTGGTTAATCGTTGAAATTTTTGTGTCCTCTCTCCGTTCACGCACGCAACATTCACACGTCATCACACACGCTCCAACAATCACACTTATCTCCTTCGTCCGCTTTTTACGCTGTTTTCGGGATGATTTGTTGATTATTTCGTGGAGGAAAAACACGGCGCGATGGAGAAGAGAAGAGAGAGAGAGAGAGACAGAGTTAGAGTTGCTGTGGCTCCTCTTCGGGACGTTGTTTTGCCGAGGAGACCGGACAGGAGGGAGTTGGGCGGAGTCACGCTACCAGGGATCCTCGAGGTCGCCGCCAGTCTGAGAAGAAAACAAGACGGAGGGGAAAGGTGTGATAATGGGTTCAAAACTGTTGTTCAAAATGTTTACAACTTCCAAAGACATGGCCAAGACCTAACTGATTACTAAACCTACAAAAACACTTCAGTCGCTAAATTGGGTAGAGCCTAGAGGACTAAAAGAGAGAGAGAGGTGGAGTCTGGAGATATGATACAGTGGCCATGAAGGGTAAAACATACAAATTAAACAACGATTTTGATTCTGCGGTGTTTTTGTATTTGTGTGTGTGTTTTTTTTTTGTCCTCCAGAGCCACTGTATAAGGAGTGCAACTAACCAGAAATAATGCTTTTAAAATTCCTGTTTGTAAGATTCCAAAAAGCAAATTGCCACAACTGCAATTTTTTAAAGTCTTTTGCTCATCTTAAAAGGGCTAATCTTTCAGTTGGCAGGAACAGGGAGCTGAAATTAGCTGCAGAAAACTATCGGACAAATCACACCAAGCCGAGGGTCGCCCGTCTGAACCACTCTTTGCAACAGGCGGCTCACGTGTGTTTGGTGTAATGGGGATTGTTGGGGATCAGAAGAGCACGGAGCAGGTTTTGAGGACTTGATAGAAGAATCTGCTCGCCAGTGTCGCCGGTTGCACATATAAGAAATACTGGAAAACCTTTAGTCTAAAGAGCTGTTTACTGGACAATGTGTAAACAGACAATTGGGGAGACTTTACCAGCTAGCCTGTTGTAACACTTTTTTCTATAACAGGATTTCTGCAGGCTGGAGAAATATAGAAAACTTTGTTTAACCATAAAATACAAGTCAGATCTTTTGTGGACCTGCAGAAAACCTACTATTTTAAAGGAAAACTATACGACTACAATAACACTACAAGACAGAAGCATAGACATTTATAATGAAACCTCAACCTTCAGCTGTTTGCAGTGTTGTGTAAAGCATAATCATCCAGACACAAAAACTCACATTTGTCAGACCTTCATCACTAAAGCACTAAAAACATGTATAATATTGTGCATGCGTTAGAATCACTCAAATTAAGGTGGAAAATTCTAAATTGTCAATGAACAATTAAGACTCGAAGCAAGATACCTGTGAGTTAAACTATTAAAGAAGACCTACTGCAGATCGACTTTTTGCTTAATTTAGAGGCAAAACCATTGATGTCGTAACTAACTTATCAAGGGCTGCAATTAATGGTAATTTTGGTAATCTTAGTTGGGCAATTATTCGTTCGATTAATTAATTAGTTGGTTAGAATGCAAAGGTTTTTACAATTTCGATCCAGAGAGAGACGAAAATTTAATTAGACCATGAGTTCGTCACTGACTGAAGTTTTTTACTGCCTTAAAAAGATTTGCCAATAGAACAATTATAAAATTGTTTTGTAAAAGGAAGGATAAACATTTTCTCATTAGAAAATTTCTCATTTGAAAACAGCAAAAAATGATATAATATTGCATATGAATCACATAAATATATAGTTCCATTGGCAAATTTCATTAGTAGAATGTTCAGAATCACTCACTTTAGTCACATTTCCTCAAATCAAGATCATATTTGTGTTTACTAGTAACAATGACTTACATAAGATTGTATTTTTTCTAGTAAAAGCACCAAATTTAGAGATTTTCTATGTCATTGCTGCCCAAATGAAGTCATAAAACGTATTTTTTTTTAGTTTATGCATATTTCGTAACCTATAAATACTAGTTAACAATAATTTGTTTACTAAATTATTTGACGATTCATTCAATAATAGATTAGTTGTGATTAATGGATTAACTTGTTGCAGCAATAAACGTATCCAAAAGTACATAATTTCAGATTTCACATTCTAAAATATCCTCTGATAAATACAAGAACAGTGGTCAAACGTGACGTCAACAATTTCACATCATCAAGTGAAACGATCAAAGGCTGAATGAAAGCTCCGTGAACAGGCCTCTAGATGGCGCCGTGTGTTGTGTTTCCTTTTGATCTTCAGGCTGTTTAAGGTGAGAGAAAGAAGTCTGACTCAGGTGCTCTTCCCTCTGAGAGCGTTTTGAGTGCAGCGCTGGCAAACCTCCAGATTCAGACCAGAATAGAACCAGAACAGAGCCAAAGATAATGCATTAGATCAGAGCTTCTCACAGGAGGAGCCGGCGTCATTGTGTTTTAGTCATGTCTAGTCAAAATGTATCCTACAGGGGGAGTTGTTTTGGGCTAGAGGGGGACACCAAATTCTGGGCTTTCGGTACAAAATGCTTTAGTGGGGCTCTGATATAATGCTTAGGCTATATTCTGCATTGCTATAATTTACACCAAAGGATCTACGTAGCACATAATCATAATAGATTGAATGTGTCCCTTGTTAGATGTTATGAA
Organism: Mugilogobius chulae; assembly: GCA_038363315.1. Classification (NCBI taxonomy): domain Eukaryota; kingdom Metazoa; phylum Chordata; class Actinopteri; order Gobiiformes; family Gobiidae; genus Mugilogobius; species Mugilogobius chulae. The sequence goes on along the minus strand of CM076401.1, from coordinate 20,262,247 downwards.
AAGGCAACTGTTTAACCAATGCATTGTGGAGGCATTATAAAATACTTCTTACATTGCAACACCCCGATTTTCACTCTGGAATGCTCTATGCTCTACTTTTACACATATAACAACTTAAAATTAATTCCTCCTAGCACAGGTATCTTGTTAAAGTTGGGGTAACTAATTTTTTTAGTTACAAATAAGTAAACTTTGTGTTTTCCGCTTAAAAGTATTTGATAAATGAAGGACTTTGTGAAAAAATTAGACCACCGAGTACTCTCTGAATTGAATAATTTTAGTTCTAATCAGGAGCCGAATGCAGCGCTCTGATTGGCTGAGCTTGGGGTGGTCCACTCCAGTTTCACATTGTTGTTTGTAAAAGATGATTATAAGCCGTAATTGTGACCAAAAATGAATACATATCGATATTTCTCACGTGTCAAAGGATTTAGGAGAGGAAGTTGTCAGATTTAAAACCTAAATCGTGTTTGCAGTGTGAAAATCAGCTACCCCACCTTTAGAGGGGACTTACTGTGTTTTATATTAATATTTAGTAAGAAACTAGAACATATACAGATCAGTAATAAACTTTTTTTCATTGTACCAGCTCTATTGACTTCAACAGATTTTAAATAACTATTTTCTACTGTTGGAAAGTGGCAATGGGACAGTTTCCATTTATGTTCACTTTGAGTATTAATCTTTTGAAATATATCAAGTAAATACAGACAGGTGGGTGAGGATAGGTGGTAGGTGAGAACGAGGATTTCTCAACACTTGAGCTTCAGCTGAAGAACAATACAAGATTACTCCAACATGTATGAATCAATTCAAATATAACGTTGAGTAAACTACTGATGAAGGAAGGCCATTATAACAAGGTTAAAAACTTTGAAAAGTGAATTTGACATAATAGGTCCCCTTTAAAGTATCTATTCAGATGGAAATGTCTTGACCTCGTCTAATAATGTTCAGTTTGTTCACCAAACTCCAGTGTCTCTGCTCTGTTGTTAGTATACCGGCACGTCTTGCCCTTAACAGCTGTGAAAAAGCTTAAAACACATTGTGATGTGCAAATTGGAGGCTCAGGATGATAATGTTGGAAGTTTAAAATTAATTATTCTGTTTGTTTAGATTTTTAAGGAAGCAAAAATTGGGTATAGATCTTTTGCACGGTTTTAAAATCCATAAATCAGCCAGACTTGTTTGGAGCATTTCTGCAGCATTAGCATATCAAACAAGATTGGTTTATTATTTTCCCCAATGTAGAATTCTTTATGATTCAGCAGATGAAGGTCTAAGTCAATTCTTGAGATGGGAAAACACATGATTGTCATTTGCAGTTAGCCATGTGTGTAATTGTTTTGTTTGGAGCCTAAAAACTGAAAACTGAGAACCACTAAATATGTCATCATTGCAAAGTTATAGTTTGACATTTAATTGTAATATTGCTCTTTTTGTCACTTATCATGTGTCTTAAAGTGTGTGTGTCTAATCCAACAACAACAATAATCAAAATACTGTACGATTCTGATTATTTAATAGTGGTCCAGTCACAATCATTAGTACATCCATAGAAAATATGCAGATGCAGAACTGATTTAAATGACTAAAATGACAAATAAACTTAATTTTTAAAGGATAATACAAGAGATTTGGCCCATTTTCATACGATCTCAACCAACAACAATATGCACAAAAACTACATTTATCAGCTTCACTTACAATTGAGCATTAAAGGCTTTAGCGTGTACAATAAACTCTAATTTTATAGCAATATTTGGAGTGTTAGAACTTATATTTTGATAATTCTAGTACTTATAGCAGCTGGATAACTACTCTACATTGCAGTCATGTTTTTTTTTTTTTGTAACTGCCTTCCTATCGGTGAGGTTTTGAGTTCCAATGTCCCACACTGACCCCAAAACAAACTAAATCCAGTGTGATTAGTGCAAACATGAGTGAAAAGCATTTCAAACAAACTTCCACAGCGCCAGCAACAGAAAAGAAAGAAAAAAAAGCATTTAAAAACAAAAGCTAACTCTAAAATAAACTCGACAGTCACATCAGAGTCCAAAGTTTGAGCGGAGCAGATCAGAAGTCCGTTGATACGACAGCAAAAAGGGGGCGGAGTCTGGGGGATTTAGGCGGGAAAATCAGCCAGAAGCTAAGAATGCTAATGCTAAAGGTGTGAGCTGCAGAAAACCACTTTTACACATAAACTGATTTGAAGTGTGTGAAGTCGACATGGAAAAGTGGTTTGAAAAATTAAGTATGACTAAAGACAGAACGTGAACATCCAAAAGGGCCACTTGCTAGCTTATTATGTTATGTTCTATCACAAGTAAACATTTCAGATAACCAAAGCAAAGTTACTGGACCAAGAAACCAGTTGTCTATATCTGTAAATAAATGCCCACAATAAAACACATTTCTTGTATTAAAATATTGTTTTAACATGTTTGTGTCAAGACATTTAGTTGAAAAAAATGGCATGCTAATAGGATATGCTAATATTTCCATAAAGTAATGAACGTACTGTGAATTGGACAGTGTATGGATTATATCATTTATCAATACTGAACTTGGCTGTTTATATCAGTGACAACGTAAAATATAGTTTTCTAGTTTTTAACCAAAAGTTCTTCAAAATTTAACTACTTAGTGTCTTTATATTGTGAATTTTCAAAATTGAAAACTGGGAATCACTTGAGTTGGGGTTTGAGGAAATGGATAACATAAAAGTGAAAACAGTTTGTAAAAAGGTACATTATAATGTACTTGGTCAGTTTATTTATGGCTGTTTCACATTTTTTTCACGTCTCTCTAGTGTTTCTTCAAGTGCAATTGTATTCTGATTATTTCTAAGCATGTATACTCAAAATTACACTATATTACTCTACTTAAAGGTGCACTGTGTAACCTTTTGGAGGTGAAGCAAAACTGCAGTCAGTGGATGCATGATCAATTCTGACCTTTTGATTCGATCGTTGCATACCTTGAACAATTTCAAAGTTTTCAAACTCTTCTGTCTCCAAAAATATGACAAAAAAAACTGTTTTCACAGAAAAAACAGGAGGAGGCCCTCTTCCAGGCAAAGTATCGTAATATTCCAATGTGTGGCAAGCCAGCACACAATAAGGATGCAGGTTTTAATATAGAACACACTCAATTTTTATTATAGAAGACCAAAACATCTGCTTTTGTTCAAGTCTATTTTAGTTACACAGTGCACATTTAAGGTTGACGAATATCAGTGTTGTCTAAAAGTAGGACGTTTCAGAAACATGGAACACAGGGCTCAAAGGTGGAACTGTTTGGGTAAACTTGGTCACCCTACTCAATTAGCATAGCAAGCTAGCATACACCAGGTTCTGCTGAACAACATTCATATGTATTGTGGCTATGCTAGCTAATGTTTTTGACAAAATATCATGTTGTAAGTACATTAAGGTTCGGTTATAACAGCTATTTTTGCTTTGTGGCTTTCTAGGCAGAACTACGTTGGGGAAAAAACTGCCATTCGGTTTTCATTTTGAATGGTTTCTTGGTCCACTACATGCTTTTTAAAATTAAATTTAGACAAAACTCAAAACAACCATGTCGTTCTTATGTTACATTCACTTCTTATTGCCAATATTCCATATCATCGGCAAACAGAGCCACATCACATCTGTCACTTCTATAAACAAATACTTCATGTATCAGTGGCCGATAAGTTTACTCAGGTTCTGTTCTGCAGAGGGTGGAGGGGCGTGTCGTGAGCAGGTTTGGGGGCGGGGCCAGGGGCGTGGTGGTCAGTCCGGGGAGGGAGTGGTTTGGTCTGGGCCGGCCTCCAGCTCGACAGTGGCGGGTGAAGGCGGGGGCGAGGGGGGAGAGGGAGGGGAGGCGGGCTGGATCTCATCCTCTTGACCGCGCTCGCCGGGGGCTTCTTCGTCCCTGAAGCGATACGACGCCAGCGTGTCCTCCAGCACCGCTCGATACTGCCCCCGGTGGTTCATGCGGAACTGGCGCAGGCTTCGAGCAGGTGGGCCGCCGAACTGCCGCCTCCCTCCTCACTCTCCTCCTCCTCCTCCTCTCCCCCCGCACAGGCCTGGGGCGACACCAGCGTCAGACTCGCACCAGGTTAGCATCGCTAGCTACCAACTTTCTAAACACCTCTACAATATCAAACAAGATGCAACACTTTCACTTTCTTAATATTGTGTTCAGCTAACAGAAATATTGTTTTTATTTGTGGATTTTACTCTTTTATTCTCAATCAGGAAGCACAACTTATCAATACAAGAATTGGAACATGATCTGATTTGTCAGGTCCTTAAATTGACCTGGCTTAACCGTATAAAATGAATTTATTCTGTGTTCTGTCAAGCAGTATCAATTTAAATTTAGTAATATCAAAGTCGGTTTATTCTTAGATAAACAACAAACGAACAAAAAGTAATGGCCTAGCTCAAAGTTAGATTTACTCAGCTCTGCTCAGTTATACATTTATCAACTGCTTTGGTTTACAAGACTAGCTGATTTTGAGAAAGTATTTATCAAAAGAAAAAAGTTTCTAGTCCAAGAGTGAATTTGGAATGCCAAAGTAAAATCAGGTAATGACAAGAACATTTGCTCTTTCTGAAATCTACAACTTTGACTATAACCACCAGAAAAAGCTGAAAACGCAGATGCAAAGTACTAAAAATAACTGTTACAACATGAGCACGTGTCTCAAAGTAACTGATCACAAACTCTGTCACTTATTCAGGACTCTGCTTGTAAAAAGTTCTCAGAGATGTGGTTAAATCATGCTTTGATGGTGTTTTTCAATGGTTTAAACGTTCATTCATAAAATTGCGAGAACTGAGACCACAAGTTCACTGAGCATTAACGGCTTTTGTAAAGCAAAACTTTACAATGTCGTAAATTCAAATTCAAACACAACATAGCTTTACATAGCTTGCTTCAAACAGGGTGGTACAGAGAGTTAGAAAGTTACTGATTACTGCTCTGAGGTCAGCTGATCAGCAAAAAGGAAACACAGAGGAGATAGGCTCTATTCAATGGTTGATTATAAATTGAACTGGTCGCGTCCTTGTTTAAAGTTTGCACTGGCTACTTGGGAATATTCACACTAGCCTCATTTTTAAACTTAGACAAAGAATTGTACTTAACTGTAGACAAATTTATCTTACCAATTTTTCTTACAAACATGAAGTTCATTTGTTTGCATTTGGTGTTTTAGTTTTCAAAAGGGTTATCCAATCAGAAAGCAGAATGAGCCTCTCTCAGGTGGGTTGCCAGCTTGCTTTCTTAAGGGTCTTTCACACCAAGCCGTGGGATGACCGTCTGAATCAGTTTGGCAACTTTGGCCGACAGGCGGCTCACGTGTGTTTGTCGTGGAGAGTTTTGAAGACTTTCTTGTAGAGTCTGCGTCACCAGTTGCTGTATCTGAAGCTGTTTGATTGATCCGTGGCTACCAACAACCAGTGAATTAGTGCGCGAGAAAACCAAACCAAAAACCAAAAGACTATTAGTTGGACCAAGGAAAACAAAAATGGAAGAGTTACAGCGACCGCAGTACGAAGGCTGAACTGTAACGAGAAATAGAAGTTGAGCTCAATCTGTTTGAGGTAAGATTAGAAACATCTGTTCTCCATCAGAGTTTGACAACTACTTGCGCACAACGTACGTTTTGTCATTTTTGTCACACATTACATCACGCGCATGCTCACTCGGCAAATGTTTGGCGACTGGTGATCGTTTGGATCGTGTTTGTTTGAATGTTCTTTCACATTGGTGTGCCCCAAGTAGACTAGAACAAACGCTGCATCGCTCCTCTCGGGGTTTGTCTTGGTGTGAAAGACTCTTTAGGGCCAAAAGCTGATTCCACTCAGTTCTCATTAAGCTCCACCCACATCCTAGTTGTGCCTTTAATTTTACATATCAAACCATTTAGTTTTTTGATGTTGATCCATGACGTCTTGTGATGTTTGAAATTTTAGTCACAGCTAATTTCGTGCTTGCATAACAAACAATATTCTATCTAGATAATTGAGTTTCTGGAAAAAACGCTATTTTCAGTTCCCTACACTGATATCATGCATCAACAGATACTTAATTTTTAAATCTGTATCAAAACTGACAACGCTGGGCTGTTTCATCCCTAGTGTTTATGTTACATGTACAGCACTTTGGTCAACACTGATGCTTTTGAAGTGTTTTATAAAGTTGAGTAGAAAAGAAGCCTTGAGAACATTAGTTGTGCTCTTCATTTTACAACCTTTATGTTCGTACAATACACTTGTAAGTCTACTAATATTCCTCTCCTATTGGTTCAAATGTTTCTTCTCCAATCATTCTCACAGACCGGGAATGTTTTCATTGTGCGTTTTCTTTACATCTCGCTCTTCAAGGTAAAATCTGATCACATTTCTTTCCCTTTCACAATTCCCAAGCATTCTTCAGCGTCACAACCGATACCAATATAGATGTGGTCCTTATGTGGTCCCTATAGACAGCAGCAGCAGGGTCACACAGGCCTTGTATATGTCAAACTCACCCCTTCCTCTTCTCTGTGAGGGTTCAGCTTGTTGTATATAGCCTCGATAACGCTGCGTCTGAAAGCACAAAGCAAATAAAAAACACGCTGCTTAGAAAAGGAGCTCTGGCATCCACCAAGAAGACTATTAATGGTTGGTAAATGTATATTGATCCACTCGGGGCATCCGCTCTTTATATGCGTCTATAAATGGAAGCATTTTTATGGACCGTGCGTTAATGCGCTGTGGTATTCTTGAGTTTTCGAGTGCAAGAGGTGGCGAGGTACAGGAAAAGTTGGGTTTTTCAAAGCTTGGTCCATAAATGTGTTTACCGTTTAAAAAATGAATCAAGGGCGAGAATGCAAGGTCAGGCAGCAAAGGTGAAAAGAGTTGAATACATTAGTTATTAGTTATGCAGGTGTTTGATAGACTCTGCACAGTAAAGCACAGGCTGGCTCAATGTTTATGAAAATGTAAAATATTAAGTAAACGATTCAAATGGAAATCTAAAAGACACATTTGAGTTTTTTGATCGTGTTCTAACGTTGCTTCTTCATCAAAAACACAGCTGTATTTCTGGCTGTGAGATACTTTCTTTCCCACTGAGCCTCACAAAACACTGTTCTCAATATTCTTGCTTTGATGTTATAGGTAGATCTCTTATCATCTGGACTGTTTCTAAGACACGATCCCTGTTTAGAGCATTCCTGCAGGATTATCTTTAGAGGCAAGAACAATGCAAATAACACATATAAGTGTAATATTAACAACGTTATTGAGTGCTGCATATTCAGGCTGGGACAATGTAAGGTTTTGAAATGCTTTTTCACATAATACATTTAAGATATCTTAAATGGACATGAATTCATTGTTTTACAGAATCTAAAATGTGTAAAATATTTATGTGGTTATATGCTAGATGTGTTTGCGACAGATAAAGCGGTGTTGGCATGAGTATCGATAATACCAGCTCTAGTGCAAATTCATTAAAAAGTGAAGAAAGCTTTGTCTTAAAGAGCAAATATGACGCATTGTTTTGTGTTGCTCTCATTCTCAAAATATGCTTCTCAGCTCCTTCATTTTGGAATCTCAAGCACCAGAACCGATAAAAACAGTATAGTGACGCACACGAGACAGTCATGTGTTTCCTACATTACGAATTGAGTCTACTGGCTGCAAAAGAAATGACACAATCAAAGTGACCTGGCCTCATATGCTAATGCTGCAGAACTGCTCAAAGTGTGGATGACTTATGGAATAAAAACAGTGCAGAAGAGTCAGAGATCCATCTATGACATGACAGATCAGAGGCATGTAGAATTGTGTTTTTTGGGATAACGAAAGATATCTTTTTTTATTTATTTATTTAAGGATAGCACCTTGAGATATATCATCTCTTTTTCAAGGGGTTCCTGTATCTCACAAACAAAACTTCAGCTGTGCATTTGATGAGGAAGCAATGTTAGAACGGGATTAAGAACGCAAAAAGAGTTTGGGTAAGAAACTTTTTTGTTGTAAATTACTTAACTTTGTGTTTTCTATTAAAAAGTATATGATATAGCATAGCACTTTGTGGAAATATTGAGACCAATGAGTACTGTTTGAACTGAATAATCAGGAGCTGAATGCGATTGGTTGTGGTTTGATGGATAGGTGGTCCTCTCTATTTCACTTTGTTGTTTGTAAAAAGACGTTTATAAGCTATAATTGCAACCAAAATGAAAACATGTCAATATTAACCATGTGTTGAAGGATTTATGAGAGGAAGTTGTCAGATTTAAAACTTAAATTTTGTTTCTAGTATGAAAACCAGCTACCCCACCTTTAATGTAAATTAGCACTATCATCAAAGCACAAAGACGACAAACATCTAATCAATAACCACAGAAGTGTTCATCAGTGAAATATTCATACTATACTTTACTGACTATAGACTATAGAGCGATGTCACAAACCCCTGCCGGCCCAGTGTCATTGTGCACTCATTTCATTTGTTGGGCATTATAATTATGCTTTTGTTTGTCAGTTTCAGGCATAACAATATGTATTGGTTTATTTATTTATGAATAGGATTTTACAAAGTAAATGACACCAAATGTTAGTGTGATGACTACACTCTAGAGTTAGCTTTGGTTTATTGTTGAACTGCTGTTACTGAAGAGCACGTTCACCACTAGATGCCGACAAAAACACATTTTCTAGATCACACAGATGGACTTAAATGACTCTATAGTTTTACTGCGTGTGCGTAATTTCAAAAGATAAAAATCAGCGGCACAAATAAAACACAGATGTCGTCATTGTTTTTGCCAGTTTGGACATATTCTTGTTGATATTGCCCGTATCTGATCGTATGTGAGCCGAGCCGCTGCCAAAACGATACGAAGCTCATGCTCGTACTTGAATAAAGACTTTCTCAAAAGTCAACGGACAGTGTTGCTTTAAGCTGTGACGCTAAGATTGTTTTGTTAAATGATAATCGTGTTGTTTGCTTTGCTGTCGTTGGTGGTGCAGGAACGCTAATGTGCAAACTACAGCCAGTACTTGTCAGAGTTAAACGGCTGAAGCACCATTCATTGTAAATAAGTTAATGTGCATATCACATGTTTTTAAAATAACTAATTTGAATTTAATTTGGTAGATTAGTACCTGCTGTAACAATAAGGCATGAAACTATAATGATGTTCTTGATTCATGTCTGATGTTTTACATGAATCAAGAACATGTTTATGGGGAAAAGCTTGAAAACATGTTGAAAGTCCTAAACTGATGACATCACAGTAAGGCAGGGGTGTCGACAAACGGCCAGATTAGGCGTTTTCGGACATGAAAGTACCAAGAACTAGTCCCAACATTCCTCCAGTCCCTGTTTAGTCAGAAGAACCGCCCTGTCCTCATGTTTGAGTTCACACAGCCACAGTTTCTGAAAGTTGATCTTACTGGCTTTAACATTAGCATCTTTTTAGCTTGGAACAATTAAATAGTAATTAAGTGGTGTTGGGAAAACAAAAGTTGTCTTTTTCGATTCCCCATAAAACCATGACCTACAAAACTTAAAAACATCACTGAAATTAACATTAAAACTATATTATTCACTGTAAGTCCTACTAGGCTACTACTTACAAATTAAATACATATATTCTGAGACTAACTGCTTTTACAAAAAACGTGTTTTCAAACAGTGTTAGAATTATAAATGTGCTTGTGTCACCAAAAGGTTCTTGGTCTTACTGGAAAGCCCCTGAGCAGGAGCCAAAAAGTCCCTAAAGTGTGGCCTTAGTCAATAGTTCCTGCTCTGTGTGAACACATCCAAAATGGGGACTGGAACGAAAAAAGAGACTAGGAACTGACAAAACTTCCTATAGTGGGAAAAAGCCTATTGGCATCACTGTTGTACACTGTTGTGAGATACTACAAATAATAGTTTATTTATTTGATTTTGATCTTATTATTGAAGTGACAAATACTACATATACATCCACATTAGTCTGGAAAACGTATTACACTTTTAAGCTTCAGACAAATCATTTCATGAGCAACCATTAATATAAGATTACACAGTAAACCTTGTAAGACTGAGGGCGCATAAAATGATAGGAAGGGCCGCATCTGGCCCCGGGCCTTGTGTTTGAACATGTAACAAAATTTTGACAAAATAGTGTGTTCTATAGTATTTTTATGTCTCAAGTAAACATTAGTTAAATTAGAGGAGTTTTGGCCCAATATATGACATGGTTGCTTGGCAATTTCCTTGTGTGATGTCATCATTCATGAACAGGAAGTACATTTTTTCCTCAAACTAAATAAGATATCACAATTTCCCTCTGTAAAAACTTTGCATGTAATATATCAACAAAATTAATTATTACATTTAAACTTGTCTCTGTCCATTTGTACTATTTTGTTGGCCCAGTTATGTGTAATTTTGGTAATTTTTTCCACATCAAATTTTTATATAAAAACATGACATGATGAATAACTTGTTATAAAATTGTTGGCTTATACAGTATGTGAATAAACTACAGCAGGAATTTACATTGTCGGCTATAAATTTATTTTTTCCCTTTCCACCTGCAGTGTCTCGTCTTAATGAATTCCTTTGATAACAATCTCTATAATAAAGCTTTAGTATCTGATGTCAGCTTCATCTTCATCTTCAACAATCTAAAAGTGCACCATGGTTAAAAGAACACTGCAGCATTAAAATAAGAACAGATCTCACTTGCTGGCCAGGCCCCGCCCGGAGGCAGGTTTGGGATGTTCTCAGACGCGATGCTCCTCAGGACGGTCACCAGGTCGGGCAGTCCGCTCTCTCCACAGCCTCCCAGGAGTTCTGCACAAATGCCACAGAAAACACAGGTCAGTTTGTAACAGGGCTGCACAATTCATCAATCGATATTGCAATTTCAACAGATCTTTGAGCAGGGTTTGTACAGACTTTAACTGAAGGCTTGCCATGATTTTCTATAACTTCTCTATATCCATTTCCAGCATAACTTATTTACCAAATTCAATCAAGTCTCTTTAGAAACAGATTTTTAATTACTACAATAATTGAACATACTGTATATAAAAAAAAAAGAAAATTTGAAATATAACCATCTTGTTTAGTTCCAAACCAAATAAATAACATTGTCAGTTGCCCATTAATAAATTCAATAATATTATTTTCATTTCATGACTTTATAGGTTTTCCATGACTGTACAAACCCTGTTTGAGTCTGTTTGGTTCAGTTAAAAATTCTGATAAACAAAAACAGTTCTCCTTATTGTTAATAGTTGACTAGTCACCGTTAGTTGTTCAATCGCTACAGTCCTAATAATAGCGGTTTTGCTAATGCTGCGTTCAGACCGGACAGCGTTGAAGCGCCAAATGCACAACGTTTACGTGTTAGGTCAATGTAAACCCTCGTCTTTAGGGCAAAATTTGCTTGTTCAGGCGTTCTAATCTGCGTTGGACGCTTTGGCCGCCTCATCAGGTGTCGACGTCTGAGTTGGGCAAAGCTGAACTTTTAAACCATTGCTGTACGACGTAATAATGGAGGAGACGGGTTTTTAAAAAGGATGTTGTCAGGAAGAGCAAGTTATTCTATCGAGTAAGTTAGCTACGTTTTATAAAATATGAAGGATGTAAATGTCTCTTGACTCCCCCTCTTTCCCAACGTGATCTGCCAAAGTGCAAAACAAAGCCTTTTCCAAGAGAAAGCGTGTGTCTTCGGAAAAATTCTGCGTCAAAATACGCTCCAACGTTGTCTGGTCTGAACACAACATTAGAACATGAAATACTGTAAACAACTGATCTGTAATCGATTATATTCACATGAAACTTAAGAGAATTAAGAAAATAAGAAGTTCATTTAGAGACCAAAGTGGAATGAAAAAGTTGACATCTGTAAATTAAATCTGCAAAGTAATGTTTTCAATTGTAGAACTGGAAAAAGGCTACAAAAGTTTTTTGCATGCTTTACTTAATTCAGAATTTCCAAGCCATGATCGTTTGAAAACAAAATACCAAACATTAATTAAATATTTTTCTTCATAAGCATTAAATTACTTTTCTGTTATTAGGATTTTGGCCACTAACACTACCACTGTGACCATTAGCATATCTAGCTTACTGTGCTAACATCTAACATTCCAATAGGCAAATGTCTGTAGCTATAAAACATAACAGGAACAATAATTCTGTCCTATTACACAGCAGATTCAGAGAAAGCACTCTCCTGCAGAAAACATATCAGACGCCGGTGCAGCTGTGATTTGTAGCACAGTGCTTTCAAATATTTGCACAATCTAAAGAATGTTTATTTTGTCCTGGTTTTGTGCACACAAAGTCAGCTCTGGACGAGGCTGCTGGATCCAGCCGACCCTCGAAAAATCAGTTTTTGTAAACCCGCCCAAGGCCTCCAGATCAAAGTCCTCACCCAAAATGACCTCCACATGAAGCCAATATCCATTAAATGTCATGTGTTCGGTGACGAAATATGTCATTTGTTCAGTTTAAAGGTTCAAAGGTCAATGGTTAATATTTACACAACCTTCATAACACTCATCGCAGGTTACAGTAGAGAAGCTTTATTCTAATTGTTAAAAGTTCTCTACCCAATTTTAACAATCAAAACAAACAAAAAGTCACACTAAAACTAATGGGAAATGTCCTACTAATTAAAAATATGTGTATTTATGGACAAAACAAACAGAAATGCATCTTGTTTGCCTGTCCTTTTAAGATCAAGTTTGTTCAAACATTAAACCTGTTGATGCTTTATGTACTGTAAGAACCACGACTGAAAAAGTTGAATCAGTTCATCTCTAACAGGAAGAATTGAGCCTTTACAGTCCTCATGTTTCTCCCTGTGTCTGATTACTCCAGTCTCTTCACTCCAAAACAAGCAAAGTAGGAAAAATCATAGACATTAAATTAGTAGACGCGCAATCAGCAGCTCTACTCTGTTGCTATAACTCGATCAGTTTGACGCCATATTCCTCCGGTAGAGGTGATGACGCAAATCTATTGAACACAATGGAAGAAGTTGCACTTTTATGGATAAAACGAGCTTAAACAAGCGATTTCAGCAAAACCATGTGCAAAACGGACTGATTTGTGTCTTATGAAGCTGTTTTAGACAACTTTGGCGATGTGAGATTATATTTCCTAAACTACTTTTATTCTTAGGCTGGAAATGCTCCATCACTCGCCGATGCGACAGACGCGCCTCCACAGAGAAGTGAAGCTACAACTTTGTTTGGTGTTATTTATGTAATTTGCTTTTCTCACTAGTAACATGTAAAAGCGGACGTTTGGTGATCACTGGAGCCTTAAAAGATGCAAACGTTCGCTAGCCGTTAGCAGTTTTATACACAATTTTTATCTACAATAAAATACTAAACGGTTTGTAAACTCCACAGTAACTTGTAACAAGGCCCTGACTTTGCTAAATGTGGTCAGTAGGTTTGTACAGCTGACACTCTCTGGATCTTTCATAACTTGCGTTTTTTGCGGCTAATGCTAACGGCTATAGGAAAACAAACAGTAGAACGCTCCTGACTAGCTTAAATCTTACCGGACAAGCTCAGATGCTAAGTGTTCGATAGCATCAGAGTCGGACTGCGTGTCTACTAATTATATGTCTATGGGTAATGTCCTCCAGCTAATGTCTTGATCAACCCAAGCTCAAGATCTAGACGTTTGCTTTGTTAGTGTGTTAAGCTGACCTTGTACGCGCGTCTCCAGGTACTTGTCCAGCTCCTCCTCTTTCTTCAGAGCCTCTTCAGACACTTTGGGCGCTCCGGGCAGACACACCAGCACCACACTCATGTTGTCCCGACTCCCCTGAAGCAAACGCACAGGCACCACAGGTTAACGAAGATTAGGCACTGGGAAATATTAGCAGAGGACTTGAGTCACTATTTTAATGACTTGAATAGGGCTGCAACTAACGAATATTTTAGTAATCAGTTAGTTGTGCAATTATTCTTTCAATTAATCGATTAGTTGCTTAGAACGTAAAAGTGACTTGAATACAAGATCCTGTGGATGTGGATTTTAGGGTTGTCGAAAGTATAAAAATCAGACACTAAAACAACAACTTGAACAAGTAAAAAAAATTACATAAACGTCACAACTTTTGATATTTTCTGCTGAGTCTTAGCATAATCCTGAGCTTTATCAAAACTAGCTTAAAACCACAATGTTTAATAAAGAAAGTATTTGTATTTTGTGCTGAAAATCTCAGTCTATTGCATAGAAATTTGATGTCGTGGTGGTATCATCAGTATCAAGAATCAAGTCTATTCCTCCTTAGTATTAAAACTGAGTTTGAAATTTAGCATCATGACAATACTAGGTTCAGGCAAACCCGTTTTTACATCAAAAACCCAACATTTTTATGTAATTTCTGTTCAATCTGAGGCTTGTGCACAGCTCCTGGATGTTTGGAACCAATACATAGACCAATTAATGATTATTCAATACTAAATTATCTGGCGATTATTTCAATAATCGATTAGTTGCATTTAATCGATTAACTTGTTGCAGCTCTAGACTTGATAAAATGGACTAAGACGTGACTTGGACTTGAAGGTCAGTGATTTGGGACTAGACGTGGAGCTCTGTGACTTGAGGCGACTTGATGCTACTCTTCAAAAAATAAATAGTGTCATTGTACATTCACAAACTGCAAAATGTCTCTTCTCAATTCTACTTTTGTGACCAGAAATCTATTTAAAAGGAATATTTGAGTTCAAAATAAGAAATACAATTTGTACTTCTAACATTTTCCCTGATTTTTAGAAAGACCTTAAACTACAAATAGAAGACTTCGACTCAACTTGAACTTGAGGGGCACTGACTTGAGACTTGACTCAAACTTGAGGCCAAACACTTCAGACTTACTTAGACTTGCAAAACATTGACTTTGTCCCAGATCTGAATATTAAGAACAGTATTTTGAATGCAGACATTTACTGGGATTAGTGTAGAACATTTGTATTTCTTCTCTCCCACAAAAACATGTTCAATTAAAATGTTACAAAACAATATTGTACCAAAACTCTGGTGCTGCTGGCCTTGTCTCACCTTGTGCAGGCAGGTGTCACCACAGAGTTGCAGATCTTCTCCAGGTCCTCACACACCTGAAGTCTGGAGCGCACAAACTCACACACATCCTCGTTGGACATCACGTCCCAGATCCCGTCACAGGCTAAAACGATGAACTCGTCTGCTTCTCCGGCGCGCTCCAGCACGCACACCTCGGCTCCGGGCTCACCAGCTGCTCCGTGGGGCCTTTACCGTCCACACATTTGTAGTCGTAGTCCCCCAAAGCCCGGGACACAGCCAGTGAGCCGTTCACCCTCTGGATCATGACAGATCCGCCGGCCTTCTGGATGCGCTCCTTCTCTCGGGGCAGGTTGGGTTTGTGGTCCTGCGTAGAGAAGCCCACGGTGCTGTCGCGACACAGGACGGCCCGTGAGTCGCCACAGTTTATGAAGTACAGATGTGAAGGACTGAGCAGGACGCAGACCGCCGTGGAGCCGCTCCTGTCCAGGCCCTGCCGCAGGTCAGAGAAGCTGCGCATGTACTCGTCTATGTTGAGGAAGCCGGAGCGGATGCCGTCCTTTACGCCCTCCACGGAGCAGGGGCTGGAGCCGAAGTCCGTGCCCCCCGACAGGATGTGCTCCAGCAGGTGTCCCGAGCAGTAGTTGGCCACTCTGGAGCCGGCGTGACCGTCGTACACGGCAAAGAAGGACCAGTCGGCCAGTCCGTGAGGCAGCCCCACCACAGCCGTGTGCGCGTCCTCCATCTCCACCCTCCAGCCCTGCATCGAGCTCAGCCCGTACCGAAGACCATTGCCCTCGCCGTGGGCACTGTGCTTCTCCGTCTTGGGTTTATCCAGGAATGCCCCCATCGCTGCCTACACCTGAGAACACAACAGAAGGTTTAGTTTAAACAGTGAATCAAGTTCTAATCAATTACTAAACTATCTGCAGTTAAAACAAAGCCTTTTTATTATGCAAGAATCTGTTTATTAAGCCTTTGTGTACCAAAAAAAGCTAAACGCATTAAGAATATAACTTGTTAGAGGCCTTGACAGTTCAACATTACATCATTCCTTGTGTTGAGTTGTTTAACTGAGGTTGTGACCAAAGAGCAAAGGTTTACAAACTGTGTGCGCTCTGAAAACACAGATCCTCTTTGACTTCATTTAACTATTAGCTCAGTTACAGCTAACACTAAAAGCCAATCACGTCATTACCGCGCTCTCAAGTTCACACCACTGCTCTTTATGTCTCACTGGGCTTCCTTACTCTCTCAGACTAGCATTGTGCAAGTGGAGCCTGTGGGAAACACGCAAACTGCAGACAATGATTTCATTTCTGCTTTGGCCGCGGCGCTGACCTCGCGTTGCACATTTTGTCAGCAGAACGTGACAAAGAACAGTTTCTGCTTCGCTTTAGTGGACGAAACTTGAGTGTCTGTGACAGAAGGTGGTCTTAAGTTTCAGGACTGCTCGCTAAGTAGAAAAAAGACAGGCAGGCCAACTGCACCTGACCTGGTCCGTCATAAAATATGGATGTTGTTACAAGGACCTTTGGCTGGACCAGTCATTCACAAACAATTGCAGTTGTTCTAAGCGCTAAAGACTGTTTGGTTCATCCATAATTGTGAATACTCAGGTCAAAATATAATTCCACAAAATAAAAAAATAAATTAAAAAAGATTTTGTTCTATGCATTAAAAAGCTAACCTGAATGCAAACAAAATACTATTCACAGCTTAAGGTAGTTTACATATTGTATTATTTTAAGTTTTATTGAATTATTAATGTTTCTTTTGTTAAAATGTGTAACAAAGAATGTTAGACAAATTTCAACTCTATAGACTTCGGTATTGACCCTATTTTGTCCCGCCTACTTTTCTAGGATGTGCACTTCCTGTTTAGCTGTACTTGGCCTGTAGATTTCAGTCGATGGGTTTATTTTAACTGTCATTATATTTAATTAAAATTGCCCCACAAGACAGACAAACAGGAGAGAAGTTAAACAGGAAGTGCACTTCCAAGCCAAGTGGGCAGGTCAAAATAGGGTCAATAGAAGGTGAAAAACAGCTGTTACCATGGAAATCTGTCTTTGTTTTTGCTAAAAGTCCATAGGGATACATTGGCCAAAACACGTGTTTTTTCTCCAATGCATTTTTGTTTCCCAAATCCCTAAACCTAATCAAATTAACCTAAACTAAGCCTAACCCTAACCTAGAAGTAAATACTTTTAAATATAAACTTTTGCTAGCATAACCACCAGTGCAAAGTGATGGGAATGTGACATAAATTTTCATAAAAGAAAGACTTGTGATGGATTCATCACAACAGACAGTACATTTTGAATGATTGCTGAGTTTATTTTTAGCTTTTTATATTCTTTATAGAGAGATTTTTTTGTTTATCAACACAGGTGCGCGCACTTGACCTGCAGAAAGAGCCACCGCTCATAGACACAAACAGTGGAAATAAGTCGTAAAAGCTACTAGATTATCACTGTGTGGAAACAAAAGTCATGCTGCTAAATCATGATTTGTGAATAAAATTCAACCCTACGATCCTTAAAAGTTACATTCGGGTGAGTAAAAAAACACTGTCTCAAGCTTCAGGAGACAGACGTCTGTCAGACCAGTTCAGACCTGATCCAAACAGCTGCTCTCGTCTTGTTTTGTTGTTTTATTCAAAGAAGTTTCCCCAGCTAAGCAGACGCATAACGAATGCGCAGTAGGGCGGAAAGTGACGTCGACCGAAAATCCCTCTATAGACATTGTGCTACATTACAATCTGCTGATGTGTGATGTTACAATAATCTCTATTGGGCAATTGGAATTAGACACAATTAAGTATTTGTCTGTTGCTTGGTGTCACAAATTGTCTGTTGTCATTGACATTAGTGACATCCCCCAGCAGACAGTGAATAGTTGTAATACTGACATTTTAAAAAAGGAAGTTACAATACCTTGGATCACATTTTTATGTCGCTTACTGTCAAAGAAGGATGTCACAATTAGGGCCCGACCGATATATCGATTGGCCGATATTGTTGGCCGATATGAATACTTGCAGGTCGATCGGTTATCGGCCAAAATATCGCCAATATACCGCCGATATTTAGGCCATGTTGCACCTCATTTTAAAGCTTAGATCATCCAGAATACAACCATTATAATTAATCACCAATCAAATCAATATTTAGTGCGGTTATTACATTTATTTGCGGAGTTGTTTTTTGTCGGACTGCACCTGAACGCAGCACCAGCATGACGCTCTGCATCACTCCTCTACTAGTGCGCTCTGAGGCAGTGCTGGATTTAAACGCTCTCAACTCCGCTACAAACGCAAGAAAAGGAAATAACTTCATCACAGATGGCGCCCGCAACAACAGAAAGGACTTTTATTTTATCAAAGTGTAGAAGGGGGGTGATCCTCGTCATAAAAGAGGACACACAGCTGCTGTCAACAAGAGGGAAAATTTGGCTTTCTCACTATTTTCTCATTTGGAGTTTGGATTAAAGGAATTATTTTGTGAAGACTTGGGATCTGAGAAGAGGTTATCTGGGCGGTGAGTGTTGAAAACGTGTTCGCTTTAACTTTCATTGTAACTTGTTGCTAACTAGCTAGAAGTTAGCGGTTAGCTCGTGAGGCTACAACAATAACATCGCCTCAGCTCGTTCTCTCTGACGACTGTAAAGTGTTGTGTGTCTGTATGATTACTGGACACACATTAACATGTAAATTAGTCATGAAAAGAGGTGTTACAGGGTATATGCAGGAATCTTGCAGTGAAATTTAAGACCTTTTTAAGACTTTTTAATACCTATTCAAACAAAAATTAAGACTCCATCGCAACCATCGCAAGTAATTTTTGTATGATAAATAATTAAAAACGGCTACTCTTGTGAGTCATGAGAGACAAACTAGAAACAATAGTTAACAGCCCTTCCAAACCTGTACCCCAAACAAGTATTATGGACAAGACAGGTTTTATTTCCTCCTTTAGTGCATTTAGTCAGATTAAAGACAAATAATATTTGTAATTCATATTGACCTGCTTGTCTCTTTGTATCTTAGTTTAATGTCAAACTGTTTGTTTGGTATTATCTTATCAATTTATTAAAGCACGAGTTCCAAACATTTCAGCCCGGGAACCCCCCAAAGAACCGTGCAAACAACTCGCGACACCCACAGCAAAAATTATATACTTTTGTAATATTTTAAGTTACAAAACCATTTCAATTAGGCTTAATTGTGTTTAATATTATAGTGTATTTCTCTATAACCCCAATTCCCCTAAAAAACTGATTAAAAGTCATAATTGTAAAATTGTAAAACTACATTTAGAAATAATCTCGCGACCCCCAGATTTTGCTTCGCGACCCCCGAGGGGTCCCGCTCCCACTTTGGGAACCACATGTGTTTTGTTGCTCAAAACCAGCTTAATAAAACCATAAATTCTAAGTATGAGCAGGCTCACTTTTCCACAGATATGACTTGTGATCTGGCCTGGTGGCATCATCTGCCAGACTCCAAGCAGATACAGTTATACTCCTCACAAAAGAAGTTACACTGTGCTCCTTTAACGTTACTGTCCTATCACAAGCTCTGAATGGTGAACAAGGAGGAGATGAAGCATAAATACACAACATCAAAACAAATTTAATAGGCTTTTTAATGTAAAAATAGATCTAATATTATCAGCTCATTTGATCTAAACTTTATCTAAATCTTTATTGGGTTAATTTAGAAGTCTATCAAAGCTGAGAAGACAGTAGTACTATCAAGCCCTTTTGAACACAGCTGTATTGTGAATATTTAGCGACCACATGTGTCGTTTATGTTTTGTAAAAGTGATCCTTTAATACATCGTGAGACGGTGATCTTGGTTTGGGTTTCAAGCGCGCAGCGGGGAAACGTATCCATGCTACAGGCACGCAGACAATGACGCAAAACTAACCAGCGCATGTTCCACACAGGTTTACGCACATTCAAGTAAACACAAAGATCGTGTCTGGGATTTGCCATAGAAGCTGCAGGGCACTTCTGTTTATCTCCGTCTCTGCGCTGCTCTTGTACCAGAGCCAAAGAGTTCGTTGTGGACATGTTTTGCTAAACTTTCACCAGGCTTTACCATTTATGAAAATGTCACATATGAGTTGCAATGCATACACAAGACATTTCAGGCCGTCTTAGCGCTAAAAATGCAGCTCCACAAAGCAAATGACAAAGTAGAGCCCGTTTACACATGTAGGCTAAATATGAAGGCTATTTTTACGTTACCTGATGGAGCAGATGCGGAATGCACGAACAGGTAGTCTGTGAGTTTATTCCGCGTAAAAACTTTGAACAAATATTCCACTCTTCACGTTTGCGAACAATCCAATACAATACTTTCCATAAAACTGCTTGAACGCTGGCTGCGGAGGTTTTCGTTGCTGATGCCTGGCTCTGATCCAACTCGCTCGTCCTTTTGCGCGCTTTGGTTGTTGAAGTTAAAGTTTTGCAGTTTATTTGCAGCATCTTAAGATCGCTAGATCCCGTAACGTAAAGACACACGGTATATTCCTTGGGCGCTCCGGGTCTTTGGTGGTCCACCTGTCCAAAATATAGGCCCATGCTCCTCCTCGCTCTCGGTGCCTCCTCCGACCTGCAGATGTCACTCGCGTACCCTGCTCGTATCACTGCGCGCTCAGAGCGGCGTCTGACCACAGCACCGAGGTTATTATTTTGCCTCTTTCACGCTCTGAACATTTCATCAAACAAAGACGAATTATCAAGTTCTATTTGATAGATTGCTTTGCAAAAAATTAAGACTCTCAAATTGGAATTAAGACTTTTTAATACTTTTTAAGGGCCTTAATTTTGGCAAATTTCATTTATCAACTTTTAAGACTTTTTTAAGACCCCGCGGACACCCTGTGTTAATGGTCGGTATTTGCGCATTTTAATTGCCGCGACGTCGTGCATATTAATGAGGCTAACCGCACCTACCATCTCGAATTCACTTCAGTTGTACAAGTCTGTCAAATATAATGTGATACAAACAAGTTTCAAGCCTTTAAAGTCACTCATAAGAGGCGAACTAACACTAAATGTGACCTAAATAAACCCAAATTAAAATCAATAAGCCAAACAGAGTTTTTTTAACATCTGCTCCTAATTAAAAAGTAATTTTCTATTTCTAATTATATCGGCTGTCTTATCGGCTATCGGCACCCCCAGCCGCTCTATATCGGAATCGGTTCCCAAAAAGCCATATCGGTCGGGCCCTAGTCACAATATCAAAGTTACCAACTGCAGAGGTTGGCAATTATTTTTTCCCCGAGGGCCAGATTCAAACCCCGACAAGTGGTGGAGGGCCGGAATTCCGTCATTGGTGCCACAAATTATCGTTATTGTAAGAACTTTTTTTTGTAAATAGTTTTTTCAATCTATTATTTTGGTCATTTATTATGATGAATATTAGGGTATCAAGCAAAGACATAAGTTCCATAGCTAAATCAATCAATCTGTTTCGATACCGATTCCAATACTTTAAGTATCTGCAGATACTCGTCATCAACCTTTACTGATGTAAGGACTGAAATAGCTTTTTTTTTTTTTTATTTTATCAAACATAGGAAATTTGGTCGTTTAGTGTTCTGTAACCCTATTTATCATGCACACAACTTAATCTGAATAAAATGTCAAATATTTTTAGATGTTCTGGATCAGTACGAGCTTGTAAATTAGTCTCATTATAATAAAACATTGAAACAGACTCAATTGATATCATGAAGTCGATACTCGATCCAGCTAAATTTTCTGAATAGGCATCTATCCAATCATTAATAATAGATAAACTTCAATTTAATTGGCAAAACAAGTTCTCAGTTATTGTTCCAAAAAATGAACATGGACACTTTAAAATGAATTGGAGCATTTTTTTTTGTTCAAATAAGTATTAGATCTGAAGTAAATGAACTAATCAAGGCCAGTGGTTCTCAAACTACTTTTCACATGAATTTCCACCTAATTTAAAATGTGTCTCTCCAAGCACCACCAGATCTAAATAAGGCCTAAATGTTGAAATGACGATAAACAAGGCTGTTAAAGAGGACCAAAACATGAATAATCTCTAAATTAAACAAACCAAAGAAGACTTCAAGTACCACCAGAGACGACCCAAGCACCACAGTTTAACAACTTAACAAAGGGAGACTAAAAACATGTATTTTTAGGTCAATATTTTGATCCAAAGCAGACTACACTGTCCACATACTGTATCCTTAAGTGTCTTTTTTCCCTTTTAAGTCTGGAGACACATTTCCATTACTCCATCGTACAGTAATCTAAAGACACCTGAGTCAGCGCTCGGCAAACTCTGTGAGAGCCATATATTTTCCAACAAACAGATCAATCACAGCCTAAATGTCAGGAACTGCTGCTGCGGCCTTGAGGTCAGAGCGGAGACGATAAGGAGCCATCGCTGGAGTCTAAAGATGCACTGTGGAGCTTTACCGGGGAGAGGTCGATAGGCACGTTTGGGTTGTACTGTAAAACAATAATGTGAGCAAACAAAACAGCACTAAACTAGTCAAAAGCAGAGGGAAGTTTCACAAAAGATGATAAACCAATGAGTCAGATTCATGAGACAAGTTGATGATGTCTTGTGACGTTTCCATAAACTCACATATCATGGTCGAGATGCAACGATCCAGCTTTTTCAGTTCAGATACCGATATTTAGTTCCTAAGTATCTGCTGTGATACCCGCTATATCAACCGATACCAGTGTTAGGACTGAAATTGTTTTTTTTTTTTTTATCAAAACATAAAACATTTAGTCATATAATGTCATGTAACTATTTATAGTTCAAGCCACAACTTAACAACTTAATCTTAATAAAATGTCCAATAATATGAGACATTCAGGATCATAATCAGCCAATAAATTATTAAGTCCAATTGTCGGCTGAACCGATATGATGGAGCCGACACCCAATTTCCTGGATCGACACCGATATCCGATCCCATCCCAGTATTGGATCGGTGCATCCCTATTTACAAGAAACTGACAAGGTTAGTTGGAAACTAAAATTAAAACAAAGTAACTACTTTATCTGGGGATAGATAATGATTTAAACCAGTCTAAAACCAACAGATAAAAAATTATTAAGTAGAGCTGTCTTTGAGCCCAAAAAGTCCACAACACAGCAAACTTAAGTCATTTATGCACATAAGCTTACTGTTTTTGTGAGCTAATGTGAATAAGCACTGTGGTGTGCAGTGCTTAAAACAGACAGGATGTATATAGCACTTTTCATGACACAAAAATGCATTATCATTAAGCATTCTTCATTCAGGCCACACTCAATTGTGATAAACTACTATTGTGGCTACAGCTGCCCATCGACCCTTTAGACCACCACCAATGATTCACACATCAGATCAGATCCAGATTAGACTATGAGAATGAAGTGTCTTGCCTTGAACTTCTCTTCTATACAGTAGTCTCACCAGCAGTCTCCCATTCAAGGACTGCCCAGGCCCAACCCGCTTAGCTTCTGAGATCAGACAGGCTCAGGCGTTGACAAACTGGTTTATCCACCAGCGACCAGTTTATGACCAACATCATTTGTTTACTTAGTTGTATTTGGATTGATTCATTTATGTTTGTGTCCTCTTGTATTGTCTTGCCGTTGATGCTCGAGTGCTCAGAAAGTCTTTACCTACCACCTATCCCGCCCACTTGTCTGTAATTACTTGCGATTACTTAAAACTTAAGATTCCAAATAAAACATGTAGAGCTCAAAATTGTCATGTAGACACTTTCCAACATCCAAAAAAATAAATTTTAAAACCTGTGCCTTAATAAAGTTACATTGCTTATCAGTTCTGACGATTTCACAGGAAGTCAACAGACCTACTTCTATTTTTAAGCCGTTTTAGATAATTTTTGTGTTTTGCAATGAACAAAATGTGAAATACTGATCTACTTATGCTATAGTTTCTTCCTAAATAAAGAAAAAAAATCACAATACGTCTCCTTTAAACCTCCAGAACCAGCCTCTGCAGCAGCCCCACAGATTGAGAACCCGCTGCACTATCCTCTGAACTATTGACACTACACAGTCTGCACTCTGCTCGCTGCTGTGTGCCGTAGGACAGGCGTGTGCCCAAAAAAGGCTGGCACGTCCCGGGAAGGAGTGCCCCAGCTCGGCTAAATGCACCGTCACCGTCTGCACACGAGAAAAGACCATCTATAAATAAATACTACCACTCGAATTTCAGCTCAGGGTGGGGCCGAGTCATTCACATTTTTGATCCCAGCAGCAGCAGCTCTACTCGGGACAGGTACGGGACGAGACGGGACGGGGGGTTTGGTTCGAAAAGTGGCGGAAGCGTTTTTTGAGAGAGAAAGAAAGTGTCGGAGAAGGGAGATTTGTGCTGCGTTCGGCGGCCGCGCTATACTCTCGCTAAAAATAAAACAAACAGTGCCGGTGCCTAGCAACAGCCCGGCCTACAGTGCAAACATGCAGGCTTATAGCTTCATTCACCGACAGCAGCAACCACTCACTCTTTCTCTCTTCTGTTTTTCTTTCCTCCTTTTCTCTCATCTGTCTTCATTCCTTCTCTTCCTCTCTTATTTCTCCAACCTTTCTCTACTTCCCTCCTCTCTCTCTTCTGTTTTTCACTTTTCTCACTTCACTTATTCTCTTTCTAGTCTCCTACTGTTTCTCTCTCCTTCTCTTTGGTTTCTTCTCTTTCCAACTTTTCTCTAATTTCCTCTTCTCTTTTCTCTTTCTTTCTCCTTCTCTTTTTTGTCACTTTTCACAACTTTATTTTCTTCTATTTTCTACTCTCTCCACTGTTTCTCACTCCTTCTCATCCTCTCTTCTTTTTCTCTCATTTTTATTCAACCTCACTGCTTCTCATTCTCCTCTTTTCTGTTTGCTTCTCTTTTTTCTCCAACCTTTCTCTACTTCCCTCTTCTCCTATTTTCTTTCCTTTCTCCTCTTCTTTCTCACTTATCTCTACTTCCATTGTTTCTTCTTTCTACTCTCTCTCTCCATTGTTTCTCACTTCTTCTCTTTTTTCTCCAACCTTTCTCTACTTCCCTCTTCTCCTCTTTTCTCTCTTCTGTTTCTCATTTTTCTCTATTTCCGTATTATCTTTCTCTCCATTGTTTACTCACTCCTTCTCTTCCTCTCTTTTCTTCCTCACCTTTATTCAACCTTTCTCTACTTCTTTCTCCTCTCATTCTCTTCCCTCTCTTCTTTTTCTCTTCAGTCTTTCTTTACATTCTTCTCTCCTCCTTTCTCGCTCGACTGTTTTTCTCGTTCTCCTCCTTCTCTTTTCTTCTTTTTCTCACTTTTCTTTCAATTTTCTCTCCTTCCGCCTTCTCTTCACTTTTCTCTGTATCCACTGTTTGTTTCTTCATTTTTCTTCCATTTCTCCTTCTCTTCTATTTCTCTCACTTTTCACTACTTCCTTCTTCTCTCCGCTTTCTCTCTCCTTCTATTCCTCTCTTCTGTTTCTTCTTTTTTGTCTAACCTTCTCTAATTCCTTCTTCTCCTCTTTCCTCTTCTTTCTCCTCCTCTTCTTTTTTCTCACTTTTCTCTACTTGCTTATTCTTTCTCTTTCCATTGTTTACTCACTCCTTCTCTTCTTCTGTTGCTTCTCTTCTTTTTCTCTCACCTTTATACAACCTTTCTCTACTTCTTTCTCTCTCTTCTCTTCTTTTTCTCTTCAACCTTTCTTTACACCATTCTCTTCTCTCTCTCTATTGACTGTTTTTCTCATGCTCCTCCTCCTCCTCTTCTTTTTCTTTCACTTTTCTTCAAACTGTCTCTACTTCCGTCTTCTCTCCAGTGTTTTCTCCATCTCTTCCTCATTTGTGTTTGCTTTCTTTTTCTCTATTCCTTCTCTTCCTCTCCCCTCCCTTTTCGTCAACCTTTCCCTACTCTGTTCATCTCTTCACCCTCTCTCTCCTTCTCCTCCTCTTGTCTATATCCTTCTCTACTTTCTTCTTTTCCTCCTCTCTCTCACCTACTTCTTAAGATTTTTTTCATTTCTTCGATTCCTTCTCTCTCTTTTTCTCTCTGTTCCTCATTCAACCCTTCCCCACCTCTCCCCCCCACCCCCTTCCCCCCCCCCTCTTTTGTTTTCTCCTTCTTTTCCTCCCCTCCTCCCCCCCCTCTCTTTTTCTCCTCTTCTCCATCCCGATTCCCTCCTCCGTCTTCCTGGGGTGCCGGGGGTGGGTCATCGTTTCCTACAATTTCTTCCTTCCTTTTTTTTTTTTTTTTTTTTTTTTTTTTTTTTTTTTTCTTCATCCGTTCCTTCATTTTTCCTTTCGTTTCTCTTCTCTCTCCATTCGATCTCTCTCACTTTACTTTATTCTCTTTTCCATTGTGCCTCTTTTTCTCTCTTTATCCCTCCTCTCTCTCTCGCTTTAACCTCTTCACCATTCAATAATTAACTTTATTTAAACAAAAAAACGTGACAAAATGTGTGAACGAACAATACAGCTTCATTCATAAACATTCTCCCTCTAGAAACACAGTCATACTTAACCTATTCTATTCTTATCTAAACAGTATATTTAAAATGTCTTACTATAATAAGCACTTTAACTGTATATAATATGCTTCAATAATAATGTTTAGTCCTTGTTTGAACCTATTGAACTTGTGTTGGAGGAACGGCCTGAAAATGCAAAAACGAGAAGTGAATCTACGTTGATTGTGTGATGAAACTTCAACCGAAACGTCTCGTCACCGGTGTCGTAATGAAACCGACTCCCCCGGCGACGGTGTTTGGACGAGAGCTGTGGTCGAGACGAAAAGAACTATAAAAACAAGGAACTATGAAAAAACAAACAAAAAACATGGTGGTGAATGAAGAGAGGGAGAGAGGGGGAGAGACAAAGAGTGAGGGAGAAGAGAAAGAAAGTGGAGAGAGAGAGAGTAGACAGAGAGAGAAAGAGGGAGAGAGAGAAGAGGGGCGAGAGAGAAAAGTGGAGAGAGAGATATATAGACAGAGAGAGAGAGAGAGAGAGAGAGAGGAGAGAGAAGAAGAGGGGGAGAGAGAAAGAAAAAAGGGAGAGAGAGAGATAGACAGATAAAGAGAGAGAAAGAGGGAGAGAGAGAGAAAGAGGGGCGAGAGAGAAGAAAATAAAGTAGAGAAATAGACAGAGAGAGAGAAAGAGGGAGAGAGAAAGAAAAAACTGATAGATAAATATAAGGATAAAGAAGAGAAAGAGAAAGGGGGGGAGAGAGAGAAAGAGGAAGAGAGAGAAAAAGTGGAGAGAGAGATAGACAGATAGATAAATATAGATAGATAGAAAGAGGGAGAGAGAGAAAGAAAGATGGAGAGAGAAGGAGAAGTAGAGAGAGAGAGAAAGAGGAGAGAAAGAAGGAGGGAGAGGGCACAGAGGGAGAGAAGAGTAGTGAAAAGAAAGAGTGAGAGGAGAGAATAAAAGAGTGGAGAGAGTGAGAGGGGGAAAGTAGGGGAGAGAAGAGAAAGAGAGAAAGCACAGAGAGGGAGAGAGAGGAGTAGAGAGAAGAGAAGGAGAAAAAGAGGGAGAAGGGGAGAGAATAGAACGTAAAAGTAAAAAAGTGAAAACACACAGAAAGAGGGAGAGGGTAGAGTAGAAAAGGAAAGCAAAAGAGAAAGAATGAGAGAACCAGAAAAAGAAAGAAAGAGAGACAGAGAGAGAGAGAGAGAGAAGAGAGGAGAGAGAGAGAGAGAGAGAGAGAGAGAGAGAGAGAGAGAGAGAGAGAGAAGAGAGAGTTAAGAGAGAGAGAAGTGAAGCAGCGAGAGGTTATGTAATGCTGCAGAGAGGCGCTCGCACAAAAACAGACAAGACCGTCCTCACAGCCAGAGAGCAGGGTTGCCAGATTTTCAGAGAGAAACAAGCGACCGAGTCTGTGAAAAAAAAAAAAAAAACAAGTTCAAAACAAGTGTTCTCAGTACCACAGTCCGATCACTGAGTACTCTGTTACTCTGCCAAGTAACAGAAACACAACGAGAAAACACAACGAGAAAGCGCTAATAAGAAGAGCTCTGCATACTGTCGTCACAACATTAAAAACTCAATTTAGATGCTAAGGAACAGACTTGATTCAATACTGTTGTGTTCATAGTTGGCTCTGTGCAGTTGGCTTGTTTTCGTTCCAAATAGTATATCCTGTACAAACAACCATTTCCTGTTCAATTCTCTTCTATGGGGTTTTAACTACATCCGTGAACAAATAAATACTCTTTAGATCAGACAGCTTTAGTAATGTTACAGAAAACATGTTAAGTCTTATAGAAGAATATTTCACCATTGGACACTTGTGTGTTTAAAAAGAGACGTGTTTGTGTCTAAATGCTAACGCTAACAGGAAATGGTCATATGTACAGAAGTTAGCTATTTTGAACGTACGCAAGCCAACTGAAATGCCGTGCACAAGCCATTAGAACTAGGAAATACTTTTTTTAGGACGGTGAAAAACCTTACAGCACAGTCACAGATAAATTTAATAACTGTGCTAAATATTGATGTGATTGCTGATGAATACGGTTGTATTCTGCAAGATTTAGCTTTAAAACGAGGTACAACATGCCCAAATGTTGGCGTTATATCGGTCAAATTTTGGACGATAACCTTTTAAGTGCTTATATCAGCCGATACTGATATATCGGCCGGCCATAGTAAGCAGCTAACGTTAGCAGCAACTTTGAAACGTGATTATTTATGAATGATTTTACTGACTGCATGTTTATAGAGGTTTCAACTCTTGTAGCGCGTTGTGCCTAGTAAATTGAAAATACCAACATTAAAAACAATGCGTTAACGTAATCGGTTAACCCATTATTGACTATGAAGGGCACCAACTAACGGTCAGAAACAAATTGACAACATGCATGCCTAGTTCAGAACGAACAAGTGTTTGTGTGTCGAGATGTCAAGCTAAATCAAAGTAAACCAGGCGCCAACAATATTGAACTGCAAAGAAGATCAAACTGCGTCCGACTCATTTCAACCTCACCAAGCCTCCATTTGCCAGACACAGGAAATATGAAGTTTCAACACCTGACCGGGCATGTCCACCAATCAGGAACTTTGGATTATCACATTATCGCATCATTATTGCATTTTTAATCTAGCTCAAGTGCAGCTGAAATCTCTTGGCAAAATTCAATCTTAATGGTCGAAGCGTCTGAACCCGGAAGTCGCCGAGAAGTCACCTTTTTTGTTAAATCCAGTCGAGAGAAAAGTACTAACATCTTTTCTGTCTAAAAATGCATAGTCTTCTCTGTGTGCATGTTTTTCAAAAGTCAAAAGAGTTTGTTTTCAGCTAAATAGGCCGAATTACATCCAAACGTGTGCTTCAACCCAAACCACAATGTTGCTTTGTGATTGGCCCGGCTCACCATGACCGTCTTTAACCAAAATATCACGAGAATCCATCTGGTAAGCCACATTATAGACTTCTGACGCAAAAGCACGGTCTAGTCAGCGAGGCATTACATTTCCAATAATAAGCAGACATAACTCTTCTACACAGACAAAGCAAATCTATATCTTGAAACATAAAGGTGTGTTTACATTACAGAACAGTCCGATTGGGTTCATTTGGTTTTTGTAACTGTCACGATGGTAAACACAGGGTGAACGCTTTTGTCTGGTGTTGCTCTAGAAAAGCCGTCCTTTGTCTAAATGTCATCGGCTCTGTAACAGTGACTGCTGCTGCTGCTGCTGCTGCTGACTCATAAGATTAATGCTAATGAACTGCTCCTGCACCGGGCCCTCGGCTGGTGCCCGGTCAGCCCAGGTCAAACACTGACCGTCGTTACATCTATAAAGCAGGCAGAGCATCAGAGGGGCAGGCACTCGGCTTAACAATGAGATAATACAGTAGGCAGTGGACTGACGCTTCAAACAGAGGCTGGTGTTAACCTGCAGGACAAAGAGGATGAGCACAGACAAGGTGACATCACAGTATTCTGAAAGAAGCAGAGAGTGGCAAAAAAGTCAATTAGGGCTGGCGATATTGTCAGAAAACTGAATCAGGATCTCATTTTTGATCGGTCATCGTCAGAGTGATTCACCGTTCTCTATTAGTTGCATTTGTCTGTTAAAAAAGACATTTTTCCCAAACTCGAGTGAATGACAGCTGGATTTAACCATCACAGTAATTTCTGCAAAACAAAGAAAAAAACAGATTATTTATTTACCTCAAAGACAACAGGAAAAGAGACAGCTACAATAAAAGTTGTGAATGGTGAAAGGATATTTTCACTTCTCTAGATCACACTCAGAAATTGACGGATATGGTTTTCTTGGGCCGATTTGAAAAAATGTTGTCAGTCGATGCCGATACCAGTGGCCAATTTTCAAGATCGATTTCTGAGGCCTTCTTGGTTTGGTTTTCAAAAACATAGCTGAGATAGTATCAAAAAAAAAGTTTAATCTAAACTAATATTTTGTCTCATTATTTAAAGAATACAACATGTTAATGCACATTACAGAACATTCTAAGGAGTAATTCAAGAAAGTGCACTTTTTCAAAACGCAGCAAAATGGAAATATATAAAACAAACCGTATCATTTCTCTCCAAAACTAACCTGGAGCTCAGCTGATCACTGTGAGTGTCTGATCAAATATCGGCCAAAATAAGGTAAAAAAAAATCCAAATATCAGCCGCCGATATACTATATCGGTCTGTCCCTATCGAGCCCGATCTCACAAGAAAGCGTACATTTACCACGACATTACACAATATGTTAATAAGGTATGATTAGCACGAGTCCACAGCTGTTTTGCATAATTATGGTACGCGTCACAGTCCCGTTCATTTCAATGGTGGTTGTTAAGACGTGTTCTTATTTACGAATATTCATGAAATCCTGATTCTAATCTTAACCTGCCCCAAGCCCCAGACTAATCTTAATAATTTTAGTAACTTTATGCCTGAACCTACCCGTTTCACCTGAAGAAAACGTCCCCACGTGGCTTCAACTAAAACTCGTGTTTTTTAACGCTGTGAAATCTCGTGTAATTTTTACGCTTTTTCATATCGTGCTATATGTACGGCGTAACATAAGTACTAAAAAAAGCTTTGAAGTCGTGGTCAGAATACGCTGTTTTTGTGTCGTGGTAAAAGTACGCCATCTAGTGAGACTGTGTTGCTCTATCACACACAATAGGGGTTATGCACACAACGTTTTCCAGCCTTAGATAGACATAGGTTTATATGTTCGCTGGCGTAGTTGCCGTAGTGACACAGTTGTTAACTCCAAATGCGATGAACATCTGATGAGAAATTTTGGACTAGTCCTAACACAACCTTAAAAAACAAACAAACAAGTACAACTTTTTCTTTTGTCATGTGTTGTAGACGCAGCGACGGCTGTAACAGCAGAAAAAGTGCAACTTCTGAATCGGGTTTTCATAAAAGAAAAAGTTGTAAAAGTGTGCACGAACTATGTTAACAAACGCTCTGCACACATATCGAGACTTGCTGTGCTCATGAGCTCGGGCAGAGGCGCTCTATTGTTTTTGACTCTCTGAAAGTCTGGTCACTTCTCCTCGGCCACAGCGCCTCTGCCTGCGCTCATGAGCACAGCAAGTCTCCGTATGTGCGCTGAGCTTTTGTTCGCGTAGTTCGCTCACACTTTTACAACTTTTACTTATGAAAACCCGGTTAGAGGATGGCTTTGGATTTGTACGCGTCTTCAATGTCTAAAAAAAAACGAAATATAAATGTGAATGAATATTGGCTTTCTATTGTTTTATTGAAAGTTTGCAATAAACAGTTCTTTTTGGAGCACTATTTTTAATAAACGATATAATATTCAATTTGCATATCTTCACAACAGTCACAATAATATCTAAAATTCAACATTTGTCCAGCTCTATTCTGGCCTAGCAATCTTTTTGTCATCTCTTCTCTTCGATTTTTAAAGCGCATCACAAAATATTCACCACATTTTCCCAATATGCAGACACCTATATCTTTCAGTTTCTCATCCAATAATCTAGCTCAAAATCTTCCTGCATCCTGCTTTGTGAGCTAATACTTCCCAGAGTTCACTTTGGAGCGCATAAACAGGCCGGTGCGGTTTTACTTAAGACACTTCTGGCTCACTTTGGAGCGGATTGGGACTGTTCAGAGGAAGCGGTGCTAATGGAGCTGGCACGGGAGACTTCGCTGCTCATCAATAATAAAACCCAGATTCTACAGTGTTTGACAATTCATTACGACTGTACAAAACACATTTAACAAACAGAAAATGTCCGAGGCAGCAGCAGCCACTGTTGTTGGGGTCAAATTAAGGTCAAACAAGCCATGACATAACTTTATCTAGCCTTGCACACGCTAGTTTGTATTAAAAATTTAACAGTTAAATATCTCTTACGCAGCATTAGTTATTGATGGGTTGAAAAATGCTGAAACAGTGATAATTATTAAGCGTTATCTCATTATAAATGGCCAATGTAAGCTGCTTTAGAAAGACATAAAACTGACATAAAAAGCTGCAGTTACAAAGCAAACAGTCCACTTTAACTTGCACTTATTTTAGGAAATCTAATGCAAACTAATCTGCTGTAGTTTCTTTTCACACAGACAATATTCGCCTTATTATGCCACGCCCACTTACTTCACAGCACACTTCTCGTTTAGCTGCAGTTACAGTTAATCTAATCAAATGTTATAACGAACGAACCTGCCCAGCCCAAAAAAAACACTAAAAACATGTCTGACCTACACAATGGTTATAATAATTATCACTATTGAAACCAGTTCATCCGCTCAAATTACCGTCGAGGCTCTTGTTTTTTGTCCCGACGTGTAAATGATACTGTATGTAGGATGTTATTAGCTGTAATAAAGTGGTGATTTGAATGGTGTGGTCAGTTCATCCGAGGCCAGTGCAGTTGTCCAGGAGAAGCATGCATTATGTTTGCAGTAAACACTGATTATGGAGTGAGTCACTGTGAAGCTGCAGGAGCGGGCTCTTTCTACGAAACACTGACCAGCACCAAAAGCCTATATCTGCACTAACTATAACATCTTTTCACTGGCCAGGTCTTTTCAGGAGAGCTTCAGGGTCATGAAAGGAAAGGATTGAATGTAATAGTGCAAAATGCATTACATACATTGAGATTGAATTATGAATAAACATGGTTCTTTCTGTTTATTCAATAGTTCCTTGAGACGGTGCTTTGCTGTGTGATAAATTTAGATTTGCTCAAGCTCATTAGGGTAGTGAGCACTCTTAGGTTTTTGGGCCCAGAAAGTCCCACTGCGTTTTGCTAACTCACTTCATGTATGAGCTCTCCTCTGTGAGAGGTCTGCTCCAACACAGCAGCAGCCACAGCTGAGAGCCTGGGTTCACACGCATGTGTTTTGGGGTTAGAAGAGCTGTCATTGCTGCTAGGGCTGTACTTGATGTATCGATATCGAGATATCTCGAGACGAACTTGTTGGCAATACACGTATCGATACAGAGAGGCGTATTGGGATACTTAAACTCATAAAAATGTTACATTTCTGACCCTGGACTGCTGCTTTAAGGCTGAAACTGTTGAGCTGAAAGAGACTTAACCATGAGGCTTGTATCAAACATAAAAATCAATGTGAAAATAAATTTTTTCTGCATTTTGTCATTCTATATTTCATTCTTAACATTGGTTTTAAAGATTCCTGCACTCAAAAACATTATTACAGGTAATATACAATACCTTTCAATACTTTCTTTTTTACATTTTCTCATTTTGGTCAGAAAAATTTATCTTTATGTTTCGTAACGAGGGAATTGTATTGAGATACATGTATCGGGATATGAATCGTATCGTGACTTCTGTATTGTGGAAGGCTCTTGGTAATACCCAGCCCTAATTGCCGTCATTGGCAAACTCTAAAGCAGGGCTGGATGACCTGGTAAAAAATATATTCACGATACTTTTTCTCATACAGATCGATCTCGATTTTCAAATCAATTTTGTTTACCTTTTCAAAAACAAAATAAAAATGGCGTTTATGAACATAAACAAAATATGTCCCATTTATCAGATTAAATTAAAAATTAGATATCAATATTTTGCCTCAAAGCTTTTTTTTCCACTCCAAACCACAAGATTGGTTTTCACATTCTTTCGATTCAAAACCCACAAACAAATAATTAACGATTTGATTAGATTAAATCTCTCGATCTTTCACATAAATGCCCAGCCCTACTCTAAGCAACTACTTTCAGAAATAAACC
Source organism: Mugilogobius chulae (assembly GCA_038363315.1). NCBI lineage: Eukaryota > Metazoa > Chordata > Actinopteri > Gobiiformes > Gobiidae > Mugilogobius > Mugilogobius chulae. The sequence goes on along the minus strand of CM076401.1, from coordinate 20,227,962 downwards.
TGACAACATGCATACAAACTCCACTGATGTGCGTCAACGTTATTACATCACCGAAATGTTTTGGGTCCAAGAGAAAAGTCCCAGAGCAGGAGGTACATAGATAGGTCCCTCCCTAGTTCATGGCCCTAATAAAGTACAAGAACAACAAAGTTCCTACGGTGTGAAAATGATTAATTGCTGCTGACCGTAGCTCTGCGAGAGAAATCTATTTGAGCGCTGACACGACTGGCCTGCTGAAGCTGAATCAAAATATAAACAAAGAGAAACATCACAGACTCCAACCAGACAACGGTGGTTACTTTTGCCCTGCAGATGGTGAACTCAACAAGTGTCTGAAACAAAGAAAACACAACCTCACGTAGGATTTTTATCAACATTTTAAAACAAAGTCCATGTTAATACACTTTACTGCATCATGTGTGGGATGTAGAATGACACTGCATGACTGTGGACATAATGGTGTGCACTTGAAGGTAACATCCAGTTCAAATGTGAGTCTATGATGGGAAGCATTATGTGTATTGATCTGCCATACACAAAAGAAAGACCTCTCTCTCATACGCAATTATGGAAGCATCATTACAGCAACAGTCTCAGTATTTGCAGAGACAGTTCAAAATATCTGAAAAAAGAATCATGCCTGGGGAAAAAATGTGTATCTCGATTTATTTAAGCAAGAGCATGATTTGGATTTTGTACTAATCAAATAGTATAATGGCTTTTTTTTGTCAGTGAGTTTAGTTTGCTATTGATAGATTTCTGCAGTTTATGGGTGATACTTTTGCTTATTCAAAAATAATGTTGTTGCAATTACAAACATTTTAAAAGGTGATGTTTTTTAAGGACAACGACGTACAATTATATTAAGCACAATGTCAGAGATGCTTGTATAGTTGAATTTTTCTGGCTAATAAGTTGGTAAAATAATCATAATTATTTACTTAAGATGCTAAAACAGTAGTCTTATCAAGTCAGAATGCAAACTAGAAACATTTTTGGTTTTGAGCCATTATTTGGTTAAAATGTCTTTAGAAATGTACTGTAGGCTTTATGCGTTGCAAAATTATTAAAATGACATTTTTAAAGAGGCAACGTCAATGGTGTGACTGTTCTTCTTGTGTATAGGTTTAGCAAACCATTTCTACTCATTTTTAATCATAAAACAGGTCAGAACAATCTGCATGGCGACAATAATTAAAGCTGAGGTACCAGATTTGTTTTGCTGCAAAACAGAACGTAAATATATCATTTCCTGGCTTTCACAACACATGCTAATATTCACATTTGTTACATTTCAACATTTCCTGAAATAGTGAAGTGAAAGCTGATTGGATCATCCAAGTACAGCCAATCAAAGCCCTGGTTTCAGCTTTAAAAAGCAAAACAATTTATTATGCAATTAGAGAGTACACATGCAGCAAGCTGTTTTAAGAATATAATTTTTGGTGGAAAAGACAAAGTTTGCACATTTACAGCAACAACAAAATTTGGTTCGCCAGCTTTAAAGTTACATACTGTGAACAGCCTATTTTGTTTACACTTTTATTTTTAGTGATATTAATGTCCAAATTGTTTTTAATTCTAATTCTATTCTACCACTGGTTTAAAAACTTGTCCAACTTAAGGAAATATATGAGTGCTTATAACCAAATACTGTTATTAATCACGATTACACCATTTTTTTAGTTGATTACAGCAATCATATTCAAATAGAAACTTGATTAACTGCAGAGCCCTAACATGAACCGACTGCTGAGGACACTAAACACAGAGCAACAGCTGGAGCTTACTAAAAGTTACTAAAAACATGCCCCAAAACAAACTCTTCGCTTACCTCGTTTTCACCTCAAATCAAAGCTTGTTTTACTTGGATCAGAGCCCTCTCCTCTACACGTATGTCTGTTTTAGCTATAAAATTTCACAGTATAAAAATAAACGGGATTATGCAGGTGTTTTTCCATCTTACACTGTGTAACTTTAATTTTAAGCATTAACTACACAATATATCTGTTTCAAAGTCAATCTATAGGAGGCTTATCTATTGTCACGACCAAAAGCAGCTAATGACAGCTCAGTGGACTTTGTCATTGGGGTGTCAATGTTTAGCTATGCAACGTTAGCTTGTCAGGGCAACGGCATTTCTAGCATTACCATAGCACATTTGTATCACATTCAGTATTACTTTCTACATGTGTACATCAACAAATAACGTGCATAGTAAATATATGAGATCAGGTTTTTAATATAGATACATTAGGATTTGTACAATAATGCTTGTCCGTTGTTAAATTTGTTGTTAGCTGAAGGTGTGAAATGCTACGGCCTTATCTCTATGGAAAATCTGTAACCAAGTCTGTTTACAGTAAATTGTATTATAGATTGGATCATAACATGCCGGCTAAGTTAAGTGGCTGCGACTTCTGCTTTCACTCCTCACATCTTATTTCTAGCCTCTGCAGAGCTTCTACTGTCTGTTGGAGATTGACCGATATGGGTTTTTCTTGGACCGATACCAATGCCGATTTTGATTTTCAAGAGTAATTCAACAAAGTGCTCTTTTTTAAAACACAGCAAAATGTAGATACATAAAACAAACTCTATAATTTCTCTCCAAAACTATAACTTGGAGCTCAGCGGATCACTGTGAGTGCAGCTTTATCGTACAAACAACTGCCTGATTGACCGATGTGGGTTTTTCTTGGGCCGATATCGATGCCGATTTTAATACATTTTGTCGGCCAATTCCAATATCAATGGCCGATTTTCAAAGCCGATTTCTGAGAATTTTAGTTATTAAAAAACATAGCTGAGATGAGATAGTATATCCAAAAAAGATAAAGTTAAATCTAAACTAATATTTTGGCTCATTGTTTAATGAATACAACATGTTTATGCTCATTATAGAACATTTTAAAAGTAATTCAAGTGCTCCTTTCAAAACACTGCAAAATGTATATAAAACAAACTATATCATTTCTCTCCAAAACTAACTTGGAGCTCAGCGGATCACTGTGAGTTCAGCTCTATCATGCAGACGACTGTTCAAACAACTGTCTATCAAATATTGTCAAAATAAGAGATAGCCGATGTGGCCGTATGCAAAAAGCCAAATATAGTCTCAAAATATCGGCCGGCGATATATATCGCTCTCTCTCTACTGTCTGTACTGTGTCTAAACTCTTGAATAAGTGCAACCTAAACACAGAGATTGCAGAAATTAGATGTGTAAAATACCACAACATTACAAATGTCAACTTTTCCACAATTATATAACAATATAATATATGATAAAAGATAAATTGATATCATACTTATTATTTAAACAAAATAAATACTTAGCATCACATTTTATCAATCCAACAGAAAGGTGTTAAAACAGTCTTGTCTTTAATATTTACGTGGCAGAATTGGATGTTATAAGACGTCATAAGTCCAGGTGGTGAGCAAAAGCCAGTTTTTCCAATTTATGACAATGTATTTGGGTCATTCTCTGAAAGTAGAACCGTTTTGCCCATTGGTTATTTGACAGGTTTTTATGAAGTAAATAATAATAATTTTTTTTAATTTTTTATGTAATATATACTACTAATGTGCCTCTAAAAGATTTTAAAAAATTGCAGCCCAAGATAAGATGGAACTTTTTTTTTACAACCTGTTTTTCAAAAAAATAGCTTAAATAATGGACAAAAAGTGTGAAATTTTTATCCAGCAATAAGCATAATGTAATTTCCTCATGTAAACTCGATAAAATACTGCATTAAAACACAAAAAAAATGAAGAATAATATTGGAAAAACATGTTTGCATTTCGTTTTTCTACTTTTTGTATTCAGTTTTGCAAAAATATCAGCCGAATTCCTGGGTATCCGAATGTAACTGTTGGCGTCCATAAAAGTTACACGCTAACCTGATCAGTTTTATCAGCAAGTGAAGACTTTTCAACGCTAGGAACCTTGCAGCGGATAAACGCCATTAATGTGTGTATTCAGAGATAATATCTCAAAAATCAACATTTTATTTAGTATATAGCAACTCTCTCAGCTAAAAAATATGGTCCAGTCGGTGTCCATGCTACATGCGGAATTAAGCTGGATTGAGAGCAATTGAAATTTAAATTGAAATGGATATATTGGAAAAAATAGTTCTGTATCTTTCTTGACCATTATACATCCTGTCAGTACACTTCTCAAAGATGGAAATTAACCTAAAAATAAAACAATTGCTGCAGTTTGAAAATCACACTTTATAATCCCACTTTCAGAGAATGACCCATTTTCACACATTTTCGGGCAATGTTTATTAGTGACTAAATCATTTACTTTTTGCATTACAACAAATGTTAGCTGCTCAATACCGGTCTGTATAAAATATTAATGTTGTGATGTCATGTGAATACAATCTCTTTTTACAGTGTCACAGTTTACTTATTTTTTAGCTTATAAATTGCTCTTTTTATGTATTTTTTTCCTAAAAACTATATACTCCATATACATTTTTTGATATCTTGAAAACAACATTTACAAAATGATCTAAAATGTAATATACTGACCACCTCTAACTACACACGTGGCTTATAAACTGAATGTCTATGGATAAAAGGTGCAGCACATATCTGTCTTTACAGCTAAACAACAAGTGTGCAGCTCTGTTTGACCAAGGCTTGTGTGTGGAAGCAGCGCTGTTCTTGCACAACACGCGTCACGTAGCGAAGCCGCTGTCAAAGTCTGCTTTTGGACACGCGTTTGTGTGTTAAATACCTATGTAGTGACCACATGCCCAGCTTCATGCCACTTCCACTGCTCCCTGCGCCAAGGCCCTGCGTGTATGTGCGTGTGTGTATGTGCTAAGTGTGTGAACAGAGCTAACTTCACGGCTAGCTAATGACGTTAGGTTAGCAATGCGGCGCAGAACGCTAGAGGAACTGTAGCCATGGTAACCTGAAGCAACCAACAGCCAGTCTCAGTAATCATGTGCTAAATGTTATATTCAACACACACATAAACTCATGCAACTTGCTAAACACATTTAGAACTATTGGCTTTCTGTTATATGCAACATTTTAATTTATCTTACTTTTTCCTCCCCGTTACCGATATAAAAACTTGTTTTTATTATCACTATGGCAACGGTTTGAGCTGTAAACTCAACAGACACTTTCCCAACATGTAATAACTTGACTTTTAGCTTTTGTACTACATATAATACTAAACTAATTTGAAAATATTGCTGCGAACAAATATATTATTATATGAGTAATCTGCTCATTGTTTCATTAAATTAATCAAGTGTTGTTTTAAAGTTACCGCTTTGTCTGAGATAAAGGCGTCTCTATCAGCTCATGACAGGCTTAGGAGTTTGTGAATAGTTAAAATAATCATTTGATGAGTAGATTACTTGACGATTATTCAAATAACTGATTAGTTATGATTAATTGATAAACTTGTAGCAGCTCTATATCATTTACATTTAAATATATTTTTAATTTTTCATAAAATAATAGGTGTCAAGTGAGGAGATTGAGAGAATTGCAAACAAACGTGCCCATAACTGAGTATATTTGGTGTATCAGTACACAAAAGTAGCTCTAAACTGGTGAGTTAATGCTTTAGTTTTATTTATTTACAATTTCAAAGAAGTTCAAAAAGGCGTCCTGACTTGAGCATTATCAAAACCACAAATACAAAATAAACGTATTTGTGCAACGCTAGGTCTATATATTTATGCATTTAACATATATTTTATGACGTTTTTACAAAAGTTTGCTCTTACAATCACAAGATGGCCGCCGCAACTGCAACAGCCACAAACACTGCTAATCGCTCTAGTTTTGTAGTAGCTCATTGGTTAGCACTTCGAGGTTAGCACACATACCCGTTAGCTTAGCATGCTACTTACGTTTTCCTGTTGATATGCCAATCCAATCCCGATTTCGTGCTGGATTTCGCCCGACAGTGAAGAAGAGTCGTTATCCTGCCCGTCTGCGAAGCTAACGCTAGCCAGCTAATGACGTTACCTTTCCTTATTTGACAAAAATAATCGCGACTGGCCTCAGATGAGCGGCGATAATTCCTTTCTCGGTGGTCCCCTGCTTGGATAGCGTTGATTTTTACGCATGGTTGACGCCAGTTCTGTCCCTCACATTGAACGCAGGCAATTCCGATGGCTCCAAAGCAAATAAACACAACTGGTTATATTATACAACACTGGCAAATCTCGCACTTTCGTCCATTGAAAGGCCAGAGCTTTCCTTCGACTTTGGGTGCTGAACAAGAGGAGGTGCTATTTTTGGCATAAGCTCTCTGATTGGTCAGGATGGTTTGCCAAAACGGGATATGATTGGATAAACGGGCGTCAGTTAGCTCTGCCCCTGTCCGGATCTGCCTTCCGATTGGTCAGTTTCCCAAATATATGTGATGTATTGGATGCTTCGGATGCGCTCGTTATAAAACCAGCGTACGCCGACGCAAGGAGAAGAGTCATTCTTAAAATCAACATCTTCCCTCGGTGTAGTAAATAGAAGGCCAAATGAGTGCACCCTGATGATGAAATAGACCTTTACATAGGCTATATGTCGACATTAGTACATAAACAAGTGGAATAAATAGGCTCAATGTGTGTGCAAGGCCATTTAAGGTCAAGCTCCTGCTGATTTTTCAAAAACGCCTGTTTCTGAATCCTTTAGGCTATAAACCTAAAGGTCTTGTAAGGTTTGTTTTCATCTATATTAGCAATAGGAATAAAGTGGGTTTCTTTAAAAATACATTTGTTTTGCATTATTTGGTAGGATATGCACAGAGAAAAACTAAACCAAGAAGAAATGTATTGAAACAAGACAGAAAACTCATCAAAACTAGTCATATAATCTCAAAAAAAAACTTCTGAACCAGAAAAAATACCAAAAATCTAGGTTTTAAGACATTTTAACCAATCTCGAAAAGCACTGCAGAAAGTTGGTTTGTAATGTTATAGAGTGTGAGTTGGGCTTTACAGTAAATAAATTATGTGATAAGCATGCGTTTTTGTTAGGAAATAAAGTTTTTGGCGATTTACACGGCAGCAGCAGGTCTGACCTGGTATTTAAAAGGAATAACAAATGTTTATGGGCTTACAAAGTAACTAACCTGATTGTAAAATGTAGTGAGTAAAAAGTACAGATATTTCTTGAAAAATTTAAGAAGTAACAGTAAAAAGTCTCAAGATTTTGTAATACTCAAGTAAAGTACAGATACTCAAGAAAACTTCTTAAGTACTGTACTTGAGTAAAAATACTTTGTTACTTTCCAACTCTGCTTTTTAGTCATACATTTGTAAATTTATTGTTTTACACTATAAAGTATATGATTGATGCAGCACTTGGTGAAAATGTGACCACTGATTACTGTCTGAACTGAATAATAGAGAGTTTTAGTTTTTAATCAGGAGCCGAAGGCTGCTCACTGATCCAGTTTCACTTTGCTGCTTATAAAAAGATGTTTGTAAGCCATAACTGCCAAAGTGAAAACATGTCAATACTAACCAAGTGTGAAAGAATTCATCAGAGGAAGTGTGAACATCAGCTTTCTCACCTTTAATTATCGAGAGTCAAGACAGAGTTCAAACCTAGTTCAAATGCAATATAGAAGAAACACAGTTTATCAAATGATGATGTTGACACTTGGATAATGTAAAAAAACAAAACTAAAATATGAATGCAATACTTAAAGTATAAAATTCTCTGAAATATCTTTGAGACGACAATAGCTCATAGGGACTATTGCACTAAAAACTTGCAATGTCTTTGTCATTGTGCAGTGTGCTACATTGTAATTTTTCAGAATGTCCTTCTTTTGTGACCATCTTATGGCACATTTGTGTAATATGCATGTTTTCTGTTCAACATCTTGATGTGCCACACCTGTGATGTTGGACTACGGCAATGTTGAGAATATGGTCTTTTGTGTGAATAGAAAACCCCCTCTCATTCTGGCGTCCCTTCGAAGGGCCATCCCACTTTTTGTTCAATATCTATTACTATCTATGAGGCACCTGGAAATGTGAAAGATAAAAATTCATTGTGTCCCTCCTATTTAGATTAAAAGCAGTCATTCTGGAATGAATCAGACTCAGTTTCAACTGTGAACTGACAAATAAAACATTTTCCAAATTTTTAAAAAATTTTAACATGACATTTGTAATGGCGCCATCTACTTTTTTTTTTTTTTTTTAGTAATTTTAGGTCACTAAAACTCATTTTGACCTCAATTACCTTCAGCTTTTACAGAGGAATGGTCAAAACCCAAAATATTCAAATCTAGTGTCATTCAGCTGTCAACACAGCCATACAATTCCTTAAATCTACAAAAAAATAAAACAAAAAATGTGGAAATTAGATTCTGTTTTTCTTTTGTTTGCATGGAGAAAGTTCTCACTTCTGATCAGAGCCTGTTATAGTCTCAGAAGCTAAAACTACAGGGATACAATTTTAAAAAGACTCCAGCCATTTGTTTGTGCTCCAAAGGGTTCAGAAACAGTATTAGTTTGAATTTTTACCGATTTTAGTCAGACGTGTGAGGAAAAATAGGCCGTAATGAGAAGGGGTTTAAGAGACCAGAGAAAATCAATTGTTAAGTTAAATTTTGGGTGAGTGTAACAGTATTTAAGCAAGACACTTCATTGCAATCTCTTATAATGGCTGGTGTTCAGAAGTCTTGTGCCCTGGATAAACTTCCATGAACAAGTCTGCAGCACAGATTAGACTGAGGAGCACTTGTACGAGCCGGTACGCAGATATTTAGTGAGATACTGTGCAGTGTGGCTGCTTTATCCCTTGTCGTTTTGCGATGCTAGCCTGGGATTAAACCTGCTTCTTATTAATGAAAAACTCCTCATATTTCAGAACAGGCTGGTTTAGCTGGGACATTCGGTCACAATGTTCAAAGGCATGTTACGGACAGAAGGGCAGATTTCACAAGTGGTTTTTAATTTCCCAAGATGAGGGATTATCGCGGTCAGAATTTGATCTCGGGATTCTGATTTGAGGATGTTCAATTGCAGCTTATCCCAAATATTAAGTCTTTTGTCCCCTATGTCTCTCAAATCCTAATCCAGACACTTCTACACACTGACATGCTTATTGACGCACTGCCAGCAATCTACTTTATGTATTACTTTGGTATAAAAAAAGTAATCTTTACTGTGTATTCGATTTACAATGTATAGGCCTGTATGTTTTTAATAGAACAAAAGGACAAACACAAAGATATGATGATACAAACTGTGCAAGATAAAAAACATGAAAACACCTGCTGCCATTGTTACAAGATTAACAAACTTGTGCCTCTGCAGTATCGTGCAAAATAAAACAATGAACAAAAGTACTAACTTCAAATCACAGCTTAAAACTCACCTGTCTAAACCTGTGTTTATTTTATTTGTACACATTTATTTGTGTATTTATTTAGGTTTATTTGATATAGGGACAAGTATGTTTCATGAGCTCATGTACACACTCCAACATTTTAGCCAGGTTAATTCTCGATGTCCGTCCATGGTTGGGTTTTACATAAAAACAGTCAAAATACAATGCAACACTACACAATACAAAATATAATACATATATAATCTATTCAAAACAGGTCAGAGGTTACAAATCTGACCTGTAATTAAAACGTTTTTAAGGTTTTGTTTAAAAGAACACCGTTAGTCTCTCCTTTAAATTCTACAGGTAATGTGTTCCATTTTTGATGCCTTGTACAGTGAAAGAAGATTGTCCAAAAGTTGTTTTGCACCCAGGTACTCGACAGTTCCACCTCTGAGCCCCCCTGGTAACTGACCCACCAGCTCTGAGAGGAACTATTATGTCACTAAGAACCTGCCTGCTGATGTATATGTATACAAGCTTCAACTGTGCAAACTGGATGTAATTTTCAAAACGAGCACATTTAAATTTTTCAGACTAACACAGTGATGTGACCTGGTTTCTTGTCCAAAATGTTAATAGCTTATATATTGTTTATTGTGATTTACTGTACGTCCAGATATACACTGTAACACATTACATAGCGTTCCATTATAGAGAGTGCAACTATTTTTGTAAATGATCAAAGACAGAAGAAAACCAGAGTGTTTCGGAGGATTGACAACGGTTTTGAAGAAACTAAAAACATTCGATTACTGCAGCTAAATGAGTCAAGAGTTATTTGATTAGTTACTTGATTTAGCTTTTTTATTTTTGGTAATGATTTAACATCGTCTCAAAATGTGTATTCCGATTGTGAAATGGCGATGTAAGATAAGCAGAGAGAGAGACTATGTGAAGAAAATAATCACAAATGCTTTCAGAATTTGTGAATTATGTTTAAAAAAAAAACTAATGATTTTCGGCTGTTTATACGACATGAAGTGTACATTATCAAGATTTCACTGTTTAAATTGTCAATACCGTAATCATTATATGTACAAGTTTTATAACAAAATATTTACACAAAATCAACAAGGAAACTTTTAATATCTAAGAAGTAAAATGAATCAGAAGTTAAAAGTAGTATATTTAGGACACAATTATGCAATTTCACTCTTATGAGCCACAAATGTTGACCTTGTTTTGATTTAAGAGTTGTTATTTACAGCTTGTTGTCACTGTGTTTTGTTCCACATATTTTCACATTTAGTCACATGGATGCAGCAGCTATAGCAGGACATATATAGGGTCCCTGCAGGTCGACACTGGCTTTACGGTCTTACGGCAGCAGCTGAGAAGAGTAAATTAAAAAACTGTTACGTCTAATCCCCCGTCCAGCGAACAAGTGGCCCACCACCCATCCCAAATCTAATCCCCCCAAGTGTTTACAGGGATAAGACGGCTTAAACACACCCAAAATCAAATGAGAAAGTGCTGTATGTGGACGTACAGGAGGGGCCGGATTCCTTGATTGTGTCCCATTTGAGGAGAGCCTGGCGTGGGACGACACACTCTCATTTTCAGGCCTGTCCCGGGACATCTGGGTCACATCATTAAGAGCAATCTTCAGCTTGTTCGTTCGCAGCTTACACAGATTAGACTGAGGGGAAACACAGACTTAAGCGGCGTGAGACATTGGCGCAGGTGGCAAGGTCAAGAACACTGTGGTTACAATAGGAAAGCAAAGTGTGTGCGATAGGATAGACTGCATTTAACGGTAAAACATAGGGAACATGATTTAAGATTATTCAAAAACATTTAGCTTGTTTTCACCCAATTTGCTGTTTTGATGAGGCCTACTTGACCCTGTGCATAGAAGCTGTTTATTTTCACATAGTCAGACTTAAGTGTTAGCATTGACAGACAGACACATTTTTTTATAAACAAACTTTTGCTCTTTAGTGAAATATTCTCCTCATTTGTAAAGTATTTAATATATATATGAGAAAACCATCAACAACTCACTGTTCACTGCCTGATCTTAAAGTATTTTTTTCATTTTAGACTGAGACAGTGAAACTCCATAGAAATTAACTAAACAGGAAATGAACATGCCAACAGGAAGTTAACATTTTTTAAATAAATAAGCCACTTCTGTGCACAGAGCCAGTTAGCCTATTGTCCAGCAAACATGACACATTAGGCCTTTTCACACTGTAGGAACTTTTTTTCAGTTCTTAGTACTTTTTTTTTCCCAGTTCCCATTTTAGGTGCGTTCACACTTAGAAGGAACAATGGACTTGGACCACACTTTAGGAACTTTTTTAGCTCCTGCATTGTGTGCTTTACAGTCAAATGGGAACCATGCTGATACAAACATATTTACAGCACTGACTTCGTTCGGAAACATGTTCTAAACTTTCTTACGATTAGACAAGCTTTTCCTTTTCTAAAAACTATAAGACAGCTTTATTTATTTATGAAAAAAAAGAGGATCTAGGGTACATTCGGAGACATCAGACACTTGTCTTGGCAATGTAAGCTGGACGGCGCCAAAATACAGTCGAGGATGGAAACCATTTGGTGAAAGATTCTTGGTTTGAGGGAAAAGTACTTATCTCAGAGCAGGAGCTAATTTGGTCCCCACATTGGCCTTCCTGGTTCCTTGTTTTTTTAGCCAGAAAAGGGGCCAGGGCCTGAAAAAGGTTACAGGAACAACAAAAAGTTCCTACAGTGCAAAAATGCCTACTAAGAGGTGATTTCACAACTGTCACCTAACAACCATATGAGTCACAATCTGCAAAAATTACACAGACGTTTTAATTTGACAAATGACAAAACCTTGTACCACTTTTCTCATGTTAAATGATTGTTTAAACTTGCAAGAAACTGTCAGTTGTGTGCAAAATGTCTTTGCTTTTTGGCGCTTTTTGACGACACATGGAGGGAACTCAAAATACTTTCTGTAATTTTCAACTTTTACCTCCTTAATTCACAACTTAACTGCTGTAAAACTCTGATAAATATTTACCACAGAGACTGTCACATCAAACTAAGTCAAAATTACAAAAATGCAATAATCCGTCTGGCTTCAAACAATCAATGTATTATTCACCATGGCACTGTGTAATTTTCTGTAGGTGACAAGTCAAATGTGTAATTCAATAGAAACAAAAAGATAAAATCATTCTTTAGAACATTCTTATTAGGACTGAATATATGCCATAATGTTAAAAAAATAGGCTGTTTTTGATGAGGAAACAAGAACAAGATGTAAAAACATTTGAAACAACTTATACATAAGAAGAATTTATGATATTTATGAAGTTATCTGAAACTGGTCTGAAACAAGCCCTTTCATGTGGTCACAGCTCCCTCTAGTGTCAGCCTCAAGCCTCTACTGGTTCATAAAATATTACAGGTTGTATAAAATGACCAGGAGGAGGCAGTGTGGGACAGACATTCAGTGGAAGCTTCACAACGAGAACCAAAACAAGTGAAATTTTCTTTGGATTTTTTTGTGCTAAAATTAGCCTGTGGCATCAGATAAATACATTTTTGTTAGTAAACTGAATCACACTGTATACAGACTTTGTTTCAGACTTTGTGCCAAAAAGTGTGAAGTAAAACTACTATAATAACTGATCATTATGAAGCCATGAAACAATTCCCTATTCTTGTTTTAATTGAATCTGAATAGGCAACAAGTAGGCCTAATATAAAGCCTAAGGTTTACCTTGATAACGTGTATCTGTCTTTTCTTTATCAAAAAAACCTAAAGTCCAAAATATAGTTTTCATTTTCTTTACAGTCACAGAGAGGGAGAGAGAGAAGAAGAGAGAGAGAGAGAGAGAGAGAGAGAGAGAGAAGAGAGAGAGAGAAGAGAGAGGGAGAAAGAGAGAGAGAAGAGAGAGGGGGGGAGGGAGGAGAGAGCGAGAAGAAAGAGAAGAGAGAGAAGAAAGAGAGAAGTGAGAGAGAGAGAGAAGAGAGAGGAGAAAGAGAGAGAGAAGAGAGAGAGAGAGAGGGGAGGGAGGAGAGAGCGAGAAGAAAGAAAAGAGAGAGAAGAAAGAGAGAGAGAAGTGAGAGAGAGAGAGAAAGAGAGAGAGAGGGAGAAGAGAGAGAGAGAGAGAAGAGAGAGAAGAGAGAAGTGAGAGAGAGAAAGAGAGAAGAGAGAATGAGAAAGAAAAGAGAGAGAGGGAGAGAGAAAAGAAAGAGAGAAACGAAAGAAAGAGAGAGGGAGGGAGAGAAGAGAGAGTGAGAAAGAGAGAGAGAGTGAGAAAGAAAGAGAAAAGAGAGAGAGAGAGGGAGAGAGAAGAAAGAGAGAAACGAAAGAAAGAGAGAGGAGGAGAGAGAGAAGAGAGAAGAGAGAGAGAGAGAAGAGAGAAGAGAGAGAGAAAGAGAGAAGAGAGAGAAGAGAAGAGAGAGGAGAAAGAGAGAGAGAAGAGAGAAGAGAAGAGAAGAAAGAGAGAAGAAAGAAAAGAAAAAAAAAGAGAGAAGAGAGAGAGAGAAAGAGAGAGAGAGAAAGAGAGAGAGAGAGAGAAGAGAGAAGAGAGAAGTGAGAGAGAAAGAGAGAAGAGAGAATGAGAAGAAAGAGAGAGAGGGAGAGAAAAAGAAAGAGAGAAACGAAAGAAAGAGAGAGGGAGGAGAGAAAGAGAGTGAGAAAGAGAGAGAGATGAGAAAGAAAGAAAAGAGAAAGAGAGGAGAAAAGAAAGAGAGAAACGAAAGAAAGAGAGAGGGAGGGAGAGAAGAGAGAGTGAGAAAGAGAGAGAGAGAGAAGAAAGAGAAGAGAGAGAAGAGAGAGAGAGAGAGAGAATTGTCTCAAAACAACATTTCTAAATAAGTAAATAAAAATAATAATACATAGGCGTACATAAAATTCAGGTCAATAAATAAAAATACTTATTTGGTAGATAAATAGGTTATCTTTTGGTACAAAAAAAAAATACATGAATAAATAAAGCATATTAGCTTCAGACCAATCAAGTATCAGTTTGTGAAGAAAACTTAAGCCTTTATTTTAGGATGTTCTTCTTGTCTTCACAACTTTTTAGTGAGTTGTATTTACCTAAAATTGTATTCCCATAAAGAAGGCAAATCACTAAAAAGTTGTCTTAATAGAAGAAATAAGGTATGCTAAAACTTTCTTTTACAATGCTTCAGCTCGTCGTAAAGGCACGTAAAAGTTGCATTATTAGGCTAGTTTCTCTCCATAGTAACAAACAATCCAAACAGTCAAACATGCATTATTTTGACTTTGGCGTGAGGAAACCTTTTGTCATTCTCGTCTTTGTTGCCAGATCTCTCCCTGTTCCGTGGTTTCTGCTTAAAAACGCTGCTCCAGGTGAGGCTCGAACTCACAACCTCGGCATCGCTCAGCAGATTACTGTCGTATAAGTACCGCGCGCTAACCGATTGCGCCACTGGAGCTTCACTGCGCACAGCCGGAAAAACGCGATACAACTGTGTGTCAAAAGCGTAACAGCGTCACATCTGTACGTGACAGTGTCATGAATGAAGAAGTACGTATTTGATTAAAATGGCAGTTTAAAAAAGTGAGACGAGTCGGAGGCGTTCAAAGACTATTGGATATTAAAATAACCATTTTAATTCAAGATGGCAAGTACTAAGTATTTCTACTCAAGTACTGTACTTAAGTAGTTTTCTTGAGTATCTGTACTTCACTTGAGTTTACAAATCTGGAGACTTTTACTTCTTACACTTTTCAAAAAATATCTGTAGCCTACTTTCTACTCCCTACATTTTAAAACTACTTTATATTTTATGAGCCAATATATTTTCCTCTTAATACCAGATCAGACTGTGCTGCAGTGAATCGCTAAAAACTTCATATTATCTATTTATCAAATGAAAAAGTCAGATGAATTATATTTAATTTAGTATAAAGCCCATCTCACACTTCTCAAATACAGACCAACTATGCACACTGCAAAAAATGTATTTTAGATTGGTTAAATTGTCTTGTAATTTATAACCTTTATTATTGTATATTTTTTCTGATTAAGGGGGTGTTACTTGTTATAGTACCTGGATTAATAACTTGTGTTGTTTCTTCTCCGGTGACATCTGGGTCTCCGCTGTTGTCCTGGTGAGTGTGAGGTGATGAAATAACACACTCTCGGTTGTTTAAAGAGTATAAATGCCAATTAACAGACAGTTTTGTCTGGGTCATCCAGTGGCCAAAGGGAGGAAGAACCCCGAACAAAGAATGTTAGGTCTATTTATAAGATTATGTGAGGAGGAGCATATAGAATGTATACATATGTCATACTTGGACCAATCAGAGTTTTCTGGACTTCTTGGACCCAAAGCTATAGCTGGTGTAACAGATCAGATACTATACTTGTTTCAATAAATTTGTTTCAAATGATTTACTAATGACTTAGACGTTTTTACTCACCTCATTGGCAAATTTGATTCAAGCTCAAATCTCTTAAAACACCAGAAATGTGTTGAAACAAGTGAAATAACCTGCAAAATATCTAGTATTCTAGTAGTGTTTAGCTGAGACTATGATCACTTTTAGCAGTGTCATTGTACTTTTTACTTTGTTTTACCTAAGTACATTTACACAGGTTTACAAAACTACTGTAAATGTATCTTTAGATGCCAAATTGTGTCCACTTCTAAATAGATATTGGCAAAGTTTTCATATAGGCCCCTTAACTACCACATTTAAGAGAGAGAGAAAAATTGAAAAAAATGAAGCCTTCAAATTTGGTCATCACTAAACCTAGCTCACTGCTTGTTTCTTGTGCAAAAGTAGCTCTCCTGGCAAAAAGGTTGGAGACTCTTGCTCTACATACATTAAGCAATAAACAACGAGGAGCCGTGCGTTAAGCAGTTTTAACGCACTACGTGGAGTCGTAGAACACCGGAGTGGCTTAACGCACGGCTCCAAGTTGTTTATTGCGCTTATACCACGGCTACAAAGTGTAATAGCTCATCTGTGAACATTAAATTAGTTTATGATATGTTAATGTTTGAGATATAGTTATTTCTGTGTTTACAAATCTAGTTCCTCTACACTGATAGAAGTTGTTTACATTTGGTTGCCTGTTGTTATAGTGTGAGCCTGGCTTAAAGAAATTATAGCAACTGTTGCCGTGAAAAGGTAGAATGCATAAGTTGTTCATTTAGTTTATAATGATACAAGAATAAACAACAAATGTAAATAATTTAATGAGATTAAAATTGAATGAGGTTACAGTAAATACAGTATATCAACCTTCAAAATCAAAGATAAAGATCACACTTAGATTTAATGATTAAACTGGCATTTCCATTAATGGTACAGTTAGATGGTGGTTGTTGTTAGAATGTGTCTGAGACAGGTCACATGAAAGGAGTATATTTGGAGAGGACACAATAGATAGAACATTGTTCCATGCTTTTCTCTCTTTGTCTGTTGCAGAAAGTCCAGTAGTCGACCTACACACTCTTCTCTTTGATTTTGCTTTGTCTCCTCTTCTCCATTCTTCAAAATTTTGATGGTCAAAAATATTAAAATGTACATCGCAATCAATCATATTTATGGTCACTTCTCATCTGGCAGCATTTATTTACCCGTTGTTATGGTGACGGCCACAGAGCAGTGATTTGGAATGTGATTTGGCTGTTGCTGAACTACCGTGTGTTATGCATTCTTAACGCACGGCAGTTAGCATTGGCATTCTCAATGACCGTGGTATAAGCAGTTATATAGTTCTTTTACATTCATACCATGGCTTACAAAATTACTAACTACTTTGACTGTGGTGAAAATAAAGAGTTATAAAATCTTTTGAACTTGCAGATACATCTAAACACATTTTTATACAGCTCAGATAATAACAATATCTATAAGAATAAAAAACAGATCAATGGAAACTTGTTATTGAACATTTTTTATTTTAATTTTCAGCATATTCATAATTCAACACAAGACAAACAGTAACACGAACATAATCGATTGAATGAAACTGATTCTAAGAGAGTTATAGAGGCGACTTTTTGAGGCAATATTAAGTCTTGTCTTTTTAAATCAGGTAGTAAGCCGTAGAGTGGAGAAAATACATATTCAGCCTCAAAACTGTGCCTGGAGGAACGTTATGGCATCTTTAAGCCTCTTTCTGCTGGAGTTAAGTGCGTTAGTTACATAGACGGTAGATTCAGTGGACAAAGTAACAACATGAGGACAAAAAATGCTTAACGGGCCGAGTACTATTTTTAAGGAAAGCACAGAAGTTGTAAGAAAAATGCCTGAATTTTTATTTACTCAAACAAAAAAACGAATTCCCTGCTGTAAAGTTTTTGTCTCTGATATGTTTAAGAACTAAAATTAAGTCTGGTTTCGTCCATAGATTTGTCAAATATGTGCAGTTTTTACATTGCATCTTTTAAAATATACCGTTTCATAATTATATTTTTAAATTTAAGACTTTTTTTCTGATCACCTGAATGAAGGCTTAATTCATCATGAACAAATGCTGATTTAATAGATGAAAACGTTTATTAAGGCTTAGTAATTCCTAAATTACTCTAAACCCTATCCTCAGCCCTTAATCCTAAACTTAAGTCGTTACTAATAACAAACTTTTTCATTTCCATTTGTTCATGAATAATAAGGCATTCTTCATGCTTTGTTCATGCTTTAGTAAAACAAATTAAAGGTACACCGTGTAACTTTTTGGCCCTAGAAAAACAAACAAAAGCTTGTTTTTCTGGTTTAGATGTCTTTGCGACACTAAGTAAATTATGAAAATGACTGATTTTACTCTGAGCTTGCATGGACACGAAATAAACTATTGTTTGGTCAAGAGAAGGGCCTCCTGTTTAATTCTAATAAAAAGCCGCTATTTTAGCTCTATTTTCTCACATTATTGCATACAACTTATTTCTATCAGGGGGCAGATAATTTGACAAAAATTTATTCTTCTTTTCTGCTCCTTTCCAATCATGTTGATGTTCAATAAGTTGTGTTGTGTTAAATATATAAACCTAACTTCTTGGACTATGAAACATTTTCATAAAGGAATAGATGAATAAAAAAAAATAAATAAATAAAATGAAATCCCCAATAACAAAGTTCTAAAGAATGATTTTCGCTTCCTATTTAAAATGTGAAATAGACTTTTTTTTACCTCTAAAAGTAACACGGTGCACCTTTTAAGGTGTAGTTATTATAAACTGGATATTAACTGGATAAGACTTAATTGCTTATGTAATGTAGAATATTTCACTTGTTTCCAGGTTGACTGAAATTCATGGTTCAAAGAGAATTTGGCTTAAAATAAGGAAAACTAAAATTTGCCAATGCAAAAAGAACAATTTTCTTATCCCATTGGCAAATAATTTGGCTCAAACCAAAAAGTAATGTCTGGAAAACAGTTCAAAACTGTTTGAAACAAGAAAAATGCAATAAACAGAGCTTAAATAAGTCAAAATGCATGAATTAAGGGTTAAAATCCCAAAAATCAACAATTTTAACTTGTCTTGAAATTCACTTTTTGCAGTAAGTCTTAATAAATCTTAATAAACTCGTTCATTATTAATAGTCTTTGTTCATGCTTTATTAAGTCTGTCACAAGAATATGTATTATAAAGCATTACTGTCAGTTAAACTCACATTACGCTCTGCTATTTCCACTAGAGTTACTTCGTGCATTGAGTCCACCGTCTACAAAAGTACAAGTTTAAGGGCCGTGTACAATCCGCCATAGAAAGAGAATGAGTTTAATTTACAATGAGATGACAACAGTATTTTACAGAATGAAGCTTTCCTATCGATGTAAGCCTTGTTTAAGTTTACAACATGAGCATTTAATTCAAAAATAAGTGGCTGGCTTGATGCTTTTTTAGTGTCAACGTCGGACATTTTCTTCTTAAGACAAAATCAAAACAATCCCCAAAAACGTAGTAGTAAAAAATAAACCCATTACACTAATTTCAATTCGAGAAGAAGTCTTTTAAAGTTCGTAAACAGCCTTCTTAGCTTAATTGTATCGTGTAGCTTCACTTTTTTTTTTAGATATTTAAAGGTATAGTGTATAATCAGAACTCCAGACATTCAAAATACTTTAGTACAACTTTTGTGGGTAGTAAAAACTGCTGTGGCAAGACAGTGTCCCACAAGTCCTGGCATAATCAAAATGTGACAGAAAACTTGTGAAGGTGAAAATTGGTCTCATGGTAGTTTTATTTATTCGTGCAAAGTTTACAGATTATTTTAAATGTGTTGTCTGTCGAGTTATTGAATTCACGTCATCAATGTCTAATAATAGAGTTTTTTGTTCCTAAAATCCAGGAAGTAGTCGCTTTTTTCTTTCCAGTACTTTTAGCTAAAACCACAAACTAAACATACAGAATTTGTGTCTGAAACCGTCTTATCAATTTTCTTCTAAACACCTGCTGGTTAAAAGTGTCTAAAGTTCAGCTGTACCTGTTTCTGAAGACTTTGGAGCACTAAGACTTGGCTGGACTCTTGTAGGGCTTTTTCATTAGTATCTGCTCGGCTCGGCTCTACTCTATGAGCTTCTACCCAGCATTAGCCCCGCTCAGAGGGAGAGCATTTCCAGTACAAGTGGGGTTGTTGTGAAGATGGGCAGTGCACGATTTCTACTCCCTTTTGAATTGTTAATTATAGGTCCAAAACATTTGTTGCATATGTCAGACTACTGTATATTTTAAAAGACATTTGCAGTCTGTTCAGTTACAACTCACAACTGCAAATGAATCAGCTGTTCCTCAGGCGGCACTGTAACAAAGGAGCGACACATTTGCTTTTGTAACCAAAACTTTTCCTCACTTTACTTGGAGTTGTTTGGTTGCATCATTGTCAGAGTACAACGAAATTACGTTTGGAGTGAGCCCCCGGGCCGCTGCACCCTTTGCGCGCCGCCACTTGCTTCTCCGAACATGAAATGCAAAGCAAGTATACAAAAAAATTAGGGCTGTCAAAGTTAACGCGTTAATCATGCGATTAATCATAAAAAATTAACGCATTAATCATAAATTATCGCAGATTAATCACACTCATTAATTTGACCGCTCAATACGCGCTTCAGCGCGGAGGGAGCGCGTACTGCGCGGAGGGATACCTGGAAGGCGGCGGCCCAGGTTGTTATTAGGTCTGCATAGTAGCTCAAGTGAACGCATACGCGTTGTAAACATGAATGGGGAGACAACGACCGGTGCGCTCGCCTCGGCAGAACTCGGCAGAACATCCCGACGGGACTCTAGATAAAACGAAGGTAGTGTGAATATATTGCAATAATGAACTCTCCTTTCAACGAAGCGCAACAAGCTTGAAATACCACCTTAAAACCAAACGTGTTTGAGTCAGCGGCTGCAAGAGCGCTGCTACTAGACTAACTTACATCAAGCCGAGCACGACAATGTTAGCAAAAGCATCACAGATAAGTTAAGCAACTCTTTTGCTTAATGGATAGCCACAGCATGTAGTCCCACTAACATCGTTAAAGACCAAGGGACGCAAAATATCAATGATTATGCATATGGCCACAGGTGATCCCACATAGTTACCTTCCAGAGGAACAATCACAACCAGAATAAACCAACTGTAGAGTGCAAATAATAATAATTGACATATTCAAGTAACAAACATTTGAATGTTAAGACATTCTAACAGTCATTTTCAAATGTTGTGGTCTTTTATAGAATATCTTTGAAAGTTTACAATCAAGAAATTAACTGCGATTAATCGTGATTAATCAAAATTTGAAAGTGTGATTAATCTGATTAAAAAAATTAATCGTTTGACAGCACTAAAAAATATATATATGCTGAAAGATGTTACGGCAAAGTTTGGTTCATATGGATTCATAAATCTCAACACGCACACACGTTTCTTCGTTTCTTCTGTTTCAGAAGGTAAGCTGACACACTGCGCTTTGTTTGGAAAACTTGCACCTTATACAGGGTGCAGTCATAAGCTCAAACAGTTTGGTAGAAGTAAGAAGTGAATTGCTGTGACATGGAGCGTAGTTTATTATGTGCATTTGACGTCAGGTTTAGTATCTACTTGGCTCGCTTTGGCCCTGGGGTAAAGCAGGTACTAAAAAGTCCTTGGTCACCCAGGGCTAAGTCCGCTGAATAGAGTAGAGTAGGGCTAAGCAGGTACTAATGGAAAAACATATAGGTGAAGCTGAGACCTTGTAGTTTTGGCCTCTGATTCTGATCGACTCTAATCATAAGTGAGAACAAGCTTGCACAAAAGAAAAACAATTTCATTTCTGCCAGAATTTACTATGGTAAATTTGCAGAGCAATAGTGTCACGATGCTAAAATGTCAAACTACTGTATTCGATACCAAAGAAAATACTGTCATTCTTCAGCTCAATGTTTATTCTGCTCTTTATTTAACAATGTGGTCTAGTTCTTTCAGACACTAATTCTTGGATATTTGTAGTAGATCATACTAAAAAGTACTGAAAAGCCAATTTGTCTTCTATTGAATGTATTGGATGTATTTTTTGCTAACATATACTGTATTCTCAAATGAATATCTATAATAGCTTTTTGATATTTTGACAAGCCATAGAGCAAGACATTTTGTTTGCAGTGAGTGCCTACTTTGAGAATATCTTGGGTTTCGACAGTTCCTCTTCAAAAGCTGAAGGTAATTTATTTGAAAATTTGTTTTATAAAAGACATGTAATACATTTTAAGTTTATGGAGCAGCCAGAAAAAGGCTTTGGGATGTTATTTTAATTTGCAAAAACAAATTGAGTCTGATACTTGCCAGAATGAGAGGCTTCCAGTTTTCTTTTGTTTTAACATTTGTAAGAGCTGGACAGTTTGTTTTTTCGCGATGGAGAAGAAAACATGTTTTAATTAGGA
This sequence comes from Mugilogobius chulae, assembly GCA_038363315.1. Taxonomy (NCBI): domain Eukaryota; kingdom Metazoa; phylum Chordata; class Actinopteri; order Gobiiformes; family Gobiidae; genus Mugilogobius; species Mugilogobius chulae. The sequence goes on along the minus strand of CM076401.1, from coordinate 20,205,726 downwards.
AAAAGTGGCGTCCCTCTGAAAGGACCTACGAATTGTAAGGAGTTAAACAAGAGAAACTGCAGCAAACACAACTCCAGCAACGTGCTGGACTGTGAAACATCATTATAATATTTAAAAGAAAGTGTTAAAAAAGATCTTTTAGATCACTGTCTTGCCACAAATCCTTCAGCAGATTCAAAACAATCCAGACGTGTAGAAGAAAGATTTGATTTAAGTTTTTTTTCTGATATTCCTTGTTGCTTGCAGTTCGTTTGTGTTGTGTTCTGTCCTGGCGTCTGGTCTCAGTCGTGGATGACTATGGGCCCTCTCATCCTCAGACTGGGGTGTGGGTGGGGCGGGGCCAGCACCAGCCCCTGTGGTGGACCCTGGGAGACCCTGCGGAGGGTGATCTGCTCACAGGGCTGTCGACAGGCGCGTCTGAGCTGGGAGCGGGTCAGTAACCTCCGAGCCCTCCTGAACACAGAAGAGAACAAGACATCAGAGGAGTTTGAAGATTATCACTGTGGTTCTAGAAATGAGGAAGCAAAAGATACAGTGATGTTACAAATAGAGGGGACGATATGGACTTTTTAAAAAAAGATACAGATATTTGGCCTCCTGCTGTGGCCAATAAACGATTTTTGCCAATAACAATATTTGCATTTTGCAAGATCACAAACTTATTTTTCCTTTTAGTAAAAAAAAAAAAAAAAAAAAAAAAAATATATATATATATATATATATATATATATATATATTATATATATATATTTTTTTTCATTATTATGCAAATATGAAGCCATATTTGTAGATTAATTGTTTGCTTAGTACCAGTTTTATGCTTTAGTCAGATCAAAATATAAGAAATTGTGTGCACACGTCTAAGTTGTTACATTTTTCACACATCCCCAGAAATCATTTTGCGACCCCTTGACCCCCAGGTTGAGAACCACTGAAATAGAAAAGCTTAAAAATATATCATCACCGATAAGCTGATTTGGTAAATTTGCATTCGACCCATCCTCCAACGTATCTGGTGAAACAGGTATCCCATTTGAGTATTCAAATAGAGGGATTATTTATTATCAACCTGGGCGATGCACACGCACCTGGGATGCAAAAAGAGCCGCCGCACACAAGCTGTAGCAATAAGCCGAGCCAGTGCTGTTATGCTGTTATGCTGCTAATAAAGTTTGAAGAATTGTAGAAGTGTAGGCTCTGGATCCCAAGTTAAAAAATGATTTCGAAAAACAAGTAAGCAACTTTTTGACATTTTGAAGTTGATCTAATTGAATGCCAAAAATACACGGTGTCATGCCCCAGAATAGACTACCAAACACAAAAATATAATTCACAAATTTGCCAACACATACAGTATAGGTACTGTAGATATATTTTTTCAATTTACACATCATAACAAGAGAAGTAACTGAAAGCTATGATCAAGAAAGAGTACTGTTACTTCAAACTAAATATTGAGTAAAAAGCTGCTAAAACTTCCTTAAAAGTACAATTTGTCTAAAAATGTAAATGAAAGTAACCGTTTCTAACCTAACCTCTAGCCTGGTAAATTAATCAATAGTTTATCCACTTCATGACATCATCAAGTGGGACAGATTGCTTTAAAGTCGTTAAAAGACTGATTAGACAGGCTTACTCAAACAGGTGTGAATTACAGGTCAACATTTTTGAAGAGGAAGTGACATTATCCCACGGTTGCCAGTTCCAAATGCACAAATCAGGAGAATCAGGCTCTCAGCTACAGTTTTTATTCCTGTTCGACTGGGTAAAGCGACCACCCTGAAGAACATTTGGCAGATGACTGTAATTATGTCTCTTCAGTTTTTGGACCAACACCTGGACATTTCTATTCAGCGCGAGAACTGTATTTTAGGTGCGAAACAGCAGTTATTTACCAAGTCTGTCCAGGCATTACATTTAGCACTTTAGTCACTTAAAGCTACGGACACACAGTAATGGAACGATTATGTAACGTTCAGGAGTTAATGTGTCCCAGATCAGCAACGCTAAATAGGTTTGTCCACATAAACCCAGAGAATATTTTAAGCCGTCAATATTTTACTTCATCAACCAGTTCCTGCACATTGTTGAACTCCAGTTTGAAGACATTTAGTTACCGGAGACACAGAGAACAATGGGGTGACCTACAGTTCATTAAGGAGAAATAAAGAAATTCTAATGCTACTACAACATATTAAAAAAATTACAATCGATAGGCAATTATGAATTACAAAGTAACAAATGAAGAGAGGTCTGTTATCTTAAAGGTGCACTGTGTAACTTTTTGAAGACATTAAATAAAGGCATGTTTACTACAAAATGAACTATTAATTGACCTAAGACCTTTTTGTGACTATGGATCTCAATAGTTACTGTCCACTTCCTGGTTCAACAAACGAATAATCTGTCATATAAAAACAAACATGGCTGCTTACGATGAAAAAATAAAAGAAAAAAAGCATATAATATTTTTTTCAGTTAAGTGGACCATATTTTGATTTTTAGTCAATACATGGATCAAAAAAAAAATTGTCTACAGTCAAATACATGGGTGGCACAGCAATACATGTGCAGTTTCAGATCCCAGCAGAGGGGGAAAAGTGTGAGCAAAGGACAAGGAAATACATGTGTAACCTACTTTGTTTTCATTGCGCAGAGTGGTCGGTCCTGTTTACCTGATCAGTTGATTCTAAAGGGCCGGTTTCTTGCAATAAATTACAGCAAAACATCTTAGCTAAAACATTGGTTAGTAAGTTTAGACAGTATTTTATCTTTGTGGGAAAGACAATACAACTGGACTCGATCGAAAAGACGAACATGCACTAGTCAGATGAGAAAGCTAAACTTCTCTTCCATGAGCGACTACAAAGGTGTCATAGTAAGTAAAACTACTGTATTTTTCATGTTTGGGGTTAAATATAATCTGTGCTCCATGAAAAGCTGAATCTATAGAATCTACATCAGAAAGTAGAACATGTGTGACGCCTCCTCGTCTATAAAACAGCTTTTGTTGGTTTAAAGATGAAAAAGACACTTGTCCTCATTGTTTTAATCATGTAAACCTTATTATATGTTTACTAAAGAAAGGTTTTGCATTAAACTCTGAGGTTGTGGTTCTTGCCAGTGAACACAATTACAGTACATTTTTTCCAACACAACATGGAGCTGGAACTGGACATTTGTCAGTCACAGCAGGTTATCACAACACAATCCAGCAAGTCATTATTATAACTGGTGAGTACTCATGCTAACACTGTGAGCTAGCCAGGTGCTGACTATTACCATGACAACATAACAGAATATTACTGAATTTTGATGCTCTTTGCACAGTTGTATAGAATAGTAATTTGTCTTTGTGAAAATACTGGTGTTTTTCCTCCATTACAGACAATTTCACCCCCAGATGTGCACAGCTGACGAAGAAAACTAAACCATCCAAGCCTCTCTCACGTCTGCCTTTGCCTTGTTCTTTCATTTCATTATTGATTGTTAGCAGCGGGACGTTTCCACTCGGAGTTAATGGCGTCAGAAAAGCAGAGGATTTAGCCACAGGGGGCGACATTACGGAGAGAAGAGGCAGTTTGTCTTTAGGACGGTCACAGGAAGAGAAATCGGCCCAACACATCAGACAGAATTTGCATAGCCGTGGGTTTTCCTCACACTTTCCACTCGTGTTTATTCACAGGGTTGACAAATGGCTGCTCCTTTGTCGCGGCTAAATCATCACAGTCCAGGCTGTCTCCGGTCGAGAGGAAATACCAGCAGTTTGTTCAGGTTGTGTGCTGCAGGATGAAATGAAATGGATACGGATATTATTAGCTGCATGGGTTTTTATAGAAATTAAAGTAATACGGTTGGTAGGCAGAGGTGTGGACTTGTTGTGACTTGGACTTGAGTCAGACTTGAGTCACTATTTCAATGATTTGAGACTTGTCTTGATAAACCAGATTAAGACTTGGGACTTGACTTGGACTTAAAAAATGCATTGTGTAAGCTGTTCCTGTTGCTTTTTTTGTTTTAGTAAAATGTAATGAACATTTTTAAATTTCTAATTTTACTAAACGTCGCTTTTATCATTATCAGTCTGTATGACAATTTGTAGAGGTAACCAATAATGCAAACAAGGGCAAAAAGCCACCTAAGCTTAGTCATTTAAGGAAACATAGGCGTATGTAAGTGCACACTGAAGGGACTTTAAAGATACTAACAATACAATTTTATATACTCGATTACAGCAAATGCCATAATTTAAACAGAAATTCGATTAATTGGACAGGCACATGAGTAGAAGTACAAAGAGGTGAGCAGGTATAATGAAAGTAGGATTTTTCTGAGCAGATAGAGCCCAGTCTCAGTGACTTATTACAGGGACTAAGTGAGTTGTATACAACTCTAGATTGTTCACAGGTAGCCAGGGCAATTAGCAAGTGAATAGTTAGGGGAGCTTGAAACAATCTAGGCAGGCCCAGTCAGAACAATAAGAGAAGAAGCAGTGAACAATTGAAAGGAAAGTAAGGGCCCACACAGTTTTAGGAACAGGCTTAAGGGTGTAGCCCCTCCTCAGGGGGAGGGCTTAACTCATATAAATACAGCCAGGCTCAGGTCACTTCCAGATTGAAAGTCGCTTCTTAAAGTGACTTGGGTTCTTATTTGAAACGCTTGTGAATTTTAACAGTCCAGTTGCGGTTCTTGCCCTAAGCGACCTTGCGTCTAAATATTTTTTCTGGTGTCACTCAAGTGATCTGATTTGCGTCTCATGTTGCTAACGTTTGCCCAGAAATGCTTACTACAAGTGGAATCTTTTTGTCGCTTTGGTTTGAAATTCAATGGTCCAAGATGAGCTCAAGACCCCATGTATTGACAAAGTCGGTCACTTGTCGACTGGGTTTGTCGAATCGATTGCCACATAAAGTTTGCTACATGGGTAAGTGCATGCACAGACACTGCCTACATTTCAGCAATATGCAGAAAAAGACTGATGCAAGGATCTGTGTTTGCCCAGAGACCGTGTCGGTGAAAAGTCCTAATCGTCCCAGCCTCTATTTTTTCAGTCCCTGAGACGACGGGATAGTGTTAGTCTCAATCTTAGATTTTCATTTTCCAAGACTTTTCCAGGTTTTCCAAGACTGTACAAACCCTGCTAAACCGTGTTTGTAGTGTGAAAATCAGCCTACCTGTTACCCAGGTAGGTAACAAACCTTTTGACTAACAATGATTTGGGTTAACTGCAGCTACTCTGGAAGTCTGCTGCCAAGAAAAGTAGGTGGGCCAGAATAAGATGAATAGAAGTTTTGCAAACCAGCACAAAACATGACGGATTCACCATTATTCCCACAGTAATCGTTGTCACTTCTTGATCGTTATTCTCTGTGCATAGAAAGTCAGTTGACTGGATTATATTTAAAATTTCACCGACATGTTCACTTCCTGTTCAGTTAATTTCCATGGGATTTTCAATATCTCAGACTGGCAGTGATAATTGAATTGTGGGTGGTTTTGTCGTACACCATGTGAAAGCCTTTACAAAACAGAAAAAATACTTCACCAAAGGATCAAAGTGTGTGCTAAAGCTAAAACTAAACAGTTTCCATGCACAAAATCAATTCTGCACCAAGTCATTCCAGGCTCTCCATCCAGGCAAAAGTTCACAATCTCCATATTTATTAGATCTCATTTTGTAAAACCATCTCTATTTTAAATTTATGCTGTGTTAAAGTGATGTGTTAAAAGCAGGTTTGCATTACATCGATCAGTTTCATAAATTTGACATCTTACTGGATCCAGGTTTTATTCCTCACAAATAAAAGCGCCGGTTTAAAATCCACAAAACCAAAGTCAGTATTAGACCATAGCATGTTCTTTGCTTTCACTCATGAGCAGTTTGTCGTCGGTTTTCACGCGGTAATGAAATTTCCAGCGGCGCCGGCCCTTAGCGTCCCCTCTGAACCAGTTAGCGGCTCTAATTTTAGCTTCGATCAAACGGAGCTGAAGCTGTGAGCGCGCCGTGCCAAAACTCATTTAGACGCCGGCATAATGGATCCACGTGTTGTTCGCTCACGCCTGGATGCAAACTTTGACTTACAGTGTTCATAAAGAAGTAATGAAGGCGTGATAGATAGAAATGTTAGTTTACGATGCAGCAGTGTCAACATATGCGCTGAAATTATGATGTTGTATTCATGAGGCTGGTTATCATGAGCAGACTGTTTGTAGTGAATGTATTTGCAACAGTAAAGGAGGAATGTGTAATTTGAGTTCCTTTTGACAGAGAGTGTTTGGGTTACAGCTGCAACAAGTTGACTTATTACAACTAAGTGACTACAAAGCCTGACAAATGCTGAGAGAGGGTATTTTCTTTTGCTGCCTTATTTGTTTTTGATTTAATAGTGTATTTACAATAGAGAGTAGCAGGAGGAGTAGCTACTGCAGCTGAAGTCGCTCAGTTCTGCTTTAAGCTTTTGTCCACAGTCATGAATCTTTCTGCACTCCGAACTGGTCTGGATCCAGTTCTCTCATGGAGGACAACTCACATTCAGTTCACACTCTTGCGGGAAATGATTATGATATTTGTGAATGTTGGCATCCGGACAAAATATGAGGCCAACAAAACGGACCTGATTTGCTGAATTGATGTAACTGGGGAGTGGAACGGTCCTGTGTGCTGGATTAGAGTTATAATGTAAGCAGTGTGAGCCAAGACTTAGGGTCATGGAGTCAGGGAAGTTGACAGTCCTTGACCCCAGAATAGTACCCTTGTCATTTTCATTTTTGGAGGGATTATTTGTTTATCAACACGGGAGATGCGTGCACAACGAAAGCAGAAAAAGATGCGGCTGATTGACACAAACTGCAGCAGCAACACTAGCCAGCGCTGTTTTCAGCTAACTAGAATCACTGTGCAAAACAACGTATGCTGTTAAATCAACATTTGTGAGTGAAATTCGTCTTTACAACAATGTTACATTCAGGTGAGTGAAAAAACGCGAGAAAACAGTCTCAGCTTCAGATGAGGCTAAACCCTAAAGCAACTTTATTGGATGCTAAACTGTGTAAATGGTTTTTAAATTTTTTTACCGTTTTAGTGTAACTGAGCAAATTAGGAAGTTTCAAGTCAAAATTATTACAAACTGACGGTCTCTCTGCAAAGGCAAATGTCATTTCTAGACTCGATGTGACATCAACTTTTGTTGTCCAATCACAACTGAGCACAAACTGGAGACACCTGTTGTTAATCCAATCACACTGCTGCTCTGCACTCTGAGCAACTCCTTTTCCCTTTTCCCAAAACATTTCAATTGAGCTTGACATGTTTGAAATGTGTTTGTGGATGGAGTTTAGGAGCTTTACTTTCAGGAGCCAGACGTTCGTCATACCGGTTCATACCTGATCGAAACAGCTCTCATCCTGTTAGTTTTTATTAAAGCAGTTTCCCCAGCCAACGAGACAGACAACGTATCTTTCTGCAGGTGACATGCGCAGTAGAGCGGAAAGTGACGTTAATCAAAAATATATGGGCCTATATTGTAGGCCACCCTTGCCGAGGCCCCCAAATTTCTATCGACGGGCCTGGTTGCAGGGACCCCAGCATAAAATATATCAGAAAATAATTATTATTGTTTAAACTGAAAAAAAAAAAAGTTCATTTGAAATTGGACATGGTAAGAAGCAAAAATATATTTTTGACATTGTTTTGCAGAGTAAATTTATTTTTTAAATCAACTTGCCAAGAAAACATTAAAACAATCATTGATAAAGTTTTTACAAACAGTTATGTCACTCTAAACAGGGTTGAATCAATGGTGAAGATGATGTTTAATCCACTGCTCAGGTCACATGATCAGCCCACTCACACCTGGTTGGTCTCAGGGTCACAGAAGGGTCACACAGAGGTCAGGCGTGAGCTCACCTGGTTTCCCTGGTGACGAGGAAAAAGCTGTCGTCCGGAGCGTCGATCCAGTTGGGACGCCTCTTCCGGATCATGACGCCTCCTCTGGTGTTTCCACTGGAGCTGCTGCGGCCGTTGTGCTGAAGAGAAAAAAGAAATACATATGAAATAAATGTCAAATTGTGAAGAGTAATTTGGATGAGATAACATTCTGGAGCAGCTGATTATATTTAAAGATTTATCATGCACAAGTTTGACAAATGTTACACCATTTCCATAAAGATCATGTCAAACATCGTAAAATTTCATTTATTTTAAAGTTAAACAATCGAGTGTTTTAAAATGCTAAGTATGTAAGCTCACAGTTCATTAAGTATTTTGACACTACATTTACACGTAGTGACCCAGCAGTTGTTCTTTTGTGCAGAAAAAAGGAATCTGAATGTAGCTTTTCTGCTACTCTGTTGAGTGTACAGAGCTTAGCTAGCTTGTTTGATATTTAGGACTCTATCATGCTAGTTGACATAGTTTCATTATTTAGGCCTTGTCCACACGAAGCCAAGCTCAGGTGTTTCAGAACAAATATTTGACCTAAACGACACATCGTCCACACGAGCAGGAGTTTCAGGACATTTCTGAAAATAATATTTCTGCCAGGTCCCAGAGTGAAAAGATTTCAAAACTCCGGTTTAGCGTCTCCGCAGTTATGCTGTATCCCCAACTTTCTTTTCCATAAACCACAAAAGAAAGAAAAAAAAAAAAATCTACTACAATCTCCTTTAATTGTTTTGAAGCTTTGTCAAAATATTCCAAAAAATCTGAAGCATAAATCACTTTTCTGTCTCTTCTGTAGTTTTAGATCCATGTTGTTCATTCAGAATGTTTGCTAAGTTTCTGTTTACATTAACAACTTTCTGCCATGCTCAGTGTCCAGTCTTCCTCTAGTTTTGTGACTTTCTGTGTCAGTGTCACAGCGCCACACTCTGGTCATTACAGGCATTACACCGACTTCAGGCTGGTTTACTGATTGATGTGGACGCTCACAAATCCTAAGACAGCTCCATGTTTATGCAAAATTATCATTGCTTTGTCTTCATGGGACAAGGCCTTAGACTGCCAGAAAGAGTGAAATAAAAATTGGGGAAAGACAAAAGCACTTTAGCTATTGCACAACTCATAATTTTCTCATCAAAACATCTTATTTAAGGAGAAAAAGCTAATGATTCAACTGTTTGTGATGCCAAAGTCTTTGTCAGAGAGAAATGTGAGAGAATTCTGATTATTTACAGTATTTGTTATCAGAATATAACTGCTTTATCCTATTGAGTCATGCTTTACAGAAGAAATAGTTGTTTTCCATCTTTAACTCTCACGCATTTATGCCACTCACTGCTGCCACATACAAATCCATCTCACAAAAGCTATTGAGTGTTTTATTTAAGTGGCACAGGGAGAAAATGACTCATACTTAAAACAACATGATTGAAAAAGCACATAAATGCCACACTTAGCATAATAACACACGTTACTTACCAAAGGTCCTCCTGTAGAACTCGGGTTTTCTGCAACAAAAACAAAACCGTATTAGTTTAATTCTGCTGAAATTAAATACTGGCTCAAAGCAAGACACAGCTGGGCTAATATTTAATGTTTAGTGAACACAGAAGGCAAACAAGAAACAGGTGGTGCATTAGCAATAGCAAACATACAATATTTAGCATAAATTAGCTCGCCCGCGTCAACAGTAACGTCCCTATTTAGTCGATCCTGTTGTAAACTGATAATTTGCATATTACGGAAAAAACAACCTGGGGCCGTTTTTTTTTTGTTTTTTTTACAACAAGGCAAATTACAAAAAAAGAAGAATTTGCATTTTACAATTGGCTATAAAAGCAGCTATTACAACTGATTAGAAAAAGTATATAGGAAGTATTATAATCACCGTATTTTTCAAACGCTGCCCCAGTCAGTCTGCGCAGTCAGCGGTAAGAGACGGGGCTGTTAACGGAACTGAAAAAGCTTGAAATTTGGCGAGTAAGTTTAATGCGAAAAAGCCAATCCGCAAGAGAAGATTTTGGATTTCGGCAAAATGCGTTGTTGTTGTGTGGAAACGGCCCCTTGGTTTTGATTTAGACACAAATTAAGACAGTTTTAAAGAAGTTGATGGTGTAAAAGCAGCAGAAGTGGTCATACAGTAAGGAGATTCAAGAACAAGAGAAGAGACAGTGTTTTCTTATTAATATAGTTGACTAAAAAAACTGGGTTACACATTGGTTTAACTGTTATTGCTCATTTCATTACTAATCTAAAACAGCTACCATGATTAATAAAGGTTGGAAATGGATTGCAAATGTTATACTCCAAAAATTAAATGGGATATACATTAAAATTTTAATTATTTGAGCCACCGTAGTCTCCATAAATGAGGAACACTAGAAGATCTATCTATTCATTTCTATGTAGAAAACTGTAAAATATGTTTTGAAGTTGTGAATGTAAACATATAAAATGTTCACATAAAGCACTGTGTAAGTTTCTGGAAGTGAAAAGTCAGCTACACAATTGAGTGTTAAAATCATACTTGTGAAAATAGTGTGTTGTGTCATGATGTGAAAAAATATAACAAAGAAACATCTTTTCCATAGAAACACATAGACAACAAATGGAAATTAGCATGATGCAAAATCTGGTGCAGCCATCTTTTAAATGTACCTCAGGTATGTCCAGCCCGGGGGCCAATTATTTGGTCCTTGGACCAGTTTTTTGGCCCTCAGACTTCCTGCTAGATTGGCCCAAATTGCAAAAAATATAGTTTTTTAGGTCAAATTTGAGCACTTATTTCATTATAGTCGAAACACCAAACATTTTGATTATAATCAATAACATGCAAGTTAGGGAACACTTGGTGTTGATCAGAGGTTGAGGGGGGGTTACTGTGTGAAGCGCATTGGTAGACCTCGGTCTGTGTAAATGTGATATATAAACTTATCATACATTCCTTTGAAACCTAAAATTATTGTCTAATGCTTATTAAAAATGTGATGGTTCATAAAAAATTGGTCAAATGCAAAATCTTGAATGATTCACTTAACATGGCCCTATGCTCCATAGTCAAGTTTCAAAATGTGGCCTTCTGTAAAAAAAGTTTGGACACCCCTGATGTACCTACGCTTTGTTCTTCAAATTAATACATTATTAAAAAAATAAATAACAAGGCTCTTCCTGGACAGATAATATCATTTTGTGGTCATGCAAGCCCACGTGAAGTGAAGATGCAGATATGGATTTTAGTACATCTAAATGACAAATGCTTTGTTCAAGTCTTTTTCGGTCAAAACGTGACATTGATAAAACCCGTTGGCAGTTTATAGCATTATTTCTCATTTCAATTGGTCTGATAATCCTTGTTTTAAATGTTTCTCATAGTCTTACAGGGTCACCTTTTAGAGGTCACGCATGCTCACTCAAATTAAAATCGACATTTTTTATTACTTAGTGCAACAAAGACATCTAAATGATAAAAACATGCTTTTGTTCAAGACTATTTTGGCAAAAAAAAAAGAAAAAGAAGTGCACTCTTAAGTTGCAATTCATAAAAAATGACAAATAAAAATTACAGAAAGTAAATTGAATCCGAAAACAAAATCCCTTAACATATGACATCAAGGATATTTGGGCCCATCTTTGCAATGTGGTTGCTAGGTAACAGTTGTGAAGATGCCTCTACTTATTGTATCTTATTTGCTGTACAAAAGACAATTATTAACTTCATCAAAACAGTCAAATTGGATGAAAAGAAACAAAATGTCTCAGTGAAATCTTAAATATAATAATAGGTATTTTATTGAAAAATGTGATCAAACCTGTCATACGCACTTTTAAATTGTTGAAATACAAATATTTTTTTCTCCAAGGACAAACTTTTCTTAAACACAAATGAAAGTGCTTTCGGATTTCTCAAGACTTTTGTTTCCAGTTCATTTAATCTGAAAGTAATTTGTTTGGAAATGCCGGGGAAAAGTGATTATCTACTTTCAGGCGCAATTTAATTAAATGTTGCGGAGTCATTGAGCCGTGTGTGTGGCTGATGAGAAGCTGCAAAGGCCTTGAGATGCACTTTAGATTACATCTTCTTATATCTGCAATGAAAACTTGAATCTGGGCAAAAGGCAAACTAGATTATTCTAAACTTAAAACTAAATAATAATCCATAGATCTATTGTAAATAAGCTAGGACTGCACAGGCTAATTCTGAACTAAACTAAAATAAGGTTTAATGTTAAATTGAATGAAGCCAAAACTAAAATAAAGTCAGACATAATTTGGATCGAGATCTTTGGTTCACAAACTTGTCACACCAACTACCAAAATAAACCAGGATTTTGTCAGGATTCAATTTTAGATGAACCTGTTTCCTGTTGGACCCAGTTTTTAAACCTGATTTGTTGCAATTTTATACAAGGCCAGTTGTCCCTGTTTTTGTGATCAGTGGTCAGTTTTTTTCAGACCACTTAAGTACACAGCAAAAAAACAATAGAAAACAGCAGAGTCCGCTTCATCCTTATAATACACTTTTGGCCTGATATTCACCTGATGTGGCCCTCTAGGAGTTCATGGACGGTTGGCCCGTGTAACAATTCTTGTAAGAGATTATTTGTCATTTCAGTCGTCATGTTTGTGGGTAACTGCAACTCCGTTATGACTTTTTGTTAGATCATATTGTGAGATTCTGACGAGCGCAAAGACCATAACAACATGCAAACAGCGTGTGTGTTCTGCCTTGTGATAGCGGCTCTTAAAATGCAGAAAATGGCCCGCCACTTTGTGCAAACCTTTCATCACATCAACAAGAAGTCAGTGCAACAGCTATTAACCTTGCTTATTCTCCGCTCTGCAGGGTTAATTATCGCATGTTTGTTGTTGTTGTGTCACTCTTAATGGCAGAACGTAAAGGAAGCTTGTAGTCCTGAATGTTTTCATTCTGATACCAGACCATGGATCTGTTCTTCTGCGACAGGGTGCATCTGTGAGACAAATGTTTTCAAAATGTTCTTGTGTCTGTGGTCGAAGCTCTTTTTGACATGCCTTAAAATCGCAAAAGATTTACAACTCCAGTAGTGTGGAACTGGCTGTAGAAACTGATTTTTTTTTGTTTTTTTCAATATTTTATTTTATTTATTTTTTCATTGTTAACAATACCAACAAACAGAGCTCAGGTGCATATTTGTCAGCTTGATTAAACATATTGAAAAAGAGAAAAAAACAACAGACAAATGATTACAAAAAAAAAAGTAGGAAGACCACTGGCACAAACTACAAATGTTGTGTTTCTTCAAGATAAGCAAGAAATGGATTCCATATCTTTGTAAAAGTGTCGACTGAGCAGGTCCGTATGGCTTAAGTTTTCTCATTGTATCAATGACAACATGTCACTGACCCATGCTTTGAAGGAAGGAGCTGCAGGAGATTTCCATTCTCTTAAGATCAGTCTTTTTGCAACCATCCAGCGGTTGTTGCATTATTGCAGGGACAGTCTTTGCATGTAAACAGCCGAAAATAGTAAGTTGTGGTTCAGGAGAGAGGGGCTTTTTATAGGCTTTGGAAAACCAGTTGAATATTTTAGACCAGAAACCAGTCAACAAAGAACAAGACCAGAAAGCATGAGTCATGTGCCCTCAGACACTTTACACTTGTCACACATGGGGTAAGTTGATGGATAAATTTTATGTAACTTAATTTTGGAGTAATGTAGACGGTGGACAATTTGAACTGTATTAACTGATGTCTGCTGTTGAAAGAACAAGAGTGAATTTTGGACAAGCACTTATCCCATGTGGATTCAGATATTTCTATGCCTAACTCCTCTTTCCAGGAGTCTCTGATTTTCACCGTCTGTGCTTTAACATTATCATCCAACACATGTACAGTTTTTGAAATAAGATGTTTGGAGTCAGGAGGGCCTCTAATGAAACTGATTTTTTAAGAGCATAATGAAATGAAAAGCCGGAACAAAGCAGGTTGGAGCAACAAGTCAGTTCGCAGATTTGCAGAGACCTACAAACATGACGAGTCTCTTATGAAATTGTTACTTGGGTCACGCCATGAACTCATGGAAAGGCACATCAAGCTTAATATTGGGCCAAAACTCCTGTATGGAAGGCTTAAGAGAGGTGAATAAAAACAATAAAAAACAGCAGAAGGCCTCACAACATGCCATCAGAGACAGCCTGTTTACCACCAGCCTTTACACGTATCACAGTATGAAAACACTGGACTGGACTAAGAACAAACCAGGACTTATTTAGAAGAAAGGACAAAACCAGATTAATCTATAGATTGATTGAACTCCCCATTCATTCACACAGTAAATCTAGCATCCTTAAATCTGACAGTTACCTGAGCGTCTTTCGGGGTCGGTGCGGCTGTGGTGGTGGAAGCTGCGTTTTCCCAGCATGCCGTGCGTGCCGTGGGGCAGAGAGGAGAGGAGGCGTCTGGGGGGAGGCGTCTGGAGGCCTGGAGTGCGGTGCGAGCGAGAGACCTGAGAGGCTGGACGGGACTCTGAGCGAAAACAACACAGACATCAAAAACACAGCAGTCAATCAAGATCACCTCATTTGAAATAAATAGAGTCCATTAAGAAAGTTTAATAATGTTTAATTTTGATAAAGTCACGTAAAATATTGTAATTTCCTTAGTCATAATAAAACATCCGACATCAGTGACCTCGAAGTTTCACGACTCTGAGATGTTTGATAAGTTTATTAACACTTCAATATTGTGTTTTCAAAAATCATGAGCTAATATTTGACTTAATATAATTTATATCTATGTTGTTTGTCCTTGTAAATGTTGCCGTACTTAAACACTAACATTTATGTGCTTGTGCAGAAGCTTCTGGCCATGTGCACATGACTTTTGATTCAGATTGGGGAAAGACAGGCTCTTTGCATGAATGATGTCAGTTGGCTTGTTTACACTCAAAATAGCTAACTTATGCACCTATGAGTACTTCCTGTTGCGTTAGCATGACACAAACTGTCTCTTTACACGAAAAGTGTCCTTTGATGAATATTCTCCTGATTTGTAAAGTCTTTAATATGTTTTTAAGAGACTTCAATCACAACTCACTGTTCGCTGTCTAATTTTTAGACTGATGTAGTGAAAACCTCACAGAAATGAACTGAACAGAAAATGCTGAGAAATTAGCTTTTATGAATATAAACAAGCCAACTGGCTTTCTGTGCACAGAACCTATTTGAAAAAAAAAAAAACATATACTGTATATATACACCTGAACATTGTTATTTGGTTAAGTTTATCTTTACAAATCATACAAATGTGTGTCTTGCAAAAATATTTGATACTGAATTTAATTATTACTGTATGTCATTACACAACAAACACAAGATGAACTTTTAAATGACCTTTTCACTTAAATACTTTACTAATTAAACCTTTCATATTGTACATTTGTTTATGCTTCTGCTTTTTAATATGTTATGAATATTTTATGGGCAAAGTAAAGTGTGATAAATAGGAACCTCTGGCTTTTACATCATCACTTTCTAGTACATGAACACAACCTATTTCAGCAGCAGTAATAACAGCAGCAGCAGGTGATTGTACCATTAGCGGGAGTATTTACCTAAAAACTGCAGGACACTGGTGAGCGTGCTCCTCTGGGCGGCTCTGATCTTGGGCAGGCGCAGTCCTTGTCCCTCTGACGCCCTCAACATGTCTGTCAAAACCACGGACGTATAATTAGACGATCAAAAACATCAGTTCAAAAACAAAAACAAACGTGTCCTAATGTGCTGCCCTCTACAGACTGAAAGGTCAACTACAGAGGTCTGGTAAAGCTGAGACGAAACTGGACAAATGTGGGTACAAGCATCTCTGCCATTGTGCTTAATGTAATTGTACATTGTCCTTAATAATAAACCTAGATAAGACAAAAAACAACGCTCTATCTAAATATTAAATAGTCTAAATATTGTTGCTACAGTGGGCCCTATACATAAGTTATTAAGGTTCTATATTATATTCAATTGACCTTTTTAAGATTTTATTCTTGTACTAACATAGTATTGTAATGAATAAATAATAAACACATGAATACATTTCTCAATATTCCGTGCTTTAGTATTTAGCTTCACTTGAAGTCAGAAAATGTTTTGAGCATTTCTGCAGCTTTAGCATCTAGATTTAGTTGAGGTAACTAACTTTTGTAGTCATAAATTAGTAACCTTATTTTCCACTAAAAAAGTAACACAAATGCAGCACTTTGTGAAAAAATTCGACCACTGTCTGAATTGAAATAATAATTAAGAATTTTAGTTCTGAATGCTGCGCTCTGATTGGCGGAGCTTGGGTGGTCCTCCAGTCACTCTCCAGTTTTTGTTTTTTGGGGGGCAAAAGTCCAAAAAAAAAAACAGTGGTAAAATTTGGACTGAAAAAGATTTCCAGTCTGTAAAAAAAAAAAAACAAAAAAAATCTAATATATGGATCTAATATAACTACTAAATTTTGAATAAGCCTAAACTTAGCTATGTTAATTTTTTTTATTTTGCTGGTCCCTTAATGTTAGGTGACATTTTTTTGGTTTTTTTTTTGACCAGATTTTCAAAATTAAAAACTGGAACAAACCCAAGTTTTTGTGAAAATAATGAAATAGGTTCATTCTTATGCATTTAGTCCTTTCAAGGCTTAATCACACTTTACAAAATATTTTTTTTGTTGTGTTTTTGTTATTTTTGAGCCCAGTTTTGTCCAGTTTGACTAACGAAGTAGCAATAATTTCCTCCCTTCACTGTTTAGAAGTTCAAAGTGGTCACAAATCAGGACCACTGGGACATGTATTGTGTAAATTTGGGACAAATCAGTGGTCTTGAAATAGGGACTGTCCAAAGTAATAGGGTTGTCTGGTCACCCTACTTGTAGGCTATTTTTACACACAAATACAATATATAATTTTTTATACATGAGATCGAAACGAAAACTTTTACACTCTTAAGCTACAGAAGATTCACTACACTTATTTATTTTCCTAATCACGGAAGTTTAAAGTGAACCCTGGATATAATCACATGTTTATCCTAAAACACTTATAATATCATCACTTATATAAATACAGGACAAATACATTGGAAGTATTTGTAGTTTTATTAAAAAAGTTTCATGAAGAAATGACATGGAGGCTGCCATTTTGCTGCGGTTGTGACATAAAATAGTGTTGTCAAGGTAACAGGCAGTAGCTGTAACTAAGCAACATGAATTCCTGGGTTAACCTTGTCAGTTTGAGCCGGAGGGCCAAATACAGAACGATTATGTGGAATCTAGTAAAACTGAAGATAATCAAGAGGAAGAGGCAAGAACTGGACACTGTCAGTGGTGTTTTGTGGCAACTGTTCACAGATGAAACTGTGGATGGAGTAACCATGGAAACACTATTTTATGTCATCAACCAAATGGCGGCTCCCAGTGGCTTGAAAACAACATAAACAATGACAATTTTATAAAAAATAGTAAGCAGTTATATATTTATTTGTAATTTATTTTAATAAGCATGACCAGTACTAGTGTTTTAGCCATATTTGTCTTCATAACCAGGGTTCCCTTTAAATATAGTAGCCTAGCCGTTTCTATCACAGGCTATGCTATCATATTTCATTAGCCAAAACTGCCCAAATTTGGATGAATTCTGGCTAGTCCTTTGAAATTCCACATTATTCTGCTTCACCTTCATTACAGGATTTCCGTTTACAACACAAAAAAAAAAAGTTTTAAATGAGGACTTACTTGTGCGGATGAAATGACGCCCTGAACCATGCACAGTCACATCTCATGCCGACATCATGCACATCCCAAAACGAATAAACATAAAAACCCATTCAAAATCAGACCGAGACACATTCACAGGCGAAAAAAAAAAAAAACTCAACTCAAGTGTGGTTTGGAAAGTCTGATGGACGAGACAAATGACGAGGCACAAAAGACTCGGAGGAGAAGATGCTTTCGATTCAATGCAACTTTATTGACACACATTCACACAGCAATGAGAACAGAACACAGAGGTAGAAAGATGAGGTGAGAAACACGGATCAGTCATAACAAAAACTACTGTAATAAGGGTTTAATTATATTTATCTCATCATTAGTTTACTTAAAGTTGTGTTCAGACTGATTCATGCGTGTTTAATAATCTTGTATTTCCTGCAGCTCACTTAAAGGTGATATACTCAATTTTGGCTTCTTAAAAAAATAAATAAATAAACTGTCAACATGTTTTGCTCACCTACCTAAAGCATTCTGAGCCTCTGAATTGTAAATCACAAAGTATTTTAAGCTTTTTCACAGTTGTTAGGAGCAGATTGTGCGGGAATGCTAGTAGCAGTTAGCTAACAACAACAACAACAGACGAACTTAGTGGAGTTTGGTGAACAAATAAAAATTATTAAACAGACAGGACAGTGTGGATTAATTTCCACCTGAATAGATAACATTACAAGATTTCTGTGCTGGGGGGAAATCAATTTGAAGAAAATTTGTTGCTAAAAAATGATTCAAGTAAAACATTGTAAGTCTGTAGTTCTTTGTTGAATTTGTTGACAGAGTCTTAATCAACCAACTTTTTGACCAAAAAATAAACCTAAGAAAAGGCATGTTTTGTAAAGTAGATGTCTTTGCTACACTAAATTGACCCTGTGCATAGAAGGTGTTTATTTTCAAATGGTCAGACTTTAGCGTTAGCATTAACAGACAAACAAATCTTTTTATAAACCACTTTGTCCTTTGGTGAAATATTCTTCTCATTTGAAAAGTATTTAACATGTCTAAGAAAACCACCAACAACAAGTATTTTTCATTTTAGACTGAGGCAGTGAAACCTCATAGAAATGAACTGAACAGGAAATTAACATGCCAGCAGGAAGTTAGCATGTTTGAAAATAAATAAGCCATTTGACTTCTGTGCACAAGACAATTATTATGTATGGCTCATTTTAAACTAATCAAGTTTCAAATTTGTTTACAATAAATTGAGATTTTCAATAAAATACAAATACTTTCTTTATTCAGCATTTTGGTTTTAAACTAGCTTTGATAAAGCTCAGAATAATTTTAAACTCTTCAGAAACTATACATTTTTGTTCTGTCAATGTGATTTTTTGAAGTATCGAGGAGTGTCAGATGAGTGTTCAATACCAGTTTTAGTATTGATTTTTATCAGATTTTTATACTTTTGACAGACTTAAAATCTACATCTGTAGGATGTCCTCAAGCAGCTTTATGTCAGCTCAAGTTTGGCAAACATCAAAATTAGGTATTTAGCTCTTAACTTTAAAGCAGCTAAGAAATCTTGTAAGCCATTGTTGTGTTCAAAACAACAAATTGATTAAATGAAAGAATAATTGTCCAACTACTCAATCAATTGAAAGAAAAAATTTCCAACTAATCGATTACTAAAATAATTGTTGCAGCTTTACACTAAATTTATAATAAAACAGGCCTATATCTCTTTGTTTTGAGTGAGCTTGTATAAACACAAAATAGATCATTATTTGACCTGAAGGAGGGTTTCCTCCTGCAAGTTTCCATTGTAAAGCTGCTCTGCAGATCTTCATGATATGAAATAAAATGTATTTGTTCTTATTAAGAATGTCATAAGGAGGGTTTTAACGGTGGGCTATTACAGTTGGTAGAGGGCCTCATTTTAAAATATACAGTAAATATGGCTACTACTACTTATTCTTTACTATATCCACATTCATTATTTTTATATTGCTTTATATTATGTTGCAGTACAGTATTACAGGCCTGTAGTGCATTTTGTCTTGAGGGCTGCGAGTTTGAGGCCCCTGCATTAAAGTGGGCCAGTGGATTTGCATATAAAGAAGTTTGATTGATAAAAGATGATAATTGTTATTAACATGTTTTTTGGAGATGTTAGTTGCCACAAAGCTGGTTCGTAACTATCTTGCCTTTATACTTCCAAAAAACATAGCTAATAATGAGCATTAGGGTCAGTGTTTATTCCCACTGTCGTTGTTGAGCGCCAAATGGACAAAATCAAACTAAAGTTGGTTTTCCAGTATTCACACTGTGTTATGTCTGATCAGTGATTTACAAGACTTGTTAGAAAAGACAAAAGTGGAAAAGGAGAGATATGGATTCTAAATGTTAGTAAAGTGCTGTTTCACAAAGCAACAGATCAGTCAATAATGTACTGTTGTAACCTAAACTGGAAATAATGAAATGACAGGGTTAGTCAGAATGTCATAAGGGTTATAAGAGGGTCTTATGGCAGCAAGTGCTTTTGGAATTATGTTAAATAAATTCCTCCTCACGTTGAGACCTCCACTGAAGAACCACGAAGCTTTGTGTCGCTTACTCCTTGGTTCAGGACGTACTTTCTCCTACTATAAACTCTCATTGGTATTTTAAAAAACAAAAAAATTAATAAAAGTTTGAAAATGTCCTCAAAGTTAATCAGCTTGGTGGTGAGTATAAGACCTACAATTTAATTTAAAATATGTTTTTGTAGATTTGTAAATTCCAAAGTTATTAAAACTTTTAACTAATACGTAGATGTTTTTTTTTTAGATTGAAAACAACCGCTCTGTGGATCTGAGTTAGCACATGGCTGGTTAGCCCGTGATATGTCTTTAAACTCTTAATATTTGAATTTTTTGAAATCCTTATGGGACTTAAAATGGGGCAATTTACTTCTGGAACCAGAGCGATCTTCTACTGTTGAGCACAAGCCTCGGTGATAAAAGATGGTGGGCGCTGTGCGAAAATGTCTTTTGCTCACTGGCGTTCGTTGCCATCATGGTCATTAGCTTTAGCCTTCTGCTAGGTGCGCTACAGGCTATGGCAGTTATGTTTCCCCATAATTCTTTGCACGAGGAGTGGGACGAGCTCGAGCTGAGTGGATCTGAATGAAGCCGACCAATCAGACCGGGAGTTACAGAGTGGTAGCCGAGCTCAAGCTTAAAAAGCTACAAAACTAAAACTTTTTTGCAACAGGAAAAACGTTTATGATGTGAAACTCGATAAGAATTGCAATTGCCGCAAAATCCGACAGTTTTTAAAGTTATAGATGCTGTTTCTGCCGTACACGAGCAGTTTATGTTTGCATTGCGCTCTAGGGAAAAAATCCTTTCCAGCCTGTAGAGGGATTTTTCCGCTGCAGTACCAATGGAGCGACCACTGGAGCTGATTTACTACGACTACAAACTATCAATGTTCTGTCCAGATAATATAATAGATTCATGATTGAGCTCCATAGCAGTTTTTCATTCTAGATCATCGGTGGACAAGGGCCACTTTCGAATCTGAAAAGTGGTGGGGGCCGGACCAAGAGCATTGATGTAGAAAATGTTTGTAAAACTATTTTGACCTATTAATGTATCCTAATACAATTTTTTACAACAAGCAATGACACATGTTCATAACTAAATCAATCAAATTAAATTAGTAAGTAAGTAAGTAAGTAATCTTTATTTGTATAGCGCATTTCACAGACAGAGTCACAAAGCGCTTCACAGTGATGAACCCCTCCCCTCCCACTCAGTGACAGTAAGCTGCCCTGGGGCAGCTCAGCGGAGGCGATTCACCTAACACCTGGCTATCACCAAGTGTTCCCTAACATGCATGTTATTGGTTGGTGGGGAAACCGGAGTGCCCGAAGGAAACCACCCAGACACGGGGAGGAACATGCAAACTCCACACAGAAAGGTCCGGGTCCTGAGCGGGAACCCGCGACCTTCTTGCTGTGAGGCCAGAGCGCTATCCGCTCTGCCACCGTGCCGCCTTTAATATAAAAAGTAATAATATTCTCAAGATGTCCGGCTGCAGTTTGCCCAGGTCTGTTCTAGACTGAGACCTTATAGAAATGAACTGAACAGGAAGTAAACATGTTGATAAAAAGCTTGCTCTTTAAAAAATAAACAAGCCAACAGTCAATTCTGCAGACTACAGTTGTTTAGTAATTTTATTTTTTCTTTTTAAAATTCTAAATAAAGTTCTATGGAAGATCAAATCTTCAAAAATCAGAAAAATCAAAAGTTGATATATTTTGTAGCTCTTCAAATCCTTAAAATCTTGTTTAGTTTAACTAAGTATAAAACGCAGGACAACCTTTTCTTGAGCTTTAGTCAAATGATGAAGCTGTACGATTACAATTAATAACCAAAAGCAGCAGAGCATACTTAAAAAAAAAGAGCTATATGATATTTACACTTTACAAGAAAAGGATAAACTGATTTTTCAAGGACTTGTATGTATTTGTATGTATTGGTCGAAAAACTACATAAGCAGCTTTACTGAACCGACAAATGAGTTGTTCACTTCGTTCAGTTGTTCATGTAACGTTTAGCTTGTGGAATCAAAAACAGACAGTCGTAAAAGGGTCAAGGTTATGTTTTTCCATTAACGGATCTTTTCAAGTGTGGTTTTCATGACCATGGCAACTCACAAACTGGAAACGTCGAAGTTATGGAGTCGTACAGTTATAAGCGTTTTTCTTCTTCTGCACTGGTAACGTTTTAATAGAAAAATTCTCTACATTCTGATGAAATGTAGGTCTAATAAAATGTGTTCTTAGATTTTTCTAGCATTCTTTGGCTGTGGTTTTGTTTTGCAGAATGTAACTTTATTCAACCAATCTAAACACAGGGTTTTGTTGTTGTCGTGGCAACAGTGTGGGGTTTGGCTAGCTTTGTTTGCTAATGTCAGTTGGAGATTTAGAATATTTTAAAGCTCGTGATAATTTCCTCATCGACTCAAAAACATCTTATTTTAGGAGAAGGCGGCAATGAGTTCAACTGCATATAATCCTAATGTAAGAAAAGCCTCAGTGTTCCTGTTGTTTATCTGGATTTCTACCACATTTTCGATGCAAACAAACTCTGTTGTTTGTCTGTTGGTTATCACACTAATGGGGTGTTCCTGCTTGGTCTGGTTTTCCAGTTTTCCGTGGGTAATAAAGCATTTTCTTACATGAAAGTACCAAAACTAAGTCCCCACGTTCCTTTAGCCCCTGTTTAGTCAAAGGAACCACCCTGTCCCCATGTTTGTGTTCAACAGCAACAATTTCTGAAAGTGGGGCTGAAAAGCTTTAGCAGCATATTTAGTCTGGAACATTTAAATAAGTCATTTGTTGTTACTTTTTTCTGAAATAAAAATAAGTAAATCATTTACTGAAATCAACAATAAAACACAACTATATGCTGTCGTTGCTTAAAATAGTTACTATTTACAAATTTAAACATTCATTTTGGAGCTACTGCATTTAATGCTTTTAAGTAAAGTAAAAGGACAAGGACAGTTTGTTTAAATATCATAAAATATAAAACATGTTTCCAAACAAAGCTAATGTTGTAAATGTGCTTATGTCACCAAAAAGGTTCCTGGTCTGACTGAAAGTACCTGCCCCAGAGCAGGAGCTAAAAAGCTTCTAATGTTTGGCCCAAGTCTATAGTTCCTGCTCTGTGTGAATGTGGCCTTTTTGCAACATTGGAACTTTTCTTGAGTTCCTATTACTTTTTTTTAGTTCCAGTCCCCATTATAGGCACTTTCATTCAAAGCAAGAACTATGGACTGGAGCAACCAAACTTTAGGAACTCTTTGGGGCAGGTACTTTCAGCCAGACCAGGAACTTTTTTGGTGACACAAGCACATTTACAATTCTAACTTAGTTTGGAAAAATGTTTTATATTTATTCTAACATTAAGACAAACTTTTCTTATGCTCGAGAAAAAAAAATCTTCAAAGTTGTAGCTCCAAAAACAAATGTTTATTTTTTTAAAATAGTAACTACTTTAGGAATAACAGTAAATAATTGTGTTTTATTGTTAATGTCAGTGGTTTTTAGTTTTTGTAAATCATAGTTATGTGTAAAGGAAAAAACTACTTTTGCTCTCCTAAGACAACTTAATGACTTAATTAAATGTTCCAGACTTTACAGATGCAAATGTTAAAGCTATGTAGCCCCACTTTCACAAACATGGAGACAGGTTAGTACCTCTGACTAAACAGGGGCTAAAGGAATGTGGCAACTTAGTTCTTGGTACTTTCATGTGGAAAAACGCCTTATGATTACCAACATTCTAAAGAATAATAGAAACACAACCAGACCGAGTAGAGTCAGGCAGGGTTAGTAGAAACACACCATGTTTTGAGCTTTTACAATAGGTGGCATCTTTACCATGTACAAGCTGCATAACCTCTATTCATAATTCTGCCTGTTTTCAATTCATTTCTTCAATGAATTGTTGTTTTTGCATGAACACCATAACATATTCAGCCGTCTAAATGGTCAGTTCAAAAACATACTTTTAGTCGATGGGATACGTTTAATCGACCAAGAATTTCTTTGGTCGACTACAGCCCTATTTACTATATCTTTAGAAAACAGAAAAAACTTTGACGTAGCATTTTGACCGTTTCATAATTATTGAAAGGTTTTGTAGTGCCAGTAAAACTTCCTAACGGTGCTGTTTTATAGTGTAATCCATAAAGACGTACATTCTTTATTTAACCTACAGTATATCTGCTTAAAAATCAAGATTTTAGAAAGCTGCTTCTAAAATAAGATCTAAAGCCCTCATTTAGACACATTTCAGATCTTAAATTCCCCATTTCTTATTTAAGACTCTGCAGGAACCCTGTGTATTTAATCTTTTAGTAAGTCATGAATAAAACCAGATTTACTTTTAAATCGTGGCAGCACTGGTGATCTTTGTATAACTCTGTAAACTGGTTTTGACGTAGCACAAATAAGTCAAGTCTTGCTCTGTTTCAACGGTTTCTGTACAATAAATAAAGTTTGACTGATCGTGGTGCTTTTGTGAAACAGCCGTGAATCTATAACAAACATGATTAAAATGTAAGAACTAAACATTATCAGCAGCAGAGTTTTATGGCCGTGACGATGATGGTGATGCTATGGGACATGCTACAGTCTGTCTCTAAACCCAAGAGTTCATTCAAGTGTCACATCTACATCTCAAACACACAGCAGTAACAGTCTGTCCAAGGCAATGATCGTCCTAAATCCTCCACCAGGGGAAGCAGTGCAAATGGAGCTTTATTCACATACATTCTACGTCTAAAGTGAAGCTGGCTCAGACTTAACTCTACGGTGATCGAATGTAAATGGGTTTTATCTGTGCAACATTCAATGGATTCAACAGAAAAGTGATAAAAAGGCACAAATGAAAAGATGGTCAAACTCAGGATGAGGACAGGCAGTCTTTATTGGAACTGGGGTGGGAGATACAAAAACAAAATAATAATATAACAATAATAAAAACAGACGGGCATGGCGTGAGGTGAGGTGTGTCCATGTGGCAGGAGTTAGGAGGAATTAAAGGAGCTCTTACACTCTGCCTTTACGGCCCCACAGTTAATGGGCACAAAGGGCCGGCGCGCGGCCCGGCGCAGCTTGATGATGTCACGACACATGTGCCGGGCCAGTTTGGTGAGGCGCGTGGCCTGCAGGAGGAAGGCCTGCTTCGTCTTCATCGATGATTTGGGGCTGCCGCTGTTTCTCATCGGCACCATGTGATTGGACTGACGCGCAACGTGTCCCCGAGCGCGAGGCTCCTGAAGAGAGAAAATAAAAAAAGAGAAGAGAGAGGTGAGAAACTGTAGAGTCTAGTTTATTTTCTCAAGGTTTCTGCAGAGATTGAGCGGTCAAATTTAAGACTTTAAAGACAATTTTAAGATCATAAAATATACAAATTAAGACCTACTGTATTTGAAAGTCATGACCTTTATTTGTATAGCACATTTCACAGACACGAGTCACAAAGTGCTTCACAGTGAGATGAACCCCTCCCCTCCCCACTCAGTGACAGTAAACTGCCCTGGAGCAGCTCAGCAGAGGTGATTCGCCTTAACACCTGGCGCCTCAACCTCCAACTGTCACCAAGTGTTCCCTAACCTGCATGTTATTGGTTGGTGGGGAAACAGGAGTACCCGGAGGAAACCACCCAGACACGGGAGGAACATGCAAACTCCACACAGAAAGGTTCTGGGCCGCGCGGGAATCGAACCCGCGACCTTCTTGCTGTGAGGCCAGAGCACCAGCTGCTCTGCCACCGTGCCACCAATACGAGCTAAATATTGAAATTGCTATGTACATCAGACCTATTCAACTTAAGGCCTCTGGGCGAGATTGGTCCTCCAAAGATCTGATTCGGCCCTCAACTCATGTTACAGAGATGCAAACATGATAATTCTTCTTGTTTGCAGGCTTAATTCTGGTGGTGTGTCATATATCTGAGTTGTCTCCTTTTCAGTTTTGGTGTAATTCTGCTTTAGACTTGACGCTAGCAGCCTAATGCCAGTGAGTCTTGGTTCAAACTTTGCTAGTTCTGGTCTAGTCCTTGTTTAGTTCTGGTTTGAGTTTGCTGAGCAATTCAATTCAAACAGAAGCTATAGCTGTAATGACTAACAATACAGAAACAGTTGGCTAACAGCGGTCACATGCTAAGAAACTACTTGGCCTAATGATCATGACCCATTGAAAAATCTGTCCCTCAGAAAGACTTGTAATAGCCCTGGTGTACATATCAGGTCTCATGTATCAAGGTACATATATCTTCACAAAAATGTATCGTCCAAGCTTTATGTAATATGAGATTTGACTTTTTGGTTTTCTGTGAGGGGATAAAGAGTTTTGAGTGAAATAATAAAATGTTTTTCTTGCCTTGACGCTTACATTTCCGGGAGGAGTGGGGACGTCCTCTCCTCTGACCCCTCGGCGCGGCTGGGCATCTTCAGACCTCCGTACTTCTTCCAGTACATCCAACAGGACACGCACAGGCGACACTGCATGTTCGGCGGGCCCCACGAGTACCACTGCGCAGACTGCATCGCTATGACGACCACAACAAATCCTGATTAGAGCAGTTTAGGCTAACAACGCGTCCCCGATCCCCGCGCTCATCAGCCTTTATCTTCTGTCGGCTTTATCAAAATTAATTCACTGTTCGTTCACCAAGGCGCCGCTAACATTTGGAAACAAGGGCTTTGAGGATTAAGAGTTTAGAGACAATACGCTCGTCAAATTAAGTGTTAGCGTCAACAAAAGGTCTATCATGTTAAAATGCAGCATCAAAATTGGACACAGAATTACTCAGAATGCTAATTTAGACATTTATTAAAAGGAATGTCTGATATAAAATGAACTTTTCTGAGTTTTAATCATGTTACAACAGTGTTTCTCATCATTAGTTCACTCAAAGTTGTATTTAGATTGATTCATGAATATTTGATTAATCTTGTTTTGTCGTGCAGCTGATGCTTGAGTGCTAGGAAAACCCACTTGACTGTATTTACTTCCAATTACTCAAACAATTATTATAAAAGGCATCTAATTTGGACTAGCCGATTAAAAAAAGTACTACTTTTGTAACAGTATTCATCTGGACAACCAAAATAAACACAAGCAAAAAGATTAAAGTTGTATGGAGATTTCAAAAAATTTTTTGTCATCTGGTCAAAAACATTGCATAGATTTGTGGCAGCCTTGTACTTATGCTAACAAAAAAAATATCAAACATATAAACTGTGACATGAGAACCAGTAAACGTTGGCCATAGATAATGAGGTACTCGTTATCTATTAAGGTACACTTTATTGTCCCGTAGGGAAATTGTCCTCTGCATTTGACCCATCTCAATGCCTCTGGGGCATCTCCTCAAGAGCAGGACGCCACAGTGCAGCGTCGGGACCCATCTCAGATGTTGGCTAGGCTTGGTCAGGACTACGTGCTGAGGATATAACCTACTGCATTTATTGTTGGTGGGGAACGGAGTGCCCGGGGAAAACCCACCCAGACACGGGAGAAAATGCAAACTCACACAGAAGGCCCCCGTGCGGAATCGAACCGCGACGTGTAGGCAAGAGCTAACGCTCAGCACCTGCCCTATGAATTGTAAGCAAACCCTCAGTGTTCTAAGTAATCATTGGCATTGCAGTGAATGCCCTGGAGAGAAACACATTCATATTTGAAAAAAGCAAGCATGATATTGAAAAATCCTCCATACAACTTAAATAAAAAAAATCAATATCTGTACTGGTTTAAGTCTAACCATTCAGACTTGTTTGCTTTAGTAATCAGGCAGAAGGGTCAGAGAAGCATTATTTGAACATGTTTTTAGTGGTAGGAGGAAACGAGAAACCTACGCAGACACGAGGAGAACAAAGGTCATTTTCTTTGCAGGCAGTAGACAGAGCTCCATTTTAATCCTGATCAGGAAACTCATCACTGTCATGTGGGATTACACAAGTTCTTCTCAAAGTAAAGAAAACAACAAGGCAGAAAATACATAAGACATGCCTTTTTAAAATGATTGAATTTAATTACTAAAACAAACATTATCTGCAGCTCGGTTAATATATAATCATTCTGGTACAAAATGGCCTCTTCTGTCGTCTTCAGCACACTTCTGTTCAATTTCCAACTTATAATAAAACATGGACATTTCACACCATGGACTTCTATAATGTAACGCAAGTGCTGCCATGTTAAGTGAGGGGAAATTGCCGGGTACAACTAAAGAAAGCAGGTTTACTAGCGGATTGGTTGTCATGGAAACGCAGATGGTACCTTTACCTTGGTCTGATGTGGCCGAGAGTCACTAGCTCAAGTTCATGCCTC
Organism: Mugilogobius chulae; assembly: GCA_038363315.1. Lineage (NCBI taxonomy): Eukaryota > Metazoa > Chordata > Actinopteri > Gobiiformes > Gobiidae > Mugilogobius > Mugilogobius chulae. Next base: position 20,177,170 of record CM076401.1, on the reverse strand, counting down.
TCGTTTTGGTGATCAAAATTTAACAAGGCCTATTCCAGGAAGTGAGTTAGAGCTCTATGTGCTGGCAGCAAAGAAAATACCACAGGAGAAATAATCAAATCGATCTTGCCTGATATGCTAATGCTGCAGAAACGCTCAAAACCAGTCCAAATGATTAAAATACTTAAAACAGTGCAGTTGTCTCAGAGATCTACCCATGTGGCAGATCACAAATAAGTTTTCTGAGGCTCAGAGGGAAAGAATAGTATCTCACTAACAGAACTGCAGTTATGTTTTTGATCCAGAAGCAACGTCAGAAAAAAATTAGAAACTAAAAAAAGTAAAATTTTGTATGTGTCCTATAAAAGCATACATTGCTATTTTAGGTAAATAAAACATGTATTGCTTGTTTAATGGGACACATACGCCTTTTATAATTTCTGAATCCTCTTCTTTTGTTTGTTCCAGTACATACACATAACAGTACTTCTGTGTTTTGTAAGAGTAGAGAGTCTAACGGGAAAGAATTTTGTTCTCACGCAACAATATAAAACATTCATTTTCACACCTTAAACAAATAAAGAACAAGGAAAATCTAAATAGAATGGACAAACAGCGACCAAACCAGCTAACCATTATTAGAACTGCATTATCTCTGGCTTACCAATGTTTTAGATCAAATTAAAGCCTCCTTTTAAAACCGATTTTGAGCTGTAATGTTGGGCCTAAAATAGTCAAGAGTTTTTGGTCTGGTGGTACTTAAAGAGCCCATAATATTATATTAGATGGTACCTGGGTGGTGAAAAGTTTGTGAACCACTGCTCTACAACAAATGCATCGTTGAGAAACAAGCTGCTTAATAAGTATCGACTCCAGGTGGGAAAAGTAGATGTGACTGAACAAACAAACTCTGGCACTCTGCAAATTTCAGGCTGGAATCAGTCTGGGGTGGTGCGTGTTTGTAAAGGGCTTTTCTGAGTAATTTCATGGGGCCACAATTTTGAAATAATTTTGTTTGAGTTACATTATTACAGCTCACTAATAATGATGATTACATATTTTCCTCTGCCTCCTGCTCTGCTGTGTGTGCTGTTGTGTGTTGTTGTGTTGCTGTTGTGTGTGTAATAGAGCTGCACTTACTGTAGCAGCTCTCGCAGGCTCGTCCGGTCCCGGCGTGTGAAAGGCTCCAGGTCCTGCTCCGTTCACTGTCGCCATCTTACCGTTGGTCATAGAGATTTGATTTGGGTTTGGTTTGTTACTGTGACACAAAAGGAAAAGATGCTCAGAAGAAAACACATTTTCACATGATAAGTACGGAAGCTCAGTACTGCCTAGGGCTACTTTTTTTTCCGTTGTAACACAAAATTTCATGATAACCACCAGGTAAGAACATGATAATCTGTGTATCTTGTGCAGGGCACTTTTTTGTTGTAAAAACTTTACTTTATTGTTGGAATGTGGAGTAGGCAGGAGTTGTGACATGCTCAGTTGTATTTGTCCAGCAGCAGACCGATTGTCTGTTTACATGAGTCTGAAATCAGACTACAATTGGTCGCGACCACGTGCGCCAACTGGTTTTCCGAAAACTGGTTTACAGCTCTTCAACAGGTCTGTCCGGTTTACATGAGCTTTGGAAAACTGGTTTAAATCGGACTAGGCTAGTTATCCGGTTTTCCTGGCCTCCATGTAAACACCTTGTGTGATATTATCACAGATATTCCTAAAAAAAAATATAGGTAACATAAGGTTATCAGTACATTTTTTATTAATTTAGCCTTAGATGAGTGCTTTTTTCATGTTTTCTTTTTTCCTTTCTGTACAAGTTGATGATTTAGATTTTAATGCAAAACTGACTCTAAAATATTTTTTAAAAAAAAATATAGTTCACGTTGAGATTCACTCTGATAAATTAGAGTAAGTCTTTTTTTTTTTTTTTTTTTTTTTTTTTTTCATTATTACAGTGTAGTATTTTGTGTTGAATTTTATCAACTGTATTTTTTTTCAGTTTAGTGTTTATTGAATCTTACAAGAAATTTTTTTCCATTATCTAATATTGCACAGCTTTAGAATGCTTGAGGTCCTGCATATCTATTATGATAGAGTCAAGAAATCACCTGACAGTATCAGATAATTATTATTTTTTTCCTTACATAAAAACTTTGTATCACGTGAGAGTATCGAGTAATTACCTGACAATACCACGGTATTACCTGATAATTTCCCCTAACTTTTTAAATATTTGTACCACGTTATTATCTGTTAGTATTAAGTAATTACCTGATACTATCATGTTTTGATAATAATTTTTCAAACATTTTTTAAAAATGATTTTTATCACGCTATAGTATCATGTACCTGACAATATCAAGTAATTACCTGATTTTTCCCCCTTATTTCCTTTGTATCATGTTATTATTTGATAATTTGTCCTCAAAACTTTTTTTTCAAATTTGTATCACATTATTACCTGACAGTATCACATTACAAACTGATAGTATCACGTTATTACCTTATAGTTATCATGAAATTTCATGATTAAAACTAAAATTAAAGTAGAGATTGATAGTACTGAGCTTCCGTAATAAACAACAGTTCACTCAACTGAATAAGAAAGTTATAAATTAAAAAATAAAATGTTTTTGATTAAGTGCCATTATTAACTAAAGAAAAACAATGTCACTAGAGCACAATGATTTTATTGTATTTTTTTAGATTCAAACTTTAGTAATAGATTAGCAGATAATCAACCATGGAAAGGCTGAAATATGTTTACTGAAGTCTTATATTTTCCACAAATCACAATTACATCAATGCCCTACAACAGTGTTTCTCAACCGGTGGTACTTGGGTTGCCTTTGGTGGTACTTGAAGCCATCTGCATTACTAGAACTACATTTACCTTAGACCAAATTTAGTCTATGTTTAAACCATTTTGAGCTCTAATGTAAAGCTAAAATATTCTGGTGATACTTAAAGAGTCAAATATTTTATTAGATGGTACTTGGTGTGAAAAGTTTGAGAACCACTACTCTACAACAAACATTCCATTGAGGAGGAAGCACAAACTTAAACTATAATCAATACAGAATAAATATAATTCTTCTAAAGTTGGTACTATTTCCACTTTCAATATGATATCTTATGTTTATTTATGACTGTAAGAGAGAAATGTACTTACTATGTGGGAATATAGACCTGCTTCAATTTACTCTCTGCCTCTGCAGCCTTCAGTCTCTTCTGCAACAAACAAAAACACCTTATGAAGAACAATAATTTTAGACTGACACACAAAGCAGCCAAGTCGTATCATCTGCTCTTTGTTAGAAGTTATTTCATATTTGTGTATTCTCATGCCAGGCTGCTAGGGGGCACTACTGCTCTTGTTGCACATGTTACCGCCTGAAGTAGTAGCTGTTGTTGGAATGAATTAAGCTGGTTGTGTCACTTGTCAACTAGTGCTGACCTTAGTTTGTTCTTAACCAATTGGCTTTGTGCAGAACATCAGTTAGCTTGTTTTTGTTGAAAATAGCTTCTGTACATACACGCATTTCCTGTGTGCGTTAGCATTTAGACACAAACTCGTCTCTTTTTAAACACACAAGTGTCCTTTGGTGAATTATTCTTCTGATTTGTGAAGTCTTTAAGCTGGTGTAGTGAAAACCTCATAGAAATTAACTGGACAGGAAATGCTTGTGTGTGCAGAAGTTAGCTATTTTGATGGTCCGTGCACAGAGCCAAGTACAGCAACAAATTGCAAAGACACATCCAGTGTGCGCATGAGATAAAACAAGTGTCACTTTTCTTTTAAAAAGGAAATACTCTATTTCTGCTAAAAGAAAAATAAATAGCAGCAGAAACGTGTACATCGACGAAAGCTGTCATTGTTGTTTTGCTTGATTCAGGCGCTACTTGCTGTTGTCTTTGCTAATGACCCTGTCATTACCCAATCGGAGTCAGTTCCGAATTGGATTCAAAAGTCGATGTGCGCATGCCCAGAAGCATACAAAAAACGCACAACATAAACGCAACACCTACGAGGACAAACAACATAAATATGCCAGATTTATCATTTACTTTTTAAATGTGTTTATTTTAGATTACATATGAGTTCAATGTTTGCGAAAACACAATATTTAACTGTTAATAAACTTAAGCAAACAGCTCAGAGCAGTGAAACTTCAATGTCACCAACGTTAGTGTTAAAGTGAATGTGTTTTATGAGTTTAGAAAGTACGAGATTTTACGTGAATTTCACAAAAATAAACATTAAACTTTCTTAACATATGATTGGCGGTCTAAAGTTACAACTGACAAAAAACATTTTTTATTGTTTCTGGCAGTTTAAACAATAAAAATATAGTTACGCCAACAACTAGCACGATTGACTCAATTTCGGCTACTGACCCTGTTACAATGTGATTGGACCATTAAACCAGTGGATCAACTCTAAAACAACCGGGCTGGTCGAATGCTAGATGGATTTTTTTCTAGATTTTGTGAATTCACAAACATTGTGAGAGAATCCATGTGGCCAGGTTAAGACGAATGACTGACAGACAACAGACAAAGCAGTGTAAATAAAAACATGTTAAAGATGAACAGTAGCTGGTTTCGTGTCTCACCTGTTGCACATATCTGTCGGTGGTTTTCCACATGTAGTAGTACTCTATGATACTGGTCAGAGACTTCCAGGGCAGCTGCACACGACCAAATATGGACACACACACAACACAGGAAAGAAAGAGACACAGAGAAACAAAAAAAGATTAACATTTCACATTTTTAACATTGTGTAAATCAGGGGTGTCCACATTTTTTATCCAAGTGACGCATGTTTAAACACTGCAGCGTGGAGATGTGCTTTTTTGGACACTTAATTGACTTAAATACATTAATATGACATTTCTAATCATAAAGGGAAACGTTTAAAACCATTCAGTAGCAATAAACTAGCAATTCCAGTTTGAAAAGAAAAAGCAAAGGAAGTTAAATCAAGTTTTTTTCTCCATCTCAGGACTGTCTCCAGCAAATTATCCCTCATTTTCGAACCCAGACATTTTTTTTTCTCATAACTTTTCCAACATCACTAGAAATCCCCATTTTTTTTCCAAGGCCAGGAAATCAGAAAGTTATTATTTTTACTTGTCCAGGTTTTCCATAGACTATAGAAACCTTCTAAAAATAAGATTAATACTTTTATTTGCAGAGCACTTTTCATACATGTCGCAACCCAAAGTGCTTCACAACATAACAAAGCTAAAATACAGCAATACAAAATATAAATAAGCATAAAAACTAGTAAAGCGAAGCATAAAAGAGTGCTCTCACACAGCCTGTACAATAAAACATTTACATTTTACACAATATATTCCATTTTTCACAGTTCAAAAGCAGTTTTACTCAATTGTATCATTAAGATTTCACCAAGTTTCAAACAAATACCAGAACAACAATGAAAAGTTAAGCACGTATTGAGAAATTTCACCTAAACTGAATTGTTATAACCGTAGAGAGCATTCAGCGGCCGATTCAAAAGTCTATGGACAATGGCGCCGGGCGTGTTGCTATGGAAACGTGTTTACAGCTGAAATTGACAGGTTGAAATTACAGCCGTCAAAAGATAATGAGTCGAGACGAGAGCGAAAGTCTGCTGCGGCGTCTGACAATGACAGAGACGTGAGTCACTCGTAGTAAATAAACTGACAAGGCCTCAAAGGCATTTCACAAAAAACAGACTTCTCCAGCGATGAGCGAGTACAAATGTAGAGAAGGTTTCTGAGCTTAAAGTCGAATTCTGCACCAAAAATTAAGTCTTCCATGCAACTGCAAACTGGCTGCAAAACTCCCCACAGTCAAATCAACCCCGCCGGTAAAGATCAGAGTCGGTTTTTTCTCTAAACTTACAAAAAAAAAAAAAAAAACATTCAAAAATTTATTAGGACTTTTAAATGGGCAACGCCTAAACGTTTTTTTTTTGTTAATACAGGTTCCTAACGCAAGTTTCTGATAAAATAGTAAGAAATGGACAAAAGATAATAAATAAATAAGGAAACTATCTTGAATAAACAAGGAATGAACCAGGTCTGAAACAAGATATTAGGTGCACTGTAGGAATTTTTTGTTGTTCCTGTAACCTTTTTAGCCCACTGGTACTTTTTCTGTCGTGTTCCCACATAAGAAGGACCAGGAACCAGGGAGGCCAATGTGGGGACCAAGTTAGCTGCTGCTCTGAGGCCAATATTTTCCTTCAGACCAAGAACCTTTCAGTGACGCAGCAATGTAATTTGAGACGTTGTTGATGCACATCAAAGCCAGGCACATTAGAAAGTTTTTATTAAAATACTAATGGCATTCAAGTTTACTGATGGCGATGCGAGATGGACAGATGCACAGGCACAAGCAGCGTTAAGTCTGCACGCTAACAAGGAGGTACAGCGGTGCTTTGAGGGACCCAAAAAAAAACCTTGCAAATCTTCAGTAGCTGATGAGCTAGCACAAGTTGGCATTTATCCCACAGCTCAACAATGTCACGAGAAAATAAAAAACTGACACAGGAATATAAGAAAATCAAGGACCCCAGCAGCCGGAGTGGGGCAAAACAAAATACAGCAAATGGTTTCCCATCCACGACCGTATTAAGACACACCGTCCAGCGGATGACATCCCCCAATGCCCCCTCTTTTCAGCAATGTGAATGCAGCAGGTACTTCCTACGGTAGAATTGGCCCGTGAAAGATGGGGAGTAGAAGTGTTCTTGATGCTTGGTACTTGGCACTTTCATGTACGAAAAGCCTAATATGAACAAAACCAGGACTGCATCCAGGGTTAAGACGGCTAGGCCAATTTTAAAGTCCGGTCACAAACAAATGAAACTCAGAATCAAGATCCAGGGCTACATTACAATAAAACAAGTCAGAATCAAAATCAAACCATGCCTTCATATACAAAAGCTTTATTATTGCCTTATTCGTAAGCACTGGTTCACTGTCCGTAATGTATTTAAATCAAGTCGGCCATCTTTTCCTGCACCACAGTGATTCCGGTCCTTAATAAATATTCATGGGCACCTGCTGCGTCCGTTTACAGTCTGAATGTCTTTATTGGACTCTGGAGCTGTAGAGAAATCATAAAGTTCCCCCGAGTGGTGACGTGGCAGTGAAAATAGGCCTCGCTAAGAATTCAAAGAGGTTACAATGGACTCAAAATGTGGTCATTTCACTTCAGGAAAGAAGTGAAAGCAGCAGAGACGTTAGAAGGAACGTCAAAGATTAGGATTGACAGTTTAATCTTTGATTTGACTAAGTGTGTTTTAAAAATTGATCTTGCAAAAGGTATAATATAGACGCAAACCTGAAACATGAACAGTGCTTAACTTGCACATTAGGTTTCAAAGTTAACAGCTTTAATGAGCCCTGTCCATTCCAGGTGGTGGAGAGTTCAAGAGAAGGAGTTCAAGTATCTCAAGTCTTGTTTGTTTGAGGGAAGGATGGAGCTTGTTGAGATTGAGCCCAGGGACACACGGCAAGGCCTATGTGCATTAAAAATAGCCACGTGTACTGTTTAGAAATTATGCAAAGTCAAGGAACCAGCCACACCATCCGACCATGTGCGCGAAAATTTAAAGCGAAAGAATCCAACCTATTTTATTTGTCCCTTGTCGCAGGCGTAGGCGCGTAGAGGACAACGAATACAGAGAAATTCTGCTTCTACTGTTGTATTTGCCATCAGCACCACACATCCTGGAACAGATCTGGACTGTATGAAGGAGTAAAGCTTCAGAACCCTCGCGTTTTCCCTAATCAGGCTGTCCAGGGGAGGAATATAAACCTGTTCATGTAATTGTTTTCACTATAGGCCTGACACAAGTGCATAAACACAGACAAACAAGTCTGTATAGTTTTCTCAAAGAAAAACAATTGCCAGTGTAGTCACCCACATGTGGACGCACGGCTGTGGTTTCTCTACTTCATGCACGTCATTTTTGTCACTTGCAGTGTGTCTGGGGCCCAACATGTGGCTCTGAGCAGCGACTGTAGTGATGAGGTCACTGTATCAGACCATTTCCTTTAAGTTCCATCCCTGCTCTTAGTAACTTAATTTCATTTAAACTGAAATTTAATGTAGACTCTAAAAATATTAAATCACTTTGAAGTCCAATTACAACAAAAAACAGTATGTGGTTGTTCAAAATCATAAGCTTTTGTTCAATAATGATTGTGATGTCATCGTTTAAAGTGATTATCTTAATCTCAATAATTGCAAGTGGTTTTTAATGCTATGCTACGAAACAATATGGAAAAAACCTTATCGACACAAGCTGGTGGTGATACCTCAGTAGTAAGGTTGCCTAATTTACCTTTAAAAATTTAGTAGGGATTTCATAAAGCTATTTTTTTTTTTCAAGTTTTAAACACAAAAGAATCATTTTTTGTTGGTTAAGAATGTGGTCTTGTACAAGTTATACATTTGCAGTAGTATTTGTTTTAATACGTGCTCAAATTAGAAACCAGTTTCATTTGTATTTTTAGTATAATTTTGACAACCCTAAAATGTAGCTGTATAAAGTTTCTCTAGTGAAAAGTTTGATTACTGTAAAATGTCTGCCTGAAAAGAGACCCTTCTATTGGACCGGCGCTGGGACAAAAGCCAATGTTTATTTTACTCCAACATTGACGTGAGACGAAGAACATTTTCAGATAATCCGACACAGGACAAACGCTCTGATCGCTCTGACATATTTTCCAGCAGATTCTTTGAGTTTTGTGTTCACAGACGTCAAAATAAACCAGACATTGTCTTCTTTTGTTCAGGTTTTGACAAAGACTTTTGTGAAGCTCCAGTCACTGCTTTGACTTCTGCATCCAAAGAAATAATAACTCTATTTAGGATAAGTCAAAAGAACACCTCTTTTACTGTCTTTGAATGTTACAGTCCAAATCAAGTCCAAGCCTCTGAGATTAGATTCAAGTCTTTTTGTTTATATCAAATTACATCTTATATTTCTTCTTTTTAGATCTCATTTATGTTGCTGTTTGTTAATGTATTTATTTATTTTTAGAAGAATCATCAAGGCGTCTCGGTTCATAAGGCTCCAAGTCCCAAGTTCACAAGGCTCAAGTTCACAAGACCCTAAGTTCCAAGTTCGCAAGCTCCAAGCCCAGTTCTAAAGGCTCCAAGTTCCAAGCCCAAGTTCCAAGTTCACAAGGCCAATTCCAAGTTACAAGCCAGTCCAAGTTCTAAAGCCCATTCCAAGTTCACAAGCCAGTCCCCTTCATGCCCAGTCCCCTTCACAGGCCCTTCAAGTCCTGTCCAAGTTCACAAGGCTCCAAGTCCAGCTTCTAAACTACAAGTCCAGTTCACAAGGCTCCATCATGTTCACATGCTCCAAGTCCAATTCTAAAATCCAAGTTCCAAGTTACAAGGTCCAAGTTCACAAGGCTCCAAGTTCTAAAGGCCCCAAGTTCCACCAAGTCCACCTTCAGGCCGAAAGTTCCAAGTTCACAAGGTCATCCAAGTTCATAAGGCCAAGTCTCAAGTTCACCATTCTCCAAGTCCCAACTTGTAAAAGCCCCAAGTCCCAAGTTCACAAGGCTCTAAGTAAACAAGGCTCCAAGTCTAAGTCACGTCATGGCACAAAAACAGCTTATAAACTCAAAATGCATTAACAAAGTGATTAAAACGTGTGGCTGCAGCAAAGAGGTTAAATTAACTTTGTTCTTTTGTTGTGAGCACTTACAAAGTCTTGTCGGATGTCGTTGAAGTCTTTGCCGTACTTCTCCAGCGCCTCCTCAAACATGGCGGCCTCGGAGGCGCTCCACTCCTCCATCTCGTCTCGACAGAGGACCGGTCCTCCCGCAGGCACCAGCACGCTCAGGGCGCTCGAGAGGTCGTAGTTGTGACGATGAAGAGTGTCCATCGCGTGAAACTGCACACAGGAAAAGTGAAAATTGTTAGAACTAGTTTTGAAATACTTGTTTCAGCAGGGTTCCACTTAAATCCCCCCAAAATTTCCAGGACAGCACCAAAGAAGATTTTAGGTAATCATGACATCTACATTAGCATTTTTTTTTAGATTGTTTGGAAAGTCTATGGCAGCTCAATGTACAACACACCCAGTAACACAACCAGAAAGGTCCATATAGCCATAAAAGGTGGAGGGGGTCTGGGGGTCCTCCCTCAGGAAATTTGACCCCAAAAGATGTTATTTCCCAAATTCTGATAAATTTTTAGTCTGACCAAGTGAACAACATATTAATTAAACTATGTTAGTTGAGGTAGTGATACATCAGTTCTATGTTTCAGTGAAGCAACAGTTATTATAGACAAACAAGTTACAACCAAGCTTTGTGTATGATATAATCTATATTGCTCACCCTATATTAGAAATGGTAGTAAAACATTTATTTGTGCATTATTTTATGACAGACTAAATAATATTCCAAGATAACATTTTATTTTCCAAACATTTGACTGTTTTTCTTTTTTTCCATGCGTTTTCCATGACTATTTTTCAGCTTTTCCAGGACGAGTGGGAAGCCTGCAAGAGCTTATCTGTGCGAAAACAAAAGTTATGTTGCTAAATCAACATTTGTGAATGAAATTTGTCTAAGACTCACACACGTTATATTCAGGTGAGTGGAAAAACGCAGGGAAAAACACTGTCTCAAGCTTCAGGAGCCAGACGTCTGTTAGACCGGTTAATACCTGATCAAAACAGCTAGCCTGACCCTCACGTCCTGTTTGTTGTTTTTAATCAAGGAAGTTTTTCCAGTCAACTATACGGACAGCGTCTTTTTCTGCAGGTGACATGCTCAGTACAGCTGAAAGTGAAGTCGGTCGATACATCGGTATAAGTACTCCGACGCAGTAGTCCTGCTAATAGTCCAAGGCACAATGATCATAACAAAGTTATTTACTGCCTACAATGTAAGATGCCTTCGGTTTTCGATCCAATAGGTTTTCTTTTCATCTAGTATGGTTCAGCCATTTTGTAACAAGGAACTTCAGAGACAAAGAGCAACATAAATCATTTCTTTTATGCAAAAGCTACAAGTCAGCAAGCTGTTGGTGATAAATAAGAAAGGCCTTTTCTCTTTTCGTTCTATAACAAACTTGAAAAACAAAAGCTAATGTATCCAACTGGTAAATATACGTTCAGAGTTGAATCTTACCAGTGTGATGTCTCTGGAGGCTGCTGCGGCGCTCATGTGTAAACTGGGCTGTCTGACTGAGCTGCTACAGTCCAGAGCCCGAGCAAACGTCCCCACCGCCCTGAAACACAAAATACACACAAACATTTACATATGTTTCTCATCAGGAACATTTCAAAGACACAGGAGATGCTAAACTGACTCTTTAGAGCTTTTAACCTCATTAATACAGAGTAACAGGAGTTGCGTTTACTTAATGGCTGCACAAATAATTATTTTGCTAATTCATTACTCAGCAGATCATTCCTTTAGATACCTACATTAGGTTGTTGGAGTGTAAGATATGTGATGAGACGATTTATACTAAAAATTGACCCACATGAAAAGTTTAGGACCCCTTGTTTTAGCCGACTACAGCCCTATTTGCCTGATCATGAAACTTAAACAAGACAGAAACACCTCAAAACAAGTTAAATAATCTAGGTTCATCAACTGAAAACATCTTAACCAGAAATATAAAAATTAAAATACAGATTTCAAGACATTTTGGCAAATCTAGAATTACATTTTTTGCATTATACATTTCTTTTAAAACTGATTGACTTGGCTTGGTTTGCTCTTGTGTTAATATTATACACAATGAATGAAGACAAATAATAGATAAGTAGCCTATTTATACAAAATGTGCTGGCAAAAATAATCTTTGGGGGAAAAATACAACCCACCCCTGCACAAGGACCTGATTGTGATTTAATTGTGAATTTCTGCATAAATTTTGCCACAAACATTGAATGGTTGTTAAGTGTATCTCTCCGAATTCAAACTAATGCACTTCTTTTTTATCTTTTGTCTAACGGACGAGGACACGGCACCAGAGTTTGCTAATAAGATATGCAAATGTATTCAAACTTATTCACAAATGTCTGCGGTTCGCCTGGCTGGATAATGAAGAGCACAAATGCGACGACTGTATATTTGAACCACTTTAATCGAAGAAACTCAAGGTTATCAAACTGCAGCGTGGATCCACTTAAGAGGGGAAAGTGTCACACGGGCAGAGCAATGGGCTTTAAATATTAAGTAAAGATAATTTGTTCTCCTTAAAAAACAGCAGGAGAAAATTTGCATGATGAGCTCAAAGTAAAAATTAGGCTTGAGGACAGGACTAAAGGTGTCTGTTTTACACCAGGATTCATCCAATTTAAAAGTTAGACTTGTTTTACTTTAACTGTCTTTTCAAGGCAAGTTGACAAAAGCAATAAAATCCTTGCAGTGTTATTCTCACCATAACTGTGAGCTATAAATGAGAACCTACATCTGTGGAGAGCTGACAATGCTTAAAGTCTGAATCCATGTGCACTTTTAAAGGAGACCGATTGTGTTTATTCCTTGTAGTTTGCAAAAACATGTGACATGCGTTGGCAGGTCAGCAATTTATATTTTTTCTCATTGTCGAACACAAAATTGATCTAAAACAGCTTAGAAATAGAAACAGGTCCACTGACTTCATGTTCAAAACTACAGATCTGATAAGCCCCGCCTCTTCTTTTCCTTTAAAAGTGGCTACATAACAATTTTGTACCCTTAAAGTGTCCATGACAGGTTGAACTACTTACATCACAAAGACGTAGTTAAGATCAATATATGTAAGGCTGTGAGTTCTACTGTATTTTTATGGCTCAAGCTTTAAAAAAAAAAGTTAAATTTGAAGTGTTTGGGCCTAATTTATTAAATGGTTGCTAGGCAACTATCCAGCGTGATGTCATCATTGATGAACAGGAAGTAAATGTTTAATGCTCAAAAATGGCCAAACATTTTTAAAATTTCATTTGCGTTTTTGCGTATGTTCATTTACATTTGTGCGCTACAAAGAAACTTAAACGAACCACTCCACCCTACTGATGGTGACTGGGAGTTGTGTTGGTGTGAAAGACCTTTAAGACACTGAGGAAACCCTGGTAACCTTGTGAGGAAGTAACACTGTGGTAAAATATATAAAACAACAAATACTTATAACTTGTACAGCCAGGAATCTGTAAACAATGAAAACTCAATAAAAAGTTGTGTTGATACTGACCGTGCCACTACCAGGAATTGGTCGATCTGTTTGTTGGTGAGCGGACACTCGGGGTCCCACAGTTTCTCTTCGAGTTTTGCCTGGTCCCTGTCGTCTTCCTCACCTGAAAGAAAAGAAATATGTTTTAGCACTTTTCACTTCACAGATTTTATTGTCTGGAGAAAAAAGCTTAACAAATATGTCCTGATTGAGGTAAGATAAATCCCTTTTTTTTCCACATTCTGTGTTATTGTTTTTATATTTTCAATTGTCTGAATAATTTCTGAGTCCCCAGCTGAAAAGGTCTTTCTACTTCTGTCCCTTTCGATTCTTTGCTCATCTTTCTCTTCGATCAACGTCACAAGGATTCATCATCAGTGTCACTGTATTGATGGGTTCAAAACTGAGCCTGTCAATCATCCACTAGTGCAATGAATTCACGTCACTGAGAAAAGACAAACCAAGAGTAAACCAAGATCTAAACCAGGATTAGACAAAGACTAAATCAAGACTAAATGACTCCAGCTGGGGGACTTGAGCGGACAGATTCTGGTCACAATAATGGACTTCAAATCAAAAAATGCAAAATGAATAGAATAACGTGTCACCTTTAAAAAATTTATAGTAGGTTAAAGATTGTTGGTATTTCTGTATCTGTAATTACAATCATTACTCAAAACTGGTCAGGGCATACACACATAAATGTGTATCTTGGTAATTATTTTATTCAAGGGATGAGCAATATATCAGTATCAGTTTCCCCCAATATATACAATATTTTGGCGATATCGGTATCAACTGATATTGAAAAAATATTGATATAATAAAACATGATTACAAGTAGGGCTGGGCGAATACGTATTATCCGGAATACGTAGAACAAGACTGTTAATGTTCTGATTACAAGAGGATTGATATCAAAATATTTGTGACTTTCTGTGGCAGAGTGAGACCTCCTGTCGCTGTGATCTTTGTCAAACTTTCATAGTAACTTACCCTTCTATAGTTCAGCTTTTAGAAAGACAAATAAACAAACCTTCTTGTAGCATCTCTGGGACGTCTGCTTGAAACCGAGGGCCCACTCTGATTTCCCCTTTATCTGCCAACAACGTCTTCTGTGTCGGATCGTACACCAGTGAATAGAAAAACGTGTCCTGGAAATAAAAAAACAATGTGAGAATTAAAGACATTTTACAAATAAATGTGAATATCGACAGTTGTGTTTGATCGAAATTAGTAAACAGCAAACTGTATACAACTTATACAATAATAAATAATAAAATAACTTGGTGAATGTGTCTACAAAAAAGTGCCCAATAATATTTTCTCACCTCTTTGTCGAGATATGATAAAACCGCTTCTGTTTCGTTCAGTAGAGCCACACTGCATTTCCCCCTGAAACAAAACAAAGAATTAGGATCAAACAGGAAGTGAGCCGTGTTTGTGAATGAGTGAGCGTTCATGTGCACTGCCTCGTGAACTGTGGTGAAAACGTGTAATGAAAACTAAATTCTAGGAGATTTTTCGCCAATTTTGATAGTTCAGCGTCATGTCACAAGATCCAAATGAAACACAGTTATGCTTGTCTGAAAAATCTGATATTTTTTCCAAATTGTGCAGCCCCTCTTTAGACAAACAAGATCGTCACACTGATGCTTTGTTTGTGTGCAACGCCCAAATGCAACTGAACAAACTCCACCAAAGATAAATATTGGCTCTGCTCTACATAGTGTATTATTCTAAATGTACATTTCATCAGACAGCTGTATTTAAAGTCAATGAGTTATAATCACCAGAGAGATCGTTGCACGAGTAAAATATAGTAAATAACATCCGGTTGTAAACACAACAAAATGGTCCCAGGGTTTACAAAACAAACAAATATAGCTCAGAATAGTTCTTTAGGCAAATGTTCATTTTTGTAATTTAGGGGTGGAGTTACTGTATCAACATTACTTGATCTAAAAATAGATCATTATATTTAAATGTTCACTATTTAAGATATACATTTCACAGCCTTGTTATTTTATTGTTTTCAATAAGAAGATCCAGATGTTGCCAAAGCAACAACAACTAACACTCTCTCTAGTGATTATTAGATCTCAAACCATTAATCGTTCACATTCATTATATACAAAATTTTAAAAACAACCATAGTTGACAAAAGTGCTTGACAGAGATACATTTAGAAAGTAAAAATCACTCATATAGGCTAAGTTCACAATCTAAAATATGATGATGTCATAAGGTCAGAGGTCATAAGTGGCACAGCGGCACGGGCCTTTCTGTGTGGAGTTTACATGTTTCTCCCAGCGTCTGCGTGAGTTTTAATGTCCTCCAGGTACCGTAGTCCTGACCAAGCCTAGCAGGAACACCTGGAGATGGGTCTCACTGTGGCGCTCACTGCTCCTGAGGAGGTGCCCCAAGGGCATTGAAGGAGAGGTCAAAAGCAGAGAACAAATTTCCCTAAGGGGACAGAGCATACCTTGACCTTAACCTTAAGATGGGGGAAAATCGACATTTTTTCCCCATTTAACACTGTACTTTGCTGTGAAATTTCACAATTTAAATCTATTAAATTTAATTAATAATAAATGTATTAGTGACAAGATCCACCAGCTTTTCTTAAGGTCTCGGTCTCGGTCTCTGACGTGAGCACAGGACTTGGTCTTGTCTTGGGACTCAGTCTTATCTTGGACTCGAGAACTGCATTTCATTACCACCACGGTCTGCTAAACTTGCACAAGAGTGCAGTAACATGTCCCAGGCATAGTGTGCAAAAGGACTGCACAATAACACTAATAATTGTATGAAATGACAAAGATGGCCTTGATTTAGTCTCGGGCTTGGTCTCGTCTTGTCTCAGCCACCATTGTCTTGGTCTTGTCTCAGGTCTATGTGGTCCCGGAATTGTCTTGGTCTCGATTAGTGTGTTCGTCATTACTACACGGCTACATCTGCAAGAATTTCGCTTCTAACTAAAGCTACCCAGAGTTCCAATACCAGAGTTCATATCATCCAGGCTGTACTTATCTAAACGTGTCAGTCTTTGAGTTTACCTGATGTGTGTGGCCGGTAAACTCTCGTACTGTCGTGACAGGAACAGTTCTCGGTGACGTAGCTGGTGTTTCTGTTTGTCTGTGAGTTCTGTTTCTGTGGGGCTTTCCTTCTCCTCCTCCAACTCCTCTGCAAAAACACACAAAAAAACAACAACAAGGTTTATATAAATGTTCAATTTATATGTATATACTATGTTTAGTCACATACAAACAAGCCAATACAAAGGTAGAAAATCTGTTAAAATACTCATTTGATCAAAACAAACAACATAAAATCACGTTTAGACAGATTTGGACCTTTTTCTATCAGAACTAATGATGATGTTAAAGCCTCTATGACAGATTATCGTATTATACGATAATACGATAATCTATAGTGCACTATATAGTTCACATCATTTTGTTTTGATGTCAGAATGTCCAGCAGGTGAAAAGTAATGCACTCAAAGATTCCACAATGCACCTAGAAAAGCAGTGAGTATCGATTTTCAAGGAAGATTTCTAAGGCTTATTTTAGCCCCCCCAAAAAACAAACTTCAATCTAAACTATTATTCACCACGGTACATGTGCGTCACTTTCACACAATGTCATAACGCTCGAATGTAATTTGGCCCAAGAATCAATCATTTTATTGTGTCGTGAAAGACATATTGACAACCAAAGCACTTATTAAAGCTTGAGTTGCAACCAAAGTCATAAAACAAGAATAAAACAACGTCTTGTTAATGACAAAATCAAAACGAAAGAAGTCTTATTGTTTCTTTCCAAACCAACAAAGAGCTCAGCTGATTAAATTAAATTGTGGGTGCAGTTTTCCCACAGAGGAAAAGCCCAAACTGCTGCCTGATCAAATATAGGCCAAAACTGAGGCCGATAGTCGATATATACAAAAAAATCTGAATATCGGCTCCAAAACATTGGCCGGCCAATATATCAGTCAAAGATTATTATATAAACTACACACTCTTTCCAGCTGTTTTATACTGTTGTCATTATTACATTGCCGTGTTATTTATTGTATAGATAAAAACAGAAAACTGTGGTTAAAACAAACAGGCCTATGGGGCAGGTATGTGCTTCTGCTACAGTGGAAAACATGGAAAACAGCCAAGACATCAGTCGTTTTTCTTCACAGATCCAAGGGCTTTGAGGTGTTTTAGCCTTTTACAAACGGACAGAATAATTAAACTCTTCATTGTCTGTGAAGGAAGTTTTTATCAAGTGACGAAATGATCCATGGGTGTACACAGTAAGAGTAATTTTTAGCTCAAAGCACTGTTTTACGTTCTAAAACAAGAACGCCACAACATTTTACAAATCTGACAGTTTCCTGGGAGTTTAAACAATCAGTTAACAAAATGAAAGTGTTACAAGACATAATAACGTCTGTGTCAAAACATAAAAAGTGTATTATAAGAACTGTTTTCTAAAGCTTAGAATAAGGTTGTGTGAAGTAGAAATCAAAGCTACACCTGACGGATATCACACAAAGAGGAGCAATTTAGAGGCCAATTTCCAAAACTTAAACTTATTTTTCTCTTTTGAACATAATAAAACTAGCACCATCGATACTAGAGGAGTAATAAAGACTTTTAAGGTTTTTGTAACTTGTGGCAATGAAATGAGTTGAATTATTTGAGTTATAAAAGTTTGTAGAAAGTTTAGGAGGTCATAAAACAGCCGGCTGGTGGAGCTTCTCTCTGGGGCTTTGGCCATTTCAAACTATTGCACCATTGATTCTGAAAAAAGCCTTCGTGGCGGCGTCCAAAACACATTTAACTTTGAGCACGCCTCCGATCATCGCAGGAGAAATGATATTTAGAAGTCATGGACAATGGAGATGTCTGAGTGTCATCAGTAACAGTGACAGCTTGTTTCACACTTGTGTAGCTGCAGATTAGTTATGCAGACGACGAGAGGACATGATGAATCGAGTCAGTCTGAGCAAAGTCAAGAGCACTGAGGAAGGTACAACTAGGAGGAAACTTAAATGCATTTTGCCATCGCGCTGCACAACTTTTTTTTGAATAGTAGGATGGTTAGCGACTAAAGAATAGAGATAGTAGGAGAGTTCAACGTAGCAGAGTGGTTAGAGCTCTGTCTTCCCAAAAAGGAAGGTTCGAATTTAAGATCAGACCAAATCAAAATTTCATGATCTCTCTTGGTAGAGTTTGCATGTTCTCCATGTGTTACCATGGGTTCTCTCCAGGTACTTCTACCCACCTCCTAAAACATGCATGTAGTGCAAGTGGCAACACTGTAAAATTCCCCTATACGGAATAAATGAGAGTGAATGATTGTTTTTGTCTGTCATAATGTGTTAATCTTGTGATGAGTTGGCTACTGTCCAGGGTGTTCCCCCCCCTAAGGCCCAAAGTCACAGGGATAACCTCCAGTTACCCACGTTCCCAAACAGGAACAAGTGGTAAAACAAATGAATGTAGTAAAAGTAAAGATAAGACAACCGTTAAAATAAATCCTTATTGGTTGTGTTTTACTGTAGACTGAGCTGTGATTCGTCTGAGCTGGTCCTTTCTCTTGTCCTGAAGACTCCAGAGTAATGTCCTGCAGTGGCTGTGCTCTGCAGCTGGTGCTTTGAATCCAAATGACTTCCTTTATCGGTTCTGCATTGCGCCCAGTCAACGCCTCACATAAAACAAGTTCATCTTCTGTGATCCGACACCTGAAGTCCAACACAAGGTCCAGAACAGGATTTGTTCATGTCCCGAGGCGTCTGTAATGAATCCTGCTCTCCTCTTTCTTTACCACTTTCTCTGGAGCAAGTCAATAGTTGTAATAGAAGGGCTCTGCACAACTTCAAGTACAAAATTAAAGACTTTTAAAGAGCTTTTAAGACTTTAAGACCAAATAACTATCTTAATCTACGAAAAAACTTTTGATTTGTTATACAAGCTCTGGTTATTGGCTTTTAAGTTTCAATTATTTTGACCAATTTTGACAATTTGTAGAGGCATGTTCCGATTTGAGACTGCCCTGGCTCTATAGGGCTAAGTGCATTAAGTGCAACTGCCCGCGACCACAGACAGGCGCCACATCTGCCGCACGACCACAGACAGGCACTGCAACTGCTGCAGGATCACAGACATGTGCCACAGGTCAGGTGCCACACGATCATAGACAGGCACCGCAATTGCCGAACAATTGCAGACAGATGCCGCATTTGCCACACGATCACAGACAGGCGTCGCACCTGCCGCACTATCATAGACAGACTCTGGACCTGGCACCACAACTTCTGCAGGATCACACACACGTGCCATAGGTGCCACACGATCATAAGTCCTATTCGCACAGCCTAATAATTACCTAGGGACCTCATGTAAAATGTAATAATTACGGACATCATCTGAGTTTCTACTCCCGTAGAGTAGTGTGTTTGTTTCGTAAGAAATCTGGTGTTGTGGATGTGACCCTTAATTACTACATTTGCTGCTGCAGCTCAGGTAAGCTAATTCACGTTAAAACAAATCGAAAACACAAGAAACGCTCATTTCGTGAATGAAGTAAAAGGTCGTTGCCATAATCTATCTGTCGCCATTTCCGGAAAGTCTGTAAAAATAAAAAAAATTACAGACATCGAATATGTCCGTGCGAATGCTTGTAAAAACTCAGAGGTTGTGGGGTAATTTAATGTTTACAAACGTCCCTAGGTAAATATTATGCCGTGCGAATAGTACTATAGACAGGCACCGAACCTGTCGCATGATAACAGACAGGTATCATATGTATTCTTAAGATTCTGTGGTTTTGGTCACATTAAGATAAGTATTGTATGGTTTGTAACTTAAAATGAGTCTACAGGTAATGTTTAAACCTATACTGACAAATCCAAAGAGGTATTTAGTCTTTATTGCACCGTCTGTTGTGAGAATAAACACAATGTTTCCAAATAACAGGAGAGACTAAAACTCACTCATGCTTGGTTGAATCTGTCCTTTCTTGACATTTCGCTGGATCAAAAGATTTTTAGTTTGAAGCTCCATCGATCCGGTCATTGTTTGATATTTGCCATTTACTTGAGCTCGGCGCAACCACCGCTACGCATTCTGATTGTGTTTTTGATTAGCTTGATTCTTATTTCAATATTATAACAAATTATTAGTGTTGTGAAACAAAGTCAACTTTAAATATTACTTTACAATTTTTAACAAAGATCCAAGATTTCACAGAGAGATCAATACTGAGCTTATCTCTGCGACCGAAGTTATTGCCTTCACACGTCGACTGAAAATGTCATCTTTCTGCTTGTAATAAACCAATATAAAGTGTGATGGTAAAATGAAAAATAAACAACAGGCTGGTCTTGAAATTTCTTTTGCTGGTGTGAAGTTAAAATTTATGTAAGTATTGTGCATTAATAGATCAAAATATAATTATAATTTACTAGGGAATAATTTCTACTTCCTTTGAACCTCTTCCACTTTTAAATAAACAAGCTTAAACTTACTTGCGTGTTTGTCTGCGAGCTGAATGAGGCTGTGTGAGATGTCTCTTCTTCTGTAGAAACACACAACTTTGGCCTCGACATTTCCACTGGCCGTCTGCAAAACACAACACGAAGGACATGAGACACACTTCACCAAACAAGAAGCTGAATTATATATTATGTATTCTGATATTTTAACTTCACAACAAAACATCCGATAAAAACATGAAATATGAACGACCAAATCAGTTTATTCATTCACAATTTCAGCACCGATCTAAACTAGAAAGAAAACATTTTATATGCATATATTAAAAAATGAATAAAGCAAAAGGTTGCCAAGGTTCTTTTTGTGATAGTTGAAATTGTGTTTTTTGAATACTGCAACACTGTCAAAAAAAATATTTTCATTACACGCCTTCAAAAGTTATCAGAAAAAAGCGAGAAAAAAAAAGTATGAACAAGTCTTAGGCAGATAGTTTGATTCTCCAAGGACGACAGAAATCATACATTTTGCTGGAAATCAAAACCACTCCTGACTAAGTTTGGGACACTACTGACAAAATATCCGTCTGACCAGGAATCATAGCTGTTCATTTAGCTAACTCTTCAAATCTGCATGTTGATAATTAATTCAGATTTAGTTTTCAAATTGATTTGTTTCACTTCTAATTGAAGCATATTTAGCAGAAGAACGTATTTGCCTTGTAAAGCACTTTGAATTGCTTTGTGTTTGAATTGTGTTATACAAATACATTTGCCTATTTCTTTATGATGCACTGATCCACAACTGGGATTGGATATTGCCAACAATTCCATGAAGTTATAATGTCGCTTCAGCCAATATCCTTAGTTGGTTCTGTGCACGGAATGTCAATTGGCTTGTTTAGATTCAACATAGCTCATTTCTGTACATACAATCATTTCCTGTTAGCGTTAGCATTTAAACACAAACACACAGGTGAATCATTCTTCTGATTTCAGAAGTCTTTAACATGTTTTCTGATTCACCACAAACTCACTGTCCCCGTTTGATCTTCTGAGTATTTATTGGTTTTAAACTTATGTCGTGAGAACCTCATAGAAATGAACTGAACAGGAAATGCTTGTATGTACAGAAGTTTGCTATTTTGAACATAAACAAGCCAACTGATGTTCTGTGCACAGAACCAATGAGATTATTTACTGGCTGGTTGAGGTTGACTCAAAACATCTCATAATGTTTGAAATGTTATTCACATAAAGTGTTTCAGTTGTTGTTTGGGTAAAAAAAAAAAAATCAGTCATCAAAAATCAGGTGACAAGATTCATCATTTCTTCTCTTTTTTTTTTTTCATAAAATGGTAAACTACTAAAGTTCGTTTACAACTAGGCCCGACCGATATATCGGTTGACCGATATTTTGGCCGATATGAGTACTTAAAGGTCGATCGGCTATCGGCCAAAATATCGCCGATATACCGCCGATATTTAGGGCATGTTGACCATTTTAAAGCTTAGATCTTCCTGAATACAACATTATATTCAATCACCAATCAGATCAGTATTTAGCGCGGTTATTAAATTTATTTGTGAGGTGTTTATTGTCGGACTGCACCTGAACGCAGCACCAGGCTGACGCACTGCATCACTCACTGCACTTCTAGCCCGTTCTGGGGCAGCGCTGGATTAACCTCTCAACTCCACTACTAACGCAGAAAAGGAATAACTTCATCACAGCTGACGCCCGCAACAAGGACTTTTTATTTCATCAAAATGTCTGTATGGAGAAGAGGGACGATCCTCGTCAGAAAGAACACACGGCTGCTGCTAGAAGAACAAGAAGTTAGCTTTCTCACTATTTTCTCGTTTGGAGTTGGAATAAAGGAATTATTTTTGTGAAGACTTGGAGTCTGAGAAGAGGTTATCTGGACGGTGAGTGTTGAAAACGTGTTCGTTTTAACTTTCAATGTTGTTACCTCACTGTAACTAGAAGTTAGCGGTTAGCTTATGATGCTAGAACAATAACAGTGCCTCAGCTCGTTCTCTCTGGCGACTGTAAAGTGTTGTGTCTGTGTCCATGCCCACTAGACACACATTGACATGTAAATTAGTCATGAAAAGAGGTGTTAATGGTCGGCATTTGCGCATTTTAATTGCGACGACGTCGTGCATATTAATGAGGCTAACTCATTAATATGCACGACTTTAGCCTCTTGAATTCACTTGAGTAGTACACTATCAAATATAATGTGATACAAACAAGTTCCAAGCCTTTAAAGTCACTCATAAGAGGCAAAGTAACTTAATGTGACCTAAATAAACCCAACTTAAAATCACTAAAGCCAGACAGATTTTTTTAACATCTGCTCCTAATAAAATGTATTTTCTATTTACAATTATATCGGCTGTCATATCGGCTATCGGCACCCCAGCCTCCTTTATATCGTTATCGGAATCGGTTCCCAAAAAGCCATATCGGTCGGCCCTATTTACAACATTTAACTTTCTTGAGCTTGACATTTAACGTGAATTGATTGCTATTTTAGAACATCATTTCTAGTATTTTCGCATTTAAAGTCTTAATGTTGAATAGAAATAATCACTGGCTAGTCAATCACAAAAAACGTTGTAGTTGAAGGCCCTAAACAGATTCACTTTGAAGTTTTCAAACAACAATCTTTCATTTGAACTTTTGCCAGATTAACATGCAAAAGAATCTCAGTTATTCAGGCTTTAGGCGACACAGACAGTTTGTACCTTATTGAGCTCTTCTATTCGACGGATCAGGTAAGGGTTACTAGAGGAGTTCTCGAAGAAGACGTAATCTGCAACAGAAAATACACAGAGATCAATAAAGACTGTTACTTGCGGCTTGACAGAAAAGCAACAGAACACTGTATTTATTAGGAAAAGAAATAGACCACATGTTTTGAACAATCTTGAAAAACTGTCACAGCGAACATAATCTGACAGAAAACAGTCTAAACTCTGCCCCAGAAGATAGTTGGCAATGATACGACCAAAATTGACAGCGATAATTAGTCCTATGCGCATGGCGAAACATGCGTCTAAGTCACGCTTGTGGGAACAGCGCAGCGTTTTTCATCCTTAAGCCCAGTTAAAAATAGATCCACGAAGAAATATTCTGGCTTGTCATTTATAATTTTGTACTGAGTATTGAACTTTTGTTTATTGTAAATCAGTCAACTATTTTTCCTTCAAAGCATATTGTAAATGAAGCACTTGGCAAAACTCAGACTGTGACAAACTCACACCACATTGGTTGAATCAGATCAATAATTACTAATTAAAAGAGATTGACCGTTATGGGTTTCTCTTTGGCCGATATGATATTTCAGAATTTTGTCAGCTGATAGCGATATCAATGGCCGATTTTCAAAGTCGATTTCTGAGGCCGATTTTCTTATTTTAGTTCTAAAAGCATAGCTGGGGTGAGATAGTAGAACCTTCAATCTAAACTATTACTCACCTCGGTACATGTGCGTCTCTTTCACACAGTGTAACGAAACACATTCATAATGTTCATATTGACAAACAAACAAGCGCTTATTAAAGCTTGTGCTGCAACCAAAGTCACAGAAGAAGAAGAAAACGTAGACATGTTCATGATAAAATCAAAACAGCAGAATTAAAAATGGAGAGAGATAAAAGAAGTCTTTATCGTTTCTCTAAACCAACTCAGACTGAGCTGATCACTGTGAGTTTGACTCCCACAGAGGAAAAGCCTGATCAGATATCGGCCAAAATTGAGGCTGGTAGCCGATATATCGGTCTATTTCTGCTCCTTAATAATCATTTTATTTCTTATAATGCGCTGAAAGCAGCACTCTAATTGGCTGAGCTTGGGTCGTCCACACCAGTTTGTACAAAGACGTTCTTAAGCCATAATTGAAACCAAAAATTAATGCATTTGTGAAGACTAGGAGTAGTTAGAGAGATTTAAATATCTATTTCCTGTTTTGTGTTGTGAAAATCAGATAGCTTTAAGCTGACACTAAAATTCACACATGTAGCAACTTTTTTGGATAAAAATATATGGAACATTTTAAGAGAATAGCAGTGCGAGGCTGCGCTTATAAATGTGCTTTAGCATGTCATCACCTTGTACAGAAGGGCAGATTATCTAAACATTGATAATAACATAAATGTTTTCAATTTATTGTATATGGTTTATAATGCAAAAAAAAGGGCCAGGGAAAACTTTCAAATAAGAGTATAAAGTCAGACCAAAGTCTCTGTACATTGCTGCGTCAAATAAAGACTAAACCAGATCTTCAGGAAAAACTTCATGTAGTGTTTGAGAATTTGCTGCAATAACTTAGAAAAGAATCCTGACAGCGCAGTCATTCACCAAAGAGAAATATAAAGAAAAAAATAGCCTAATGGATTGAGTGAGCATGTACACTACAAAATAGATCATGATCAAAATTATAAATAAAAAACTGGTTGATCACCAAAAACTCTCCATAAACAAGCCATTGACCAAAGCGCACTCAGTTCAATTACTTTTCGGGTTTATTTCATCTTAACAAAGTCGCAATTACTTTAAAAAGCAGATACAACACAAAACAATCCATCCAAAATTGATTCAAAACTAGAGAGAATGTGGTGGCTAATCCATAACCACCTCTGAGCCTCTCCTTGGGTTTGGATACTGGTAAAACTGGAAAAACACTGTTATAATTGGACAATGCAACATAAACACAGGACACCATGACCCAGCCTTTTGTAACGACGAGCTGACATCCCCCAAAGGTTAACGGCAATATATAACTTTACAAGGCCTGCAGGGCGAATGACGACAAAGCCACGACACTGCCCCATTTAAATCTGCACACGTCTTCCAGCTGGTTCTGTACAAACCCAATACAACCACACCCAATCGTGTGCTGGCTAATCGAGGGGAGTTGTGACGTTTCCCGGTGGGCCGCATGACTTTTGGGCAGCTTAAGTGTTTGGAGTTTTTGAGACGATTCTGTTTGATTCATGCGTATCTATAAAGCGGACATGCGAATGTGGTGATGGAGTTTTTCACAAGGAGCGGTGTTTGTGCAGGATTTTACTCACAGAAAGCCGTTTGGTGTGACTGCGTGTGCTTCAGGTGAATGGGACGAGACGACAGAAGTGAGTCTAAATGTTCATCTTTTTGCCGCGATGATTCTGAAGTGTTTTTACGAGCACGGAGTCTTGTAGATCAATCAGAAGTATTCACGTAGCACCAAGTAAGTAGAGCGGATTAATAGCCAAAGCAAGAAGTTTAAAAAAACCCAAAATATAAGCTAGCATCACTTAATAGTGTCTGAGTAGAAACATGCCGAGTGTGAACATTAGTTCCATTCCTGTTGCACAAAATCACATGTATTAAAAAAAAAAGGCATTGAAACGATTCACTACGACCATGTGTATCATTACACCCCTAGCGCACAGTGATGGAGGGGCGGGACCAGGTGCTGCCTCGAGTCTTTGATGTGTTTCACAGCCACGGCACATAGCGCATGATCAAAGAAACATTTATGAGCCAAAAAACAGGTAAATCTGTTGTTTATATTCTGAGTTACGAGCAAAAACGGCTGATGAACGAACACTTCTGCAAATTTAAATCACCGCGGCAAAGTGCAGCGCAATTCCACACAAAACTTGACAACAGTTTCAGACACAAGTTTTTCTCTCTTTGTGAGCTCTGAGCAGAGTCCAGACGATGTACTGTTGTGAATAAAAAATCTTACTACTGGAGAAGGGGATGTATGGGAGGTGGAGTTAAAATGGAGTTAAGGACAACATTTTAAAAAACATCAAGAGTAATGAGCGAGACTCCAACAGGAGTGCAGAAAATGCAATATCTTCAAAGCGCAGATCTGAACATATTTGTTAAGATACCCGAAGGGTTAAACAAGTGGGCCAATCTAACACCTAAATTTTCCAGGCTGAAAAATGATCCTAACACTCCACTGACCGCATCACTTGTCACTTTATTAATGGGATTGGTAACTAGCTTTAAGAAGCATTTTAAACTAATTTAAATGGCACTAAGGTGATGTTTAATGATATTACTATAGGGCTCCAATCAACAATTATTAAGTCTATACGTGCTTAAATTTTGAATTTATTTTTTATTTTTTTCATTTAAATTTTGAGTATGTTTTGATTATCTTAAGAATGAATTTGTGAATGGAACAAGCAGAAAATATATTGTCTTTCTTAAATTATAAGCATTTTCTCACTTGAAAAATGTAAATAAACTTGCATGTTCTATTGCAGCTACGCACAGATCTGATCTACGTGTAGATCCGTAGATGGTGCCTTCAGGGCCTGCCTAAAGCTGAGACATTTGAGCTTTCTTTACTGGACAACCTGCCATCAAACGAACTGTTCCCAGTTATCAAATGCAGCCTAATTAATACTACTACTACTACTACTCAGAAACCAACAAAATGCTTATTCTGTAATTTTTTATAGACTGTTTCGGATTTGTTAATATATTTTTTGCTGTTTTTCAGACAGATATTGTAGGATTCGATTTGTTAATTGTGTTTTTTAAATTGTGATTCTGTTCACATTTCAAACATGTCGTGCATTGCAAAACAGAATCAAAATAAGGCTAGTTTTACTTGAGTAATATTATTTAGAAGTAACTTTACTCTTTGTTGACTTACTTATTTTCAAATCAACACCTTAATCTGCTTTAAAGGTCTGACTGTAAACTAAAAAAACAATCATATATATTTTAAACCATATTTTTACAGATCTAATCATCAGTATTTAATGTTTTAGTCAGAAAAAGAGGACATTTTCTTATTTTAGAAAAAAGAAAATTGCAGCCTTTTTTGATGGTGATTGATTGTGCAGCCCTAGTGTCAAGCCTCATTATATTAGAAGCACTGACTCTGTCAACCCCATGTAAAATATGTGGCCCTTCGACAAGTGTCAAATGTCAATATGCGTCATTTGGTGAAAAACTTTTGAACACCTCAAGTTTCAAACTGCTCTTTATATGGAAAGTTATGGAGCCGTAAAGGTAATAAAGTGTTTACAGCAAGTGTCTTAATAAGTTGTTCTCTCAATAATCTAATATTTACTAAACTGTGCCTGGTGGAGTTAAAAAATTTGGGCAAAGTGACAATACAATTTTAATGTGAGATCAGTCCTGTCACTGTGACAATCTCCTATTGTGGGTGAGATAGTCACATTGTGCTTCAACTTCAATAAATGGGTAATAACTGAATCACTTCCTTAGTCTGCCATTTCCATGATATGAGAATTAGTTACTAATCCCAGGAAAGTATGCACTGCCTGAAAATGCAGATGTTTCATCATATAGACTGCATAAAAGACAAAAAATGTTAGAAAAGTTTTGAGACTTCATATGCATCATAGTCAAAATACTGCTCAATTTGTGCAAAGTGATTATACCATAACATCCCTATGGCTCACTAACAGTTCATTCTGATTCACAAAAACTAACAAATTAAAGCAGTATTTACAGTTCACAGCAATGCATGATTGAGAAACAGCTGGAGATAAGACAAGGTTTCGATTTACTTTTCTGATCAATTACCTACAAACCTGCGATGTAATACCAATCAGCAAAGCATTGGCAAGGTATTGAAATTACAAGCAGACAGTCTGAGCCCAAAATCTCGTGCTTGCCTGTAATTCCTGCTCATTCACAGCCCAAAACACAGTCTGCAGACGCATTGTCAGAGCACAGTGGGTGTTAAGTTTTAGTGCTGGCGACACAACGACGCCATCAAGACAATAATTTGATGGTTTTCTTCAGACTGCTAACGAGCTAGCTTACTATTCACACTCAATGTATTAACTAACACTGTCCAAATGTTACACAGCCTTTATGATTTTGTTTTGAGGAGCTAACTGTATGTTTTATGCTAATTTTGTGTACCATATGAAGCAATACGGATGTGTTAATGAGTCTGTTCACGGCTGATGCTAACATTAGCTAAACACGGACTAATGGCTGGATGCCAGAACACCAAATACAAAGGCAAGCTTCAGGCAGTCTATAGGTGCACAAAAACAACATTTTGCACCACGTGTGGAGTCTGAAAAGTGTAACAATTTGTCAAAGCTAAAGTTTATGTGACTGTGAGCTGAAACAAATGGGATTTAAAGGTGCGCGAGGCTAAAAATGTTTACATTGTCAGCGATTAGCAACCTGGCGGCTAGCTACTGTGGCCACGACAAACGCAAGGCCCGACCCATTTTGAATCCCAAATATTTAGCATTTTTCACCTCTTTAGACACAATTAATTAAGCCGCACATGCAAAGCACACCGGTATCCTTGCACAGAGCTAAAGCAATGCTACAAAAACAGCACAGATAGCGACGTTGAACCCAAAACGTGCAGGTTAGTTAGAGAAAAAGACACATTGACATAGCCTACCTCCGACCCGGTACATGTTGGCCGCCATTTCTGCCTCCCGGAGTGTAAACCATAAACTACAATAAATTAATAAAAGTGATAAAAGTCTTAAAGGGTAAAATTGGCGTCGATATCGCGGGGGCAAGAGGCGCAGAATCCGGATGTGAAGCCAGCAGGGAGTAATTTAGTGAAAACAGTGGCAGCGGGCCCCCTCCTCCAGCCACCGCTCAGTGAACTCAAGTCTCGACTCCAAAAAAGAATCAAACCCGAAAAACCACTCACTGCTGACGTCAGGAGGAGCGGCGGGGGCGCGCGGAGGGGCGGGATCGAGCACGCACACCTACGACGTACAAAAGTACACCTGTGCGATGGCAGGAGAGAAAAAAAGATAAAATTAAAGATTGGAAGCAAAATCGTATTATAAGTGTTGCAGTTAGATTTCCAATAGGTTACGTCCATGTAAAATCACAACATTCTACACACCAATAACATTTAAATTAGGTGGAAAGCAGATAAAATTAATATTGTTTTAATGCTCTTTAGTTGTATAATCACTTGGGTATTTTGTAAATTATTTATTTAAAAAAAAAGGTTGATAGGTCAAGTCACCTCAAAAATCACCAGATGAATTTGTTTTTGTTCATTTATTCATTCATTTTCAACCACTTACTCTCGTTAGGGGTTGCAGATGACCCAGTGCCTTTGGGCCTTAGGCAGGGAACACCCTGGACAGTGGCCAACTCGTCACAGTGAAAACACAGAGAAAGACAGGCACCCATTCACTCTCTCATTCATTAGGGAAATGTTACAGGAGGTGGGAGAAATCCAGAATACCTGGTGAGAAGATGGAAGCTCCACTCAGAGATGTTGATTTTGGCTTGACCCAGGAGTTAAACCCACAATGTTCTTATGGGGAAGCCAGGACTAGCACTCTACGTGACCCATGTACTGAGTTATATTATTAGTAATAATGCATTGGATTTATCCTCCTCCAGAGGTCTCCCATCCAAGAAGTGCCCAGGCCTAACATGCTTAGCTTCTGAGATCCGACGGGGTCAGGCTTTGGCAAACTGGTATACAGGGCCACGCTATATTGACTGGTCTCAATATTTGATTTGAATTTATTTAGTCTTTTTTAAAGCTCAACAAGAAAGGTCTTTTAGTAATAATTACACCTATAAAGATGTCCAACACGCGCACATAAATACATTTTTTTCCAAAGTCTGATTTCTGTTCCGAACCACAGATTTTTGCTGACAGAAGGTTGTGAGATCTCAATAAAAAACACACACACACACACACGACCAAATAATTCTCAATTTGATCTACCGATCTTTCAATCAAATCAAAGTACAGTCTTATAATTTGAAGAACAGCAGGTGAACAAAAACATAAAAACATGATACATTTAAAACTGTTTGTTTTATTTATAATGAAGTTAATGCACTACATCAAAGTCTATTAGGCCAACAGAGACAAACGTAGATGCTGTTGGTTAAAGGGGCATTGTATGTTTACATTTGTACACTAAAAACAGTTAACATTTTGTTTAGTTTAATTAAAGAGGCTATAAATTACATTTATAACTGAAGCTTTTAATATGGCCAATGTTAAAAAATAAAAAACACCACAATTCATAAATGTAATGTTGTCAGACAAAATAGTGTGCCTAGCTCGTTACAAAAATATGGTCTTTTTACCACCTTCAAAATTGTGAGGTGCTCATTTACCTATTATATCCCACTCAGAACACATAATTAAATACCACATCAGAATGACAGAGATATTAAATCAGAAGAAGTCTAACATTTTGAAAAGATTATTAGTTGACCAAATTAGTCTAGTAGGCCTACTCTATAAAGCACTAAAACAACAACAACAACAACAACACAACAACAACAACAACAACAAAACAACAACAACAACAACAAAAATAACATAAAAATAAAGGCAGTTTTGTCATCTTTAAGCAGATACAATATTTCACTCTTGACATGATCATAGATTAAACATTTGTGAATTTACTTTTTTAAACATTGTATTACTGAATAATGCCTCCATGATTGTGACATCACCACATCTGAAAACCAGCAGAGCCATGAAGGGCCTGTATGTGAGGCTATAAGGGCACTTACAGCAACATCAAACCATCGTCTTGATTGGATCGGAGGATTCCTTTCTCCACATTCATTACAACATTTTACTTTTGATTCACCTCTGTTTCCCATTACCAGTTCTTACTGTCCATTGATAAGACAGCCACATGTGCTTTGAGTCTGTGTGTTTTGTGAAATGAATGAATGGATCGATAAACAAGCATTAGTGCTTTATAAATAACTGTATGCAGTATAAGTGAAATATTTTAAATTGATTGTCTGAAGATGGTTACACATTACAAGTTGCACTGTGACTTATTCCTGAAAAGAGCAAAAGGAGTTTGCATGTCATTTGCTTGTTTTATTCTTAATTAAAGTATTTTGAAAAATTTCAAACACATTTGTCGCAGAAGTCAGCCCTCTTGGCCAATTTTAAATGCAAGAATGGCACAAATGTTTCTTTGTTACCACAGCTTTTGAAAGTGGTTAAAGACGTAGGCATTCTTATATCAGAATATGCATCTACTAATGATCATGAACAAACATTATGTCCCTCGTTGCTTCAATTGACACTGTCCAAAACTGATGGTCCAGACAATGTCAATGAGCCATTGTAAGACGTTGTAAAGAATGCAATTGTATTTCCACGATGGTTGTGACAAACAAAGAGCTTCCCAAAGCATCCAATAAACACGTGGTTCCATGGAAATCTATCACGGAACAGCCTTCTCTGACTTTGGTGACGCTGTGCGTAAAAAGCGCATCTCTCCTTCTCTCTGCCTGGTGCCTGCGCGTGCGTGTGTTGTGCGCGTGTGACATCAGCGAGGGGCCGGGCTCGCCCTGTGTTCAGAGGGAGCCTCCTCACACTTCAGAGGCAGAAGAGGAGTTCACATCAGTGGCTGAAAGCAGCTCTCGGACAGGTCCAGAGAGAAGCGACGAACCACACCCGAACACGAACTTCAAACCCGGACAAAGACCTTGAAACTGGATCAGAAACAGACCAGACGCCGAACATGGCTTTACGCACGAGAGACCACTTCTGCTGAGCCACAGGTTGAAGGATGAAGTTCGGGAAGAGTGTCTGCGTGCTGAACGTGGGGGAACCCGTTACGCCTTCACCAGAGAAGTGATCAGGGATTTCCCTCTGAGGCGCGTGAGCCGTCTGCACGCGTGCGTCACAGAGAAAGAAGTCCTGGAGCTCTGCGATGACTACGACCGGGACCGAAACGAGTACTTCTTCGACCGCCACGCGCAGGCTTTTGTGTTCATCATGTTGTACGTGCGCTCGGGCAAACTCCGCTTCGTGCCTGGAGTCTGCGAGCTCTCCTTTTACTCGGAGATGCTCTACTGGGGACTGGAGAGCGCGCACCTGGACTCGTGCTGCCAGAAGCGCCTGGATGACCGCATGTCAGAGATCGGACTGGACAGTTTGTCAGAGGCCGAGGAAGAGCCACAGAGTCCGGCGGAGGCAGAGCTCACCGGCCGCGCGAGATGGCTGGAAAAGATGCGCAAAACATTCGAGGAGCCCAACTCGTCCATCGCTGCGCAGCTTTTAGCGTCAATCTCCGTGATTTTTGTCATTCTTTCTATGGTTATGCTTTGTGCCAGCACTTTGCCGGACTGGGACACGGCAAGAGGAACACAGTGGAAGAGCACAGGTAGGAAGTAAAGCCAGACAAAACGTGCCAGAAATATAAATGTTGTGCGTAAAAGACGTTTGTGCTTTATGTGTAGTAAGTGGACTTTTACCAGCTTTTAGAATAAGTCAGACAGACACTTTGAAATCATTTAGGTTGTATTAAATGCTATGATATGATAGTGTAGGCCTATAAAAATACATAATTGACACTATATACTATTGCATGATAGAAATGTTTGATTTTGCTGTTCCTTATTTTATACTGTTTTCTAGGTTATAAATTGTGGTCTATAAGGATACAGTGAAACGAAATGTGAGGAAACCATTTCTATAACTCCTAAAACCTAGAACAAAAACATAGCCTAGAATTTCTTATTAAAAATATATAAACAACAGTAAATGTATAGGTCGAGATCAAAAAACATTGTTTAGTCCCAGTTTTACACAAGACATGTCCATTTGACCATTTTGATACTTCCCAACAGTGAAGGGAGGGATATATTGCTTTTTTACTTAAACTAGTCAAAAAATTGTGCCTGAAAATAACTAAAACACAACAACAATGCATCAGTTTGAGAGAATGTGTGAAGGAGCCTCGAATTGACTAAATGCATAAGAATATACTTATCTGTTATTTTCACAAAAGCTCGAGTGTGTCCCAGTTTTTATTTTGAAATTCTCTTCACCCTAATTATATACCTACTATTTTCTAGGTTATACATTTTGGTAAATAAGGACACAGTGAAATGCAAATGTGGAGTAACCATCCTAAAACCTAGAAATAAAGATTTTGCCTTAGACAAAAACGTAGTCTAGAATTTCTTACTAAAAGATATAAACAACAGTAAATAATAGGTCAGATCACTACATGCATTCTAGAGCTTTTCAATTGTCAAAACTTTATTTTTTGTGTCATCTTAGGCCTATATTTTGCAGTTTATCCCAGTAACTCTTTTGAAATCACATTCACTTAGCTTTTAAATCTATTCATCCAGTATTTTACCATTAAAACCATTCAACATCAGCTAAATCCAATTTGAAATTTAACAGGCGGACCGAATACAACATGCTGTGCAGCTTGTGCCACTGAAGTTGCTCATCATTGCGTTGTTAATCATTATTACAGCGTGTTCCGCTTAAATCCAACATCAGGTCATTGCTATGGTAACTATTATGTCAACATCAACTTGGAAAAGGCTTAATTCAGAGCGAGTTGCCACGATGCCATTAATTTCCACTTGTTTCGTTTGGCATAAAGATAATATGTTTGTACTAGAAAAGATTAATGAGGAGGTTTTGTTATCAGCATGCAGTTTGTTTATTAAATTCCCATTATCTCGTCGATTTTTTTTGGGACAATCAAAAAGTAAAAGTCTTACAGCGTGCATAATTGACTCGAAGTTGTGTTTTGTGTTTGGGAAATCCTGCAATATGTGTACAATTCTAAAACATGACGCTCTCATTAGAAGTTTTGAGCCTCAATTGAACTGTCAATACAAGACACTATAATGCAATAATACAACAATCCTATAATGCAAAAGCTACTTGTTTCCTTGCAAAATAACTTACCTGTTCAATAATAAATAGGTTATTGAAATAAAAGCATTAACCTTGATTTTAATAGATTAAGCGAAGCAAAAACATATCAGGAACAAGACCATTTCAACTCTTTGCAATAAAAGAAAACACATCTAATGTCATCTGAACCAAAAAAAAATATCTTGTGTTATTGGTAGATAATTTTACTTAAAAAGTAAAATTACAGGCAATTTTTCAAAGATACTGTACATGTGACTTTTTAACCAAAACTAAAATAATGCATCTTTATCTGTGTGACTTCACTCATACAGTTTTTGTCCATCCCCAGTAAGAATGATTATACTGTATCTATCTATATTGATTTGCTGACGTTTCACCTCAAGAAAGTTAAACATTGTTCCATGTTTGCTGTTTCAAAATTTCTACCTCATATTGATTCTGCTGTATTACTTTTAATCATGTTATCATATCTACTTCTGTTTGTTGAATAGTTAGAAAGTCTTCTAGTTACATTCTATTTGGAATTTCCCAGATGTGTGACGTCACATCAAGTACCGAGATTTCCTGCTTTAAAACCATGGTCAGACTCTTAATACACATTTATGCAGCTTAATCATGTTCATTACAACTGTGTAGCCTATTAGATAAGCAGAAATTCTAAATCTCATCTATGTCACTCTCTGTCTGCTGCCACTAGATGGAGACAGAAACACCTGACCAGCACTAAAATGCATTTTTAGTTAAGTTTCTCAAGAGTATGATTAAAGCACAATATTTATTACTTTATAGGTCCACCAAGCAGTTATTTAGCCAAAAACAGAATAAGAAAAAACATGTTTCACTCGATTTATATGGAGCCGCCTCTAACTCGTTTTTAAAGGAAATTTTGCCTGTCTAGATAAAATATTCTAGCTTGGTGTATCAGCCGGTTTCATTTCACTCCGTGGAAACTGTCTGACTTTTCAGAAGTGGAGCTTGTTTGTTCTATGGTAGGCGGGTCCATTTTAGCATTACCGAACGTTGCATATACTGCGACCAAGACATCAGTTATACACCTTAGTGATCGTTGCCATTTCCATAGAGTGAAATGAAACTGTTCTATCAGACTAGGGCGGCACCATCACATCAAAAAGGGATATTTGAATCTATATTTTAACGTCAAACTTGCGGAACTATAGCAGACGCTTGAATTTGACGTCACAGCTTAATTTCTGTTTGTTGATTGGCCGATCGTCTCTCAAGCTTGATTCAAGCTGCAACAAACACTGAAAATCCTGACCTAGTTGCTGGAGTGAAATGAAATGGAGAGGAGACAGGTGGTGGTGGCTAATGATATTCCACACCAGAGCATAAAACTTGTCTATATTCTGAATGATTGTTTTAACATTATTTTCTCATAGCATGTGTTGATAATCTCCAGAAATTTGCACTGTGTCACTCTAAATAGCCTATAAAAAGTCTTTCAATGTGTACTGGTAATAGCTTGTATGTGTATAAGCAAAAAGACAATATGTTAGGTCCTTTATAGCATTAAAGCAAAGTATTTCAAACAAATATAAAAGGTAAAAACTCAAATACAACCTTATATTTCATAGCGCTACATTTTACAATGTAAATTGCTAGTGATACAATTAGCTGACTTTGCTTTCTTTTGAAAATCTGTGCAAAAAGCTCATATAATTATCTTTTCATTTGAATCACTATTCACTACCAGCAATAATTCAGTCCAGCCAAAAGCAAGGTCACGATAATCATGTTTTTAAGGCAAAAATCACAAATCAAATCATTTCCACAAACCAATTTACTCACCAGTGATAAAGGATGCGAATAAGTTGAACAAAAAAAAGTACATAAACAATATATGTCGTTCATATTTTCATCCTCTGAAGTAATGGCTGCAGCTTTAGCCTGAAGCCACCGTCTCTGCACTCATACAGGGGAAAACATGAAGTCAGATTACTTACATGACTGGAGCTGAATGACAGGAACAAGTCTGTCTGCTCCATCTGTCATACAACGTTCAATAATTCATGTGTTTGTGGAAATGTTAATATTGATTCGGATTTATTTATTTACTCTCTTGAAATATGGTTGTAGACAGGCAAGCAGACAGACTTAGAAAGAAGAAATAATGTAAAGACGAAAACAAAAGGGGTCCGATGATTGATCCCTGGGGAACACCACAGGCCATCTGTTCTAACACTCAGCTTCCAATTACAATACAATACTTCCTGTCCTCCACTTAGGTCTTGTATCAGCATTCAGAGCGGGGTTGTCAAAAGGTTTGGAAATCAGTTACTAATCAATACTAAAACTACTATAGAAACTAGATAGTCAATTAAGAAAGAGAAGAGTCGAGAGTCCAAGCTTAACGATCACATAAAGAAAACACACTTAATTTGTGCTAATGCTAAAATGTCAGTCGTTTGTGGTTTTTAAATTGGCGTTGAGAAAGTAGCAAGTTTGAAATTTTAGTTTAACTCAGAACATTGAAGATTAAGGTTCTGGCAGATGTCATTAGTTTTGCCTTGACAAGTATTGTTTTAGTGCCGATGGAGTATAAACCTGACTGAAAAACATTCAATGAATTTGTATTAATTGAAAGCCACTGAACTGCTGATAAACAACTTTCCAAGGGAAACAGAAATTTAATGATTAATGAAATTGATTATAAAGATAAATTATAATCATATTTTGCTCTATATAAAAATGTACAAATAGGTCTTTTAATGATAGTGGCATAACTAAGCATTTTTTCTCATAACCTGTAGAGTCTTTTTCCTGCCACAACAGTCAATGCAAAAGCAGGATTTTGTGAACAAATCAGACCCTTGCTGTATTTATAGTTATTAAAACATTGTCAAATTTGTTAAAGAAAATCTATGTGAAACGAGTGATGTGCTAAACAGTTTTTTGACAGTAAAAAGTTAAGGTTTAGCCATAGAATTACCTGAAGCACAATGGCAGAGATGCTTGTACCAGATTGTAGCTCCATCTGTAGTCCTGGGGAAGGGGAGGCACTACTGGACATGTTTTTAGTGGTGGAGGAAAACCTACACAGACACGGAGAGAACATGCAAACTCCACATAAGATACTGTCGCCTGTTTGAACATTAGATAAAAGTGCATAAGACAGAACAGAATAGGTCAGTGGACAGGTTTTCATAAAACACAGTAAACAAAATTATGATTCAGATTTCACTAAACATTTACCTTGTTTCTACCCAATTTGGTTGTTTTGGTGAAGTTTTATATCGTCTTTTGTCCAGCAAATATGACACATGTGGAGGGGAATCCACAAATGTTACCTAGCAACCACATTGTAAATCTGGGCCAAAATCAACATGAATAACACAGGAGTGACAATGTGAAAAATTATTAGAACTTGGAACACTTTAATTGTGTTAAATTGTTGTTTAGGAAACTGTCAGTTGTGTGTAAATTGTCTTTGCATTTTGGCGCTTTTTAACGGCACGTAGAAGGATTCTGTTTTAGAAGGCAAATTACTTCCTGCAACTTTTTACTCTTAGTTGTCAAAATTAAAAGGTATACTGTATAATCTGTCATATGAGCTTTAAAGGTGCACTGTGTAACTTTCCGGAGGTGAAAAGTCATCTACACAATACAGCAGAATTAGAAAGTTAAAACTTTACTTTAGGCCTTCCGAATGAAGAAACATTTTTTGCCAAAAAAAATTTGCTAAAGGAACCACCTTTCTGCAGAAACAGACATGTTCGGGCACCTCCGAGCCAAATAATAGACTATTTTGTGGCCATGCAAGACTAAGGCAGGTAACTAAGGCATTTAAATGACAAAAATATGCATTTATTAAAGTTTATTTTTGGCCAAAAAGTTACACCTTAAAATGTCAAAAAGAATAAATTATAATTCTGTATTTCATGATTTATTCGTAAATATTCTCTTTTAAAACCTTCACTCAACCTTTATTTGGTCAAAAATATCCAAAAGTCCCAACTTACAATAAAATAAAATAATCATTACTGACAGCTGTGCCAACACATGAACAACATATTAGTATTTGCATTCACATTGGTTTGTTCCTGTTTGTCATTGTGAACAAAGAGATCCAAGTCAAAAGAACCTATGATAATTAACAGTGCACTCGTGGTAATAAAAGTATTGATCAGTTATTGATTTGTTGCTCAAAATCTTCTGAACAGCTGTTAATCTACTTCATGAATAATATTTTGTGTATGACTTTGTCTAAGTTTAAATCCTGTGTGTTTATTCAGCCACAAATATCAAAATATATGATCTAAATGTGAAATTACTCAAATGTTCAGGTCTCTTGTTTGTGCGTGTTAACTTTTTGGAGTCACGTCAATAAAATGGATTTGCCGGGTTAAACCTAATCCAATTTAAAAGCCCCCGACATCATTCATTCTTAAGTGAATTAACGCTCCTTTAGAAGAAAGTTTGACCAACTATCAATCAATGACCAATCTATATTTTTAGCATAATTATTCAAGCGCCTGGTTAACATGTTGGATCTCATCACACCAACAATATTTTACTTTATTGTGGAAGATTTGAACAAAAGTACATTTCTAGTGCTGCTTTCCTGTGCAGATTTATTCAAACACAAACACATTTTTAGAATTAGGTTTATTTGTCACTGTCACAGAGGACAATGGAGCCGCTGCTGCTTCTACGAGCATCGCAACCTTAAAAAAAAAAGAGCCTAAGAAAATATGCAAACTGAAACTTCAGCTGCACGAATCAGTCCAAATACAACTTTCAGTAAACTAACGGTTTGAAAAACCTAAAGGAGACATATTGTGATTTTTCTGGATTTTTAAGAAACTGCAAAACTGATAGGCTCCGCCTCTTCATTGCAAAACTTAACTTTAATTAGCAGCACATTTTGAATTTCAAATTTTGAAGTGGAGAAATGTGGCTAAACAACAATGTTGTACGATTATGTTGTAATTGGAATTCAGTCACTTAAAATGCATTAGGTACGTGAGCAAACATGTGGAGTGACATCAAATGTTTAAAATGATATACAGTACAGTATTTCAGATTTTTTACATTAGAGCTGCAACTATAT
The DNA here is from genome assembly GCA_038363315.1 of Mugilogobius chulae. Classification (NCBI taxonomy): domain Eukaryota; kingdom Metazoa; phylum Chordata; class Actinopteri; order Gobiiformes; family Gobiidae; genus Mugilogobius; species Mugilogobius chulae. The sequence goes on along the minus strand of CM076401.1, from coordinate 20,137,749 downwards.
GATAATTTTGGTATTCAATAGTTGGGCGATTACTCTTTCGATTAATCAGTTGTTTAGAAAGCAAAGGTCACTTGAATACAAGTTTTGTTTTTTGGTGTTTTTTTTTTGCCAAATTTGAGCTGAGGCAACGTCACCTGAGAAGTTTTGAAAACAAGATACTAATCATACTGAACAAGTATTGAAACTCAACAAATTAACATGACAACATTTTATATTTTCGGGATTTTATGGAAAATTAAAACTAGTCTAAAACCAAAATGTTTAATAAAAAAAGTATTTCTACTTATGCTGAAATGTCAGTCTATTGCGTAGAATATTTACGTAAAAAAAGCATTTTTAATTGTCAATGTGGAGTCATAATTAGAATCAAGAATCTGGAGATTGATATTTAGCACCATGACAACACTAAGCTCAGTGTTGCCGTGATGCTGAAAACTAGTTTTTACATCAAAAACACAAAATTTACACAATTTCATGTAATTTCTGTTCGATCTGAGGTTTTTGCGCAGCTCATGGGATGTTTGGAAACAATAATATAATACAATAGTAATAGATACTTTCGCTAATCAATTGCAATTAATCGACTAACTTGTTGCAGCTGTTGTTTACATTTTTAAGGATGTAAAAATTGAGTATTGGTCATTTAAAAGCTCTTTAAAGTTGTTTTTTCATAATATTTAGTAATAATAGTCTACATCCAATTAGAATGTATTATATTTTCCGAAAACCAGGAAGTCCACTGTTAGCATACTTGTTATATCTTGACTGGTCTGATCTCTGAAAGCTGTAAAATATATAAAAAATACTTGAAAAGTTTAAATGTAATTTGTTTTTCAAGCTTTTAAATGGACAAGTTTTCTTTTATATATAGACTGAAATAGAAGAAAGCACATACTCTTGAGAAGTCACGACGACCATATAACCTATTCATGCTTTTTAGACATTTTAAATAAGGTAAGGCATATTTAATGTGAAATTTAATCCCAAAACTCCCTCGTGACCGGCCCTCTGTTTGAGAACTACTCACCTGCCTGTGCACACAAGGAAGATAAACAGCCTGCAATAAACTGGATTTGACGATCCAACAATGACAGCGACACAGGAAGGCAGACTAATGGAAATCAAACAGACGCTAAGCTCGACCCCGGAGGACGTGATTTAGGATCTGAAACTGGACCCTTTTCAGTATTTCATGTTTCCGTGGCTAAATAAAGATCGAGAGGAGGCATTTGTCTTTATACGGTCAGGTTTGGGAGTTTTTGGAGCAGCCACAGTGGTTAGGTAATCAGACTAAATGTATAATCAAACGGATCGACTGTTCTGCTTTAGGCACAAGATGAAAGCAACTAGCAGGATCAAAAGTAAATAGCTGGGTAACTTCAGAAAGATGCCATTATTGTTTTGATAAGAGCAGTTCAGTGAAATATTTCGTAAATAAATTAATAATAAAAAATATTGTTACAAAATACTAAAACTAGACTAGGCCCGACTGATGGAACATTGGCTCTGCTGTTATTGTACAAAAAACATTATACAGAATGTTCTGAAAAAGATAATAATAAGCCTGATTATTGAAAACACATAATTGAAATCATGATTATTCAAGTGATTATTTGTCTAGACAGAAGACATTGAAGTTGGATAGCTGATTTTCATGCTGCAAACACAACTAATCTGACAAACTTCCTCTCATAAATCCTTCAACACATGGTTAATAATATTTTGGTTGCAATTAAATGAACCACACAAGCACAGCCAATCAGAGCGCTACATTCGGCTCCTGATTAGAACAAAAATTTTTATCATTCAAATCAGACAGTACTCAGTGGTCTCATTTTATCACAATGTGCTGCTTTTATTGTATACTCTTTAGTAGAAAACTCAGTTCAATTTCCAACTAAAAAAGTTAGTTACTCCAACTCGAATTCACTTTTAGAAATAAGTTCTCAAATTCAGAGCATGAACAATCACTGTATATAATAGTTAATAGAAGTAATAATACACTAGATTTATAGTGTATGTGTGTGTGTGGGGGGGGGCTCATAGTTTTATGTGGAATTAAAAAAGACAACTTGTTTTCCTAACGCCACTTAATAACTTAATTATATATTCTAATCTAGACTATTCAGATGTTAATGTTAGATCCACTTTCTGTTGCTGTTATGAACACAGACATGGGGACTTGTGGGGTTCCTCTGACTAAACAGGGGCTATGGGAGTCTAGTCCTTTTCATTCACTCCACACTCAGTAGTGGTAAGCCAGCTGCCCTGGGGCAAACTAACAGAAATGAGGCTGACATTTTGTGTCATTGACTTCTCTGACCACCAACAATTATTCACTTACACCAGATCCAAAATAAGCAATATGGGTGAAGTGTCTTGCCTAACGACACACGGACTCACTGTGACACCTGAGGTTCCAGCGGTCTCCCATCCCAGTACTTCCCAGGCCAAACCTGCTTAACTTCTGAGATCTGCCGGTGTAACGTTGAAATAGGACCATCCTTGTTTAAAGTTAGTGCTAGAAAATCAGTATTTTTTTTTTTTTCAAATGACTTTTGCTAACCCTCACCCAAGCCCCAATCCTAAACTCAGCCTTCTACATTAATTATGCCTAAACTTAGCCTTCTACATTAATTATGCCTAAACTTAGCCTTCTACAGTAATTATGCCTAAACTTAGCCTTCTACAGTAATTATGCCTAAAACTTAGCCGAATTACTTCACAAACAATCACAAAAGCTACTGAGGGGTTCTAATCTCGACGGGAGTCCAGTATCAACACCACACCAGGATTAGACTTTGACAAGCTGTTATGGCCACACATTAACTGAACTTGTTAATTTCCGTGACATAAAGGCACGTCTCACACATTTCCCAAAAGTAGCTTACAAACACACTACAAGTTAAAGTAGATATCTTTTGCTCAGCTTGGTCAAGGTTTAAAATAGTTACACTTTTCTTGAAGGTCTCTCAGAAGCTCAGTCAGTCTGTAGACCTAAAAATGTCACCGCCACCTCCAGCGCTGCGATGTATTTTAAGCTTGGATCATTTCTGACACCTCACCAGGAAATAAAGGGATTTCGCCGTTCACCTCAAACTCCTGCTGCTTTTCAAAGTGGTGATTTTAAATTAGGTTTTTCATTAGAAGGTGTTAGCTGACTCACACAAGACAGATGTTTTTAGATAAAAGCAGATGTGTCCAGGTTGAGACGGTCTGAATATATGGTACAGAAGGACAGTGATTATTCAGAGTGAAGGAGGCTGAGGTAACCAGATGTTTGGAAAGAATTTAGTTTGAAGAGTGTGTCAGAATATTCTAAAGTTTAAAGTGCCCAATTTTCAAAGGGGAAACAGCGTCTGATGGAGAGAGTCAGTGCTTCATGATCAATCTTTAATTACTGTAGTTTTAGTCTAGTTTGATCTTTATTTGAAAGGACAATATACTGTATGTATAGACACAAAGACAAAACAGAATTAACTTTTTTCAGCAAATTAAAAATATTTCTTCTGGAATGTTAAAAAATAAATAAATAAATAAAATAAAATCTATATTGAGTATTGACAATAGATTTCGTTCACCTGATAACACAACAGTCCAACAATGTCTAATAAACATGTTTAGCAGCTAAGAATGGGATGATTCACTTAAGTCACGATTCAATTCAGTTTTCAATTTTGCATTCACGATTTTCGAAATTGTTTGAATTTGTTTGTTTATCTACAGTATAATACCTTTTTTTAACACAAAATAAACAATAATACATGACATTTAAAACAAAGCCACTGTTATTAGAGCTTAAAACATTCAACATTCAAACAGTAAACTGTATTATTTAGTATATTTAGTGTCCATATTTAGAGGTCCACCATCAGTTGTTAACACAACATATTAATGTACATTCAATCAGATCTTGCACAAGTTCAGGCTTTGTTTCTTCAAACATTGTGACTATTCTTGTATTATTGTGTGTATTATACAAATACGGAGGGTGTATCTAAGTCAGTGGCTTTCGATTCGATTGCTGCACACTTCAAAAATCAATCAATTTTCCATCCCTATTGACCCTATTTTGTCCCGCCCACTTTTCTAGGATTTGCACTTCCTCTTTAGCTCTGTCACGGTGGTTTACATGTTTGTCTGTCTGTCTTGTTGGGCAATTTTAAACATATGTCATGACAGTTAAAATAAAACCATCGTCTGAAGTAGACTAAATGCAGCTAAACAGGAAGTACTCTTCCTAGAAAAGTGGGCGGGACAAAATAGGGTCAATAAGCGGCTAAAATTAATCTTGTTTAAATGTTTTGGGTTTATTTTGTTTTTTTGTTGCAATTCAAAAAGTGAATGGGTCTTGTCTGTTATCATCAGATTGAAAATGCATATTTCATGGCAAAAACTGACTCTGCTTTCATCTGGACTTACAACATCAAACTATGAACGCAACTTATTAAACCTAAAAAAAATGTTAAAGATATCAAATTACTGTTACACAAAATCTTCTAAGTTTCGCAATGATATATGAAAAAAAGAAAGAAAAAAAAAGTCGAGATAAATTTTTGTCATTGTTCACCTATTGTATTGTGCTGGGCCAAAACATCTTGCTGCAAGGACCGCATTTGGTCCCTGGGCCGTCATTTGAATAGCCCACCAGTTCTTATTTGAATAAGAACTGATGAACAATAAGATGCCAGAGAAGCCAACTGGTCTGTGATGTAGCTCACAAAAACAAGACTTTTGAAACAAGAAAGAGGCATTTTTATTTATTTATTATTTTTTTTTTTTTTGCAATTTTTCACATGGAGCTAAGGAGCGAAAATTCAGCCTGGAAGACTATACCAGCTTCTGCCTCAGCAATCAGCACACCTGCACTTCATCTCAGATCCAATCATGTCTCGCTCTGCGCAGCTTGTTCAATCAGCTTCAGCTCTCCTCCTCCTTCTCAGCCTATCAGGGCGTCAGAGCCACATTCAAAAGAGCAGCTCAACCTCTGCTCTTGGCTTCAGCCGTCGCAAGCGTCATTTCGTCTCATCGCAATGCAATCACGTAAGCTCGTCTGACTCAGTAGGCTTGTTAAGCAGCAAAAATCTCCGCCTGGACTGCGGACGAGAGTTGACGGATGACGCTGAGGGGAGGGGAGAAATGTGAAAGGCACCGTGGACACTTCTCCAGCGCGAGAACTGCCAGCCAGCCTGAGATCACGTGTTGCACTGAATAAAACCTCATACATCTGTGTAAATGCTCCTGTTTCCCTCACACACCTTTAACTGACACGGATATCATCAGAGCAATGAATAAAGAACTGAATAATAAAGTTTCTACACTTGAGCTGTGTCTACAAAGATATGACTTTCAGCTCATCAGTATCATATTAATAATGCTGTCTGTGTTGTACAACATCCTGAGACTTTTCAGTGAGATTTGAAGTCTCTTTGATGATAAAAAAGTAAACTGAAGAGATGAGGAGAGAGGAGGAGGAACTGCATAGCGTCACGTTTCTGATCAAAACAGATCTGATCCAATCAGCTGTCAATCCGCGCGTGTTCACAGCACTTCATTTCCCAGCATGCACTTGGGTTTTGTAGTCATGCAGGCGGTGCATTTGCTTTTTTCTGGATTCACCGACGACGACGGCGCTTGCACTCGGATTGATCTCTCGAGATTACCGGGACCTACGTAGCGCTGTCGTCAGACCCCGACCCCCCTTACCGCCTGCGTCCACCTCGTCCGCCTTCACCGCCTGGCTCTGCTTAAACAAGCCTACTATCTTTCATTCTGACTCAACGACCGGCTCCGCACCGAGCCCTGCCTGTATGAATGCCAAACTGCCGTCCAAGACCGTGGTCACTTCTCTCTGACCGCCAAGCGCCTCTTACCTGGTCCGGACTTTCTCTCTCCGCGCCAGCAGCCGGCGTCTACGTGCGCTCCTTTCTGGGCAGCCGCTCCCTCCTGCTTCTGCTCCCGCACCGCCAGCCGCAGCGGTCTAGGGAGATCCCGCCTCAGCCGTGTCTGCCTCTGCCGTTTAGTCATTCTCTCGAGGCGTCCACTTCAGGCCGTCGCAGACCCTATATCGGTCGCCCTCTGCGCTGCAGCAGTCCCCGCGCGTCCTCCACCGCTCCTCCCGACGCTCGCCCGCTGCCGGACAGACAGGAGCTCTGCAGCTCCTCCCAGGCCCAGCCAAACCTTCAGTCTAACGGGTAGGCAATTTCTCCCTCCGTTTTTTCCGTGTCACCCTGCGTAATGTCTAATTCTCCTTACTATTAAAAAAAAAAAAAAAAAAAAAATCTCGCTCATTCATTTCATTCTTTCTCGGTCGGCATCACGTCATCTGCCTATACTAACTGCACAAGCAATTCGAGTCTTAATCGGCGTCAATATACGGCAGGTTCATATTTCTTTTATCACGTGGCGTTCGCAACTAAAACCACCTTTTTCTTTTTGCATTCTCATTGGACAGGTTTATCTCGGATTCAGAGGTATTGCCACGACAGCGTGATCAGGGTTGCCAGATTTTCAGAGCATCAACAGGGTTGCCAGATTTTCAGAGAAACAAGCGTCATGGCCTTTGGGGAAGGGAGAAAAAAAAAAAAAAAAAAAAAAAAGCCCAAAACAAGCGACTTCAGGCACTCAATAAAAAGTTGTTAATATAAGCAATTAATTAAATATTATTTAATTGTCACAGTAAAAATGTTGGTTAATGATTTTGGCATATTTTAAATAGTATTTGATCATTAATAACTTTTTTTTTAAATCATAAAATAATGCAAAAACTCCATATTGTTGTCATTAGTGGGTAATTTTCGTGAATCAAACGGAGAGAAAAAAAAAAAAAAAAAAAAAAATCACTTGTTTATGACGCAAAGTGTCGTAAAGGAGCAAGCCCAAACGACTTAAGCTTTTCGCAATAAAAGGCAATTAAAAGCATGTTCTAAAAGTAAGAGTTTGACTTATTTCAAATATACATAGCAAGTGTCAATTGGGGTATCTAAAAGAATGGTAGTCATGGTTAAGACTTTGACTTGCTTTAATTTGATCATTACAAGACTCTAAAGCATGAAATATCTTGCAAGTTTATATTTAAGTCATTAGCAAGTACAAACATAATTGTCAAAAAAAAAACAAAAAAAAACAAAACAAAAACAAAAAAATTTGTAAATATCGTCAAGTGCGCTCAGGAGCAAGCTCAAAAACAGCAACCGGCAAATTCTCAAGATTTTCCGAAAAAAAAAAAAAAATAAAAAAATAAATAAAATAAAATAATAATAATGGTGTTGGTAAGTATCGGTTCACTCTCGACAGTTGGATGCGTTTACTTCCAGTTCATTGGCTTATTTTCATCGTTGTTTCAAGCTCAACAAATCTCGTTCAAGCCAGGTGTCGGGATAGTAGATGTCAGAGCTGCAATAGTTCTCCAGAATCTCACTCTGTCTGTCCTCTGCCTACCGTCAAGCTCTCAATCACCTAGAGGGATCATTTGTTTTTCATCAGAGCCTATGCGCACGCACCCCATATGCAAAGAGCTGAAGCTCATTGACTCAGCCAGAGAAACGACCTGAGTTAGGGCCGCTGTCGGCTGGCTTCAAGAGTTTGTCAGCGTGCGAAAATAAGTACCTCTGCCATTCATCTTTTGTGTTTGTATCTGGTTTGTATCAAACCCTTAAAAGTTACATCCAAATGTGTGAAGGACAAGACTCCGTCTCAAGCTTCAGGAGCCAGATGTCGTCAGATCGGTTCATATCTGATTGACCCAGCTGCTGTCGTGTTGTCCAGGTGTAGAGCATTCTTTCGTCATGGAGCATGCGCAGTAGGGCGAATGGTGACATCGACTAAAAATCCCTTTATAGGACCAGTTTAGTTAAAGTCTCGTTTCAAGAATTCATTTAAAGCAAAGGTTCTGTAGGCGCTAGTTACCCTCCGAATTACTGCAAATTCAAGTCAGTCTTTATGTACTATTCCGAATTTCCTCCATCATAGGCTCTATTATGGTCCAGTCACTAATAGGCTAGAGCTGTGCTTTAAAAAACAAAACAAGTTTAGAATATCTACATTTGCTTGAAGGCGATCCAAAGTGTCTAACGTATTGCTCAATACTTCCGCAAAAAAAAAAAAAGGCGCTTGTGCACCCTCAAGACGTTCTGTCATGCTCCTACAACTTCGACTCATTCTATCGCCTGGATATCGCTGTGATCATATGCTCAAATTTATCAAGATTCATATGCTACTTTGTCAATATCGCCCCACCCTAATTCGCAATCCCTACCACGTCGTTCCCGCTCAGTCTGACCGTGTTCCACCGAAACCACCTACCGCATCACAGAATCCTTGTATTTTGAAAACCAGTCTCACTCGTCCACTTCCGTTATTGTCAGCTCACAGCTGTCAAATGCAATCCTTACACTGTTGTCAATCATGCCTCTTCCCTCTTCATTCTTTGCAGTGGCTCCATTTCAGTCCGGAAATCTCAGTAGGTGACTGTGCGGCCGAGTCTAGAACTAGTCTTCACGGATTCCGCCCCATCCGTGGGTTTTGGGGGGATTCTCTCAGGACCTGCGGTTTGCAGCCAGCTGCTTTCAAGCAAGCCTCATTCACACTTTCGAATCTTCCTCATCGTAGCTCTTCCAATCATGTCCTTTTCAGTCGCATCATGTAGTCGTCACTCTTTCTTCCTAACAGCCCGACAGTCCCAAGTCATTCCAATGTTCTCACTGTTGCTTGTCTAGTCTCTGTTTTCAGGCATTCCATAGTCTCCCCTCCGACACCCAAGGACACTCCTACGCCATCATCAGGGCTCATCTCAGACCTCCATTGTTCTCCAGCAGTGCTACAACTCTATTCTCTACTCCAGCCACTCATTCAGAACGTGCGGTGCCATGTCAGCCGATTTTCGAGGCCTCTCACCTACCTTGCTCCCTCACATTTACAATTTTCACGACATCTTTCCCATTAACCACTCTCTGCTATCGTTCTGTTTCATCCGTTCAATAGGTAATCATTCATTATCTGGTGGTGGTTCTCAATGTTTGGTCTCCATGCAAGCCATTCATTTCTCACTCAGGCCTTTCCAGCTTTATCAGTGCATTCTTTTCCTTTATTGTGTGCATCATTCTATCTCAGCAGGTGCTTCATCAGTTCACTGCAGCTCGTCAATGTTTCTATGCTTATTCCTGCTTCTCTAGGTCAGTGATCTTCTGACCTCTGCATGTTCCTCATCAGCATATTTATTCTTGTAAGTTTTGTTCTTCTAGGTTATTATTTTGGCTATCATCTGTTCTAATTCTGACTCCAGTCAAGGTCTGTATCATCCAATCTCTTCTCCGGCCTTCTCTGCTCTGACATCTTCCCTGCTCATTTTCTGCTCCTCAGGTATTGGTGCATTATTGGATCTCTCCCAAATGTCTCGTCAGCCCTTTCCAAGCATGTTCCCATTTTCTGTCTTTAAGTGTTCACATCCGAGTCTCTGTGCCCTGCTTTCTCGCTCAACTACGAGGTTCTATTCTATTCCTTTATCTACTTATCCTCTGCATCCCTCTCAGCCGCAGGTGATTGCTTTATCTCGGCGCCCCATGTCGCGCAGCCCTCACAGCATCGAAGCAATCTTTCCTATTTCTGCGCCCCATGTCGCGCATTTTCAGCATCCCTCGCACAACATCGAGGCGATCTTTCCTATCCCTGCGCACCACATCAGCGCAGCATCAGCATCCCTCGCTCAGCACGAGGCCATCTTTCCTTTTTCCGCGCCCCACATCAGCGCAGCATCAGCATCCCTCGCTCAGCAACGAGGCGATCTTTCCTTTTTCCGGGCTTTACATCAGCGCAGCCCTAGCATCCCTCGCACAGCAACGAGGTGAACGCACCTATCCCTATCCCTATCCTTTCCCATCCCTATCCTATCCTATCTCTATCTTGTTTTATCCTGACTATTTTTCTCTTCCTGTTATTACCTCTGTTTGGCCTTTCCCCGGCTCTCATCTCTCTTTTTTGGGGGGAAATCTCCTACTCCAACAGCTCATCATTTATCGCATGCACATTGTTTTCTGCCGGGGCCTAAGCGCCAAACCTGTAACAATAAATGTAATCATTAATCGCATCATTTTGTCTGTTTGAGTCTGTCCAGGTTGAAATGGAGCTAAGGAGCGAAAATTCAGCCTGGAAGACTATACCAGCTTCTGCCTCAGCAATCAGCACACCTGCACTTCATCTCAGATCCAATCATGTCTCGCTCTGCGCAGCTTGTTCAATCAGCTTCAGCTCTCCTCCTCCTTCTCAGCCTATCAGGGCGTCAGAGCCACATTCAAAAGAGCAGCTCAACCTCTGCTCTTGGCTTCAGCTGTCGCAAGCGTCATTTCGTCTCATCGCAACCCTCCTCCTCCCCATCTCCACCTCTACTTCCACCTTCTTCCTCTCAACCACCACCAGTGTCTAGGCTCCGGGGGGAAATCTCCTACTCCAACAGCTCATCATTTATCGCATGCACATTGTTTTCTGCCGGGGCCTAAGCGCCAAACCTGTAACAATAAATGTAATCATTAATCGCATCATTTTGTCTGTTTGAGTCTGTCCAGGTTGAAATACAAACACACTGAAAGCAAATCATCTTAATTATGCAGCTACACGATTTTTGTGATTAGGGCAACACACACACACACACACTCATATTTGCAACAGAATTTTGATGAACTGCACATATTAAGAACACAATGGACAAAGAAATAACCAACATTCAAAATACTGGAACAAAAATACAATCTGGCTTAATTTGAAAATGGACAAATTTCTGCAAAAAAGTCTGGTAAAATGTTAATCTTATTGTCACTGGATATCTTTGTTTACCTTCTGTCTGCGTTTTACTGAAATAAAATGAAAAGAGAGAGAGAGAGAGAGAGCCTGAGACCAAAGAGGAGATTTATGGACGTATAGAAAAAGAACATGATGTTATTTAGCGTGAAGGAAATGGCTGCAGAGGAACATATTTTTCACTGTGGCAAGGGAACAACAGCACAGAAGTGAATATTGTTACGTCCTTGGGCAAGACACTTCATTCTGTCTATGGTAGAATCTAAAGTGGGCGCATGTTTATGTATAATGACTGAATACTTGAGTGTGAATGAGAGAACGGTGTTACCATGCACAGTGCAGTAGGACTGATGTAAGCCCTGTATATCTATTCATCATTTGTCATTCTATTTATCACATAAGTCATGCATTTATTCATGATTTAAGATTACTCAGTATTCAGGTTAAGTACAGCTGAAGCCTTCTCAGTGTGCTGGGTCTTGTCTCTACAGATTTACACTTGTTTGTTTCCATGGAGATTAATTAATCACATTTTATTTTTCTCATGTTGAATGACTTCGGGGGTATTTTGGGGGGTTCAGTTTTATTTAGATTTTTCAGAAACAAAATAAAATGACTTTCACTTCTTGAAACATAAACTAAACCTCTAAAAAAAAACACATAAAAAGGCTTCAGCTCCAAAACCACGTTTTTGCTGACAGAGGATTAACTGTGGAGCTCCTGATTAAAAAAAAAAAAAAAAAAAATAATTGAGGATTTGATATGCCATGATTGTGGTCTCTCAATGTTTCGATTAATAGCACTTTCCCCTCATTGTGGGTGCAAACTGCAGACAAACAAACCGAGAGCGGCATGGTTTCATGTGTGCAAAGGTGGTTCAAAACAAAGTTATTTTCACAATCAACAACCCAATCATGATGAAACGAGGAAGCACAAAACACTGCTGTTGGGGACTATGCAACTTGGATTCAAGATATTCCGATCAGCTGCCAGAGGCAACAGTTTTCATCTCGTTTCCAAAACCCGGGAAGATGGGAAAGAGAGCTAACCTGGCTCACGCCAGATGGATCTGTGTTGAACTCCTATCTGAGTTCTCACTATATCCATCTGGGACTTGACTCGATGAAAGCGTTCGAGAAAAGGCGGGGCGTTTAGTGAAATCTTCTAGCTGATTGGGTGTGGGGCCTACCTTATTTGAGCTAGCCAATCACAGCAACAACTCGTAATGGTGTATCCAATGTTCGCTTGGGATAGAACAAGTACCTGTCACACATACCGCTCTTCTTTCAAAAAAAATTACTCCGTATTTCTGCTGAAACCGCATCAAAAGCAGCAGAAACACGTACATCCACTGGAGCAGCCGTCTTTGTTTAGCTTGAATCAGACTCGGCTGCGGTACGGGGAGCTAACGGCCCGTGTTAGCCCGCCCTGCTACAATGTGATTGGGCCTCAAAACCACGCTGCTGTGATGTGAGTGGGCCGAACCACGGCCGTTTCGGACTCTCAAACCAACTGAGCCGGACGAAGGCCAGATGGTTTCTCTCGTGTTTGTGAATTCACAAATACCGCGAGATAAACCATCTGGCTGGCCAGGTTAAAAGAGAGCAGGTACAGACGGAGAATTCGCCTGAATGTGATTTTGAGTCAACCAAGACTGTAGACAAAGCTACGCAAACAATCTACTGCAAGTATGTACTTGGAGCAAAAATTTAAACTATGATGTTAAAAAATGATACCGCAGTACTAAACAAACACTTGCCAGTCATGGTGCTGGTTTGTTTGTCTGAATTTTACTCCCAGCAGCATTTGCGCGTGACGTCAATTGTAAAGCGGGCTACTGCCAAGTCATAATTCAATGTCACAGAAGAAACACAGAGAAGATTTGTCAAAAAACATGTTCATGTTCAACATGAGCGGCAGGACTGTTGACCTGCAGTCTCAGGACTCACAGTCTCAGGACTCGCAGTCTCAGGACTCTCAGTCTCAGGACTCACAATCTCAGGACTCTCAGTCTCAGGGCTCTCAGTCTCAGGGCTCTCAGTCTCAGACCTCAGTCTCAGGACTCACAGTCTCAGGACTCTCAGTCTCAGGACTCACAATCTCAGGACTCTCAGTCTCAGGATCTCAGGACTCACAGGACTCACAGTCTCAGGACTCTCAGTCTTAGACCCTCACTGGCTTGTTGCTTCTGCTGAGAACAGGGCAGAGCACAGAGGACTAGGAATGGAAACCATTGACAGTACTTGGAAGCAAGTAATTGGTCTGTTTCAAGGAGGTCACAGACTATTAATCGTGTAGCCTAATAAATGTATTTTGTTGTAAAGTAGACTGTTGAAAACTAAGATTTTTTTTACTGCAGGAAATTACCTATACAGCTAAAATTTCCTGGGAGAGGACCCCAACCCCCACTATAGTTTGCATGACAATACAAATCCTTGCTGTAACAATACAAGCTGCACACACATCAAAAGGTAATGATGTAATTGATTAAGTTTTGATACTGTTTCAGTTTGATGTTGGTAAAATAAATATAGAAATGGATGAGATGATAAGAGAATGTAAAGCTTTGATACTGTAGATAATATTGAGCACACGGGCTATGAATCACGCCATCAGCCCATAAGTCCATCAGACAGATAACACGGTCTGACCTTCCTTCTGGTCCCGTCTGCAGCTGCTCCTGCCAAAACGCCTGCCTCTCGTGGCCCGTCCAGATTTCACCACGAGCCATTTGCCAAAGCTACAGCACAATGAGGAGTTTGGACATGAGATGGATTCAGCCAAGGCAGTCCAATGAGACCGTGTGTCACATGTTCATTGGATTATGGATCATTACAAAAACATAGAAAAAATAAATTACACAAAAGCAAAAGCGTTCATATATGAGAGAGATCAGAACCTGGTTTACTTAATTAAAACAGAAAATTAAACAATACTTTGGGAGAGTCCACATAAATCAGATTTTTTTCTCACTGTGAAAAGTATTTTAGCTAAAGGAACAACATTTCCAAGGCGGCGACTACTCCAGGACATAAAGAGACATTTTGACAAGATGAAAGGCTGCTCGGAGTAAACACACATTTTTTATAATGTGTTTTGTAACTTACAGATTTGGTGACTTAGAAGACGACTATCACAAACTTTTTGATGAAAGCAAAATCTTGTTTTTAGGTGCCAAACTGCACACGCAGATGTTGAGCCCACAGAGATCCCATTTGACAAACTTTATCACAAATTACTTTTGTGAATCTCAAAAACAAAAAAGGGTTTTTCATCTTTTAGAATTGGGAAAAAACAAGCATAATATCATTTGTGCACTGGAATTTTGAAACTAAAATATCTGTTATTTATTTACTGAATTTCTTCTCATCAGTGCTTATTTTATCAACTATTATCTCTCTTCCCCCCCTTCTCTTTTATATCATCATCTTCATATCTTTTTTTATTCACCATCATCATCTTCCCATCATCCCCTCTTTCTTTCCTTCTTTTCTTTCTTCTTCTTCCCATCATCACCCTCTTCTTCCATTCTCTTCATCATCACCTCTCTTCTTTTTCCATCATCACCCTCTTCTTCTTACATTCTCCATCATCACCCTCTTCTTCTTTTTTCCCATCATCACCCTCCCATCCTCTTCTTCTTCCATCATCACCCTCTTCCTTCTTCTTTCTTCTTTCCATCATCACCCTCTTCTTCCCCATCTTCTTCCATCATCACCCTCTTCTTCTTTTCCTTTCTTCCATCATCACCCTTCTCTCCTTCTTCTCTACTTTCCATCATCACCCCTCTTCTTCTTCTTCTTCATTCCATCATCACTCTCCTTCTTCTTCTTCTTCCATCATCACCCTCTTCTTCTCTTTCATCATCACCCTCTTCTTCTATCCATCATCACCCTTCCTTCTTCATTCTTCCATCATCACCCTCTTCTTCCATCATCACCCTTTTCTTCCATCATCACCCTCTTTCTTCTACTCATCACCCTCTTCTTCTTTTTCCATCATCACCCCTCTTCTCTTCCATCATCACCCTCTTCATCCATCATCACCCTCTTCTTCTTTTCTTCCATCATCACCCTCTTCTTCTTTTTCTTCCATCATCACCCTCTTCTTCTACTTCCATCATCACCCTCTTCTTCTTCTTCCATCATCACCCTCTTTTTCTTCTCGAACAACATATGAACAACTAAAATATAACATTTATTGCCGCTAAATAGGCTCAGTTGGAGAACGTCATGTGGGCTTGTTCATATTCAATTCACTGACTTTTGTATCTATGAGTACTTCCTGTTAGCGTTAGCATTTTGTCACAAACATCTCTTTATAAACACTCAAAAGTGGACGTATTCTTCTTATTTATAGTCATTGACATATTTTGAGCGACTTTCACCACTTACTGTTCACTGCCTGATTTGAGTTTATTAATTTTAGACTGAAAATCTAATAGAAATGAACTGAACAGGAAGCATGAAATGTAATGATTTTTAATACAAACAAAACAACACTGAAATCTTTTTTTTTTTTTTTTAAGAAGAGTGTAAATGAACTCTACAAGTGCAAAGACACATCTGAGAGTTAAATTTCCAACTCAAGGAAACACATCTGTGCACTTTTGAAGACACTGATCACAATCACTTGATTATAGACTTTCTGTAACCAATTGTAGCAATAATCATAATTGAAATCTGATTAACTGCACAGCCCTGAGTTGTAGTAGTTTGTAGTAGCAGCTGTAGAAAAGAATACTCAAATGCCTTTTCACAATTTGTCATAAAATTACTGCCTACTCGCATGTTCCCTCGTGGGCGACAGTTAATCACTGTGTGTTTTGCTTGACTCTCCTAATTGCAATCAGACTAAACTACTAATTAAGTGGCACAGGTCTATTCTGCCATATGTCATGGTCCTGGGGGAATATTAGCTCAGCATATTTCATACAAAGGTTGTGTAAATCATTTCTATGTGATTAAGACAAGACACTGCAGAGAATAAGAAAAAATTAAGCTTGTAGTGAAAAATGTAAGGAAATTTTGAGTGTAAAAACAGACAATAAAGCACAGAAAACTACACATAAAGAGCTGAGTTCAAGAACTGATTGTTCTGAGTTTTTACAGACGAAATTTTGGATATCTTAAATAGCTTTTGAGTTAACTAGACCTTGACTAGACTTTGACATAGGGCTGGTATGGTATGGGCAATATCGTGATAAAAATCGAATCGTGAGCTCACTGTTGTTACAATCTGCTTTTTTGTGTGAAATTTCTCTATTTAATGCATCCGTTTGTTAAAATACAGACAATTATTTCCAACCTACTTCTCTCAGCCTCAGAGTTGCCAAGTTTGTTTCTTTATAATGAAGTTGGGCGTCTGTTTTTAATATCTTATGAATATTGAAGGTCATGTGTTGAGGTCTTTTTTGTTGCAGTTTCAAGTCAAGTTTCGAGTGAATTTTAGCACATTTTCAAGTTTATTTTACAAAAATTATCTATTTATGACTGAAACATGGATTTTAACATATTTTCAAAAGCTGTTTTTAGTGTTAGAAATACCAAAATCACATCATCACACAATGTTCTAATTAATTGATTATTTAAATAACTTTATTTATGGGCTGAGGTCACTTGTCTTTGAATTTTTTTTCAAAGGCTTGGTCACGTTTTTTTCTCTGAAATCTGGCAACACTGGTCAGTCTTTGCTTGAGTGAGTGGCAGCTGGATTTAACCAATCACAGTAAAGTAGTAACTTTCAGAAAAAGCAGATGATTGTATTTACCTCAAAGGCAAAAGACAATAGTCTACAAGAACTGTGATAAAATCGAAATTGTGATTGTCTCCAGGAAAATTGTTATTTTATTTTATTTTTTGCCACATTGCCAACCTTACTGATAAACCAAGCTTAGAATTAGACAGAAACTTTGAAATCTTAAGACTGTAATGTTTGGTGAAGGAGCTACTTTAGAGCTGATATTTGAAAAACCATTAGTTACAATAGAACTCTCCTGATGAAGTGAATTATAAATCAGTTTAGTGGCGAAACACTGAGTTTTGCCTAATCTATTTAAAATTGTCTGTATAATCATATAGCTTTTTGCAACTAATGTGTCACGCTTTTTGTTTACAAGGCGACAAGTTTTTACAACAGTCCTGACCCCAAAAAGATGTACGTGTTTATTGGATTCCATCTTTGCTCAATCACAGAGGTAGTTTCTTTGAATCCGGGAGGGCATCTGAGCTCATAAATTCTGCACAAACCAGTTTTGTTCAACAACAGAGCACCTTTAAAACTGAAGCTGTTTTCTTTGTGAAGTGTAGTTTTGGTCCATGGCATCAATGTAGACTTGATTTTCTCTTTTTACATGTCAGTTACAAACCCAGTTCTCAGTAGACTTGTTGTGGGTTAAAATTTGTTATCAAACTGTAGTTTATTTTTCCTGTTTTAACTGTTTATTGAACTCTTACAAGAGAAAATGTCCTTTCTCTTCATTAACTTGCATGCATCGTTGTCACTTAGCATGAACATTTAGAATGTGTGATGTCACCTGCATAACCTCTATTGTTGCATATCTTCAAAACAAATTCACAATATTATCCAAATTCAATAATTGCACAGCTCTACCAATACTATGAGATTTGTTCCATCCATAGCTTTACAAATCCTCAATATAACAAAACAAACTCTGTAACTGCCCGTGCTTTTCCCTCTCCGTGCCTGCAGCGCTTTCACGTTCACATTCCTGATATTATCCCATTATCACGACCCTTTTGTCTATGGCTTCACTCCGCTGATGTGATTTGGTCTAATTGTTCTGATGGACATTTCCTCGGGCTTGTGGTTCACGCTGGGCCTTAATGTCCCAGTATCTCCATCATCGGCTCTGATTGCCTCGCATCTGTCGCCATAGTGCAGCGTCATTATGCTTTAGTCCACTTTTCTGCGTCGGTTCTCAAGCTGCGGGGTGAAATAGTAACGTGTAAAGCCTGGTATTTGGTTTTGCAGAGACAGTGATGGTTTTAGGGATGATGTAATGCAGAAGTTTGATTGACATTTGGCCTAAAATTAATGTAGTTTTTGCTGTTGCTGTAATACAAAAAGGTCACTAAAAGAAATGTGACATTGTGTGAACTCAAAGAAGAGCGAGTTCCTACATATAGTAATTGGCTAAATCCAGTTGTTATTCATTCAGAGAGGACAAATGCTGACCAGGGTTGCCAGATCTTCAGAGAGATACAAGCGACTGGGCTTGAAAACAATTCAAAAAAGTCACATCTGCCATTCAATAAAAATCTGTTAAAACAAGTGTTAATGGCATATGTGTGCATATATTTTTATAACGTTTTTATCTTTAATTCATTTTTAGAGATGAAAAAGAAAAGAAAAAGAAATTGTCAGTCATAAACGGATATATTTTTGAAAATCAAACCTGAAAAATTGCTGAATTTCCACTCGTTTAGGGCATAATGTGAAGCCTATAAAAATCACTGCATGCAACTTTCAAAATTCATAAGAGACTTTAAAAACAGAAGCCTAAGTCACTTTAAAAAAGCAGACTTGGGAAATCTGAGGCTAAGAGAAGTAGAAATGAAAAGAAAGAGTCTGTATTTGAACAGAAGGATGCATCACAAAAATGGGAAATCACATTTGACAATATTCAAAAAAAAGCAGAGATGGCGATTATATTTTCATCACAATATTGCCCAGCCCAAGGTCCATTCAAATTCTTTAAAAATAAAATTTCTAAACAATACTTGCTAAAGTCAGTTAAATTAATAATTTTCAGTTTCAGAACAGAGTGAAGACTGATTTTGATTAATAATGGTTTTAATTATGTGCAATTAAAACACTTGTGTTACTTTTTCTAAGAATAAACAAATGCAACAGCCATTTTTTTGTGCAACATACATTTAAACTGACATTTTATTTAGATACGCTAGTTTAATTTAGGAACATGTCAAACTAGGACTGCGTTCCACATTGGCCGTGGCAGTCCTCTGTATTTATTCTGTAGCCCTTAAAATTACCCTTCATAAAACACAAGTCATGAATGATCTATTTGTATGCACATGCAGGAGCAGCGTTTGATTTGAGTCAGAGTGTCATTGACTGTAGCAGCGTAATCAAGTTTGTACAACAGTTGTATGAATGTTTGAGAAACACATTTGCCATTGATGTGACTCCCCACATATCAGGACCAATATGATAACAGAGCTGCTGATTTCGCATCTGTGAATTGATGAAAATCCTCCATCTTTGT
The DNA here is from genome assembly GCA_038363315.1 of Mugilogobius chulae. NCBI lineage: Eukaryota > Metazoa > Chordata > Actinopteri > Gobiiformes > Gobiidae > Mugilogobius > Mugilogobius chulae. Next base: position 20,118,710 of record CM076401.1, on the reverse strand, counting down.
CAACAAAGATTGATATTCCATCAATGTAAAGACAAAACACACAATGACACATTTTTCTGACAGTTATTAAACAAGAGGAGACCTAATGACCCTATGTTCAGTTGTGTGAACAGGTTATTATAGCTTTTTGGACCTTTGCTGTTACATATTTGCTTGTGATGATTTATATAGTTGCTTAAGTTGTTTTGTTTAACTGCAAAGAGAAGCTAAACACACACGCATTTAAACGTATAATCGTATTTTGGCTAACCTGGCTAGTCAGATGGTTTATTTCACGATGTTTGTGAATTCACAAACTCGAGACAATTCATCTGGCCTTCCAGCAGACTGATTGGTTTGGAGTCCGGCACAGCGGTGTATCGGCTCAATCACATTGCAGCAGGGGAGTTCAGGTGGGGTTGGTTACGACGACATGAGTACCTCTTGATTCAAACAAAACAAACATGGCGGCTCCCGTGGATGTATGTGTTTCTGCTGCGTTTGATTCTGTTTTAGCATAAGTATGGAGTATTTTCTTTTTGAGAGAAGAACAGAGAGGAGTGTGTGACACTTGTTTATCTCACACATTGGATATGTCATTCCGATTCGTTGCTGTGATTGGTTAAGCACAAATAAAGTAGGCCACACACTCAATCAGCTCGATGTATTTCATTGAACATCCCACCTTTTCCCAATTGCTTTCCTCGAGTAAAGTTCCAAATGGATACTGTGGAAGAACTCAAATCGGAGTCCAAAACATATCCATCTGGCATGAGCCATTTTGGCCATAGAGAGTCAGAATTCCCTCTCGCTCAGACAGAGACAGAGCTGTGAGGCAAACCGAGCTTGCACAAACGTTTACTGACAAACCTAACCCTGTTCATTGTGTATGTGGCGGCGCAGGTCTGAGTTTAGAGATTTTAAACCACAAAACTCAATGAAAATCACAAGAAATCAACCACATATGACAATTACAAAACTGATTATCTGATTATGGATCAAAAGCTACATAACTGACACAGACAACATGTTTTGACAAATTAATATGTTTTGTAACACTTTGTTTTTGCTAACGATTGTTTAAACTCCCTGGAAACTGTGTAAATTGTCTTTTTTTGCACTTTTTGATCACAAATGTGGAGCAATACTGTCTTACTACTCAAATTATCGAATGCAATTTCTCAATTTCTTCATAAATAGGTGGGTTTCACATTCTAGAATTCTTGGCAGTTACAAGCCAGATGGAGGCAAGAGGCACTTTTTTCTATTAATAACATTGGAATTTGCCATGGAATATTAAAAAATGATTTAGCTAATTTAAAAAGTGGCGATTTCTAGATGACTAGACACATTACTGATTTGCATTGCAAAAATAAGCTGCATTTAAACAATATTAATTTTACCTGCCCTCCACCTCATTGAAATAACATTGATCAGTCTAATGCTGTGATGTCACGTGAAACCCACCTATTACAACTTAACTGCTGTAAACTATGCTAAAGGACGATCACACCAAACTAAGTCAACTTTAGAAACATGCTATTGCTAATCTGTCCTAGTTAAGTCATTGTTTTGCTCTTCTCTGTCTCATGCCCTTCTCACCACAAATAATTTACATTCTCCTGCTCCCTCCTGCCGGTCCTGTCCCTCGTGTTTACATCAGTGTTATCTGTCTGAAGCCACTTCCCGCCCACATTTCCCGCCGCTCATTCCTCTCTCGTCTCCCTCCCTCTCTCACCAGGATCATGGAGGCCGTGTGCATCGGCTGGTTCACCGCGGAGTGCATCCTGCGCTTCCTCGTGGCCCGCAGCAAGTGGGACTTCATCCGGCGCCCGCTCAACATCATCGACTTCATCGCCATCACGCCTTACTACGTCACCATGGCGCTGGCCGGGGCGGGAATGCCGGGAGCGGGACTCGGAGTGGCCGGAGTCATCCTGCGGGTTTTGCGGATGATGCGGGTTTTCTGGCTGATGAAGCTGGCCCGGCACTTCCTGGGCTTGCAGACGCTCGGGCTGACGCTGCGGCGGTGCTACAGGGAGATGGTCATGCTGATGGTGTTCGTGTTCGTTGCCATGGCGATATACAGCGCCCTGGCCCAGCTGCTCGAACACGGTCTGGACACGGACTCGCCGAACAACGACTACGCCAGCATCCCGGCCGCGGCGTGGTGGGTTATAATCTCCATGACGACGGTGGGGTACGGGGACGTTTACCCGGTGACGATCGCGGGGCGTGTGCTGGGAGGTTTTTGCGTGGTTAGCGGGATTGTCCTGCTAGCGCTGCCCATAACGTTCATCTACCACAGCTTTGTTCAGTGCTACCACGAACTGAAAATGCGTTCGGCTCGATACGCTCGCAGTCTGGTGGCGGTCGACATAACGCAGTGACATTTTATGAACTTTACAGACTCGGACATGAAACACGGACCTTTGACCCTGTTTTAGCCCTTTATTTGCTTAGCTTAAGACGATCTACTGTGTATTTAAATGGGATATTATTGCTATGTGGTATTAGCATAAACAAGCATAAATAGTAAATAAGACAAGCCTGGCCAGTTATTCAAAGTGCTTTTATGTTCTAGCCCAAATATAGCCCAAGGTGGTGCCATTTTGGTTTGGTGAATTTTGCTAAGAAAAGCAGCCTATGTCTGACTGGCCAGGCTAACCCCTGCCGTACACTGAGTGTGAGTTCAGTGCGAGTCGGTACTTGTGCGACTCCCGCAAGACTTAAAAAGTTCTTTAAACCTAGTATGTGCCCATGTACATAGACTGCAGAGCAGTGTGAGCACACTTCCCAGAGTCATGAGAGTGTGTGGAAAGAATCCGTTGACAGTCAATCAAGTCATAAGATGAGCAGATCTCATGTAAATCCATGTGAATTACATAGATCTGCTCATCTTTGGCATGGCTTTAGGCAAGTACAGACCACAGTGGACTAGAGCTGAAGTACAAGGCTTCAAAAGAAATTCACGTGTCTCGAACCGAACTCGCCTCACAGTCAGTGTACGGGGGGCGTAACACAAACCACAATAAAAGCACAATGATTAAACATGAAATGTAAACTTTTTAAAATAAACTCTGTGTTCTTTAATCAATTGATAGAATATCATCGGATCTAACAAATTAATCATATGAGCTCACTGACGATGATATCACAGCTAAATGCTGCAGCAAAGAGAGCAGATTTCCCATTATGTCAATGGCAAACTTATTCCACCTCGCCCGCTCTTCTTGCAGCACACTTTCAGGTTTAGTTGTAGTTAGCCTAAGCTACATTAGCTACAATCAAGCATCAGATGTTGTAATGGTCACATACACATATACACATGCAGTACCTTGATTGAAAGCTTTGCCCCTGTAGAATTCAGTTGCTGGGTTTATCTTAACTGTCGATTTATACTGTATATTTGAGATTGCCTCACAAGACCGACAAGACAGATGTTAGCTACCTTAACAGAGCTAAACAGGAAGTGCACTGCGACAGAATAAGGGTCGGGCAGAATAAGGTGAATAGTTGTGTGGAAGTTAAAGTCTCCACCTGCCGTGAGCAAACATGCTAAGAAAACTCTGTACAGTCAAGCAACAACAGAAAAACTACTTTCAGCTTCTAAATAAATGAATACAAATAAAATGTCCACAGACTAAAAGGTAAACTATAAAGACACATTTTATCTGTTGAGACAAGGTGCACAGAGCTTATCATCATGTCAGCATTTTCCTATAGAACTCATAAGGAAGCTTTTGGCCTTGACTGAAGTGGTCCAGCGACACTGACAATGCAACGTCACAGTTTCATGAAACCAGCAGCGCTCTACGGCTTTGTTTGTAAGAATATTTCCCATAAGCCACTGCGCTTCACATCGTATTGTTCTGTTGTCCCTGTGTTTTTATGGTCTTGTCATTATTGATAAAACGTTACTGAACTTTTGTAACCAGCTGAATCCAAATTTAAAAATGCAGAGTTGAATGTAAAAATGTAATGTACATGAACTGTTTAGATAAGAAATGTGGTTGTTTCTCATGTTTTTCCATTTTGTGTCAATGAAAACATGTTTGTAAAAGATAATTGTGTTTTGTTCTTATGTCAATATGATGCATTGATATTGGAATAACATTTTTGTAAACTGTTTTTTTTTGGAACACGTCTCACACTTTTGTCAATGACAAAAACTTTACCCCAAAAAACAAAATAAACTGAATTTTCCATCAAAGTATGATTTCTTGTTTAACAAAAAAAGACAAATTAGTTGTCACAGAACGAGCTTGTGTGGTTTGGATAAACATGAAAAAGAATACAATTTGGAGAAGCTGTAGTTCCAAAAAGCAGCGCAATTATGACAGAATAAAAAAAAGAAGTTAAAATTAAAACTTCTCAACCCCCCTCTGTCTTTCTCTCCTCTACTCTCTTTCTCCTCTCTCTCTCTCTCTTCCTTCACTTCTTCTCTCTTTTATCACACTCTGCTCTCCTCTTCTCTCTCCTCTTTCTGCTCTCCAACTCCTCTCTTCCTCCTTCTCTTCTCTTTCTCTCACTGTCTATTCTCTCTCCCTCTCTCCTTCCCTCTCTCTCCCAGTCTTTCACTCCCTCTCTCTCAGCTCTCTATCTTCTCTCTCCCCCTTCTCTCTCTCTCTCTTTCTCCTTCCTTCACTCCCTCTCTTTCTCACCCCCCTTGTGTTGACATTGTCAAGTTAATTCAACATAAAAATAAGTTAATTTACCTTATTACTTTTTACAGTGCATCTCTCTTGCTCTCCCTTTGTTTTCCTCTCTCTCTCCAATTCCTTCCCCCCTCTGTCTCTCTCTTTCCTCTTCTTTTCCCCTTTCTCTCCCTTTTTTCCTCTCTCTGTTTCTCTCTTTCTCTCTCTCCCTGCCCCCCTTTCTCCCTCCCTCTCTCTTTCTCTCTCCACGCTCTTCCTCTCTCCACCCTCTCTTTTTCCCTCTCTCCTTCTCTCTTTCTCTCCTTCTTTCCCTCTCTCCCTCTTCCCCCCTCTCTCCCTTTCTCCCCCTCCCTCCCTCCCTCCCTCTTCCTCTCCCTCTCCCTCTCTCCTCTCTTTCCTCCCCCTATCTCCCTTTCTCCCCTCCCTCCTCTCTTTCTCCCCCCTCTCTCTCCCTCCCTCTCTCTCCCCTCCCTCCCTCCCCCTCCCTCCCTCTTCCTCTCTCTTCTCTCCACCCTCTCTCCTCTCCCTCTCTCCTTCTCTCTTTCCCTCTTCTCTCCCTATATCCCTCTCTCTTTCCCTCTCTCTCCCTCTTTCCCTTCCTCCCCCTCACTCCTTTCTCCCCCCTCTCTCCCTCCCTCCCTCTCTCTTCTCCCCCCCCCTCTCTCTCCCCCTCCCTCTACCCCCCCCCCCTCTCTCTCTCTCTTCTCCCTCTCTCTCTCTCTGGTGGCGTTGTTAGGGAGACACGGCTCACACGGTGTAAAAACATTGTGCAGAAATGATGGACACAGCCGAGCTGAATAAAATCCAGTTTGTTCAGTAATTATGTGGACGAGGGCATCTGCAGGGCGCCTGAACGCTGGAGCGGAGCCAGCGCAGACACTTGTGCACGGCTTACAAACACTCACTGAAAAAAAAAAAAACATAAGTCAGTTTAACTTAAAAATGTAAGTGCAATCTCTGCCTTAAAGTTTTATAATTAAAGTCATGTTTGTGAGTTGTCTGATACTCTCTCTGTCTTTCTCTTTTCTCCCACTCACCTTTCTCTCTTTTCTCTTCTATTATCTCCCTCTCTCCTCCCTCTTGCTCTTCTTTCACTCTTTGTCTCTCTCTCTCACCCCTTTCTCTCTCTCCTGTCTTTCCTTTCTCTCCATTCATTCATCATTCATTTTCCTGTCTGTCCTTTCTCATTCTCTCTCATCCCTTTTTCTCTCCTCCTCTCACATCCCTTTTTCTTTCTCTCCTCCTCTCTTTCTCATACCTTTCTCTCTCTTCCTCTCACCCATTTCTTTCTCTCTCTCCTCCTCTCCTCACTATCCTCCTCTCTCATCCCTTTCTCTCTTAGTCTCTCCCATCTCTTTCTCTCTCATCTCTTTATCTCTTCCTTTCCTCTTTCTCTCTCACTCCTCTCTCTTATCTCTTTCTCTTCTCCTCCTGTCATCCTTTCTCTCTCCTCTCTCCTCTCTCTCGCTCTCAACTTAAAAGTTCAAAGTTGAAAAATAGTTAACAGTATTTTTTACAGTGAGGGGAAGATGAGAAGAGAGGGAGAGAAAAAGAGAGGGGATAAGAAAAAGAGAAAAGAGTGTGAGAGAGAGGCAAAGAGAAGGAGAAGAGAGAGTGGAGTGGAAGAGAGAAGAGAAGGCAGGGACTGAGAAAGTAAAAGAGTGAGGGATGGAGAGAGAGAAAAAGAGGAGGGATAGAGAGAGGAGAGGAAAGAGGGGGTGAATAAAGAATGAGGGAGAGAAAAAAGGAGAGAGAAGAATTGGAGAGAAAAGACAGAGAGAAAAAAGATGGAGAGGGAGGGAGGAGAGAGAGACGTGTCATTAGAGACACAGAGAAATACTAGTGAGAAAGAGGGAGAGTACGAGAGAATAGATAGAAAATGAAGAGAGAAGGGGTGTGAGAGAGAGGAGAAATGATGAAAGAAGCAGAGGAGAAAAAGAGAGCGAGAAGGAAGTGAGAGAAAGAGCAAGAGGCAGATGAGTGAGAATAGAGAAGGGGTGAAAGAAAGTGTGTGTGAGAGAGAGAGAAAGGGAGAGAGAGGTGAGATGAGGGAGAGAGACAAGAGAACAGGAGAGGGAGAAATACAAGAGAGAGAGACGGGAGGGAAAGAGAGAGAGAGAGACAGGAGAGAGAGACAAAGAGAGAAAGACAGGGGAAGAGAGAGGGAGGGAGACAGAAGAGAGAAGGAGACAAAGAAAGAGGGAGAAACAAGAGAGAGACAGGTGTGAAAGAGAGAGACAAGAGAGAGAGAAAGAGAGGAGAGGGAGAAAGACAAGAGAGAGAGACAGGAGGGAAAGACAGGAGGGAGAAAGAGAGGAGAAAAAGAGAGACAGGAGAAAGGAGAGGGCGGGAGACAGGGGAGAAAAGAGAGAAGGAGAGAGTTAGGAGAGACGGAGACAAGAGAAAGGGAGAGACAGAGAGAGACCGTGAGAAAGAGCGAGAGAGGGAGGGAGACAGCGGAGAAAGAGAGAGTGAGATAAGAGAGAAGGGGAGAAAGAAAGAGTGTGAGAGAGACATGAGAGAGACGGAGACAAAGAGAAAGGAGAGACAAGAGAGAGACCGGTGAGAAAGAGAGAGAGACAAGAGAATGGGAGAGAAAGAGATGAGAGACAGGAGGAAAGAGAGAGAGAGAGACAGGGGAGAAGGAGAGAGACAAGAGAGAAAGACAGGAGGGAGAGAGAGAGGAGAAAAAGAGAGACAGGAGAGAGACAGCGGAGAAGAGAGAGAAGGAGAGAGAAGGAGAGACAGAGACAAAAGAGAGGGAGAGACAAGAGAGAGACAGAGGGAAAGAGCGAGAGAGGGAGGGAGACAGCGGAGAAGAGAGAGAGAGATAAGAGAGAGACAGGGGAGAAAGAAAGAGTGTGAGAGAGACAGGAGAGAGAAGGAGACAAAGAGAGAGGGAGAGACAAGAGAGAGAGACAGGGGAGAAGGAGAGGGAGGGAGACAGGGGAGAAAGAAAGAGAAGGACAGAGTTAGGAGAGACGGAGACAAAGAGAGAGGGAGAGACAAGAGAGAGACAGGTGAGAAAGAGAGAGACAGGAGAACAGGAGAGAGAGAAAGAGAGAGGAGAAGAGAGGGAGAAAGACAAGAGAGAGACAGGAGAAAAAGAGTTGGAGAGAGAGAGACAGGGGAGAAAGAGAGAGGGGGTGAGAAATTAAGAAAGAGAGAAAGAAGAGAGAATATCAGACATCTCACATACATGACTTTAACTGACAAACTGTACTTACATTTTTAAATTAAACTGCCTTATATTTCTACAGTGTGCTTAATGTTTTCTGTAATGTTTCTCTTTGGACATTTGACAAGATCACAGTAAAGAGTATTTTTTCTTTAGGGCAATACTGTCTTATATCTTGAGATGGTAAATCTTGATTCTCTCTCTCTCTCTCTCTCTCTCTCTCTCTCTCTCTCTTCCTGAACCTCTCTTATAAATATATGTCCCATTTCCTTTCGATCCTGTTTGTCTTTCTCTGGCTCCTTTGTCCTTCCTTCCATCTCACCTCAGACCTCACAATATATAGATCCATTTTGCGGTGGCTCTTGTTTACTTAGTGTTCCCAGCCTCTCGCTCGCCATGTGCAGCTTTCTCTCTCTCCTCTCTCCCGTCTCTCTTTTCCTGTTTTTGTCTCTTTTATCTCTCTCAGTATACCTCCTTCGTTGATTCTCTCTCTGTCTCTTCTCTCTCTTTTCTCAATTGCTTTCTTATCTCTATTCACTCTCTCTTTAGTCACCCTTGTCTCTCTATATCTGCTTTTCTCTTTTTCTCTATTTATTCCTTTATATTTTATCCTCTTTTCTCTGTCTCACTCTCCCCTTTTTTTATATCTATCCGTCTTTTCCCTCTTTCCTCTGGTTTCTTCTCTCTTCCTTTCTCCTCTCTCTCCTTCTCTCTCAACTCTGTCTCTCTTCAACATTTTCTCCTCTCTTGCGCCTTCTCTTTCTCTCCTCTTGCTCTTTTATGTCTTCATATCTTTCTTTTTTTCTTTTCTCAATCACTATCTTATCTCTCTCCATCTTCTGTCTCTTTCTGTTATTTTCTCTCTCCACTTTCTTTCGCTCTCATCTCTTCCTCTCTCTCTCCTCTGTCACTCTCTTGTCTTCTTCCCTCCTCTCTCTCTCTGTCTCTCCTCTCTCTTACGCCTACTCTCTTCATTCCCTCTTCTCTCTCTCTTTTCTTCCCTTCTCTCTCTTCCTCCCTCCCTCTCTCTCTGTCTATATTGCCTGCTTATCTGGATAGCCAGCCTGACCCAGGTGCATTGTGGGAGCAGGACAGAGGAAAATAAAGAAGTGAATGAGAAAGGGCACCAGACGTAGTGAGCTTTGTTTGAAAACAGGGCCCTAAGCTTCTCATAATGAAAGCTGACACAGGTCGTCCATCCTTCTCTCTCTCTTTCTTCTCTCTCTCTCTCTCTTTCCACTCTTCTTTTCCTCGTCTTGTTTCCGACACTTGAAGAACATCGAGAAGTGGTGAAGTGCTCTCCTCATGATTGGCAATTTCAGTTTCTTTACATCTTTATCAAGAAAAATGCATTGTATATGTTATTTCTTTGTTCTCTGTGTCTATAAAACAGATTTAAAGGTAAGATTTCATAATTATTAGCGATCAGTGCAATCAAATGTGTCAATCAAAGGGTAATTTTACTGATAAAGACAACAAAGATCAGGACTGTATGATGTTCAAGTATATGTAAGAAGAATGAGACGGTGATTGTAAGAGAAAGTGGGGACAATGGAGGTAAACTATAGCTTAATGATAACCAGCATTAGTATGGGTTGCGCGGCTCACACTGCCTCAGTCCAGATCCAGATCCAGATCCAGATCCGGATCCATCTGGCTCCGGAGTCACTCACACTGCAACCAGAATATGCATGCGTATGATGGCCTCGCAAAACCAGAGTTCACAGGGATTCACACTTGGGATTTTTCATGATCATTGAGATGTACATGTACACACTTGCGCTGAGTTTTGGGTTATTATTTGGGTCTGTTCATTTTCTGTTTGATTTTTCGCTGCACATTGGATAAGCACAAGACGTTCATTTACATCTTATGTGTTCTAAAGTCACATTCGTCTCAAGCATGTTGTTGCATTGCTTTAGTAATAGTTTCGTTATGTTTTTATTTTGAAAACCACCGGATTCACTTCACCCACGCTCGCTTGGTTCCTGTTTGTCGTGTCTTGTTTTTACAACTTCACCAAAAAGGGCTCCGGCAGTCCGGAAAAAGTTACTCGAAACGGAAACAATCCGGACGACCGGAGCAGAGCCGTGCGGATCACCGAACCTTAAGGATCGCTGTGTGAGAGCCTCTCATTACTTTTCAAGAAACGGAAAACATACGTTACGCCGGACCGGAGTATGGACTGGATGCAGTGTGAGCCCGGCGTTATCAGTCTGGATCATCTCTGCTGTACTGCACATGTCGCCTGCAGAACAGTACATCATTATAGTTGTGCTGCTGGTTGAATATATGAAAAATAAACAGGATAAAAGGCGACAGTGAAGTTTTGGCCATGTTTTCAAGTATGGGCCACAAAGATCAATTCCATTTATTAGAGTTTTTGCAGCGTGATGTTATGCGTTATGTTTTTTCGGTGCAACAGTAGCAGAGTGGCTTCCCAATAAAGACACTGTGGGTTAGACTCCTGTGTCGAGTCAAGTCAACATCTCATCATCTCTCTGGGTGGAGTTTGCATGTTCATCCTGTGGTACAGAGGGTTTACTCCAGATACTCTGGTTTCCTCCCACCTCCAGAAACATGCACGTTTAGGTTGATTGGGCATCAATGCAAATTTCTACCAGTGAACGACTGAGAGAGTAAATGGTTGTCTCCTGCCTCCAAGATACTTATTCTTTTTAGTAGTACATCATTTGACATAATCTGTTTCATAATTGTTTATAATTTATGTTATTATGTTTTGTTTTAATGACAATTACCTTGATATTTTCTGTATTATTTAGATTTGCATGATGCAATGATGATTATACAACTGATTTCTTAAAACAAAAACAAACTTTGTACTTTTGTAGCTTGCCTGCAACTTGTTAACCACAATATCGATGTGCGTTTATGTCTGACCTCTGTCTGACCTCTGTCTGACTGACACTTGCAGCACGTAGTAAACAAAATGTGATGCTTGAAGACCCAATCAGAGGCCAGCTGGAAAGTGATGCTGAGGTTTGACCAATTTGAAGAAACCACAAGCACAAGATGGTGTCCATCCAGTAAAATCACCATCCAGAGTCGATGCTGGTATGGTATTCTTTACTTCCTTAAAATAAAAATAAAACTGCCCCGAAAGACCACTTCTTTGGTGAGTCATTTTTTTCTATTCTCACTCTTGGGCTGGGAATACTCCACATGCCTAGACGGTTCCACAGAGTTGGGTACTATACCATCTATGAATTCGTCTTAGAGGTTAGGTAACCTGAGAAAGATGTTACAGTCTCTAAATCTGCAACGAGTTGGGCACTGTCCAGACTGTTCCCTTGCTTAAGGCCCAAAGCCACTGGCATAGGCTCCAGACAATGGGAAAAAAGCAAGAGAAAATTAATGAATAGATGTACAGTATGCAATGTGATTGGTGAATATAACACAAAATTGAACTGGCAAACACTGATTACTACATTTCGTAACAGAATTTTTTTTATTTTTAATAGGGATGCACCGATCCAGCTTTTCAGTTCCGATACCGATCCCGATACTTTGGCTTTAAGTTTCTGCCGATCCCGATATCAACCGATACCAGTGTAAGGACTGAAATAGCTTTGTTTCTTATAAAAACATAAGAAACTTGGGCATATAGCCTTATATAACTGTCACGCATAGTGTAAATTACAACTGAATAACTTACCAAACTTTATGAGACGTTCTGGATCAACACCAGTAAAAATTTGTCTCATTATGTCCAGTTAAAGGCACAAAATTGATATCGGCTGAACCGATATCAAGGAACCGATACCCGATCCAGCAAATGCCCTGGATCGGCACCGATATCCGATCCCAGTATCGGATCGGTGCATCCCTAATTTTAAACCAAAACTTAAACATTTGGACACTTTATTGCTGTGTCCAAACATTCACACTTAACTACTTAACCTAATATATAGTCCTGCCCTGTTCAGTAGCCTAGTCAGTGCACTCATTTTTATGGTCTTACACACTTCGAGTCGTCTGACACACACATATTTATGAACTACTAATCATAATACAAGTTTGGTTTAACGTAGACCCCATGTTTAACAGTAGACAGACTGGATAATTCAACTTTTACAGCCTAAACTAATAGGTAAACAGCTAACTTTAGCATCTTTATAGCTTACAGTTTTCAGTTTGGAGTGTTTTGTTTATGCTCCCGGCTCAACAGTGAGTCTAAACAGCTCTTTAATCATCTTTCATTCAGTCGTGTTGTTTCCATTTAAAGACCTGGCACTGTCCGCTTATTGTGGTCTATAATATTGACCATTCTAGGAACCATCAATGCTCACTACTTTTCCAGATGCATTGTGGAAAATTTTGCGTGCACTAGGCTACTTTTTGACCTGCTGGACATTCAGACACCACTACAAAATGATTAGTAAAGTTTAACAGAATAAACACCCTACATAAACAAATTCTTCAGTCTCAAACATCCAACAAACCCAGCGTTGTTTTGACGGACAGGCGTGATGGCTGAGGACGTTGCCGTGGCGATGCTTAAAGCCTTATTTTCAGACGTCGAGGCACTTTACAGTATGTGCACTCCGCTCGCTCCATTCAACGTCTTTGTGCCGTGTTTTATTATGCTCGGCCAGTGCGTTTCCATTCACGTAATAATCTTTTATCCTCGATTTCACACTTGGCTCGTCCTCTTGTGTCCCGCTACTCTTTATATTTACGTGGCCTGCTGCTGCGGACAGTTCATTATCAGTGAGTGGTTCTGGTGGTAAGGAGTTTTCTTCCACAGCAGAGACGAGGTTTTGAAAGACACAGGAAGCATAAGAAGTAGTAAAGTGTAAAAGAATGAGATTATGTTGAATTATAAGCCTCCCCAGAGCAGGAGGTTAAGTGAAAGTGAATAATAATTGTTTTGTGTTGTGTTTTTCCATAATAAACTATGACATATGCTGATTGTAAAACACAAAAATGAAATTAAACGGATTAGAAATATAAACATGTGCGCTCCAGCTGATTTTCCCAGACATAAAATGATATTTTGATTCTGAATTTCAGCTGATTTCAATGTCAGTAGTGTTCCACAAGGCTAGTTCCAGTGTTCTGTCAAAACTCTGTAAAAAACTCCAGGAATGAAACTTAGCTTAGAAAACAATTGTTTCCAATTTACTTATCCATGGCAGGCCCCAAATATGACGCGTTAACTCATTGTTTCCTGTTCTTGTGCGAACTGTAGGTACATTTGCAGAGTGGTTGTCAAAAGCATCAGATAGTGAAGCCTTGTTGCAGTTTTCACAAACATATACTATTTTGATATCAGATTTCTTTTAAATGCCTTCACTAACTCTTCTGCTGAAAACAAAGGCAGACGTAGATTGGTTAGACACAGGAAGTTGCTCTGACATAATAAACAAGTTGTTTTCTTGCTAGAGTACAGGGTTGCCAGATTTCAGAGAGCAACAAGCGACCTAGCCTTTAAAAAAAAGCCCAAAACAAGTGACTTCAGACCCTCAAAAAAAAGTTATTAAAAAAATCTAAACATTATGTGTCACAGCAGAACGAAGGTTAATGGTTGTGACACATTTTATCTAGTATTTGATCATTAATATAGGATTTAAAGTGTGAAAATATGCTAAAAGTTTATATTATTGTCAATAGAGGGTATATTTTCTTGAATCAAATTCAGAAAAACTGCTAAAAATCCTTTTGTTTATGATGTCAAAGTGCCCCTAAGGAGCAAACCCAAAAAAACACAACCCACGACTGTCAAAATCCACAGACTTTCCAAAAAAAGAAGCCCAAATTTACTATAAAGAAGCAGACTTGGCAACTCTGGTAGAGTAGAGCCTCAATCATTTTTTATGTTATCCACGCGCAACTAAATATTCTCTTATAGTTTTCATAAAAATGTTTTTAAAATTAATGTCTATTTGTAAATTATCATGGACATGTATACAGTTTGAACAGAATTAAATTTTACAAGACATATGTTAAATTAAGACACAAACGGATTAATTGATTGATTGATTCTTTGTGTGTGTTTTTTTGGTATATTTGCTTTGCATTTCAGGTTCAGAAAAGCGAGTGGCGGCGCGCAAAAGGTGCAGCGGCCCGGGGGCTCACTCCAAACGTAATTTTGTTGTACTCTGTGACAATGACAATGACTTTCTGTTTTTTTTCTGTTCTGTTGATTGATTGACAGCTGTTCACTTTGCTGACGTCGTAGAAATGGTAGTGTAACCAAAAACATTGTACCTAAAACATACATTGTACATTGAAGCTAATCAAATAATACAAAATAAATAAATAAAATCACAATTACGTATATTTTCCACATTGTGCAGCCCTAGAAAGTGAGATACTGTTGCTATAGCTTCATAAACTTAGCTTTAAAGCCAAGTTTATTTACGAGTTGTCAATTGAACATTGTTTTGTTTACATGATAAAACCTTATGTTGAAAGAACTGAAATAAAATGATTCAAATACTTTCTAACTATAATCAATAAAATGTATTTGTCTCATACATTTTTGCAACAAACAACATTAATCACATTGTCAAACCGCAGCTCAAGACCATTTTCTTCTCACTCAAGCCTCTTACAGCACTACATATTTTTCATGTCCGTTCCTTATTGAAATCATCACTCAGCTCTTTCCCTTATGCACTGGTAATTACTGTGATCAATGCACTTCAGCGGCTTACGTAATAAAGCGGCAATGCAAAATGAATGTGTAATTACTTTTTATAAATGACACCGCGACATAAAATCTAATGCTTTATTAATGTCCTGCACAGTCCAACAGCTTTTTATAGCCGGATTAAATGAATGTATCTGTGCAGTTTTACATTTATTCACTGAACTGTGTGAGTTCAGTGAATAAATGTAAGACAGTGTGATCCATGCTAAAGATTTCATAGGAGGTTAATGGGAGATATATTGTAGAGCTGCAACTAACGATTATTTACGTAATCGATAGTTGTTTAGAATACAAAAGTGACTTGAATACAAGGTTTTTGGCAAAGTTGAGGTGAGGTAGATATCAAACTTTTGTCAAAACTAAATACTCATTTGAACAAGCATAAAATTAAAAAAAAAAAATCACATTAACAGGACAAAACTTGACATTTTCTGATGAGTTTTAGAATAATCCTGAGTCTGATCAAAATTAGTTTAAAATCTGAATGTTTAATAAAGAAAGTATTTGTATTTTGTACTGAAGTTGTCAGTTCTGTTTTTTTAATTATCATTGTAGTACCATGATTCGCAGTTGAAGTTTATTACTTTATTTTAACATTTTGCATCATAACACATAAACAAGCTTTTACATCAAAAACACTTATTTCTGTTTAATCTATTATTGGAGGCCTTTTGCCAAAAAAATCTAGACAGTATTGACCCTATTTTGTCCCACCTACTTTTCTAGGACGAGCACTTCCTGTTTAGCTGCATTTAGCCTGTAGATTTCAGTCGATGGGTTTATTTTAACTGTCATTATATTTAATTAAAATTGCCCCACAAGACAAACAAACAAACACGTTAGCTACCTTAACAGAGCTAAACAGGAAGTGCATTTCCAAGCCAAGTGGGCGGGACAAAATAGGGTCAATATAAAAATGTATCGTCTGGTCACCATGTCCCTTTTTCAAATTTTTTAATGCGTGATTGACAGATCAATTAGCCAATCAGGGACACGCATCGTCGTCCATAGAAAAACCAACATGGCTGCTTACGACAAAAAATATGCACAAAAATATCACGTGGAACTGAAAAACATTGCAGAGTCAATGAGCGAGGGCAAAAAAAAAAAGTCAGATTTTAATGTGAGGTTAGATTTTGGTCAAAATGACAGACAACAAATCTGCTTCTTTGTTTCATGTGTCTGCAGCAATAAACTAATCTGATTGTCTGGTACATTGTGAAGTTGATCTTACAGTATACGAAGGTGGGAGGAGTGGTGACTAAACTCACTCTTTACAATGTGCTGAAGTGTCGACTCTGGATCCCAGACAAGTGAGCCTCTGCATCTGGATTAGGCTATGTGTATAAGTATCATAATATGTATTGTATCGCCAGATTAGAAACACCACTCATATCAGCCAGATCAGGAGGTAAGATATTAAAGAACCACTATTTTAACACCCAAAAGTAATTTTGTTTTTTTTATTTTGGACCTCGGTCGGTAACAGTTGTAGAATTACCTCTAAAGATGTATTTGATTTAGTCCGGAAGTACAATCACAAACAATATGAAAATAGCCAGACTGGAGAGAAACGAGTCAAATGCTTAGTAAAATCCTAAATATGATCATCTTTTCTACTGAAAAAATGTGATCTAACCTGTCATTTCCACTTCAGTATCGCTTTCATGGTGTGAGATGAATTACAAATATGATTTTCTATTTCTTTTCCAGGGAGAAGTTGAACATGAACACTGCCTCAAGTTGGAGAAATTTGAAGAATCACAAACAATCCATGTTGTGACAAGGGAATTTGTTTGATGGGAGTCAAAACAGCCACAACTAATTGATTGCAAGATGTTTTGTATGAAGTAAACATTTACCTCCGGGGGTGGAGAGAGCGTCAGTAATCAACTTCTGAAATGGTTTCTGCACAAAATATTGCATCGCAAACAGCTTCCAACCAAAACCACGTGAATGCACAAAGAAGAAGAATGGAAGAGGAGCAGGAGTCTCCTTTTTGAAAGGCAATAAGGTAGAGGTATAAAGTTAATTTACAGTCACAGTGGATAGAGTTAAGGAATCGTACTTGTTCCCAACGAGTCCTATAGATGCAACAACAAGCAGGAGACGCTTTCCATTAGTACCTGCTTGCTCTATACTACTCTGTGCGACTTAGCTCTAGTGCGGAGCTTTTCCATTTGGGGCTGATCCCTGGAACCAAGTAAATCCACATAATCCAGTCACAGTCTGAAGTTTACACCTAAGAATGTCTCCAATCTAAATAATATGAACCAAACTTTGCCGTAACATCCTTCTGCTCATCGGTGCAGCTGAAAGCATAATCCCAAATGATGCAGCCAAACAACAAGTCTGAGAAAACAATTGAATCCAGCCTTCACCATTTCCTATTTTTCTCCAGGTAAAGAGAAGAAATGTTGTGTCGCTCTTTGTTACAGTGCCCAGTGTGGTGAGGAAGTGAAAACTAAACTTAAAGTGTCTCCAAGTCCATGTGCTGATTCTGATTCATTTGCAGCCCATTTGTTTTGAGTTGTAACTGAACAGATTACATGTGTCTTTTAAAATACAGTCTGACCTAGTAACAAACATTTTGAGCCCATAAGTAACAGCCTATAAGTAACAGTCCCACTTGTGATGGAAACTCTCTCCCTCAGAGCAGGGCTAACCCGAGTAGAGTCGAGTAGAGTTGAGCTGAGCCAAGCAGATATAGGGCTGTACTCGATGCATTGGTATCGGGATATATCATGACACACTTGTTAGCAATACGCATAACGACACAGGCATAGCAGGATACTTAAACTGAATAAATTTTACACTTATATTGGACTGCTGCTTTAAGGTTGAAACTATTAAATTTCTTAAATAATGACTTATTCATAGGAAACTTGTATGCAACAAAGAGCAGTTTCTGCATTTTGTTATTCATAATCAATGTAAGAGACTTAATATTGGTTTTAGCGAGAGCTGTACTCAAAAAAGGTTAAATCGAATACTTTTCTATTGTTTTTTCTACATTTTGGTGTGTAAAATTAATCAAACATATATCTTGATTTGTATCTTATTAAGGGAATTGTATTGGGATAAAAATGTATCGGGATATGTATTGTATTGGGAGGCTTTTGGCAATCGAGGAATTTTCGATCGACGTCACTTGCCACCCTACTGCGCATGCTTTATGCAGAAAGAGCTCCTCTTCATCTGCTTAGCTGGGGAAACTTTTTGAATTAAACAACGAAATGGGACGACAGCTGTTTTCATAAGGTATGAACCGGTCTGACAGACGTCTGTCTCTTGAAGCTTGAGACAGTGTTTTTCTCGCCGTTTTTCCACTCACCTGACACACTCAGCAAGTGTGATAAAAACCCTTGTAGTTCGCTGACAACTGAGCTTTTTCGACTTGTTTTCACTGTTTGTGTCTATGTGCGGTGGTTCTTTCTGGAGGCAGAAAGCGCGCACACCGCCTGTGTTGATAGACAAAAAATCCCTCTATATGCAGATACTAATGAAAAGGCCCTATCTGAGGCAGGAAAAGATTATTTACCATCAACCCAGGACCTGGCAACTTGAATACTTAATACACTGAGCTAGTATCGGCTGTCCAAGCCTAACTAGGCTTCCACACAATGAGGCTTAAATAGTAGCTAGGAATAATGCAAGGCAGACAACTTCTGTGTGATGAGTTGACCGAAGAATCAAACGAAGACAAATTCTGTTGGCTCTCATCCCAATTAACCACATAGTAAAGAAACTGCAGGTGGTCTTGTTAAGCCTTCGCACGAGACGGACATTTGTACAACTGTTAGCACCTCTACGTCAGCTTCTTTCTCGGATGCCAAAGGCATAAGTTTCCAGCTGGGCCGAGGGTAAAACTCCCATCACAGCCTGTTACAGCCTAAGCAGCCTTGTTGTTGACACTGGTATAATGAAATTCAACACCACGCTCCCTCTAACTGACATTTAGATCTCAGCACACAATGTGAGCACCATCTGGCTCAATGTATGTCATAACAATTGTCTGAAATAATTTAAAAGATGTAGTTCAAATGGCTAGGTTTTTGCTATGGACAAAATATGTGTTGTTGTGTGATATGTATGTGGATCTTAACATGAAAACATTGCTATAGTTTAGTCCAATTTAACCTACAAATCTGAAGAATATTTTTCTAAATAAAATGTGCACATTAACGTAGTTGCTGTTGTTGTGACATCGTTATAATTTTAAGTTAATTAGTCTTTTTGACGAACCTTCATATGACCAAGGTAAGCATTTCTGACTCCCAAAGGACATTTGTCTTGTGAAGTGTCAAAGCAAACGTCATGGAACCAGCTTGACTTTTCTCTGTCTATTCTGAAAACAGAAGAAGAGAAAAAAAAATGCGTTACATCTAAATTAATATAATGTGTTTTTTTTTCTTGTGTTTGGTGATTTTCCAACAATGCACTGCAAAAACACATATCTTAATTTAGTTCATTTCTCTTAAGATCAGTTTATTTCATTATATTTAATTAGTATAAATAATTTATATACAAAAAGAAACTTTAAGTAGGTAAGTACGTAAGCGTTTCACAGACAGAGTCACAAAGCGCCTGGGGCAGCTTAGCAGAGCAGAGACAAAACCAAAACTAGACCAGGACTAAAGCTGGTCTAAACCAGGACTAGACCAAGAGTAAATCTGGACTTGCTCAAGACTAAAACTGCACTAAACCAGACAAGATCGGGACTAAAACTGGACTAAACTAGGACTATCAGGACTAAAACTGTTATGAGCAGTGTCGTAAAGCAAAAATGCAAAATGTGAGATTATACACACATATATACACTTGTTTTGAGTCATATAATAAAAAATTCGGTTTCAAAGCGCAAAAGCAGTGGTTCTCAACCTGGGGGTCAGAAACCCCGTGGGGTGTGTGACATGATTTCTGGAAAACTTGAACAATAAGATCTTAAACAAGGTTTGACAGTTTCAAATAGAGTGATAGATGTACATTCCTATTTGCTGGCCTCCAAGATGAATTTATCAAACATAAGATTAAAGGCTACGTCATAATTTTTGCAGGAAGCCTATATTTTGTGTTGGTGGTAATGAATGGCTACGATTGTTATTTAAGGGGTGCGACTGAAAAGATTAAGAACCACTGCTCTAAAGGACTAAGTCAAAAACTCTCAAATAAGACAAAATGTGCTTGTTCCATTGGAAGATTTTTTTTCACTTTTTTCATGCAGATGAGGACTTTTTATAAGTATTGTTTTAAGATGGTCAGTTTTTCAAGAGAGTTTTCTCTATTTTGACAAAAAATAAATAAATAAATCTCTTTTTACAATTGGGAAGTGTCAAAGTGGTCAAAGATCAGGGACTGTCTTATGGATAATTAGGGCAAATCAATGGTTTTCTAAATTGCTGGGCTCAAAACTGACTGTACATGGGGATAACTGGTCAAGCTAGATTATATATTTTTTTACAGGCAAAAGTCCTCAAACTATCATCGAGACAAATGTTCAGTAGTTAAATTATCAAGCATATGCACTGAACAAGTCCCGAAACTAGAAAGTTACTTTGGCTGAAATATATAAGCAAAAAAACATGAAAAGGTGTGTAAAAATAAACTACAATATTATGTCTTTCTTTTTGTAAACTTGTTAATTTACATACCTGTATTTGTGCATTCAGTCGTCTCCACATGGTTCTCATTTCTCAAACCGCCACAGTGTATTTTCTCTCAGGCACGTAACCAAACACCCCGCGCTACGTCACTTTCCCGCGACCGACGCAGCGAGAAGACCCTTAGCGGCTGGACTTCGCTGGACGATAACACCTTTTCACGTCCTTCAGCAACGAAAATGTACTATAAATTCAGCGGATTCACACAGAAACTAACGGGAGCGGCTCCGGCCACCGCCTACAGCCCGCAGGTGAGCGCCGACAGCCGGGTTAAACTCCTAAACTCAGCCGGTTACCGAATAGGATGACCTTCACGTTTCCTAACATCACCGCAAACACCGGGGCCGTAGATCCAGCAAAAAATACACGTCAATCACAAGTTGGTTATCGCCTGTCGAGTTAGTTTAAGCATCAGTACTGTGTATTTTTAGTTTGGTTTAGCTACCTTTGCCTATTTTTGTAGAAGTTGTGACAAGCGGATTGAAACAGAGGCTAAATGCTATCCGATTAGCCCGGAGCTAATCTGTCACGTTTTCAACCTAATTAAACAAAACGAGCATAGTTCTATATTTCTGTCCTTTTAAATGCTATTTTTCTTTCTTGTTTATGAGGTCTCTTTTTTGTGTCTTTCTGCTTTAAAGGCGCACTTGTAAACAGTCGTAACCTCAAATGACCCCATGTTTTTGGTCAAGGTGCTTCAACAAAACACTATATTTTGTTATTATTACTAACAAGTTACACATTTAAACAAAGCTTTTTTCGTTTATGTATGATGTTGCTTTAGAAAATAAAAGTGTCAAATTGTAGATAGGTCATTTTAAAGGTCAAATGTCATGTTATTGAAATATCTGCAGTGATTTCTAATATTTGAGCAGATTAGTTTCTTCCTTTGTAATATACAGATACACATTTTGTCAACATTTGAGCTGTACTGAGTTAAATAGAATATCTATGATTCGTGTTACATATCATCTAGAGGTGGGGATATGTTTTAAAAATCAAAGTAGCACAATCCTTGTCTAGCAATGTATTTTAGAGATTACAATAATGAGGGCTTTTTAGCAATTTTTTTGTTAACAAATGTGAAACTGTCAGCAATGGGTTGTGTTCTCGTACTAGTACAAATATCATAAGGCCAGTTCATGAGTGTTTCCTATAAATAACAAGGTATTGGCTGTGTAATATTTAAAAACAATTACCGTAATTTCTGGATTATAAGCCGCTACTTTTTTCATGAGCTTTGAACAATGCGGCTTATAAGGCAATGCAGCAAAATGATAGATTCTCATAGACTTACTATTAACAAGTGCGGCCTATATGTACTTTATCATTTTTCTTACTTAAATCTAGTGGGTGCGGCTTATATTCAGGTGCGCTCAATAGGTCAGAAATTACAGTATTTAGGTTTTCAATCTGGTATTTTCCTATGTTTGAGGTACTTTTTATTGTCTATCTTTTGGAAAAAATAGTTCTCTGTTAGATCCAGGCTTCAGTGAACCATATTAATGACTAGATTCATTCACATTTTGTGTTACATTTAAAACTGCTTTTAATTTTTTTTCTTTTTTGCTGCCATTCATACATTAAGTATTATTGACATAATGCAGAAGGTTGTGATTTCTTGTGAACGTAAACTATTAAGAATTACTTCAACAAAGACAATGTCAGTCTAGTCTAGTCCCTTGTAAGCTTAATTTTATGGCCTATTCATGTTTATTCGTTACCTGAAGTATCATAATTTAATGCACTCTTTGCCATCTTTTATCCTAAGGTTTTGAGAAAGTGTACTTAATTGCATTATCTTGTATCAGGACTATTGTGTCAGTGGTGCCAAGTCGTACAGTGTTTTCTGTTAGTATTTCCAGTAGCAATATAAATGTATTAATAAATAGTGCTGACTCTTTACTGTTTTTATTTGATGGAGTCACAGAGGAGCTCCCTAACACTTTTCCATTGTATAACTTCATTGCTCTTTCAATTGTCAGTACTTAGCCTCTGACTGTGGCTCTGACCTTTTGTGCAGGTTTTATCACCCGTCTGAGAAAATAGCCTGTTTCTCAGTCGGCACATCCCGGCCTTTACTGTGGCTTTGTCCTTTATCTCCCAGACCGACTGTTATTGTCTGACTAGAGGTCACACGTCGGTTTGTCTTAATGAGGCTGGAGCGTGGTTTTGCTTAGATAATGAGCGAAGTAAAAAGCAATTGATTTTAATAGTTTCAATTAGGGCTGGGCAATTCATTGAAAAATTGAGAGATCAAGATCGAATTGTTAATTATTTGGTTGTATGCTTTGAATCGAACTATAGAAAATAGGGATGCACCGATCCTTCTTCCTCAATCTTTTTCAGTTCTGATACCGATTCTGATACTTTGGCTTTAAGTATCTGCTGATACCTGATAACCACCGATACCTAAACATTAGACATTTTGTCATATAGTGTTGTGTAACTATTATTTAAGTGAAAGCTACAAGTTAACTTATTCTGAATAAAATGTCTACTAATATGAGATGTTCTTGATCAACACCAGCCAAAAAATGTGTCTCATTATGTTAAATTAAAGGCACACTTCATGATATCGACTGAACCGATATCATGAAGCCGATACCCGATCCAGCAAAATTCCCTTGATCGGCGTCAATATCCTATCCCATTATCGGATCGGTGCATCTCTAATACAAAAACAAATCTTTTGTCAGTGGAAATGTGTGATTTGGAGCAAAAGTCAAATTTTCAGACAGAATATTGATAAATGTATAATTTCATTAAAAGATAAAAAAAATGTTTTTGCTTATAAAAATGTTCATAAAAATAAATTTTCTTAAATTTTTAAAAAAGATTTAACAAAATCAAATCAAAAATCAAGATTTATCAATATGGGGAAAAAAAATTGATTATATTTTTTACTAGATCGCCCAGCTCAAGTTTCAAAAACTGTAATTTGACATTTCAGACTTCAATGCAAATAGACACAAAGTGGAAACAACTGTTCAGACAAATTAATAATTCAAATTTTTGTAGATAGTTTTTCAAAAGCCTTTTTTTTTTAAATATTATTGTGCTTTGCCATGAAATATGAATAGTAATTTCACACCTTTTCAATTTGGTGTTTTCTATTAGTGTATTACAACAAAAATGGCATTCAAATTTTTCAAACATCTGTAGTGAATTTGTATTTCATATTGTCAGACAAATATGAATTTTTTTTTTGTTTTTGTTTTTTTTCAAATCACTCACAAAAATGCAGAAATATTACATTTTTAGTTGGAAGTTGGCAGCATCACTTCTTTTATCTTTGCTATTATTTTTTTTTTTGTACAATTATTAGCTATAAACAATATCTTGAAACCAATATTCACAATAATATCTAAAATTCAATTGTCCCATCTAGTAATATGAACAGAATGTATACATACATATGGATATTGTAATTTAGCCTTATTTTTTATTGACCAAAGTTTTACTAGCCCCAGTACATCCACTGTCAGTTAGCATTAATTTATTTTTCCTTTCCTTTTCCATAAGGCTGCTACAAAACTATACAACTACTTTTAACCAAGTTTGGCCACAAAATCTTCCACACAAACTAAAAGTGTAGTCTAGGCTCAGTCATATGCACTTTGAACGTCCTTAATTTTCTTCTGAAGCAAGCTCTGGCTGTCTTAAGACCCTGGTCATGTTTTATTTTAGTTTTAGTATTATTCTGACGATTCCCTGAAGACTCGCTCAGAGCCGGATCACTCGGGTTCAGCTCAGATTGAGTTTGAAGAGCCTCTTGACTGTGATGCGCTGATCTGGAGGAAGCAGCTTCACCCACCGCAGTTTAAAAAATAAATCACAATATTACCTTATTTTAGTCCGTGTGGAGGCGGAGAGTGGGAGCAATACAAATTTAATCTGACACATCAAAACACAGGCAGAAGAGGTACGTTTTTATTTGCAAAGAATGATTTGCAAATTAGGGTTAGATGATTTTGGAAAAGTATCCAGGTCTGGATTAGAATGATAATAGTTGTATATCATGACTAGACAATACAATTATATTTTTGACCATTTGTTGTGCTAAAAATGTCTCTTATTTGGTTTGGAAAAGCTCATGCCAGATTGATATGTCTAACTCTGATTTGAGATCTACACATTATCAATCTAGACAAACTACCCCTGAAAGCTGTCAGTAAAAAAAAAAAACAGAACTTCATGGCAGTCTCTTGTGAATCTGATTGGTTGAAGCATTTGAACCCGGACGTAGCAGAGAAGTTAAGTTTTTCTCAAATCCAGTCAGAGAAAATCACGCCTTTCCCGTCCAAAAATGCACTAATGCTCTATGTTTTTTAAAGTCAAAATAGTCATTAATTCATTCATTTTCTACCGCTTAATAAAAAAAAAAAACAGTTTGACACAGAACTATAGACCCTTTGCACGTGTCGTCACGCTCCTCAAAGGAACGCCCACTTCTCCATGATGGATGAAAAGCGCAACCTGTGTGCTTTACAGCAATGGAAACTTTGCCGAAAACTTGCTTGTTTTTAAGTAATTTTAAGTGATTTCAATTGTAAAAAAAATGGCTGTATCTGGAACACGCTGCACTAACAGGCAAGGAGGTTTTAAGCCTAAACCTGTAGCTTTTTCGTTTACATTTTGATAGGAACTGAAATCCCTCTAAATCGCAACAGATTTGGAGTGAACACTTTAAACAAGGTAAGTCAATGCTATTGACAAAAAAATTATGACATTTAAAAAAAAAATTAAATGCAATGAATATCTGAAACAGCCTGCATTATGCGTGGCTAACACTAGCCTCACAGCTAAGTGACTGAATCCAACCTCTTGTAGCTTTTACATCTGCTCCAGTGTGAGACAAAACCCTGTTTACCACAGAATGGTGCAAATCATGAAGAGTAAAGTCAGGCAAACTTGTACAATTTATTTATTCTGTAAACATAGCAGGAGGAAGAGGGCATGGATCAGCTAGCATTCATTAGCTTTTCCAAATTCTTTGTTTTGTGTGCGTTTAAAAGATGTGCTACTTCCACAGACAAATGTGAACATGCATCAAAATGCTTTCTTTATGGAAAAATTAGGAAATATGTGAGAATTTGTCAGTTTTGCGCTCCCTGTAATGCTGCGTACACGCACTTCTGCCATCCAGCATGGAGCAGCCATGTGATCAAGTGATGTTGGTGCAAATGGTCAATAGCTCAACAAATGAATAATTAAACATGCGTTTTCTTTTTTATTAACTGTGTTTCTGGAATTCACAGAAATCAAATATTCTTAAATGTAAACAACTGGGTTCAAATCAAATTCTATAATTTTATTTTCCTGTAAACTAGTATTCTTTCTTGTCTTTTTGCTGTCCAATTTTAGTTTTGAAAGAGGAAATACGTATGTCTTGTTTTGTCATCAGTAAATATGGCATTACAAATCTTAAAATTTGGTGTTAAAATGGCATTAAAAAGTATTCCGTTTGACTTGCTGAAACCTGCATAAACCTGCATAAACCTCGCTGTGATTCATCTTAACATCATCTCCATCTTGGACAAATCCGCCTGCTTTTGTCTGATTCTTTGTCAGTAAAAGTGACATGTTTTTATGTGAGTGTTGGACAGGAAGCTGCTGTTCTGATTGTTATCTGTGGACATTGGCTTCATGTATTGACAGGCCCAGCGTTAGTGTCTGATCTCACATGAGCAGAAGAAACTAAGGTGTTACATATGATCTGGACCAGTTTTGGACAAAAATACAGTCTGGAATCTCGAACACTTGTGGGAAAAATAATTAATTGTGCAAGAAGTAAAATTGATTTATTTGTCTTTGAATTAAGGTTTAAGTCAAGACTCATATTAGTTTACATTTTACATTACTTTTGCATAATGGCAAGTTTGTTGGTATGCTAATGGAAGCTAAGGCGATGCTAAAAACATAAACAAAGGCACTTCTGGATTTTACAAAATACTAAATGTAGACAGGACAGAAGCCAAAAGTCATTTTTATTCAACTAGAAACATCTGTGCTGCAGCTAAAAAGTCTTGAATTTGTCGTTGTAGATCTTAAAAAGGTCCTAATTTTTTTATACATTTCTCAATCCATTTCACACTGCTGTGGTTTTGTCAGAAAATTCTCTGTAATATTAACTTCTCAATAATATAAAACATTATTCTTCTGTTATTTTGGTTGATGGAATGCTCAGTTGCTGTTTAAATTGTGTTATTTTTTTGTTTATTGTTTAGATTTTTCATAATTGTAGCAAAATATAAAAGTATATTTTAAGAAGCCCACTGGAAAGGAATCAGCACTGTGAAATACTATTGCAGTGGTTCCCAAAGTGGGGGTCGCGAAATGGTTTCATGATGTAATTTGACACTTTTGACTTGGTATTGAAGCACTTTTTTTAACTGGAAGCATCACATTTGACAGAATTTTTGTCATAAAAAGCAATAATATTCTAAAATAACAGCATTTTAATCCAGTGTTAAGTTTTTTTAGCTAGAAATTATTACTGACATCCATTTTATTTTGCTGTATGAGTCGCGAGTCGGTTACATATGGTTATTTTGGGGGTCCCGGCCTGAAAAGTTTGGGCACCCCTGTACTATAGGTTATGACTTACAGATAATTTGTATGTTTTGTGGACTTAGAAAGCATTTAAAAAGTCTTAAATTTGACCTCTCCATCCTGCAGAAACCCTGTGCATATGTCAGAGCAGCCTCTTTTCTTTCTCCAACCCAGTTATGCCATGACGTCATGCTAGCCACGCCCCCGCCATTTTTCATTGGACGAGCGTGCTAAGGCGTCTCCATGGATACATCCATGGGCGTCTCGCGCTTCCCGCGACAAGTCAAAACGGAGATGGCTCACGATTACTCAAAAGTTACACGATAAGAAAGAATTAAGTCAAAACTTATCACATATAACCGCTGTTTGTTCGTATTTTAGGCATTGAATTTAACATTTAGCTAGTTTAATACATTTTAATACAATAATTTAAGTTATCTCAAGGTCTAAATACAGTGAAACGATCGCATTGTTCACAGCTGTAGTTTTTACTGCTTTAGAAACGTTGAAATAACTCGACCCTATGGAAACGAATTAATACATTAGGCAGAAATATTGACACATATCATTTAGTCTATTGTTATATAATAGTTAGTCATTTAGTCTATTGTCATATGAGTTTGAGGAATACATTAGGTTAAAGATTAAAGTTTATGACATGATGATTGGAGACTTGTGCCATATATCAAATTAGTTTGGGTTAATCAAATTTAGCTACAGATTAAATGCATTATTTTAGTTTACATTAAAAATAAATAAAGGCAAACATACCCACCATGTTTAATACAAGACAAACGCTAACAAATTTGGTCAGAAAAAAGTACTAATCACAAAATCACAATTGTTGTCTTCATTTTTCCATCCAGGTCCCCTTATGTGGATTTTGTTGAGGGCACAAGGGGTATTTGTGAAGACCAATGCCCTAACTTAAACCTCTACCCACAGTTAGAGGTTTGACCAGTGATTAAAAAAAAAGAAAACGTTCCCTTGTACCTTGTATACTCTTATATTTTCCACTGTCATATCATAATATAAAATAATATAATACAGTGATTCTTAACCATAGGGCCGGGGCCCAAAGTTGGGCCGCGAGCACCTCATTGAGGGCCCCAAAATCAGTAAAATACAATACAATTAGTATGAGATTGGGCCCCAGGTTACTTTCTACATGAATATTTGGGCCCCGACGTCAAAAAGGTTAAGAACTCCTGATATAATATAATTTCATGTTTTTTATTTTTAATTTTTTGTATTTTCAGATGTGGCTACCTACAGGCTACATATACCATGTTTGCTCTTTTGAGCAAAAATCTTCTCAGCTGCTGGATCATATGACATTTTTAGCAGTGATTCGTATGAACCTAACCGTGGATGAAGTTCAGAAATGGGTCACACTGACAAAGGACACTCCGGTGACATGGAGAGTCGGTGTGACCCGGCCACGGAAGGGTGAAAAAATACTATTTAAGGTCTGCTAATTATTAAAAGGGATTATTTTTAAATTGTAACACTGTCTCTTGAATAAATTGCAAAATTCTGTTGTCCTGCAGGCTGATTATTTTTGTCAGCATGGTGTTAGAAAGCACTCTGCACAAATGAATGCTAAGAACACACACTGTCCAGCAAAACTGACAATAACTGTTGCGAGAACAATAACCCTGGATGGTAGAGTGACTCGGTGAGTAAGTACAGTGTACATATATATATATATAAATATATATAAATATATATAAATATATATATATATATATATATATATATATATATATATATATAATATATATATATATATATATATATATATATATATATATATATATATATATATATATATATATATATATATAGTAGGTGCTGGTCATAAGTAGAATATTATGAAAGAACGAAAAAGCCATATATTTGTAAATCCATTTTCCATTCAGAAAATTAACTCACCTGACCAGAACATCATGGAAAACCTATAGACTTTTGTCCAGAGCAAGAGCAGAGCCAACTCTGCAGATGAGCTGAAGGACTTTCAAAGCATTCTCAGCTTCCATCACACTATAAGCAGTGCTGCAAACTGATCACCTCTCAGTCTCCACACACTGATGCAGTAGTTCGTGCAAAATGAGTCACAACCAAATATTAGACATGAATGAATGAATGTTTCAGATATCTGAATTTATTTTTAAGTATTTTAAGTAGTAGTAAGTTATTTTACTCCAAATCTGTAATAACTAAAATTTTAAGAAATTTGAATTTGTGTACATATATACATATTAGTGTACTAATACTCTTTTGGTTGGTCTTGCAGGAGTAAAGACCCCCATTTGCCACAGTATAACACTGTTGTGCGTTTTTACAACACACACAATCACAACATATTTGTGGCTGATGCCTTTAGACACAGGGATGTAAACAGCAAGACTGTTGAGAAGTTGTCGGAGTTTTTCCAAAGTGGTCATTCACCTTCATCAGCTCTACTGGCACTAAAAAATGAACTGCAATTGGAGCATGGTGACAGTTACGTCTATGCCTGTGCTGATCGAGCCACATGCCCTGATCTACAGTTTTGCTACAGGTACATTTTTTACTTAAACTCAGTATTTAAGACATTGTGAGTTAATTAAGTAGATGCCTTAGATTCATACAAGTACTTTTTGCAGACTATACGCAAAGCTTTATAGGCATCAGTATGGTGAGAGGTGTGGTCCAGGGATGCTGTCAGCCCTAGAAAGGCAGGTGGAGGAGTTCAACATGCAGTGTCAGGACACATGTGCAAAGATAAAAATGACTTCATCAGGTTCCCCAGTTGTTGCCATTTGTTCTCCTATGATGAAACGTGTGCATCGTTTAAAACACAGTGGGGAACTCTGCTTCATGGATTCTTCTGGCAATATGGATCAGGAGAACACACGTGTATTTTTAATTCTGACACACAGTTGTGCAGGTGGACTGCCCCTAGGGGTCATACTCACCCAGAGTGAAGATGAGGCAACTGTATTTGAAGGGCTTCAACTGTTTAAAGAGCTTTTAAATGAAAGTAGCTTTAGCGGAAGGGGACTGACAGGGCCACAAGTTTTCCTCACAGATGACAGCAGGGCTGAGAGGAAGGCGATAGGTCAAGCATTTCCAGAAGCCACCCTTCTTCTCTGTACGTTCCACCTATTGCAAGCCGTATGGAGATGGTTGTGGAACAAGGAACATGGAATACCTATAAATGACAGGCAGCAGCTCTTCACCATTGTGAAAGACATTCTGTATGCAAAGGAAATGGCAATAGTGGATCAACTTTATGAGCAGGCAGTGTCCAGTCCTGTAGTATTGAGGTCAGTTCAGACAAACAGCAGACAGAGCAGTCTATAAGTTATTGTGTTTGCTGCACATCACAGTATTTGATAATGTATATGTGATAATGTGTTTCTTTAATTTCATAATTCAATTGATTTTAGGAACAAGATGTTCATGCATTATCTGCAGAAGTTGTTCAGTCGAAAAGACGAGTGGGCACTCAGCTTCAGAGAGAATCTCCCAACTCGTGGCAATAACACCAACAACTATGTTGAGGCTGCCATGAGAGTGCTTAAAGACAGTGTCCTGCAAAGGACTAAGGTCTTCAACATGCCCCAACTTTTTGATACTCTGTCTTCCAAACTGGAAATGTACTACAAAGTGAGAATAACAGATGTTGCTCTTGGGCACTGGGAGGCTTTCCAAAAATCCAAACACCTTCCTCTTGAGGGCACCGCCAAACCACTGAACATTAAACAAGTAATTATATACGTAATTATATACGTAATTATATACATATACATATACATATACATATACATATACATATACATATACATAAACATTTATATGTACATGTACATGTATGTATATGTGTATGTATATGTACTGTATATGTAGATGTATTTATGCATTTTTGCAAGGGAAATTATTTGGGACATTTATTTGTTTTTCTGTTTCAGACTGCTGAAAAAATGTTTGAAGTAAGAAGCACAACCCTAGACCAAGTTTATTTGGTGAACATGGAAATTGAGATGTGTACCTGTCCAGTGGGTATAACAGGGGCACCATGCAAACACCAAGCTGCTGTGGTCCAAGTCTTTGGGTGTTTTTCAAACAATGTTTTACCTATTACACCTGAAATGAAGACTGAGCTGCTCCTTCTTGCGTCTGAAGGTATGTGGAGGGACAATTATAATTTGGACAAAGATAACCTTACTTTGAGTCAATAATGCATTTTCATTTGTCATAGCCACAGTAAATCCTGCCTTTCTTCGTCCTCTTCAAGACAAAGCAGGTCAGCAGAATGAGAGTAAGTACTGTTTAACACAGGTTCCATTTCCAATCTACAGTATTTTTGTTATTTCAAAACAAAAAGTTTGATACCTGTTATCATTTTTTGTTTTGGTTCACAAAACATAATATAAAAAAAAAAAAACGTTTTGATTTTCTGTTTTTCCATTTGATTTCAAAATTGAAAAGTAATTATTGAAATACTACCTCAAAGCTTGTGTGTGTGTGTGTTTTTATTCCCTTTTTTTTTGGTGTAGGCATCACAGAATGTCCTGGGCTGTATCAGCAGTGTGACCCGAGCCCCACCGAATTAAGCAACTGCAAATCAGCAGAAACTGCACCTTGTTGGCTTCCAAGTCCCCCTGGAGCAAGTAAGCAACAAAGCAAATATTCAATATCATTACAAAAATACTGAGAATCCTGAAACCGAGCAGTTGAGGGCATGAGAGGTAAGAGACAAAAAAATAACATGTAAACATGCTCTTCAGGACAATGGGCAAAATGTCATAAAAAAGAGTGGAAGCGACAGGCACTATATGTAAAAACTTGGTAGAAAAGCACTTCTTCAAAGATACAGTCATAAGCTGTCTGAGGCACTCTTCAGGGCATGTAAAGACCTTTACATACCTTGAAGAAGAGATGAGAAACATAGAAATGCATAGGCTGTCCATGTTGTATTAAAGAACTTTTAAAGTAACAGAGTGCTTTGAACATCTTATGACTACATCTCTGCACATCTTTGCACTAGTGTTTTTCCACCAAGTTTTTACATATCACTTCCACTGTTATAAATAATGAAAATGATTCCCATCTTCTTAAATTATGCAATGGCATGCCTATTCAATTTAAGGTCCTGGGCCATATCATGCCCTCCACAATCTGTGAGCTATTATCTACAGTATGTACTAAAAATATGTCAATATTTTCTCTTGCTCAGTAGTTTAATTCCTTTTATACCTTTTTTTTATTAGTCCTGTTTCAAATATGTTTGGTATCTAATAGAAAACGAGTTAGCATTTGATCATAGTTTAATCATCACACAACTACTCACCTCACCTTAAATGTCCAAGACCTCTGAAAAGTTTGGCCCTCAGAAAAAAAAAATAATTTCATAGATCTGATCTAATGGGTATGTTTTTTTTTTTTTTTTTGTCTGTATAAGGAACTGGTGAAATACCGCAAGATCAAAGTGGTGGCCATCAGTCTGTTGCAAGTGACCTCCTCAGTCAGTATATTACCACTAAAGTTGCACTGATTTGTCTTTTAACTGTGTAACATGTTTACATATGAGGACTTATTATGACAGAAGATAAAATTGATCTGAGTGGAGTGGAGAGAATGCTTGAAGACATGCATTCACGCTGTAAAGACCCTGCATACAGTGAGGCTTTTTCCGCAATGGCCAAGAGGTATAACAGGATGACAGGCAATCCATCGAAACTAGCGTCATCAATGCACTGCTTTGGCCAAAGCTATATCTGTGCAAAAGCGAAGCGAGCAGCAGAACTACGTCGAGCATCCAGAAGACCAGGTCCAATGATTCCCTGTCAACCAACAGCAATTGCTCGTCGACACAATAAGATTGGATCAAAGAGACGTCTGTCTACTGGTCGTCCCAAAAAAGAGAATCGAGGACCTGAACATCCCTATTCAACTACTACAAAATCAAAAACAGCAAGGCACCACAAACTAGCTGATTCTGTTGCATGTAATTACCCACATGCAAAGTAAGATTGATATGAACAAAGGCTGAGGTGGCCTCGTCATTTGCCACAATTTTTATCCATTCACACACTTTTCAGGCTTTGCCCACAGCTCACTCTCATTAGCAAACACATATGTTCAGTTAGTTTCTCCAACACTATACAGACCAGTTTGTAAATAGATTTTTGTGTGTCAAAGCCATTGAGAAAACTGTAAAAGAAAACTTAAGGTTTTAATGAGTACATTCTTGTTTAGATAGCAATGTCCAGAGTAAGAAACATGTAAATATCTCTTTATCCATTGTTAATGTGTTACTTATTTATTTTATAACTTGACTTGTGTGTAGATTGTGTGTAAATAAAATCTGATAGTTGTTGTCATAGTAGCCAAATGAAAACAATGTAAATACTGTTATGTTTATTTATAGCCTATTTTTAATATTGTTGAATGTTTTTTGTTATGCAATAAAATGTTTATTTATTACAAATATTAGCCTAGTCTCCACTTATTAAATATTATTATTATTATTATTATTATTATTATTATTATTATTATTAATAATAATAATAATAATAATAATAATAATAATAATAATAATAATAATAATAATAATAATAATAATAAACTATATATTTACTATATTTAAATGTTATAAGTGCAATGATGTATGAATTCCAGAACAATATGCAGGGCTACATCTCAGAAACCTAAATTTGTTATTTTGACTTGTGTAGATAATATGTAAATTCATAGGCCTGGTTAATGTAGCCAAATTACAATTAAAAATATTGCTGTTTATTTATTTATTTACAGCCCATTTTGGAAAATAACTAAATATTTTTCAGTTGCAATTGCATTTTTTACGAATATTATTCTCTCCCTTCATTAAATAGTAATAATAATACAAACTAAAGATATAATATTGCTGTATTTAAGCTGTTGCCTGTTGTTACACATTTTCCGAGAAGGGTATCGCTGCAGACCGGGAGAACTTGGGTCAAAAGTGTGTGGTTTTGATGCCGTTTATAGTGTTCGTTTTTATTATTATTATTTTTAATTTACAAAACAAATTACAATAAACGGTAGATTTTTAGTTTTTAATAGTATTTAAAAAAAACAAACAACAACAAAAAACCTACTAACAACGCTCTAACGCTCGTCCAATGAAAAATGGCGGGGGCGCGGCTAGCATGACGTCATGGCATAACTGGGTTGGAGAAAAAAAAGAGGCGTCAGAGCAAAGTACAATGTTATTAATAGGTAACAACTGCCTCATGCCATCTGGTGTTATTGATTGTAGAACCAGCTTATTGGGACGTTTAAATGCAATAGTAACGTCTGCTCATGTCTCTCTTTCGTGTGTTTCGTGTTTCAGGGGCTGAAGCCGGGCCTAGCAGCGGAGCCTCCCACCATGATCTTTGCGACTCCGACCAAAGTGGTGTCAGAGTCTGGGGCGGTGGTGGAGTATCTCGGAGGCAACAAAGTTCCAGACATGCAGAGGATCTTCCAGGTACAGACTAAGTACACAGTGCTAAAAAGTTTTGATCTGCATTTGCAATATTAAAAAATTGACCCAAAATTGATTGATCTCCATCTTAAGTTCAGTTTTATTCCATCATAATGGAAACATAGCTAACAGCGTGTCAATTGCTTTGGTCTCATCAGTCTTTTAAACTTTAAACAGTATAAACAATATAGTGACACGCACAACTGTTTTACTTAAGATTTATCTCACGAAATTTCACAACTTAAATCACAAATGTTTCACTTCAAGTTACAAAAATAATGTTTGAAACTCTGATTTTGATACAAAGGAATAGACTTGACTCTTTTGAAGCTTTAATGCAAAATAATATATTTTTTTTGTCAAATGAACCATATTAAAAGTCTGTTTAACTTAATAAAAGTATTACTTAAACAACAGAAAAAAGTAAAAAAAAAAAAAGTATTTTAGACTTACATCAGTCTATATATTTTGCTCACTTATCTGAGCCTCTGAATTATTCATCTCAATGTGTTTTAAACTTTGTAGTGAGACGTGCCAGTATGCTAACAACAGTGAGCTACAATTATAACTTAGACAGAACAAAACATTTATTGTCATTAATCAAGAGTTCACAAAATTACGTTTTGGAGTGAGCCTCCGGGGCTGCTGCGCTAATGTGCGCGTGCACTTGCTCTTTCTGAAATAAGAAAGTTATGGCAAAGCATACATAGAAAACACACCCAACACATCACAAAACACAGTACACGAGGTCCAAGATGGACCTTGTGAAAAAAAGATTGGGTCAGGAAAATAAAGAAGAAAAGAGGTGGAGTTTGGTGAACAACAGGACATTATTAGACGTAGACAGGACATTGCAGACAAATTTCTACCAAGAATAAATACATTAACACATTAAGATATCTGTGCTGGAGGTTTTAAGGTACTTTAATGTCTGGTATTGTCTTTTTAAGGCTATTTTTATGACAGTTTAAACTACATAACTCAAGGCCCGGGAGCCAGATACAGCCCTCAACCAATTTCATGCAGCCCTCAAGGTCTTGTAAGGTTTGCTTTAATTTAATATTAGTGCCAGGTGTAATCTGTGTGAGTGTCATAATTTAATGAAATTATTAGATTGAAACTTAAAGACTAAGCCATTTTTCAGACTAATGCAGATGTGTATTCAGTAATTCTCACTTCAATAAATATGCATAATCAAATACAACTATTGTTTGTACAATATCAAAGATTAGTAAAGTTAATTTCAGTTACAACAGGCCCTTCGAGGATAACCCATGTCATGTGGCCCTTTGACAAAATTAATTCGACAACCCTGGTCTAAACTATTCAGGAAGGATTATATTTTTATGCAAAAGACTGACATTTTCAAAACAAAATACTAGTATTTCTTTACTAAACATTGTGGTTTTAGGTTAGTTTTGATCAGCTTGAATGATTTAAGCTTTGTCAGAAATATCAAATTAGCCTTGTTTACGTACATTTTTAAAGCATCGATACTTGTCCAAACGTATATTTTTAGCCTTGTTAGTATTTTGTTTTCGACACTTTTGACAACTCTAGATGGCTATAACGCTATTATATCTTGTAGCATTTTTATCAAACAGTATTTATTACATTTTAATTTTGCTGTTTGGAAATAGTTTGCTTTAATTACGTTGTCAATTCACACTTGCACATCAAAGCTACATTTTGCTTTAGACTGAGTCATTACCACATCATTAACGTGTAGTTGTCACAGTCACAGTTTACGAGCAGATCGAGTTTGTACAACAGATTAAAATGCAACATGATGTTCCCATTAGTGAACCACAGTTTGGTTAATTCAGCATCTTTCATTTGGGTTTGAAAGATTGTGACCCGCAGAACAAGCTTTTAATGCCCGTAAGCTGTTATTTGTCCAGTGAGGTCAGAGACAAACGAGGGTTAAAAACGCAGTTAATCAATGATGATGCAGAGCAGCTTTCAAACACTCCCCAAGGATCTAAAATGTAAACATAATCGATGATGTCAAGACTAATGTCATCACGCTGAACCTAAGATTATGCATAGTTATTTGTCTTGGACTTCTAATGTGAAATGTTAAATATCGTCAATTTTCTGACAGCCAGTGATGGAGGAAGTACTTGCATTTGATTCTTAAGTAAAGTAAAAATACACTATTAAAAATGTACTCAATTAAATGTAAAAATATCACATACAAAAATCTACTCAGGCAAATGTATAGGCTCAGTGCAGTTGGCTTGTTTTCGTTCAAAATAGTACATCCTGTACATACAATCACTTCTTGTTCAATTCCATGAGGTTTTCACTACATCAGTTTAAAACAAATAAATCAGACAGTTCTGGTGAATGTTACTGAAAACATGTTAAAGACTTTACATATTAGAGGAATATTTCACCAGAGACACTTGTGTGTTTAAAAAGAGACATGATTGTGTCTAAATGCTAATGCTAACAGGAAATGGTCGTATATACAGAAGTTAACTACATTTTGAACGTACACAAGCCAACTGAAATTCCGTGCACAGAGCCAATTAAACTACATGTCCAAGTTTTTGTTTTTAGAGTAAAAAATGGTTCCAAAATTGACTATCAAATTTCAGCAGAGTCCTGGGGGTGAAGAGAGAGCCTATTGTACATGTTTTTAGTGGTAGGAACATGCAAACTCTACATAGAATCTAAAAAAAAAATAACATGGGGGACCCGCTGCAATCTCAAGCACCCCTGGTTTGGAAACATCGTCTTCAGAGCCTTAAAAGACATCATGTGTGTTTTAAGCTTTCTTTTAGCAACTGCAACAACAGACAAATTTTACAGTATTTACTTATTTATTAGTATTTCTTGACCTATTTTTACTTTTAATAATCGTCGGATCTCCAGTGTTTCCTCTGAGAGCTCTGCGCCAGGAGCTGTGAATGGCTGTGGCTGCTGGGCTCTGGCTTGTGGTTCCTGGAGGTTTGGTCTTGGCCTCATCTCTTCTCTGGGCCCGGGGCTGGTGTCCTGTGGCTGCAGGTGGCTCTGCTCCTGGTGCAGACAGCTCCTCTGGTGGTGCTTTCTCATCTGGTTCAACTCTACCCAGCCTTATACACAAAACCGGTTTTAATGAAACCAAATAAGATGTTTGGGTGGAACTGTTTTTAATTCACTGTAAAGAACTTTGTGTTATATTTCATGTGTGAAAAGCGCTCCATAAATAAAGTTTGAGTGATTGACTTGATGAAGTGAACAAAGTCTGACTATTATTAGACAAAGACAGAACACTGCAAATTAAATTTCACCAGAAACATAAACAATACTGTGCTGAGGGTATAAGATTTTAAGTTATTTTATATTAAAAAGTTCCTTTAAATTACAATTTTTGTAAGTAAATATGTGCGGGGATAAGGGGCATTCTAGTTCAGTCCCAGCTAAGAGTTTTACTTTATTTAGACCTACTAACCTGGGTGAGCCCTGGTATTTCTTTCTATTAAACCTTTTAGACATTATGTTAAAAAACATTTAGACTTTTGGAAACCACTTCTTCCCAGAAACATGCTTTTGACAATGAGTAATCTCGTCATTTAATTAAATCATATCATATCCTGTCTGATAAGCGGCCTTATAATAACAGTCATTTCTAGTGAGTCATTGAACAAGCAGAAATCACAAATGGACTTGGACAATGTTCTAATTAAAGACTCGTGCCGTCCCGCTGAGCTGAGGCGGAGACGAGGCCCCCTGTTGTCCGTGAGAGCCAACTGCAGCGAATAGGAAATCCCTTTGTATAATTAAAGTGCTTCAACCCTGAGAGCCGTGGTTTCTCACTCTGCAGAAGTGTGACGTTGTGAAGTGGATTTGTGCCTGAAGCTCGCAATAACAATGTGTTCTGAGAAAAATAAGAGGAAACCGGCTTAAGTCTGTAACTGCCAGAAGAAGTCCTTTAAGGAGACATATTATGCAAAAATCAAGTTATGAGTTACTTATGGACATTTAGACACAGGGTTCGTACAGTCATGGAAAACCTGGAAAAGTCATGGAAAATGAAAATCCAATTTCCAGGCCCTGGAAAAGTTTTGGAATTTTACTGGGTTTGGAAAAGTTTTGGAAAATGACAACAACCATAGCTCGAGACTAACGCCATCCCCCGAATGTGAGCCTTGCTGGTTTCAGCTGCGCCTCTCCGCTCAGCAGAGCAGACCCGAGTGGTGCGGAGGGGAGGAGGCTGCTAGTTCAGCTGCTATGCGTGTTCTGTCCACTCCTGTCCTTTGGCCCAAAGCGCTCCACACCTTGTGATCCACGGAAATAATTGCATGGGATTAATCTAATTTTGTTCACATTCACGTTTTTAAGAAAAGGCATTACGCGCGAGCACACGCGGCACCGCTAGCCTGATGCGATGTTAGCTTCTATCAAAACTTTTTTCGAGTTTTCAAACGGCTTCATGAGACTCATTTGAGAAGCAGCTTTGTTACTAAATGCGCTAAAACTCTTCTACACTAACTCACATCGTGTCCACACAGAAGTCAGTTTGTGTAAGAGTTAACAGAAGCTAAACTATGATGCTAACACAGCTAATCTGATATGATGCTGCTGTGTTCCACCTGCTTTAACCTGCATCTGTCACACAAGCACAATATAAACTCTCTCTGTCTCTCTAGGCTGCTGTCAAATACAAATTAAATGTTTTTATTTTTTATTTAGGACTCTAGATTAAGTTAGATGAAAATATAAATTGGAAGGACTATATTAAATTGAAAATAAATTGTCTAAAAACATTTCAATAATGTAAGGCAAGATATTTTCTTGATCATAGATCATTACATGTTCTATTTGTCTTCTTTGGTTTTGCCATATCTAACCTGTTGTGCTGAGATTTGAGGAAACAACTACAAAAGTTCTATTTTGCAAATGATCCGTTACATAAAAGGTAATAAGAATTATCAATAAATGTGGTTATCTTGATCACACTAATATATTGTTTTAACGACATAGTAGAATACCAAACAGCTCAGGTTATGTTAAGAGTGAAACAGAAGTCATTACCTAATAATATACAAAAACATTTTGTTGAACAGCATATTTATAATCTAAGGGGCAATGTAAACAAATACAGTTTACCTAAATTTCATATAACATTGAAAAGCTTGTATCTCAGTATCTGGTGTCAAATTATAAAAGGATCTGAGCCTATGAAGCAATGTTCCAGCATGATGTCATTTAAGAAGAAATATAATGAAATGATAATGAATTATGATGACATTAAAAAGTGTTAGTATATGTTTTGTTTTTTCTCTCCTGTTAATGTAATGACTAAAATAATAACAGGAAACTGAAAAACTTATAAATAAGTTATAAATAGGAAAGGGTGTGGGATTAAATAAGTTATACTTCTTCCCACTCCTTTTTGAACATGTAAACTGATAATTGTGTAGCTTATATACAAAATTTCTATTTTGAATTGTGCTTACGCAGTATCAGAAGCAACTGGTAACTTATGTTTACATGTCTCTTTTGGATGTTTTGTATGTTTGAAATAAACAAATCGATCAAGTAAGTTAAGTAGATAACCACACATTTTATTCAAATACTTTTAATTAGTCTAGGTATAAAGGTGTGACATAAATGTCAAAATGGACAAAAAAAGTAATTAATTAAAGCCTTATTTAGGAGGATTCTAAAAAAACAGTAGCTATATTTAAAAAAAAGCACTGAAATTCCGTCACAAATTACATACTTTCATATCTTACATCCTATATTTTTATTTTCATTTTTAAAGAAAAGAAATTCGTGACGGTTCCCAAAAAAGTTAGTCTGGAGCCCTGAACAATACTCAGAGTTGGGATCATTTGCTTTGACACAGTCCCACTCTGGTTTAGTTTGGACATAGAAAAAGCACAAGCTAAACAGAGTTCCTGTTGTAAATTGACTATATTGTATCTGAATCAAGTTTTAAACATTTTCATTTGTTATGTAGCTTTATAAATCTGTAAAATTAATATATTTAGGACTTAAGTTAATGAAAACAAATATTTAAGCATAATTGATGTGTGAATAAGTCGTGTGAATAGGTCATGGAAATGTTGACAATTGTTTTGAAAAGTCTTGGAAAAGTCATGGAAAATCATAAAACACAATCTGTACGAACCCTGTAGACATTTAGATGACCTTTTTGCAGTTTAATAAATAATAATTAAATAATAATTGTCAATGGACATAATCAGATAAAAACACACATAATGTATCAGTTAAAGCGAGAGAGAAGGTGAAAAAATTCAATTTGATCGGCTGAAGCTTGCTTAAACTTTTTAGCAACAATTGTGTGTGGACTGTAGAAACTAAATAAATATGTATTTGCTTTTTCTAGGAAATAAAACCCAAATGGATTGAAAAATAAGACGGTTAAGGACTAAATCTTTAACACACAAGATTATGTTTAAGGGGCCCATAAACAAAGTTTGTACCTGAGGCACAGAATTTGGTGCTACGCCCATGTTCATAGTCATATTTCCTTCTGTTTCAGATTTTTTTAAATTTTTTTTTTGTGCGTCTTGATGATGGCTCAAATGAGTATCTACATTCAATATTAGTTCTAGTATCGATTAATACAGGGTTCATACAATCATGGAAAACCTGGAGAAGTCATGGACATTTCAATTACAATTTTCAGGCCCTGGATAAGTTTTGGAATTGTACTGGCTTTGGAAAAGTTTTAGAAAATTAGAAAACTGTTGGATTCAAAAATAACTTGGAAATAATTTGCCCTGCTTGTGTTGAGCTAAGATCATGTTTTTAAAATTTGCGAACAAATTAGAAAATATCATGTTCTGGAGTTACATTAAACTGAAAAAAGTTGTCGCTTAGTTTGAAACTGTAATACAATTCACTATTTTTTAAAGTATATTAAAGTTTATTTAATAAAAATTCAACATTTTCACAATTTTAATGTCTGGAAATACTTGAAATCTTTGTGTTTTGGTCTCAATCAATTATAGAAAGACGATAATTGATTAAAGAGTTCAAATGAGGTCATGGAAATGTGGGAATTTGTTTTGGATAAGTCATGGATAGTCATGGGCAATCTGAAATGAAAATCTGTACCAACCCTGTTAATACCTTATTTTCGATTCTTTTGACCACCCTATACAGTACTAATATAGTTTTGTTTGTGTGTTGCAGAGAACAGACGGCAGGCCGGTTCATCTGAAAGGCGGTTACGCGGACAAACTGCTGTACCGCACCACCATGGCTCTGACTGTAGGAGGCGCTCTGTACGTTATGATGGCTCTCTACATGGCAGCGCAGCCGAAGAAGAACTGATTCAGGACAAAAACACCCCCTCTTCTGCCTCCTCTGGGTCACTGCTGCTGCTGCCGCCAAAACATACCATGTTTTTATACATTTATTTTCCCTGGACTCTAATGATAGTGACCAGCTTTCACAAACTCACGTAAATTATACCATGTCTGTTTTCTGTGTAAAAAGATGTCTATGAATAAATTGTAAAAAATGGAAAAACTACATCACTTTGTTTGTCCATTATTTTGTATTTTAGATTGTGGGAAAGACACAGTCAATATGCCGTCTGTAGTTATAGAGTAGGTTTTATTAACTAGAGCTTGGCGATATTTATAAAAGTATATATCCTGATAATCTTTGTCACATCTCGATTACAATCTTCTGACGATGTTGTGTCAAACCAACAGGAAAATGTTCAAACATGTCTTTAAATGTATTATTTAAGATGTAATGTTCAAACTAATAGTTCTGCAGTCGACTTAAAGTTGGGGAAGCTAACTTTTTTTAGTCGTAAATAAGTAAACTTTGTGTTTTCCACCAAAAAGTCTATGATAAATGTAGCACTTTGTGGAAAAAATTAGCCCACAGAGTAATTTCTGAATCGAATAATAAAGAATTTTAGTTAATCAGAAGCAGAATGCATCATTCTGATTGGTTGAGCTTGGGTGGTCCTCTCAAGTTTCACTTTTAAAGAGAAAAAAAAGGGTTTTAAGTTAAAATTGCAACCATAATCTAATACATATTGATATTAACAATGTGTTTAAGGATTTATGAGAGAAAGTTGTAAGATTTGAAACCTAAATTGTCTTTGCTGTGTGAAAATAACCTACCCACCTTTAAGACGTGTTTCATTGACTGACCAAACATCTGAGCCAAACTGCACTCACAATATCACAGGATGTTATTTTTAATCACTATTTGTAAAGAAGAAAATGCAGCAAAGCAAGATTGTCATGTATAAAAAGTCAGACTAATACAAATGAGCGAATAATTGACTAAAAGATCACATTTCTACCCTTATTTGAAACTTAGCTTTGACTTTCTAATTGTTTTGACTTTCCATTATTAGTCCAGTATTCCATGGAATTTCCATGGAATACTGAAGATTACTTTTCAAACACTTACACAGTGTCACTTTAAGATTAGAATTAGGGGTAGAGTTTAAATGTAAGTCAATGTAATGTCCCCAAAAACATGGAAATCTGTTTGTGGCTATGTGTTTTTACAGTGACTTGATGTGGTCTTGTACTAGACCAGGTTTACAGTTGCCTGACCAGCCAGTCCCTACACACTTTGACAGACACTTTACAAACCGTGAGTGTCTGAGATCATAGCGCTGGGGTTTAATTTCTAGGGCAGGCTTTATGAGCGCTGAGTCAACCAATCACAGAAAACCCGGAAGTTCCACCAAAACAGCAACACAATGTTTTCGTGAACATGTAGCACGAGGATTTTTTCAGTATGAAGCCTTACGTTCATTGTTCAAAACCGAAGGACGAGCGAATCAGCTACATCTTAAATGTTTTGAAATGAGGCTTGAAAGCAACTTCCTACTTTTTAGTGTCAGGTGTCAGAATCACTGTGATTGGATCATCCTAACATTGGAGGGGGAAATTATTGGCCGAGGCTCCGGTTTCAGACCCTTATGCATTTAAACAGAATGTAAGAGCCAAGGACTGGTCAGGCATGGTTTACGGTAGTTCTGCTGTCGTCTTGGTCCACTTTCGGGTTTAGCACTGGTTTAGTCCTCTAATTATAGACGGAGAGTGTGAAGTGTGAGCGCACTCCTGGTCACAGTTTAGTTCCAGTCATGATGTGGTGTGAACTGAGTGTGACTTTATCAACCATCCCACTCAAAGGACCAGAAAACAGATTGGATTGAAGCCATTTTATTGCACATGGAAAAAAGACATGTCTCTCTTTTTAAGGGAAGACACTGCAGGTGAATAGACTGTAATAAGTAACAGGGGATTTAACTGAAAAATGTAAGTACAAAGTTTTATGTTAATTAAACCCTAACCTATGTGAGTTCTTCCTCTCTCTCACTTGCTCTATCTTCTTCCTCTCTGTCTGTCTGTCTCTCTTTCCTCTCTCTCTCTCTCTTGTTCCTCTGTCTCTCTCTATCTTGCTTCCTCTCTCTTTCCCGCTTTCTCTTTATCCCTCACTCTTTCTTCCTCCTATCTTCTGCATCTCTATCACTGTGACCATTCTGCTGTCATGTCTATATTGCAGGGCTGGACTTTCCACAAAAGATAGGCTGCTTGAACTGAAACTGGGACTGGACCCAGGCTGGACCACATGGACTGTGACAAGGATCTTTGCGACTTTAAATTGTGCATAATTGTACATATTTAAACCCTACTTTTGAGATAGATAACTTCTCAAAAGATCTTGTTTTTTCACCAGGAAACGAAATTTGATTACAGATAATTTACTTTAAAAAAATCTGTGAACTTGTAGAAATGGACTTGTCTCTCTTTGACTTGGTTCTTGACTTGGACTTGTCTCTCCTTGACTTGGACTTGTCTCTCTTTGACTTGGACTTGTCTCTCTTTGACTTGCGACTTGTCTCTCTTCGACTTGGACTTGTCTCTCTCTTGGACTTGAGGCCAAAGACTTGAGACATAGTTGAGGCTTGGAAAACTGTGACTTGCTTTCACCCTTGTGTTTACAGAGAAAGCACCAAAAAATGGCAAATAAAATGAATATTCCCTGTTCT
Source organism: Mugilogobius chulae (assembly GCA_038363315.1). Lineage (NCBI taxonomy): Eukaryota > Metazoa > Chordata > Actinopteri > Gobiiformes > Gobiidae > Mugilogobius > Mugilogobius chulae. The sequence goes on along the minus strand of CM076401.1, from coordinate 20,074,512 downwards.
GTCTCGCCTTAGTAGACCAAAAACATGAGTAAATATATGCGTAGCTAGCTAACCAAATGAACCGTGTTGTAGTCTGGTTGTAGAGCAGCTTGTCTGAACTAGTCATCTGTCATCTGTGAGTGTGGATCCAAAAGAGCAGCAGCCATGGTCCAGACGGCATGCATCACTCTCCTGTACGACAATCTGTACTACTACTGCTGCTGCCTGTAGAAAGCCTTTCAGCAGCTGCGCCCATACAACTCCAACATAATTATATACTTTAGGTCAAACCTTCCGTCAGCCTGTTAATCATTTTCAGAAAACGGCTTTTACAAAGATACTGTATGTACTCTCGAGGTGGAAGCTTGAATGGTTGTTGAACGTCTGGGATTTTCTGTTAATAAAATAAGAGCTTTTGATTCTATTATAGTCACTTCTATACTGTCACTTTTGCTTTTGAAAAACGTCGCTAAACAAACAATAATTCGTGAGACTAAAATGTTTTGCTTGTATGCCTTTTAAAATGAAATGTTTTGCTACATCGCTCCTGAAAAGCAGAGGCCATAAGAGTGTTTCTACAAAAGCCAACAAGCTTAGAGAGACTCATACAACAAAAGTGTGTTGGAGAATTCTTTATTGCGTGTGTAAGGTAGTTTGTACTATTATTAAAATGCAGTGGATTAAAATGGCCGAATAAAATGATAAATATTGAATAAAACCAGTGAATTGAGAGCAGCTGTATCATCAATAAAAACAATGATAAAAGGTGCCAGAATAAAATGTATTACAATGTTAAAAATGTTTCCAGTTAAAAAATCTCCACAATAAAAATAAAAAGCTAGCTAAAATCAATATAGTGGGGCAACAATAAAACCGGGTTAAAAAATGAATAAAAGGCCGCTGATTAAAAACACGGGCACGGGATCAGGTCCATCACGTCCACCATCACCTGCACATAAAAACACAGGACCAGCAGAGAGGCACAAACACAATTTGTCGTTGTAAGAGCACCGCTACAAAATGAAACTTACAGACAAGGCAGGGTTTCCCCTGCCTCTGCTGTTATATCACGTCGCGGTGCTCGGCTCCTGGGATCCTCCCCGTCCTCCCGTCCTCTGGTTTCCTCTCCGCCGGTCCCTGCACCACAATAAAACACAGAGCCAGCACACCACGCACACACACTGGAGGGTCACGGCTGAAGGCCCGCCTCTTCAAGAGCACCGCTACTTTTCAACAAAACTCACCGGCGAGGCAGAGCTTTTACGCCCTGCCGCTGCCCAGATTTCACTTCACGGTGCTCTGTCTTCTGTCCGCTCCAGGTGTGGCTCCGCTCCTGGGCACAGACACAGAACACGGCAGAGACAAAGCAAACAATCCCCCACGAGCCCACAGCCTGAGGCCAACGGGTGAACACCACTACTACACAGTCGGAAACTTAAGATATCCTTTCCTTTATTTGTCCCACAATGGGGAAATTCCAGTGTTGCAACGCACATTTTAAGAACAGCAGGGAAAATAGAAACATGCAATCAAATAAGATAATAGAAATAAAATAGACTTAAAATATATATAAAGATACAATAATTAAAAGACTATTATTTACAATAAATGTTTGCTATGGCACAGTGCAGGATATGACAGGATAGGGTAATAGATAAAGTGGCATCAGTATATAGTATTATGTACAATATATGACTATGATTACAGTATGTACAACTGCAGCATATGAACAGAATAAATAACCAGTAATAAATATGAGGTAAAAGTATGACGATGTTTATGTACAGAGCAGCATTTAAGGAGGTGTAAATAGAGGTGAATAAATAATAGCAGATAAAGTGACATGAGTGAGTTGTACCAGAGATGTTTCCATGGTAACACAGTATCGCACAAGATTAAATGTAATGATGTCCAGAGTTAACAGTGTTCGTTGTACAGTCTGACAGCAGCAGGAAGGAAGGACCTGCGGAACCGTTCCTTCACACAGCGAGGGTGAATCAGTCTGTCACTGAAGCTGCTCCCAGAGCAGACAGGGCGTCCTGCAGGGGGTGAGACTCATGGTCCAGCATAGATGTGAATCTAGCCAGGACCCTCCTGTCCCCCACCTCCCGCACTGAGTCCAGAGGACAGCCCAGGACGGAGCTGGACTTCTTGATGACCTTGTCCAGCTTCTTCCTCTCCCTCTCTGTGATGCTGCTGCTCCAGCAGACCACACCGTAGAGGATGGCAGATGCCACCACAGAGTCGTAGAAGGTCCTCAGGAGTGGCCCCCTCACTCCAAAGGACCTGAGTCTTCTCAGAAGGTAGAGCCTGCTCTGGCCCTTCCTGTACAGTGCATCAGTGTTGTGAGTCCAGTCCAGTTTATTGTTCAGATGAACACCCAGGTACTTGTATGAGTCCACTCTCTCAATGTCCCTTCCCTGGATGTTCACTGGTGGCGGGGCAATGGAGTGGCGTCTGCGAAAGTCCACCACCATCTCCTTGGTCTTCCCAGCGTTAAGGAGAAGATGGTTCTGCTGACACCAGTCCACAAAGTCCTGCGTTAGTCCTCTGTACTCTGCATCGTCGTCGTCCGTGATGAGTCCGATGATAGCAGAGTCGTCAGAGAACTTCTGCAGGACGCAGCTATCCGTGTTGTGTCTGAAGTCTGCAGTGTAGAGGGTGAAGAGAAAGGGCGCGAGGACGGTGCCCTGCGGCGCCCCCACACTGCAGGTCAAAAGGTCAGACACACAGTCTCGGGCTCTCACAAACTGGGGCCTGTTTGTGAGGTAGTCCAGGATCCACTCTGCCAGGTCACAGTCCACACCGGCCGTCTCCAGCTTGCCCCTCAGGAGCAGGGGCTGGATAGTGTTGAAGGCACTGGAGAAGTCAAAAAATAAAATCCTCACAGCGCAGCCGGGCTTCTCTAGGTGGGACAGAGAGCGATGCAGCAGGAAGATAACGGCGTCCTCCACTCCGATGCCAGGTCGATACGCGAACTGCAGCGGATCCAATGCTGAGCTCACGGTGGAGCGAAGGTGGCCCAGGACCAGTCTCTCCAGTGTCTTCATCGGGTGGGATGTAAGAGCCACCGGCCTGAAGCTGCTGAGGTCTTTGGCGTGCGGTGTCTTAGGCACAGGTACCACGCAGGAGGTCTTCCAGAGCTGTGGTACCACCCTCAGCTTCAGGCTCATGTTGAAGACATGCTCCATAACTCCACACAGTTCATCTGCGCAGGACTTCAGGAGCCTGGGGCTGATGCAGTCTGGTCCAGCTGCCTTCCTGGTTTTGATCCTCTTCAGCTCTCTCCTCACCTGGGCTGCTGTGACAGACAGAGCTGGGGCAGGGGGTGGTGCGCTGGGGGGATGGGTAAGTCCATGTGTAGTGGTGAGCTGGGCTGAGGCAGAGGTGTGAAGAGTAGGTGTGGGCCTTTGTCCAGGCGTGGAGGAGAGGGCATGCAGCTGTGTGAGGGGAGGGGTGGGTCTTTGATCAAACCTCAGGAAGTGAGAGTTGAGTTCATTGACCCACTGCTGGTCCCCCTCCGTCTGGACAGGGGGGGCTTAAAGCCAGAGATGTGTTTTAGGCTCCTCCACACCCCCGAGATGTTCTGGTTCTGCAGCTGCTGTTCCATTCTCCTCCGATACGCAGCCTTGGCCCGCCTGATCTTCCTCCTCAGCTTCTTCTGTGCAGTCCTCAGCCCTTCCTTGTTCCCTGACTTGAAAGCCCTCTTCTTCTCCTTCAGCAGGGCTTTAATGTCAGGGTTAATCCAGGGCTTGTTGTTTGAGAAGCACCGCACCGTCCGGGAGGGCACAGTGTTCTCAAAACAAAAGTTTATGTAGTCCGTGATGCACTCTGTCATGGCGTTGATGTCCTCACCGTGTGGGTCACAGAGCTCCGTCCAAACAGTAGTGTCAAAGCAGTCTCTTAAAGCCTCCTCGCTCTCAGGAGACCACCTCTTCACCACACGGGACACCACAGGCTGCCTGTGTACAATAGGTTGGTACACAGGCCTCAGGTGGACGATGTTGTGGTCAGCTCTACCCAGGGGAGGGAGGGGGGATGAAGAATAAGCCTCCTTGGCATTTACAAAAAATAAGTCCAGAGTTTTATTGTGAAACTTGTCCAGAGTTTTATTGTGAAACTTACTCGGGAGGCAGAGTTTCCTCTGCCCCGGCGTGTATGTCGCTTCGTGGTGTTCTCTGATGGCTCGTGGAGGTCCGGTCTCATGTCCTGCGCTGTGCCGTAGTGATGGGCGAAATGAACGACGCTTCGGTACACGCTTCAAGCTTTTCCTGGTGGGAGGGGAGTGAAGCTTGTACCGGAGTTTGTGTTGTTTTCAGGAGTGACGTCATCAGCGCGTAATGAAGCGCCGTTTGGCTGACGTGGTTCGGAAAGTGGTTCATTTGGGCCGAGCTGTGTTGAAGCAAAAGGATCGCCTCGTGATCCGCAGCAGAACCTGGATCTGGGACACTTTATAGACCTGGGATGGTTTATGTTGGACCTTGTTTTAACAAATATTAAAGACTCTCAATGAAAAAATAAGCTTAGACCCCGTTTATCAATTAATAAAAAAACTTCTGGTGTGTATGCAAGGATGAATAGATTTTGGGTAAAAATTACACGAGCGTCACTATAGCTCAATATGCTGAGCGTCTGCTTGGAGTGCGGCAGAATGAGAGTTCGAGACCAGCGCAAGACGAAATTTTTTTGTACATTTGTGTCTGGATTTGAATGTTGTTTTAGAAATAAAAATTAAACAGATGAAATGCAAACATTTATACAGTTAAGCTACTAAATACAGTATTGTTGGTTAATTTTCAATAATTTCAGCATTTATTTGTTCATGACACGGTTTCATTTTACATGCATACATGTTTTTGACCACAAGATGGCGCAGAAGAGCTAACGAACCACTTCTGCGAAGCTCCGGCTCATGTTTCGGTACACCTGGCAAATGGTTCGAGTATACAATGAAGCGCCATTTGCCCATCACTACTGTGCCGTGGTTTGGTGGCTGGCTCTTCCTCGTAGATCCCGTGCTCCGTGTCGCCCCAGTCTCTCTCACGTCTCCGGCTCTCTCGTCTCTGGCTCTCTCTCGTCTCTCCTGTGCGTAAAATGTTTGTCCTATTTGTCCTTCCTTCCTCCCGCCACGCTACAGGTGCCACTGATTAGAGCTAAAAACATTGGGCTAAAAGAGTCACGTGTAGAAGGTTGTCCCGGCAGCAGATAAAAGGGGCGAGGTTAAAATCATGCAATTAGAAAAGGCACAGCAATCAATAAAACTTTAAATAAAAACACCACACAAATAAAAAACACTAAAAACACTCTAAAATCCCCAAAATCTGTGCTAGATCACACGTGCATAACTCAGACCCCAGCAGAAGACATGGCAGAAGCTGCCTGGGGTCTGATCCGCTGAATGTAACAGATAACATGATATGTGCTATAAAGCAACAATGAGCTGCTGATATGTGGGGTCAAGCTGGCATGACTGACATGTACATGCACTCTTTGGCATGACTGGGGAGGGAAGCAAGTTCAATTGATGGGGATATCAATTTGATTGTAGCTAAGAACAAGATGATGTGCAGATGTTATAAAGATGAGTAAGCTCACGTCATTAATCATGATTAAAGCTTCTCTTTTTCTTGTCACTGTGCAAGCTTTAGCTGAGCCTGAGATCAAGGTAATAAAAGTGGGCGATGAGGATGACATTTTCCTGTCCTTAGACCTTCCTCGGCAAGGAAAAACTCCAAATCGAGTATAGAAATTGAGAAACCTCGAGGAGAACCACAGTGAAGCAGAGATCCACTTCTGGACAGACAGGCTGTCGATGTGGCTGGACTGATACGTCTCCATAACAGCTGGAGTTCAAGTCTGTGGACCCAGAGTCCATCGGCAGAGGAAAAACGACTCATCTGGCAGGATGACGACTATTACGGGAGGAAGAGAGGAGGTGGGGCACAGCACGAACTGATCAAATGAGCAAGAATAAATCGTCTGCATGTGGCCTGAAGACCAATTTATAGTTCTGTGTCACATTACGTCCTCGCAGCGTTTGCCATTGGAGCTTCTGTCTGGAGCTAATCAGGTTCCAGGTGTGTTTAGTCAGTTACACCAATCACACTAGATCTCAGATCAGCTGTGCGCTTTGACGCCAAATGACTTTTGAGTGTAGGAGCACGAGAACGGTCTGAACACGGTGCTACCATTGTTGCAAACTTTCTGATTGGCTCCCAGAATCCTTGGGGGAAAAAAACAAGACAGACGCTCCAATGGCAACCTGTGCAACGTTCATCTGATTCCATGGAACTTCAGTATCAGTATTTCATTCAAGAAAGATCTATATCTGTCTGGCATGGTTCTTCCTAATGAAAAATGCATTTAACTGTGAACTATGACTGGCTAGATGGATTCTCTCATATTTGTACATTCACACACTCAAGAGAAATCCATCTGGACCCCCCACCAGCCTGATTAACCAGCTCTCTGCCTTTTTAAACCACATATTTTAAATGGTGTAAAGAAAAATCCTCATAATGAAGCTTGAAGGAACAGGAAGCTCCAACCATGAATAATTAAAACTTTAGACTAGACCTATATTTAAATGATCTTCCAAACATCTGCAAAAAATACATGATATTTTTGCTCTTTTTTGGTTCTCAACCTCAACTTCGACATTTACAGGCATGATTTAAAACATTCTTCATTCCTGATATATTGCTAAAACATAAAACAAAATGTACAGAGACGTCCAGCTGCATCAAAATCCCCAAATCTCCATGGAAACAAGCCCTTTGCAGACTTTTTATATAGAGCACGATTGACTGTAAAACACTTCAACAAGCTAAGATTTGTCCACATTACAACAACAGCCTCCTGCACTCAATCTCCCCGGGCCTATTGTTAGAAAAGCAGTCCTATTATAAGACACTGTTGGCTGATTGAGTTCTGATGGGTCTCGAGAGGCGGCCCTGCTTTTCTGATTCAAACCACTTTTACTATTAAGCACCACTCTTCATCCGCACGAGCATCTGAGCGCCGGTCCTCAAAAGACGCGCTGATAAAACATGAAGTGGAGTTAAATGACCCAGATTTGATGTTCCTGGATGGAGCTCAGAGGTGGGAGTTTTTGGAGGTGGGTTTATTGTGTAATATTTGTGCAGAGGTAGAACTTGGGCGCGGGCCAAGGACGGCAGCGAAACAGGCTTTTTATAACCGCCTGTGTGGTCAAATGAATAATCGTTTTGAAAGGCAAGATGTGAAATAGTGATTTGTGAGGACATTTGAAATCATTATCCTGCATGTCTTAGGATAATATTAAATTTTTTTTTTCATATTTTTAAGCAAGTGGTGCTCACTATTGGTTGTGTAATTATCTGGAAGTCACTTTCATTTTGGAGAATCTAGTCTGAGCAACTATAATGTATACTGCTCTAAGTAAAATTTCTCACCAAATGCTGGTCTGATTTTGTGATAAAAGGCTGTATTTCCAGTAATTATACAATTTAATGTTGTTGACCTCAGAATATAGACCTATGACATTTTTTTTTTTTTTGGTGGGTTTGGTGCAACAGTAAGTGTCGTTCTACTTTCTAGACATTGCTGGTGCCATTGGCTTTGTACTGCTACTACTTTTTCCTTTTAGATCTCCTCAAAAATTTGAACTATTGCTTTTCTTTCTTTCTTTCTTTCTTTCTTTCTTTTTCTTTCTTTCTTTCTTTCTTTCTTTCTTTCTTTCTTTCATTGGCCACAAAATTAACTCTTTTTAGTGATGGGTGAAATGAACGACACTTCGGCACAAGCTTTTCCTGGTGGCAGGGGAGTGAAGCTTATTGTGTTGTTTTCAGAGAGTGACTACATCCGAGCGTAATGAAGCGCCATTTGGCCGAAGCGGTTCTGAAAGGGGTGCATTTCAGTCGGGCTGTGTTGAAGCGAAAAGGATTATCTCATGACCTGCAGCAGAGCCTGGATCTGGGACACTGGACTAGTTCATGTTGGACTCTCAATGAAAAATAAGTTTAGACCCCATCACAGGGATGGATAGACTATGATTTTAAGAACACAGTCTGTCCATCACTCCATTTTTTCCGGCTTTATCCAGATTCGGGTTGCGGAGGCAGCAGTCTGAGCAGGGAGGCCAAAACTACCCGGTGCATACACATCTCCTCCAGCTCTTCCGGTGGAATCCCGGGGCGTTTCCAGGCCAGTCGAAAGACACAGTCCCTCCAGCATGTCCTGGGTCTATCTCGAGGTCTCCTCCCGGTGGGTCATGCCCGGAACACCTCCCCAGGGAGGCGTCCAGGAGGCATCCGAAACAGATGCCCGAGCCACCTGAGCTGGCTCCTTTCAGTGTGGAGGAGCAGTGGCTCTTCTCCGAGTTCCTCCTGTGTGACTGAGCTCTTCACCCTTTCCCTAAGGGAGCGCCCAGCCACCCTGCGGAAAAAACACATTTCGACCACTGGTATTTGCGATCTTGTCCTTTCGGTCAATACCCAAAGCTCATGACCATAGGTGAGGGTTGGAATGTAGATTGACAGTAAATCGAGAGCTTTGCCTTTCGACTCAGTTCCTTTTCACCACGACGGTCCAACACAGTGACCCTCAACAGAGAGTGGTAGAGATTATTGTACATGTTCTTTGTGGTAGACGAAACTTCCACAGATACAAGGAGAACGTGCAAACTCCACATAGAACTCATGATCTTATCACTGTGATGCAAAACAACTAACCCCAGTGCCACAATGTCGCCCCAATATGCTATGAGACGACAAAACAGTTGCATATTAACCACTGCTGTTTCTTGTTTTTTTTAGCTTTTTTGGTGAAATGCCTAGTTTTATCATATGAAGAAAAACATATTACAACTTAGATTTTAAGAACACAGTCTATGCTTGGTGCTACCATACCAGCCTTTTTTTTTTTAGCATAGAAGTAAACTCCACCAAGACACTTTAAAATGAATGAGTTTGAAGAACAAGGTCAGTGAAAATTCAGAATTGTAGAGCGCAAAGCAATCTCTTTTCTTTTTTTTTTACCTCTAACCTAGCAGACCCATTAAAACACACGAAAACAACTAAAGGTGTTATTTTCTACACTTGAAATCTCTGGAAGTACAATATTTAACTTTTGGGTCGACCCGCGAATGCCCTTTGCATTTCATCACTCTCCAAACCTTGTTATTTTTACTTCTGCTTCGGCCCAGATCGAACAAAAGTCCCTCAGAAATGCGCTGTTGCCGTGGAAACTGATGTTATGTGATCTGGGATAACCTCATCTAGTCTTTTTGAACATTTTTGCTTTTTCATTTGGGCAAAACGACGTGACTCGACTCCAAACGTACCAAAGTCTCGGTTCATAAACGAAGTACTCAGGCGGGACGTGAGAGAGGACATTGTGTTTTTTCAACTGTAAACCCAAAACTATTGAATAAAGTGGAAAAAGACCATTGAAACTTTGGACATTGTATTGAAGTAATGATGCGTGAACTGGAGTGAAGTCTAAGGTGGACAAAACGTACACAAAATGACCCCAGTATGTGAAGCTTGAATGAGTTACACACGTTTTAAGATTGTCTAACCAAATTATAAAAGAGTCAGAAAATGCTATGTTAACCTCTTAAGACCCAGGCCCCTTTTTGTGAAAACGTCTGACTAAAATCACCTAAAATTCAAATTGAAACTGTTTCTGAACTCTTTGGAGCACAAACAATTGGCTGGAATCTTTGTGAAGTTGAGGCTTTGTAGTTTTAGTCTCTGACTGACTTTAGTTTTAAGGGAGAAAAAGCTCTGCACAAAAGAACATCAGGTTTCCACCTAAAATATCCTTGGTAAATATAAGAAACGGTGGCTGGTGTTACTAGCCTGGGCCAGAATGACACTAGATTTAGCATATTTTGGGTTTGGCCAAGAAGGGTCTGTATGTCTTTGTAAAATAGACAAATTGTCAAAGCTATTGTGTCAATTTACGCTCAAAAGTGCAAGCTCAACTTCATTTGCACTTTTGTCACTTGATCACGTGGGTGCGGCATGATGGTGAGCGAAAGTCTGTGAACACAGTATTACAGGGAGTACAAAACTGACAAATTCTCACAGATTTTCAGATTTTTTATAAAGAAAGCAGTGACTGTCCTTGACATTTTTGGGCAAGCACAAAGCAAGGTATTTGGAAAAGCTAATGAATGCTAATTTTATACTCTATTCCTCCTGCTGTGTTTGTCAAAAAAATCTCACCTTATATGAAGCTTAGAGAGATTCCACTTTTTTGATATTATTGCTGCCACCCAATGATGTCTTCTGTTTCCATCAAAAGGCAAGGCAGATAGCATTCTTACCTCCAGCAAGAAGGTTGATGGTTCGACTCCTGCTTGTCCCAGGCCTTTCTGTGGAGTTTGCATGTTCCTCCCCGTGTTTGAGTGGATTCCTTAGGGCACTCCAGTTTCCCCACCAACCAATAACATGCAGGAATGCTTGGTGGTGGTTGGAGGTTGAGGAGCCAGGTGTTTAGGCGAATCACTTCTGCTGAGCTGCCCCAGATCTGCTTTCTATCACTGAGTTAGAGGGGTTACAATGTGAAGCACTTTGGAAGACATCTGTCTGTGTAAATGTGCAAATAAATAAACAAACCAATAATTCATTCAAAAGGCATACAATTAAAGGCTGCATTAGGCTTACAACCTCCTTGCCTGTTAATGCAGCCAATCTCATAACAATATAAAACCATTGTACAATAAAAATTACTAAAAATAAACTTAGAATAGGTAGATTTTTGGCTACGTTTTCATAGTTGTAACGCACAGACAGCACTTTTACCCTCCATCATGGCGAAGTGAGCGTGACAACACATGCAAAGAGTCAATAGTCTGAAAGGGAAATTTCTTCTTGGATTTTTTTCAGTGTTAACAGCTAAATATACTATACACATGCAATACAATACAGTATAATAACTATTAATAATAAATTAAATCACAGCTCTTGCCAAATAAACCAGAATGTATCTGATAAAACTGTGTTAAATGTTATAAAGACTTTAGAGTTTTTCACTATTTTGTTTTGTCAAACTGAACCTGATTTGAAAATAAATCTTGGAACGTGTTACATTTGGAGCGGACATGTGATTGTGATTGGATTCCCACAATGCACCTGAACCCTGATTAGCTCTGCAGAAGCGACGTGGAGGTGCCAACAGTCAGATGAACAGAGCTGGAGCCAGGATCCTTCTGTGGCTCTTTGGAGAAATCCAAGTCAACAAAGCTCTGCCAAGAGCTGCTCCAGTTCACCCAAAGTCCTCATGTCTGTCACTGCTCCACTCCTCCGTGTGACTAGTTAACAAGAATGAACCTGGGAGCACTTTCAGTTTCCCATAATGCACTGCAATTCAATTTTTTGTAAATTTTAATAGCACTGAATACCTAATTTATCTATTTTTTAGTTTGTTTAAAATAGTGTAGATTCAGTTTTGCGCAGTAACCCAGTCTCACTGAAATAATATATCCCACGCAATTTTTATTCTGTCATCTGTAGAAAGAGACGCTGTTTGTGCTTGGCTGGGGAAACTTCTTTGATAAAAACAACAAAACGGGATGAGAGCTATCTTTTTCGATCAGGTCTGAACTGATATGACGGACATCTGCCTCCTGAAGCTTGAGACAGTGTTTTTCTCTGTTTTTTTTTTTTCTTTTTTTTTTTTACACAATTTCATTCACAAATGTGGATTTAGCAGCATAACTTTTGTTTTTGCACAGCGATAAACTCTTGTAGTTAGCTGGCAACAGCGCTGGCGAGGGTTGCTGCTTCAGCTTGTATCAGTCGGCCGTGGCTCTTTCTGCTAATAGGGTTAGGTTAAGGTTGTTGACAAACAATAAAATGCCTCTGCACGCAAATTTAAATGCATATCTATAACACATTGTGTTGCATATTGTCCTTGGCAAAGACCACGCCAGACCAGATATAGGTATACATTCTTTATTGAAGAAGATATTAATACTAAAACTACTACTCAGAAGATCAGACAGTGACAGTGAGTTGTGTTGAATGTAACAGAAATCACGTTAAAGACTTTACAAATCAGAAGAATAAAGGACACTTGTGTGTTTAAAAAGAGACATGTTTGTATCTAAATGCTAACGCTAACAGGAAATGCTTGTATCTACAGAAATGAGCTATTTTGAATATAAACAAGCCAACTGATGTTCTGTGCACAGAGCTAATTCTCAGGCAACCTGGGACCTTCTATGTGGAGTTTGCATGTTCTCCTGTGTCTGCATAGGTTTCCTCCGGGTACTCCTGTTTCCTCTCCCGCTAAAAACATGTCCATTAATGCCATTAATTAAATACTGAAGGTCAATTAATTAAAATACTGAAGTTCAATAGAATCAGATGAACGATGGCCAGGAAAGGAGACTCACTGTGCTGGTTCTGTCTCAGAAATCTGCCCAGACGATTCAGTTTCCTGGAGTTTAAACATTTACCTAAAATAAAGTTACAAGATATTATCATTTGTTATTTCTTTGGCTTTAGGCCCATATTTACTAGACAAAAGACAATTAAAAACCTCATCAGAATTGACAAACTGAATAAAACAAGCAAAAGGTTTAGTGAAATCTTATATTACTGTTCACTGTGTTTTACCAAACCATTCTTAATTGTAAAGGCTCCCATATCAGCCTCTTTGTTTAATTAAGTGGTCATTGAACTTTAACTCTGTCTCATCTCCAGGACCTTCCAAAAACCCAACAGCACCTCAAGCACCACTCTCCGCCCATTTCCATTAATTAGTGTGTTTTCGATGCCTCTTACACGTCACCGATTCACCTTCTCCTTGACGACCGCGGCTTCCTGTTTGTTTGTGCGATCACATGTTTAGGTCTTGAAAAACATCCTCGTTGACGTGTGCAAATGCAGTCGCGGCGGGGGAGCTAACAGGAAGTGAGTGCTGTATAAGAGGAGTCTGAAAAGCAGCAGAAGAACAAGAGCCGGGTGTGATGGAGGTGAGAAGAAGAAGGCGCTTATATCGGGAATGCGTCAATGCAAAGTGTAATTTAGCTGAGGAGGGAACATAAAAGTGACATGGGATCTCGTAATGGAGCTAAACTTGTTCAGTGGGTTGTATTTCTGCCTTACACAGATCTGAGCTGTGGATTGTGGGATATTTTTAAGCTCCATGAAGCTCCAAGGAGTTGTCAACGGAAGAATAATTGCTCTATTCTTTAATCTTTCCTAACAAATTCATCTCTGTGGAACTAATAAAGAAACCTTAAACCTTGCCCTACTAAAGGTTTGGATGATATATTTTTGTCGCACAACTTTGAGTATCGTAAATAAGCATTAACCATGTATCCAGTGCTTGTGGCCTTTGGGTATAGGACACATTTTACGGACTTTGAATGCCTTACATCAGACAAAATAGTTCGTGAGAACCAGTATAATTGTTAGGGAAATATAAGCAATAACAAAAGAGTTCATAGATAAAGTTTGGGAAGTTTATTCTTCGTTTGGGACAAAGCATATGTTACACAAAGCTATTTTAATGGTCCTCTTGAAAAACACTCTAAAGAGTTTCTCTTATGTTTTTTCTTTGCCTCGAAGCAAAATCTGGGGGTCGCAATGTGATTTCAAAGTGTATTTTTACTATTATAACTTGGCATTTGATCAGTTTTTTTGAGAATTGGGGTCATGCAGAGCAGTACACTATCAAAATAAACACAATTAACCTAAATTAAATGGTTTTGTAACTTAAAATTATTACAAAAGTATATATTTTTTGCTGTGGGGGTCGTGAGTTGGTTGCACAATTATTTTGGGGGTCCCAGGCTGAAAAGTTTGGGAACCACTGTCCTATAGGACCAGCTCAGGACTGTGTTTCCAAGCATATTTAGACAGTTTAGGTTTCTGTAGGCGCAACCAAAACACACTGCAAAACACACATGTTAATTTTCAATGTATAATGTTGAATTTTCCACCAACAATCAAACAAGAGAATAAAGAGTTGATACTGCAGACTGTTGTATGTTCACTCGATTTGACTTCATGTCAAATAGTGCCTTGTACGTTGTAAGTTTACTGCACAGAAACATTGACACACGTGTTTATGTTCTATGGACAACAATGGTGTGTTCGGGAGTGACTGGTTAATGCCTTTGCTAGCCAGGCTGGCAGCACCTAGTGTCTCCACTCAATTTCATTTCACTCCAGCTACTAGGTATCGCAGAACTGCAGACGGTTCCCAAAAAGCAGGAAAAACGATCGTCCAGTCAGTGTGGCCAGAACCAACTTCAGGTGAGATAGCAGACTGTATGTGTTCTCCTCCTCTGACCTTGTATAAAATGTTAACTTACAATTTGATATTGTTGCTTTAATCTGTAGGTTAAATCAGGGGTTCCCAAACTTTTCTAACCAGGACCCCCAAAATAACCATGTACCCAATTTGCGACCCCCACAGCAAACCAGAATAGATGTCTATAAGAATTTCAAGCTGGAAAACCATTTAAATGTGCTTATTATAGTAGTAGTAGTAGTAGTAGTAGTAGTAGTAGTAGTAGTAGTAGTAGTAGTAGTAGTAGTAGTAGTAGTAATAGTAGTAGTAGTTTATGGCTTTATATTACAAAAAAAATGATGAAATATCAAGTAATAATTGTAAAAATACATCTTCAAATCATCTCGCGACCCCCAAATTTTGCTTTGCGACTCCCACTTTGGGAACCACTGGGTTAAATGACAATGATCACTGGCACACATGTTTAGGCTCTACTTCTGGATGACAAAATGACCTAAAAGTGCTTTGGGAATTGACCATCTTTCCTGCCAGAGTCTAAACACCAATAATTTGTATTGTTGGTATAAGGCAGGGCAAGGCAATTTCATATGTATAGCACAATTCATCCACAAAGTAATTCAAAGTGGAAATGATACATAAAAATGACAACACAATACAAACAACATTAAATAATCATCATAATTTTTACTTTAAAAGACATAGAGTGCCGATAAAACCTTTTCAGTCATATGCACAGATAAACAGAAATATTTTGAGCCCAAACATTGTCACATAGGTCTGTCTTACATCATTTATTGGTGAAAACAGGATTTTTTTTTTTTAGCAACGAGGCATCAGCTGCAGGACAAGATTATTCAAACATGCATGAATCAGTCCAAACACAACTTTTGTAAACTATTATGAGAACATCACACTGTGGCTTTTACATAATATGTCCTATTTAGGAAGGAACGCCCACATGTTTGAACTTGGATAAGCTTCATCTTGATTATTATGTTTCTGATAGACGACTGTGTAAAAATAGATCTAATTCAAGCCCAAAAATCACATTGTTTTGCCCTGTTTTGTATGTAAACAGACTCTAAACATTGACCCATTTTGTTTGCCCCTGACACTCGCTCTGACAGATCTGGGTCGTGTCTCCTGCTAAGACTTCAGAACCAGGATTGACGTCAAATTTCCAAAATACCACCGCAGTGTTTTCAAGCTGCTCGTGTGCTCGGAATAACAATCTGTTCCACCCGGACTCAGAGCAAACAGACAGAGATTCAGCAGATGTAACGTGTCTTTTATTCTGTCTTACATTTAAAAGCAGCAGCAAACGATCTTCCTCTGTTTGTGTAATGTGGGTTTTATGCCAGATGCCCTCCCTGAGCCATCTAACTACACACAGTTACTCAAAATGTTTAGTTACTTCCCAACACAGCAGCAGTATTTTGATACAGACAGGCACGGCTCTGATTGGTTAATATACCTGTCAATCACGCCCACTGAAATTCTATTCTATTCAATTCTTTTTTTTTTTTTTTTTGTATGCCCAAAATCAATACTTATCTCCAGAGATGGCAGAAGTATTCTACTCAAGTAAAAGTAGAGTTACTTTTGTAAAAAACAACTAAAAGTCAAAGTCCTGCTGAAACTCCTTCACTTGAGTAAAAGTATAAAAGTACATCGATGTAAATGTATTTAAGTAAAAAAAAGAAAATACAATCACACTGCCAAATTCTCTAGTCTCGGTTAAAACTACTAGTACTACAAATTTAGCAGCTTATTTCACTTGTTTCAAGACATTTCCGGCTGTTTTCAAAAGTTCTGACTCAAATTTGCCAATGAGGTGAGTAAAAATGTCTTACTTTCTTAGTAAATATATTGGCTTGAAATAAAAATAAATGTATTGAAAGAACATGGCAGAAAACACACTGAAACAAGCCATATAATCCAGCTCCATCAAGAAAAACCATCTTAACTAGAAAAAATATCATAAATAAAGATTTAAATCTAGGTTCTAAAACATTTTAATTAATTTAGAACTAAATTTTTGCAGTGCATAAAGTTGGTTCGTGATGTTGTGCAGTGCGAGATGGACTTTATAGTGAATTAATTATAATTCATCTGACTTTTAGCATGAGATAAAGATGTAATTTTTGTAGTTTATTGGTGATTTTCACTTGTTAATTTGTTTACAAAGCCCTGATACACGGCACCACAGCAGGTCTGACCTGGTTTTAAAAGCACACACACACAAAAAATGTATGGGTTTATCAACTGTTTTTTAAAATGTAGGGAGTAGAAAGTACAAAAAATGTAAGAAGTTGTTGAACTACTGTATATCTTGCAACATTTTCCAATCCGCAGCAGCGTTCTCATTTGGTTCACTCGAGGAAAGTTGCTCCCAAAAGCACTTTGGTCCTCTTTCGGCATGGCAGCAGTTCAAAGTCCAGGCAAACTCGGCATCCACGAAGCACTTCAAGTGGATTTAAAGTTAGTTTTAAAATCTGTTTCTACCAACGTGGAACTCAAAATGGAGCACTTTTGCAATGAATTACTGTACATAATTTTGGTACTTGCACGAGGAGGCTATTTCTGCTTGAAACGCTCACGACAGCCAGTTTATGAACGTGAACGTGACTAAAATCAGAAAACTTGGAACTAAACTTGGACTTGTCTCTCTTTAACTTGGGACTTGACTTGGACTTGTCTCTCTTTGACTTAGGACTGGACTTGGACTTGTCTCTCTTTGTCTTGGGACTAGACTTGGACTTGACTCCCTTTGTCTTGGGACTAGACTTGGACTTGTCTCTCTTTGTCTTGGGACTTGACTTGGATTGTCTCTCTTTACCTTGGGACTTGACTTGGACTTGTCTCTCTTTGACTTGAAACTTGACTTGGACTTGTCTCTCTTTACCTTGGGACTTGACTTGGACTTGTCTCTCTTTGACTTGGGACTTGACTTGGACTTGTCTCTCTTTGACTTGGGACTTGACTTGGACTTGTCTCTCTTTGACATGGAACTTGACTTGGACTTGTCTCTCTTTGACTTGGGACTGGACTTGGACTTGTCTCTCTTTGTCTTGGGACTAGAATTGGACTTGACTCCCTTTGTCTTGGGACTAGACTTGGACTTGTCTCTCTTTGTCTTGGGACTTGACTTGGACTTGTCTCTCTTTACCTTGGGACTTGACTTTGACTTGTTTCTCTTTGACTTGAAACTTGACTTGGACTTGTCTCTCTTTACCTTGGGACTTGACTTGGACTTGTCTCTCTTTGACTTGGGACTTGACTTGGACTTGTCTCTCTTTGACTTGGGACTTGACTCGGACTTGTCTCTCTTTGACTCGGCTCTTGACTTGGAATTGTCTCTCTTTGACTTGGACTTGTCTCTCTTTGACTTGGGTCTTGACTTGGACTTGTCTCTCTTTGACTTGGAACTTGACTTGGACTTGTCTCTCTTTACCTTGGGACTTGACTTGGACTTGTCTCTCTTTGACTCGGCTCTTGACTTGGACTTGTCTCTCTTTGACTTGGGACTTGACTTGGACTTGTCTCTCTTTGACATGGGACTTGACTTGGACTTGTCTCTCTTTGACTTGGGACTTGACTTGACTTGTCTCGTCTCTGTTTGACTTGGGTCTTGACTTGGACTTGTCTCTCTTTGACATGGGACTTGACTTGGACTTGTCTCTCTTTGACTTGGGACTTGACTTGACTTGTCTCGTCTCTCTTTGACTCGGCTCTTGACTTGGACTTGTCTCTGTTTGACTTGGGTCTTGACTATACTTGTCTCTCTTTGACTCGGCTCTTGACTTGGACTTGTCTCTCTTTACCTTGGCACTTGACTGGGACTTGTCTCTCTTTGTCTTGGGTCTTGACTTGGACTTGTCTCTCTTTAACTTGGGACTTAACTTGGGCAGGGTTGCAACAAGCGACCTAGCCTTTGAAAAAATGCCCCAAACAAGCGACTTCAGCCCCCTTAATAGTATTTGATCATTAATAAACATGAAAATCTGCTAAAAGTCCATATTTCTGTCATTAGTAGGTACATTTTCATGAATCAAGCCTTGAAAAAACACAATAATCAGATTCTATAAAACGTCAAAGTGCCACTCAGAAGCACAGATTTTTAAAGCAAACGTGTAATTTAAGCAAAGCAAACATCTCCATGGAAACAGTGCATGCTTTTATTACAGCAACACCATTTTGATTAATCTTTTTCATATAGAAGTAAACAGCACAGAGACAAACATCATGCCGAATGTCCTTCTGCGTTTCCTGCACATACCACAACAACATAATCTTCACTTTATTAATAATTCAGCGTAATATGACCCGTGCCCGTTCCTCATAGCCGTCGCAAACTTGTTCCTCGGGGGAAGGACATTTTTCAAGAGAGAATAATTTCTTTTCAGACAAGTTCAGACAATTGGAAACTCCCACACTCTGATCCTGCGAGCCGGCCTGAAATAAAATAATGTTGTAATTATACGTAGGAAATCTGGGAGGTTGTACTTAGTGGCTACTTTATATAACCTGTGCAGGAAGTGAGGGAACAACTGTGGGCAAGAGTGCATCAATTATTTACTGAAAGTAGCGTCGACAGATCTAAAGTCTGCTATTAATTTGAGTTAAAGTGAGAATATGTTTACACAAGAGTTATGTATGACTCTTGCTTTTGATAAACATTCAAATTATGTCTTTAAAAAATGGTGCATGCGATTTATTGAGGAAAACGACTGATTTTCAGAAAAGTATAAATCCTCTCAAACTAGTATTTTCATAATGTTGCCAGGTTTACAGTCGTGTCCAAGAAATATTAAGAGTTTAAAAGGGGTAAAGTCTACTTTTCTGTTTTTTTTAATCTTGTTACCGCAGAGGCGGGGCTTATCAATTTTGAACAGGAAGTCAATGGATCTACTTCTATTTCTAAGCCATTTTAGATCAATTTTGTGTTTTGAAATGAACAAAATGTGGATTATTGATCTGCATACGTCATAGTTTCTTCCTAAATATATGGAAAAATCGAAACAGGTCTCTTTTAAACACTTAATTTTGCAGTTTATAAAGCTGTTTAAACAAATCAGTTTGATTTTAGATCAAACTGAACGTCATATTGTTATCAGACTTAATTTTTTCATAAGCTGAAAAATATAAAGATAGAAAACATTTTAATTAACACAAAAATGTCACAAACGTTCACATGTAACCGGTTCATATATGTTCACTCCTGCACCAACAATCATAGACCAGCACACACAACACAGAAAGAAATACACCGGTCACACACAATGGTCTAAACTTGTGTTGAGAACTTCTCCTTTACAGAAATAGTCCACCACACCTCACTGGTCTGGCATATTGCACTGACTCTGTGTCTATTACTGTGTTCAGACCAGACAAAATATCTGTGTTGAGGCGTCAGGTTTATCTAAGTCAATGTAAACCCCTGTCTTGAGGCATCCAGGGAGTTTGAGTAAAGCCGGCTGCACACTACAAGAGTTTTGGCCCAATTTTAAGCCCCTCTACGAGTTCGGGGAGGCGTGGCCAGAGAAAGAATTTTTGTCTTTTAAGAGTACATTTTTTTGTATTTTCTCTGCTTATGTCTGTGTCAGGATGATGCATCATGGTGAGGTTCACATGCTGCATGTGCACATAAAATAAAGAAGAAACATTGCTTCATCATCTGTAAATAAATGTAACACTTTGTGCTCGTAGTCCAAGTGTGGGATTTCTTTTTTCTCCAACACACCTGCTTCTTCTTCAGGGCAACACGGTGGCACAATGGTTAGCACAATGGCCTAAAGAAGATCCTGGGTTCGACTCCTGCACAGCCGGGGCCTTTCCATTAGGAGTTGTCATGTTGCGGTTGTCCAATGTGCCTCCCCTCTCTAGGACTACAATGGAAATTAGCTGTAAGCTAGTATCTGGTACAAGCATCTCTGCCTTTGTGCTTACTGTAATTGTACATTGTCCCTAATAAACATTACCTTACCTCAATGATGTGAGAAGTACCGACTTTAGCCTATTCGTTCTGCTAGCTATCACGAGTTTGTTGGAACTTTTTCATTTGACGTCCACGTGTCCTTACCTCTAATGACCCTCCGCCCTCCTGCAATCTTTTTAAACCTGCTTTAATCCACTCGCATTTCATTGTTAACTTTTATAACCGCGCACATGAAAGAAAACACTCTGCGCTCGATCACATGACACACTGTTGTCCGCTCACTACTGCTCCACAAGTCTGAGTCGTCTCTGTTCTTCCGTCGACATGATGCGACTGACAAATAATTGTTGTAAATGTCCTTATGTCTGTGACCTGTTCTCAAAAAAACGCAAAAGGTTCTAAACTTCTCTAGTGTGCAGCCGACTTAACCCTGTGAGTTTCATTCAAATATCTGGCTCTGTGAATGAGGCATTAGGCTGGCCACAATAAAAGGACACTTTGAATGTTTTAGCATGCACCACAATACAGAGAGGATGTTTATTTCTACTATAAGTTGTGTTGTATGTGTTGCATTTAATATGTAATTTAGATAGATAGATAGATAGATAGATAGATAGATAGATAGATAGATAGATAGATAGATAGATTCAAGTATATAATGAATGAATAATGACACAATAGTCTATTTGCATGTGATTATTTACAAAGCAGCGTTATCAGTTTCAGCGTCGACACAAAGACATTAGTGTTTTATATTAGCGCGCCCTATAATAGATGCTAATGTTCTTCTTTGTCTGCTGCGAACTGAAAACACCATCAATTAGGTTTTAATGGAGAAGCAACGAAAACATTTACAAAGAGACGTCTGAGGGTGTTGGAGTCATTAACACGGAAACGGTCAGAAACAAGGGCATTCGCACACTTTCAAAACACAATGAGATGTTTATGTCTGCTGTTAAAGGTAATTTTATCATTTTGAATCATGTTAAAGGGGTGCATCTGGCTTTTTCTTTAATTAAAACATGCACTAGTTAGTTAACTTTACTTTATACAGTCTTTATAGGTGCACGTTTAACTTTATTTTGAATGCCAGTTAGGCTTTTTTGGCTGTTGTGTAACTAAAATAAATCAACATTCTTTCTAAACAAAATGCTTGGCAGATAATTTATGCCTCACCAACAAAATAAATAGCTGAATGCCAAGACATTTAGCCATTAGCTTAGCGCCCAATACAATGAGTCCTATCCATCATCTCATTCATTATCACTGAACCATAAAAATGACAACAAATAACCTTTTAATAAAAACAGCTCTTTGTGCACGCAGAAAGGGTGATGCATTTTGAGAAATCTAAATGTGCTTGTTTGAATACAGTGGTACAAAAAGTATTTCACTGTGTACTGACAAAATACACATTGTGATTACAAATGTTTTGGTGAAAATATACTCAGTGTTACAAGGACCAGGACAAAATAGGCTATAAACTTAAGCCGGCTGCACACCAGAGGAGTTTAGGATCTTTTTGATTTTTAACAATGTGTCAAAAAAAGAACAAGCCACAGACATAAGGACATTTACAACGATTATTTGTCTGACAGTCGCATCATGTGGCAGAAAAACAGATACTTGGGGGGCGGAGCAAGCAGTGCATGTGCAGGATCAGGCGAGAGTGTTTTCTTTCATGTGCACAGTTATAAAAGTGAAACAACAACAAACGATGAAACAGATTAAACCAAGTTTATAAAGGTTACAGGAGAGCGAGGGTTATTAGAGGTAAGGAGATGTTACACTGATGCATTGTGGTTGTCAAATGAAGGTTTACACAAACTCCGTGTTGGCCATTGTCTATAGAGGGAGTTTTGTTTATCACACGGCGATGCGCACCACCGCATTCACAATGAGTCGTGCTCATGCACCAGTGACAGTAAAAGCAAGTCAGCTAAGTACAAGATTTTCCTGTGAGAAACAAAGTTCTGGCTAATCAACATGTGAAATCGACCCTACGACTCTTAAAATTACATTCAGGTGAGTGAAAAACGGCAAGAAAAACGCTGTCTCACGCTTCAGGAGACAGACGTCTGTCAGACTGGTTCATACCTGATTGAAACAGCTGCTCTCGTCCCGTTTTGTTGTTTTATTCAAAGAAGTTTCCCCAAGTAAGCAGATGGAGATGAGCTCTTTCTGCTCTTTTAAGAGCCTCCATCACAAGGCAGATGCACCAGATACTCTCTGTTGTAAAGGCCTTCGCGCTCGTGCAGCATGTGAACCTCACCATGATCCGTCCTGACAAAAAGTCGAAGCGACGCACAGACATAAGGACAGAAACGACAAAAAATCTCTTAGGAAAATCCTTACTCTAGCCACGCCTCCCTGAACTCGCAGAGGAGCACATCGGGCTTAAAATCAGGCCAAAACCTCCTGTAGTGTGCAGAAGACCAAAATGGAGCTCCAAAGACCTTTATTGGCCCTCGACCACGGCTGGGCGATATAGCAAAAAATCAGATTTTCTTTTTCTCCTGATTCTTGTAGACTGTCTTCTTTCCTATTGTCTTTGCGGTAAATAATCCTTCGCTTTAGAATTCCCTCTAAACTGGCTAGTGTTGCCAGATTTTCAGAGAGAAACAAGCGGGCAAGAAAAAGAAAATAAATCTCAAAACACCGACCTCAGCCCTTCAATAAAAGTTATTTAATCATCATTAATCAATCATCATCATCATCAATCATTTAACTAAAACATTGTGCTTCAACAAAATAAATGTTATGATTTTGTCATAATTTAATGTTTTTTCTAACATTAATAATGACTTTTACGGATGAAAAACCTATTTTTAGCCATGAAATTACATAAATAATAATTCAAACCAGAAAAAATGCTAAAATTCACCTCTTTTATGAAACACAACCTTCAAAATTTATATAAGATTTTGACAAAAGAAGTCCAAAGTTGCTATAAAGAAGTGAACTTGGCAACTCTGAGGCTGAAAAATAAGACAAGCAGGTGGGAAAAAATAGTCTGTATTTGAACAGATGCATCAGATAGAAAAAAAAGTTTGTTGAGACACGTGTTTTGGTGCTCTTTTGTTAAGCATTCTGTTTTTACTGATCTGCTTTTACCAGCGTTTTAGACCTCATTTAGTCTTTATATAAACATTTTTTAGCTCTAATTTAATATGATATAGTAATTCTCATAAAACTCAAAAGTGGATTTCAGTTTTAAACATCACAAAGTAAAATTATATACTTCTGTTTAAATGAGATGCAGAGTTACTTCTGCTGCTGCTCTCACAAGTGGAGGTGACTGTAACTATAACCCACAGACTTGTAAACTTGTAAATGTGTTAATTGGAGTTCCCTGCTTTATTGGGATTTCCATTTTACACCAACTGCACCGGTTTCATGTCGTGTGATAACAGAGCTGCTGAAAGAACTACCTAATTTATATTCTAACTTATCAATACATGTAGACTGAAGTAAGAAGTTTAAAATGAATTATTTCTGTTTGTTTACATTTTTAAGGATGCAATAATCAGGTATGGTCTCTTTAAATGATTGCTTGAACTTCTAAGGAATGTGTCAGGTCTTATTTATAAATTTGATTGAATTATTGATTTTATTTAGAGTTTAAAGTTGGGGTAACTAACTTTTTAGTTGGGTTAGGGTTAGTAATATTAGTAATACATTAGTAAACTTTGCGTGTCCCACTAAAATGTATGATAAATGCAGCAATTTGTGTACTGACTGAGTAATAGCGAATTTTAATTCTAATCAGGATCCAAATGCAGCTCTCTGATTGGCTGTGCTCTGGTGGTCCACTCCAGTTTCACTTTATTGTTTGTAAAAATTAGTTTATAAGCTATAAATGCAGCTAAATGTGTGTATGCTTTGTATTTTATGTTCGGAAGAGCGAGTGGCGGCGCGCAAAAGGTGCAGTGGCCCGGGGGCTCACTCTAAACCTAATTTCGTTGTACTGTACTCTGTGACAATGCACAACAGTCTCACAAGAAAGTGTACATTTACCACGACACAAAACCAGCATATTATGAGCACAATTTCACGTCTTTTTTGCGTACTTATGTTATACTGTACATTTAGCACAATATAAAAAAGCGTAAAAAAGACACAAGATTTCACAACGCAAAAATACAAGTTTTGGTTGAAGCCACGTGGGGACATTTTCTTTAGGTGAAATGGGTAAGTTTAGGCTTCAAGTTACTAAAATGGGTAAGTTTAAAGCTGGGACTTGGGACACGTTAAGATTAGGATCAGGATTTGGTTAATATTCATAAAAAAGAACACATCTTAACAACCACCATAGAAATGAACTGAGACTGCGACACGTAACATAACTACGCAAAACAGTCGTGAACTCGTGCTAATCATACATATTTACATGTCCTGTAATGTCGTGGTAAATGTACGCTTTCTTGTGAGATCGGGTTCCAAACAAACCTTTATGTTCTGTTCAAATGTATACATGTTGATATTTACCATGTGTCGAAGGTTTTATGAGAGGAAGTTGTTGGATTTAAAACCTAAATGTTTTTGCAGTGCAAATTGGCTACCACACCTGTCAAGGACATGGTTTACACACTAATTTATAATTATAGAATAGCACGGCTCTCCAAAAGCAGTGGATAGGCTGCCTTTTATTAACTATATGTTATGTTATATTATATATTGTATGGTTGTGTATATGTTTATATCCGTAGAGAAAAAAACTGATTTGTACATACTGTCTCTGAATTTTTGATGGAGGGCACTTTTCATGCTATGGCACTCAGCCTAACTTTGTGGCCATATCAGTTTGTCAAAGCCTGTTCTGTCAGATTTCAGAAGACAAACAGGTTGGGCCTGGGCAGTACTTGGATGAGATACCGCTGGACAGTTATTCAGGAAAACTGGAAAACTGGCCTAATCATATAAACCAATTGTCCAAAGTGCATGTAAACCTGGAGACACCAATTGAGGGAATGTGAACTGTTTTTTGTGTAACTGATTTATGTATATAGTGTTATAATTACACAAAATTGTCTCTCTTGTTGTTTATTTTACATACATCATTCTTCTTTGTGTGTCGTAACTTCCTCTTCCCTTTTTGCAATATCCCATGTTGGGAACAAGTTGGTTCTCCATCGTAATGTGTTTGAAGTGCATTTTAGTCATTATTTGACTTTTTTTTGGTCATTGAACAAGCTATTGTTGTATTTTTTTTGTTTTCGGGGTCGGGTGGGGCAGCATCTGACAAGCGACCCCTGTCCCACACCTCCCGCTCTCCGGAGATCCGGCTTCCCAACGTCAAGACTAGTCTCCACTGTCCTTCTTCCCTGCCCTCCCAGTGGGACATGCCCACCTCACCAGAGCGTCCAGGAGGCATCCGGTACAGATGCCCGACCACCTCGCTGGCCCCTCGATTGGAGGAGCAGCGCTCTACTCCAGCTCCCCCGTGTGACTGAGCTTCTCACCCATCTCTAAGGGAGCCCCAGCCACCCTGCGAGAACCATTTCGACCGCTGTTCCCATCTGTCCTTTCGGTCTACCCAAAGCTCATGACCATAGGTGAGGTTGAACGTAGATGACCGTAATCGAGAGCTTTGCCTTTCACTCAGCTCCTCTCCCACACGTTCGATACTGCTCTCACTGCAGCCTGCACCACCCCTTCCTCGCCCCCCCCCCCAAGACCAGATATGTTTTTTTTTTTTTTTTTTTTTTTTTTTTTTTTATTTTTGATGCAAAAAGTCTGGAAACATACTGACGCTGTCATTGTCTCTTCTTTGTAGTTTGATCCAACTGTTAGCAGAACATGTTGACTTTGTTCGCTTTATTGTAATCCAGATTAAATAGAGACCGCCTCCAAGCGTCCGGCTGTGTCCTGTGGTTCACTCCTGCACCAACAATCATAAACCAGAAACACAACACAGACAGAAATACACCGGTCATATTTGGAAATAAAAGTTGCTGTACTCTACAGCTCGACAAATGTTTTAAATGAATAAAACAGTCCCAGAAAGACCAGTGTTTTATTTTACAGACAATATTGCAAACAATATTTAATAATAAACAATATTAGAACATTTTAAGTAACTCAACATAATGCAGTATCTGGGATAAGTGGACCAAATTGTGTCTGGTTTTCTAGCTCAGTCTGATGTCCCTGATCAAGTTAACGCTGTGCTGTCGTGTCCTTAGGCAAGACACTTCACCCACATTGCCTGTTATAGATCTGTCTGGTGCGTGTGTGCTTTAAATCCAGACTATTTACTTAACATTTACCATTATGTGCTTATGCCGACACACATCATAGTCGATTCTTTTAAACACGGCTTTCATAAATGTCCTAACAATTGTCTGAAAACAGTGCAGTGATATACAAGCACACGACCACAAACACTGGCACAAAGACAAATTACCTCTGAGTACAAAACACCCGCGCCACAGCCACGGCCCGGGAACATAATGAATAAATAAAGTCCCTCAAATTGAATGAGCTTCTTTTTGTGCGACGGGGAAAAAAAATGGGCTTGTCCTGGAGGAAAACAAGAAATACAATCGAACGGAGCAAAAATACAGTTTGAAAATGGCTGCAGCAAGCAAAGAAAATAAGATATAGACTAGTTAAAGGAGACATGTTGTGTAAAATCAACTTATGTTCATTTTACAAATGAACTTTTGCTTGTTTGATGTACAGTATGTTTGAGCAATGTTGTTTTGTCTTGTAATAAGTGCTCAAAAAATGTTTGTTTTCACCTACCACCTGTCCTCTTCATGTACTACATTGTGAATATTCAAAAGATTTGGACTCTTGGTTAAGCATGTAAGTCATTTTCAGCAAAAAATTCAACTAGTCGGCTGCTTGCTATGACAACTAACAACTATAGGGCTGACCAAAATGGGCTCATTCTGAAACATATTTTAAATGACTTGGCCCCTTCTTATATCAAAGATGAAATAACTCCTTATCATCCTAACCGTCCACTTCGCTCTCAAAATGCTGGACTTCTGGTGGTTCCTCTAAAAGCACAATAGGAGGCAGAGCTTTTAGCTATCAAGCCCCCTGGCTATGGAATCAGCTCCCTGCTCATGTCAAAGACGCTGACACAGTCTCTACATTTAAGATTAGGCTCAAAACGTTCCTCTTCGGATTAGCTTATGGTCAGGTCAGTTAGGAACAGACTCTAAACCCATAGTTCTAGTCAGGCTGCCCTAGGAGCAATTATACTGGGGAAAGTATGGTAACTTGAGCACTATCCTCTCACTTCTGCCTTTCTTGTAAAGAATAATAAACTACAGTTCATCTCTAGTCTGTTCTTTGCTATTCACTCGTTGTCCCCTGTCCCACTCCCCTCTTGGGGAGTGTAACTGTTTCAGATCGTTGCTGTTCCAGTGACGTGGGCCGGACCACTGATGCTTGGACCTCCGCCCCACCTCCCTCTCCAGGATTGGCCTATCCTGATCCTGCTAGACGAGTCGTTTCCCTCTGCTTATGGACTCTGGCTCCACAAACATAAACTCTATAACTTTGCCTTAGTTACATCTACAGCCTGTCCGTCCATGGGAGTGGATCTCTTCTTCACTGTGGTTCTCCTCGAGGTTTCTCTTTTTCCCTTAGGTTTTTTTGAGTTTTTCCTTGCCGAGAAGGAGGGTCTAAGGACAGGGGATGTTCTGGACAATCATTCATCTGCTCTACTAATAATCTGCTTTGACATGCCTGATCAAATGTTTCATTGAATATGTATTGTTTTATTTTGATTTCCTATTATTCATATTTGCTAAAATAATAATCTTTGGAAGTCCTCAGAGACGACTGTTGTTGTGATTTTGGGCTATACAAAAATAAATTGATTTGATTTGAATTGACTCTCATTTCCACATAGTTTATCCGATTTGAATCAGACCAATTATTTGTTTATTTTTTGGCCTTATTGACGCAATAGCGCCCCCTACAGAATGAAATACATGTTTACATGGAGGGTCAAAATTATTTTTTTCTGAAATGCATAAAATTTTAACCAAAATTCCTTTGGGTCCTCCTGATCAAAAATGGGAAACCTGTAGTCTTTTTATCTGCGTCATGTTATTTCAATGGCGTTTTAGCATTTTTTTGAAGTCGCACTTTGACGACCTTCTCCTAAGGCATTTTGCCCACAGGGCTTTAATTCGGTGGACATGAACTACACAAGTGGGACATCAAAAGTTATCTAATTTATGTCAATACATTGTTCGGTTTATGTGAGGTGAAGACACAAATTCTGCCCAAAATCAGGGCAAAAGAGCTAAAATGCCCATGCTATTCAAATGCGTTTTTGGCACAGTAACTCTTCATGTCACCCCAAACAAAAAAGTCCGAAGTTTGATATCTTGCACGCTGTTGCCGTGACGACCTGCTCTGTATAGTGATGAGCTTCTTGTGAGCCACTAATGGTGCGTTCCAGGCAACTGGGAACTGGTATATTTCCCACTTCCCACTTGTACAAATGTGCTGGAACGCCACTGGAACTGGTAAATACCACTTGTGAACTGGGACCTGGTCGAGGAAGCCCCACTTCACATACGAGCTCAACAATCACCACAATAAATTTATTTGGAGGGTTTAACTGACACAAAAACTATGTAAACATAGGTTATAGGTCATTTACCGTTACTTTTGTTTAGCCTAAAGGTTAGCATTAGCCATAATGTTTACATATGAGTTGATTAGGTTGGAACGCTTTGAACTGGGAACTGGTATTTTTCAAGTGGGAAACGCAAAATAATACCATATAACACACTGACTAAGGACGTGCCAGCACCAAACTTTGGGAGGAATGCCGCTTGCAGCTTTAATTGTTGTTTCACTTTTATAACTGCACAGATGAAAGAAAACAGTCTGTGCCACTGATGGTCATATCATCTTCAGTTTTCATTTTTTATTGGCAGCAATTACTAGAATGACATTATTACCACTTTTGTTTGAACATTTAAATATAGATAAAATGTTTTCAGATACATTTTAGTATGAAAAGACAACTGAACTTGAATCCCAGACCTGCCACAAAAACACCCACTTTGATTTGCATTTTGACTTGTTTCTTAATGTTTTGTGCTGATTCATTTTTAAGTTTGAAAGTAAAAACAAGCAACATTCATAAAAGCAGCTAAGTTTGCAGAGCAGACAACCTTCTGCATTTTCTGTAAGCTCCATAAGAAAATCTTTAGGTGAGGTAAAAGCATTACGTGTGGATTCTCTGCGGGTCCAGTGGGTCGTCACCTGCAGATCTCAACACGCCGCGACAGATTCAAGACTCGAGGTGACGGATAAAAAATAGAGACGAAGACACTGTGATAATGGAGTAAAACAGCAGGAGACGAGACACAAGAACTCAGGGCTGGAAAGATACAGCACATAAGGTTTGATGATCACACTTTGTTTAGTCATGTTCTGGTTTACTTGGATTTAAAGTTCTAATGACTAATACTAATGCTAATGAAGGTTGAATTGCTTACTTAACTAGAAGACAGCTAAGACCAATAATCGTTGACAAATTTCATCCCACTTCAGTAACTTTTTGGAGGAATACAATGTTACTTCTTGATTATAAATGATGACACTAGGAAGTCGCCTAGCAACCATGTTGTGCAAAAAGTCTTCAATGTAAGAGATATTTTAAATTTGACAAATAGCCTAAAAGTAAAACACTTTTTCTGTTAAATGTTTGTTTACAGCAGACTTGGGCAAACTGCGGCCCGGGGTCCAGATGCGGCCCTCAAACTGTTTTAATCTGGCCCCTGGCTTGTTTTTGAGAATAAGGCCTACTAGTGATGGAAAAGAGTTCAAAAACTTGTGATGGAATCAAAAGGTCAAAATCAGTTTTGCTCATGTCACTGACCTTGACACACTATAGTTGTATAATACAAATAATAATAGTCACAATGTGTGAAGAAACAAAGCTTGAACTTGTGCAAGACCAGACTGAAAGTGCAATATTAAGTTGAGTTAACAAATCACGGTGAACCTCTAATTATGAACACTAAATATAACTGTTTACTGGTCAAATGTTCATAAAAAATAAAGGGGTTATTTGTTTATAAACACAGGAGATGCAAACACATCTGGTATGCAGAAAGAGCTGCCGCTGATTGACCGAGCTGTAGAAGCAGCGCCGTTGTGAATGAAATCAGGAGCTCACATCTTGTTTTGTTGTTTTAATCAAAGAAGTTTCCCCAGCCATCTAGACGGACAGCATCTTTTTTTGCTCTGAGCATGTGCAGTAGAGCGAAAAGTGACGTCGACCGAAAATCCCTCTAAAAGTTCTTAGCACAACGACAGTGACTTTGTTGTAAATGTAATTCATTTAGTGTTAAAAAAAAAATAATAAACAAACAAAATGGAACAAGATAAAACATTGTGGCTGCAAAATACCATCCCTAAGTGCTACTTTTTATGTTTCTATTATTTGATTGATTTAGCTATGGAGCATTTGTCTTTGTTTGATGTTCTATTATTCATCAAAACAAATGGTCAAAATAGAGTTTAAAAAAAAGCCCGTTATACAAAACAAAATGCATACAATAATAATAATTTATCACGCCAATGAGCACAATCTGGCCCTCCACCACTAGTTCGGGTTTCAACGTGGCCTCGGGGGAGAAATAATGGCCAAACTCTGGTTTACAGGCTCGTTTAATTGCATTTCACATGAGAAAATTGAAAATATGCTCTACTTTCTGCTTTTTTTTAAACATATTTTTATTTTTAAGTTTGTTCTTGATTCATGTAAAACTATCACACTCACAGCTGATATTAATCTACCAAATTAAGCTAACAACTCTGCCATTGTTCAGAGTTAGAAACAGGCATGTCACCTCAAAATTCTAATTTATTTATGATTTTAGACCCGGTTTACTTTCCTGTTAAAGTCTGCTTTGTCTTGGTTTGAATCTCATTGAATAAAAGATGATGTTGTAATCCATACTGGACGTGAAATAAAATTAAATTACCTTCTTCCGTGTCCCCGTTTCTGCAGCTTCAGGGCTTGTTAAATCCCATTTTCCCTGGTAACTGAGGTGTAACTGTACTTTATGAGCTTAACAGAGGTGAAGAGGACAACGCTTTGGTCCTCGGTGATAATCCAAGTCACACCTCCGAGCTGTGAAACTGTCGACCGCTGAAACAAGCGCAAAACACGTGCCTATAATTCTCAGGTGGTTGTGTATAGTTATAGTTCATGTACTTGTTCTTATCTGGCATTGGTCAAGATTAACAGAAGCAAATCAGAAATTATTCAGAATGAAATACAGACGCAGACCTGTCCTTAGACCAGGGCCAGGTCTAATGTATCAATATCTTTACTGTCTGAGAATAAGATTTGCCAAATGGATCAAGTGTATTTTTCCTTTTTCTTTTTTTGATTCCAGTTCTGATGAGAAAATGCTGCATTTTTCATCTTTTAAACCTTGTGCTAAGACAGTTAAAATCTGCTCAAATAAAGATACATTTGTTAAATTTAACTCACTTTTTACAATTCTCTTTATTTGGTTCTATTTCAATCCTGGTGTAATTCTGCTTATTTGGTACTAATGCTGAGATACTTACTACAGCATATACTACAGCATTAGTTATTTTCCCAATAGAAACAACTCTAGTCCTCTGAATATTTGGCACAACCTTGTGTCAAAAGCGGTGACATATTGTGCAACTACAAACAGCCCAGAACAGAAGCCAAGGTCCTCGATAAAATCTGGCCTTCTAAAATAGACCCTCCTGCAGGAAAAAATAAATCTCTAAGGGCAGGTTAAAAGAAAAACCTTGAGGGGAGCCACAGTGAAGGAGAGATCCACAGACAGGCTGTAGATGTGACCAGGACTGACGCTTATCCGATGTAATTAGAACTTTAAGTCAGTGGAGCCAGAAACCAGTGGCAGAGGGAAGCAAATCATCTAGCAGGACGAGGACGGCCAATCCAAGGGAGAGAAGTGAAGAAGAATCCAGTACAGAGGGATTCAGGTTGTCAGTATTAGGGGCATCAAAGGTACAGACTTTTTTTTTTTTTTACATTTTGATGTAAGTTTAAGATTGGTTGCTCTAAACCAAATTTAGCTACGGATCAGTCTGATGCAAACCCAGGGAGTTTTGCTGGATCAGATACTGGATGGTTGTGCCTTTATTTGGACATAGTGAGACTAACTTAGTGGCTGATGTTAATCCAGAACTTCTCATAATGTTTAACATTTTATTCAGATTACTGGTAAGTTGTTGTGACTTGCACTATAAAGAGCAGCAACGTAACTGTAGATGACTAAATTTATGTCTTAAAAAAAGCTGTTTCAGTTCATGTAGCATCAGTTGATATCGGCAGACACTAAAATCCAGAGTCGGAATCGATATCGGAAAAAGCTGGATTGATGCATCCCTAACTAAAATGTTAGATCAACAGATCTTTGTTTTTTCAAGTATCACAAAGTCTACAGCAAGTATACAAAACGATATTTAAACTAAATCTTTATTGTAGAAGAGTTTCATTGCTTTCAGTAAAAAAAAAAAAAAAAGTTGCTTTCATGAAAAAATTGTATCTAGACTTATATTATATCTAAAGGTTAAAATTTCATAAATTAGAAACCAATTATCTTGAGCAGTGGGCCCCGGGGTCAAACTCAGAGAGATTATGTTGGCCCGCAAAGAGGTGCAGAGATTTGTTAGGAAAGTCTCTCTGATCGTTCATTCTGCTAAACCATGTTAATAAAATACAATTTACTGACTGTCCTTTGGCAAATAAACTTTTTAGATGCAAGACAGTCAGTTGCAAAATAAATCAGAAAAAAAAAAAATTTGGCCCAGAAGGAAGAAGTTTGGACATTCCTGATCTTGAAAGTAAAAAAAAAAAACGTAAAATGATCTGCCCGTGGAACAAGACTTTTTGTGAACATATCTAATAAATAATAAAAACTTGAAATAAGGACATAACTTGTACGTCACCTGCATCAAGAAAGAAGATCTTTCATTGGCAAAGTTTGCTCCAGTAATAAATAAAAAAGGTTACTGAATTAAAGAAATTTCAACATGCCAAAACATTACTTTTTTTTGCATTTTTAGCCAAATTTATGAAAACCAGCCTTTTGCAACATAAACAACTAATCAATTACCAAAATAATCTTTATCATTCAAAGTTTTAAGCCTGGGCTATAGCTATTCCATTGTTTTATAAGAAGATAATAAACTTTCTAGTATCACTAAATTAGAATCACTTTTTATGGCTGAATATTTTATTTGCAGATGAGCTACAGTAACATCTGACTGTTTTTTTCAATCAAGAGTTTAACTGAGCAGCTTAACGTGATACAACTGCACCATCCAGAGGCCGCAGAGAGAAGTGGTGGCTGGTTAAAGCATTTAAAATGTTATTAAAGCAGCAAAACGTGTATAAAAAGAAAGGTTTTATTAAAGTTTGCAGAATATGTTCAACCAGTTTAGTCCTATATAGTGTTCACGTTACAAAATTATACAGAACATTCTTTTCCCGCAGCAGGAAAATCGGTCAGAGTCCAAATAAATTAGTAAAATAAACGTTATATAAAAATGTCTGATAATGTTCCCGTCACTTGCATTTGTACGTCAGCTGTTTGCGATGATAGTGGATCCAGGTTGGAGCGGCGAAAAGTCCCGTCAGAAACCCAAACGTGGCGCCAAAACTGCAGGACACGGGCCAAACCTGAGGAGAAAAACACAATTATGATGTAGTTTATTTATTAAAGCAAGAATGTGTAAGGTTGTTTAAAAATCATAATGTAAT
Source organism: Mugilogobius chulae (assembly GCA_038363315.1). Classification (NCBI taxonomy): domain Eukaryota; kingdom Metazoa; phylum Chordata; class Actinopteri; order Gobiiformes; family Gobiidae; genus Mugilogobius; species Mugilogobius chulae. Next base: position 20,040,580 of record CM076401.1, on the reverse strand, counting down.
TTCACAACAAAATATTGACCTTAAAGGTGAACTGTGTAACTTTTTGGCCAAAAATAGACTTGAATAAAAGCAAGTTTTTATCTTTTAGATGTCCTTGTTGCACTAAATAAATAATAAAAATCTGCACTTTTCTTTGAACAGGCTTGTACGTTCACAAAACGGACTGTTATCTGGACTGGCTCATGTTTGTTTCTATAGAACAGTGGTTAGTGTAGCTGTATTTTTTCACAATATGGCATAAAAAATATTGAGACCCATTCAGAATGTCCCAAAATATGGCTTTAACCTTCCAATGCTAGTGACTTGTGTATTTGACATTTCACCTTCAGAAAGTTACACAGCACACTCTATATAAAGACAGTTATAGAATTAATGTAATTTTAGGAGAACTATAGAGGGATTTTTGCACGCGCACCCGACCTGCAGAAAGAGCCGCCGCTCATTGACACAAACAGCGCTGTTGTCAGCTAATTACAAGAGTTTATCACTGTGTGAAAACAAAAGTTCTGCTGCTAAATCAACATTTGTGAATGAAATTCAATCCTACGAACCTTAAAAGTTACATTCAGGTGAGTGAAAAAAATGAAGAGAAAAACACTGCCTCAAGCTTCAGGAGACAGACGTCTGTCAGACCTGATCAAAACAGCTAGCTCTCGCCCTGTTTTGTCGTTTAATTCAAAGAAGTTTTCCCATGTAACCAGACGGAGAGCGGCTCTTTCTGCATATCACATGCGCAGTAGGGCGGAAAGTGGGGTTGACCGAAAATCCCTCTATAGACTGACTTAATCTAAAATAGTCGCAACAAATAATAAATAAATATTGTGACCTGAATAAACACAACAGAAAATTACTGCTAGTGGTTGTCACACTCAATTTTGTCCAAAAGGAATACCGTATACCTGATTCTTGATGCTGGTTTCAGAACCACTAAAATTACAAAAAAAAATGCTTTTTTTGTGTCAAACTGTAGAACTGTAATTTCATTTGTAAGTATTAAAAACTGCTCAGAAATTGAAAAATAATGTTTTGGGGTTTTTTGCAATATAGAGGATACTGCAAAAAGGGGCAAAAGGTTTTTTTTTTTTTCCTGGGACCAAAAGGGCACAGAGTAGTACTCTTTTCCTATTAGAATAGAATATAATTCTGTAGAATAGATCAGAATAGAATAGAAAAAACATTATTGTCTGCCCCAACATGTGGCAGAAATGCTTCTTTGAAAAGGCTCTAGCCCAAAAGTGCCCAAAGTGGGGCCCGGGGGCCAAACTCGGCCCTGTGCGGAGTTTACTTTGGCCCACGAAGAGGTGGTGTCTGTCTGAGTAAAATAATTATTCACTAAATTAATGCAATAAAACCTCTTCTAAATTTAGATTTGGCCCTTGATCTCTTGCAAAATCATTCATATTGGCCCTTCAAGAAAAAAATGTATTATTTTTGGCCCACTGAGGAAAAGGGGGGGCAACCCTGCTCCAGACATTATGAGCCATCTTTGTCCTGACTCGCCTGATTACAGGTCACTTAAAACCTGACAGCTCGACTCTGGATATACTGATAAAACTTGGAATATTGTTGGTTCAATGTAGAGAAAACTACAAAAAGCCCTGGTTTACTGTAGTAAACCTGTACATTCAGTTCTGATTGTGATGAATGAGTTCATTAAAACTGTTTACCCACCGCTTCCAGCTTTAACATTATAATTACAGTTTTGGCCAAGACCCATTAAATCGAATCATTAAAAATGTATAAAGCTGCAAAAGACTCTGCAAATTTTCAGCTCTAATGAACTGGTGTTTGTTAATTATTGTTTAATTATAAATGAGGAAACGACGTCAGTGCTGAGCAACTTAAATATGTTTTATATAATGACACATAATGAACTAAATCAAAAGTTTTCCCACATCAGTGTTTTAATTTTGTAAATAACTTTGTTAAGAGATTTGCAGACATAATAGGAACAAAACTAATATTAATAATAATCAGAGCAGGGTGAAATAGAGCCAGTTCATGATTTCGATTTTATCACGATTTTTGTAAACTATTGAGGTAAATACATCAGCTTTTTTAGAAAGTTCCTTCTTCACGGTCAGTGTCTAAATCCAGCCGTCATAGACATAGCAGTGTTGCCAAATTTTCAGAGAAAAACAAGTGACCCTAACCTTTCAATTAGGAAATATTAAAAATAATCATATAATTAGAACGTTTTTAATTATAATCATATATTTAGAATGCTTGTGTATTGCAAAGTTTGTGGCAATACACAGAACTTGTTGTGTATTGCCACAAAACAAGTTTCTAGCTGATTTGATCATTAATAATAACTTTAAGACATGAAAATATGCTAAAAGTTCATTATATTTTTTAAATCAAACCTGAAAACTAAACTAAAATCCGCTTTTATGACATGAAAGTGCAGCCCAAAAAAAACACAACTTTCAAAATTCTTAAGAGACTTTGAAAAAAACAAAACAAAAACAAAAAACAGCCCAATGTTGCTATAAAGAAGCAGACATGGCAACTCTGGGTTGAGAAAGGCAGGTGGGGAAAAAATGTATGTATTTGAACAGATGGATTAAAAATAAAAATGGGAAAAGATGAGCTCACAATTCAATTTTTATCTCGATTTACCCAGATCTACATTTTATGACAAAAGACAACAACTGCAGTCCCATGTTTTTACTGTCTGCAATGCATGAATTCATTTTTTTTAAAATTGGAAACCAAGTGAAATGGGACATTAGTGGTACAAGGCTTCTCTTTGTGCCACTGATGTCACACATGAAACTCATTTCAGTCACACATGAAATGAGACACGTTGTATCCACATATGAAGAGAGTATAATGTTCTAATCATACATCCATGGTAAGCACAAGAAGACTTAAAGTCAATATAAACATTAGCTGTGTATTTTGACTGCAAAACAGGATTTAAACACTTTTTCTACACGATCTCTCACCTGCCACGGCCTGTCCCAGTCCAGAGGAATCGGAAACGCGCCGAACCAGGCTCCCACCAGTGTACAGGCCACAGTTATCTGCAGACACGTGTCCCACACGGACATCGCTCTGGAGAGGGAGAGAGAGACAGTGTAAAGGCTTCACTTGCATGCTGCTGCACAACATGACTTGACTAAAAAAGTAAAGTTTACAATAGGATGTTTGCAAGAGTCCAGCTTCACACATTTTAAAGTGTCCAGTGGCAGAAGCAGTATAAAGTATGACTTATTTGTAAACTTGTCCTCTGTATTGATCCTATCCATACTGCTATCACTAGAGATGGATTATGTTAATTCTAAAAAATGATCTAAATCTTGGGATGGGCAATCTGAGAAAAAATATAATCAGTTTTTTTCTTATATTGATCAATCTCGATTTTCGATTCGATTTGTTTACTCTTTTCAAAAACACTAGAAAATGGCTTTTCTGAACATAAACAAAAACAAAAACTTATATATATATAAACAATTTTTTGGATTTGTTTGAAACTATATATGAATATTCTGCCTCAAAGTTTGACTTTTGCTCCAAACCACATTTTTATTGTCAAAGATTGGTTTTCAACCTTTAGATTCAAAACCCACCACCAAATAATTGACGATTTGGTTCAATTCGATCTCTCCATTTTTCGATTAATGGCCCAGCCCTATATAAATCGACAAGTTCAGTGAAAATCAGTTCATTTTGTAGAGCCCAAAAGTACAACAACAGTCACCTGTGAGGACTTCATAAGATTGTTAATTTAGCAAACAGAAATGTCCGTGCTTAGAGATTACTTTAAGGGCCAAATATAGTCTGTGTAACTTTTCAGTCAAAAAACATACTCAATAAGGTTACTTTGGATGTTTTGATACACTAAAATATACATATACAGTAAAATTGTATCTTCTCTGTGTGCATGCATCTCCCCAAAACTGGACTCTCATATGGCCTGGAGGACTGCCTTTTCCTCCTTGTTTCTATAAAAATTTTGTTCCCATTACTGTATTTTTTTTTTATTATGACTTAAAACATAACTCTTTATTAAGAATATTTTGACGTATATTTTTAATTTGCATCAGCAAGTTCTTTTTACTTTACAAACTTGAAATGTAAGACTTGTTGGAGAGATATTCACCCGTGTCGACTGAAGACTCTGATCCAGGCCTGAACGTTTGGACCGAGAACACAGAGGCATCTCAGAGTGGTGAGAGAAGTCAGCAGCACAGCCAGAGAGAAAGTCTCTAATGCAGAGCTGCGGAAACGGTGAAGTTTGTGGTTAAAATCATTTGAGTGTTTTATTAGATGATAAAGTCTGGATACTTACTCGATCAGAGGCGCTCCGTAGAGAACCAGCACAGTGTGGAAGAAGAGGCACGACAGGAAGAAGTAGAGACAGGAACGAAACAACCGGGACAGCTGAGGGAAGAGCGGAGGAAAATGTTCTTAACACCAGTCAATAGAATTTTAGCAGAATTTGGGTTCCATAAACTGTCACACACAGTTCCTTACTAAACAAACACAAGTTGCTCCTTTTTCTTAGTTTGAGCTTATTTAATTTTTTCAGTTCATGTTTACAACTACATTTCCTGGCTGCCACACTTGCAGTATTTTGGAGCAGCTTGTTAATTAGTAGATGTTTTTAGATTTTAACCAGATAAAGGCAAAAAATACTGTCTGAAGGCTTGTAGATGGCAGTGTGTCATGATGGACTATTGTAGCACAGATAATTTTGTTGTTTATCTTACAAATTGTTAAGTATTACGGTATTTGCAGCCACTTTAGAACAGAAAAGTTACTTTTAAAATGCATTATTAGAAATGCCAATATATAATCATTGTCATGTTCAGATAATTTAGACATTGAGGTTTTGAGGTTGTTAGTATAGTTTAGGCCATTTTTATTTTAGCAGTTGGTAAGTATCTAAAATAAAACTCACAAGACACAAATTGGACTTAAAGGTTGTATGGAGGATTTTTCAAATCCAACAGCTGCTTGTTGTTTTTCAAGTGATGCACATGTGTTTCCTCTCCCAGGTCCACGCCCTTCACTGCAAACTGGACCAATGAGATACTTAGCAACACTGAGGGTTTGATTGACAGGTTCACAGGCCAATAGATAACGAGGTACCTCGTTATCTATTGGCCAACGTTTTACTGGCCTCATCATGTCCACAGTTTATATATTTTTAAAATTATTTTTTTGTTTAGCATAAGTACAAGGCTGTTACAAATCTATGCAACTGTTTTTGACCAAGACTGACAACAAACAATTTTTGAAAATCCTCCATACAACCTTTAAGTCAGACTTGAGTCTAGGAATGCACAGATGCAGTTTTTTCAGTTCTGATCTCGATCTCGAGATCCCTTTGGAATTTGGGATCTGTCGATGCCCAATATCAACCAAAGCTAGTGTAAGGACTGAAATAGCTCTTTTTTCTTTTCAAAATATAAAAAATTTGATCATATTGTGTTATGTAACAGTTATTTAGAGCAAGTCACAAATAAACAACTTTTATGAAAAAAATGTCAAACATTATGAGACATTCTGGATCAACATGAGCCAGTAAATCCTTCTCATTGTGCCCAATTAAAGGCACAACTAGGATATCAGCTGAACTGATATCATGGAGCTGATACTTGATTCAGTAAAATTTCCTGGATCTGCAACTACTATCGGATCGACACATCCCTACTCGAGTCACTATTTTGATGATTTGAGACTTGACTTTTTAAAATGGACTAATACTTTAGACTCGACTTGAAGCTCTGTGACCTAAGAGATGACTTGACGCTTGTTCTTCTCAAAAAATAATTTTACATTAGTGAACTGGAACAAGTCCCTCCTCACTTCTTTTTTGTGACTAGAAGAAATATATTTGGTAAATGAATATAAAGACCTAAAAGTTTAAAACTACAATAAAAGCAGAGGACTCAGACTTGAATTGGACTTGTTTTTCTTTACACTTGGACTTGAGACGAAAAGACTTGAGACTTGGTCTGACCTTTGATGATTAGTCATAAATATAGATATTCATGCAATTTATTATGAGCAGGATTGCCTCTCCACAGATCTGACTTGTAATTTGACCTGGTGACCTCTACACGTCCAGATGGGGATATACAAGCTTTATAACAAAGCTTTGAAACAATCAGGCAAAACAATAACTTCTCACAAAACCTTATAAACAACAAAACACATAAATATTGACTAAAAATCCAGTCTGTGCACCTTGTATCCGACTGTGTGCTTTTTGGCTGGAGGCGTGACCCCGAGCAGCCAGAAGACCACCGCGCTGACCCCGGTGACCGCAGTGGACACGCAGTAGATCCACAGCAGGTGAGTCCCGTACACGGAGAAGCCCGGGACCAGCACCGCGGGCAGCACCGTGGCCAGGAGGACCGAGGCGGCGAGGATGGCGTGACACGACCCCATGGCCCGGATCTCCTGGTCCCACATGATGAAAACTGTGTCGATCTACGGATGTATATAAAGAAACTGGCTCAAAAAATGTCCTAAAGCTGAAATTTAACTCGTGCACGGCGAGGACGAGGAGGAAATTCGTCCATTGATAAGACCTGTGATTTCCGTAAACAGAAAGATATGTACATTTCCGGTTTGATTTTCACAATAAAACTACGACGTTCTATTTTAGACATCAAACTAGTTTGTAGCAATTAACTATATCTTTAAATAAATAAATAAATACTACATCTACTACTACTATTACATAATAATAATAATAATAATAATAATAATAATAATTAATAATAATAATAATAATAATAATAATAATAATAATAATAATAATAATAAATACATATTATATTATCTTGTAAGTTTATTTAATTTTAGGCATAGTTGATGTAATCGTAGACAGATATTAATTCATTATTAATATTACCCGTTTTTATGACATATATATATATATATATATATATATATAATATATAATATATATATAATATATATATATATATATATATATTATATATATATATATATATATATATATATATTATTTTATATGCATATTGTTGATTTATTTGACTTTGTTTTTTTAATAATGTCAAGTAATTTCTCTCTGTGGATGAACTAAAAGTCATTTCCACTTTAATCCTGAAAAATAATCTGATTATTTTGAATATTTGCAAAGAATTAAACGGAACAGCTTTTTTTGCAGGCTCACGCTTCACGAGAACATTTGCCCAATCAGAAGTCAGCGTTGTTGATTGACAGTAGTTTGGTCTAATAGCAGATGAGATAACGCGTGACGTTTTAAAAGGCGGAAACAATACACCGGAAGTTTACATATTTTCACCAAAAGCTACAAGCTAACGTGTTATTTTTAAGTGTACGCATTTTGTTGCTTGATAAAACGTCAAGATGGTTTGCGAGAAATGTACGTATGACAATTAAAATAAAATATATGCTGTTACACATGGGTTGGGTTTATTTTGACGTAAATTAGTGGCATTTTTCAAAAAGCTACGTAGATGGGCTAATGCTAACGAGCTAGTTTCTGTATCTTTTTTTGTTTTCTGTCATAAACACTGCTTTTATGCTTACATTAGCCTTTTGTTTTATCTTGCTTTAGGTGAAAAGAAACTGGGAAAAGTCATAACTCCAGATACGTGGAAGGATGGAGCTCGTAATACAACAGGTGAGACGATTTGTTGTGTTTGTTCTAAAAAAATTGACAAAACTCATAAATCAATTGGGTAATTTGCTATAAACAGCTGCAAATTGATTAATATTTTTATAGGCACTGTTTGTAGCAAAACATTAAGTTTAATAATCTATATAGAACCCAATATAATTCACAAATTTGTCCAGGCTACCCACTGCTATGTATATTTGCTCTTAAACATAACTGTACATACATTTTTTTCTTTCTTTTTGTCAGAGAGTGGTGGTCGAAAACTTAACGAAAACAAACTTCTGACTTCAAAGAAAGCCAGGTGACTTGCAGTAATGAAACATGATGTTTTAGTTTTTTTTTTTTTTTTTTTTTTTTTGTCTGAACCAATCTTTTTCTGCCTTCTGTGTTCTAGATTTGACCCGTACAGTAAGTCAGGCTTTGCCATCTGCCGGATCTGTAAGAGCTCAGTCCATCAGTCTGGATCTCACTACTGTCAGGGCTGCGCTTACAAAAAGGTAACAAGTTTGTGACTAGACTTCTAATACCGTTCTCTGTACACACAGAAATTGTTTAGATGTCATGTTGCTGCTATTACTACACTGGGCCGAATAGATTTTGAATTTGAGGTCTCTATCCCCATGGAGACAAGCAGGTGGCACTACTAGCCCAAATTACAGGCCAGACCTGTGGTAACTCCATTTAAAAAGCCTGTTTTTAGTAACAAATCATCTGTAAACAAACGGCAAGATTGTTTTTTTGTGTGTGTGTGTGTGTGTGTACTTTTAATCTTAGATACTTTAGTTGAGTTGTTTTTTTAGTACAGACATTCACCTAGAGGCATAGGTTCTATTGTCTTTTTTACAAAACATCAGAAATAAAATAAAAGCAGCAAACATTTGAGCCTGATAATTTGGACTATATAGGCTATATAAGATAATATCCAAATTATGAAGCTCAAATGTTGGCTGCTTTTATTTTATTTCTGATGTTTTGTAAAAAGACAATAGAACCTATGCTTTTTACATTTTCCTTGCATACACACTTGGCTAAAAATAAAAAAAAACACACTAAAATTAGCTATTTAAGGAGTAATCAAGGACCAGAAAGGGACCAAGTCTACACCAGGACTAAAATTGTACAATTTGAGACCAAATCAAATCTGTGTAAATGCAGTCTTTGTTTTTAGAAACAAGGAAAGGTTTAATTTTAGTTGCAGACAATGTACAACAAGGTCACACCACTAAAACAATGCAATAATTTGCTGGAATGCAAAAGCTTGTTTTCAGTCATTCTGATCCTCTTTGCTATTTTTCAGGAATCTGTGCCATGTGCGGCAAGAAAGTTTTGGACACCAAGAACTACAAACAGACGTCTGTGTGAAGGACACAATCTGCTTCAACTGAAAACTGGAGTGTGAGTGTGAGAGAAACCTGTGCTTAGCCTGAATTTTCCAATATTAATATACAGTGTTGCTTTGTTATTATAACTTTTTTTCTCTTGTAACCTCTTTTATTTGAAATATATTGTTAACTTAAGCCACTGTATTTTGCAACAACTTCAACAACACACAATAGATATCCTTTTTTTTTTTTTTTTTTTTTTTTTTTTTTTTTAAAGAATTTCATTCATTTAGATTTTTGTATTTTGTCTTCATCAGATTTTATTCTCTAAAAAACTACACTCTTCTTTTTTTTTAATGACTTTTCTGACGTTCTGTTAGATGATTTAGTTTTATATATGAGAATAGCTGCTGATGGCATAAGTGCAATTTCTCAACTCATTCACAAGTAAAGTCACTTAAAACAGGAAACAAAATTATTCAAAACCTTTATAATGTAAGTCTAAGTTATTTTTTGTCCAAGCTAGATACAAATTTTACTTTTTGCAGTGTGCGTTGTTGTTTCCCAATGAAAACCACTTCCCTGAGGCTAAGCCAGTCAATAATAACGTGTACATTTTACATTTCTGAACCTTGTAAAAAGATATGATGTTTGCTTTTAATTGTTTATCAGTTGTAAAATAGTTATAATTTTGAGTGAATAAATCATCTTGACAATATTCTTGAGTATTTTATGCCTATTTTTAGCTGCTTGCGTCAAACAATCCCCATTCACCAATCGCCCCTGTGTGCTTGTAATAGGTTTATGACTGATATAATCGTGTTTGGATATTGCGTACAATAATGGCCGCCGTGCTGTCACTGATACAGGTCAAAGTTCATGGTATTTGAAATTGAAAAGGCCGAGTTTTGCCCCAGGCCTTGAGCGGCACATGCACAGCACACTGGTTTTTATTATTGATTTAAAACGTCCAGGGCCAGTGCAGGTGATGATGTAAGTGACTTATTTAACAGCCTGGAACGCAAAGGGGGGTCTTGGATAAAGCTTTTCCTGCTTAGGGCTTCACAGACTGTTCATTGTGCAACATTTGGAGCTGAGAACATGGTGATTAAGCTGTCTTTAGCCTGTAAGATATTGCTTACTACACCATGTTTCCTAGAGTTTTATGAACGAATAATAATTTGTGGTCTTTCCTATTTACAGTTTAAAGAAAATGTTCTATAAAATGGGCTTGTTTGCAGCGCTGTCAATGTTAAGATGCAATGTTACGCTTTGGGATGAGATCTGAATGGTCCACGTGTCTGGGGAGAGGGTGGTGAGCCTGTTTTACTTTTGTTTCTGAAAATCTCCTCTAATGTTGTGCTACAGAGCAAAATAAATATATAGATTTTACAGCTATGTTATTTATTTGTGATAAGCCAAAGGGTTAATGGGTGAGTTAACTGTTTGAAAATGAGGTGACGAGTGTTATTATATGCTAGGTGCAATCATGTAATAAAGGTCAAATAAAAACAAACAAATACAATTTGAGTTCATAACAAAGTGCATAAATTAGAAAATTCAGTTCTAAGCATTAGACAATTAATAAAATGTTTTCACTTTGGTTGCTATTACGACTCATAAACTTCTTTTTACAAACAACAAAGTGAAACTGGAGAGGACCACCCAAGCTCAGCCAATCAGAGAGCTGCATTTGGCTCCTGATTAGAACTAAAATTCTTTATTATTCAATTCAGACAGTGCAGAGTGGTCTAATTTTTTCACTAAGAGCTGCCTTTATCATATACTTTTTAGTGGAATACACAAAGTATACTAATCTACAAGTAAAAAAGTTAGCAACCTCAACTTTAAGTTGGCACTTACAAATCATCATCATCACGTTGTATGTATTAGGCTTGAATGAGCATTCGAATAGTTTTCATGGCTGTTCACTAGTCTAATGATTTATAATTGAATAGTAGTATTTATACTATGATTTCTTAGAAATGCGTTTATCCAGTGTTGGTTTTGAGGTACCTTGGGTACATCTTCTTTCACCTTTAGCTCATGACCTTTGCCAAGTTTACTGTTGTAAGTTATGTAAGAGCACATGCTGCTTTGAATAAACTCGAAGCCACTGCACACAGAGTAAATCGATGTGTATTATTCGAACTGTCCCTTCATGATACTTATTTATGTAAGTATTTGAAGGCCAGGCTTAGCACACACTTGTTCTCACATTCAATTATAAGACAACATCAAATAACTGAAATAGACATTAGTAAAACTAACCACAATAAAATGGATACAAAATTCAACTGAAAAGGATTTAAGATAAACTCTGAGTCCTGAGTTTGAGTCTGCTGGTGTAAATTCTGTCAAATTTTTGTTTTGGATGAAATGAGTCTATGATGTGTGCTTGCTGTACAGCTTTAATTCATGCTTACAACTGGTAAATATCCACAGAATAAAGTCAAAATTAGGAAAAAATAAATAAAAACAATTCTAAAAAAATGTATCTGTATTTTCATCATTAACTTTATTGTTGGGAGTAATGCGTTATATAAATAACTAATTACTTTTTTCAGTAAAGCAGTACAGTAACTAGAGTAGAGTTGATAAGTTGGTTACCAGTTCAAGTTTCTTACATCACTAAAGTGCTAAAATAAAGTTAAGACCCTCGTCCTCATATTTAAGATTTTGCTTGGCATTTTACAAACTTTCTTTGTTGAGGCTTTTTTAGGATTAAAAATATGCTTCTTGTTCATACAAGATGACATCATGCTAGGAAGTTGTCTACGATTATGTAATAAATTGAGTCAAAACTCCTCTAATGTAGAAAGCGTTTTAAACTTGAGATTACACTTGCACACAGTCATTTTCTAAAATGTATGTTTACAGGGTCATAAAAGTGTGTTTCTTATGAGAAAATTTAAAATGTCCTCGTGTCCATAGTGATGTCATCAGTTTAGAACTTTACCCTATTATTTTATTTTACACTTCAAGATCAAAACGCCACTGAAACTGTGGCGTTTGTGTTTGATTCCAAGTTTAATACAATTTTATGAGAAAGACAGTTCTGTGATGTCACATTTATATAAATGTATCAGTAATCTACTATACTATAAATGTATTAGGATTAGTTCTGCACAATGGTTTAGTGACAGTGACATTGTAATACAAGTATTTCACAATAACTTAAGTAGAGAAAGAAGACTTTTTTTTAGTCGCATTTATTCAATCAATCCTTAAATTACATGCTACAGTCGACACTGCTACAGGCTACACATCTTTGTTTCAGAAATAATCTTTACAGTTTACATCTTAAAAACGTCCTACAGTATAATACAAGGACCATATAAACATATTTGTGTGCTTAAATACAGTGTTGTGACAAGAAAACATGAAAAACCTTTGTAAGAGCACCAGAGCGTTTCCCATCACAACAACACTGAAGATGTGAACTTGAGACATTGCACTCACAAATAAGACAGAATGGTTTTAAGGCTGTACAATATGGATTCAAGGCACCAGATAAAAACATGTCCTCCTGAATGGCTCAAGTCCTAAAATGGCAGTAAGGCGTCTGTGCTTTGATGTTTTGTTTTTTGTTTTTTCAGATCCTGCATTTGTTTTAGTAAGTTGCGTTCATGGGACATCACAACATTCTACAGACCAAAGATATGAAATACAGATGGAAGAAAGCAGTTTAAACAATGTGCGTGGTGCATTACAAAAAGTGAATAGATCTAGTCACTGATTAAAACCACCAGACTGACATTTTGTGAAATTGCCAATTAGATATTTGATTGGGAATTATGATGTTACTAATATGAAATATCATGGCATCTTTAAATGCTAATTTATCCTTTATGTTACTTTGATGTTCTGTTAAAGGTTCCCAGGAAGAATAGGTGTTGGGGGGAAGGTGCTATCCCTTTTTGTCTTCAAACTGTTTGATTTTCATCTGGGTCGAGACCATGCTATCTTCATCCCTTGTATGAATAGGAGACTGGGCCTTACTCTTGGGGTAAATGCTATGTTGTGGGAGACTGAGGGACACAACTTTAGAGTAGTCCCACTGAGACTGCTGGGCAGAGATGGCAAATGTGTTTGTTAGAAATCAAAAAGCTTTGACAATTTTCACTTGTCAGTTTGAACCAAAATCTTAATCCACGGCAGCAACAGGTCTGATCTGGTTTTAAAAGGTCTTTCTGGAATAAAAAAGTAACTAACTTGCTTTTAAAATGTAGGGAGTAGAAAGTACAGATATTTCTTGAAAAATGTAAGAAGTAAAAGTAAAAAGTCACCAGATTTTGTAATACTCAAGTAAAGTACAGATACTTAAAAAAACTACTTAAGTACAGTACTTGAGTAAAAATACTTAATTATTTGCGATCTATGCTGCTGGGGACTAGGAATAACCATGACTGCACTAGGACTGTATTACTTACAAATTATGCATAATTGTACTTTTGTAAGTAAACCATCCATTTGAAATCTCTAACGATTTTGATTCTTCCACAGAGATACAACAAAAACTATACATTTTCCTATCAGGACATTTTTTAAGTGTCCCATAGGTGTTCAAACTTTGGCTTGGGGTGTCAATTGCTAGCTTGTCTTGTGTCACCTAGTTTCACTCCAGCTCTGGATCAGGTATCTTAGGACTGCAGATGGTTCCCTAAAACCAGGAAGTGCAATTGACCAATCAGAGAATAGATGACGTGATGCTTAGCCAGTCAGTGATTGCCCCATTTATGCTCTACTTCCTAGACTAAAAAATGACCAAGAAATGCAGCACATAAAAAAGTACCAGCCTACCATGGAGCGAAGACTGTTGCAATCCTACTCTAAAAAAATAACAAAATAAATGTGTTTTACAGCAGAGCTATTCAATCCTATTTTCTTGAGGGACAGATTTTTGAGCGCAGTTGCCCAGTTATACAGACCAAACATTTGTATTCTAAGCCTTATTAAGCGTGGTGGCTCGTCAAAAGTGCACTAAATGGTAAATGTTGAATGATTGTCATGTTGTCTGTGGCCCTCTGCTTTCAAAATGCAGCTCTTACATTCACAAATGTTTAATCTGATGCTTTGTATAAGTCCACTCCCTTTATGTATAATAACAAAAAAACTGTAATTTAACAATAATAATCGTAGTCGCTTCCATCTGTATTAAACATTGTTGGCCCATAGAATGTTTTGATGTCATGTGAAACTTGTCTTATTGTTGTATATGAAAGTCATTTACATTACTCCTTGTTGTGTAATTAGTCCATGTAAAATTAAATGTAAATATAAGCAGTTTTAGCTCAATATTGTTATTTTAAATGTCCAAAATTTAGACCTATAGAGTGGACAGAAGCACAGTAGGCCTTCTTTAAGCTGCAGATGTTTGGATGTGGTTTGCAGGATCGTCACAGAGCGGTTTTGGCGGAGGCGGAGGCAGGAGTGGACGCTGTGATGGGGCAGGTTTAGGCCCGCTGCGTCAGGGTGAGAAACTCCTCCCTCGTCTTTGGATCCTCCAGGTAAACGCCCAACATGGTGCTGGTCACTGTGCGGCTGTTGATTTTCTGCACGCCACGCATCACCATACACATGTGTCTGTAACGAAAAACACTATATTATACAAAGTTAAAGTCGAACTAAACATAATAAATAAAATCCATCGGTTCGTTCTCTGTGTGACATCTCTGTTTGAAATGTGGCTGTGGGTAGATTTTATTAGACATAAATGTAGGGCTGCAACAAGTTAATCGATTATTTGCAACTATTTGCACTCCCATCCAAGTACTAACCAGGCCCTTTCTTGCTTAGCTTCTGAGATCTGACAGGATCAGGCTTTGACAAGCAGGTATGGCCAGTCAAGTGGATTATCTCACGATATTTGTGAATTCACAAACTCAAGATAATCCATCTGGCTTTCCAGACGCCCGATTGGTTTGGAGTCCGACACGGCGGTGTGTTGGCCCAATCACATCGCAGCAGGGCGGGTTGAGGGAGGTTGGTTGCAATGACGAGAGAAAGTACTGCTTGAATCAAACTAAATAAAAAAGCAGCTCTTGTAGATGTACACGTTTCTGCTTTTTATTCTGTTTTAGCAGAAATATGGAGTACTTCCATTTTGAAAGAAGAGGAGAGAGGTGTGTGTGACACTTGTTCTATCCCACGTGGACACTGTATATGTCATTTTGATTCGTTGCTGTGATTGGTTAAGCACAAATAAGGTCGACTGCACACCCTATCAGCTCGATGTATTTCATCAAACGTCCCATCTTTTACCAAATGCTTTCAGCTATTAAATTTCCAGATGGATACTGTGGAAGAACTCAAATCAGTTCAACACAAGATCCGTCTGGTGTGAGCCAGGTTAAAATTGTGTTGCTCAAAGAGAATCTATATTTGATATTTGCTTATGTGATTTTTGATACTTTTAACAATCCTACTTTCATATAGGTTTCAAAACATGCTCAGACTGAAGAGCGATGATGATAAGCCACAATTTTATGTTTTTTGATGCTGACACTAGTTTCCCTGTAAATCTGCACTTCTAAAAAATTCTTTAGCAACATTACCTTAGGTCAAAATGTGCACAATCTTGTATTCAAGGGACTTTTTTGTTCTTAACCACTAATAGATTTATCGTAAGAATAATCGCTCCACTAATCAAATACCAATATACTCGTTAGTTGCAGCTCTACGTGGATGTGACACTGCCAACTAATTTTCACTTTTTGTTCTGTGCTGCTGGGAGAAAACTGAATTTAAGTATAAAAAAAAAAGACATCTGTATCTTTACTCACGCTGCTTCAATCACCACGGCGACTCCCAGCGGCTGCAGCGCCTCCGAAATGCCCATCGCAATCTGCTTCGTCAAACGCTCTTGTACTAAACAGAAGAAAAAAAACATTTATTAGACTGCAATGTAATTAACGTGACCTTACATTTAAATTTAGGCTGCCCTAGTTATTTTAGCCTAGTACAGTAAGTGCATCCACCTTTCAAATATTTGTGTTTAGAGATAATTTTCATGACCTATATAGAGATTACACATTTTTCACAATCTCATGTAAATAGCAAAGAGATAAGGAGGATTCTTTAAGTAAAATGTGTGCCAAGGTACAAAATACACTGAGAACAAGGCCAAATACAGTATGTCGAACCATAAATTGAGGTGATGTGGGTAAAAGGGCACAAGCTACAATCCAAACACAAACTGGACTTTAAATCTTGACCTAAAATATTTACAGGACAAGAAATATTTCCAATATGCGTGTTTGAGTAATCTTGTATTGTCCTGCAGCTGAATTTTTGGGGACTTTTTTTATTTGGAGGTTTACAGTAGTCTGGATCATGTCAGAATGGCTGATTTTGCTCTAAATAAAAGAGACACAATGGTATTTATTTTTATATTTAACCTTTCCAGGTGCTTCATAGAATGTTTTTTTCAAATACTCAAAATTGGGTCTTCATTAAAAAAACTTCAGGACAGAAATAATCACATAGTTTTTTATTTATAAAAAAAAAAAGTGACCCAACCCCCAACTAATGAGCCACCTGTACACCTGGTAGAGAACTACTAAAACTAGCTCACAACCAAGAACTGTAAGCGCTCTGAGGAAGGCTTTATGCCGAAACACATTAGCTTTTACTTGTGTGAAATAGCCAAATAAAAAACTATGTATTTTCTGTTTTTTTAATGAAGATGTGCAACCCTTTTTTTGGGTTTAGCACTCAACTTTTGAGGACGCGCAATTGTCACTACCTGACATGCTTTTTTAAAATACTCAACAAAATTGAATATTTAAAGAAAAAGTGGGATTTCCCTTCGAAGGGTTGATTAAGGTTGTTGTTTTGTTTATGTTCATGAATGGTATTTTTCATGTGTTTTAAAAAAGGTTAAACAAAATCGAATTGAAAATCGAGATCAATCAATATATAAAAAATATTGTGATTATATTTTTTACCAGATCGACCAGCCCTAATTGGCTCTGTGCATGGAACTTCAGTTGGCTTGTATACATTCAAAATAGCTAACTTCTGTGCATACGACCACTTCCTGTTAGCGTTAGCATTTAGACACAATCATGTCTCTTTTTAAACACACAAGTGTCCTCTGATTAAATATTCCTCTAATATGTAAAGTCTTTAACATGTTTTCTGTAACATTCACCACAACTGTCTGATCTAAAGAGATTTATTTGTTTTAAACTGATGTAATGAAAACCTCATAGAAAAGCATTGAACAGGAAGTGGTTGCATGTACAGGATGTACTATTTTGAACGAAAACAAGTCAAATGCACTTTATCTATCAACTTCCAGTCAATTCTTAGAAGAATTTACTTGAAATTGATAGATAAATCCACAATTTCTAAGTTATAAGTATTTGCTAAAATATAATTGCAACAGCTTGTTAATTTCCAGTCACGTTTTACAGTTTACTCACCTTGAAGTCTGCGACTGTAGATTTCCACGATCCTAAAAAACAAATAAAATCCAGGTTTATTCAACTGTAATTGGAATAATGATTAATCGATTATAAACATGACCTCGCAAAACCCGTTTGAAGCCAATTATTAACAGTGCTTACTTCTGCAAAATCAGCAAAGTTTGTCTAAAAACCCTCTGACTCCTCCTGTGTTATTTTAGCTTCGCGAGTTGATATTTTAGTAAAGAAAAGAGGAAAAGTTGTGACGGCGGAAGCTGGTTATTCCCACAGTCCCACAGAAGGGATTTTCTCATGATAAAGTTTGGGCTCTTGTCGACTGGATCAGACTTTAAGCCTCCAGGTCAATGCGCCGAAACAACAGAAGAACGCATTCGACCGATAATAACTACACAGGCATTTTCTGCACCCGAGAGAGAGAGAGAGAGAGAGAGAGAGAGAGAGAGAGAGAGACGAGGGAGTTTTTAGCTCATATAGTCCTTTGTCAGAGAATATTGGGCCTAAAATTGACTATGTGGCAGATTAGACACTATTTTCAGTAAAACATATTGAACATTGTTATATTGCACTAAACATTTTGCCTGCTTTCACCCAATTTGCCATGTTTTGTACAGCAAATATGACATTTGTAGAGGTAATTCTACAACGGTTACCAAGCAACCATATTGTAAATCTGGGACAAAACCATAAACCCACATAAATGACACAGAAGTTACTATTTGACAAATTATTACATCTTGTAACACTTTCATTTGTTAAATGATTGTTTAGGAAACTGTGGCCAGGTGGCCCACTAGTGCAGACCTGGGCATACTGCAGCCTGGGGCCAGATACGGCCCTCTGCCTGTTTTAATCAGGCCCTTAGCACATTTTTGAGAATAAATCTTACCCTTTACATCTCTTTTGTTTCATTGAGTTGGCTATGGAACATGTGTCTGCTCTTTGTTCTTAACACATATTACAATAAATGGACAGGATAACAGATTAAATGGACAATATTTTGCAGAATGTTGCTTGTAATAACGACAATATTTTGCACCAATAATCACAATGCGGCCCTCCGCCACCTGTCTGATTTAAAATAAGGCCTTCTTGGAAAATAATTTCCCACCCCTGACCTAGTGCCTCCGCTCAATTTAATTTCACTTCAGCTACAGCTAAGGTCAGGTATCACAGAACTGCAGACGGTTCCTAAAAAGCAGGAAGCCAATCAGCAAACAGGAGCGAAGTGGTCTGGTCAGAACCATAGATGAGGTTAAGAACCCCTGATATACAGTCTGCTATCTGTATATCAGGGTTCTCAACCTTTTTGACCTCGAAGCCCGAATAATCATGTGCAAAGTCACATTAAGTTTTTGTATTTTACTATTTATGCGGCCCTCAAGGAGGTGCTTGTGGCCCAACTTTGGACACCGACCCTATAGTTAAGAATTACTGATGTACATACATGTTTGATACATGATACATGTTTTTCTCCTTTGAGCTTGTGTCAAATATTAACTTAAAATAATGTAATGTACAGTATATTTCAATTCAGAAGTTTATCTCAAAGAAACAATATCACTGACACTGACACACATGTTTCTGCTCTACTGGCAGTGATTGGTTAAATTAAAAAAGTTGCCGCTTTCTGTGTAGCGGACGAACCCTAATGATGCAATGTCAGACGGTTTCCACAAAGTGAAATGAAACTGGCTGATGCATAGGAAACTGTGTCAGTTGTGTGTACAATGCATGGATGTATTATTAGAGCTGGATTAGACATCGCCCCATATTTCTCCGTGTGAGCCTCGCTTTGGCTAAACAGTGGCCAAATTTCTACGTGTTGATTGTTACCTGGCCAGTTTGCTGAGTCCGACCACTTTCTTGTTGGGGATGTAACCGATGTGAACCTGGAAAAAGGGCAACACAGGCAAATACATGAGAACGTTTAGAGGCACTTGTTCAAACATGACCTGTCCACAATTCAGTAACAACACAGGGCACTGACTCCAGCATGCAAAGACTTACATAATAATCTGATCAATACTGCTGCTGGACATTCAACGTGAAATACAACGATGTGGAGTTATTGAATTATTATATAATTATTACAGTAGATTTTATCAGCCCCTTTCAAGTTGTGTTACTATAGGAAAAGATGATTCCCCAGGACAGAAATATTGTAAACACATGTCTTCAAGAGGAATTTTATCCACCATCTAAATATCTAAATATCCAACTTTTATTCCTAAAAACCAGAAAGTTTGATGTTAGCATGCTGTTATGTATTGTAGGCTTTATTAAAACAGTTCTATTTTGTGCATTTCATTTTGTGTAATTATTTAGCTAAATATTAAATATAAGAAATGTTGATCCTCGTTAAGTGACTGGAGTCTATCCAAGTGACTTTGGGCCTTAGGCGGGGGAACATGCTGGGCAGTGACACTGATTTACTCTTTCATTAGGGGGAATTTGGAGTCCTGCCAATTAAACTAAACATGCATGTTTTTGTGGGTTGGAGGAAGCAGGAGTACCTGCAGAGAACCCACACTGACCCGGGAGAACATACAAACTCCACCCAGAAAGGTGATTTGGCTTGAACAAAATTACAAACCCACAATCTCCTGTTGGGAAGCAAATCTAATGTTTGTGCTATAGGTTCTGTGCACAGAATGTCAGTTGAGTTGTTTCTATTCATAATAGCTGACTTCTGTACTTATGAGCATTTCCTGTTCAATTATTTGTATGGGATTTTCACTACATCAGTCTAATCAGGAGAATATTTCACCAAAGCACACTTGGTTGTGTGCCTATTGAGCTCACCTGCCTACATTTAAAGGCTGCATTTATTTATTTTAAGAGTCTATACACTACAGATAGTTATTACCTCATCGTGGCTAAAATGACTAGAATTCAGAATACTTATTTGATTTGAGTAGTTTTAACCAGATTAGAATCTGACAAAGATAATTTAGCTGGAATCAAATTTGGTAAGTAAGAATCTCTCACTCCATTTGCAAGTGTGATGGCTTGAAATAGGAACAAATGTATTAAAACGAGACTGAAAATCCTTGAAAACGACCGAATCATTAAAGGTGAGGTAGCTGGCTTTCACATTGCTAATGCAATTTAGGTTTTAAATCTGACAGCTTCCTCTTTTAAGACATTCGACACATGGCTAATATTGACATGTATTCATTTTTGGTTGCAATTATGTTCTATAAACTTCTTTTTACAAACAACAAAGTGAAACTGGAGAGGACCACCCCAGCTCAGCCAATCAGAGCGCAGCATTCAGCCTCTGGTTGGAACTAAAATCTTCATTATTCAAGTACTCTGCTGTTTATTTATTTTTTTTTACAAAGTGCTACAATGATCAAATCCTTTTTATTTGAAAGCACAAAGTTTGCTATTTTACAACTAAAAAAGTTAGCTAACCCAGCTTTAAGATTCAAATCCTGATGTCAAAACATTTTAGCTAATCTAAAAACCTTTTTTTGTTGTGTAATTTAGAGATGCAACCTTACATAGATTGCAGAGTTCAAAGCTTGTGAAAAAAGTAGCTTATTGTCTAAAAATAATGGCATATGTCTTAAGTTTACGTCAGAGGTTAGTTATTTCAATATATTGCAATGAGCAGGCAACCACATGCTCGTCTCCATGGTGATGTCGAAGTTAAAGTACCATAGCGACATCATCTCTATAGGAGGTGTTTTAAAACCCACCAAAACTACTTAAACAGTGCATCTTTAACACAAGACATTAAAATAGACATCATTCTTCCTCTCTTTCTCTGAGCGTATAAATAAATGAGCTCTTACCCGGCCAAAGAAAGGCACCAGGTGATGTTCGCAGAGGGAAAACATGTCGATATCTTTCACGATCACCATTTCGTTGTGGTCCTCGTCGAAAATAGCGTCATTTAGGATGTCTGAAAAACACAAGACACATCCATAAATCAATCTGGGAGATGAGCCGTCGTGAGCTAAAGCCACGGACACTGCAATTACAATTTAGATAGATCATTGCAGACTGAGTCATTCATTGTTTTGCCAGAAGAAAATAGTAATAAACTGCTTTGTTAAGGTGAGACGATACAACATTTGCCTATGTGAATGTGCATTTTGTAGGTAAAAATGACCAAAATTGCAGTTCTTTGAGTATTAAAGGCTGACAAATGGAGACTTGTATAAAACAAGTCAGTGAAGTCACATTAGAGCTAAATATACAGTATTATTTTAGAATGCAACCTTTCTGCAGTGATTCAAACTGTAATTGACTCAATGCAGATTGTTTTTGTAGCTCTGCGGTCGATACAGAGTCCATTTTGTACAAGACTTTAAAACTTGATTCAGATGATTTCCTGTGAGAGAAAGTATGAAGTGGATAAAGCTAGTTAGATTGAACAAACAATCTTGCCCACTAACAATAAAAGACATAAGATACAAAATTAAAATGCAGATGTCTTTCTTTAATTAGTTATACAATTTTTTGTAGGTTGGACAAAAGATAGACAGATACACCAATTTCACTACTGTAGCTTCAAGTATCTGTTGACACCAGATATTGAACAATACCAGTGTAGGGACTGAAAATGCTTTTATTCTTCTCGAAACTGAGTTATCTTGATAGAAAATGGGTTTTTTTAGTTGTATAGTTTTATGTAAGTGTAATTCTTTGGGCAAAGAACAACTTAAAGGTGGGGGTAGCTGGTTTTCACACTGCAAACATGATTTAGCTGAAAATTTGACAACTTCCTTATGTGTTAAATCCTTCAACACATGGTTAATATTGACATGTATTAATTTATGGCGTATAAAGTATGGCGTATAAGTGACCACCCCCAGCTCAGCCAATCAGAGAGCAGCATTCAGCTCCTGATTAGAACTAAAATTATTTAACTCAGAGGTCTAATTTTTTCAGAAAGTGCTGTATTTACTGTATACTTTTTAGTGGAAAGCACAAAGTTTACTAATTTAGAACTGAAAAAGTTAGCTACCCCCACCTTTATCAATACAATGTCAAACATTATGAGAACTTCTTGGTTAACGTTAGCATGTAAAAAGTCTTGTTGTCCAAGTAACATATTGTCTAGTTGGCTGGGAAAACTTCTTTGATAAAAACAACAAAACGTAACAAGAGCAGCTGTTTGGAAGTGTATGACAGATGTCTGGCTCTTGATTTTTTCTCTGCGTTTTTTCGCTCAACTGACTGTAACATGTATGAGTCGTAAAGACGAATTTCATTCACAAATGTTGATTTAGCAGCAAAACTTTTGTTTTCGCACATTGATAAACTCTTGAAGTTAGCTGACAACAGCGCTGGCTAGTGTTGCTGCTACAGCTTGAGTCAATCAGCCGCGGCTCTTTCTGCATTACGGTTGCTCGCAGATCTCTCGTGTTGATAAACAAATAATTCCTCTATAGTAATCAGAGAAATTACTATAGAGGCCTTATTTTAAAGCCAAGCCTTATTTGCTTGGCTTTAAAATAAGGTTTTAAAATAAGGTTTTAAAGCCAAGCAGACTGAATAAAATTGAACTATAACAATAATCTGTATCTTTTTACATGAGACAAACACAAAAATGTAGATCTAACTAACTCTTAAACATAAAACTTTGATCAAACCGATGGAGTTCATGGAGATAATTCACAAAAATGTCTGACTAATGTGATAAATGTGGAATATTCACCAATAGCAAATAGTAACACAGCAGCTTCTTTAGAATCAGATATGTTACGATGGCATTAATTACACGCCAATTACCACTGCAAAAGCGACTGTAAGATTATGTAAGATGTATTCTATGAACAGATACACGTTCATGTTTTAAAGAGACATAACTTTGCCCGATATGCATCCACATTTGTAGAAGAAAAAGGTAGAAGATCCCTGCATTAAAGCTGATAATGTGTCTTATCCAAGGACGCAATGATAGTATTATAAAACATAGGCTAAGCATTGATTGTTAAGAGTGACATGCTAGGCTATTCTACATCATATGTCATTATTAGGAGACGAGACTTATCTGTTCTGCACTTTATCAATCATTTTTTTAATTGATGAGTTGTTTTCGACGAATATAGTGACTTATATAAAATGATGAAACATGTAAAATATAAAAATAACGATCTGCTTTTATTCTACTTCAGTTCTATCTACTTGAAAACCATCATGACACCTCTCCTTTAATCTATCCAAAATCCCCCCAGCCCTCTGCCCGTCCCGTCCTGACGCACCTGCTGCCTATGACTCACCGTAGATGGTCTCGTGGTAGCCTTTGGTGAGGAACTGCATGGCTTTGGCGGCCCTGAGCGGTGTCCGGAGCAGCCCCTCTCGGTCCGCGTCCTCTCCGAGCTCACGCAGGATGCACGTGTACGCCGCCTCGATGGCCGGCAGGCGAGACTTGTCCTCCGCCTCTTTACGGACGTCTCGTGACTGCGATGCACCACGGCGGACTTTTTGTTGTCGATGATGAGGTCGCTGAAGCCGTTGTTGAGATGCACGTCCACGGAGTCCTTGTGTCCGTTCATGTTGTGTTGTTTTTTTGTTTTGTTTGGGGTTGATGAAGAGAGAGGTGACGTCCAGATGCGGTGTGGTCGCTGGCAGTCGCACACGCCGGCTTTTATAGCGCTCGCAGACGCCTCGTGCGCACCGGCGTCCCATTCGTCAGGATGCGTATTACGTCAGAGCCTGCGTTTCGTCACGGTGGGTGAATGTCAGCAGAGTCCGAGCGGCGCGGGCGTGATCTGGACGCATTTCTCGCCACTTAAGATCCTCGCTCACTAAAGAAGCTGTGTCAAACTGGAAACCGTGACAGCTGTCTGTTTGAGCGCGTGAGCCCACGTGGAGCTTCTGGACAAATGTATGAATAAGGAGAAAAATCCACACCAAGAAATGAAGATAGTAACTGCACCAGCACTAATAGACGTCAGTGGCGGACTTAGAAATTTAGGGACCTAAGGCAAAACTCATCTTAGTCCTTCACATCATGACTGATTTTCTAGTTTTACGTCACATTGGTAAATATCTTTGTATCTATGTTCAGTAGCACCTCTAGTTTTTGTTTTTATTGGAGTTAAAGGTGCACTGCGCAACTTTATGGCCAAAAATAAACTTGAATAAATGTATATATTTGTCATTTAGATGCTTTTGTTGCACTAAATACTTAATAAATATCTATGTTTTTACTTTAGCAGGCTTTTTTTTTGGCTTGGAGGAGGGCATGTTTTTTTTTTTTTTTTTTTTTAGCAAATTCTTTTCATATTATGGCAAAAATATATATTCATTTCCATTCAGAAAGTCCCAAGGTATAGTTTTAACTTTGTATTTCAACTGAATTGAGTAGATGACTATTCACCTCCAGAAAGTTCCACAGTTACACACAACTAAAATAGATATGGTGCATGGGAGTGAAGGAGCCTGAAATGGTGCAGGGGTTGAAATAAGTGCGATCAACAGGATGTCGGCTTCACAGAAGGTGCAACAATTGTTTTGGAAGTTAAAGGAGAAAACCGTCTGGTGTGGACCTGCTCATATCTGAGACCCAGAGGCAGTTTTTGGGGTGGGTGAGGTGGACACGGCTGCCCAGGATGATATTGCTCAAAGAGCAGCAGGAGGAGGCGTTGCATGTGTGAGATGTACTGTATAAACACCTTCAGCGATCATCACCCATCAGTACTAATTATCCTTTACTTCATGTTTAAAACGTGACTGCAGTGGAACATCTTATAACTTTGAAAATTTTCACTGTTACAGATCCCAAAAGTTGTACTTTTGTTTATTACCTTTAGGACCTGTGGACAATTTCCAAAATGATTTTTGAAAAACCCAATAATCATTTAACAACATGCATATAATAATAAAATAAAACATACAAACATTTCACATGTTTATTTTAATTTATTTTTTGATTATGATTATTGTTTTCCTTTGCCTTCTGGTCAACATTTGTTTGTAATTTTTTCCCACTGCCTCTTTTATTTATCAGACTACACAGGTTCAATGTTTTATAATGATATTTCACTTTTAATGTGCTTCTAACAAAACGATAAAGCATAGAACGAGTCAACTGTCCTTTTAGAATTTAAAGTTTCAAGTCTGCTGCTGTGTTTTTTTCCATTACCATAAGTTTTAGTCAATATTAGAAGTTACAGAAAGTATCAGACCATTTTACTACGGTTAGGATATAGGAGATGATACAAAGCAAGAATTCAGAAAAATTCAGAAAGATCAGATGTCCTGATCCAAGTTGGTAAAGTCTGTGGTGTTTCAGAGCCTTTGCAGCTCCACAGTCACTGCTGCACATGGAGTTCTCCGCCCAGGGAGTAATTTGAACAACCGCTCCTGAACAGTCAAACACAGGCCTTGATTTATGGGAACAGGATGTTTTGGTATTGGACACATTGTGACACACAACAAAACATTTTAACTTTCTGAAGATGCACCTGCATAAACCCAAAGTAAGTGAAAACATCAAATCAAAACCAAAATCCCAACAATAGTCATCTCTGAGGACTTCCCAAGATTATTAATTTAGCAAACAAGAATAGTAGGAGATAAAAAAAAAACAATGCAATACACATTCAATAAAACAATCAACTTCAGAAGCAGTGAACATGCCTTGCAACATTCCTCAGTGATATGAATTTGTATTAATCGATGCTGTAAAATCAATTGAAGAACAACAAAGAAGAAACTATTTCTGATTTGAGTTTGATCTGTCACATCTTTTGACTGTTAAACATTTGTCAATTCTGTCTTCAGTCCACTGTAATCTCAAGTGTCAGTGTGCAAATGTCAAAGCTGAAATCTTTCACAATGTTTTTTGAAAAAGAAACTAAAGTCATTGTTTAGTTTATCTTGGTCAAAGTCACAAAGATGAAGTCCAAAGCAGTCTGACTTCATCTTCACCAAAGCAGTTCACCTCTGCTTTGGTTTTAAAGGTGTATCAAGTATTTATTTATTTTTTTGTTGGTTTGTTTTACTAATTTGGAGCAATTTTAAAACATGGTGCCGAATATGCCAGACTCCAGACCATAAGAATCAATTCTGGGAGAGGCAAACTGACCCTGAGTGATCTCACACAATTTTATAATCTGTAAAAATAAATAATTGATGAACAGACACATAATTTGTCTGAAAGGCCCATGAACACAGTGTCATTTTGAGCTGGAGGAAAGGCCAGATTTCCTAACAGCTTACACACCTGAAGGAGCAGCAGATCAGGCACATGTCTTTAGCACGTGAGTTTTCATTTAGATTATTCCCAGAAAGAGACACTAACCCCACTCTTCCAATAAGTCATCTGGCAGCTCTCTAATTATTACAGGTTTTGTTGGATAGTCTTACAGTTATTTCAGGTACAGTGTGTAATTGACTGAGTGACTGAACTTCAAAATGATGCAAGATGTTTGTACCAAGAGTTAAACTGGTGGTGACTGAAACATGGGTGCAGTTATTTCAAAATGTGTTTTTAGGTTTTACTTATCAGGGTTTGTTATAGAGATATGTAACTTCAAGTTTCTATGATTTTTCCATGGCTTCTCCAAAACAACGTTACAATGACCTTGTTTGACAGACTTTTCAATCAAGAACCATCTGTCATTTACTGATTAAAACCAAAACACAAAGATTGTTTGGATTTTTAGACTTTTTAGACCAGTTTCAAACAAAAGAGCAGAATCTTTCAGTTTATTAAAGTAACGGCAACATATTTTCCTTAACATTTTTTTTCTAAAACATGTCCAATGTGCCTCCTCTCTCCCCTTTCCAGGACTACAGATGTAAATTAGCTGTGAGCTAGAATCTGGTGCAAGCATGTCCGCCTTTGTGCTTAATGCAAAAATTGTACATTGTCCTTAATAAAACTTTTATTTCAAACGTTTATTTTGTCTTTCTTTACTTCACGACTTAGTTTTTCTTTTAAAAGTCAACGTGTTTGATGTATTTACCTTGTTGACATGTTTCGGCTGCTATCAGCGAGCCATCTTCAGGACTGTCACCAGTGTAGGTATATCAGCTACTTCAGGAGGCGTGGTCAGTCCGTCAATAAGACTGACCACACCTCCTGTCGCCCGGTGGTCTCTGGAGGAGGGTGTCCCAGGTGTGGGACAGGAGGAACGCCCCGCTTTTTGAACTCAATGGCCTCCTTAAACCAGCATTTATATTGTTGTTCTCCGATCCGATGACTCGAGCTGCAACCCAATCCATAATGTGCTTATTTCTCTTGGTCTGATATAGCTGACTTTAAATTTTCACCCACACCGGTGACAGTCCTGAAGATGGCTCGCTGATAGCAGCCGAAACATGTCGACAAGGTAAATACTGTACATCAAACACATTGTCTTTTAAAAGAAAAACAAAGTAGTGAAGTAAATGATCATTGTTTGAGAAAAAAATAATAATTAAGATGGGGAAAAATATGTTGCAGTTACTTTAATAAACTGAAAGATTCTGCTCTTTTGTTTGGTCTAAAAAGGTCTAAACATCCATAAAATCTTTGTGTTTTAATCAGTAAATGACAGATGATTGTTGATTGAAAAGTCTGTCAAACAAGGTTATTGAAAAGTTGTTTTGGAGAAGCCATGGAAAATCATACAAAACCTGAAGTTACATATCTCTACAATGAACCGTGATTTAAAGATATGTAAAACCTGCATATGATATTTAGAAATAATTGCACCCATGTTTGAGTCACCACCAGTTTGACTCAGTTTGGCCCAAAGTCCTTGAATCATTTTGAGGTTCAGTTACTCTATTAATGACACACTGTAGGCCTACCTGAAATAACACTATCCATATTCATTCAGCCTTTTCAAAAGCAAAATAAAAATTGCTTTAAGTAATAATTTTGTGAACATAAATGAAACAAACATTTAAAAATGGTCAATTTTAGTGAAAAAATAATCTAATATTTTGCCTCAAACTTTGACTTTTGCCCCAAATCGCAAGTTTTTTATTGACAAAGGATTGGTTATTGATTTCTTGATTGAAAACCACAACTAAATAATTGATGATTTAACATGCAGCGAGACAGAGACAGAACAAATTATACCCAATTTATTTTGTTTTTGAATCCAAAATATTTTAGAATTTTCCAAACTTTTTTCAAAACCTTTCCAGGACTTGGAAACAATAACATTTTCCAAAACTTTTCCAGGTTTTTCATGACTGTAAACCCTCTATACAGTAAAATTCAGATTTGCTTAAGAAGTTTACATTGCTTATTTGCAGAGCTGTTTGAGAACGCAGCACAAGTGGCATTTGGATTTTTTGATGTAGAGTTCCTAAAGAAAATAATCTCAATAAGTCTTCACACTGCGGCTTGGCTATTTCCGATTTGATGATTGTAAGTAAGTAAATAAGTTACTTACTTACGCTGCGGCTTGGCTAGTTCCGGTTTGCCGTTAGGTAATTAAATACTTAGTGGACAACAAGTTACAGCCAGAAAATCATTCGCAGCATGTTCAGACATTCATGTACGAGGTAAATACTTAACCAGGGAAAACCCATGTGTTTATAAAATGTGCCGTTCTGTCTCTCAAGCCAGTGCTAACCTGATGCTAATTTAATTATTAATGTTAAAATAACTCTACAATCTGAACAAGCTTTTGATAAAAACAGTCGGCCTAGGATGTAATGTATTCTTATCAAATTGTCTGCTTTATTTGCGCAAATTTATTGCGCCAAACTTACACAGTTTTATATACACACAGGCTTTCCCTGGTAGTCTCTTTTCTTTGTATGTGAAGCTCTAAACTCGCTGCCAGTGGTTATCTAGTTGAAATACACTCTCTGCTTTGTGATCTTTAAATATTAAATATCTTAAATATCTTAGCGCATCTCGGCAAATAAACCGAGATGCTGTAACTTCCTCTTCCCTTTTTATTGAACTCCTGTGGTGGGAAAAGTTTGGGCTGACTGACTGTAATAAACACGTTGAAGCTGTTTGCTGCTTTACCTATAATCGTTTGGCGGTGTCCGATGGTTGATTCCTACATAAATAAATATACACACGACAAAGAGGGAACTACATCAGTCACACATATGACTTAATAATGTGGCTCATCAGAAATTTTGTTTCAATGGTAATCTGCAAACCTTTTGAATGGCTCTTCCTGACTTTCCACATATGTATAAATTCAAAATCACTTAAAAATGCTATGTAGTCTGGCATTAAAACTCTACACATAGAATTTCCCAACACTTGTAAGCCATGTTTCAGTTTTCTAAAGATTTTATAGGAGTTCATTATATTTGAAATGTTTTGCCAAGCGCCAATGCTATTCTGACCTGTGGAGTTCCTCAGGGGTCTATTCTTGGCCCCATTTTGTTTTCTCTGTACTTGTGTCCCATTGGGTCAATTTTTATTAAGCTTGAAATTTGTTTCATTTTACGCAGATGACTGTCAGCTCTACAGCTGAAGCGTGAAAATGTACTTTATGTTAAGCCATTGCTTGAGTGTTTGAATGATGTCAAAACACAGATGTCTCCTGCATCAGAATAACTACATGTCAATCTATGCTTGTTGTAACTGTCCCCGTCAAACAATCAATACATAAAAAATGTAAGTGTTTGCTATAAGCTACCGTTAGCTGGCATTATCAACATGATTTGACTTGCTAGGACTTCTACAAGTTGTGAAAAGGGTTTAAAACACATGGTGAGAATAACTCAGAGGTGCAGAATGTTTAAGTGATTTAAACACTGTAGATTGATGTAAAAAGTTTATAATTTCCATTTGTTTACATTACAAGTTGGCAAAATTGGATTGTCCACTGCACCTTTAAATTAAATATATAATAGAAGTTCAAACCTTGTACCAGAATGCAGACAAGCTTGCTACTTTCATTCAGGTTCATTGAGTTTCAGGAAATGTAATGTGATAGTGACTCTAAACTTATGTAAGTTCACACAAGTTCACTTTTGTTACGTTTACAGTGATTCATACAAATGTTTCTGACTGTATTTTTAATTGTTGTTTTAAATATAGAACCTCAAATTCTTGGTTTTCAGAAATTGTATTTTTAGGACTTAAAAGGCTGTTTCTGAGTTGTATTTAGAATCGGTTCATCAGATAATTCATAATTTATTTCGTTTTATTTTTTTATTTATTCCTAAGTGTTTTATGCTTTTATTTATTTGTTTATGTTTTTATTTGTATTTATCTTAGTTGACTGTATTTTTCATATGTATTTGCTTTTATCTGTGCACACTTTGGAAACTGTTTGTTTGTGAATTGTATATAAATAAGTGGATTTGTTTGGATAAATTAAAAAAAACTTGTGTGAATTGTTAAATAATAAATCCACCTGTGTTGTGTTTGGATTTCACCTACCACCTATCCCCGCCCACTTGTCTGTATTTACTGAGATTATGGAAGCAAATTCAGATTCTGAGTAAAATATGTAAGCTCCAAAATAGTCAAGTAGCTTTTTATTTCAACAATAAAACAAGTGAATATAAATCTTTTGCTAGTTACAGTTAAAATTTCTCCAAGTCAAAGGACCTGTTTTTCTGAGTTGTTTTAGATCAATTTGATGATTTACAATGAACAAAATGTTATTTATGGATGTACTTTTGATAGTTTTATATCAAATATACATGGAACAAACACAGTAGATCTCCTTTACACTCACCTCACTTGGTGTTGGTTAAAACCAAAATTAAAATCATGCAGGAAACAAACCCAAAAAAGTTTTGAGCCCTGAGGGTTTTTGCCCGTCAGATTACACATCGACATCTGGTCGATCTGGTAAATACTTTTGGTCTAACCAGATATAAACAAAGGTTCTTTGTCTACTTAAAATATTTGCATAATACATTCAAAAAGTGGAACAGTTATTCAACATCAAAAAGAGGTTGTTACAGGTTAAATTTCAAGATTTAAGGATCATAGCTTTGAATATTGTTTTAATGAGAATACCTTCATTCTCCATCTGAGATTACCACGTCATCAAACTAAACTAATCTTTTAATGAACTGTTTTTACACTGTTTGATGTTTTCATTTATTAAATAATATTGACAAAGGTTATTAAACAGGTTGGCTTTTTGCCCTTGAGGTGTTGTTTCTGTGAAACGCCTTGACGTTTCCTGAGCCCACACCTTGTTCATGTTTCAAGTATTTTTCACTGATGTAATAGATTCTCTATATGTTTGATTGCTCAATGACAATGGCATTTAAGGTAGGAGCACCTGGGGATTGTGTAAGGTTTCTGACCTGGCGGTTATTTTGTAAGTGCGAGTAGAGAGCAAAATATATATTTTAATATATTAAAAGAATACAATTACTCTTCAGTATT
Source organism: Mugilogobius chulae (assembly GCA_038363315.1). NCBI lineage: Eukaryota > Metazoa > Chordata > Actinopteri > Gobiiformes > Gobiidae > Mugilogobius > Mugilogobius chulae. The sequence goes on along the minus strand of CM076401.1, from coordinate 20,008,912 downwards.
ACAAATATTTAGTTAGACCTATGTCCAATTTGTCAGAGATTGTTACAGGATGTTCTTTCTCTTTATAAACTGCAAATATGATGCTTTAATTGCAGTTGTCCAAACATGGTTCTGAGCATTCCCACTTTGGAATCCCACTAAAACCAGTGTTTTCCCACCTCAGGAATGTAGAAGGAAGGTAGAGCTTCAGCTACTGACTGCAAAGGAAATTACACAGGGGAAACAATCAGACTGATCCTGTCTGATGCACTAATGTTGTAAAAATGCTCAGTACGAGTCCTTCAAACATTCGGGACAGTCTTTTCTGAGGCTCAGAGTGACGCAAAAGAGCGTGTCTTTGCTGATAGCGGGACTCTGAGGGGGCGTGGCCTAGCTGACACCTGTGCTCGCTGTGGCCCCGCCCCTCTCTGTTGAGACGCAGCAGCAGGTTCGATGAAATAAAATAAAACTTACTTGTGACTTTTGGGAGCTAAGTGCTGCAATAATAGGAGCCCAGACGCGTGTTTTTTTTTTAATATTAACGTGTTCACTTTTATGAAACGTGACTAGTATGACTGAGACGACCGCAGACGACCCGGGCACCAGCTCAGAGGACAGGGGCATCAGAGCAGAGGACCGGGGGAGGAGCAGAGTACACACCGCTGTCTCTGCTTCAAACGTGCCGTGGACACGCACTTCTTCCGCCACATTACCGGAATGAGGTCGTGGAGCTGTTTAAACTGGCTGGACCTTTGGTAAGAAATCCGGCTGTGCTTAGAAGTCCGTCACAATGATAGAATAAATAAACATGCAGGACTATGTTGTTATTACCCCGGACAAACCGATATTTACGCCAGTGCCATGAAGCAGAGGAAGACTAGTATCCTCATCCTCTATGCCTTGGTCTAAATCCCTACATTTTGTTAAGTAATGAGTAGTTAGTGAAGTTCAAGCAAAAAACACAAATAAATAAATCCTTTGTTTTGTTGTTGAATCACATAAAAACATTAAACAAAGATGCATATCATGATGAATACATTATCTTAATAAAACATGGAAATGCTTGTTTTTAGTTCTTTATATAGCAACAATTGATAGACATTATTGACTGGTATTTATCAGCATTTTTCCATGATAGTTATATATTTATTAATATCTAATGTATTCTGATTTGTATGCCTAATTATTTAAGTTGGAGTAAGAAACTTTTGTACTTGTAAATTAGTAAATTTCCCTATCCACTAAAAGTATATTTGATAAATGCAGCAGTCTTTGAAAAAAATTAGACCTCTTTGTACTGTCTGAATTGAATAGTCTAATCAGGAGCTGAATGCTGCACTCTGATTGGCTGGCTCTGATTGGCTCCAGTTTCACTTTGTTGTTTGTAAAAAGATGTTTCTATGACCTAAGTGCAACCATAATGAATACATGTATTAACCACATGTCAAAGGATTTATGAGAGGAAGTTGTCAGATTTAAAACTTAAATCATGTTTGCAGTGTGAAAATCAGCTACCCCACCTTTAATCAGTTTCAAAATAATAAAAATGTGTATTGTGATACTAAAGTCTCATGTAATAAACCAATGTATTTTATATCTTTTTCCTCCCAGGCAATCTCTCAGTCCATGAGCTTTCTGATCGGTTTCGTCAGCACAGTGTTTTGTGGTCACCTCGGGAAAACTGATTGGCAAGTGTGGCTTTGGCAAATGCGGTGAGACACGTTTTAAGTAAAGCCTGTAATTGTTCAGGAACAGGTACTGGTGAATTTGGGGTAAATGTTTCTAAATATTTTTCTCCAGGTGATAAATGTGACTGGCATTGTCATCGGCATAGGTTTATCTCTGACTTGTGACACTCTCATATCTCAGGTAAGATTTTTTTCACTTTGCTTCAGAAACTTTTTTTTTTTCCATTTTGTCCGAGTTAATTAAATCATCAACTTATACATGATTCTAGATGCTTTCTTGGGTCAGTTCAAGTGACATTCTAGTGCATTTTTACAGGTAAAAGGTGGGAAAATCTCAATTCCCTGTAAGGTTGCACTAGATGAATCTGTATGGAGAGATATCCTGGCAAGCTTGTTGGCAATACTAGTATTGATACAGGGGGGTGTATTGGCATACACATCGAGATGTAGCTATATCGGATATTTAAACTCAAAATAAGTTTAACACTTCTGAAAGTGGACTGCTGCTTTAAAGGGAACCCTGGTTATGAAGACAAATATGGCTAAAACACTAGTACTGGTCATGCTTATTATAATAAATTACAAACAAATATACAACTGCTTACATTTTTTATAAAATTGTCATTGTTTATGTTGTTTTCAAGCCACTGGGAGCCGCCATTTTGGTTGATGACATAAAATAGTGTTTCCATGGTTACTCCCACAATTTCATCTGTGAACAGTTGCCACAAAAACCACACTGACAGTGTCCAGTTCTTGCCTCTTCCTCTTGATTATCTTCAGTTTTACTAGATTCCACATAATCGTTCTGTATTTAACTTTGCTCTGGCTCAAACTGACAAGGTGTAACCCAGGAATTCATGTTGCTTAGTTACCTGTTACTGCCTGTTACCTTGACAACACTATTTTATGTCATAACCGCGGCAAAATGGCAGCCTCCATGTAATTTCTTCATAACACTAATTTAATAAAACTACAAATACTTCCAAGGTATTTGTCCTTTATTTATATAAGTGATGATATTATAAGTGTTTTAGGATAAACATGTGATTATATCCAGGGTTCGCTTTAAGGCGGAAACATTTGACCTGAATAATAATTCATAGAACACTAAAAGCAGTGTGAAAATACAAGTCTTCTGCTTTTGTTCTTCTACAAAATCAAAGTTACTGTCTTAACATTAATATACAATTCTTTTCTATTTCCGACCCAAAAATACTGTATATCTTGATATGTATTGTATTGAGGGAATTATATGGGGATATACATGTATCCAAATACTTATCATATCATGACCCTGTATCTGGATACATATTGTATCGAAAGGCTCTTGGCAATAACCAGCCTAAATTTCCAGTTGCCTGGAATGCACATAAGTTTGAGATTACACCTGATTTGTCGTTTTAGTACAAAATTTAGTCAAAAAGGTCTCAACAACCTGAGTGAGCACCCCTTCACCGACCAAATTAGAAAGAAAAGAAACCATGACGAAATGAAGGTCCTTTCAAGGCTTGCAAAATAATCAAACTTCTATTTAAGCAAGATCTTAAATAATAATAATCTTCACTACGTTTTATTTAAAAGTGAAAAGTGTAATATTATAAGCCATATGTACTTTAGTGTCTCAGTAACTATGACTTTTAAACTGTGTCCAGACTTATGGCAGTGGAAACCTGAAGCGGTGGGCGTTATTCTACAGAGAGGAGTTTTCATCCTGCTGTTGGCCTGTTTCCCCTGCTGGGCTTTACTCATCAACACTGAGCCTCTTCTGCTGCTCGTCAAACAAAGCCCTGATCAGGCCAGGTCTGAACACTGGAGGGATGTTAATAATGCTGCTCCTACAACCACATTTCAAAAAGAGCTAGTGAACTGGTAGCCTGATGCATCACTGGTTTCATTTAAGTTTGTAGAAACTATGGATGGGCCAATATGAATATTTTGAGCCGATACCGATATCCAATGTTTGACCCCCTGATGTAGCTGATAACCAATATTTGCCGATTTTTATATTTTAAAGTAAATCTAAGTGACATTTTGACTGTTAAATGTCTTTGTAAGTCTTTGTGATGGTTGCATATATATTTTCTGGACATTTGAAGTATGTATCTGCTCTCTCTGCTGCCTTCTGGCGGAAAACCAATTTATTCAGATTAAGTTGTTAAGTTGTGACTTGCACTATAAACCAGCAGTTCTCAACCTGGGGAATGGTTTCTGTGGGTTCCCTGATAATGTGTGAAGTTTAACATTGATATCTTAAACAAGATTTCACATCTTTCAAATGTAATGATGGAGATAGATTCTATAGACTTAGGACTTCAAAATAATATTAAACATTAGACAAAAGACTGCTTTCTCATGTTGTGGGTAGACTACATTTTATTTTGAGGGTTGGGAGTCCTTACCGATGCTATTTTGGGGCTCACGACTAAAAAAGATGGAGAACCACTGCTATAAACATTAGTTACATAACACTATATGACCAAATGTCGCTGGGTGATATATAAAAAATGTATACCTCGATATATTTTGTTCATATCTTGATAAGTTATATACAGTATGTCGATATCTTTGAAATAACATTTTTCAAGTGAATTTTTTTTCTAAGCCTATAGTCTGCTAATTAGAAAGTAGAATTGTAAATTTTCATTGAATAAATTAATATTAGTCATGCCTTTTGCTGAGTAAAACTAACTTCTATGCATAGTTTTTTTTATTTTATTATTACAACAAAAAGAAAATTTAATGGATCTTCTCCTACTGTAATTGCTTTTCATCAGTTTTAGGAGCTCTTTTTCACCCCTGATACAATATCTCTATATGTATGATATGGCCAAATTCATATCTTGTCCAGTACATATCTTGATATACAATATATATTGATATATCGCCCAGCCGTTTTGATAAAACAATTTTTTAGTGCATCACTAAAAATATATAGTCTCTTCTTCCTCGCTTTGTCTCGTCTCTCTTTGCTCCTTAATTTTGTTTCTGTTTTGCAGTCTTGCTCAGCTTTATGTCAAGATCTTCATGCCAGCTTTACCCGTAAGTGAATGGCTTCTAAGAACATGTTTTTATTTGTCAGAAAATGTTATTTCTTAGTCTGATTTACTGAAACACATTTATTTTGCCCCTTTTTAATAGTGACAAAATGTATTTATTGTACTACTCTCTGATTTAAAATAAACTGCAGAAATACGCTCTATGTAAATTTTCAGTTGGAGACACTGCTTCTTGCTTGTTTCCATGGTGATTTTGCTTTGCCCAGAATGTTCTCTGCTATGGAGCTGCACAGTGAAAGACCGCCCTGGTTCCGGAAGAGTTTTGCCCCATGTTATAGTGCCATAGGCTTTTCGAAAATTCAAATATTAAGAGTTTAAAGACATACCGCGGGCTATCCAGCTATGTGCTAACTCAGATCCACAGCGCGGTTGTTTTCAGTCTAAAAAGCACATCTAGAACTTAAAATTCGGCAAAATGTCGTAATAACTTCGTAGTTTACAAAGCTGAAAAAACGTTTTTTAAACAAAATGTAGGTCTTATACTCGTGACTCACCACATAGCTGCTTAGCCCCAAGGACGTTTTCAAACTTTTAATATAATTTTTTATCGAATTCCCTATGGCAATTTAACATGGGGTTCGAGATTTAGGAACCAGGAAATGGGCGGTCACTGTTGAGCTCCATTGCAAGAACAGGCGCCTCTCCATAGATTTGACTTGGTCTGATAGAGACACATGCTCAGCTCATCGCCATGGAGATGTCTAAGTTTAAAACCATGTTGCATGACATTCTTTAGGCAAAGCAATATCATCTGCATGGAGAAAAGGTGATTGCAGACCATTATTCCACAGTGCACCTTTTGTTAACTGGTTTATTCACTAATGCCAAATACTGATATTTTATTGATGAAATATTTTAGAGTAATCAATAGGTCGTGAAAGAGTAAATTGTAGGTCTATAGTGATGTCATTTTAACCATTGTAAATATATTTTCCAGGCTGCTTTTATGTTTCAACTTCAAGTGCGCTATCTACAAAACCAGGTAATCATCAAAGTGGTTATTTTGTTTTAATGTAATCAAGATTTACCTGTCTTTTCATTCATTTTATTCAGGGAATTATTTGGCCTCAAGTTATAACCGGAGCCATCGGAAACATCCTAAACGTCGTCATCAACTACTTCCTCCTGTTTTATCTGGATTTGGGTGTCATGTGAGTAGAAAATGGTCTCTTTTAATGTCAGACCAGACATTACAGATTCCTCAGATCTCTAATGTTGGTTAGTAATTTACATTTTGCTCATTGTAAAAGTCAAAAACTGGTCTGAAACGTCCTTAACGTGGGGATTGCATAGTAACATTTTGCAGGATTTATGTGACTCATTTTTTTTTTTTTTCTTACAGTGGGTCAGCAGCAGCCAATCTTATTACTCAGTACTTGTTGGCTGGTATTTTATTTGGTTACATATATTTGAGAGGCCTCCACAAAGCAACTTGGTCAGGTGAGTCAAAAATGGTGGTTCCTTAGATTTACCTGCTTGTAACTTATCCTGCGTTGAATTTTGGAGAGAGTTCCAAGTTTGTATTTTCATGTCACCAGTCTCTGAAGTCAAATAACTTTTTGCTGTTAAAGGAAACAATAAACTGATATATGTACAGTAGTAAACTTACATTTGTTCATTGAAGAATCCACTAGCTTCCTGTTTGAAACTACAGAAGTTATAGGCCTTTGTTGTAAAATTTAACAACAAGCGGCAGATTTTGAATTGTTTTTGTTGTGGGAAAATTTTGAATTCAACATGTTTCATTCTGAGTAATCACAAGTAAATACAGAGAAGTGGCGGGGATAGATGAAACTATTTTTCTGAGCACTCAAGATTACTCAAACATGCGTGAATCAATTAAAATATGTCTTCGAGAAACACTGTTATTGCACGGTAAGAACTAAAAAAGTGGACTGACATGTTCCCCTTTAACATTGTAGCAGTACTTAAGACAGTTTATTTTTTTTTTTATGAAGATCTTGGTCTCGTCTCGGACTTGAGCACATTTGGACTCGATCTTGTCTTGGAGTCGGTCTTGTTTTGGACACCGATACCACATTTCATTACCACCTTTAGTCGTTTAGTCGATTAATCGCTCTATTGGCATCTTAGTCGACCATAATTTGTTTTAGTCGACTAATGTTTTTAGATAGATTATAAGGTTTTATATTCAACAGGGACAAAAAGTAGTGATTTATTTGAGGACTTAGGACAGAATCACTGTTTTGATCTGTCGTTGTATACCTAATTACAGTGTTTCCTATTCATTTTGTGTATGAATTATTCTTTTTGCATAAACCCCGTTGGATTTTTAGTGTTTTCGTTTGGGTCAGATAAACAGAACAAAACATAATTTTTAGTTTCAAAGCTTTAGCCACGGCGCCTTTTTAGTCAATTAATCGGTCGATGGGACATACCTTTGGTCGACTACAGCCCTAGATTTTTTGTTTATCAACATGGGCAAAAGAGCTGCAGTGGAAACAAGTCGAGTCAACACTGTTGTCAGTTAACTACAGAGTTTATCACTGTGAGAAAACAAAAATTATGCTGCTAAATCAGTGTTTGGGAATGAAAAGCTATCCTACGACCCTTAAACGTTACATTCAGGTGAAAAAACGCAGAGAAAAACACTGTTTCAAGCTTCAGGAGACAGAGGTTATCAGACCGGTTCATACCTGATCCAAACAGCTGCTCTCACACGTTTTGTTGTTTTATTCAAAGAAGTTTCCCCAGCCAACTAGATGGACAGCATCTCTTTCTACATGAAGTATGCTCAGTAGAGCGGAAAGTGACAGCGACCAATGACCCCTCTATAAAATAATACTTTTAAAGAAAATCTGACATTTTTAAGTACACTGAAAAAAGAGATTCTGGCCATAGTTGGAGTAAAGTAAAATTCTATAGGAATTAAAAGTACATTTTTGAGTTATAGTCGTTTTCTCACTGTAAAGTACATTTATGTCTCAAATCAACTTGACTTTCCCAAGTTTGTTGATAAAGTGCAATAAGAAGTCCATCCAATGTGCATTTATCAAGTTTAGGCTTGTGAGTGCGTGAGATGTGTGACGTATGCACGTAATCCTCCCGCCTTTCGACTGGCAGTTGCCAGTAGCAACCGGAGAGAAAATTCAAATTTGACTGCACTGAAGACCGGTGCTCAGTGATTAAGCTGAATTAAGGGTAAGTTTTTCCAGAAATGTTACGTTATTAACTGTAAATTATTTTCTGAAGTGATTGTTTATAGCTCCGTTGGTAAAAAATGACGTTATTTTGTAATATAGCCTATTTAACTTTAACTAGTTGGAACAAACGGCGCCAACGTTAAGTGGAAAATTACTGTTAACAAACCTACTATTTAGCCATAGCTAAAAATATGCCAATTTTAAGCAAATTATTTTCATAACAAGCCCACAAAGCTCAGCTCCCGACTGTCTAGCCTCACGACCTTTTCTCTGCTGAAGGTCCGGCGGACCCTGGGCCTTCCCCGGCTGCCTCCGCAGGCTGTAGCCGCTAGACGAGCTCTATCCCGCGGCTGGATGTCTTGCCTTGCGCCGGCGGCGCCGCCATTACGGCGTAAGTTAAAAGTTAAAATAATTTTGTTTATAAGCGTCAAATCTAAACTTTGAGACCATTTGAGGCGAGAAGTAGTGGGTATTATTACCAATTATTACTACCAATAATTACAAATTATTATTACCACGAACTTCATTTCCCACAATGCTGTGCTCCGGTAGCCCGCTCTTTGCTTCCTGTTGTCCGCTAATGTAGCGTTTTTAATGTGTTTTTGTCTCGTGTAGTAAGACCGACCGAGCTCACGCACGGTCTGAAAACACGACGGAGTCCCGGAAAAGTGTTTCTGCGGCGGCCTCACGGCGAGCGGACGTGTCCAGGCAGGAGCCGCGGTGAACGGGAGAAAATAAAGGATGAGGCTCTGGAGCTAACACAGGTATTAAACATGGACAAATAAAGATTAGTTTGAGCGCATTGTCGGTCTTTACATTATGTCCACACATTATTTCATTTTGGTTCTCCCCGTAACGAGGAATTTGAGACTGAAGGTTTGAATCTTTATTGTCGTAATTTCTGGAGTCTCTGCAGTGACCAAAACGTGTGTTTCTCTCAAAACCACCAGCACTTAAGGCTTTGTCTCAAACCTAGAGTCTGGAGAGAACAAAAAGCAGGACTGAAACAAGACTAAAGCAGGACTAAACTAGGACTAATATTGTTAATAAAAAGAACAATAGTAATAAGTATAAATTTGCAAAAAAAAAAAAAAAAAGACCAACTACATGTGTGCTGGATTTATAACGTAAATGAAACTAACATTTAAACCAGATGAGTACATTTTATCTTGATCATTATAAAATATAATATGACAGACAGATATCTCGCATCAGTTTTAGCCAATATGTTATGTCAATGTGTGTATTTCTTTATTTCAGATTCAGTCAAAGACTCCTAAAGAATTGTTTTATTATATTTATGAACTCATGGTTATTTTGAGTTTTAAGATATGCTACATTTTGTGCAAGCGACTGATGAAAAATAAGAATTGATTTGTTCATTTTTGTTTCTTTTTTTTAGTTTGTGATGAGACTGGAGCAATGTGATGACTTCAAAAGCAGGTGGGTTCTTTAAAATAAATCTAATAAAGTATGCTAAAATGCATTTTTTAAGTTATTATTTCACTTCAGTTACATTGTCACAATAATAACTGTTTGTTTCCGCACAACATTACTGAACAAAATGACTCAAACTGTGTTCTGTGCCAGGCTTGGGGCTCAAGTTCAGAACAAACACTGGGACATGTCAGAGGAGCAGCAGCAGCCTGACGGACCTGTTCAGGTAAATTTGTCTCATTCACATTTCACACAGTGGCCACTAACATAGGACATACATTAGGTAGAATACATTTAGTTGCAGCTGCCCTACAGAGCAAACACACAGTAACTGTTTGATATCACTGTTTTAGTTGGCTTCAATGTTTTCTGAGTTTACTGAGTTACTAAGTTTTGCCCTGTTGGACAGACAAAGTTTGATCTGTACTTTGTTTAAGTTCTATTTGAGTCGAGTTGTAAATCCTGTTCAAGTGGTGGGCACAATGGCTTTAGTAGATAATTTTGTCTTTTGAATCATTATCTGGAATATTTGAGAATATTTTAGATTTTAATTTTTTTGTAAATGGAAAAAATGCATTCTAAATAGCATTTACATGTTTCTTCTCTTTTAAATGAAATCTTTAACTTACTTTCACACGAGGCACTGAGTAGAATAAAGCATAAATATAGATGTATATTTGCACTGTACATGTTTTATGTACTTTTATTTAAGTGATGACACTCAGTATCTTCCCAAAGTGAAGTAAATGAATGTTTCTTTTTTGTTCACAGAGCGTCTGCTGACAGCTGCACAGAGTCGTCTTTAGTGGAAACACAAGACAGTCGTCTTTAGCTTCATCTGCAGGACTGCTCAGTGCAGGTATCACATGTTTATTATCTTTATGTAGGAATCTCATGGAGAAGAGTCACTGTTTAAAGGCATGTTGTGTTCAGACAGTCCAATGTACTGGCTCTTTTATCTTTACAGTGTGTTTATGTTTTAAAGGACAAATATGATGCATTTTTGTGTAGTTTTCTTTCTTCAAACATGCTCCTGAGCACCCCTGCTTTGTAATCTCATGCACCAGAACTATTAAAAAGAAAGTAGTAAAGCACACATGAGAGTCATGTGTTTCCCACATCAGGAATTGAGTTAGAGCTCCATCTACTGACTGAAAAGGAATCAAATCAATCTTGCCTGATGTACTAATGCTGCAGAAATGCTCAAAATGAGTCTGCATGATTTATAGACTTAAAAACAGAGCAGAAAATCTCAAAGATGTATCTATGACATGAAGTCAAGGCATCTGTCAATGTTTTTAATAAACATACAGTAATCTTTATCCCAGATTGCTCAGACCAAGGATGTGTTCTTATTGTTCTAATATTTGGTTTGGTTTATGTCTCATTGCAGCTCAGAGAAGATGGTGCTGAGCTCCAGAGTTTCCTGATGGAGACAACAGGACAGTCTGCAGTGGCACAAGAAGAACCTCCAGAACACATGCACAAGCCTATGGACATTTGCTATGGACTAAACTCTGTGTCTGCTGAGTTTGGACTTGGTCTCTTCTCTTCACTTTTCTTCACATGACTTTACAAGTTTTCAACAAAGTATGAACTTTATGCTTCACAAGCTGCACCAGTAACAGTGAGTCCAACAATGCATTTTTTGCACTATGATGTTTAAGCTGTTCTGTTTTAAATTTTACTTCAACAAAAATGTAATTTTTTTCAAATATTTGCTTTGTCAATGTTTGTTAAAGACTGTGTTTCATTCACTTTAAATGTCAGGTTTAAGAATCTGTATTTCATCCATACAAAACTGCATTCTTGTAAATGTGTACTTTGAACCAACTTGAATTGTGTAAGTTTGAGAATCGATACCTTTCCGATACTGAGTTGTATTATTGTAAATATGTACTTTGAACCAACTTGAACTTTCAATAAATTAAAAAGAAAATACAAGTTGCATTATTATAAAAATACAATTTGATCCAACTTGAAAAACACAATTTGCAGTATTGTGAAAATGTAAGTTGATCCAACTTGAAATTTCAATCTTTTCACAATAACATTTTTTCTTTGCCCTGCAATGTATTTTTCAGTTGTATTTACTTCATATAATTTGGTGTTACCAATTGAAGAGCATTTATCAAGTTTAGCCAACTCATCTCTTTTTTCAGTGTAGTAGTATTTTTAACACCTTAAAGGGCACTGTGTAAGATTGAGAGGAATTTTAATTATCACATATAGTCCACAAACATTTAAATCATATTTATTCTTTACAACATAAATACTTAAGAGAGCACTGTTAACCACTCCACATCAATTGTGATACATTTATACGTATTTGAAATGTTTTATTACGGGCCGGAATATGGATCATTGACGCTAGATGGCAGCATGCTTAATAGGCAAAATGCATGTGAAAGGCTCCCTCTAGTGTTCAAAAGTGGAAATCACTTTGTTTGTTTGTTTTTCTTACATAGTGCCCCTTTAAGCTTTTTCTCAAGCTTTTTCAAAAACAAAAAAGACTTCAGTTAATTTCATAAGCTCTACAGTTTCAATTGAATTAAAAAAAAAAAATAAATAAATAAATAAATAACTTTCTTCTTTCAAGGCTGACTTCTCCAAACCACATTTTTACTGACAAAGCTCCCAATTAAAAAGATCCAGACAATATGACATGACTCGATTTCATTTATTGTTAATTGCCTAGTCCTAGTCATTTCTACTTTTTCCCCGACTCCATATACAGGATTTATTCCACTTTCTTTTACTAAACTCTTTCTCAGGCTGGTCGCTGGAGTCGCTGCAGGAGTGGGGTTCTTTCCTCCAGTTGGCGATTCCCAGTTTGTTGATGCTGTGTCTGGAGTTCTGGGTGTTTGAAGTCGGGGTGTTTTTGGCCGGACTCATCAGTGAGGTCGAACTCGGGGCGCAGAGTGTCGTCTATCAGCTCATCGCAATCACTTTTATGGTAAAAAGTCGACATTTTTATTAGGTTTGAAGAAAATAATGGTACTAATCAGGTCAAATCTGTTGTTTTTATGATACACCTAACTAAAAAGTAGTTTAGTAAAGCGGTTAGAGCTCTGGCTTCCCAAAAGGAGATCATCTATTTGAATGTCAGACCAAATCAACTTTCTCTCTGTTATGGATTCTCTCTGGCTTCTTCTCACCTCTAATTCTCCACCTTCTCCATCCTCCACTTTTAAACTGACATTATATTGATCACTGATTTTAAATACTTGTTAAGATCTCTCCTTCCCTCACAGATTCCTCTCGGACTCTCTGCTGCCGCCAGTGTCCGTGTTGGAAATGCTCTTGGTGCTGGAAACTGTGACCATGCCAAACTGTCGTCTAAAGTCCCCATCCTTTGTGCAGGTAATCTATATTTATTCTAGACTGCTAAGAGTTTACTTTTAGCTCGACTTTTATGATTGCTTTCTTTTTGGTTTTAGTTGTCTCAGGAGGCATTGTTGGAGCGCTCATGATCATTTTAAGGAATTACATTGGATACCTTTTCACTAATGAGCTGTGAGTATCAACAGACTTGCCTGAACTTATGAGCAGTGAGTTGACTAGAGAGCTTAGCCATGGTAACCTATAGCAACAAGTGTCCAGTTCTCGGTGGGCCTTAATCATGAAAGTGTTCTTAAAAATTGTGCATAGCTTCCACTTTAAGAAGCTGCTGAGAAACTCTGTCAGATTCACGACGAGTTCATAAGGAGCCAAATTACTTCTTAACAGCCTTTTCGCCAAATTCACCAAACTCTAGCTAAAAATGCTTTTTTACATAAAAATCTCCCAGCGCATCTCCCATCTTTCACTGATTAAAAACCAATTTTTAGTTCTGCGTCACGTTATGTCCTCCACAGTCTGCCATTAGAGCTTCTGTCTGGTGCTATTCAGGTTCCAGGTGTGTCTAGCTCAAGGATCTCCAACTTGTGGCTCGGGAGCTACCAGTAGCTCGCCACCACCTTCCAAGTAGCTCACCAAAGAATTTTGGAAACATACAAATTATGCTTTATTACTCAAATTTTTTTTTTTTTTTTACATGCCTATTTCTACTAAATGTGTCTTTAAATGCCCCATTGTGTCCATTTCTAATTATATATTGACTAAGTTATCATATAGGCCTCTTAACTACGACACAGTTAACTTCAATTTTTGGTCATCGCTAAACGCAGTAGCTCACCGCCAGTTTTCTTTTGCAAAAGTAGCTCTCCAGGCGAAAAAGGTTGGAGACCCCTGGTCTAGCTCGTTAGACCAATCACAACCAGATCACAGATCAGTTGTGCGCTTTGACGCCAAGTGACTTTTGAGCGTAGGAGCACAAGAACAACAAAACCATGGTGCTACCGTTGTTGCAAACTTTCTGATTGGCTCCCAGAAGCCCTGGGGACAAAAAACAAAAGACAGACGCTCCAATGGCAGCCTGTGCGACTCTTGACCATGTGACCTGACCATAAATTGACCCTAACTCACCACAGCAGCAGTGTCAGTAGAAGGAGTTTTTATATCCCACCTGGGTGGCTCGTCTGTTGCGTCAACCCGATGTCGCATGGCATGGACATGAACTGAAAATGCAATGACAGCGTTTGACCATCGTGGCAGCACTGTCGCGTTTTTTGTACACATAACTGCAAAATTATAATTCACTTTTGACCACATATGCACAGTTTAACAGTGAAAAAAGTCGATTCTGCATTTAGTTTCACTTTAAATGACTTTTTTTTTGTCTTAATTTTGCTAGATTGCCCACCTCTACTTGTATTGCATTTGAAGCCCGTAATTTTTCATCTCTATATTAAGAAATAGACCCATTATTTGTTGCAAAAATCTAATACCTACACATTTTCTTTTAAGGGCAATAGTTGAACGAGTGTCTGATGTTATGTTGCTTTATGGCTTCATGCATGCTGCTGATGCTGTGGCGGTAAGACTATTATTTACCTGATTTGAACTGTCTTTAATAGTTGTTTAAAAGTGTTGTTTGTGGACAGGGCGTGTCGGGAGGAGTCCTCAGAGGAGTCGGGAAACAGAAGATTGGAGCTGTGTGTAACTTGGTGGGATACTATGTCATTGGAGTCCCTGTTGGTGTCTCGTTAATGTTTGCTGCAAAGATGGGCATTGTAGGTAAGATGTGTAGAAGAGTCCGTCCCCAAAATGGCAGAAGTGACTGTAAAAACACCCACAGCCATTACTGAAAGCAAAACTCTAAAGTAATAAGAATTTTCAGTCATACCAATGGAGAGTTTAAAATTATAAATACCGAAAAATGCAACAGATTTTAAATAACACATTTTTTTATTATTGGAAAGTGGCTCTGGGACAGTTTTGAACCATATATGCTTCACTTTGAGTATTAATCTTTTTAATTACAACAAGTAAATACAGACAAGTGGGAGGGGATAGGTGGTAGGTGAGAACGGGGAGTTTTGAGCACATTAGCTCCAACTGAAGAACAAAATAAGATTACTCCAACATGCATGGATCAATTCAAATATAACTTTGAGTAAACTCATGATAAAAATAACAAGGTTAAAAACTTAGAAAAGTGAATTTGACATAATAGGTCCCCTTTAACATTGTTTTGTCTAATGTATTCCTCTGAACGTTTAGCAAACCTGCTGCAAAATGCTAAATTTCTATGGCAACAGTTGTTTTTTGATGTTCTAACTTGAGCTCAGGAGACATGTTTTTTGTTGTTTATGTAATTAGTAATAAACTAACCTATGTAGACCTTTAATTTATCTTAAACCCTACATGTTTTACTGGAAATCTGAACGTTTGGTACGAGTTTATTATTGTATGAATACAGTAGTTACGCTGCTAAATCAACATTTGTGAATGAAATTCGAACCTACGACCCTTAAAAGTTACATTCAGGTGAAAAAAAACAGTGAGAAAAACGCTGTCTCAAGCTTCAGGAGACAGACGTCTGTCAGACCGGTTTATATCTGATTGAAACAGCTGCTTTCGTCGCGTTTCGTTATATTGAAAGAAGTTTCCCCAGCTAAGCAGATGGAGAGTGGCTCTTTCTGCATAAAGCATGCACAGTAGAGCAGAAAGTGATGTTGACCGAAAATCTCTCTATAAAGTTTACTATCTCACCTCTGATTGACCAACACACCACTGCACTCCTGTTCGTTTCGGGCGACAAATACTTCCTGCTTTTTGGGAACCATTTGCAGTCCTGCAATACCTGATCTAGTAACTAGAGTGAAATGAAATTGAGTGGAGGCAGTAGGTGGCACCAGTCTAGCTAAATTTGTAGAGTAATCACAAAAAAATATACAGACAAATGGATGGGGATAGGTGGTAGGTAAAAACAGGAATTTTCTGAGCACTCAAGCATCAACGGCAGCTGCAAACATAAATCAATCCAAGAATCAATCCAAATACAACTTTGTATAAACTAATAATGCGACTTTACGATGTTTCCTTTAAGAATAGCTTATCTTATCTTGTCTCAGGACTTGGGATCGGCATTACTGTCTGTGTGGTTTTACAGTCTACAGTCTTCATCATCATCATCTACTTACTTGATTGGCAACAGGCTGTTAAGCAGGTAAGCATCGTGTATTGTGTGCATTTAATTTGTACATAAATGTTTGAATTGTCTCTTTTTTTCTTATTTAGGCAAAAGTGAGAGCTGGCATCCAAACCACCGAGATGGAAATGTCAGTCACATGCAATGGTAAAGATGTCATGTTTCATCTGAGAATATAATTAGAAAACAAACAAACCCAATGCATTTGTTAAATTTTGTTTTGTTCAGGGTCCAAAGAAGCTGTTGCTGAGACTGCAGATAACACTCCTTCAGCTCCAGGTTGTCCCACCGTCGCTGTTGTCACTGTGGGAGCGTCTCTGCCTCTTCCACAGCTGCTCCTGCGCCGTGGACTGGCTCTGCTCGTCATGCTACTTATTCTGTGCGCTGGCATTGTCGCTAACACTTACCTGCTTAAACTATTGAAATAAAGACCACCATATCTCACATTAGGGCGGGGCTATATCGTGATAATAATGTAATCATGAGCTCACTGTTGTTACAATCTGCTTTGATTTCCCATTTCCCATATAACATCTGTTTGTTAAAATACAGACCATTATTTCTAACCTACAACCTCTCAGCCTCAGAGTTGCCAAGATTGTTTCTTTATAATGAATTTGGGACGTCTGTTTTTAAAAGTCTTATGAGTTTTGAAGGTCATTTGTTGTGGTATTTTGTGTTGCAGCTTCAAGTCAAGTTCCAGCAAATTTTCAAGTTTGATAACAAAAATATATCTATTTATGATTGAAACATAGATTTTAACATATTTTCAAGAGCTATTATTAGTGTTAGAAATGCCAAAATTGTATGATCACAAAATTAATTAATCGATTATTTGAATAACTTTGTTTATGGGCTGAGGTCGCTTGTCTTTGGATTTTTTTTCATAGGCTTTTTTCTGGAAATCTGGCAACACTGATCAGTCTTTGTTCTGCTCTGAGTGAGTGACAGCTGGGTTTAACCAATCACAGTAAAGTAGGAACTTTGAGAAAAAGAAAACGATTGTATTTACCTCAAAGGCAATAAGAAAATCAAAATCGTCATCTGTCTCCAGGAAAAGTGTGATAATTTTTTGCCATGTCGCCCAGCCCTAATACACATGATCCAGTTTTAGTTTTAACACCGAGGGCAGGAGTCATAACTAACGTTTTGGGAAAGAGATGACAATTGAGGAACTAGCTTCAACTAAAACCGCGATGGCCGATCAAATGAACTGTAAACATGTCTAGCCAAACCTCTGTAAAGCTTCTCAGTGGCTATACACTGCGTTCTCATCTGTGAAGAAGACTATGAGTGAATGTGACGTATAAAGTCTGTGTCTGGTAAATGTCAATGAGACTGTTACAGTGTTGGACTATGACAGGGCTATTCAACTTCATTTTCCGGAGAGACAGATTTTACCAAGAACTGTGGCTTCTGGGCCAGATACAGTAGTTGCACAATATATAATTGTATAAATATAAAATATTTGTTTTTATAATGATGGTAATTAATGCTCTACAAAATGTCCAAATCAGCATTAAACTACATCTAAACCAGGACTAAACAATGTTAAACAAAACGCTATATTAAATTACATAATGAGTAAATAAATGCTTAGAGAAGGTCTATCATGTAAAATCAATGATTCAATGATTTAAACCTTGTTCCAACTACATTCCCTCAGCATTAGTTTACTCAAAGTTGTATTTGAATTGATTCATGTATGTTTGAGTAATGTTGTATTCTTCTATAGCTCTTGCTCGAGTGTTCAAACACTTCCTGTTCTTGGCCACGCCCACTTGTCTGTATTTACTTGTTATAATTAAAAAATTTACACTCAAAGTAAAGCATATGTGGTTCAAAACTGTCCCATAGTCACTTTCCAACAATAAAAATGAGTCATTTCAAATCTGTTGCTTGTTACAGTTACATTTTAAAGAGAGGAGGCGGGGCTTAGTACTTCTGCTGTTTTAAACCGGAAGTCACTGGAGCTGTTTCTATTTTTAAGCTGTTTTCGACCATTTTGGGGTTTTACAGTGAACAAAATGTAAATTGCAGATCTAAATATGTTCTAGTTTATTACTAAAGAATTAGAAAAAACACGATAGGGCCCCTTTAAATTAAGTCTGATTTCTTTTTATCTGAGTCTTCAAACAAGATTTGCTAATATAACAAAAGCAAAGTGAATTGTTTTGCTACAGAACAAAACAAAAAAACACTATTTTCTCACTGGAAATGAGTCAAAATGCAACTGAATGAAATAAGAAAAATACACTGGATCCATTGGCAAATCTTACTTTCAAACAGTAAAAAATAATTGAAAAATTAAGTTGGTTACAGAGTAATAATCCCAAATTAAATCAGCAAATGAGAGAAAACATATTTTTGTTTTATTTGGAAACTAAATTGAGGGCCGGATCAGAGTTTTGAAGGGTCAATTTGGCACCTGGGCCTTAAGTTAAATAGGCCTGAACTATGAGGACAGTTTTGACAGACACATGCACTTTAGTGGCCTGCTACAATCTTCTGTTTTGATTTGGTTGTATTTTATGTATTAAACACGTTTTATCAATAAAGTGTGATTTGAAAACTGATTCCTACTCTTGAGAATAACAAACTTTACACAAAAGAATATCAGATTTTGAAATTGTTTTGGTGCAAACTGATTGAATTAACAAGCTTCAGGACAAAATAAACACAAACTGTCTCATTGCAAAGGTCAGTGTCATTTCTATAATACAAGTTGTGACATTGGCGTTAATAGTAGGAGCAGTAATTTTATTGTCCTCGTAAGAAATTGGTTTGCAGTGAGTTAAAAAAAAAAGATATTCAACAAACCACAAGACTTCTATGTCAAGCGGACGACAGTATAGAAAACATTTACACATAAAACAGGCTTGACCAGAAACCTTGAATAAAACCATTTCATCTACAAAGTACACATTAAAAAGAGATCATTTAATTCGTGGTCATCAATGTGCTCAGTCCTGCTAAGCTTGGGTGACCAGATTTCCAAAGCTCAAACCGGGACACTGTCATTTAGCCCAAAAACCGACAAATTCAGAAAAAAGGTCATAACAAGTTCAGATTCTTTTGTTCCTGTTTAATGTATTATTGCATAAACACCTTTAGAACTAAAACTAAGGTGGCCAACAAAAACCAGGAGTAATTAAATAAATGAATAATCTGCTGAATAATACAAATATGAATAACTGAAAATAATACAAACACTACTGCACAAACACTGAAACACACTACAGGATCTTAATCTGACTGTAGTATTTTAAGCTGGATTTGATCAACCCTGGCATAGAACTCTGAGCAGCTATCATGAAAGTTCACCGTTGCAATTTCAGCTTTTTAATTGGTTTATTGACCCTATTTTGTCCCGCCCACTTGGCTTGGAAATGCACTTCCTGTTTAGCTCTGGTAAGGTAGCTAATGTGTTTCTCTGTCTGTCTAGTGGGGCAATTTTAATGAAATATAATGACAGTTAAAATAAACCCATCGACTGAAATCTTCAGGCTACATGCAGCTAAACAGGAAGTGCATGTCCTAGAAAAGCAGGCGGGACAAAATAGGGTCAATACAGCCATCACTGCTATGGTAACTGTTGTGATTAACACGCACATTGCCCAAAGAGGTCACGTTTAGCACCACGCGCCGCGTGGTGTCTTATAAATTGTCTTATAAAAAAATTTCGTTTTGTATTCTCAGCGACGCTCTGAAAACACATGTAGATTATGCCTTTTTAAAAATCGGGACACACGGGATGGTGCATGTGCAAAATTTGGACAAAACTATGGTTTGGGGGGATTGGCATGGGACACAGGGCGCACGTCTCTAAATCAGGACAGTCCTGGGTAAATCGGGACAGTCCCGGGTAAATCGGGACAGTCCTGGGTAAATCGGGACAGTCCCGGGTAAATCGGGACAGTCCTGGGTAAATCGGGACAGTCCTGGGTAAAATGGGACAGTCCTGGGTAAATCGGGACGTCTGGTCAGCCTATGCTAAGCAAAATCTAAAAAGATATTCAATTAAGTTAACGTGGATGTTGAAGTTTAATAAATTGTGTTTTGACTTATTTTGAGTAAAGTCAGGGCATCTGAACCTCCGACCTGAAGGAAGCAGCTCAAACTCACTGAACAGTGGATGTTTAGGGTCAGAAAGGATCTTATGAGCTTTGTCTTTAGCTCGAGATAAGTAAATATCTTGTAGACTGTTCAACGTAATGAGTTTTGCCAGCACAATCACAAACACCTGCTGTCAAACCAATCACACTGCTGCTTTCTACTCTCATCCTCTCCTTTCACGTTGTTTTCCTTTCATGCGTTTCCAGCTGAGAATTTAACTTGGAATGTGCTTGTGGGAGGAGTTTTGAGGTTTAGCTTCACTGTAGGGCAGGCCTATTCAACTTAAGGCCCGGGTTTCAAATTGGCCCTCCAAAAATCTGATCGGAATCTCAATTCACTTTCCAAATAGCTACTGTATTACAAAAATATATTTTTCTTTTTGTAGATTTAAGTCTGGGTTATTACACCGGAAATAGTGTCCAACTTAAATTTCTTAATGTGTTTAAAGTAGACAATAGTTATCTTGATTTTATTATATGGATCTAGTGTGTTTTTCATGTTCAATTCCAGTTGCATTTTTTTGACTTGTTTCCTGTGAGAAAATGTTGTATTTTTCAATATTTTTAGCTAAACAGTCTCCTTTGCTTGTGTTCTTTTGGCAAATCTTGTTTGAAACCAGTTAAAATATGCTCAAATAAAGATAAACATGACCCATTTTAAGCATTTTTATACTCATTATCCAATATAAGACTCGTTTCTTGCAGTATTCAGTCCTGATTTAATTTGATTTCTGCTTTGGACCTTGGTTAGCTCTGGTTCATGTTGAAATGCTGCAGGTTCAGATGTGGTTATGTTGTTTAACGCTGATTTAGACATTTTGTAGAGCATTAAAAATACCCTGAGCTATTAATTATTATCACTGTCTACTCCAGTGAATATTTGGCACAACCTCGAGTGGTGACGTATTGTGTAACCACTCGGCCCCAAAGCCACGGTTCTGGGTAAAATCTGGCCCTCTGTAAAGTTAAGTTGAATTGCACTGCTGCAGGATTTTCTCATTTGAAAAGCGTCTTTTTGCAGATAGCGGGTCTCTGAGGGGGCGTGGCCTGGCTGATTGAACACCTGTGCAGCTGTGGCCCCGCCCCTCTGCTGGTTTAGACGCAGCAGGTTCAATCAAATAAAAAAAAAATCACGGGTGAATGATGCATAAGATGCCGCAACAAGCCTAAGATTTTATTTTTAGAATTGGTTTTATTTTATCAGTCAGATTGTTGGTTATGACCGAGAGGAGCAGGACAGAAGGCCCAGAGATCACTGCAGCAGACCGGGAGAGTGCAGCAGGAGAGCGGGGCACAGAGCTGGGAGACTGCAGCAGAGAACCGTGGGAGTAGGACACAGGGAGCGTGGAGCGGAGCCTCGGGTCGAAGCAGCATGGCGATCACGTCCGCCTCGTGCCTGAGACGTGGGATCGCCCGTCGCATCCCGGACCATTACAAAGAAGAAATACGGGAGATTTTCAAAGTGTGCCTCCCCATGGTAAGACGCTTTTCAAAAACGGCGAGTAAAGGTGTAGCGTCACTATTTTTTTAGACTTGATAGGCCTACTAGTCTTGATAAAATGAACTTAAGCTTAAAGTTGAGGTAACTAACTTTGTGACAAAATTGGACAACTGAGTTGTGTCTGGAGCTCAATGCAGCTCTCTGATTGGCTGAGCAGTTTCACTTTACTGTCTGTAAAATTACTTTTATTGACCATAATTGAAACCAAAAATTAATAAATGTTAAAATAAACCACATGTCGAAGGTTTTGTGAGAAAAAGTTGTCAGATTTAAACCTAAAACGTGCTTGCAGTTTGAAAATCAGCTACTCCACCTTTAACTTGGACTTGAAGGCCTTGACTTGGACTCTGAGCTCTAACTTGTACGACTTGATGATTTTACACAAAAAATGTGTAATTTTACATTAACAAACTGGAACATATTTCTCCTCATGTCTTTATTTCTGAACATAATTTTATATACAATAACATAAATTTGCTTTAATTTGGTAAAAACTTGAAACTAAATGTGAAGGAGTTTGAATTTTAAATATGTCTCTTTAGAAGGACAAAACATCAACAAATTCTTGTTGGTTCAAAGAAAAGACTCTCAAATGCAAAAATATCTTTAAGAAATGTTAAAATCATTTTTGTTTTTTAGGTTTAGGCCTAGTCTACAGGCCACTTTTTTATTATTATTTTTTATTTAACCTTTATTTAACCAGGAAAGTCCCATTGAGATTCGAAGATCTCTTTTACAAGGGAGTCCTGGCCAAGAGGCTTCCACAACACAACACAAAACATTTTAAAACAAACAAAAAGACATAATTAAAAACCGTTAAAAACAGTTACAGGTTAATGACTGCATTTCCAGGTCTTTCAGAAGAGAGTCAAAATGAGCCATAGAGACAAGAGTTTGGAGTTTAAAAACTCTCTGTAGAAAATTCCAATCTGTGGGAGCACAGTACTGAAAAGACATTTTCCCTTTTTCTGTCCTAACATTGGGAACAATCAATGAGTAGACATCCTGAGAACGCAACTGATGAGGTCCATCAGGCCTACGCTGAAGATACACACTCAGGTATGAAGGAAGTAGACCAACAAGTCCTTTGTATATAAACCTGTACCAGTGTGTGAGCCGTCGCGTGGCTAAAGCAGGCCATCCAACACGAGAGTACAGGTCACAGTGATGGGTCCGTGCACCACAGTTTGTTATAAAGCGCAAAGAGGCGTGAAACACTGAATCCAGTGAACGCAAAGCTTGGGCTGGAGCATGCCTATACAAATGGTCTCCATAGTCCAACACAGGAAGGAATGCTGCAGCAACAAGTCTCTTTCTGGAATTGAAAGAAAATGACAGCTTGTTTCTGAAATAAAAACCTAATTTCAAACGCAGCTTTTTGACAAGAGATTCAATGTGTGGTTTAAAAGACAATCCATCATCAATTATGACACCCAAGTATTTAAAAGTATTCACAACTTCAATAACTGAGCCGTCAGGTGTAAAAACTGAAGGGACATTCTGTGTAGCTCTACTTCTACTAAACAGCATCAACTTTGTTTTGTTGGCATTAAGAGAGAGTTTTAATTCAGAAAAACTGTGGCAAACAACACTTGAGCCAAATCAAGCAAGATGTCTCATTTTTAAAACAAAGTGCTGCTGCATTAACCTTATACTCTTTAAAAGAAAGCACAAGTTTATAACTAAAAAAGTCAGTTATCCCAGCTTTAAAAGATTCAGAAAAAGAATCTGGTGTCAGAGAGTCTTAATGGTTAAGCATATTATTTAATGTCCATGTACCATTTCAGCTGATAAATTCTAATAAAGTCCAAGTTTATTTCCCCTCCCCAGCATTTGTGGACATTTTGTAAAAATATACTTTATAAAACTAAATGCTCTTTTGGGTGAGTTGAAAATGTGTGAGGATTAGAGATGGGACAGTTCACTTATGTCACCATTCGATTCAGTTTGTTAGTTTCTCTATTTTTCTTTATCTTAAGACACAAAATAAACCATAATAAATTTCATCTAAAATAAAAAAACTGTTGTTAGCGCTCAGGTATTTAGTGGTTCTCCATCAGTTGTTAACGCAACATAATAAAGCACATTTCGTCAGGTCTTGCACAAGTTCACACTTTGTTTCTTCAAACATTGTGACTTCTAACCTTTCGATTCGATTTCTGCATACTTCGATTTTCCATCCCTTGTCCAATATATATTTGTTGCAAATGAAAATCAAGAATAGTCTTTTTAAATTCTTATTTGTGATAATAATAAACTAGATGTAAAAAAAACAACAACAATATTTAGATTTTTTCTAAAAGCATTTTTGCTTTGCATTTGTATATTCATAATTATAGGACACTGTACAAACAATTTTACAATGCCACAAAGCCCCTTAATGATCATTCAAATCATGTTTTGTTTTATTTTGGTGTCGGTCTTAAAATAGATGATTTGCTCTGACTTGATGCCAGTGCGAGGACTTGACTTACTTGACTCTGAAGACCCGCTGACTTGGACTTACTTGTGACTTAATCCCACCTCGACTAAATTGTGCAGAAACCTCTAAATAAATAAAAATCTCTTGAACTGGATTCTAATAATCTGTCTGAAAACAGGTCAAGACCAAAGTGCATTTCCAAATAGTTCAGCTGAGGCGTTATCAAAGCATTGGCTACTTTTTCTATTTGATTCATGAGCAAGTACACTTACTAAGCTGGAACAAGTTACTTTTCACCACTGGGCTGATTTGTTTATCAAATTTAAGCTGATGATCAAAGAAACCATCACAGACTTAAAGTGAAATAGTAAACTAATGTTTTCTTCTGTTCTGTTTTTCTTGCCAGACGTTGTACCAGGCCTTGATCTTTCTGATCGGTTTTGTCAGCACAATATTTGTGGTAAACTCGGCTCAGCAGAACTTTCAAGTGTGTCTTTGGCCGGCCCGGTGAGAAAATGCATTTTACGTTAACTCTGACATCTGTGTAGGCTGTAAGTGTTGCTTTATAGTAGCTGCAAATTAATCGATTCAATTATCTGCCTGTGGAACAAAACTTTTTGTACTGAAAACAAAAAACACATCTTGTTCTTTTTTAAAATAAAACACTTTTAATGGGGTCCTGTTATATAAAATGTATTATTCAAAGATTAAATATATTATATTGTTATAATGGCTTCCCTTCATCGTTACTTTACTCAGTTATATTTGAATTATTTCCTGCATGTTTGAGTAATCTTGCTTTGTTCTTTGGCTTGAGCTCACGTGCTTAGAAAATTCCTGTTCTCACTTACCACCTATCCCCTCCCACTTGTCTGTATTTACTTGTTATAATTCAAAAGATTAATTCTCAAATTGAAGCATATGTGGTTCAAAACGGTCCCATAGCCTTTTTACATTAATAGAAATGTGTTATTTAAAATTTGTTGCTTCTTGGAGTCAAATTTTAAAATGAAGAGGCGGGGCTTATCAGTTCTGCAGTTTCAACAGGAAGTCAACAGAGCTGTTTCTATTTTCAAGCCGTTTTAGATCAACTTTGTATATTACAATGAACAAAAGGTCAATTACTGATCTGCACATGTTCTAGTGTCTTACTAAATAGTTGGAAAAAACACAATAGGTCTCCTTTAACTTCGAGTGAGATAAGAATTTGTACAGTATTTCACCTGCCCCTGGAAAAATCTTGATTTACTGGCAGATAGTTTTGCTTGACAATCAACATCTGCTCAAACCAAGCTTTCAGTGACGTGTGGTGAGGCACAGAGCACTACACAGGTCTTCAAGATGCCTTTTATTTAACTTGATACATAGATGAGACATGTTTGCATTACATAAGCATTTGATCTAATGTGAGACTTTTGTCTCTTCACACAAAACTGTAAAAACTCTGTTTATTGTCAAATTGACTCACTTTTTACTTTTCATCTAACAGATTGTGTTTTTGTTTTACATTAGTTTTGTGCTTTTCCAGGCGGTGAACATGGCCGGCATTGCAGTTGGCACAGGTTTGGCTCTGACCTGTGAGACTGCCGTATCCCAGGTAAAAAGTTCACTACTGTCAAAAGTCACTACTGCAGACAATTTAATCCTTCAATTTTGATTGGGTCGTTAACCGGCCGCGTCGGACTCCAAACCAATCGGACTGCTGGAAGGCTAGATGGATTATCTTAAGTTTATAATCCATCTGGCCAGGTTATGAAGTCGATATATAAAAGCTATATCCTGCTTGTGGTGTGTAAAATCGAGTACCCCACCTTTATGTATTATTTGAAGCATTGTGTACGTAGAGCTGGGCAATATATCAAATTTTAGAAAATATCGTGAATGCTGTTTTGAAGATATGCAAAAATGTAATATCGAGTATATCGTGCAGTAAAAACATGCTACAAAAGAGCAAATTTAAAATCAAATTAAATTAGTTTATCATGAACTTTTGTGATTTGGCAAATTTTTGTCTGATAATTAAAAACAGTAGAAAAAATT
Organism: Mugilogobius chulae; assembly: GCA_038363315.1. Taxonomy (NCBI): domain Eukaryota; kingdom Metazoa; phylum Chordata; class Actinopteri; order Gobiiformes; family Gobiidae; genus Mugilogobius; species Mugilogobius chulae. Next base: position 19,982,972 of record CM076401.1, on the reverse strand, counting down.
AGCATCATAAATGAGAAACAAGGGACTATGTGCCTAGAATTAGAAGTATTTTGCATGTTTTGAGTAGATTTTGATTGGTTTGAACCTGATTGCTGACAGAACAAGTACAAAATATCTCGTTTTACAGAAAGAAAAATACACACTAACGTGAAATTATGAAACAACAATCTTGTGTTCTTTAAATAATAACTACATTGACTTGTTCTGCTTTATTTAAGACAGTCAAACTAGCTCAAATCACAATAAACACATCATTCAATCACTTTGTAACTTTTTATAATATTTAAAGTTGTCGCTTTTGCAGTGTAACTAATTTGAACAAAGATTTCAACACATTTATGTTGAACTGACAAAATATCGTCCAAATATCGTTATCGAGATTTGCCCAAAAATGATCGAGATATTCATTTTTGTCAATATCGCCCAGCCCTATGTGTACGTCAATGCAATCAAAACAAAAGACTATTTAAGTGAGCTCAAAATCACAACACAAGTCGCCTCTGAGGACTTCACAAAATTGTTGATTGAACAAAGAGAAATGTTAGAAAATCAAACAACGAAACAGTCAAGTAAAGTACAGGTCAAATTATGAATTTAGTGGCCCACAAAGACATAAAAAAACAAAAACATGCTTTTCTTTAAATAATTTTTCATTGCTCAAAAATTTGCATTGTCGGTCTTTTAAAACACACATTACCATGAGTTTGTTTTCCTCAGACTTTGGCAGTGGGAACCTGAAGCGAGTGGGCATCCTTGTGCAGAGATGTGCCATCTTCCTGGGTCTGGCTGTTTTTCCCTGCTGCGCTGTTCTCATCAACACGGAGACTTTAGCGCTTCTCTTCAAACAGAGCCCCGAAGTGGCCTGGTCTGAAACACTACACTACAGTCCTGACTTATCATCATTATTTGGGTTACAATATGATCGCATGATTTAGCAATATTAGATTAAATATTACTCAGTTTAATTTAATCTATGCTGCATAAATGTACCTTTTTGAGCTAGCTAGCTGTTTTATCAACAATTTATTTTATAATCCCTATGTCTTGCATCTCAATGTTTTGTCCTGACTCTGGCACCAGCAGGAGGCCGGTCCCTGTGGTTGTTCGAGTCCAAGATGGTTCATGTCAGATGTACACTATATTACCAAAAGTATTTGCTCACCTGCCTTTACTCATACTATGAACATAAGTGTCATCCCCATTCCTAACCCGTAGAGTTCAATATGATGTCGGTCCACCTTTTGCATTTTGTTATAATAGAGCTGACAGTTGACTGTGGAATATTTAGGAGCGAGGAAATGTCATGACTGGATTTGTTGCACTGGTGGCTCCTATGACAGTTCCACGCTGGAATTCACTGAGCTCCTGAAAGCGGCCCATTCTTTCACAAATGTCTTGTTTCACAGTCTGCAGCCTGAGTGCTTGACTTTATCAACCTGTGGCCAGGCCAAGTGATTAGGACACCTGATTCTGATCATTTGAATGGGTGAGCCAATACTTTTGGTAATATAGTGTACTTTGGTGCTGTAGTCCATGTAGAGACTTAAACACAAGCAGAGCTGTTTTAAAGTCTATTCTCTGAGCTACAGAAGCCAGTGTAAAGACCCAAGCACAGGACTAATGTGATGGTACTTCCTGGTTCTGGTCAGGACTCGAGCAGCAGCGTTCTGGATGTACTGCAGCTGTTTTACAGCTCGTGTGGATAGGCTGATGACCAGGCTGTTACAGTAGTCTAATCCAATGGTTTCAAAAGTGGGGGTCGCAAAGCAAATTCTGAGGGTCGCGAGATGATTTGTAATGTCATTTTGCAGATATTACTTTGTATTTGATCTATTATTTACATTGAAACAGTATGTTGTAAGGAGTTTCAATCAAATAACACAACAAATTACTAAAATAATTAAGATTAAACCTTGAGTTTTCAATTTGAAGTTATTACAAATGTCTATTTAATTTGGATAGGGGTTCGCGAGTTGCTGGCCTGGTTGTTTTTTGGGATCCCAGTCTGAAAAGTTTGGAAACCTCAGGTCTAATCTACTGGAGACAAATGCACGGATAAACCCCTCCAAGTCAGGCTTTGACACTATGCTTTTGAGTTTGTGCTAAAAAGGTGCTGATGTTATTGACTTGCGGATGTTAAAGTTCAAGTCTGTCAGTCATTACCTGAAGGTTTTATAGATGGTAAAGGTGTCTGTAATTTCCCATTTCTAATTTAGGACATTTTAAGATCATGCTGAAACCTTGTATGCTTTAATTTCAAAGAACCCAAAGCAAAAGTCTCCAGGAAATTTCTTTCTTGCTGTTTTAGAATCTGTATCTTTTTAACTGAACATTTATATATTGAATAACTTTTCTTTTTCTTTTGTAGTCTTGCTCAGAGTTATGTCAAGTTTGCCATGGCAGCTTTACCAGTAAGTTTTGTTGTCCTCTCTCCCCTTTTTTCCCCCTTCATCTTTTATTATTTGTTGAAATTTGGTGATTGGTAGTGTTCTGCCTTATCTTTTTTTATTTTTAAACATGAGATGCCAAAGTAAAGATGCACAAAAGCACGCTGGAGAAGCTTATAATGCCTGAGTTGAATCTCCAGTAACATGTTTGTGGGGTCACTGATCCTTTGTTGCACTTTTAATGTCAGAACTTTCAATAGCAACATTACAACAGACGATCAAAGCAGCCAGACTTCGCCATGCATGAAAAAGCAGATAAAAATTATTTGATTGAAATTAATAGGGCTGTAGTTCTTTAGTCGTTTTTGGTCGACCAAAATTTTATTAATCGACGAATTCTTTTATTTAGATTATAAGGAAGATGTAACAGAATTATTAGTCTGATCTGCCTTTTTTATATAAACACACGGTTTCCACTTGAATTAATCAACGGGAGACCGAGACAACTGTGTCTTGTCTTTGGTTTGATTTTTTGATGTCTGATTTCATTTTGATTTAAGAATGTTTTACATTTTCTGAATCAGGAGACGTTAAATTACAAGAAAAAGGCGACTGGAAATTTTAAAAAATGCTTTTTTGTCAAGATTCTAATGATAATGTAAAACTACATTATTAAGTGTTCAATAACTTTTGAACAGAATAAGTTACATGACAATAATTAGATTTATTTTTTAGTTGAAACTTTACACTGATTTCTTGCATTGAATTGGGATATTTTTGAGAAAATCTGGCTTTTGTAAAAGTGTGACAACCAACCCCGACTGGACTTTTTTGCGTTCACCTCAGATTTCTTCTACATTTTTAAACCAGCTCAGATAAAAATAGCCTTAACTGTCACTCTGACTCTCCTCTTTGTAAACTCAATGGTTTTAAGCATTCAACACAATTTCTGGAAAAAATAGAACATTTTTTCTCAAAAGCTAAAAATGTACTTTTTTGCAATACCTTTTTTTTATTTAGTCTTATCAGTCTTGAACAAATGTTTACAAAAATGTTTTACCGAGTTTATTCTGACTTTTTTTCAAATGCACCATTCACAAGCTGAGATACAGTGATTGTGACAGCCAACCCAGCTCTCCCCTATCTAGTTTCAACACCAGTTTTAACATTGATTTGCAATATTTTTGACAACTCTACTTTTAGCTTCAGAGCCTTTGCCACGCCCCCTTTTAGTCGAATTAATCTGTCGATGGGACTTGTTTTTAGTCGACCAAGAATTTCTTTAATGTATAATAATACATTCTACTTCCAGGCTTCTTTTTTATATCTACTTCTCGGGCAGTATCTACAAAACCAGGTAATGGCCAAGTTTTGTGACTAAATCAGTATTTGAGGAGAATATTTGCCTGTATTTTCATTCTTTTTCACAGAATATAGTTCTTCCACAAGTTTACTGCGCAATTGTCGCCAACGGTATAAATGCTGTCGTCAACTACATCCTCCTGTATGTGTTGGAAGAGGGCGTCACGTGAGTGTTTGTGTAGATAAACTACAGCTTTATTACATTCTAAGACAACTAAAGACAAGTCTTGTAGTTTGAGTAAACGACTAAAAAGAGATTATTCATTACAATCTAACTGCGTATCTGCAAACGAATTTAGATTTTTCAGGAAATCAAAAGAAGCTTAACACAACGCTTGTCCATTTTTTAAAAGGAGACCTCATGTGTAAAATCTACTTTTCTGAGTTTTGAACCTTGTTACAGCAGTGTTGTTTCATTAATTTACCCAAAGTTGTATTAGGATTGATTCCTGCATGTTTGAGTAATCTTGTATTGTCCTGCAACTGATGCTCTAGTAGTCAGAAAACCCCTGTCTTCACCTGATCTAGATTTTCCTTGAGCAAAAGCAGATAGAAGTCTGTAAACATGGCTCAAAAGACTGCACTTCAAGTCAGATCTTTTTGAAAGCTGTAGCTGTGATGTGAACTGAACATTATATTTTACATTATGCTCTGAGGAAAATGTTTTCTGGATTGTAGTGTAGTAGTCAAGACCGCACTAATCGAGACCAAGACTTGACCGAGACCACAAGATCTCGAGACCGAGACAAGACCAAGACCACAAAGTGTCGAGACCAAGACCACAAAATGTCAAGACAGAGACCAAGACCCAGACCAAGACCGATCGAGACCAGGCCAAGACCAATTTAAAAATTATGACTGTGCCCAGAGATAAACATTGTTCAAGAATAACCCATAGACAGAGTTCAATAGTATAAAAAAATTGAATTAACAAACTGAAAGTCTGGGCTCCATACTAATTTTTTTCACCGGGAGCACTGTAACTGATTCAGTTTATTGGCACAGGGGAACCTTTAGGAGCACTGGTCGTAAATTGATAATTGACATTTTTTTATTGCTCAGTTAAATATAATTGACTATGCAATGTTATTTTATTTTATATCCGTTAATTTTTTTTGCTACAAAATTGTATGTTGGCTAAAAAAAGCAAAGCACAAAAACTAACAAAAATAAAAATGTTAAAATAACTATACATAGGCTACTTTGTGAAAGGAAAAGCAGCAGTAACAGGGCTGCACAACTGATCTTTACATTAGTAATGTTCAGTAGCTCTACTCTAATGGTCAGTATTAAATACAAATTATTTGCACAAATATTAAAAGTAGCCTAAACTGATCATCACAGGTTGTGGGGGTTCTACTCATTTAGACACTGTGTACATTTAGAGAATTCTGATAATGTATTGTTTGGCCACAGCCAGAATTGAAAAGCTTCCACAACTGCAATGAGATGCTTTCAGTAGGCTATTTGTTTTTAAATAAGACATTATGATGAAATGTATAGTCATGTTATAAAGCACAAACATTGTAAAATGTTGTGTTTTTTGGCCTGAGTGCAGAGATATTTGTTTAAAAATATAGTTTGACATGGGATTCCCACAAACCCCGTGTCCTCAGCTCCACAGCTGCACACTGGTATCTGTGGATTGTATTAGTATTAGTAGTACATCTCACAACAGTTTAAAGTTAATGCGATCAAAACGATCCATCTATTTGACTCAAACATACAGCATTTTACAGTGTTTATGTGATTAATTGTAATTGTTTTAATTTGTGTTTTTCTTACAGAGGGTCTGCAATAGCCAATTTGATTGCTCAGTACGTGTTGGCTGGGCTGATGTTTTTTTACATGTATGTGAAGGGTCTCCACAAACCAACGTGGCCAGGTGGGTAAAAAATCTTACAACATACTGTTTTCAAAAAAGTAAAGTTATAAATGTAAACGTAGCTTCAACTATACATACACGGTGGTGCAGCGGTTGGCGCTCTGGCCTCCTAACAAGAAGGTCCTGGGTTAAACTGACTCTGTGCATAGAAACTTTCTTTTCAAATGGTCAGAGTTTAGCATTGGCATTAACAGACAAACACATCTTTTTACAAACACACTTTGGTCCTTGATGAAATCTTCTACTCATTTGTAAAATTTTTGTTTTCTCAGAAAACCACCAACAATGGCAGTTGTATTTTTTTCATTTCAGTCTCAGGCAGTGAAACCCGATAGAAATTAACTAAACAGGAAATGAACAGGAGGTAAATAAATACATAAAAAATAAAATAAAAATAATTTAAAAAAATAGGCCAACTAACATTCCTGGTTGACCCAGAGTCTTCCTATGTGGAGTTTGTATGTTCTCCCTGTGTCTGTGTAGGTTTCCTCTGGGTACTCCGGTTTCCTCTACCTCTAAAAACATATCCATTAATGCCTCCCGACTCCCCTTCCCCAGGACTCTCCTGCAAATCTTTTGTTTTTTATTGACCTTTGTCCTGGTTAAATAAAGGTCAATAAAAACATACTGTATATAACCCATTATTTCATAAACTTAAATTTACAAACTGGCTTATTTTCTTAATCCTGTAGTGTGGTCTTTTGATTGGCCTGTAGCCTTCTGCTGATGGCAGTTAGGCCTACACAAAAACAAATTTCACCCAATGTGAGCTTTGCATCAGTATAAATGTATTTTTTTGAGTAGCTCAGACATGCTACAATACTTTCATACTAGATTAATCTGATCAATCTGGGCCTTTTCCGAAAGAGCACAGCACAATATTACCAAAAAAAAAAAAATAAAAAATAAATGTATTTTTGAGATTTTTGATGACATGTGGAGGGATTTCTATTTTAGAACTCAAATTACTTCTTGTAATTTTCAGCATTTTTTGTCAACTTCCTCGTCAATTGCAACTTCTCTGATGCAAAGCTAAACTATGATAAATAATTAGCGTAAGGACTATTGCACACAACTAAATCCAAATTAGAAAAATGCTTGTCACATAGTCTTTAAATCAGAAGTAACTTGTACTGTATCTTAGACCCATCTTAAAAACTGCTCCTCATGGTTCACATGTTCTCTTCAAACTCAGGCTGTTCCTGGGAGGCGCTGCAGGAGTGGTGGCCCTTCTTTAAGCTGGCGATTCTCAGTTTGGTGATGACGTGTCTGGAGTTCTGGGTCTATGAAGGCACCGTGTTCATGGCCTCGGAGATAAGTGAGACTGAACTCAACGCTCAGAGTATCGTCTATCAGATCGTCATCATGACTTACATGGTGAGTAAGACAGTTTGGATAGTCATGGAAAACCTTGAAAAGTCATGGAAAATTCTATTCTAAGTTTATGGAATTCTTAGAGTTTTGAAAAGCTTTTGGTAAAATTTAAATTATTATAGATTCAAAAATAAATTGGGGATCATTTGTTCTGTCCTGCTGGTTGGGCAGGGCAATTAAAAACCAAAACAAACAAACAGATCTAGATTTCGTTCAGTTGTCAAATATTTGGTTTTGAATCGAAAGATTGATAACCAACCCGTGTAAAAACTTCTGGTTTGAATCAAAAGCCAAGCTTTGAGGCAGAATATTAATTTATATTTAAATTTTTTAATAGAATAGAAAATTATTTAACGTCTGAGTAGGGATGGACGATATACGATATTACTGGTAATCGCGATAATAAAGGGCTGCAATTAAATAGTTTTTCATAATCGTGATAATGCACCTGATGATAATCGCATTATAGGTCTATTCAGATTTAATTACTCTGAAATACGGCGCTCCATAGTACTCACGAAAAAAAAATTTTTTATCTCGTAATTACGAGATAAGATCTCGTAATTACGAGATAACTTTCTCGTAATTACGAGATAGTTTTCTCGTAATTACGAGATAATTTTCTCGTAATTACGAGATAATTTAAATGGCTTTTCCCACATTCTGTATACCCACACTCTTCGTATAGGCTAAGCTAGTGACTTTATCCACAACGAGTAGTCTTTTCTGTGCTAGCTTGATGTTTCTAAATAGCTAAGATGTACTTGTGGATTTCGTTATGTTAAATTAAGTGCCTGTGGTCTTCACTGCAATGTTTACGGTCGACAAAAAGTATGAAAATAGCTAATAACGTGACTGTCAACTCACGCTACAGTTAGCATGCTATTATAAAGACGGCCAGTGTGTGGAGCTGTTCACCCACCAGAAAGAAGCTAGTGGTAATCGGCAGGTTTTTTAAATAAAACTCGATCTTCTGACTGTTGACAGTCAGTCTCACTCATCCTTAGAAATGAGCGGCAGTTTTTCTGTGGCTCCAGCGTCTAGTTTTCAATCTATTTGGCCATAAAGGAGAGAAGTGCTGCAACAGACTTGCAACATACGGGCATTTTTGCAGTACCCACCCACTCTGGGTGATCCATGCGGAAGTGTAGCAAATGTGCAGCATTTCTCTTCTTTTTGGCCAAATAAATTGAAAACTAGACGCTGGAGCCACAGAAAAACTGCCGCACATTTCTAAGGATGAGTGAGACTGACTGTCAACAATCAAGAAGATCGAGTTTTATTTAAAAAACCTGCCGATTACCACTAGCTTCTTTCTGGTGGGTGAACAGCTCCACACACTGGCTGTCTTTATAATAGCATGCTAACTGTAGCGTGAGTTGACAGTCACGTTATTAGCTATTTTCATACTTTTTGTCGACCGTAAACATTGCAGTGAAGACCACAGGCACTTAATTTAACATAACGAAATCCACAAGTACATCTTAGCTATTTAGAAACATCAAGCTAGCACAGAAAAGACTACTCGTTGTGGATAAAGTCACTAGCTTAGCCTATACGAAGCGTGTGGGTATACAGAATGTGGGAAAAGCCATTTAAATTATCTCGTAATTACGAGAAAATTATCTCGTAATTACGAGAAAACGATCTCGTAATTACGAGATAAATATTTTTTTTTTCGTGAGTACTATGGAGCGCCGTACTGAGACAAAGTAAATAATAATTAAATAATTTTTGCTCAACATTGTGTTCACATTTGTTCACTTTGAATCATTGTTGATTCCACTTAAACCAAAATACAATAAGTAGTTGTACAAACACATACATATTGTGCTGTAATAAATGTTTTAGAGACTTTTAAATTGTACATCTATACGATTAGTAAATTATCGTGATAATATCGTTAATCGCGATTATTTCGGTCACAATAATTGTGAGTCCCATGCCTACATCTGAGTCATGTTTATAAAATCATTACTTCAAGCTATTTTTATTTTGTTTTTGGAAAAGCTGAATAAAATTTAATATAAATAAATTTAAGACGGTAAAAACATGTTACTTTATTAAACCAAAAGATTTTGCACTTTGTTTAAAACAAAAACTCTCTGAAGTTGAAAGTATTTTATGATTTCAATTATTTGGAATTTAACATTTTATTTTTTTTTTATGTCTAAAATCTATACAAACTTTGTTTTGGTCCTAATCAATTAATGAAAGACGGTCGTTGACTAAAAAGCATGTTAAACAAGATCATGGATCAGTTGGCAATAGTTTTGGAGAAGTCCTGGAAAAATCATGGAAAACCTGAAGTTAAAATCTGTACGAACCCTGGTACGAAACGGTGATCTGAATAATCTGGCAGTAGACACCTGGCTTCAGTAACTTTAAATACAAATGTGTTTTAAAATACCCAGCTGCTCTGATATGAAGGTGTTCTAATTAAACAACTACAAATAGAACAACTCAAATGTTTGTCATGACATTTCAGCGAGTTACAGAGTTGGCAAGTAGCTAAGTATTTTTACTCAAGTACTGTACTACCTGTAAGTAGTTTTCTTGAGTATCTGTACTTTACTTGAGTTATACAAAATCTGGTGACTTGATTTTTACTTCTTACATTTTTCAAGAAGTATCGGTACTTTCTACACCCTACATTTTAAAACAGGTGAGTTACTTTATAAACCCATAAGCAGTTTTCTTTTCCTTTTAAAACACTACGGAGCTGCTGCTGTTTTGTATCAGCGCTTTGTGAAGAAATTAAAAACTAAAAATGACCAAAAAATGTAAAATATCCAACAATTACATATTTATTAAAAGTCACATTAATTATACATAATTTACTGTAAAGCCCAACTCATGCCCCAACACATTACAAACTAACTTTGTGCGCTGCAAATAAATGCATGTCTAGATTGATTAAAATCTCTTAAAATCTGGATTGAAATCTTTATTTTTTGTGTTTTTTTTTTTTTTTTGGTTAAGATAGTTTACTTGATGTTCCTAGATTATATGACTTGTTTCGACGCGTTTTCTGTCCTTTTTCAATAGATTTGTTCTTATTTCAAGCCAAATTATTTGCTTTTGAAGTAAGACATTTTTGCCCTCCACGTTGGCAATTTTGATTCAAGCTCAAATCTCTGTCAGAAATGTCTAGAAACAAGCTGCCAAATGTCTAGTTTTAAACAAGACTGAATATCTTTTGGCAGTCTGATACTTTTCTCTTTTTTTACCCAAGTAAATTTACACACTCTTGATACTTTTACTCAAGTAAAAGTTTCAGCAGGACTTTGACTTTTACCAGAGTTGTTTTTAAGACAAGTAACTGTACTTTACTTTTCCATCTCTGGCAAGATATTGGATTGATTTCTTAAACTATTAAAATGACATTGATCAACTTTTCATTTGTATACTTTATGTGCTTTCTGCTTAGATTCCTCTTGGACTCAGTATCGCCGCCAGTGTCCGTGTTGGACACGCTCTCGGTGCTGGAAACATCGACCGGGCCAAACTGTCGTCTAAAGTCGTCATCGTCGTAGCAGGTAATGTTTGTTGATCTGACAACAGTTTGACTTGTAACTTAAACTTTCAACGTCTTTCTTTGTTAGGTGTCTTGGGAGTTATTTTTGGAGTGCTCATTATTGCTTTAAGGCGACAGGCTGCACGCTTATTCACGGAAGAAGAGTAAGTCTCAATATTGCATTGCTTTGTATTTATAACAGCTCTGTTTAGAGCCAAAGTGAATCATCATCTTAAAGGTTGAGGCTGTGAAGATAGATTTCACTCGCAGTGACTTTAGGCTCCCTACACTGTAAAAAGTAATAGTGCAGTTTAACTTAAAAATGCAAGTACAATTTCTGCCTTGAAGTTAAACTCTGTTCTCTCTCCCTTCTCTCCTTTTTTCTTTCTCATCTCTCCTCCTGCGTTCCTCTTTCTCACTCTCTCCTCTTCCCTCTACCTCCTTTCTCTCCTGTGCTCTTTCTCCTCTCACTTTCCTCTCTACTCTTTTGCTCTCTCTCTCTCTCTTTTGTCTCTCTCCCTCTTCTCCCTGCACTGCAAAAAAGGAAAATCTAACTTAGATAAAATGACTTGAATTAAGCATATTTTTCTTTAAAGACTTAATTTTTAAAATAAGATCAAGTCTAACTAAGATTATTTGACTTATTTTAAGATATTCTATCCTAATTTACCTTATCTAGATAAAAAAAAAAAACATTTTAATTGTGCTTAATGTAATTGTACATTTTCCCTAATAAACATTACCTTACCTTCTCTCTCTCTAACTTAAAAGTCAAAGTTGAACATTTTGACTCATATTGCCAAGTTATAGCAACAAAAAATTTCAAGTTAATTTAGCTTATTGCCGTTGAGACTTTTTACCGTGTATGTTAAAATTTGTTACTTTTGTGTTGCTTTGCAGTTGTCTTGCATAATAGATTTAGCAAAATCTGCTTTTGCATTTGGATTTTGGTGGCACCATATTTCGCTTTGCTCTGGGTCTTCAGTCTAAATGCAGAACTGCGACTGGTTCAGTGGTTCAAACTCACAGGGGCCAGCTTTAACTGTACAAAATGGGTCTTAAATGTAGTCAGATACTGCCCTTTCAAAGCTTGTATGTAGCAAAGACATAGTAATCTGATAAACCTTTTGTTTTTAGGGAAACAATTGAGCGATACGCTGAGCTTGCGCTGGTTTACGCTCTGCTGCATGCTGTTGATGCTGTGGTGGTAAGAATGTCATTTACTTTTGTTAAAATTACCTATAAATGTTCTTCAAAGTTGTGTTTGTTGACAGTGTGTGTGCGGAGGAGTCCTGAGAGGAGCCGGGAAACTAAACGTTGGGACACTGTGTAACCTGGTGGGATACTACTTCATTGGATTACCTGTTGGCTACGCATTACAACGCACTACAAATCTGGGCATTAAAGGTAAGGAGGGCTGCATTTTTATGTTAAGTTTTAAATTGGTTTGTATCCATCTCAGGTAGCCTAATAATGCTAACATCGAGCTAGCTCAGTATGAGGGCTGTAACTAACAATTATTTTTGTAATCGATTAGTTCGGCAATTATTCTTTCGATAATCAATTATTTGCTTAGAGCGCAGAAATAATTTGAATACAAAATCTTTTCCAAATTTGAGCTGAAGTACTGTTGCTTGAGAACGTCCTGGAGTTGATGATAATCAACACCCAGGTTGCCAGGTCCAAGGAAGAAATCTAGCCCAATGACAACTCAAATAATCTGAAAAACTAACCCAATTTTTTTTAAAGCCATTTCTTAAAACTCATGTTGTTACAGTTGTCAGTTTTTAAGTCAATAGTATTTGTGAATTGCCCCATTCAAGTTATTTTGTGGATGCACACTATCTCCTGCTGGGCCGACGTCACTCTGTACTCCTGACCTCGTGGGGCGGGCCGCCACTCGTAGCTGCTGTGAGAGCGCGCCCAAAATGAGAGGGCAGCTTCAGGGCTGCAGCAAACAGCAATTGAATGTCATTAGCCTACTTCTTAGGTGAAATTTAAAAAAATATCACAAGTTTAATTTGTGACTGCATACATTTTATATGTAGCCCAAGAAAACCCCAGCCCGCTGAGCTGTATTATGTTCCGCAACTACTGTATTTTCTTAAAATTCTTAAAATACTGCGGACCAGGCAACAATGATCAACACTAAAACTGGCATTGAAACTAGATACTTTACAGTATTTGATACTCAATAACACGTCAAAAAATAACATTAACCAACTTAAATTTATATTTTCTGAGGAGTTTCAGAATAATTTTGAGCTCTATCAAAGCTGGTTTATAACCAATATGTTCAATAATGTTTTTGTTTTCAGTCAAAAATCTGTATTGTATACAAATTTGACATTAAAAGAGCATTTTTAATTGTCATTGTAGTATCATAATTGGTATCAATATTCAAGGCTATTCCTTTATATTAAAATTGACAACACTAGGCTCAGGCAAACTAGTTTTTATATCAAAACCCCTAAAATTACACAATTTTTGTAATTTCTGTTAAATCTGAAGCTTTTCCACAACCCATGGCGTGTTCAGAGCCTAAAAAAAGACGAGTTAAGGAGTATTCGATTACTACATTAGTTTGCGATTATTTCAATAATCAATTAGTTATGATAAATCAATTAAATAGTATTGCAGACATTTTCAGTTTTGTTGTGTGCAGAAACTATTCGCACGTCCACATTCACCAGTAAAAACAGCGACAATGTCGTGTTCTTCTCTTTCAGGAGTTGCAATCTCCTTGACTGTCGCCGTGGTTCTGATGTCCGGAGTTTTCTTTTATAGCATCTACAAACTGGACTGGGAACTGGCGGTTAAATATGTAAGTTTGCTCCATAGCAGCAGGCTTTATCTTTATGGAATAATAACTCTTCGCTCTCTCGTTGTTTAGGCCAAAGAGACGGCTGGAGTCGAGACCACAGACGCAATTGAAATACCAGACATAATCAATGGTAAAGTTGCAATGTTAATTCACCTTATTCTGCCCCGCCCACTTTTCTTGGCAGCACACTTGCTTAGCTCTGGTAAAGTAGGTAACATGTTAGCTTGTCTGTGTTACGGCGCAATCTCAAAACATGTTTAATGGTAAAAAAAACAGCGACTGAATTTTATTGACTAGCAGCAGCTAAACAGGAAGTATAAAGTAGATTTGACTAGTTTTAAAATGTCATTGACCAGTTTCATTACTTTTTCTTTTAAATGAAATTGTATTGTAAGAAAATTGCAGACTATTTACTATTGAAATCATACCAATTATGCAATAAGTGGCGAATATTTGGTAAATTGCTAAATGACTTGACAGCACCTGATGCAGTATATAACCACCACTGCGACTTACAAAAACGTTCAACAAGGTAAAATTGTTGATTAGTTCTGATTTAAATTGTTAAATTTTTTTCAGAGTCTAACGAAATTGATCCCGAGACCATCGAGACTACTTTTGCAGAGACGTCTCTTTGCGAGGCGCCGGCTGCCCAAACATCTACTTCTGAAGCAACTGCTGTCGAAAAGTCTGCTTCCAAGACTACTGCTGCTGAGGTGACTGCTTCCAAGACTACTGCTTTCAAAGCAACTGATCTCAAGGCGACTGCTTTCAAGGCATCTGCTTCCGAGGAGTCTGTGTCCAAGGCAACTGCTGCCCTAAAGTCTGTTTTCAAGGCCAATGCTCCCAAAAAGTCTGCTTCCGAGGCAGTTGCTACCAAAACATCTCCTTCTGAGGTGACTGCTTCCAAACATCTCCTTCTGAGGTGACTGCTGCCAAAACATCTCCTTCTAAGGCGACTGCTGCTGAAACCTCTCCTTCCAAGGTGATTGCTACCAAAACATCTCCTCCTAAGGCGACTACTGCTGAAACATCTCCTTCTGAGGCGACTACTGCCAAAACATCTCCTTCTGAGGCGACTGCTGCTGAAGCATCTCCTTCTAAGGCGACTGCTGCCAAAACATCTCCTTCTAAGGCGACTGCTGCCAAAACATCTTCTTCTAAGGCGACTGCTGCTGAAATCTCTCCTTTCAAGACGACTGCTGCTGAAATATTTCTATTTGAGGCGACTGCTGCCAAAACATCTCCTACTGAGGTGACTGCTGCTGAAACATCTCCTTCCAAGGCGACTGCTGCTGAGACGTCCGTTTCCGAGGCGACTGCAGACGACACTCCTCCAGCTCTCCAAGGTCCCGCAGTCAGCATTGTCACTGTGGGCCAGCGTTTGTCTTTTCATCAGCTGCTCTTCTGGCGTGGACTGATTCTGCTGCTCATGATGCTGATTCTGTGTGCTGGCATTGTCACTAATAAATATGCCGTTGAACACCTGAGGTCAAAACTAGGGATCGGTACGAATGTAACGTTTATATCTGAAACCTGCAAAATAACCAGCTATGGGTTTAATGTAACGTTTTTAAATCAAACGTTCAATTCAACTGACTTTCTTTTTCCGTGATAGTGTAGCGCTCATTTCACCTTTGTGCAACAACTTTTTGCATAAAGGTGGATAGCATAGTCAGTCTATTTTGTCTCACTAATAGATCTCAATTTAAACATTTCCAATAACAAAATACCCCCCCAACTTAAAACTAACACATTTTCTAACAGGATTTTTAAATTTAGCCTTCTTTGTTTGTGGACTCAGCCTTTCTATTAAAGCTTGGGTACATAACTTTTATAGTTGTATATTAGCAAAATGTCTCTTTTGTAACCACATGAAGCAAACGCTGTTCTTTTTCGAACTTTAAATGTACAAATAGTGACATTATTCAAATGCTATTGTTCAGTGGATAAGAGATTCATGTTCATATTTGTGCATAAAGCTATGTTATTTGAAGTTTTTTTATTTATTCTTATTGGTGAATTTTTTACTTGATGTGCCTTTTTTAACTTTAAAACTCTTTAAAATTCTATTTTTTTTTCATGAATAAAACTTGATGTTATACTATACTTTATTTTTTTTGCTGTAAATAGATTTGAATATTAAACTTTTTGAACTTCACTGTTCTTGTACAAGGGATTATATGGATGATTGTTCATGGATTTTATTGCTGAATTATGTAAGAGCAGTGTTGGATCTACAATAAACAATGTGACCGATGTTTACTTTTGCTGTGCATTAAATTGCTTTGGAACATTGTGCTTTCACATGCTTCTAAGTCACAATGGATCTTGTGCTTCCCCTTATTTTGCATAAATTTTCCTAGAAATCTTTTAACTGGTTAGTTATGGTTTTAGATGGCATGTCCATCCTGTTACAAAATGTCAACATCTAACGGTAATCCTTTGAGTTAAATTTCATGGTAACTAAGATGCTCAAAACGAAGCTTGCCATCTTAAAGTCGGCCTAAACGACAAGCGTTACTGTTCCAGTTGACCTATAACTTTTTGCCTAAAGCTGGGAAATGACAGTCAGTCTTTCCAAGTCTATTTTCAGTTGGCACATCTGCAGCAGTTTCTTCTCTATTTTACCTTTTTAGAGATAGGCCTGCTCCACATGTTTGGTAAAAAAATCATGTAGCACACTTAAAATGTCTAAAAGGTTTGCTTCGAACTCTCAAAAATTATCCAAACCATGTGTAAATCCGTGAATTAAATTTGGATATATCTACATGCATCCGAAAGTATTTCAAGATACAATAGTACCACAATTCGATAAATCTCCCACTTCCAGCCAAATGAGAGTGGGAGATTGCTCAAGAGAACTGTCAAAATTTTGAGTTGGTTCATTTGAATGAAAGCATATCACATAGGATTGAGATATTGTCAAATAACATTTTACTTTGTCCAGTAGGATAAATATCCATAGGCTGTATGTCTATAATAATATCCAAAAGGACTTTGACTTTGACAGAAGAACTCAAAACAAATTTTTTTATACATTTTTATGCTATCACATCAACTTGGTAGGAATGCCTATTTAAAGATCGTTGTCATATTTAATATAATTTTGTATTATTTATTTGTTTCATCCTTCTATGTCGTTGTTATGGAAACCACCGGAAAGTGAAGCTACGCCACTTCCGGTGTGTTCTCCGCGGACGCGGGAGTTTGCAGCATGGCGGTGCAGCCTAAACAGAATCTGTCCATGGACAGCGCAGCCGAGAGCGGCTTCTTAAGCTTTTATTTCTCTATGTCTGAGAAACCAGACACTACGTTCAGAGTGTTCGACCGTAACGACTACTACACCGTGCACGGGAAAGACGCCACGTTTGCGGCTAAAGAGATTTTCAAAACCAATGGAGTTCTGAAGTATCTGGGCTCAGGTAACTGCGACAAACCAGAAAATCTAAGCAAGACACCATCGTTGGCTTTCAAAAAGTTCACCTAAAGCCATTTGAGTGATCGTAAATCACGCTGCAATGATGTCAAACCTTTATAAGTGTGTAACTTTGTATCTCAAGGCCCTTCATCCTCTTTAGGGTTAGCATGTCATCTGCACAATTAGTGACAGTGGCATTTTTATAATGAGCTACAGAAATGCGAGAGATTGTAAAATATGCACCTAGCCTAATCATAAACAAATACAGTATGTGTCTGCATCATGTGTCTGTGCCATAAATGCCTTTAACTCAGAATCTTAAATAGTAGTACATCTAAGCTTGGATAGTTTTTAATGTGTTTTTGTTTACAGGGAGCCGCAGACTGGAGAGCGTGGTGCTGAATAAACTCAACTTCGAGACTTTTGTGAAAGACCTGCTGCTGGTGAGGCAGTATCGAGTGGAGGTTTACAAGAATCAGAGCAAGAACAGCAAAGAGCAGGACTGGAAGCTCGAGTACAAGGTTCTTTTCAACACGTGATTGTAAAAAAAGACCATTCATGATGTGTATTTAGAGAGTTTGCATGTGCTTGTCTTGTGCTGAAAGCAGAAATTAACTGATTTTCACAGTGGTTTTTTTGGACTTTCAAAAATCAAGTCTTTCATTGTGATAGATCAAAAAAGCTCAGACACCACACCAGCACTATGCAAATATGAAAAGCTAGAGATAAAATTAACACATAAATGTATCTGTAAGATTGTATAATATTTGTCAAATGAAATTAGAAGTGCAGCTTTATCAAGACAAATTTTTGAAAGCTTAATGAGTTTATTATTATTACCAGTATTATTCTTTAGCATTTTTCTGTAAACAAAACAATAAATATTTAAAATAGAACTGGGCAATATTGTGATAAAAATCGAATTGCGAGCTCTTCTCTCTGACAATCTGCTTTTTTAATGAAATTGTCATATTGTGATTTTCCATTTTTCCATTTATCTGTTCAAATAAATTTTTTCCCAGTCTACTTCTCCTAGCCTCAGATTAGGGTTAGTCTGCTTCCTTATAGCAACTTTTGCCTTTTTTCTTACGTCTCTCATGAATTTTGAAGGTAATTGTTTGTGTTTTTTTTTTTGCACTTTCAAGTCATAAAAGAGGTGAATTTAGCAATTTTTGGTGTTTGTTTTACCAAAAATATATCTATTTATGACTGGATTTTTTTTATTTAAGCTCATTCAATGTAAATAGTAATGATCTAAAAATCATTATTGTTGTTGGAAATGCTCTTAAAATATGTCAGAATCATTATTTCTTGTTTTACAGCAGCACTTAATGTTCCAATTATTTGGTTATTTTGTGGCTTGTTTTGGGATTTATTTTTCAAATTTTTTCTTTCTGCTCAGCCTTTGACTGCTGGACTTGGCCTTTGACAGTAAAGAAGTACATTCTCAAAAAGCAGATGAGTTGATTTACCTCAAAAGCAGAAAATGGACAGTTCTACAAGAATCGTGATAATATCGAAATCATGATCTGGCTCCAAGAAAATTGTGATATAAATGTTATGCCACATCGCCGAGGCCTAATTTAAAATGTGCATACCTTCAAAACAGCATTTATATAATTATCATTTCTACATATTTACTGTCCAATTCTAGTCTAAATGTTGCTTATAAATAGGAAGTTCAAATCCACGGGTAACACTCTGGTACAAATGCAAAAGATCATGGCAACTTTGCTTATTCTACTTAACAAAAAACAATGTATTTAACACCTAGAAACCTGTCATTTCTTAAAGTAAATATTAAATTATCATTGCCAACTAAACATCTGTTTCCTCTCAGGCGTCTCCGGGGAATCTGACGCAGTTTGAGGACATCTTGTTTGGAGGATCTGGAGCAGAGGGCTGTGCTGGAGTGGTGGCCGTGCGACATGCTACAGCTTCAGACGGGCAGCGTGTGGTGGGCGTGGGCTACGTGGACGCGGCGCAGAGGATCATGGGAGTCTGCGAGTTCCCCGACAACGAGATCTTCTCCAACCTCGAGTCGCTGCTGGTCCAGATCAGCGCCAAAGAGTGTCTGCTGCCTCAAGGGGAGTGCAGCTCTGAGGGCAGCAAGCTCAGAGAGGTGAGTGTTCTGTGAGTTTAGTCTAGAAACGGGAACAGAATACAGGAGTGAGATGAGCACAACAGTAGGAGTTAAGAAGAGATCTATCAAATTGTCAAAGCTGTTCACAGTTTAAAGCCTTAAAATGTAATTGTTTTTTCCACAATTTTTCACAATAAAATACTTAAAAATCTATTTCTCCCAGCACAAATATCATGATTCATGTGAAAATAAGTCAGCAGTGTTTTTCAGTTTAGTGGTGTACCATTTGTCCACCCATCGCCGCTAAGGTTGTCGTTGTCGTTGTGGTTATATACCGGCACGTCTCTTCTAACAGCTGTGAAAAAATCTTAAAACACAGCGCTATGAACAATTTGGAGGCTCGGAAAGCATTAGGTAAATTAGCAAAACACATAGACTGATGTAGGAAGTCTAAAATTAATCATTTTGGGTTGATTACATTTTAAGGAAGCGAAAATTAGGTATAGCACCTTTTAAATGTCATTTGTCATGCATTACTCATGCTTTTACTATACTTAAGACACACTAAACTAGTTTGACTTCAAATAACTATGAATGCACCAGTTTATTTTTTTTTAGATCTAATCTTTTAATTTAAACTGATGATGCTAGTCTGTAGAGACTAAAACCTTTATTTTGCATTACTCAACTCACAATACTGTAACTTAACTAAATAAAGTAAAGTTGAAACAAATATTTTTGGACTGACAGCTAACAATAGTAGTTTATTAACAAAACCAGGCAAGTGTGTATTTAATGATTGATAACCATAAAACTAATGTAGGTGTTTGGAAAATGTCTTTAAATCTACACAAGCTGATACAAATATTCTTATATATGAAGGGGTGAAGTAGTTGGTTCTCACCGCTTTAAGCTTAATGAAGTCGTGAACTTGGATGAAACTGAAGCTGTGTGTAAGCAATTATTGGACAATCTTATTTGACGTTTACTGGCTAGGACAAAAGTTTTCACATCTAGAGATGAAAGCTCATTTACCATTTCTCTAATATACCGGTACTTTTGCGTTTCCTTTCAGGTGGTGCAGCGAGGTGGAGTACTTGTGTCTGATCGGAAAAGAGCCGACTTCAGCAGCAAAGACATTGTTCAAGATCTGAATCGTCTGCTCAGGTCCAAGAGAGGAGAAACCGTGGCCAGCAACACTCTACCCGAGCTCGACAAGCAGGTGAAGCTTAGAAATACTTTTTATTAATTATTATTTTTGCCTACTAATAAAAATGAACAAAAAAAAAAAGTCTAAATTGTTGTCTGGATTTGCAGGTGGCCATGTCGTGTCTCGCGGCTGTAGTGAGGTTCTTGGAGCTTCTTTCTGATGAATCCAACTTTAACTCGTTCAGTCTGACGCCTCTGGAGCTCGGCCAGTACATGAGACTGGACAACGCTGCCGTCAGAGCCCTCAATCTGTTCCAGGTGAGAAGATCAGGACTGAAATTAGGACTAGAACCTGGACTGAAACAATGGGCCTCATTCATGAAAGTCTTCATATAATCTGTGCGTAACTTCCACTTTAAGAAGCTGCTGCGAAAACTCTACGTCAGATTCACGACGGGTTCGTAACGAGCCAAATTCCTTCTTAACTGCCTATACGCCAAATTCACCAATCTCCAGCTACGAACGGTTATTTACATAAAAATTAATAATGCATACGTCCTTATATGGCAAATCTGGGCCGGCCGCAGCGCGTCACCGTCAAGACTTGGAGCTGGAGAAATGAGGAAGAAGCTGCGTTAATACTTCAGCGTCTTTTAAAAATGTCCAAACTGTGAATGCCAAAAATGTTCGTAAGGAGCCCTTAAGAACAAATTTGTTTGTAAGAATGTGTCATGAATGAGACCCATTGACTGAAATTGCGTCAAGGCGGGTAAAAGTATTGCATCAGGAATACTTTTACCCGCCTTCTTTAATGGGGCCATTTCTACCCTAGGAACAAGTACTGTAATTTCTGCCCTATTGAGCGCACCTGAATATAAGCCGCACCCACTAGATTTAAGTAAGAAAAATGATAAAGTACATATATAAGCCGCACTTGTTAATAGTAAGTCTATGAGAATCTATAATTTTTCTGCGTTGCCTTATAAGCCGCAGTGTACAAAGCTTGAGAAAAAAGTAGCGGCTTATAGGCCAGAAATTACGGTACCTGTTAGCATTCACTATGCTCAAAAGAGGATCCAGGGACATTCATTGATGTCAGCCACTTATGTTGCCAGCGTAAACTGTTGAGGATGGGGAAACGTGCGTTTTTTTTATGTTTGCCTTACTCCGGCTTTTGTCGTCCTTGATTTTCCTGTTTCAGTTTTTATTTTCTCGCGGCATTGCTTAGCGCATCAGCTAGCTCTAGAAGATTTGTAAGGTTTTTTTCGAGTCCCTCAAAGCTCCGCTGTACCTCCTCGTTAGCATACAGACTTAGCGGTGCTTGTACCTCTGCATTGGTCCTTCTCTCACCACCATCAGTAAACATTAATGCCAAGCCTGGCGTTGTTGACATACGTACAATGTGCGTCAACAATGTCACAAATAACGTCTCTGCGTCACTGAAAGGTTCTCAGTCTAAAGGGAAAAGTCCCCAGAGCAGGAGCTAAGTTGGTCCCACAATGGCCCTCCTGGTTCTTGGTCCTTATGTGGGAACATGCTAGAAAAGGGACCTGGGGCTTAAAGGGTTACAGGGACAACAAAAAGTTCCTACACTGTGAAAACGCTTATAATGGTATAATTTGTGGATATATATTTTTTTTGTATTTCCAGGGCTCTCCCGATGACACCAGCGGCGCTCACTCTTTAGCCGGTTTGTTGAATAAATGCAGGACTCCTCAAGGCCAGAGACTCGTGAACCAGTGGATCAAACAGCCACTGATGGACAAATCCAAGATCGAGGAGAGGTAACAGGACCAGAACAGAAACTATACATACACATTTTTAATAGGAACCCATCACATAAATTATCTTGTGTCGCAAAAGAGTCAAATGTTTGTTTTGAGGAAGCTTATTTTCAAAAAAACAGGGCAGAATAAATTAAAGATTAGGACCAAAATTGTGAAGTACTTGGCAATTTACTTTATTTTACACGATTAACTGTGTCAAAATCGGGGGTGCACGGTAGCCAAGTGGTTAGACCTCTGGCTTCCCAATAAGGAGGTTGTGGGTTCGACTCCCGGGTCGGACCATATCAACATCTCATGATCTCTCTGGGTGGTGTTTGCATGTTCTCCCCGTGTCACTGTGGATTTTCTCCGGGTACTCCGGTTTCCTCCCACCTCCAAAGACATGCATGTTTAGGTTAATTGGGCATCACTGTAAAATTTCCCTTGAGTGAATGGTTGTCTGTCTAACCCTGCGATGAGTTGGCCACTGTCCAGGGTGTTCCCCGCTTAAGGCCCACAGTTACTGGGATAGGCTCCAGTCACCCACGACCCCTAAAAATAAAATCTCCTCCAATCTCAAAGGAACCAATGTTTATTAAAACTAAAAATGTCGTCTTTTAGGCTGGACCTGGTGGAGAGTTTCGTGTGCGACTCGGAGCTCAGGCAGACTCTTCAGGATGACCTGTTACGGCGAGTTCCGGATCTTCACCGTTTGGCCAAAAAGTTTCACCGTCACTCGGCGACGCTGCAGGACTGTTACAGGGTTTACCAGGCCGTGAGCCAAATCCCCAACATCGTCAGCACTCTGGAGAGGAACTCAGGTACAAGAGGGTTAATACACATGGTTGTTCAATAGGGCTGGGACGATATATCGTTTTGCGATATATTGTTATGCCATTTTAGCGCGATACGAAGTATCGATACAGTCAACAAGTATCGATACTTCTGGTGACTTAATTTAGTTGCAATGCTTGGAGAAAGCGCACTGTTAACCGCACCAAAGGCGCTGAATTATGGCAGGACTGGAAGCACAGCTAAATAGTGTTACGAGCCTAGCATTTTAAATCTCAAGTATGGGAACACTTGGATCTTTTTACTCGTCCTGACAAGACGGATTTGGATATGGCAAAAGCGGTTGGCAAGTTGTGTCGCAGCGGGTCCCTCTCCTGTTGTGGGAACTAATTTCAGCCTTCCTTCACTCAGGAATGCCAAGGTAGCCTACATATTTCACTTGAATATGGTTACCTCTTGTTCGACTAAGCTTTGATAGTGTTGTGTGCGGCTGGTAACCAACCGAAAACGTTCAGGAAATAATGGAACCGAAAACATGACGTACTTTCAGTGCCATTTATAGGTGCCTTGCCTTTAAATCTCCGCGTCAGTGAGCAGACAACAGAAACGCCACACATGCCACACGTGCGCTCTACAATGACACTAATTTTGCTCCACAAACAGCTAACACCACGTAGCTGGTGTCAAATGTGCACTCCACAGTGTCACGGCAATTCACGTTTCACATCTCCCAAACAGACTGTGAGCTTTGTCCCGCACAAACAAGTCTCCCAAAACAAAGCGCAGTGTGTCAGCTTACCTTCTTAAACAGAAGAAACGAAGAAACAACGGGTCCAGAGTTAAATAACCTTCAGGGCGAGCCTTTCTGTCAAAAGTTTGCGTGTTAAACTTCGTAAATCTACGTGACACATTCACAGTCTGAAGTTTCTCAGAAGAATGTCGCCTAACACAAATAATAATCCAAACTTCGCCGTAGCATCCTCCTGCTCATCGCTCCAGTTGAAAGTAGAATCCCAAATGTGTAGCACTGTAGCGCGTCTGATGCAGCCGTGTCAAAAATAGGCTATATAGCCTATGTAATCCAGCCTTCTCCATATTCCCTCTTTCTCCAGGTAAACAGACGGGTAAAACGTTCTAGTGTCAAAAAGCAAACGTCGCTCCTTTGCTACAGTGCCTCGTGTGGCGACAAAGTGAAAGCGCTCCTCGTGGAGTCCACGTGAAGAGTGGCTGATTCATTTGAATGCGCATTAGCTTAAACTGAACAGACTACGCGTGTTTTAAAATGTAGTTTGACATTAAAGGCTGAAAAAATAGCTTTAGGCACATTATTATAGAAAAGGCAGGAAGAAAAAAAATCATTATTAATTATAAGTTTACTGTATAAGGTTTGTTGCAGTTTTTTTTTTATTAAGCTACTTTGAAGCATTGTTGAAAATTATATTTGAAAGGAAGCTGCTAGAGAGCACTTTCTAAATGTTCAACCTTTGTTTTTTGTTTTTTTTACAACATTCAATAAATGTCAGATTGACAATCATTTAATTTGAAAAGAAATATTACTGAATTATGGAAGAAATATTGCAATACATTATTAAATCGTATCGCAATATATTGTGTATCGCAATATATCAAGATCGCAATATCTATTGTATCGGGCCTTATATATCGTGATCGTATCGTATCGTGACAAAGGCGTATCGTCCCAGCCCTATTGTTCAAGATGTTTTAGTGTGGCAAGAAAGAAAAATTAACTATTCTACTAATGGTCCTTTTCTAACACACATTCTAATCAGACCTTAAAATATTTACCATTGAATTCTGCAGAAATGTGAGAAGTCTTGAATGAAATATGGAAATTTTTCTATGTTTTGTTGCTAAATGAACTTTACATGTGCTGCAAAGAGGATGTGTAGAGTTGCTGTTTAGGCTTAGTTCTAAAAACAGAATACTGAAAGCCATAATTTTACAATCCAGCTGTATAAAAATCTGTAAAAAGTGCATTTTGCGTGGCAAAAGCTCTCCAAACTCCAATGATTATGTATTGTACCTACACAAAACGCTAAAACATTACAACAGGGCCATTCAACTAAATTTGCACTTTTAACTCAAAATTTGGGGGTTCACAAACTATCCCTAGCACGAGATCTGTTTTAGCATTTTTAGTGAAAGATTACACGATTGGAGATTACAAGATTTTACAAGATTACTCTACAAATTTGGCTTTTTAGTAAATAAAGGAGGCCTATTGTGCAAAATCCGTTTTTTAATGTTTTAACCATATTATAACTGACTTCTTTCATCACGAGTTTTAAAGTTTTAAGTTTTAAAACTGCCTTCATTTAGGTTTTATTAAGAATGATTCCTGCATGTTTGAGTAATCTTGTGTAACCTGAAGCTGACGATTGAGTGCTCAGAAAAGCCCTGTCCTCACCTACCACCTATTCACGCCCATTTGTCTGTATTTAATTGTGGTTATTTAAAAAATTCAGCTTCATAGTGAAGCATGTTTGGTTCAAAATACTCACATTACCACTTTACTACAATACAAGTTTTAAAATGTAATATGTTATCAATTTTGAGTTTTACAAAACAAAATTTAAATTAGTGATCTACATATAATAAAATTCCTAAATTCACAGTAAAAGCGCAATAGGTCTCTTTTAACCAGAACTAAAGTATGGCCAGCTCTAAAGACTAACCCAGAATCTAAGGTCCAAACCAGAAACTAGCCAGGTCTAGACTTGTACCAGCCCCAAATTAACAAGTAAAGAAGAACAAATACATTTTACAATATTTGACAAATGGAATAATGGGGGCCTAATTTGATGGTTTTAGGGCTTGATTGGCCCCCGGGCCTTAAGTTGAAAATCTCTGGACTCCAACTTCACAGGTTTACTGTTAAACAACTAAAAAATGAAATGTTGATAAAAAGTATTGCTAATCAAATCCTCTAATTAACGCAATACTGTCTCTTATACAGTTGTATAACCTGGTTAGTTTAGGTTAAACCTAAACAAAGTAATTTGTTATTTGGGGAATTTTGGTTAACTATGACACAATCAGCCAGTTAAGCAACTTGGCCAGTTAAAGCTGAAAATCTTAATAAGTCGGCAAAAAGCAGGAATTGTGACTTGTTTTGACAAAAAAAAATTACATTTTAATTTTTGAACACACAAAAATGAGTTACATTGTTGGTTTAGATGTTACTCAGTTGCAATGATGACTTTATTGTTGATTGTACATCTTGTTTTCTTTGTAGGAAGTTACCAAGTTCTTCTGGAGGCTGTGTTCTTGACTCCATTCAGAGATCTGCAGAACGATTTCTCCAAATTTCAAGAAATGATTGAAACTACGTTGGACATGAACCAGGTAAAAACTTCAAGCAGTTTAAATATTTGTAATTTGTCTTTTTTTCCTTTTAAAATGCGTCACTTGGCTGTTAAAGATTAGTTCACAACTGCATCATCACACGCTCTGGAAATTAATTAACTTACAAACATCAATAGACAGTAAAAGATAAAACCAGTGATTTGTGTGAAAAATTGTAAAAGATTAAGAGTTTTTTCAGCTCGACCTCTTTTGACTCTTTGACTGAATTTTAACTTGCAAATACTGTTGTATAATAAATGAAGTGTCTTGAGTACATGGGCACATTGCCAGAAGTTTTTGCCAACTGCTTTGGGCTACTAGGTGGAGTATTTTAAACATTCATTATACAGAGTGATATATTTTTGGATGGATAAGCAAAGTAAAAGTAAATTTTAAACACTACCTTTTCAAAATGTTTGTAGATGTCAACATTGTACTTCAACAGAATGTATTTAGTCCAACATCACAAGAGATAAAACCTGAACCAGAATATAAATGCGTTTTGCTTCCTGCTTTCATTTTTTTCTAATGTTGTACACAACTTTCTCTATTTCTGTTAGTGAGCACTTCTCATTTCCATAGATAATCCATTTCACAGTCCCAAATCTGCATTAAGATAATAAGATGCTAATTAGAAAACATAATTATTGTACAGTTGTTCCCTAGGCTGGCCACAATGAAAGGATATTCCTAAGTTTTCAGTTTTAGCACAGAGCACAGAGACAGATGTTGTAAAAAGTTATTGAAAGTTCATTTATCAATCGTAAGTCTTCTCCAAGCATGTTCCCGAAAATGTCAGGGTTTCCACACATCCTGGAAAAGCTGAAAAATATGTTGTACATTTTACCATCACGGAAAATGAGAAAAACTGAAATGTCATAGAAAATATAATCTCGTCCTTGCCCTTAATCATAAAAAAATGTGCACACTATATTTTACTACCATTTGTAATATAAGGTCAGAAATATAGTTGATGTCCTGCGCAAAGTTTAGTTGTAACTTACAGGCCTTTAATGGCTGTTACTTTTCTTCACTAAACCAAAAAAAAAAGTGTATTATTACCTTAACTAAAATGTAATTTTTTATTGTTTAATCAACTAATATGTTATCCACTTAGTCAGACTGCCAAAATTCATCAAAATGCTGGAAATATAATCAGTTGGGGTAAAATTTTTCTGAGGGAGAACCCCCAGACCCCCCATTTTTTGGTGTCCACGCTTTATGGCTGTTACTGGGTGTGTTGTTGTACATTGAGCTGCCACAGACTTTCTAAAAAATCTAGAAATGCTAATGTAGATGCAGATAGATATTTTGGGATATGAGTGGGAACCCTGAATGTGCTACGTCCAACTATTGCATTTATACTTTTGTTCAGTCTGTCTGTTCTTATTCCCTTTAGATCGATCACCATGAGTTTTTGGTGAAGCCGTCGTTCGACCCGGTGCTGAGCGAGCTGAGGGAGAAGATGGACGAGCTGGAGAAAAGCATGCAGAGCGTCCTGAACAGCGCCGCCAGAGAACTCGGTGAGTGACACAGAACTACACAATTTCTATTAGTGACTAAACCCATTCACTTTTTGCATTACACTAGAAAGCATTTACACAATATTAGTTTTCATGGCTGGTCACAGCAAAAGATTATTTAGTTGTCAAAAGTGTATATATTCCAGGTCACCGAAAGGCGGACTCCGGACCGGACCGCTCAGCCATCCTGCCAAACACTCGCAGGAAGGCTGGAGAATGTGGACGTGATTCTGTAAAGAAGCGCTGTGCAGACTGAGCGCATCAACAGAAGCACGCACACATTGCCGCTGTGACTCGTCTTCCTCACTTTTGGCACAGCGCCAAAGACAAAAAAACGCTCAGTTCATGTCAGTGCAGCAGCGGTGCAGTCTGCGGGTCTGCAGATTTATACTTGTATTTAGAGAACGTGTGTAATGAACGAGATTCAGAGTGCTGTTTGTATGATTCTTCTTCTGCGTAAAGTTGGAGAGAGGGTTATCGCGTGTGTCTTATCCTCAATCAGCCAATCACATGGCTTCATTCAGTGACTGTTTTGGCCAGTGGGGCAGAGAGAGACAGAACAGACTTAGAATAACAGTTCTGATCAGTGTTAAAACACTATTCTTCACAGCACAAGTCAAATTCAATTTGAATGGAATTTATTCATCCATCAAATACATTTTTATAAGGCCAGTAGAATAATTTATTAAAAACAAGATGTATAACAGATAATTATGTGGGATATTGTGAAAAATACATATTTTTGTAATTATTTTTAAATATAAAGTCACATTTAAAAATTTTTAAAAGAAACTCTGGACCTTGGCTTGAAAAATGTTCTCCCAACTGGACTTCTATAAACTCTTATTGGTGAACCCTGGTATACGTATATACGTATTTTTAGATTTGTCGATGATCAGGTTTTTCTGTGTAAATTGAGATCTTTTTTTTTCTTATTTGCAAAAGATTTATTATACTACGTCCTTGTTTTTAAGGTATTTTTTCTAAATAAATCTATCTCTGCTGACACTTACATTACATTTTACTTAATAGACACATCGATTTGTTATTGTGAAGTTTTCCTTTCATTGTGTTTTATTACAATGAGCCTTCTTTTTATCATCTCAGTCAGTCTGATTCATTTGCTGCTTCGCTTGTCCTTAAAAACTCACAAGTTTAAAAGTTGAATATGCAGAAAAAACTTTATGGTGTGACCAAACAGTTGAGAGATGGTTTAAGCCGCGCTGCTGTCATGTGGTCTGACTTTCTCAGTATTACAATTTGGCATCAAGTTTTGACTGACGACCACGACAGTTTTTTAGCATTTACAAAGAGAATCTCTGAATGTCACATCAGCTCCGAGGCTATGTTTATTTTATTGGAAAACTTGGGATGAGCAGAAAGATCATGTCATTTAGAAAAGCTGTCCATAGTGACCTGCAAATAATTTTAAGTAGTACTATTAATTACACACAGTCTTATTAAAGCAGGTAACATTTAATCCTGTTAAATGTTCTTATAAGTCTCTGTGATTTTTAAATTTGTTTTTTGGAAGCTCTCTCTACTGTTTGTGGTGGAAAAATGCGCCATTAACCTGCAACTTTATCCCTATTTTAGTCTCTGCTTTGACAAACTGTAGCTAAAGTTAAAAGGCAAGAACAGATGAATGGCAAATGCTCTCCTTGTAAACTAACACTGGCTCTTTTGGTACCACTTTATATTAACTACACCTTAATTGGCCTTAGTAAACCATGAATAAAGCATAAATAAAGCCTTAATTATCCATAAACTAATGGTGAATTAATGAATGAAAAAGTTTATTAATGCTTAATAACTACTTAACTAAGGAGCTAAGGTTAGGATTTAGGGTTAGGGGGCAGGATTCCGAGTAATTAAGAAGTTACTAAGCATTAATAAGCTTTTTCATCTATTAATTAATCATTTGTTCATATTGAATGAAGTCTTTATTAAGGTGTTACTAATGATTTATTAAGCCTAATTATTCTGTAGTTATTCTAAAGTGTTACCGCTCTTTTTTCTCACGTCAAGCTTACCAGGGTTTTTTTATTTTAAACATATGTCAGGAATAGCATGTTGCAAACCCAAAGAGGATTTATTTTTTATTTTACTTGATATAATGTGTACATTTCTTGTCATTTGTTAGGCCTTGAAGCTGGTAAAACGGTGAAGCTGGAGTCTAATGCGATCCACGGTTATTACCTGAGAGTCACGTGTAAAGAGGAGAAAAGTCTGAGAAACAACAAGAAGTTCACCACCCTGGACGTCCAGAAGAACGGCGTCAGGTTCACAAACAGGTAAAAGACAAGCTGAAATCACTAGTTCTTACTTGACAGACCATAATTTTTTAATTTTACACTGTGCCAGATTCTCTACGTTTACTGGCTTCGGTCTGGTATAAGTAACACTAACATTAGAGTAAGTGTCATGTCAGCCTGAGGTGGGCCTGGTTTTACAATCCTTGAGTGGCCCAAATATAACTGATTTAGTCTAGATAAAATCTGCCATCTATGTATTTTGATGAATTATTGGTTACTCAGGGGTGTCAAACTTTTGGGCCAAATTAGTCGAAGTCAAAGTTTGTTGAGGGCCACATTTATTTATATATTCAAATGTGCTAATTGGGCTATAATCACCTTATTTCTCCCCACCCACTTTTCTTGGCAGTGCACTTCCTGTTCAGCTGTGGTTAGCATGTAGAGTTCAGGGTTTTGTTTTTTTAGCTGTCAATATATCTTTTTGATATTGCCACAAGAGATAGACAATGTGATATGTTAGCTACTGTCACGTCATTTTTCGTACCGGAAGACCCGATTCGTACCTTTAGCTTTACTTCTTTACATTGTTTTATAGTATTGAAATTTTTATTAAACACAGACGAAACGAATCTATTAAACACAAAATTCCCTTACAAATTTCAACAAAGCAAATGATTGTAAAATGAGACTTTTACCGTTTAAAGCCGTAAATGCCTGATTAAGCTAGTTCCGGCTGCTATCTGCTAGCTTAAAATGGCGATAAATAAATGTGCCGTTTTGGGCTTTCTATTGGCAAACTTTTGCAAGATACATTCATAAATATCAATATAAAGAAATAATATTAACCGTACACTTACAAATATTGTGTTTAAAAGACGTAATTTCGGTCTGCGCATGCGTCATTGACCTAAAAAGGAACTTCCGGACGAATCGGGTTACCGGTACGAAAAGTGACTTGACAGCTACCTTAGCAGGGCTAAACAGGAAGTGAACTTTCAAGATAAGTGGGCGACATGGTGGCACAGTGGTTAGCACTCTGGCCTCATAGCAAGAAGGTTCTGGGTTCAACTTCCAGTCGACCTGGGGCCTTTCTATGTGGAGTTTGCATGTTCTCCCGTGTCTGCGTAGGTTTCCTCCAGGTACTCTGATTTCCTCCTACAACTAAAAACATGTCCATTAATGCCTCCCCTGCAAAAGAGATTTTGAATCTCAGTGAGTATTTCCTTGTGAAATAAATATCAATTAAATTAAAGTCAATAAAGCCAAATATAACATGTCTACAGAATGTCCAGATTTACATTGTATCACATTACATTACGTTGCTGTGCAGTTTATTGTACCGTCGTTCCAAAAAGATTTTGGACAAATTGTTTGTAATATGCAGCAGTCTAGTGCATTTTAAGCTTTATAGTCACATCTCAGCAGTATAAGCTTTTATTTTTCTAAGGTTTATTATTTATTCTGGTCTCTGTAGCTCCTCTGGTCAGCGCTGGGCTGCTGTGTATCCTGGGACCTGTAGTTCAAACTGTTGCATCCTTTTATGGATAATAACCAGCCATAAAATTAACTTGATGGCACCTGGGCTGCCAGGTTGACACTCCTGGTGTAACTCAACTGTCACATAAATGTGTGTTTTGTGTATATTATCTTTACATTTGTTGATAGAATGTATTTCTTTAGTGGCATTGAAGAGGGGTGTTGAATTCATTTTCACAAAGTGCCATATTGGTAACGTTGTAACTAAAATTAATCTTTTTAATCTCTGATACACTACAAATAATAATCTCCTTTTGATTTTTGTATATTTATTATATAGGTGACAAATTGACAGAATTATATAATTTTATAGACTAATGCAGATGTATAGGCACTGGGCAGTATTTTTGACTTCAGTAAAATTACCAAAATTACAAATACAAGAGACTATTATTTGATAGTTTGTCAAAGAGTAGTGAGGATTATTCCTGTCACCGCAGGCTCTACTTCTCTGTAATGATCAACTCTCATCAGTCTTTCATTCATAAACTGTAACGTGAAACTATAATATTATTTACCACTGAGACTGTCACACTGAACGTTGTCCTGACCAGTTTTTTAAATAGAATCACACCAGAGTGATCAAGGATGAGTGAAAACAGCTTCGGGCGTCGCTTCTGGAGCAAAGAGTAAAGCACCTTAATCAAATGTGCTGATGTCTGTCCTGTGAGTCTGTTGCGTCACAGAGAGTTAATGTAGGAAAGTGATTTGTTCTGTACATTAGGGTGTGAAGAACAAATGGATCCAACACATGAGTCACTCTCATAAACGCTGGACATATGTTCAAACATGTTTTATACTCTGTGGGAGGAGCTTCAAACCATAAAAGTAGAATTACAGTAGTCTATTTATACTTCCATAGATGCACTGCTATATAGTTTTATCAAGTCTCTCAGATTGGACTGGATATTTGTTATTATCACAATTCAATACAGGGATCAAATATCTGATTTTTGCATTTTGTTGTATCAGGTATCAACCCTGTCGTATCAGTTCAGTCGATGTTATGATTGTGCCTTTAATAGAAGCCAATAAGACAATTTATTTACAGATTTTTTTAACCAAAGCATCGTTTTGTTTGAAATTTCATTCACATGAAGCTGAAGAGTTGTTATTTGCACAAAAATGTACATATAAGTTGCACTGATGATGAGAATAATAATCACGAATATTCAAACAATTATTTGCTTTGAGAGAGCACAGAGTTTTTTGCCTTTTTGCCCCACACTTAAGCAAACTGTGAAGAGTGGGTCTGGTCACCACGCCCTCCGCCTGCGTTTCAGATCAAATCCACATCGTACCGGGCAATCAGATTAGTTTATTGCGTACGCAGATGAAACAAAGAAGCTGATTGGCCGTCTGTCATTTAGACCAAAATCTAACTTCACTCACTCACATTAAAATGTTTTTTGCTTCGCTCATTGATTCTGCAGAAATCTGCGATGTTTTTCAGTTCCAACATGGGAGAAGCCATGTTGTTTTTTACACAGCGGAAGATGCGCGTCTCTGATTGGCTAATTAATCTGTCAATCACGGCTACAGAAATCCAAAGAGGGACACATTGTATTTTCCAGGCAACAGAGCTTTAAGCCTCTTAAATACAGAGAGTGATGAGAAAAAAATGATCTCACAGAAATAGTCTACTTTTCCAAATCAATAAAATATTAGAATGCTCTTGAACACATGAGTTACGGCTAATAATCACCTTTTGTTAACGCAGTATCACAATTGAAATTGAAATTCAGTTAATTGCACAATCATAGTTACACTTCACATCAGTCTGGAGATGGCGAAATGATTTCAATATGTAATTTTATAAATATTTCTCTGTATTTAAAAGTACATTTTGATTGAAAACAGTATGTTGTAATAAATTGAAATCATATTGCAACCCAAATAAACCCAGTTTTATATCTTGAAATCATTACAAACATATATTTAACTTTGCTGTGGGGGTTGTAATTCACTGACATTGTTATTTTGTGCAAAATAATGGTCAATGTGTATTGCAAAACATTAGGTTTATGGTTCAATCTTATTAGATCGAAGCTTATTCAAATTTATTTACATTTTTAGATCTTAATTGGAATGATGTGGAATTGATGTGAACAGCAGCTTTGACTGTGACAAATGTAAATCTAACAAAGCCTAAAAGTACTCTTAAATGTTCTTTTCTTCTGCGTTGTATTCATACATTAAAGTATCACGATATATCACAAATGATATATTTTCCCAGTTTTAATCAATATTAATTGATATTGTTGGCACATGTTTTGTCTAGTCAAACTGTAAGGCCACTAATAATGTAATACAATAATTTACATGTTTATTCATGTATATTATTTGATCTTTCTGTCCTTGTCTCTTGTCTCCTGCAGTAAACTCAGCTCCCTGAACGAGGACTACACCAGAAGTCGCGAGGAGTACGAGGAAGCCCAAAACGCCATCGTCAAGGAGATCATCAGCATCGCCTCAGGTTCACATCACATGAGCCTCACTGTCCCGCGACGCACACTCGAAAAAATCCACAATTACACACACGTTCTGTCTTATGTGACCTTTGTTTTAACCAATTCGACGCACATTTCTCTCCAGACCTTGTGAACAGCAAGAGCACTTTGAGGTTATAGTTTTGGCAGCTGCTGATCAGATGGTGTTTTATAATTTAGTGTCATTTTCATTCAATGTCAGATGTAAGACCTGTTTGTTGTGAGCGAAAGTTTAGTCGACCTTGAAGCAGGCTGGGCAATGTTGGTGTTGTTTTAAGTTAAATCAT
Source organism: Mugilogobius chulae (assembly GCA_038363315.1). NCBI lineage: Eukaryota > Metazoa > Chordata > Actinopteri > Gobiiformes > Gobiidae > Mugilogobius > Mugilogobius chulae. Next base: position 19,948,956 of record CM076401.1, on the reverse strand, counting down.
GTTTAAAGTGAGACTGTGTAACTTCTGGTGGTGAAAAATCAAATGCAGATCTCATTGAAATAGAGCTGCGATCTTCAACTTTTCAGTCTCGACCAGCAAAATAACAACCACTTTTGTGACCCCAAACACAAACAGTAGGCTACCTGCAAAGTGAGGTTCAAAACCACTGGAAACGAGAGGTAAACCCAAAGTTGAGGCTTTTTTATCCAATATTCATTCATTTTCTACCGCTTTATCCCGTTAGGGTCGCCGATGACTGGAGCCTCTCCCAGTAACTTTGGGCCTTAGGTGGGGAACAAGACAAACAACCATTCACTCTCTCATTCACTCACTTGGGGAAATTTATAGGGATTTTTCGGTTATTAACACGAGCGCCTCTCACTGACTTAAACTGTGGAAACAAGTCAAAAAAGCACCGTTCTCAGCTAACTACAAGAGTTTATCACTGGTGAAAACAAAAGTTATGCTGCTAAGTCAACATTTGTGAATCAAATTCAACCCTACGACCCTTAAAAGTTACATTCAGGTGAGAAAAAACGAAGAGGAAAAACGCTGTCTCAAGTTTCAGGAGACAGACGTCTGTCAGACCCGTTCAGACCTGATCCAAACAGCTGCTCTCGTTCCGTTTTACTCAAAGAAGTTTCCCCAGCTAAGCAGATGGACAGCGGGTCTTTCTACATAACGCATGCGCAGTAGAGCGGAAAGTGACGCGGACAAAAATCCTTCTATAGTAATGCCCAATTAACCTAAACATGCATGTTTTTGGAGGTGGGAGGAAACATGCAAACTCCACCCAGAGAGATCGTTAGATGTTGATATGGTCAGACCTGGGAGTCGAACCCACGACCTCCTTATTGGGAAGCCAGAGCTCTAACCACTCTGCTACCATGCACCCCTGATTGACCTTGATGGTAGTAGTAAATGTTCAAGTGAGAACTTTGAAGGCCCAAGTGGACATAGAATAAGAGTAGTGGACAAACATTGCCACTCTGACACTTGACTATATTTACTCAACATGATTTTCTCTCTGACCCTTGATGTCCTGCAGGTTACGTGGATCCTCTGCAGACCCTCAGTGATGTCGTGGCTCAGCTGGACGCTGTGGTCAGTTTTGCCGTGGCCTCGGTCTCTGCTCCTGTCCCGTACGTCAGGCCCAGCCTCCTGGACCAAGACAGCTGCCGGAGGTTGGAGCTGGTCCAGGCCAGACACCCCTGCATGGAGACAGACGCAGACACAGCCTTCATCCCCAACGACATCAGCTTCACCCAGGGAGAGAAGAGCTTCTACATCATCACAGGTCAAATACTTCTGTTACCAAACTACTACAACATTCTAAAAACAGTAATATTTAACAGTGCAGTTATTCTTAATGGATTAGAAAGTCCCGCCAAACAAAAGAGTGAATGAATAGGCTGTATTAAACTAAAACTTTGCGTACTCGTAGGTCCAAATATGGGCGGTAAGTCCACGTTCATCCGTCAGGTGGGCGTGATCGCGCTCATGGCTCAGATCGGCTGCTTCGTCCCGTGTGAGAGGGCGGAGCTTAGTGTGATTGACAGCATCCTGGCCCGAGTGGGAGCCGGAGACAGTCAGGTCAAAGGAGTCTCCACCTTCATGTCAGAGATGCTTGAGACGGCGGCCATTTTACGGTAACAATTATACTTGTTCAGGAATACTACTCAGATAACTTAACATTCAATTTTGCTTTCACACTATTTGTTGAAATTCCAGCTGTTATTTTTCATTTACTTATTCCAAATTTTGTGGTTTATATTACATCTTTGCATCGTTTGAGTTGCTATAAACATGCTTTGAATCCCTTGACTATCTTTGGATTCTATTTTTTTTAAATTAAATTCTAATGACATCACAAAAAGCATGCATGACTTAATTTCAGGCCTTTCTCACAATAAAAACTGAGTTTGAGCTCCATTATTGGCTACAGATGGACATAAGATGCGTTGCCAATCACTCATTTTGTTCCATTGTCAGACAAATGTAAAAAAGTTCTTATTTGATTCACTGAAAAGACTAAAATGAAGCTGCTTAAATACATAGATTCAATTGTATTTTTCCTGTTTCTCCAGCTCAGCCACACAGAAGTCCCTGATCATCATCGACGAGCTGGGCAGAGGCACTTCCACGTACGACGGCTTTGGTTTAGCTTGGGCCATCTCCGAGCACATCTCCTCAAAGATCGACTGCTTCTGTCTGTTTGCCACACACTTCCACGAGCTCACGGCTCTCGCAAACCAACAGCCAGCGTCCACAACCTGCACGTCACCGCTCTGACCTCCCACGACACGCTCACCATGCTCTACAAGGTCAAACCAGGTGTGTGCTAAAGCAGGGTTAGTCCTTATGGTCACTCAAACAGATGAGTAATGTAAAAGGTGAATCGCAATCAAACATAAATAATTGTTATCTGTTCTTTTGGATTATTTACAACTAAAAAGTTAGTCAAGCCACCTTTAAGGTCAAAGCTGGGGGGACTGATTTTCACACCATGAAACAAAGTAGATAGAAGTGCTGTAGTTGGATGGTTGAATAATAGATCAATGGAGCCTTAATTAATCAAAATGTTTATTACTCAACTATTTTTAACTTAGATTATAAGGATTTATTTTGAACAGTAACAAGTGAATTAATTTGAAGATTTGGGACAGAATCACATGAGCAGTAGGAGTTGCACGACTACTGAATTTTAGTAGTCGACTTGTCGAGAGCGTTAGTCGCGTCGACTTCGACTAGTCGATGACGTCATTAACAAAAACAAAGATCCAAAGGCACGATGATTTTGCCTGGGCAATTGTTAGAAACAGCTTATTTATTCTGACCATATTATCGAAAAACATTGGAAGTACTTAATGCTCTGTAATAAAGCTGAACGTAGGCTTTGATTTTACATAAAAGAAGAAAAAAAAGCTAAATAACCTATTTGTGCATGTGCGAGGGGCGGAGGCTCTCGCTTTGACAGCGGCTTCAGTCTGCCCACACTCACACACTGAGCTGTGGGACGTTTGGTCAGTGCGTTTTGAACAGTGAAGAAAATACAAATCCACCTGAAGCCCTGGTTCCACACACATCACTCATCACAGTCCGGGTGCTTTAAGCAGGGGTATGCAGTGGGCTCCAGGCGCCTGTGCGTTTGGCTAGACGGAGCGAACAGTTCGAGCGCTTTGAGCCGGGCTGTACAACGCGCTCGGCTTGACAAAGCGTTTTGGGACGGACAGTTCGTGCGTTATTGGAGTGGAGCCGGGGTCGTGCTCGGTAGTGGAGGCACAGAGTGTCCGTGCGCTATGCAAGGCAGGTGTAGTCTACAGCGCGTTCCGCCGAGGAGAAGGGACAAAGCATCCCGGGGCGGAAAAACATTGCAGGGAGAGACGTAGAACGGGCTGGGGAAAAAAATCGGACGAGTTGCTGACATTTATGTGTTAGAAATACAAGTTTAAAAGAGCTTTTTCTTAAGCCAGCCTCTGATTTAATTATTCTTCGACTAGTCGACTACTTCTCAAAGTAGTCGCGGGGGATCTTTATAGTCGACTAGACGGTGCAAGCCCTAATGAGCAGTGTCTCTGGGTCGGAGGCTCACTACATGTCACTACTTTTAACACAATTTGGGTTCACTTAATACATCCCCAACATTAAATTAGTTTAAATCTTAAATAACCACTGCTACAATAGGTTTATGTGGAAAATCTAAATATAAAAGACTTTACCACCTTTACATATTGCTATTTGGATCCAGAACAGGAACCAAATGAGGGCAAAACTAAAAAGACTAGACAGAATCAAATCAGATCTGAACAAGTACAAACTTTAAATAATACGGGTAATTACAAAACAAATACATTTTCTAACATTTGGAAGATGGGTCAGGGTCCAGATTTATTTGGTTGGGGGGCCTGATTTTAGGCATTTTCGCACATGAAAGTACCAAGAACTACTTCCAACATTCCTCCAGCCCTGTTAAGTCATTTTTTTTTTCTCTTGCAGTTCTTTCATTTATTTTTGTCTGCTGTCACGGTTTAAGAACTTTTTTTTTTAAGCTAACCCAAGATCGCTAATCAGAGCACTGCATTTGACTCTTTATGAAATTTTAGATACTTTATTATTCAAGTCTGTGTCTGTCTGTGTGTTAGGAGTGTGTGACCAGAGTTTTGGGATCCACGTGGCGGAGCTGGCCTGTTTCCCGGCCGAGGTTGTTGCCGCGGCCAAAGAGAAAGCGTCGGACCTGGAGGAGTTTCAGGAGCTCGCTGCAGAAGAGACCGAGGAAGGACCCGAGACCAAGAGACGACGCACCGACAAACAGGTGACGTCACCATCTAACCTTTTAGGGGCCCTATGCAAAAATCAGCTTCGGGGCCCTCCAATCATAATATTATCAGTCAAGCCAAAGCAGCTTTAAATGGATTTTTTTTGTCATAATTTATAACTATACACAAAGCGACAGACAAATATAATTGTAGACTAAATAATATTTCTCACAATTAAGAGATAAGAAACATTTCCCCTATATTTGAAGTGTGCTATTTCAGACCAACACATCTTTCATTTTAAGACATTTTATTATTATTATATGATTTCACCTCTCCTCAAGTTTTACTTGGGGTTAGTGTTTCCAAGTCGGGCCCAGCCCTGTCCTTCTCCCTGTGAGCTCCGCCTCTGTTCCCTCTTCACGCTGAGGCTGTAACAACTGATAAGCTGCATCATCACGCTGGACTTTTTGGACACAAATACTGAAATCTGAAACTTTTCTCCTGTTTTATGAAGCTTTTGAAAGAATGTGCAGAAATCTGCCACATTTCACTGCTGTAATTTTTGCGAACTGCTGATATATTTGTTCATTAGCTATTTGTGTTCATAGTTCAGCCAATACTTGTCCTATTGACGCAAAATAAAGATTGATAGTTTCTTCCTAAATATAGAGAAAAAATACAATAACTAATGTAATTGAGAACTTGTATTGATTTTAACCTTTTATCTAGATCAGATTTTCATTTATTAATTTTTTAAAGAAATCTTAGAAACACTTTTGACAAAAGAATAATGTTGCTCACATCAGGAGGTATTGAATAGTCTTCATTTCGTGTCAATCCATCCCATGTTGGCTGACCAAAAACACCTGTTGAACGAATAGATCTGCAGATTCAATCGGGAAATTACTGTGATGAAACACATTTCTGTTCTTTTAGAAACCAATCAAAACATGAGTGTCATGACAAAAGTATCTGACTTTAGTATTTCTGTTGAGAGAGTCCACAGCGGGGGGCAAAGTGGGAAGTCAACTGTGCGCGGAAGGAGCGCTTGTACGTGTGTGGATGTGTGTAGCCTGGTGTCTCCGAGGTGTCAATCAGGGCCAGGATGAGTTTCGGGACATGTGGGACAGGATTTGGGATTTAGGACACACTCAGTTTGCATTAAAGTTGCCAAAATAAATAGCTCAGACGAGTTGTCAATACTGTTTTAACACCATAAACGCAGTAGTTTATATGTTTAGCTTCACTTTAATGACCTTTTGTTCTGCGTTTCTTGGAAGTTACCGGACGTTTACTGTGAATGAGTTCATAAGACGAAAACCTCATGATGTGTTTTAAAGAAAGACATAATCACTCGAACAATTGAACATAGACTCTGAAAATCGTTTGGACGCAGTCTGCTCTTGTGACGCGGCGCCTACAGCTGAACAATACATTACTACTTATTATTATGTTTCATTTAGTCACTCATTCGATAACACACAATTCTGCAAACTTGAGTCTTGCTCATTTCTGTTTTTCAGATTTATTATTTAGTTTAAAAGTTTAAAATTGTATTTTCCCACAGTGTTGAGAAAGTAGAGAGAATTTTGCCACAGCTGCAGCTCTCACCAGTACCAGAAATAATTATAAATGATAGTTTTACACAAATCAACCAAAAGTGTTAAAGGAGACCTAATGTGTTTTTTCCAACTGTTAAGTAAGAAACTAGAACTTATGCAGATCAGTAATTTACCTTTTGTTCATTGTAAAACACAAAGTTGATCTAAAACGGCTTGAAAATAGAAACAGCTCTACTGACTTCCTGTTCAAAACTGCAGATCTGATAAGCCCCGCCTCTTTATTTTAATTCTAACTCTAAGATGCAACTAATTTTAAAATAACTTTTTATCATTGTTGGAAAGTGGCTCTGGGACAGTTTGAACCATATATGCTTCACTTTGATATTAATCTTTTGAATTAAAACAAGTAAATACAGACAAGTGGGAGGGGATAGGTGGTAGGTGAGAACAGGGATTTTCTGAGCACTTGAGCTCCAGCTGAAGAACAATACTGTTACTCAAACATGCAGGAATCAATTCAAATATAATTTTGAGTAAACTAATGGTGAAGGGAGGTCATTATAACAAGGTTAAGAAAAATACATTTTACATAATAGGGCTCCTTTAAAAATGTAACTTTGAATATGTAGAATAACAAAATGCAGAAACATTCTATTCTCAGACTGCTCTTAATGTTAGATACAAGTGTCCAACGAATAAGTCATTTTTCAGCTCCGTTGTTTCAGCCTTAAGGTCCAGGTCCATAAGTGTAAATTTTGTGAGTTAAGTATCCTGATACGCCTCTCAGTATTGATGCGCGTATTGCCAATGAGTTTGTCACGATATATCCTGATATCAATACACAGAGTACATCCCCAGGCTGGGGTTGGATCAGGTAGTTTGGGTAATTTTACAGCTTTGTGAAAAGTCGAGAGTTGCCTAATATGGACCTCCGTCTTGTAGCGAGAGGTGGGCAGGACAAATGAGGGAATATTCCAACTCCTTGAATCAAATTGCTTTTAAAATTGGCTGTTGACCCTCGACATAAACTTGCTTGAATTATCTACTAAAGTAGAAATAAAATTCATTATTCTGTTTATTGTGCCAAAAGCTCAATTAAGATGTTATCTGATTATCTAACTTTTCTCGATGTTCATCAAACTTACATTTCTTAACTTTCTGCGTGGTGTTTTAGGTCGGTGAAGGTCTGATCATGGACTTCCTGGAGAAGGTAAAGTCACTTCCTGTTTCCGACATGAACGACGCAGAGGTGAAGACGGAGCTGAGGAGGATGAAGGAGGAACTGGAGGCTAAAAACAACAGCTTCATCTCAGAGATCCTTAAAAGATGTGTTTCTGTGAAATAGTTACATCTTTAAGCTTTACTGTAAGTTTAGTGTGAATAGAAAAACAGTTTTGTATGTTTTTTCAATAAAAAAACAAAGTGAATTTAACTTTCTGGTGTCCTTCATGACTTTTTGATACAATTAATACTTCACACTGGCAAATATTTGTTTTAAACTGCATTGTATTGGCTCTAAATTATCTTTTCTGCAGCGATCGAGAGATCAAATTTAAGACATTTTAAAATAAAAAAAAACAAATAAGACATATTCGCAATTTCACAATGTTGCTTCTTAAGGTATAGTTTTATATTTTGCTGCAATTATAAAAATATAAATACATTTTTTTTTACAGCAACAACCGAAGACGAAACCCAACAATTGTGTTATATTATTGATCATTTTTCGATAAAGCTGCAGCAGACAATTCATTAAAATGTAAGACCTGTGGAACTTTTTTAAGACCTACAGCAGCAAATGTTAGACTTTAAGGCCTTAAAATCAAACTTTTCTATTTAGGAACCCTGCAGAAAGCAGCATTTTCAGTGCCATCTAGTGTCCTATTTAGCTAAATACAGTTCAACATTTAACCAAAACCATGAGTTTGAGGGTTTGTCCAGCACAAGCAGCTCATGGGATTTAAAAAATTCTGTTTTGTCCATATGAAAAAAAAAAAAAAAACACCTGGTCAGAAACATATGGGACGAGGGTCATTTTAAAATGTTTAAATTACAATCAGGAGTTCAATCTTTTCCTGTTAAAACAGTGTTTTGCTCTTTTGATCATTAAGGACAAATCTACTGTATGTTCTGTATTATGCTTCACCATTCGATATTAAAACATGTTTGAACCTAGAAAGCAAAAAATCAAATTGTGTTTGCGATAAGCAAAGTTTATCTGAGACAGTACAAGCAAACAGGGAATAAAGCTTATAAAGCTCCAAATATTCAGGTAATTACTGCTTCTGTTCTAGATGAATTGGTTGAGTAAACTACAGCCCTAAATTCTACATCAGTAAACATGACTGCACGCTATTGGCCAGAATAAAAAATAAGTTTAACTCATTGTGTACGTGTTGTCCTGTGTTATAACTTGGATAATTGTGAGGCATTAAGTGAATAAACTCCAGATATTGTGAAGAAAATGGAACAGACTCTGAAACCGTGGTCCTGACCAAACTGATATTTCTGCCATTAAGAGTCGAAGCAACAATAGCACTAGGACAGATTATAGGATTACAAATTCAGATTATTGACAAATTCCCAAACAGACGCTGACACAACACAACTTTGAACTAATAAAGTTTTATTTTCTTAGAAATGGCCAGTTTCCTGTTCTTTTTTGTCTTTCTAAGAAAGTATACCCCTTTTTGAATTGGACTAGCATCTACATAATGGTTATTGAATACTTCACAATATATTAAGTCTAGATGTTATGGTACATGCATACGATTCAGGCCGCATGAGTGCCACAGTCACCACGATACAGGGGCAGAGCAGAGGCCTCATGTCCCAGTGAGAGGAGCTGTAGCGCCCCCTGCTGACACCTCTCCCACAAAACACTGACTGCATCAACACAAATACACACAACAGTAACACACACGCACACTGTACAACTGAGGCTAGTGTTAAACTCTTTCACAGAAAGAAGTCGACCACTGGGACCACGAGGCTCTGCTTTCACTGTGAGGGGAAAGGGAGGCTAACCAAAGGAAATAATAATATAATAATATAATATAATAAAATAAAAGACATTCAAATACAGCTTTTCGCTCAAAAATACAAAACTACATGAGAAAAGCATGGAAATAAAACCCATAGATCAGAACATATTTCTTAAAAAAGCCCAAGTGCTCTATCACGCGCGCCAACTTTGACATTTGTCCATTTTTCAAAGCCACTTCCCCTCGTGCTGTTGCCTAGTTACAGCCACCGGGCAGCCAATGGGGACGGCAGCCGCGCCGGAACCAGGAAGTGAAATACTCTTGGAGGAATCTCTAGTGGCCACTGCTGCAGCGCTTCGGCCGTCAGGAGCTGTGCGTGCGTCAGTCTCTCTGGAGCCTTTGGCTGTGGAGTTTGTGGTGTTCTAGTCGTTTCCGTCGTTAGAGAGAAGTTAGTGAGGTTTCTAGTTGTGTTGTAGCGTGTTGGACTCGATAGGGGGCGCCGAGTCGTACAGAGTGTCCGTGTCGTGGTGGGCTCTCCGGCCAAAGTGCAGGGGTTTGACAACGTCCCCGCGCCGCAGTCACAAAAAAACCTGCAACGCAACACAAGACAGTGTCACTTTATGATCTAACATTCCACATTCACATTTCACTTAAAAAAACTAACTTCATCACTACTGGCTTTGCAGCTTCTTATACAGATACAATCTGAATCTGAGGAACACCCACCAACGAACCTCCAAGGGGAAAGTCAACATTGAGAGTGAATCAGAACAAAGTTTTATCACTCACCGCTCAACAACTACAACAGGAAATGTGGATTTAAAGAAATATATTGTGTCAAATATAGATACAAAGACAGCCCAAGTTTGTAAATAAATCCAAAAATGCAACAACAAACAATCTACAGAATAATCTGTTTACTTTTCTGAGATAACATACTTTAACAACATCCATTAAGACTTAGTTGTGACTCGACTTAAAATAGTTGTGCTCAAAATACACTTAAATATTCAAAAAAGTTATAAAGTAAGAGATCTGAGACAAGGCGTGTTGTTAGGAAAGGGCGGTTTAAGTAGAGGCTTCTGGGTAATTGGAGGTGTGTCGAGAAGACGAGCGAGGCATGGTTTCCTGGTGCGAAAGGCTGTGGTCCTGCTCCTGAAACTGTTAATTTCATTAACTCCCATTTCTCAGTTTTGTGATGTCACAAGTAGATCTCTGAGATCTTTTGCAATATTTTTAGATTCATAATCTAAACTGACGCATTTAGGGAAACACATGACGTAGTCGTAGGTCATAAGTGCGTTATTTCACATTTTACGTTCGAAGACATAACATAATTTAAAATGTGAAAATTTTGACCTACTTTTGTTATTAAAACTTTCAGTTTTGTATTAATGCATTTGAGTTTGTTTAAAGCCTCTCCCCTCCTCCAGCACTATAGAAGTTACATTAGCTGTGACATCAGAATCTGGTACAAGCATCTCTGCCTTTGTGCTTAAAGTCAACGTACAATGTCATAACAAACATTACCATTTTTCTTTTTTAGTTTTTATTTTTTTTATGATGACCTAGAATGTGATATTTATGTTGACATTATCACATGAGCTAAAGTCACTGCAGTAAATGCATGATACAGTAGCTCCCTCTAGTGGTACCAGGGAGATGTTCATTCATTGTTTTTGTGAAGAGAAAGCGTGAGAGGAGGAGAATGTGTGGAAGGAAGTACGAGACTGCAGGGACAGAGTGTGAGAGAGAGGAGGAGCTGTGCAGAGGCACTGCTCCTGTCACTAACCACACTTTGGACACTGGAGCAGAACAGGCTATGAGCTGCTGCATCTGAACTAAAACTAAGAGAATCATTGAGTATCAATACTAGAGGCAACACCTATTCTTAACTGAACACAGCAATAAACATGTAGAAGAGAAAGTTTAAAAAAGAGCATAGTAACCCTTTAACAAGTCAGTTTGGACAGTGGCTCAAGTTAGAATGTTCACTCCCAGTAAAAACATGAAAATGGTAAAAGTGTCTGACCTATCGTGCCGTATAAACTCTACGTCGTGGCCTTGGTGACACTTCTTAATGCAGTTCACACAGATGGCATTTCTGTCCGTCGTGTTACACGTGTGACACCTGAAAAACACAATTTAAATATGTGAAAAGCTAAAAATGACAAAGCTTTCAACACATCCTGGCATAAAATTATATACACAGAGATAAAAAAAACAAACAGCCAATACTAGTTTGGATTTTTAGTCAATCAAGTATCTTTTTGTGTATAAAAATGAGAAGATAAAGCACATTTACCTGTAGAAGTCGTGCATGGGGTAACTGGTGTAGCTGGAGATTTTGTAGAGACACTGGCCTCGACTTACTGCCTTCTCAATGGCATCTTGGTTATTCAAAATTTTATTATCTGAAACAAGAAAATGAGGATTAGTGATTGTGTTTTTTTTTTCATCAGAGGCTGCACAGTTGATCGGTTTTGGGATTATATCTTGTGATAATAGTTGACGTGCACTTACCTTTCATAGTTACGTTGACTCCTGAAGCGAGAAAAAGCCCCCGAATCTATTGTTGAAGATCTGATTTCCTTCCAACGTGGCGTGGCGTGGTTTGTGATCTCGATACCTGATGAAAACATAAATAGCTTTGTTTGGATAGTTCAGTAGGCAACCTTTATTCACGTTTATTTCAAGCAGCTGTTGTGGTAGGGATGGATATTGTTAAGGATTTATTAATACTACTACTCTCATCGATTCTGCTTATCAATACGGTATTTTATCGGTTCTCTCACCAAAATCCTTGCAATAAATATACATTTTCTACTCTGAACAATGTATTTTTACATTAGAAAAAGCCTTTACGTAAAAACAACAAATATGTATCTATTTACTTTTTATTTAGTTTTTACAGAGTTCGTTTTACAGTGTAGGTCAAAAAGCAGCTAGTTCTAATGCTGCGCTCTATTGATATCTTTCACATGTGACCAAAGCAGCCACAGTTTGTGTTGTGTAAAAGATTAAGCGTTATACATGTGGTCAGCTGAGTTTTATATGTCTCATGCACGCAACCTTTTGATGCCGCTTTATCCCAGTGTGCTTTAGTGTCGTGTCGTTTTGTCTGCGTGTGTGTGGTGCTCAAAGCCTGAACCGGAGCACACCACGCACGGAGACACGCATCAATCGATGGTGCTGGAGCTTATCATGGACTGATAAGACACTGCACTGGTGCTGTTCTGAAACCCGGTCTCGGTATCCATCCCTATGTTGTAGTCATGTCTAACAAAACATCTAAATCAGTGGTCACCAACCTTTATCAGCTCGCGAGCTACTTTTAGACTGAGCACAGCCTGAAGATCTACCTAAAGATTTACATAATTTTTACTAGCAATGTTGAAAGTTTTGGTTTTCAGACTAGTCCATAGTCTATTGAAACACTGTTGGCCAAGTTTATGTAGAGATCATGGTGGTACAAGTGGCCCGTGTTTGAATATATGTTATTTCATGCAATTTTTGTTGCATAAGTCACTTTCTGCCTTTACTGATCAAAAACATTGCTTATAGATTAAATATAACTCCTTACCTATGTTTTTTGCGATGCTACCAGCTTCAAGTAATAGTATATCCTCATCAGCCAAATGTTTTAGACTATGGGGGCCACCATAATCTCCTCTATGAATGGGAAACACTATTTCATCAAAATTCAAGCTATAGCCTAAAAAAGTGTTGAAGCTGTCATCATCTGACTTGTAGTGCTTCAAACTACTGTATTATGAGTTATTGATGATTACCATGGTAACACTGAGGGGAGGGCCTTGGCAAAGTCAGCTTTCCTTCGACTCGACTCAACAAAAAACAAACTGCTGTAGTTTGAACAACACCACGTGAGCAGGTAGGATTCTGTAGCCCTTAACTGTCTCCTCCTCCTGCTTCTCTCTCTCTTTTGCATAAGGAGCCGCTGTCGGTTGCGCTTGTACATAGCACATGTAGTTTACGTGTATCTCGCGGTTAAAGTTCGTATAAACAGGCGGAGCTTTGAGATCAACTTCCACTGCCTCAGAGATCGACCGGTTGATCACAATCGAAGAGTTGGTGACCCCTGATCTAAATCCTTCACAAAAGCAGGTCCTTGATGAGATGTCGTCAGTACAAACCTGCAGCGAAGCCGTCAAAGATGCGGTTCTTGCGGAGGATGGGGTGACTGTTGGTGCTGATGAGGACTCCAGCCTGAGCGTTTCTGAAGATGTCGTTCTCCTCCAGTAAACCTGAACACAAACATTTACACGTTAGATCAATTATTGAGTAAAAACTGATTGCCTGAAAAAGCTTAGTTTTCGTATCTAGCTAAAGTCGTACATTTCGTCCTCATAAATAACCCTCTCTTAAACAGATCTGCTTTGGTTTGTGTCGTACCTCTGCCTCCGTTGAAGATGCAGATTCCTCCGTCTCTCCCGTCGTGGATCTTGTTCCTCCTCAGAGTCGGATTACTGTCCGTCTTAATCCAGACTCCGGCCATGGCGTTGTCGAAGATCTCATTGTCTTCGATAAAGCCCAAACCTGGAAACATTTTAAATACATACATGAATATTTTTCTTGATTTTCTGCTTGTGATTAGTTGGTCAGCTAGTTTCAAGTCATTTCTGATTGTTTTTAGTAGAATATCTGTTTTTAGTAAAATATCAATAGAAATTTATTGCAACAAGATTAAGACTGTGTGGAAAAAAGAACTAAAGATACTACAGCAGCTTTAACAGTGAAAATACACACTGCATACCTGAGTTATAGACTAAAATGCCTCCGTTTTGTCCTCCCCAAATCTTGTTACGTCGAATCTTTGGGTTGCTTCCCGTCCTGCGCATAAAGAAAAACATTCAATTATATAACTTACAGACAGTGGATTTGCGCAAGAATATATTCATCTGTTTATCTTTCCCCCTCTATTACTCATGCAATGCTAATTTCATTCTGAGAATTTCCTCCCGTTTACCTTATTTGGACTCCAGAATACATGTGATTATAGATGTCGTTGTCTTCCAATACTCCATGTCCGTTGTCATAGAAATAAACACCGACCTAAAACAAGACACAGAAAACAATCAGTTTATACAAGCTGAATTTGTCTGGATTTACTATTTTAATTAGAAATGACACGTTGATTTATCTGTTTCTCATAAAATAATGCAGTCTTTAAAAGGCTATTAAAAAACTATTTCATTTAAAACGTATCGATAAAAGGTGTGCAATATTTGCCTGGGATCCAGAACCACACTTCAGCAAACTGTGAAGAGTGGGTCTGGTCACCACGCCCTCCGCCTGCGTTTCAGATCAAATAGACATCGTAGCGGACAATCAGGTTAGCTTATTAGCGTGTCGCAGATGAAACAAAGAAGCTGATTGGTAGTCTGTCATTTACACCAAAATCTAACTTCACTCACTTCACATTAAAATGTTTTTTGCTTCGCTCATTGATTCTGCAGAAATGCGCGATGTTTTTCAGTTCCACAAGATATTTTTTTCATAGATTTTTTTCGTCGGAAGCAGCCGTGTTGGTTTTTACATGGTGGAAGATGCGTGTCTCTGATCTAATTAATCTGTCAATCACAGCTACAGAAATCCGAAAGAGGGACATGTTGGCCAGACTGTATACTTTTAATAGATCGTCTGGATTTTCTAGGCAAGTGCAATATATTGAATTGCAGATAAAATTATGATTGCTGTCTTGAAGATATGCAAAATGGGTTATTGAGCATATAGTTTGTCGTAAAAAGGCAAGAACATTTTTTTTTAGTTATACAGGTTTGGTCTGCTGCTGATAGTCTACATCTCATAGGATCACAAACAAAAGGGCAAATCTTTTATCCGGGATAGTAATTCTGTGGCATTATGATGTACATTTGCAGCCATAGTTTAACTTCTCAATTGTTTATTTCTAGTTTTATCACTAGAAATTATCAGCATCACACTGGATGCTTTGAAAAACAAATTGGGACGACATGTCATACAAAGACTAGAGAACCGCTACTAAATATATCCACCAATACAATATTGTCAAAAAATCATAAATATTGGCCGATACGATACATCATAAAGCCCTAGTTTGAACATGTTTCTTTCTAAACTCCAGTGTTAAACTTAAACGACCTGACCCCTGACCTGAGCAGTTTTTGTACCTGTTTTCCGCTGTGGATTCTGTTTTTGCGCAGGACTGGAGTGCTGCCGGTCGTCACCCAAACTCCCGCTAACGTGTTACTGTAAACCTCGTTCTCCTCGATCACGCCTTGGCCTTTCTCATGCTGCAACAAAAAAACATAATCAGATATAGGTAAAACAGGTTAAACTGCTTTAATTATTAAGAAGTGGAAATCAGTGAAAGGCCATACAGACAATCTCACTTCTGAATCACTAATTTATGGCCCTGGACTAAAGACAGAACCCCAGGGGCCTCATTTATAAAGGTTTGCGTAGGATTTTTGCTGAGCAAGTGCGTACACCTAGTGGCCACAGGTGGCGTGCGCCACGCAAACTCCATATTTATAAAAGCCTCCGTGCGCTCCTCCACGCAATCTGTGCTTTATAAATCCCACCTGCTTCTAGAATCTGCGCACGTGAAGCTACGTCAGACCACGCCCTCTCCACACCTCCAATTCACCATGAAAGGTGACTCATGAATAATATTTTAATAGACATGAGGCGATAATCAGTGGGTTTGACACACGGGGAAAGGCAAAAGGGGAGGAGTCAGAGGGAGACTGACCAAGCAGCAGCAGCAGCAGCTTGTCACATGTGGGGATTTACTACTAATAAAATTAGGCTCACGTTTTGAATGAATCAGATGTGTTTAACAGAATGTGCGTGAGATTTGGCCTCGTTCACTCACATAGGCCTTTATACGTGCACGCGGAAGTCTGAACGAATGAAACGAGGCTCGTGAGCGCGCGAGGGTGACACAGATGCCCTCCCTGAACGAGCCAAAGAGCGAGAAGGAAATACGCTGGAGCCAGAGAACAGGCAGCGTTACAGGCGAGAACGGGACGTAAAACTCCCGTTGCTTCTTTGACTGCACGTGCGCGCCCGTGACACAGACACTTTAGACATTTCCTTTACTTAGACAGATGGGTAGGCGCTCCAAAGCTCCCCGTTACCAATTAATAAAATGACTCGCCTTTGTGCACCCCGGTTCGGGCTGGCTCAGGCTTTGTGGGGCGCGCGTTGTGTCAGAATAATTTCTGTCTATCTACATTCTGCCGCGTGCTGCATAAAAAGTTGGACCTGCGTCTTGTCCGAGGCTTTATTTATTAAACAAAACCTCGCTAATGTGCTGAGGGAGGAGTTTTCTCTCAGGTCCGAGCGTTGTTTCATAAATACGTTCATGGATTCAGCAGCATTCTCTCTGGTATTAGAGCCATAATCAACACACACGCACGCACGAAAGCCACGAGCCTGTGCACGAGAGCGCACGGGCTTACATAGGCTACATGTGTTGTAATAAAAATGAGAGGAATAAACATCTCTTGTCTGTGTTTGGTCAACATCTGCTTTAAGGCATAAATATAAATGTAATATTTGTATAAAATGATGATTTTCTGCATCAAACACTTCCTCAAACTCTCTTCACTTCTGCTTCTCTCCACGAGTGTCGTCTTTTCCCCGTGTCTCCAGCCTTTGCGTACAGCGCACGCATGGGTTCCAGTTTGCGCAGAGCTGAGCAAAACCCTGCGCCTAGTGGAGCTTTTATAAATACCACCTTTGGCGCAGAGGGAGGTTTACGCACTGCGTAAGGCGTAAGCAAGCTTTATAAATGAGGCCCCAGAACTCACCACGTAGATGCCTCCGTGTTGTCCGTCGTGGATCTTGTTGTGTCGGACGATGGGACAACTATTGGTTCTGATCTGGATTCCCGCCAAAGCGTTTCCGTAGATGTCGTTACTCTCTATTAAGCCCCGCCCATCCCCGAATATGTACACGCCTCCTTGGTTTCCGTTAAAAATTGCATTCGCCCTGGAAAGACAAAAACATAATTTTGGATGAACAAAACTGTCTTAGAGTCTTAAATCATTTCAGTAATACTTCAAGGACAATAAACGATGTGAAAATGTGGTTTAATTACCGTATCGTAGGGTCACTATTCGACGTGATCCAGACTCCGGCGAAGTTATTGGCATAGATTTTGTTTTCTATAAACTGCCCGCGGCCCTTTTCGTGGACGTAGATTCCTCCCGTCTGACCGTGGTGGATCTCACATCTCACCACGGTCGGGTTGGCGTACGCTTTCACCTCGAAGCCGGCGATTCGGTTTCTGTGGATGTTACAGTTCTCGAAATAACCCTGAGAAAGAAAAGGCAATAATAAGTTAGTCTTCAAACTTGCTTCATGCATAAAGAAGCGTTTGCTGAAGCGAAGTCTTACCATGCCGTGGTCAAACGTGAAGACCCCGACGTCTCGGCCGTGGTGGATGTGGTTACGTCTAATGATGGGATTCCCGTGGTTTTTCACCCAGATTCCAGCTAGTGCGTTGTTGCTAATTTCATTATCTTCATAAATGCCCTGAAACAGACACAAGGACCGCAAACTGTTATTTTCTTTTTAACGAGATGTCTAAAATATGAAAAATCACTAAGGGGGCGATCTTGCCCCTTTAAGACTTCCCGCGTAGACCGGTTAAGACAGTTATTCCTCTGTTGGCCTCTAGTGCGCTCTCTCCAAGAGCTACGCCGTGAGTGAAGCAGGTGTGGTGCCCGCCAGATGTGTGGGGTACAATTTCATTCAGTGAACGGCCTAGACGTGTCATGTCTGTGACACGTAAGCAGTGCATTAATATCACAGCAAAGTTACTACAAGAGCTTCAGTTTGGGAAAAAGTGTAATAATAGAAATGTATTTGGTAAAAGTCTATTCAAAGGACAAACTTTAACAACTTTGTCTAAAAAAACGTATTTTCTTTTACATAAAGCCTGTTGACTTCATATAAAAAAGACTTAGATTATAGAGTGAACATGAGACAGTGTTAAGTGTGAATGCAGCTCTGCCCACGACAGAGCAGAGAGATAAAGCAGGAGAGCACGGTGCTGCGTGAGGTCCGGCCCCTTCAGCGCTTTTTGGGTCATTGCGGGTCGTGGCCACGCGCACCAGGCCGCTGGACGTTTCTGACCAGAGGCTGTCAATTTTACAGCGGTGACCACTGTGAGTGAGCACGAGGAAGAGCGCGGAACCGTTTGGCACAGTCTGGACCAGAGCCCCGCGCTGTGCTTTACCTGGACCACGGCGCGCATCCAGAGAACCGACCCGAGGTGGACACAACCCTGCGCTCGTCTGTACAGGGGCTGCAGACGCGGTCACACACGAAAGACCCTCCGCTCGCATCACACCGGGACCGGGAGCCTGCTTACCGGCAGTTGTCTCATTCAAAAGGATTATAACGAGGACACGCTGCTGCTTTTTTCATAAACTTTTCACGCACGGATCAAGATTCTCAGGTAGGTCTTACCACGAGCATCGGATCATTTTTATTATAAGTTTAGGTCGACACAACATTGTATTGTTAAAACATATAGAACAAACTTATTGAAGCCAAGTCTGACTAAAAAGTGAATCCATTTTATTTTACAAATATATTGCCTAATTCAATAACTGCATTTAACGTGGCTTTTTCTAACTACATAACTGACAAAATTAGAATTGATGGCAAAATATGATTATTATTATTATTTCTTATTTCCAGTGAACTTCTTGCACTGCTCCACGGTTATGTTGTGCAGGTTCACTGATTGAACTGGCATCAGACAAAGCAGAGCAGCCGTGCCACGAGCTGGAGCTGCTCTCTGGAGCTCATAGCGGCCAACACAGAGAACTCTTTGCGCTTTGCGCTTAAGTATAAGACCGGCAGGGGCAAAATCGCCCGGTAAAACTACTTCATTCATTCCTGAGTTTAATCAGAAGGAGCATAAAACCACAAATATTCAGACAATATTTTATCAATCCAACTGACGTGCTGAAAATGTCTTTGAACGTTTTTGTTCATGTTACTAGGTCATGTTCACATTGCAGAGTTTGACGCCATAAGCCAGTTTATCCAATTAAAAACATTGTTATTTCACACATTTTGACTAGACCCATTAACTTTTTATATTACACACGTTTGCTGCCCCATCCTCATCTGTATTAAAATAATTAATACTGACTTCTATAATATTTTGGTGTCTTGTAAATGCACACTCTTGCATGTAAGAAGTTGGCAAAA
Source organism: Mugilogobius chulae (assembly GCA_038363315.1). NCBI lineage: Eukaryota > Metazoa > Chordata > Actinopteri > Gobiiformes > Gobiidae > Mugilogobius > Mugilogobius chulae. The sequence continues at coordinate 19,929,915 of CM076401.1, read as the reverse complement.
TGAATTACAAAAGTGCAAAAAATAATACATTTATGCCCCAAGATGACCTTTTTAAAATTTTGAATTTGAATCTTTGTAGCATTATTTTGAAAACAATATTTACTCGATATATTTTTGGATATCTTGAAAACAACTTTCACAATATTATCTAAAATTCTATTTATCAATATAAAATAAAATTACTATCTAGTTGAATGTACTGGCAAAATCTTTGGAACGTATCTTATGTTTAACAAAATGAACATTTAATACAGAACAATTCAAGTAGACATTACACTATTTGTGACACATTTATGTCACTGTGCTGTGCTAAAACTGACTTTTCAGAGTGTCCTTTTATTGTGGTAAACATGCAAAATTCCTGTGTCTAATCAGCCTCTTGATAAGACTCACCTGTGAGAGTGTGGACAGGTAATCTTAGAAAAGGAGACATTCTCACTAACACAAAAAAGTCACATTTGTTTTACATTTATAGATGCAGCTCATGAAAATTTGGAGCAAAACAAAGTATTTCTATTTCTGCTGACTGTCTAAAATGTGACATAAAGAGAGTGTGAGTATAAAGAGATAGTAAAAGTACCTGTGCGTGGTCGGTGATGTAAAGTCCTACGTTTTCACAGTCGCTGATGTTGCAGTGCTTGATGGTGGGACAGGCTCCTTGACCGCTCACACACACCGCTGAGCCCACTGACCAGGACAAACACAAGATATTAGCTTAAGTAAGTGAGCAAAATGTTTGCAGCAATGCAAAAAGTAGACAAAAATGAACCCTCAAAGAGCCTACGTGTGAACCACTAATATGACAAACAAAGTTGAGATCATTACATTTAGGATTTCACCAAACATTTCATCCTAGTTTAGCCACTTTTATGATTAAAAATAAATGATCACATTACGCTGGGTAGTTGCCTAGCAACGCTGAAATAAATTGGTCCAAAACTCCTGTGTTTATGTTTACATTACAAATTGAAAATGTCAGATTCCAGACTCAACTCTGTACCGTAAAATAATATTACATAGATATCAGTTTGGATTCTCCAGGTAAAAACTCAAGTTTCTAGATAAACAAGATTGTATTTCAAATAAACAAACCAACAATTGTGTCCAGCAAGTTTGACAGACAATATTATGCTGCATTCATGTGGTCCTCAGGTGCTTGTGTTTCCGAGATGAGAGGTCGAGGTTCCAACTTAGTTTCCATTCAAGTGATTTTCACTTCGGAAAGTTAGGATTTTGTTGTTAACCATAGTAATAAATGACACAGCACTTTTAACAGAGGTAAATAGACCTAACAGTGAGATAAAAGTTGTTTGTATTTAGTCTCCACACAGCTGTGACATCAGGCGCTAAGCTTGAGCTGTTTAGTTTTTCCAAGCAGTTGTTTTGAACTGATGAGCGTTCATGTGCATTTTTTAACTCAGAATAACATTTTCTCGATTTCCCGTGGACCACATGAAGGCGGCATTAGTTCAGACAAAAGTTAGATTTTTCTATGCTGCTGCCCGCAGGAGCAGTAGTGTCCCCTGCCTGTTACCTGTGCAGGTGGAGCGGATGATGCAGTGGTCGATGTTGGGGCTACAGTTGACTGTGATCTCCAGACAGTGGTGAGCGTTGTGGTGCTGTGCAGACTTATCGTCAGGGTTAAACTGTGGACACAAGAGGGCAGCACTGAGTCACAGGCACTGCTTTCATACAACAAGCAGACAATTTAGTTGAATTTACACCTGTAAAGTCAAGTAATCTAGAGCTACTTTATCTCTTGTCACACTAAAAGTAAATAATAGCTAGTGAGTCAACCTCCAGATTGTGAAAGCAGTACAGTGAACAAGCTTCAATATTTACATATGTTGTTAGAGTAAGTAAACAGAGCAGGAGAAAGAAAAGCTTTATACAAATCATTTTACATGAACAAACGGATATGTAAATACAGGGCAGAGCCCATATGAACCACTGTAGATGTGCCCCAATGAAACACAGAACAATGCCTGCTGTGCTTTAGAGAGAGAACTTTATTACAAGAAAGGTTTGAACTGGGACAAAACCACAGATAATCTTGGTCTAAAGAAGTCCTGGAAATACTCTCAGGTCTACATTTACAATCTTAGTTTTTCAATAGTTTACAGTGTAATATGACCAAGCTCAGAAGTGCATTATGTGACATTTATAAGGAGCAATGGAAACTAAAAAGTGCTCCAAAAACTTAAAGAACTTAATTGCAGTTTAAGGAAAGCTGTGTATGTTATTCCTTTAGCCTCTGTTTTGTCAAAGGAACTACACTGTCCCCATGTTTGTGTTCACACAGCCACATTTTATGAAAGTGGGTCTAACTGGCTTTAGCATTAGCATCTGCACAGTCTGGAACATTTAATTCAGTTATTAAGTGGTGTAAGGTAAACAAGTTGTCTTCTATAATTCCACATAAAACTATGATCTACAAAACCTAAAAACATCACTGAAAGTAAAAATAAAACTAAATTGCGGGCATTCACTGTAATTCCTAGTAATACTTAGGCTACCATTTACAAATTAAATAACTATATTTTGGAAGTTACAGCTTTTAAAATCAATTTTCTTAAAGCTAAGGGAAGTTTATCTAAATGTGAGAACGTATGAAACTTGTTTCCAATAAAGTTAGTAATTATAAATGTGCTTGTGTAACCAAAAGGTTCCCAGCCTGACTGGAAAGTACCTGCCCCAGAGCAGAAGCTAAAAAAGTCCCTTAAGTGTGGCCCTAGTCCATAGTTCCTGCTCTGTGTGAACACGCTCAAAATGGGAACTGGAACTAAGAAAAGTACAAGGAACTGAAAAACGTTCCTACAGTGGGAAAAGGCCTTATGTGATTTATGTGTTGTGGTAGATGATTTTCATTTTATGTTTCATTGCAAACTGTAGAATAACACAAAAAACTATGTTTATTATAGTACAGGGGGACAATCCTGGTTTATTTTGGATGCCGGAAGAATAAATAACATGTTGGTTATTTTGAAAAAGTTATCTTTTGTTGAGAAAACTCGGACTCTAAGACAAGAGAGGACTTGACTTGATTGTGGTTGTATTGTCTATTATTTTGTATGCAAAAAATATTTGGTAATGGCCACTGTGTCATATACTTGGATGCATGACACTTCCGATAAATAAAATATTCATTCATTCACAAAGTTTTAAGATGATTAAAAGCTCAAAAACACTGAAACAAACAATTAATTTGATGTTGTGAATGACATAAGAGACAAATGTTTACATGACATTTCGATAAACTAATAATGCTCAGACTTTTGATGAGCATATAAACATGAGCCTTGGTTTGAATAAAGTGTACTGAGAGTTCTTGTACGACTTACCCTAATCGTCATGTATCCTACGTAGGCGTCTTCTGAACCTTCCATAAATACAAACGTCGAATCTCTAGTATTTTCTATCACCACTTTGTCCGCTACTTTTCCCGGAGCTAAAAGGACAAGATAACAGTCAGAGAGCAACCCTATGACCAGATGTTTCCTGATAATGGTAATATGAAAGTGTGTGACCTGCTCCGATCATTGTGATGGGAGACTCGATGTAGATCCACTCGTCTGTGTAGATTCCAGAGTGAACGAAAATTAAGCCGTCAAAATGTGCTTCCTGTACTCCGCCCAGAGCGTCCTCGATGGTGTCGTAGTACTGAAGAAAGAACACATGTATATCAGTATATGCTGCAAAAATAAATGTGTTTTTGTAGTCTTTAAACAATCAATCAGGCATTTTCAATGTCAGGAATTGAGTTAGAGCTCCTTCTACACTCAAGGAAAATAGAAACGCAACATTTTAATTGTCGAAAATTCCTTAGAAAACGAGTATATTTGGAAAAATGGGTTAGCATCATGATTTCAGTCCATAGGAAGCTGAAGGCAGGGTTGTTTATTCACACAAACTCATGTTTGAAACTCAGAGTTGACTTTTACCGCTGGTTAACTGTGCTCAAGTCTTCTCTATAAAAGACACCAGAATGAAGCCAAAAACACACTTCTTCACGATGCAACGATTGTCTCAACCAGAGAGGGATGGAGCTATTGGCAGCTTCAAGCTGAACGGTGTTGTCTTGTGTCTCCAGGGTGTTTGGAGTCCACCGCTCTACCATTAGTCGTCTTGTGGAGCGATACCAGGCCACTGGTTCCTCTAACGACTGCCCTCAAACTGGTCACCCCCGTGTAACGACCGCTGCACAAGACCGCGCCAACCGCCCCGCACATCTCCGTGACAGGTTCAGCCGCCACCAGGTCCACAGCCGAGACCATTGGGACACACCACAGGCCAGTGTCAGCCAGAACCATCCGTAGTCGCCTCCACACTGACGATGTAGGGTTCATATGAAACAGGCGGATCTCAAAAATATAATTATTCTGCCCCCCAAAAACTCAGAAAACTGAGTGTTGCGTTTCTTTTTTACTTGAGTGTACATGCTGCAAAGAGCACATAAACTTGGCTCGTTCACTTTAAATAAATATATAAATTTTATTTGATTATTGCAACTGTTCAAAAAGCCTTTCTGACTGTAATTTATCCTGCAGATCGACTGAAAAACCCAACTCACCAGCATGTTTTCCCGGCCCTTGTACCTGCCGGGGTTACTGTAGAAGTGCTCTGCGAAGCCTGGTTTCACGTGGGCTCCTTTGTACTGCAACACACACACATACACACACACAATTACATTTAAGTGGACGAAATACACATTTTTGTTACTTAGATATCTTTTAAACATAACTGTGATCACCTCCTCATATTTCATACTTGGAAGTGACCTTCAGATACCATTACATCATTCTTTTTCAAATAAGACAGAATATTTTAATGTTAGAGAAAATTACACACCCTATAATAATTACAACCTTTGCGACAACTTAACAGTGTTTTTGATTCTATTGCAACAAATTCTGTGCCTCTACGTCAGCCAGAGAAAAGCTTTATTATTCTTGCGTCTTTGCGTTTGTGTGGAAGTGATAAAACAGGCAGGTGTCTCTTAATTGGAGCTGAGGCGGTTCACTTGAGGCAGCACTTTTCAAAGCTCGGATACAATGAAAGGAAAACAAAAGACGACCGATACAAAAGTGGACTAGAAGCAGCTGCAGCAGAGTCAGGACGGCGATCGGTTTATAATTATTACTGACTATAAATGTCTTATTGACCAGACGCTGACAAGACGAGGGAAGCACAGAAGATGGATTTTCTTTTTTACATAGACAAACAATAAAGTCTATCTTAGAGGTGCGCTGTGAAAGTTTTTAACAAAAAGTAGACTTCTGCAGGATCGAGAGGTCGGATTTAAGACTTTTAAAGACCACAAAACATACAAATTAAGACCTATTTGTGAGTTGTGACCAATAGTATTTTCACAATGCTGCTTCTTTTCCATAGGGCTTTTTTTAAACATATTTATATATTTTGCTACAATACAAAAACGTAATGAATTAACAAAAATGAACACAATCTAAACGGCAACCAAGCATTTCATCTATTCCATCGACCAAACAACAGAAGAAACACACCAGTTGTGTTTTATTATTAAGAATATTATTGATCTATCAGAGTCTTTATGGCAGGCGTTTCAAATTCAAATGGAGCTGGGGCCGAAATCAACAAAGTCAAGGTTGTTGAAAGCTGTATTTAAAAAATAGACCACCTACCTATGTCATCCATTATCCTATATTAAGATAATATAACATACAGTATATAAAATATGTTCACCTTTGTTCATTTATATTGTTTAATATTATATTGTACAGTATTACGTCTTTTATGCAAAGAAGAGGCTTCCATGTGAGTAATGTAAAAAAAAAAGCGGGTAATCAGAGTCAGGTTGTCTTCTTCAGGAAAGTTTTGCATAAATTTTATACAATTTGTTGTGGCCGGTGCATTTTACTGTGCATAGCGGCACCTAGGGGTGCACAGATCTGATACTGGGACTAGATATTGGTATAATTTGCTCGATCAAGTATCAGCTCTATGATATCAGTTCAGCCATCAGTATCATTGTTGTGCCTTTAATTGGACATAATGAGACTCATTTACTGGCTGGTGTTGATCCAGAACGTCTCATATTGTTTGACTTTTTTTTTTAGATTAAGTTGTGACTTGCACTATAAATAGTTACATAACACAACATGACCAAATGTCATATGTTTTGAATAAGGTATTTCAGTCCTTATACTGGGATTGGTTGATATCAGAAGATCCTTAAAGCCAGAGTATCGGAAACGGTATTGGAACTTAAAAAGTTGGATTGGTGCTTCATGTGCTTTGTATTGGCAGGCCACACTCATGCTGGGGGCCTCATGAAATCATCTCAGGGGCCGCTTTTGGCCCCCGGGCCACCAGTTTGAGACCCCAGCTTTAAGCCTTAAAGTCAAGCTTTTCTATTTAAGATTTTTTTGACTTTTTAATATCCTGCAGAAAAGCTCTATTCATTCAGCATCTTGACTTATCACACCTGTGAGACTGTGGGATGGATTATCTCAACAAAAGAGAAGTCCTCACTGACACAAATTTAGGCAGATTTGTTGACAGTATTTGAGAGAATTGGCTTTTTGTGTGTGTAGAAAATGTGTCACATTTTTGAGTTCAGTTGGAAAATGGGATTAAAACACAAACTCAAAGCTGTGTTGCATTTATAAGTTGCTTCAGTGTTGAATATCAGTTTGGATTCTCCAGGGTAAAGCTTCACGTCTTCATTCATTGGATTGCATTTGAAGTTTTAGCCAAAAATTGACTTAAAAATGTATGGTTTTGCAAATTCAGTGTTTTTATTGCAGTAAATAGATAATAAAAACTTGTCTTAGTTTAACTCATTCATCCTCCTGAAGAATGTTACAAAGGCTGGACTTAACTTTGCACTTCTATAGACTTTATATATTTAGGAAGAAGAATCTTTAGAAAACTACACAGTGTCACTTTAAACATAGCCTTTTTACTATCAAAATTAATCCAAGTTTTCATTCATTCATGAGTTTGACAGATTAGTGATTATGATGCCAACACTAACCAAAACCTAAAAAGATAGAAATAAAAGCCACACGAACTGCACAGTAGGCTATAAGATAAAGTATAAGTGTAATGCCTGATTTTTAATGTCACGGAGCAAAAGCAAATGTGAATGTAAAGTGTGTGGTTTGATTGACGTTAAGTAGCTCTGGTATTCAGATGCATTGACTTGATGAATAATAATAACGCATTAGCCGCTTTCTATATGGAGCTTTATAATTTCATGCATTATTCATTTAAGAGCCACGTGTAGAGTCAGAAACACAGCTGCCCTGGGCTAAACGCAGGAAAGGGACGCTGCCAATCTGCGCCATCTGTCCCTCCAAATATAAACACACAAAGCAAAGAGAGAGGAGTGTCTTGCCCAAGGACACAACAACACCAACAACAACAAAGTATTGGATGGAGATTGAATCATACACTAAGTTAAATCTGTTTATTTTTAATGTTAAAGTAATGAAAGGACTAGTAGCAACATTTCCGGAAAGTAAGACGACATTACATTTGGATCATGTGTGTCGATGCTCACGTGCGCAAAATATTCATGTTTTCAACTACCAACTATACCAGAGGTGTCCAACGTTTTTCACAGTGGGCCACATTTTGAAACTTATATGAAGCGGAGGCCCTGTAAGTCATCATTTGACCTAACTTTTTGACCCACCACACTTTTAATATGGCATTTAACATTCATTTTAGGTTTCAAAGCCATCAAAATGTTTATTTTTCCAACTGTGATAGAAAAATTGCTCAAATTGACGTTAAAAACTGTACTATTTGTAACTTGGGCCAATCTAGCAAGAAGTCTGAGGGCCAAAACAAATTGGTCCAAGGGCCGCATTTGGCCCCCGGGCCGCAGTTTGGACATGCCTGAACTATACCCATCACTTTCTATCAAAAAGAGCCAGGGCTTATCAGAGATCTGCCCGTCACAATGCAAAGACTCATCTGACTACATTCTGGCTAACTTTTACTTACATAAACAACTTGCAGCATGCACATGTGACACGGTGCAATACACGCGAGCTCTGCTGTGAGCTACAGTCACAATATAGAGGGATTTTCGGTCAAGAAAGACCAGTTCTCCGTCTGCTTAGCTGGGGAAACTTCTTTGAATAAAACAACTTAACGGTACGACAGCAGCTGTTTAAATCAGATCTGAACCAGTCTGACAGAAGTCTGTCTCCTGAAGCTTGAGACAGTGTTTTTCTCAACATTTTTTCAATCACAAGAATGGAACTTTTAAGGGTCGTAGGGTCGAATTTCATTCAAAAATGTTGATTTAGCAGCATAACTTTTGATTTGGCACAGAGCTAAACTCTTGGTAGTTTGCTGACAACTGTTTGTGTCTATGAGCGGCGGCTCTTTCTGGAGGCGGAGTGCGTCCATTGCCTGTGTTGATAAACAAAAAATTCTTCTATAGGCCGCGGTTGGGTTTTGGCGGCCAAATTGTCTTTAGAACAGTGGTGCACAACACCGAAGATAGCAACACGGGTACAACGTAGCTTGCACAATAGCGCTCGTGTACACGCAGGGAGGAGAAGACCTGCTGCCACTTGCACACGCAGCAACATGTAAATACATCAGGGAGAAAATGAGGAGAGAGCAGTAGGAGACAGGTGGGCAGAACCATATCATGTCTCCTGTCTGCTGCTTCTCACCAAAAATATGATCTAAATAAAAAATGACCAAAGCCAAAATTGATATAACATTATATTAATTTATATAGACCCACGTGTTCACTCACCAGCTGTTGAAAGCTCTCCTTCCAGGGGTTGGGGTGCTCGTGTTCTTCGGGGCTGATCTGGTAGAAGCGTCCGGGCTCAGGGTGCATCATGGGACGTGTGTATTCAAACACCTCCATGTAAAGGCGCTTCCTGCACACACAACACAACAGGCATGGACATTAAAAGGTAAACTTTATCTAATTTTTAGCCAGTTTTCTTTACTTTAGCCAGCAAACAATACATCACATAGAGCTCACATCTTATTGACCCAGAAGGGGAAATTATTATCATCATAGTTATTACCTATAATGGGTTTTCATTGCACAAATCTGATGCTCTTGTTGTATAATTGATCAAAGAATTTCTTGGTTGACAAAAGACCAGTTAATTGATTAGTCAACTAACATAGGACATGGCAAAAGCTTGCAAAAAATATGAAATGCCAACTACTGGACCGAACAGCAAAACACTTTTCTTACCAATATTGTTCTTGATTATAATTTACATCAAATATTAATCTATTAATCTAACAAATCAAAGAAAATCATAAAACCCTATCATTCGCACCTTAAGCTAAACCCATCTTATCAATTAAACAGAACCTTATTATTTACTCAAGTTCTGTTACTATTTTTGACAATAAAAAGCACCAGTAGAGGTAAAACTTCAAAAAAGTAGCCAAAATAAGAGAACAAATGTCTATACTCTTCTCAAAAAGACTGTAATACTCATACCAATGTATATACCAAGTGCAACGTTAACAACATATAAAGTAAATGAGTTGAACTGTGTGCGATGAAAAATGAGAGAGAAGCCTCAGTGTTTCTTTTGTTTATCTGCTCATTTTTATATTTATCCCAGTGACAAAAGTAGATTTCTAGTAAATAGTATGTTTCTGTACAAAAGCATGTAAAACAGAATCGTAGTTTGCCCCTCAGACCAGAAAACCTCAGACAGATTTGGCACACTTGTAAATATAATTGAATAGCCCTGCTTTGCGCACAATAAAAAAATTCCCATTGCGAAGATAATGGCAATTAACTGGTTGTTCAATATTGTATTAATTATTGAGCAATCATTCTAATATTTTCACTCAGTCTCTACCTTGAGTCACCTAAACCCTCTGCATGTCCAGATGTTTTATAAAGTGACTGACCAGAGGATGGGGTCGTTGGCGAGCTGGCTGAACCTCTTGCAGACACACGCGGCCTGACACAGGTCCTGCTCCAGGAGGTACGAGAAGATCTTCAAAACCACCTCGTCTGGAAGCTTCTGCTGGAGGTACTGCTCAGCCGGGGCAGCTGCAGGAAAACAACACAAAACAATGTCAATGTCACTGCAAATGTGACATGTGAAAGGAGTACAAGATAAAAAACGTTCAAGTTCAAAACTGTTTCTATTGAAGTAATTTTAGTCCTTACATATATAGCATGGCTTTGTCTATTACACTTTAGAGTCAAAGCAGAACTAAGCAACTTCAGTTCAGTGGTAGTGCTTCCCTTACAGCGCTCTTGTGTAACTAAACTACCAACTCACCTGGGAGGTCGTGACTCTTCCCGGACACTCTCGCCCGTTTGGCTCGATGACCAAAGGTTCTGTCGACGACGTGGAAGCTCCCTGAGAAAACACACACAGAGGGTCACAAAACATAGAACATAGTGGGAAAGATCTTTGATAAACCATTCCGATTATTTGGTAAGCACTAATTAGTTCAAACATATAGCTCTTTCAGATATAAATCTGAGTGCCTGACCTCCATGGGCCCTTGCTGGGGCAGGCAGAGGCAGAGGCGGTGGCAGAGGCAGCAGCGGTTCTTTTGGGCAGCAGCGTTTTTCGGCGGAGCTGGTACGGACTGTTCTGGGCTCCGGGACCCGACTCTTCAATGGCCATTTCTGCAGCAGCGGCGGCAGGAGCCTCCTCATCTGATCAACACACACACAGAAGACTCATTTAGACAACTCCACTCAAACTCCAGCGATGCCCCAGGACTGAATATGTGAAAGCTATTAATCTACTAAGCTTAAAATTTTATGCATGACAACATTCTTCTCCTATTTAAGTGTGTATATTCTTTATATAGAAGTCTGAGAACATGTTGATTTGAACATAAGGAGAATTAGAACATCAACAGCATCTTCCATCATGAGAAAACTGTCACAAAGCAACAAAAATGGCAGCGTAACATTTAGGGCTGGGCGATATTGACAAAATTGGATATCTCGATAATTTTTGTCACATTTCGATTACGATATTCAGACGATGTATTATGTCAATCCAAAGAAACATTTTCAAAAGTGTCTTAAAACTAATTAGTTGGCGTTTACAAAGACAATTTTGAATTTACTTAAGACAAACCCTACTGATAAATTAGTTGACTAAAAGGGTGCTAACTTTTGTCTCAATGATTTGACCCAACTGCTCTCGCAAGACCACAAGCTCAAAGGTTTGTTACAAACTATTCTCAAAGTGAGAAACGCAAGTGAGATTTTCATTTACAAAAAAAAAATGCAATATGCTTTTATTCCCTCATATACAGTTGGCTGATAAGACACCAAGGAGTGAATGTGAAAATGAAAGAAAAATAAATCTCCTTTCTACGCTTGTTTTAAAGTTTACAAAAGACATTTTTTTTTCTTTTATGCTAGCTCAGGTGGGACCTATGCATACATATAACAAAAATAGATCACTTGTTCAGGGTTTTTGCAGTGATCAAGAGGTCTAATTTAAGACCTTTTTAAGACCACAAAACACAAAAATTAAGACCTATTTGCAAGTCACAACCTATAGTATTTCACAATGCTGTTTCTTTATTAGGGGGGCTTTTTAAAATACTTTGGTACAATTACAAAAAAATCGAATGAATTAACAAAAAAGAACAAACGTTATATACACAACCGACCATTGAATCTGTTCTGTCAACCAAATAAGAGTAGAAGAAACACACCAGTTGTGTTATATTTTTCGAAAAAGCCGCAGTAATAGATAGCATAATCTGACAGAAATTGCTTCTTTGAAACATTTAAGAGCTGAGCAAATGTTTTAAAACCTGCAATGGCAAATTAAGACTTTTTAAGAACCTGCAGAAACCCTGCTTGTTGTTTTGAAGATTAGAATTAGGATGTTGAATAGAACGTTTATAATTAAAGCTATCAGAAACCAAGGGCAGAAAGTTAAAATACATTTTAATACATTTCGGACGCAAACAATATGAACAATACACCTCAATATTGCCCATCAACAAGTCTTCGAATTGTCATGTAACAAATGGACAGTAATCTTCGGCTTAAAGACGAATGCATTAAATTAGTTGTAAGCTTTGCACATTCTTAATATTTACAACATTTGTCAAACTTGTTAGATCTGTGCAAGAAAAAAGGCACAGTAAACAGTCAACATTTGAAAGAGACACTACAATTTTGTCACAATTTACTCTAAAATTGCAAAATAATCATGTAAAAAATGGTTATTTTCCCTTTACAACATCTGCATTACCTCCAAGTCAGTTCTCAGCTTTGTGACATTATTATTAGCTTCTATTAGCAGCCAAATGAATGATTCTGTTTACTTCCTCTGAAAAATAATGAGGGATAATTAAACAGATATCCATTTTATTTATAACCACTGATTTATCACACGGTCCTGGCAAGACTTCGGTCCACCGTTTACATCTTACTTGAGGAAACAAAGTGAATGTCGAAGCTGCATAAAAACATCAATTTGCACAAAACCAAAACCCCAGAACAGAATTATGGTTAGCTGCGAGGGACGCCACGCCACATTATTTTATTACATATGTATGAGGGGAAAAAAAAAAAAAAAGCATTAACAGGGGGTATTTTTGACACAAAGCTTTGCATTTATATCACATGCATTTGAGCACAGATCCTGCAGTAAGGCAAAATGAACTAGGGCTGTAGCAATTAACAATAAGTTTAGTACTTGTTAATAAGATTTTTGATAAGTTGACAAGTAAATGATTACTTCTGTTGTACATTTTAACTAAATAAAGATTCAAATATAGTGGTATAAGGCACGCAAGATATTCATGTCTTCCTTGTTATTATAGCTTTTATTTTAATTCATTATTACTCAGCGTTTATGTTGCATCATAACAGCAAGCTCAAGTTTGTGATTTGTTTTTACTGTCAATGGCAATGAAACTTCTTTAATTCTGATATAATGTTTATTATTGTTGATGTTTTATTTTATGATGACACATCCTTAATATAAAAAGATAATTTGCATACAAAGATATGACAAAAGACTTTTTACAAAACAAAGAATGCAGCATTACTTAATCTGAATTAAGGTTGCACAATAAATGTTTTCAGTGACTGTCATGTGTTGATTTTAATATTAATACTTTCTCTTTTGATAGAAAAGAATACAGACGGTCATAAAAAATGTTCCATAAAGCAGTAAAATAATACGATACAGACAAAACAAAGAATATGTCAAAGCTACTTAATAATGAAAATCATGAATAAAAAAAATGTGTTTAAATATTAAACTCACAATATGTCTTTGTAATGCCTTGTATACAATTGGTTGCAATATTATGTGCAGCTTTAGCTAAAATTTATTTTTACCATTTACTAGAAGCCATAAGTCACAATACTTCAATCTCTACTTGGTTAAACATTAGAAATTTTCCTTTGACAAGCTTTATCGAAAAATAATCAACAATGACAGGCTGACTGCTAAAATATGTTACTTTCAGCTCAAACTTATAATTTAGATTAAATAAACAAATGCCTTCTCTGCCAAATGCATTATCTTGCCAGATCTGGCTCTTACATCCCTTACAAATTTAGAATACTATGTTTAATTATTATTAGATCAAAGTGTAGCATTGTATATCTGCAGCTGTCATTTCCAAGGGAGCCATGCATTTAGACTGCTGCAGCTTCAAACCCAACTGCGTAGTAAAGTAAATCCTAAAAGCGGTGTAAACAAATGAAGCTAGAGGCTAATTCCCGTCGCTGACAAGAAGCAGGTTGAAAATAAAGGTTTAGCGTCGGTAAAAGCAGTGCAAGCGAACCGAAACGACACAACAGACAGCCAAATAAAAGGACACAACAGCTGATTTGCTAATAAAAGCCGGGGGAGCTAGCTTGAGTTAGCACAGTTGCGGCTAACGTTACTAGCTAATGTTTTTGTTACACCCCCAACAAAAATGGCAGTCCAAATACGTTGCAGATTTACACTCGCGTTGTCATTAGTGACAGCCGGGAATGTGAAGCCAGTAAGACGCGGAGAAAACACGGGAAAAACGTCTCTAAATTCAGCAAAACGACAGCAGGGCAACATTAATACGAGTCATTTCAGCTGCATTACATTACGCGACCCCCAACCCTTCACCAAAGCCGAACAAAGCGCGGCCTATGGTGCAAGAAGCCTCGGGTTTTCCTGCAACTCGTGCACTTTTACAACTAAAACATGAGCTAAAATAGTGATTAGCTTGCGGTTTAATGCGTGACCAAAAATGCTACGGTGTGTGGGCATCACGCCACTTAGCCAGCGTCGCCCGCCCTCCGCGTAGCGTCTTTCTGCTGCGCCAGAATTGCTGATTTGGTTGGGCAAGGCAACCACGGGCGCGGCCTCTGATTCTACTAGCGACCTAGGAGTCTCCCGTGTTCAGTGGGCCGGTCGGAGGCAACACCGAATAGGTTTTCTTCATTGGAAAACATACAGAGAATTTCTTTGAGGGAGGTGAAATTAATAGTCGTGCCGGCTTGCATGCCGAGAATAGTGACCCACCCGCACGGAAGGCTACAACCTAGGGAGAGATGGGCAACTTTACACTATTCACCCCACTCTAAGTCACGGGGTGTAATGACACTGGCCCGTTCTAAGTGGACCAGTGCTAGCGATGCATTACACAACGAGCCTTTTCCCTTGTTCTGTCCTGGTTTTTTTCACCCTGAAATCCGAGCCTCTTTCGCGCCAGCCCTTGCCGTTTCAAGCATCCGTAGCAGGAGGAGCCTTAACTCAGGCAACGACTGCGTACGCTGGAAGGCTAGAGAGAATGACGTTCCGGCTTTAACTCCGTGCAAAAACATTGTGGTCGGTTCCTCATTTCCTAATGTGACTGCTAAGGAATGAGCAATCTGTTTTGTTGAAAGCTCTGTCACATATGAAATGGGAAACATAAATGTGCCGTCTAATGTGCCGGCGCCAATTGTGGGTTTTCAGTTTTGCAAAATTAGCTTTATTAAAGGTGGGGGTAGGGCACCTTGAGCTTCACACATCAGCAAGACAGGCACTATTAGGTGTTTTTAAATCTGGACAGACTTTTCTTTCTACTTCATAAACAGGATCCATTCAAAAAAACATCACTGTTAATTGACACAGCATTATTATTGTATCTTCCACCGCTTCTTTTAGGTTTTGCTATTGGGACATTATCCACAAACGGTCTGTCCGTCCATCCCTTCTTGACTTTTTTCAATCTCTTTTATTAGAGTTTGTGGACAACGTTTTTTGGATGGAAGGACGCATACTAATGGTGTTGGATTGCTCTTAAGCTCAGCAATCAAATCCTCACACGGGAAGGGGCTCTGATTTTCAGCGTTCACTATCTGATTAGAACTTAAATTCTCTTATTGATTTGTTATTCTAGATGACCGCTCAACTTAAATCCGTGTTAGTGTCTGTGCTAGATCCTTATTATCACAAAGTGAATTTTGAATTTCAATTTGAGACTTTTTTAATTGTGTGAGTATTAGAATTCGAGAGAGAGCGTTTATTTATATTTAAATTATGTTTACTGTCTAACTCTTTTCTTTTTTTGTCAAGAGTTACACTTTAAGTAAGAATACTTTTCTGCAGAGTTCCACACGAATGTTTAACTATACGGGCACCGTGGCTCCTTCTGATATTACCTTGGTGCTATTTCACTTATGTGTCATCTTTTGTATTTGGATTCTGGGTTATTCTGCCACACGCAATAAAGACTAACACTTTATGTTTTCACCACATAACCCGGCTTCGTAAATATATTCTCTCCGCCCAACCAATCAACTTCGGCTCAAAAACTATTACTGAGTATAAACATGTGTCCGTTGGATCAATATATTATGTTTTTGCTAGCTTTACTTGTTCTTTTGCTGATATGCGAGTCACCAGTTTTTTCCCAACTAGGGCAAAGTCCAAGTTCTTGTAGTTCTATCAGAATTGTTTTAGCATAGGTTATTTCTATTGAATTTAAATAGTATGTTGCGGTGCGGAAAGGAAGGTTCGTTTGGACTACGCTTTTTAAATATCTGTTGACACGTGTAAGCTAGGAGACAATGAAAAGAAAGTATATATTTAGTTGCAGCTGTGTCTCTCACGCGCACACACCCCTATCACCAGTTATTATGTAGGGAACATACAAACTTCACCAAAGATCAAAATAGGTCTTAATAGATGAGATAATTATTTTATTGTGGTTGAAGAATATACCTCCTACTGGCGAACTACTAGGATAATATTTGTATACCGGTACTTTTGCACTAAGTGTTCGCTGGAAAAGTTCCGGGAACCTTGATTGTTTATATACAGGTCACTGCGGAACAATGGCAGCTGATTTGTTTTTAGGGATAAATGTCTCTAGTGATATTATCATAATTCGAAATGACGGGAACAAGTCTGAGGGAGAGACATAAAAAAATCATTTCATTGGGTAAGTGCTATTTGCTGAGCATTCATATTGCTTTGATGTACGCCAATTTTTGTGATTCTGTGCATGTCTGGGAACTCAACTCTATCTACACAACTTCCCTTCTGTATATAGCCTGATTAACCTCCTGTCAACCATCGGAAGACGGGTCAGTCGATGACAACCTGCTTCTGTGTAGCACTGTAATTCGGGTAGTGGTTTACTTTTGCACAGTTACTCATTTTTTTGCGTTGGTTCGGATAAAATATAAACCAATTTAAGACAGCTCTCAAATAAAGCACTGGTAGAAGATCAAAGCTCTAACTCATACCCCGCGGACAATAATAGATTGCGCACTATCGAGGTGTAATATTAATTCACCCCTCTCGTAGTCAGGTCACACGTGCTTTGGTATCGCTCACATACACTGTGGATTTTGCTGTTGTCTTGCGTTTTTTCTGTTCATTTGGTTCTATTTATTTAGCGGTTTTCTGTGGGACTGAGCCCGGACTCATGTACTCACTTCATTCATACATGTCGCTTTGCAGTGTCGCCTTTGTCCTTTATCACGATTTGGCTTGATTTCCTTTATTTGTATATAGATATATCATTAATATACACTTGAAAATGACCTTATCTTTTTACCACAATTCAAAAGCAATTTATCTCCCCAGTGGCACCCACAAAACAGTGCTGTTATTATCCTTTTTTTTTCGTATTTTTCGTCTGAAGTCCCCTTCCGGGTGGATTTTCCCTTCTTTTTTATTCCCCCATTGTTTTTTCGGCAGTCTACCATGTGGGGGACCCTCCCCTGGTTTTTATTTTGAGTCGCCGTCCTGTGCTTTTATTTCTTTTTTAAGCAGACACATATAACAAAATGTATCTGACCCTGGATTCCTCAAATCAAGTTCAAATAGGCCCCTTGTTCCCAATATATTGTGTATCAGTATCTTATAGGAGGTACCGCTACTTTTTGTGGGTCATCTGTTTGTGCAAGTCGTCTTCCCTTCTCAGAAAAAGTGACGAATGAGAGTGGTGGCGCCGTACCAATAATAGGGGTCGGATCCTCCCCCCCCCACCCTCTGCCACATGTGTTTATCCCTGTTTGAGGTTTGGTCACCCTCTCTATTAGATGGGGTTTTTTCTTATGTGATAGTGCGAAAATCAGAAGCGTTGTTTGGGAAAGTCTAAAATCCTTCTTTGTAGGAAACCTGGTCTACTGTTATCACCCGCCTTTCGAATTGGACATTTATCCTTTTCCCCTTCTTGAGTGGGATTTATTTTTTAAACGCAGCAGCGCACGAGGAATCTGGCCCTATATGGTATGTACCAATCAGGGCACCCCCCCCCCCGAACGACGCACTCGAAACCCGCCAGTTGTAGTATGTGTAGAGAAAAGATGGACAAATATACAAATAACTGCTCATTTTATTTCCCAAAAATTGAAGGCAGTCTGACTGAACATATATGCTATCGCAGAGAAGAAGGTTGTAGTGGGATTCAGGCGTCGCACGCTTAGAGATCCAGTAGTCTTTAATTGACGTGTTGTGTTATACTTCATGAGAGTTGCGTGATGGGTCATTTACTATTCTCTTGTTTAAGTTGGTTATCAGTAGGGGATTTCACTTCTAAATTAGCCTTTTAGGGTTCTAGTAAATTCGATCACACGATGGGGCACTTTTTTGGGCTTTAGGGGCAGAATTCAATATAAACACAGACTAGCAAAGCATGGGGCTTTTTTGCTTTGGGAGTGATAAACATCACCCATAAATAACAGGAAATCCCAAAATATTTATCAAAACAAAATCATAACAGAAAAAGTCTGAAGAAATGCGAGCAACTCTATCGGAATCTTTGTATTTTTAAGGTCTCTTATACCTTGAAGATAACTCCAAACTATACCCCTGAGTCGGATTTTTTTTAGATAAATAGGTTGAAAATATGTTAATATTATTTTTGTTTACGTGCAAGCCCCTTCTCCAAACATACATGGAGTAAGAGTTTGTTTATTTAGCTTAACATGTGTTTGAGTAATGCATAATTTGGCTGTAGCCTATCTTTTAAGATCTATTCTAGTCTAAATGTTTAGTTCCACTGAGAATGCATCCATTGAAACTTTGGAAGTTAGCAGCATGTTTAGCAACAATATACAGTTTTCCTCAACTATCGATCACAAAAATGTAGTTTTGCTTTTCTTTATTTGTGCTTGCCATAAAAAAGTTCACAGCTTATTTGTGTTACTTGATAAGATGGAACAGTTTTTAACTTAAGAGAAGAACACAGCCAAGCTTGCAGCATTTGTGTAAATGGAATAAAGTAGCCTACAACAATATGAACAAGATATGTATTTGATGAAGAAACAAGAACTCAGCATAAATAGAAATGAGCTATAGGCCCTTTAAAGGAGAGGTATAATCAACTCTTCTCAAAATGTAACCATGTTACAACAGTGTTCTCCCATCACTAGTTTACTCAAGAGTTGTAATTGTATTGATTCATGCATGTTTGAGTAATCTTAAAGTGTACAGCTTATGCAAGTGCTCAGAATATCGCTGTTTTCACCCACCACCTGTCCTCACCCACTCAGAACATGTAGGGGTAAAAATTGTCATATAGTCAGAGGCGTTGCTACAGTACAGGCTAACCAGGCAATTGCTGGGGGCCCCTTAGGACAAATAGGCCACCACTGCCCCGCACTGAGCTACACATGCTAATTGTTTGTTTGCTGCTGCTTTGCATTGCCTTTTGCCTGTTACTCACTTAACAATAACTGTTGCCTCTTGGGAGAGAAGCTTCTCTGCACTTAAAAACATAACTCAGGTCAACAATGTGAGTATATAAGACCAACTGGACTTGGTCTTATATCCATAGAACACAAAGTGTCTTTTGCTGAGGCCAAGGCTCATAAGCAACAATGATAGAGATTTTTTTGTCTTTATTTGTTCTTTGGTTAGTTAACCACCCTATTTACTGGTACTTCATTCATTAACCCTAGAATAATGAGCTAGGTCTTATTACAAGTTTGACTATTTTTCCTCACTGTTTCTACAATTTATATTAAAACTATTTAATATTTAATTAAAGTTTTATATTTTTTGTCACAATAGTTTGCATGATTACTGTGTAATTATCGGCAGAGGTCCCCCAATTATTATTTTTTTGCCTGAGGCTCCATGGTGCCATTGCAACGCCACTGCATATGCCTTATTCCAACAACAAAAAGGATAATTTAAAAAAATAAATTATAATTTTATAATGAAGAGGCGAGGTTTCTCAGGTCTACAGTTAGTTAATATGCCTGTTTCTATTTTTACTCCATTTTAGATCATTTTAGTGTTTTACAATCTGAAATATTGGTCTACATGTCAGAGTTTATTTTCCTAAATACATGAAAAAAACACAACAAATCACTTTTAAACTAGACTTATTGATCTTGAACATAGTCTCCATTTTAAATAAAAGTTTATATGCAACTGTAAGACTAGCTTAGAATACACAAACTTACAAACCTAAAAAAGCACCAGATTCATGCACATAGCCCACTCTGCAGACGTTTACAGCTCAACAATCCCATCTAGTGGCCAAAATGTCTAACAGCACGCACTACCTTCCTTCTGCTGTCACTGAGAGGCGCTGTTACTCCTGCTTTTCCCATCGCAGCCTTGAAACCTGCTGAAAGTCCATTGAAAAGAGCCCGGTGGGTGTGTTATCTGGACTCCTGAACCGCCGGTAAAAAGGCAGCTGCATCGACTCCTTTCTGCAGCACCTTTGTAAACAGCGCTGAGGTGGGCCCGGGCTGCTCTCTCTGTTTGTCCTTGAGTCTTTTGGATGCTGCGAAGGACACATTTTACAGATAATACAGGTCCAGAGTTCTGCAAAATAAAACATCAGAGGTGTTCGGATTCCTCACGAGTTCAGTGGATTTTGAACGTGGAAGTAAAAACAAACTGGGAATATCATTAAAAAGAAGATGGGTGGTAATCACAGTTTGTTATGAAATGTATAGATCATAATCTTGGTGATGAGTCCCACTTGATGTGAATAGACTTATATTGAAAAACTCAACAATGAAAATTTACAAAGTTCAAGGTGATGCAAATGTAAATATATTTTTTTATTTTTTTTGTGACATTTGAATAATAAGACATTTGTAATTAAATCATTCCGGCGTCCTTCAAAGTACGTCCGCTTTTCTTAAAATTTCATTTTGTTCAGTATCTGAAAAAAGCATGAAGCACCTGGAAAGGTTAAATATAAAAATCCCATTGTATCCCTTAGAGCAAAATCAACCATTCTGGGATGATTCAGACTTCACTGTAAACCTCCAAATAAAAAAATCCCCCCAAATTTAAAAAATATAATAGGACTTTTGTATTGGCTCCACTCAACATTTTTGGAGTAATTTTGGGTCCCTAAAACTAATTTTTACCTCAATACCTTCACTTTACAGAGGAATTGTCAAAACCCAAAATATTCCAAATCTGAGTCATTTATGTCTCGGCTGTTAACACCACTAAACAATCCTTATATATATATATATATATATATATATATATATATATATATATATATATATATATATATACTGTATAGTGTTTAATATCATGATCCTTTATCCTTATGTTCCCATTCTTCTTCAGTTACGACAAGATCCTCAGTGTACTTTTTTCACCACGTTTCTATTTAGTCTGAGGCTGTGTTCTCCACTATCGTCAGTAAGTCAGCCGTTTGTGTCTCCTTACTCATCTTTTCCTTGAGCGTCTGCTTTATAACTCCGGCACAAACAAGCCTTGACCACCTGTTGTTTGGCCTTGTGCGCTCGGACCACAGAAAACACCACCGGCTGATCCAGACAAGCTACATGAAAGCCCACCTTTGGCTGCTCGATCTGGGTCAAAGAGTCGTCCTAGTTCTGTCACGAGCCCCGGGAACACGGAGGGGTGAATATGCAAAGCGACTGTTCAAAATAAACCACCCAGAAAAGCAGGAGCAAATGTTTAGGAGGAATGTAAGAAGACTGTAGGTTCAAGAAGACTTATATTATCTGGGACTGTATGGAGACAGAGGAAACAATTGTGAATGTGCAAATACTGTATAGAAACTTAGTTTTCTTTTGAATATGTTCGTATCACAGTAAATCTTTTCGAGATAGTTTTAGGGTGCAATTTTTGGCCAAACTGATACTAGATCAAGACAAGACTAAGGTCAAACCAGGATCATAAAGACTAAACTGAGACAAACCAGGACTATACCAGCCTAAGTTTGTGAGATGAACTGACTGAATCTGGGATTTCAACAATATTATTGTGATGTGACAGTCCAAAGCTGGAAAAAAAAAAATCATTTTGACATACCATATTTTATTGACACATAATGTGGCTATGCTTGAATGCAAGAGTTTAAGGGTCTCTATATTACCTTTATTTTGCCAGGTAAAACATCAAATTCTTATTTACAATGTTGGCCTGGTGTCCAAAAGCACCCAAGGTAAGGGGAGGAGTCAGACTGAGGGTCAAGTAAGTCCAAGTCATGTCAAGTCATAGTTTTTTGCCAAGTAAGTCAAATCATTGGAGTGGCATCAAGTCATGGTCACTGTGTTGAGATATAGGATGATGAAATACATTTTTGCATCTTGTTATTCAGTCATTCATTCTTTGTTCCCGTTAGGGTTAGTGGGTGACTGGAGCCTATCTCAGTGTCTTTGGGCCTTAGGCGGGGAACACCCTGGACAGTGGCCAACTTGTCGCAGAGTTAAAGACAGACAACCATTCAATCTCTCATTCACTCACAGGGGAAATTTACAGTGATGCCCAATGAGCCTAAACATGCATGTCTTTGGAGGTGGGAGGAAACCGGAGTACCCAGAGAAAACCCACAGTGACACGGAGAGAACATGCAAACTCCACTCAGAGAGATCATGAGATGTTGATATGGTCCGACCCGGGAGTCGAACCCACAACCTCCTTATTTGGAAGCCAGAGCTCTAACCACTCTGCTACTGTGCATCTTGTCATTATTTTAACAATGCAAAAATGCTATAATGTAACATTTAAATAAAATAAAAATACAGTTTTTCCCTATACATCTGGTTTTTCACTGCAATGTTTCAAACACTCACTCCATCCAGACATTAAAAAAGACTGAAAAATGATTTCTTCTGTAAGAGCTCAAAATTCAGCTAAAAAAGGAAAAAGAGGCTACAGTGTGAGAACAAATATAACCAACCACAACTCTGCTGAAAAATGAGTTTGTATGTCACATGTAAAAAGAGAAAATCAGGTAAACAGAGAGACATTCTCTTCTCTCACATTTATCACAGACTTTGGAATCAAACACAGTTAAACTCATTAACTTTTTCTCCTTATAAAGTTGTTTTTGAGCCTGTTTGATGAGGACATTGTTGGTAGTGCCGCTGCAGTTAAAATGTCCCAAATCTCCAAGTGCCATTAACAACAGAAAAACTATCGCCAGTTTCCATTTTACCACAGAAAACTAATTTGTGTAAAACAAAAACGCCAGGGATAAAACCAGCAGCAGGTAAACAGCAAAGAAGTAGAATTTTTGATTCCCATAATTTAGCCAACTGTTCAACATATTGGACTGAAAATAATAAAGCAGTAAGCATAAAGACTGTTTCTTCCATTGGCATTCTCAGTGAAAGTTTTTGAGCTGGGCATCAGTCCAAGGCAGCATCGTCCATGTATGAGATGCAACACAACGCAGCTTCAAATGTCACGTTCAAACAAAACCCGCCAGGCAGCCTTCAGCCTGTACTTAGTTGTACTTGTCTCTGCACCTCATGAGGACCGGTCCCACCTTTAAATGACTCTGCCAACACGAGGTAAAGTAAACCAACATGGAAAGTGAGAGAGAGCCTGAAGTTTATGACAGGTTAATGCTTTTTTCAAATTTTGACTTATTTTGGAGTGACAGGAAATAGTTTTACCACAGTTGAAGGTGCACTGCGTAACTTTTTCAACAATACAAAACTTGAAGAATGGCATGTTTTTGTGATTTAGATGTCTTTATTGCTCTAAGTAAATAATAAAAAAGCAGTGGCTTGACTTTAAGTGGGCTTATAGCGACAAGATTTCTGGTAGCTATAATTGTCAAAAGTGTTTTTTTTATCTTAATATTTTCACATTAGGGGTGCACGGTAGAAGAGTGGTTAGAGCTCTGGCTTCCCAATAAGGAGGTCGTGGGTTCGACTCCCGGGTTGGATCATATCAACATCTCACGATCTCTCTGGGTGGAGTTTGCATGTTCTCCCCGTGTCACCGTGGGTTTTCTCCGGGTACTCCGGTTTCCTCCCACCTCCAAAAACATGCATGTTTAGGTTAATTGGGCATCACTGTAAATTTCCCTTAGTGAGTGAATGATATGTTTGTCTGTCTAACCCTGCGGCAAGTTGGCCACTGTCCAGGGTGTTCCCCGCCTAACGCCCAAAGTCACTGGGATAGGCTCCAGTCACCCGCGACCCCTAACGGGATTAAGCGATAGAAAATGAATGACTGAATTTTCACATTATGGCATCAAACATATTTACCCTCAAGCAGAAAGTTCCAAAGTATGTTTTTTATCAATTTATCTGAAATGTTTCACCTACAGAAAGTTACACAATGCACCTTTAAGTTGCAAATTATGAAGAAATTGACAAATAAAAGTTGAACATTGCAAGAATAATTTGAGCTAAAAATAGAATCCATTCACATGTGTCATCAAAATACAAAGACAATTTACATTTGGTTTGAAACAGGGCTCTCAAACACAAATGGAGCTTGGGTCAAAATGATAATCAAGGGCCACATTTAAAATATAGGTTAAACATATAAAATATGTCGACAAACATTCTTTTATATTTTCTATTATTTAGGCCCCATGTGATTAAAGAAAAAGTGAATAAAAGAGGGTAACCAGGGTCAGACTTTCTGGACAAATTGTATTTATTTTGCTGCATTCAAGTGAATTTAAGAGGCTGTACGGACACGAGGATTGTCACCAATATATTTGGTTTAAAATTGTTATGTGCAGTTAATTGGCAAGTCATTATCAATACTAATCTTGCTAGTTTTCAATCAACTCTAGTTTGATCTGCTAAAAAAGACACTTGATTAACTAGAACTAACTAAAAATATTATTCTAAATTTGTATTTTTGGTGCGTTTTAGTTGCTTTGGATCGTATTTAGGGTCATTTTATATAATTATTACTTCCACCTGTTTACTTTCTTTTGTTGCCTTTTAAATAACATTTTTGACTCATATTCTTACGTTTCATTAGATTTCAGCTCTCAGATGAAGCCGTCGTAGGTCAGACATCTCTTTAGTATTCTCCTCTGTCTGCGTTCTCTCTGCAGCCCAAATGTTTTATAGCAAAATCCATCAATAAACAACAAAGTTCAAACACACATTTGGCAACAACAAGAGCGACGCAGATCAACAACACAATCTATATTTCTTGAAAACTTTATTTTCTCTCACTCTTGGTAAAAAAAAAACACACACATAATCTACAAAAGTTTAAATGTACAAAGTTTCAATGACAGTTTACAGGTTTATGTAAAGAATAAAGAGTGATTTGTGTTGGATATAATAAGATCATCTATTTTACAGGCACATCAAAGTATATTCCAACAAGAGTGGTAAGTACATTTTTATTTACTTTTCATATCTGAATGAGTAAAATTGATCAGATACAAGCACCAGGGATATTTCAAGAGCTGACCATTGTGTGATTATTGTACTTGCAGAGAAGTCACTGTGCCAAAATCACCAAAAAGTGGTGTAACTTCAGTAAGTTTGTGATGAGACCATTGCAGTTTAACAAATGAAGAACCTTTTGCATTTTACCTGTTTTTGGCTCATCCAGAAACATTTGCACATCCACAGGCTCTCTCTTTCTCTCCTTCCCTCCCTCTACAGCAGTAAGCTGCATGTAACTGTCAGTGGAGCGTCAAAGCAGAGCTATTTAACAGTTTGTTTCTTTTGAGAGGCTTCTTTTTTGCAAATCTGCCTTATATCCACTGAGAAAAGGTCCAAGAAATAAAGTAAAGTAAAATAAAACATGCAAAAATAACAGCAGCGCAGGTCAGGGGGGTCCTCATTGACAACTTTTTTTTTTTAACATCTCTCCTGTTTTTTTAAATATGGAAAAATTGCTTCACATAATAAGAATATCACATCTAAAACACATCAAAATACAGGAAATTGCTTAGGTATTGTTTTTTTAATTATTATTATTCTGGGGGAGGGCCCCCAGACCCCCCTGAATTACATCAAAACCTTGTTATATTGACATATAGTTATACTAAAGGGCTTATTGATTAAAGGGTCTGTGTTGTAAATTAAAATTAAATGGTGGTGGCAGCAGGTCGACTCATGGTGTGGCTCTTCAAGGATGACTGCAGAAAATTTTGGCTCATGGACTCTGGTTGAAAGGTTGTGGATTAAGCTCGCTTGAGAAGACCACAGTAGTAGACATTTTTTCTTACATTTCAAGAGTCACAGGGTAGTGGAGCCTGGCACTGTCCGGCTTCTGTGATTGGCTGTTGCAAAGCCTGTAACATGTTGGAACCTAACAATGATGTGACAAAGAGTCATAACAGTGACCAGAAATGGGACCAAGTGTCTGGTCTGACGTCCAAGTCAAGTCCCAAGTCAGCGATCTTTAAGTCCAAGTCGAGTGCCAAGTTTTGTTAATTTCATCAAGTCAAGTCACTCACGCCAAACTGAAGTTCAGTCTTTACAAGTCTTCTGCCTACTGAAGTGACGTGACAATCAATCTTAAAAGCACCTCTCACATCTTGTGGAGAGGTAAATCGAGTTTAAAATCAGGCCAACACTCCTCAAAATTATAGGACGTCAATGGACCTTCTTTATATGAGTAAGCCACTTTAAATCAACATTGCGCTTTACAGTGAAAAAAGTATAAAATGGCAACTTTCTCTCTCTTCTAGTTCATGAAAAAGTTTGTATAATGTCACCTTTAACAAACAGAACAAGTATTTTTTGTTCCTTTTCTGTCCCAGTCTGTACTTTCACCGAACACATCTCCACTCAGAAGTCTTGCTTGCTGTCGATACTGTGCAGAGTGTTGGGCAGCGAGTACAGCATGATGTGGCTGCTTTTGGGGGAGGTCCAGGCCGGCTGCTGACAGGACGACGTCTCCGTTCTGTAGATCTGCGCTCGCGTTTTGCACACCCCGAACCGCGCCGCCATGAGAAAGAAATCCCTCCTGAACGTGCGCGTGCAGAAGGCGTACAGAAACGGATTCGAGCAGGAGTTTATCGGGTAAAACAGCACCAGCAGAAACTTGGCGTCTGTGACTGTGATGAGCGGGAGTTTTAGAGCAGCAGACAGGGCGAAAAAGGAGATCGGAGCCATGCAGAGGAAGTCGGTGAAGATGAGGAGGGCCATGCGCTTTGCTACGCGTGTGTCGGCGTGAGCGGGGGCGGAGCTCGGGTTTCGGATGGTCAGGTAGATGCTGAGGTAACAGCCGCAGACGCAAACGAAGGCCAAAACGTTCAGGAGGAGCAGGGAGACGACGTAGATCTGAGCGATGATGGAGTCCACGTCCATCGGAAGACAGATGCTCACCTGGAAGAGACGAAACAAGAAGTTAGGAATACGGTTTATAACTGTGACTCGGACAAACTTCTTCAGAACATATATATAGAGCTCCTGCACCAATAAACAATCGGATAAAAAGAACCACATGCTTCTCTGCGTTCTTGATTTTTGCAAAAGTCTTTGTTTTGCACACAGGCGGATCACGTTGAGAGAGAGAAAGAGGGAGAGATAGAGGCATTGCTGCATTTATATAACGTAGCTAACTTTAGTTAACCCGATAGTACAACTTTCTACTCTTCCAGGCAATGTCCTTTTGCTGTCTCTGTACTCCTCCAGTGTTACGTTGAACAGCAGTGGTTTGAACACTGCAATGAACATTTTTAATCCATCCATGTGAGCTCATTATCAGTCCATATCATGTCCTGTATTGTTTGTTTTGCCATGTTAGGGGTTGCCAGATTTTCAATGAGCGACTAAGCCTTTGAAAATAAAAAACAAATGACCTTTCAATAAAAAAGTTAATAAAAGAAGCAAACTTGATGTGAGTAGCACAGTGGCAGAGTGGATAGAGCTCTTGCCACAGAAGGTTGTGGGTTCATCTCCGTGTCTGGGTTGGTTTCCTCCGGGCACTCTGGTTTCCCCCACCAACCAATAACATGCATGTTAGGGTAATGTCCTCCGCTACGATAGTCCAGACCAAGCTAGCAAGAACACCCAGAGATGGGTCCTGTGGTGCTCATTGCTCCTGAGAATAGGCTCCAGAGGCATTGAAGGATGGGTCAAATGTAGTGGACTTTTCAAAAAGGTTTACACAAGTGTACCTTAACCTTAAAGCAGAGCAGCATGTCACTACGTCACAGAAGAGTAGTGTCTGATTGGTGGATGTGGGCATTCAACGTCGAAAGCTCAGGAGTGCCCAACTCGGGCGTTGACGCCTGATGAGAAAAAGTGTCCACCGCAGGTTGGAGCGTCTACTTTGCAAGACGCAGGGTCAGCAGAAGCCCGAGTAAGCAAATTTCGACTTGCTGAATGCAAATTTCGCTGGACACTTCAATACTCAGTCATACATTGACTCAACTCCAACGTTGCCCCGGTCTGAACGCACATAAATAAATACATTTCTCCCCAGTAGAGATATCTTGTTAATGTATCTATTCACCCAAAAGTTAGTTGCAGTGCCGTGTCTTTATCTAATAATGTACTTTTTGTTCACTAAAATCCATAAAGTTTGTTTGTTATTGTTATTAGCATTGTGGATAACTGTTGTTAGCA
Source organism: Mugilogobius chulae (assembly GCA_038363315.1). Classification (NCBI taxonomy): domain Eukaryota; kingdom Metazoa; phylum Chordata; class Actinopteri; order Gobiiformes; family Gobiidae; genus Mugilogobius; species Mugilogobius chulae. The sequence goes on along the minus strand of CM076401.1, from coordinate 19,901,693 downwards.
TTATATCATACTGAAGCTGTGGCAACCCTCCTTGAATAATTTGCAAATTATATAAAAATAATCCACATTCTTTAAAACTCTGAAGAAGTTGGATAATCTTAAATGTTTTAAAATAATATTTATAGTCAGAAGATATAAATGAATGTGTCCAACACCACAATCTCTACCATTATTTTCAGTGAAACACAGATCCAATAAACACATTACTCATTGTCTCGTAAAAGAGAGACTAATCTGGTATCAAAACATTGTGAATTTGTGAAACCGTAATGCCATGGAAACTAGACCACAGGTGCAGCTTATTTTGGCCGTCCAAGCCTGAAAAGTTTCGGAAAGTCGACACTACAAAGATATAGTCCTAGACTGGCTAAAATGTTTTTAAATTTAAATTTTATTCTTTATTTTTTGTTCATTTTTCTAATTAAGATGGTTTTACTTAATGAACCTATAGATTATATGACTTGTTTCAAGGTGTTTCTGTCTTGTTTCAATAAATTTGTTCTTATTTCAAGCCATGTTTAGTCACCTAAATCTCTTGTAAACGGTGAGAAATGTCTTGAAATATGCTACCAATTTCAGCGATAGTATTTTCGCTAAAATAACTACATTTAAGACAAATATTTGTAATTCTTGTAGTTTTAAGCTAGATCAGACAATATTTTTTGCAGTGTATGGAGCCAGGGTCAGCTAAGAACTAACTAACAACTATTTGTTAGTTAGACTTTGTGATCATTCCATCACTTTTCAAACAGAGATATATTTTTGTCAGTTTTAGCATGCTGCAGATGTCTGACTTAAAATCCATTAGCAAAAACTTTCGCCTTCACACCGTTGACCCGATCATTGTACCTCTCTCCGCTAATGGACCGTGTGTCGCGCCGAAATCCACCCGCACGTCGCCAAACCCTCACCTTGCCGTAGCTGCTGACCCCGAGCGTTGGGAGGAGCGCCGCGATGAGAGAAAAGAGCCAGCCTCCGGTCATTACGAAGCAGGCGTGCCTCAGACGGAGCTTCCTGTCCAGCCGCAGTGCGTGTGTGATGGTGTGCCAGCGCTCCAGAGTGATGGCCGTCAACGTGAACACCGACAGCTCGCTCGCAAACACCTGAAAAAGCACAGCAGACATGGAAAATAGAACCGTGTATACAGAGATCTATCAGGATACAACTTTATAATAAACTTCAAAGAGCACTTTTATTGTAAAACTCCACTGTTGAGTTGTTTTAATGACTGGAGACATTTTGGATTTTGTTGTGGCATTTGTTGCAGCCATCTTCAAGTGGAGAGGAGGCAAAGTTCTAACTGACAATTTAGTAAAAATGAATGTAACATAAATGATAGATTAAAGAAATATTTTACCATTTAACTCATTATTTGTTGTCCTAACAACACAAGACTTTTACTGTGTAAATGTGTAAATATTCAGACTAAAATCACGGTGCTGGGTTGGGGTTTTATGTTTTGTAGTTACTGGTATAGTTTGGGGGTTGTACTTGATCAGACCTGGTCTTGATTCTAGTCTAGTTTATCAAGTCTTGCCCTCATTTGGTTCTTGTTCTGTTCTGCATCCAAATGACAATATATGTTGGTAAAGTATTTTTTTTCACATAAACCCAAGGTAGCAGTAGTTATTTTTCCAATGTTCAAACGAATTTAATGTTGGGATTTATTGTGTGAGCTCAAATTGTTAAAAGTGACGTGTAGTTAACCTCCGGCTCAGGAGCCACTGCTCATTTGAACAATCTGGCGCTCTGGAAAATTGAATAGTTGAATAGCCTTGCTGCATTAGACTATATGGATCTAATAATTGATGATTACTGTGTTTTATTAAATGTGTTTGTTCAAAATGTTTTCACAACTTTTTGATTGAAAATATTGAAGCCATGCCATTCTCCAATTAGAGTCAAAATTGAATGTGCGCATGGCCAGGAGCCAAAATGTACGAATGTATAAATGTTAGTCTTTGAATACGGCAACACCTACGTGGAAAACATCATGGAAAATAATATATTTATCATTTACATTTTATATATATATATATATATATATATATTTTAAAGCAAATATTAGCGCAACTTTTTTTTTTTTTTTGATTGATTTTTTTTTAAAACACAAAGCTTTTATACGTTGCTAAACAGCTCAGAGCAGATAAAAAACATAGATGTTACTGGCATTAGTGTAAATTTAATGTTTTTTTGACAATTAAGTTCAAGATTTCCAACTATCAAAGATAAATGTTATGAAACTTTCTTAATGGACTTTACATATGTCAGATAAGGTCAAGGCTACAACTGACATAGTACATTTATAAATTCAGCCAGGTACCAACCAGGACCAGGGGTTCAATTCGGTCTACAAAGGAGTACTCCGATTTGTTAGGACTGACTTTGTGATGAAATTCTGTGTTAAAAAGACTGTCAAATTACACCAAATCAGGTGTAATCTCATTCAATATGTTAATGAAAAATAATTGAATCTTCATTGCTTCTTAAAAAAACAAAAAAAAAAAAAACAAACAAAACAAATGTTTGGCCCCTGGCATGCTTCAACCCGCCCGCTGAGGAAAAAATCTGCAAATTTTGGCCTACCAAGAAAATAAGTTTGGGCAACCCTGGTTTAAATAATAAAAATATAGTGAAGCTAAAAACTAGCATGATTAACTCAATTTTGATAAATTATTTTGGGGAATGGCAGACCCTTACCCCCAATCGGAAAACAATACTGTAAATAGCATACATATGACCTATTATTACTACTACAAATAGAAAAAAGTAAATTTTGTACACCGTGTTCCTGTCTTTAATGGTCTATCCAAATGTTTTACAACTCCATACTCACAGTGAAGAAGCCAGCGGCGCTACAGCCCAGTCCAGTCTGCCAGTCAATGGCGTAGTTGTAGTATTTCCCCCTCGTGAACATGTCCACTGTCGCTATGACGACCAGGTAGACGCCCATGCACAGGTCGGCGAAGGCCAGGTGACACATGAGGAACCGAGGGACCGTCAGCTTAGCTCTGGTGCCTGAACGAGAAGAAAGTAGGGCACAAGTGAAGTGTGAAGAAAGAATGTGAAGAATAAAACTAAGATCTAACTCAACAATCTTACAAAAGAATTCCAAGTGATACTCGTGTTGATCATGTTTAATGCAAGGAGGCATAAACAAAAGACCCAAGAGACAGCTACATTGTTTAACAAGGTAAATTAAAAAAATGTTTGTATTTCCTGTAATAATGTTTTTAATTAAAGTTTAGATGTTTCTTGTTTGGGAAAAGAATGCTCAGGAAGAATGCACTTCTTTATTACGCTTTGAATAAATGTAAGATAGATACAGCATTTAGTGACATTTGGCTAAAGAAATGATAATATGCTGTTTAGCAGAGGTGGGACCAAGTCAATGTTGTGCAAGTCTTAAGTAAGTTTATTTGGTCAAGTCAAGTCCAAAGTCAAGGAGAGACAAGTCCAAGTCGAGTTCCAAGACAAAGAGAAACAAGTCCAAGTCTAGTCCCAAGTCAAAGAGAGACAAGTCCAAGTCAAAGAGAAACAAGTCCAAGTCAAAAGAGACAAGTCCAAGTCGAGGTCTAAGACAAAGAGAAACAAGTCCAAGTCTAGTCCCAAGTCCAAGAGAAACAAGTCCAAGTCAAAGAGAGACAAGTCCAAGTCAAGTCCTGAGACAAAGAGAGACAAGTCCAAGTCAAAGAGAAACAAGTCCAAGTTAAGTCAAGTCAAAAAGAGACAAGTCCAAGTCGAGGTCTAAGTCCATTTTGTCATTTTGTCAAGTCCACACCTCTACTGTATGATGGCCTCTATTTATTAAAGGCAAGTATCAAAGTCGTCAAAAACTGGGACAACGGGGACATGTCTTGTGTAAAAATATGACAAATCATGTTTTTGGAGACACCTAATGAGACATAAGAGACATAGTTCAGAACTGGAGCTGTCCTGGATAAACTAGGGCGTCTAGTCTCTATGTCTCTGTTGTAACATTGACTAGGTTGACCTACTTACATACCTAACAGAACCAGCAGCACCGCAGTGTTCCCGAGCAGAGCCAGGACAGAGATGACCCAGATGAGCACCCGTAGGGAGATGGCAGCCATGATGTCCTCACACGGATTGAACGCGTCCGGAGTGGGCGAGCAGGACGACTGGTTCAGGCAGCGAGCGGAGAAGAAGTGAGGGTCTGTGTGGGCCTGAGGATTAGAGCACAACTTGTGCCTCAAAGACCTGAAATAAGAACATAAAGGTGCACTGTTGACGTTTTGGACCATAAAATAAACTTGATTAAAAGCACTTTTTTTTTAAATAATTTTTTATTAAATATTAAAAAGTTGCTTCTTTGAGCTGCTTATGTGGCCTCAAAATGAACGATAGTTTTGCCTGGAAGAGCCTCCTTTTGTTTGTTCTAGTAGAATATACGTTCCTGAAGCTAGATTTCACATTATGGCAAAGTATGTTATTAACCAGTCCCCAATGTTGGCCTCTTTCATTTGTTCTATGTGGCGGCGGGCAGCCTCCATGAAGACCCCTCTTGCGACTTACCTCCAACCAGTCCCTCCAGACCCAACTAGCATTTATCTTGTCAGATAGGCCAGTCCCTACACGATTGACCAACAACTTTACAAAGATGTGAGGGTCTGGAATTATAGCGCCAGCTTTCAATTTTGAGAGCGGGCTTACTGAACGCAGAGTCAACCAATCACAGAAAATCTGGAAACAGCGACACGTTAAACAACAACACATTAAACCAGATATGTAGTGCAAGGATCAACTACGTCCGCCATTTTGAGTGTTTTGAAATGGTTAGAAAAGAAAAATATACAATTGGGGAAGGGTGGGGGAGGGAAGAGGCAGTTTGAGATTGGATCGTTTTAATTTTGGACGACAAAATGATGGGCTCTGTCTTTGGAGACCCTTCTGCATTTGAACAGAATGAAGGAGGGACTGCTGGTCAGGCAAGCATTTACGAAGACTGCCCCAAGGCCAGTTACTGTATGACAAATGTTGTTGTGTATGTTCACTTTGTGTCAGAATTGTTTTTTCCTTGTCAGTTCATCACATGTAAACTCCCACCTAATATTCGCACTATCACAACTTTGGCCTTTTTAAATCAAGGCTCAAAACACATTTGTTCAGGATGGCTTTTGTAGTAACATGTCTATTTTTATATTTTCTTTTACTGTTACCGTGCACTGATTTGATGTATTTTGTATTTTTATTATGTTTTAATGGGAAGCACTTTGGTCACTTTTGTGTTCTAAAGGGCTATATAAATAAAGGTTGATTGATTGATTGATTGATTGATTGATTGATTGATTGATTGTTATTTTGATTGATTGATTGATGTAAAGCTATTGGTTAAGGTAAGGTATACTTTATTGTCCCCGTAGGGAAATTTGTCCTCTGCATTTAACCCATCCTTCAACGCCTCTGCAGCGCTCGGGGACCCATCTCCAGGTGTTGTTGCTAGGCTTGGTCAGGACTACCGTAGCTGGAGGTATATTACCATAACATGCATGTATTGGTTGGTGGGGAAACCGGAGTGCCCGGAGGAAACCCACCCAGACACGGGGAGAAACATGCAAACTCCACACAGAAAGGCCCAGCCCGTGCAGGAATCGAACCCGCGACCTTCTTGCTGTGAGGCAAGAGCGCTAACTGCTCTGCCACCGTGCCACTAAAAGGGTTAGTAAAAGAAACTGATACCTGATCCAGCAAAAGAGAAAGCAACAATATCTCAAAATTAGGTTTGTTTTGCTTTACTTCCGGTCCTCTCCTCTCCTGATGGATATCTGCAGCAAGACTCTCGTGGTGAGAGTTGGGAGCTGAAACCAAACGAGTGAGGTCAGGAGCAAGCACTCCTTAAGGATTGTGGTGAGTGGGGGATACCATTTTAGAAGGCTTTTCTGATTGGTTGTCCATCTGGCAGTGATCACGATATGACATTTCACCAAAAAAGATTGTCAGAGGACTGAGCTCATGATTAGATTTTTATCATATCGCCCAGCTCTACACTTAACTGTTACTATTAGTTTTCCAAGAAACCTGACTCATAGCAAATTCAGTCTAAAGTTGTAGTTAAATCTGGACCCACAGTTTTCTCCCTCAGCCCTGTGGTATTGATCAGCTCCGCTCTACCTGTTATTGATCATGTTGTGGAAGAAGCAGCAGTGGGAGGGGTAGGTGAGCTCGGCCTTCATCAGTCTGCCGAAGGGAGGGAACTGTCTCAAGTCAAAGGCAGATTAGGCCACGATTCTCTGGAGGCTGGCGAGGATGGAGTCCGGCACAGAGCTCAGGGCCGTGTGCGAGATGTCTCTATGGAAACAAAAATCAACGCCGTCAATACGTCCCAGCAGCATTCCTCTGGTGTGCGCTGGAGAAGAAATGTATTTGTGGAATTAACAGCTTGTAAAGTAACTGTGAAATAACGAGTGTATATAAAACTCATCTCTCAATCTCACAAACCTTTAGCACTGCATAGTTTTTACATTATTAAACACTTTGCACAGCTTTAGAACAACTATCATCATCTTAAAGAGTCGTATACTGACTCACAAGGCTTTCGTGCAGACAAACAAGTGAGTCAAGACTTAAATTATCATATCATATTTAATTAGTTTATTAAATAAGCAGAGTGTAACGATAGCAAATGCGTTTTTGAACAATCTATGGTTTAATACACAGATGTCAAACTCAAGGCCCGTGGGCTAGATGTGGCCCTCAACCTCATTTCATGCAGCCCTTGAGATCTTATAGGTTTAGTTTAATTTTATGTAGTGCAAGGAGTAATCTGGGTGTCAGATTATTGTAGATGTATAATCAGTAATTATCACTTCATTAAATATACAATAATCAAATACAACTTTGATTTATAGTATGTCAAAGATTACTAAGGTTAATTTTAGTTACAAACGGCCCTTCGAGGGCAAAAATAAGTTCGACGCCCCTGATTTATTAAAAGCACAAACTAAAGCTAAACAGATGTTAAACCAAAATAATTTTCAGGTGTTTATCACAATAACATGAGAGAATGCAGCACAACATGTTTTTACTTTACAGTCAAATATATTTAACACAAACATCATCAGAGAAACGTTTTAATTATTAAGGAAGGTGGACAGCAAATCAGATGTCCAGAAATGGCAAATTCAAAGCCTGATTTATGCTTCTTAAAGGTGCTGTAGCTGATTTTCACACAGCAAACACAATTTAGGTTTTAAATCTGACAATTTCCTCTCATAAATCCTTCAACATATGATTATTATCCACATGTATTCATTTTAGTAGTAATTATGGCTTATAGACTACTTTTTACATACAGTACAGTAAACTAAAGTGAAACTGTAGAGGACCATCCAAGCTCAGCCAATCAGAGAGCAGTATTCAGCTTCTGATTGGAACAAAATTTCTTTTCTTTTCTAGTTCAGACAGTACTCAGTGGCCTAATTTTTTCACAAAATGGTCGCTATATTTGATTTGATTTGGTTTGTTTTAGACATACAGTACAGTCTAATTTAATGACAAAGATAGACTACAAAAGCTAATTTTCAAGCTTCTTTTTATTAGATATAATGGTTCCATTACTGCTGTAATGGCTGCTGCAGCAAATGTAGTCAAACAGTTCTATTGGTTCTCATTAAAATAGGTCAAAACACTTCTGACATCAACCCCACTTTTAAACTTTAGACTGTTTTAAATGAACATTAAGGGCACGTTTTATTGTAGACTGTAAAGGTAGTTACATTTGTTGATATGTACGGATGAACAATATGTCTCTAACAAGCAGCAGCACCATGTTATATCACCACCACACGTGAATAAAATGAAAACTGGCACACGCAGGCACAAACTCTTCTCCGCCAGAACAAATAACGCATGAAGGTGAAATTAGTTTTCCACAATAGTATCAAATTGAGGTGCTATTACGCAATCATGCAAGTGTGATTGTTGTGAGCCGACAGAACAATAAGCCACATGATTAAATAGTGAGACAGAGTGGATCCAATCTTCCACAAAGAAAAGGAACAGATAACGTTTACTTCTCTGTGATTTTGTTATAAAACTTATTTCAATGCAAGTTTTCGTGAGTGACTATGCACATTTGCAAGAGTTAGGATTTGAACCAGCAATCTTAAATTTCATTTCCACCAGACCAATGTTTCTCAAACTGTGGTACATGTCTTCTACAAGAGCTGCAACTAAGAATTATTTTGGATGATTATTCTTTTGATTAATAGATTCATTCATTCATTCATTTTCTACCGCTTAATCCCGTTAGGGGTCGCGGGTGACTGGAGCCTATCCCAGTGACTTTGGGCCTTAGGCGGGGAACACCCTGGACAGTGGCCAACTTGCCGCAGGGTTAGACAGACAAACATTCACTCTCTCATTCACTCACTAAGGGAAATTTACAGTGATGCTCAATTAACCTAAACATACATGTTTTTGTTGGTGGGAGGAAACCGGAGTACCCGGAGAAAACCCACGGTGACACAGGGAGAACATGCAAACTCCACCCAGAGAGATCGTGAGATGTTGATATGGTTCGACCCGGGAGTCGAACCCACGACCTCCTTATTGGGAAACCAGAGCTCTAACCACTCTGCTACTGTGCAAACATGTAGAAATGATAAGCTTATCTCACTTGAAAACAGGAAAATAATGTCACTTCACGTCAAATAAGATTAAAACTTGCTTGTTCTACTGGCAAATCTTAAGTCAAATTATGCCTAAAACAAAATGCATCTTAGTTATTCCAGGTACTTTTTTTTATATTAGCGTATTAAAGTCTGTTCTTTTTTCTAATGCAATGCCTTTTAAGAACATTCTGAAGGCAACGCAGTCTCCAAAGAAAATGAGATTTACAACAAAATGTCAAAAACATACAAGTTTTCATGTCTTTTTTTAAAGTCACTATGCTACGAAAAGCCAAAACGTAAAATGAGTGAATGATTTTATTTATATAGCTCATCTACCGATGTCTTCCAAAGTGCTTCACACAGCAACGAGTAAGTTTACGCATTAAGGTTGATAGGTTGAGATTTACTCGTTAAACCCAAAGAAAATGTTGCAATGTGGCTTCAACCAAAAATCATGGTTATTTTACATTTTGGCTTTTCGTAACATTTTGACGTAAAAATGGCATGAAAACTTACTTATTGTACGGTTTTGACATTTCGATGTATATCTACGTTTTTCTGGAGACCAGGCTGCTGAAGGTGTAGAAAGACAAACTAAATTTTCATTGGTCTGTTCAATCTGAGGTTTTCCTTGTAGCATGTCTTGAAACCTAAATAAGACCAGTTAATGAATAATATAATTACTAAATTAGCTGATGATTATTTAAATAATTGATTAGTTATTAATAACCGGTTAACTTGTTGCAGCCCTATTCTACCTTTATTTTCTAACATTACCACAAAAAAACTGTACTGTTTGTGTTGTCTGTTGAAGAATCCACAGTAAAAATCTCAGACAAAAGTTTCATTCATTTTCTACAGCTTGTTCCCATTTGGGATTGTGTGTGTGACTGGAGCCTATCCCAGTGACTTTGGGCCTTAGACGGAGAAGCACCCTGGACAATGGCCAACTCATGGCAGGGTTAACAGACAACCAATTATTTTCTCATTCATCATTCATAACAAACAAACAAACAAACTTATATAAGAAAAAAAAACTGTTAGCCTTATAATGTTATAATTTGTGTTCTTAGTTCAAGCCAAATTCTCTAACCAGTCAGAAACGCCTTGAAAAAAGTGAAATATTTTACATTACATCAGGAATTAAATCTTATCCAGTTAAACTCTGAATCCAAGTCACTTAAAGCAAGTCTAAATATATAGTTTTTTGCAGTGTACATCTAATTATAGAATCTCCAAAAACAGAAAGTGTGTTGTTAGCAGGCTCTGTTGTTGTTAGCTTGACAGCATAAAACTGTCTCTGGCTTTTGAAAGTTGTGAAAAGCGCTTATAAAATCATCTTAGCAAATAATTATGAGGCTCAAAATGATTACATAAGTGAGTCAAACATCATATCTGGTTCATATAATTTACAGGAAAGGCTTGAATGCACCCGTAACATGTTGCTATTATATATTTTTTCTCATTGTGTCTTTGTTTATCGCCGTCTCAACCACGTCCCGTTTTCAGAAAAGCTCTGGATATAGTGGTATGTGACAGTGACGGCCTTGAGTCCTCGCAGCTCATATTTTTACAGTCACATTTATAGAAGCTTCTCTTTCTCTCTCTCTCTTTCTGCGGTCTCCATGGAAACGCTATTCACTACATTTTTATCTGATTCAGACTTGTTTGAGTTGCTGTAGAAAATATGGAGGAGATATTTGAATAGCTTTTATTTCTTTTAATATGGAAGGTTATCGAGGTGAGCAGAGCAGCAGCAGACGGTTTGGAAAGAGGGTTTGTTGGGACGTCTGTAAGGTCCAAATGTGACTTCTCAGGCGAAGGGGGGACTACCTGTCGAAGGAGACACTACAGTACAGGTGAATATAGTGTAGTTTACTCACATAAAAGTAAGAAAAATGTATTACGAAATGTGTATCATGTCATGTTTTTGTAAAGAAATAAATCACTTTATGTGTAAAACAGTGATTTTGTCAGATCGGGTATTAGTCCCATCGGTTCAGATGATTTTGGTTGGGTCTTTAATTGTTCAGTTGGACTTAATATGATGTTTACAGCAGGTATGTCCAAACTGCAGCCTGGGGGCCAAATGCGGCCCCTGGACAATATTGTATTGGTCCTCAGATGCTGCTAAATTTGCCCAGATCACATAATTGTATACATTTTTAGTGTCAATTTGAACAATTCAGTCCGTTTGATGTTATATAACCATAAAATTTGTGTTCAAAGCCATATTTAAGGCTCATCAAAACTAAATTAAACTTTTTTTTTTACAGAATTCCCTTCTTTTCCATCTATTATGTGGCCCTCCGTTCCATATATTTTTCAAAAAGCTGCTCTCAATGAAAAAAAGGTTAGACACCCCTGGTTTATAGGCTGATGTTGACCCAGAGCATCAGATAATGTTTGAAATTTGCAATTGAATTGAAAGTTGTCATGTTGGTATTTGCTGAATGGAGCTCAACAGAAGTACTATAGACCCCCACTATAAGCTCCCATTGGGATTTAGAAAAATTCAAATATTAAGAGTTTAAAGGTATGGTTTTAAGTTTAAAAATAACATAAAATTCAGCTAAACCCTATAATTTTGTAGTTTATAAAGCTGCAGAAACTGACTTTAAATAAAAAATATAGGATTTATACTTATGACTAAACACAGAGCTGATTTAGACCCAAAGAAGTTTTAGAGTATTTTTTTTAATAACCCTATGGGGGTTTGTAATGGGAGCCCGTATTTCCTGAAACAAGGAGTAAACAACAGTTACATAACACTATACAACCCTATCTAATGGGTTAACTGAGTTTCAAGAATAAGAAAGCTATTTTTTGTCCCTATACTGGTCAATATTGGTGTGGTATCAACAAGTTCTTAAAGCCAATATATCAAAATCGGTATTGGGACTGAAAATTATGTGTGCCTAGTTTAATAATGTGCGTTGGCACATAAAGGCATGCAAAAAAGAAACAACAGGACGTTAAAGGGGCACTGTGTAAGATTGAGAGGAATTTAATTATCCATATAGTCCACAAACATTTAAATCATATTTATTCTTTACAACATGAATACTTAAGAGAGCACTGTTAACCACTCCACATCAATTGTGATACATTTATACGTATTTGAAATGTTTTATTACGGCCGGAATATGGGTCATTGACGCTAGATGCCTCATGCTTAATAGGCAAAATGCAGGTGAATGGCTCCCTCTAGTGTTCAAAAGTGGAAATCACTTTGTTTGTTTGTTTTTCTTACATAGTGCCCCTTTAACAAGAGCCTAGCAACAGTGGGCGCAACAGGACAATTTGAAGTCGGCAAAATCAGATGGAATATTTGACTTTTTAGAAGTAAATTAACAAACTTTGCCTTTTACATTAAAAAGTTTGTAAACCAGAACTTTGTGATTAGACTGCTGCGTTCTGTCTGAATTAAATAATAAAGTACCGGTAATTTAGTTCTCACCTGAAGCCAAAAGCATCGTCTATTCTACAAAAACAGACATGCAGCTTACAAAAAACATTGTATATTCTGCAGAATCAATGAGCGTAAAAATTATTTTAATGTGAGGTGAGAGGAGTTAGATTTTGTGCTACATGACAACCAATGATATTCTTTGGTGAATATGTACCAATACATGATTGGTTGTGTTTAAGAAGCTACAGAGGGAGTGGTGACCAGACCAACTCTTTAAAAACCATTGCTAAAGCACGGAGAGTTTTTATCAGCAATATATTCTGAGGATGATTTTTGAAAAACTTGTGAAACAAAATATTCCATCAAGGAACATGATGATCTGACAGATTCAGTGTTCCAAAGCCAAACCCGGGTGGAATTTCCAACCACGCACCTCGGCTTTGATTAATATTGCATTTTGTTATTTGTAATTTCACAAGAGCTATGATCCTGTGAAAATTTGGCACTGAATATATAACGATTTGACAAGAGCATTAAATGTTTATGGGGCAGACGGACAGGTAGAAGTGAGCTGCATGTTTTGTCAGTTTTTACCGCTCAGAGGTCCAACGCTTCATTACATTTTGATTTAGGCTTATTAAAACACATTCATCTCTGCCTTTCAATGGCATAACTTTCTCTTCTATAAAATACCTTGGCTGGCACTGGTAGTTATGAAAGTCATACATAAAGTGTGGGCCACTAATGCACAAAATGCTCTCTTCAACTCTCTCTCCTCTCTTTCCCTCTTTCTCTCTATTGTTTATAAGTATATAATTGATAGATTAGATAAAGGTCAGCCTCAGAGGACATCCATGCCCACTAATGGATCTGGGGAAACATAACATTAACAATGCTTTCTGACACAAAGCGCATTTTCAGCTGACCGCAGATCACGTGACTCTCCCTGTTGAAAAAAAAAAGTTCAGCAAAAGTCTGCTAGAAATTAACTTTTGCAAAAAATTGTGATCGAGTCCGTCTGACACGCACATATTTATAGACTACTAATCATAATACAAGTCTGATTTAACTTATCAGACAGACCTATTAAACAGCATACGGACTAAACCTGGCTCACAGATGGATCTGTGTTAAACCACGATTTAACAGTATTCACAGTATTCATGTGGAACTTTACCCATGGAAAGCGTTTGGGAAAAGGTGGGACGTATAATGAAATACATCGAGCTGATGTGAGCGGCGACGTTATTTATGTTTAACCAATCACAGCAACTAATTATAATAATATATCCAATGTCCGCGTGAGATAGAACAAGTGTCACACACACCTTTCCTCTCTTCCAAAAAGAAAATACTGTGTAGTTCTGCTAAAACAGAATCAAACGCAGTAGAAACACGCAGTTCCACAGGAGCCGCCATCTTTGTTTTTTTCGATTCCTAGAATGAATTGTGGTCTATATTGACCGTTTTAGTGACCATCGATGCTCTCTACATTTCCAGATGCATTGTGGAAATTTTGAGTGCACTACTTTTTGACCTGCCGGACATTCAGACACCACTATATTATGAAATGACCACTGAATAGTGACCTATATAGTGAATAGTGTGAGGACGTTCGGACACAACCCAGATGTAGAGGCAATTCTACAACTGTTACCTAGCAACCATTGAGCAAAATGAGCCAAAGTATACATAAATGACACAATAGTTATGAACTGACCAATGGTAATGTCTTATAACACTTTAATTATGTTACACGATTGTTTGGTCAGTTGTGTGTAAATTGTATTTTTAACACTTTATGATGACGTGAAGAGAATCTGATTTAGAACTCGAACACTTCCTGTAATTTTCAACATTTACTTGTCAATTTCTTCATAAATTGCAACTTCTCTGCTGCCAAACTACGATAAAACATTTACCACAAGCACTATCACACCGAGTCAAAATTAGAAACGTGGCATCATCTGTCATATGGGCTTTAAAATTCCTCCCTTTCGTGACTGTGTGAGTGCGGTGATGCATCGTGTAGGCTTGTAAGAGTTACTGTGCATGCTTACAGTACCACCAACTCACTGGGCCCGGCAAAGGCATCATCGTTGAAGTGACTAAGCCTCGTGTTGCCGCCCAGAAACCTGCAAACACCACAGACACACACACATAGATTCAAATGTACGCGTTTTTTGGGGAGCATACTGTATGGTCGTGTTTTTAAATGTGCAAAGTGACTCACAGTTTGCGCATCTTGGTGGCGTTGAAGGCGTCACTTGCCACCCGCTCGATGCTGTTTCTGGTCAGGCGTCTGTCGTTTGGGGAAGAAGAGCCAAGTTTAGTGTTCGGTAATGCAAGAGATAGAAGATAAATGAGCAAATGCAAGACGATAAAGGATGGTTTTTGTGCAGCTGGTGTTCGATTTTAGACAAAAGCTGAGCATAGTGAGTAGAAGTGTATTTATAGTTTGATTTTTGTTACATAATGATAATTTCTGTGTCACAGTCTTTGTATTTTCTGAGTGAGGTACTAGTAGTAGAAATGTCAAGATTATTAGGTTAATCCACTGAGTTATTATATTGACTAGAAAGAGAATAGTCATTGTAACCTACAGCAACAAATGCCCAGTTCTGGCAGCCATCTTGTGTAGGGAGAAAAATGAACTTTTAAATGACTTTTTCCCTAAAATACTAATTGAACCATTTCGCATTTGTACATTTATTAATGCTTCTGTTCAACCAAACTAATGTGAAAAAGTGTTTAAAAAGTATCATTATTATGTTTCTGTTGTTATAGTAAACACAATAATGATGAATGTTTGTGCTCATATTGTAATGAGACACAAATATAGTTTAATTGTGCATCAAATTCAGTCCAGTGCAGTGTTTTTATGGCTGACTACATCACAGTAATTCAGAGCCCAGACACAGACAGAAAACAGTTCTCTGTATTTGGACCACAAATATATCATTATGTTACATCAGTGGTTCCCAATCTTTTTTCCTTTGATATTCATAATTATTAAAGTTACAATATAATCGTAAGAACAAAAGAATAATAATGGGATTGTATTTCCAATGAACATTTGCACAAATGTTATTTTTTTATTTAAATATTAACAAATCCTTCTGTTAATTGGACGATTCACTTAAGTCACGATTTGATTCAGTTTGCAATTTTGCAACCACGATTTTCAATTTTGTTAGTTCATCTATAATAACAGTTTTTTTTTACCTTAAGACACAAAACAAACCATAATAAATTATGTTTAAAACATAGCCGCTGTCAGAAGTGGTAGTTTTTAATCAGCGTTTGACAACACAGTCTCACTAGATGGCGTACTTTTACCACGACACAAAAACAGCGTATTTTGAGCACGAGTTCACAGCTGTTTTTAGTACTTATGTTACGCACGATATGAAAAAGCGTAAAAATGACACGAGATTTGATTGAAGCCACGTGGGACATTTCTTCAAGTGAAACGGGTAAGTTTATGGATAAATTAACTAAAATGGGTAAGATTAGGTCTGGGGCTTGGGGTAGATTAAGATTAGAAGCAGGATTTCATTAATATTCATAAATAAGAACACTACGGAAGTCCAGAGCTGCCAGTGTGGAGTAAACATTTTTTCCAGCTTTTCTCGTTATTACGACTTTTTATTTACTTTCAAACGACTTTTTTTTACGTTCAAACGAGAATATAATGTCGTTATAACGACTTTAAATTTACGTTAAAACGGAAATATTTTCTCGTTCGAACGACTTTTTTTATGATAAACAGACTGCTCTTCCCATGATGCGCCACAAGCTGGATACTCAGAGCCCTGTACTACGAAGCTAGATTTGGGGTTTAGCGAGGTCAGTTCTGGGTTAAACCTGGTCTGGCGGTCCTACGAAACTGGATCACTTCCTATCGGGGCAGATCTCTATGGCAACATGAGACAAACTCACAACCTGCTCCGGACCAGGATCTGAATAAGTTAAAAAGACAAGGCGCTGGCCAATCAGAGACGATCGAGAATTTAGGCCTTTGCGAAGAGACCGGGGAGAGAGAGAGAGAGAGAGAGAGGAGAGAGAGAGAGAGAGAGAGAGAGAGAGAGAGAGAGAGATGAGAAAGGGCAGCGGAGAAATGAGGAAAGACGAAAGTCACGGCGTATTTTATACCAAAAGCGATGCGCACGTATTTATAAAGAGGAGCCATGAGATCTTATGTAGCAGTAACACTGGAAGAATCCTGTTTAATCTGTGTAATGATTAATAAACGGAGCATCATGGGAAGGGCTGTCTATTTTTCATTAAAAGTCGTTTTAACGAGAATATATTTTCGTTTTAACGTAAATAAAAAGTCGTTATAACGACATTATATTCTCGTTTGAACGTAAATAAAAAGTCGTAATAACGAGAATATTGTCGTTTGAACGTAAATATAAAGTCGTTATAACGAGAAAAGCTGGAAAAATGTTTACTCCACACTGGCAGCTCTGGACTTCCGTAGAACACGTCTTAACAACCACCTTTGAAATGAATGGGGACTGTGATGTGTATTATAATTACGCAAAACAGCTGTGAACTCGTGCTAATCATACCTCATTTACATGTTGTGTAATGTCATGGTAAATACACGCTTTCTTGTGAGATCGGGCTCCATTTGAACAGCAAACAGTCACATTTATTGTCCATATTTAGAGGTTCATCCATCAGTTGTTAAAGCAACATAATAAAGTACATTCAGTCAGGTCTGGCACAAGTTCAGACTGTTTCTTCAAACATCGTGGCTGATATTGTATTATTATTTGTATTGTACAACTACAGAGCGTTTGTGTGTAAGTCAGTGGCTGCATAAGCAAAACTGATCGATTCTGGCTTTTCGATTCAATCAGTGTAGACATCAAACGATTTTCAAAGTTTTCTATCGGTTCTCCGTCACTAGTAAAAACTCTTGTTCAGTCCAGGATTGTGCAGTTTGCTGTTTGTAGGAGATACTTGTGTTTATAATGCTCCCCCTGTGCAGGAAAAGCACTTTGAGAAAACAACTGTTGAAGTTACAACGCTCCACAGAGCTCTAAGGACGAAGTGGATTAAATAATAAAACGTCTTCAGGAGCAGATTGGACAAATTAGTTGCTCCCACAGAGCCTGTATATAATGAGACAACACACTGACCCAAACGCTGAAAATGGGAAATGAAAGTGAGCTTGGCCTGTTGTAAATAAATAAAATATTCATAGTTGTTAGTTTCTCTCACATGTCGGAGATGGTCTGGGAGCACAGGCCTCTGAAGGCGTTTGGAGGGACTTCTGTGATGTAGCTGTTGTCATGGAAATCACTGAAGAAAAAACAGAAGAAGAAAAAAACCCAAACACAATTATTCAAATTATTAAGTCAGAGTTTAAGTGTGTATGACAAGTTAGATGACTATGTTTTATTTTCTGTAAAACATAGTGAACATGACAATATTTAATACAACTGTTACCCAGCAACCATATACTTTGGGGCTGCTGTGGGGGAGAGGCGTGTTGGATGTTAAGTGATGAGAAGCTAAACTTTTTACCTTTTTTAAGACGTTTTCTGGCAAGTTTAGTGTATTTTTAGCACAAGTAATTAAAGTCGAGTCACAAACAGGTTTAAATGGAGGTTTGTTGATGTGGCGTTATCAGAAACGTAAACGTTAAAGGCAAAGAAAGACGCTAAAACACAACGTTAGCACTCTTAGATTTCTTCTTGGACCGTGGGATCACATTATTCATCTAAATGTCTTTGTATCCACATTTCACAGAATATATTTCCTAAAGTCTACATTTGCAGTTGTAGTTGTTGAGCAGTGACTGATAAAATCGTTGTTCTGATCCACTCTCAATGTTAACACTGCAAAAAAGGAAAATCAAACTACAATAAAATGACTGAAATAATCTTAAAAAACAAATTTTAAGACTGTTTCACCTAATAAGGCCAAGTCTTACTAAGATTATTTGACTTGTTTAAAGATATTCTATCCTGATTTACCTTTTCTAGATATAACAACTTACTTTAAGCTAATTTGTATCTATGTTAAGCTGAAACTAGCGTTTTCTGCTCAAAACAACTAGGTTAGTCAAATTTTCTTACTGCACTGGAAGATTATTTCACTTGAAATAAAACATTTTTACCTAATTTAAAAAAAAAAAAAATCTTATTTTTGAAAGGCCTTTTTTTGCAGTGAACTTTCCCCCACGGAGGTCCGTTAGTGGGCGTGGCCTCTGATGCCAACTGTATCTATTGTAAATGGGACAGCTTGTCATTAAGACAAAAGGTGCGACCCACCGCCAACAAAAAGAAAAAAAGTGTAGTGAAAGTTGATCAAAGCTGAATTAGTAAAATGTCTTAAAATATTCTTGTCCAATGAGAAGAGCTTATTTTCGGCTGCAGCACATAGTTCCTCCTTATTAGGAGCGATCCTAATCCGAATATTTTTTTTCAGCCCTACAATGCAAATAAATGGGACTTGCGGGTGCTTGCTACACTCTGCCGTCATGTAAAAATGTCTGACGATGCAAAGCACGTTCATGTGTCAGTCAAGAGAGAGAGCAGATAGTGATCCAACTCAGAATACAGCTACGACCCCAGAGACCGTCAGACAAGTTACAACACAAGGTGGGAATATGTATAATTGTGTATTTTTACCAAGTTGCATTTTGTCTCTTTTTCACGACGTATATGGAGAAATTCTGTTTGAAAACTCAAATCCTTCCTGTCATTTTCAACTTTTCTTTGTCAGTTTCTTAATAATGTGCGACTTCACTGCTGTAAAACTATAATAGATATTTAACACAAGGACTATCACACCAAACTAAGTCAACCTGATGTGCCTCTGTGGACCGGTAAAGTTTGCTGAATGGAGGAAAAGTGTTTGCTCGGCACAGGCAGAAATAGTTGTAGAAGCCGACACAGTAAAACTCTGTGAAGGTTGTAGAAGTGTTTAAAATGCATAAGACATGTTGTTTATGAGTCACATTAATAAAATATAACTTCCCACTGGTTTGATTTAAAAGTCCTAGCTACAGTCTGCCTCTGTCTTCATGTTTTATTAGTGCACGAACATTAAAATTCTGTAAATGATCTCTGGTCTCAGCTCTTACACTTTCCACTGCTGTGATTTAAACAGACTGTAAAGAAGCTTCTATTGTATATTATTGTAAAGACTTCAAGAGCTAACTTATAACTTTTTCACCAAAATATACCTGTAATTAAGGAGAGGATGATACTGGTATTAAGATAAAACCGTGATGTTACAATGGTATATGAGGCTTGCTAGTTTTACATGAATCAAGAACAAGTTTGTGAAGAAAAGTTTGAAAATATGTTGAAAGTAAGAAGTAGAGTTTTAAACTGATGACATTACACCAGGGAGACAAAGATATTTCCAATTTTCTCACAATAAACATATTTTAATGACCCTATAAACAAATTTAACATTGCTGTTATTTTTATGTCTCAAGAAGTGAAAACCTGTTACCTTAGAAGAGTTTTTGTCCAATTTATTACATGGTGGTTCAGGTAAAACCGTGATATTACAATGGTATATTAGGCTTGTATTGACAGAGCTCATTTATTTGACTGTATCGAACATAGACTCAAAAGTTTTGAGTTCACAAAAGGATTATTTTGCTCATAGTATAGATTAGTGGTTCTCAACCCCCAAATTGACAAGTAAGGCATTCACGACCCCCAAGCCCAAAATGTAGGCTACCCGCAATGTGATAAAGTATATCTTTAGTCTATTGTTTGATATATTTTGAAGCCATAGGACTACATAGATTAGTTGACAGACTTGTAAATATGAATCTACATCTGTCATCACAGTTGAAAGCTGTCAAACCTGTCTCATTTCAATGTTAAAATTCACAAATCATCAGGGGACCCCAGAAATCATTTCGTGACCCCCAGGGGGTCTCGTATAGATAATGTTACACTAATAAAATAAATAATCAGCAAAATGATCTTTAAGGCCAAAGCACACTAAAGGGAGTCTGCCTGCGACTCATCACCGACCGCGCTTTAAGCCTGCACCTTACGTCAACATGCTTTAAATGCCAAATAATAGATTGCCTAAACAGGGATTTTACTGATATGATCAAGTGAGTAGGTGTAGGTCTATATTTGGTGCCAACTAGTGTGCTCTTTGAAACATGGATGAAGAAACTATGGGGCATCATCGGATGCCGTGCCAAGTCCCAAATAAAAAAAATCTGAATTAAGCTGTGTGCACACTAAAGAAAACATTCAAGTTGTCGTTTTTGCAGCTCGCCACAGCGTCCTGGCGTGCAGTGACCTTTACGCCGAGTGCACACTGACTGCAAGGCTGGATCTTGATGCGTGTGAGTTTATTGCAAAGTGCTTGTTACACCAGCTGCAGTCATCTGTGATGCATCTGCGTCCAAAACCATGTGGTTTCAAGTGGATTCCCACGAGAATGCTTGTATAATGACTTGAAAGTCTCCAAGACCTGCATTCGTACTCCACAAAGGTCAGTGAACACAGACACGTTGGTTGTAAGAACTCTCTATGGTCTGCAGGACTCAAGGTCAGATTTACAAGCATTTGCTCATGTGCAAAACAGGTTAGGGGGAGCAAAACCTTGGCAGAAATGACATATTTCTCTCACACAGACTAAAGATGCAGACTGTTTTTTAATATGTTGTAAGTGCATCTTCCAATATTAAAGTTTGTGCAAATGCTCATAAATAACGTGATTTTTTTTATTTTGCACTTTAATTTAGGACCTGACTTGATAAATCATGTCCTTTCAAGTGTACACCTGGGGATTGTGTAGTGTCCCACTACTCTTCTGCCATTTAAAAATGTGTAAACAGTTTGTAGAAAACACAGAGCTTTTAAGCAGTGGTTAAGAATAAATGATCGTGTAAATGTGAGGTTGGTTACATACA
This sequence comes from Mugilogobius chulae, assembly GCA_038363315.1. Lineage (NCBI taxonomy): Eukaryota > Metazoa > Chordata > Actinopteri > Gobiiformes > Gobiidae > Mugilogobius > Mugilogobius chulae. Next base: position 19,880,734 of record CM076401.1, on the reverse strand, counting down.
GGATGAAGGCTGTAGAGGTGGAGTGGATGTGTCCCAGGTCCGGGAACATGTTCAGACCAGTGTTGGAGATGAGCCTGGAAAATAAAACACTGTTACAGCATCAGATCTTCCTCCACAAACAGCCCACAGAACAAGAAGAAAACAGTGATTTTACAGTGGATCAGTGCAGATGAACTGAATCTATACGTGAGCTGAGTTAATCTATAGTGAATAATGTCTAAATAAATTGCAAATAGTAGTAGTTTTCTCATATTGTTTGCATGTTTGTCTCTAATTTGAAGAATTATGCAAAAGAAACAGATCTAGTCGTGAGCAAAGACAAGTCTTCTGAGGCTGCAAAGTGAAGTGAAGCCTTCAAATTAGGCAAAGCTGCTGCTGGTTTGAGCACTGATTAGATTTTCAAATTTCAAATTGTTTTTATACGAGTCAAAATATTCAGTTTCTGTTTGGTAGAGACAAAAAGCATAGTGGCACTAAGAAGTAGAAGCAAAGATATATTAAGATATATATAGTAAAGTAAAGAAGTAGATTGAGACAAGGATGCATTTCCAAATTCTGACAACCCTTCCGAGAGATGTCCCACTTTTCCTTGAACAAATGAAGCACCTGGAAATGTAATGATAAAAATACCATTGTCCCTCTTATTTAGAGTCAGTAAACTTACAAATAAAAATACTACTAAAAAAATAAACATTTTTTGAGTAATTTCAGTTCTGTAAAACTAATTTTTACCTCAGTTACCTTAAGCCTTTGTAGAGAAATTGTCAAAACCCCAAATCTGCCAAATGTGTTGTCTCTCAGGTCTCATCTGTCAACACCGGCTTTACCCACTCTTATATTTAAGAAAAAGTAGGCAGAAATAAGATTTAGTTTTTTTCTTTTGTGTGGAGAAAGTTCTCTGACCAGAGCTTGTTAGTCAACAAAAGCTAGAACTAAAGGGTTACAGCTTCACAAAGACTCCAGACATTTGCTTTTGCTCCAAAGGGATCAGAAACGGTTTTAATTGGAATTTTAGATGATTTTAGTCAAACGTGTAAGTGAAAAAAGGCCGGAATGATAAAAAAAACTATAATTGCCAGATTGTAGTCCTGGGCTTACTTTCAAGATGTATATTTTGTTTGTTGTCTAAATATCCAGTTCGTATTATATTTTTTTGGTTAAATATACAGTATGTATATATTTAAACAGACTCTGAACAGTTGGGAGGAAAAATACAGGCAAACAAAGACAGATGAACGGTTTATGTGTATTGCAAAGAATCCCGGTCCCCATTGCACTAATTTAGTTTTTGCACCAAGTACACAAAGCAGTGGTTCTTAATGGTTCTTATGTGGTCCTGGAGATCAGAACCCACATGGAGGTTGCAAAATGATTTCTGAGAGTCCCCCTGATGATGAAAAATGTAACATTACACCTTCTGAATGCAGTGATAAATGTAGATTCCTATTTGTTTGTTCAAAATACAGCCGAACTCAAAGATGATTTTGACACAGCAAACATAATTCATCTTCTTCTAATGAATAGGTAATTAATATCAACATGTATTCATTTTTGTTGCAGTTATGGTTAATAAAAAGTCTTTTTACAAACAACAAAGTGAAACTGAGAAGAACCACCGCAGCTCAGCCAATCAGAGCATTTGGTAAAACTAAACTACATTATTATTCAATTCAGACAGTACAGAGTGGTTTAATTTTTTTCACAAAGTGCTGCATTCATCATACACTTATACTGTATGTGGAAAACACAAAAGTTCCCTATATTACAACTAAAATAGTTAGTTACCCCAACTTTAAGACTTAAGACGACTTTATAGTAAGATTTTTTGCTTATCAACATGAGCGATGTGCGCACAGCCTGCCTCGAGCCACCGCCCATAAACACAAACAGTAGAAACACGTCGAAAAAGCACTGTCGTCAGCTAACTACAAGAGTTTATCACTGTGTGAAAACAAAAGTTCTGTTGCTAAATCGACCCTATACGACCCTTAAAGTTACATTCAGGTGAGTGAAAAAACAACAAGAAAATACAGTCTCAATCTGGTTTATACCTGATCCAAACAGCTGCTCTCATCTCGTTTTATGTTTTAATCAAAGAAGTTTCCAAAGCTAACCAGATGGAGAGGGGGTCTTTGCAAAAAGCAAGCGCAGCCAGTAGGGTGGAAAGAGACGTTGACCGAAAATTCCTAGCCTACATTTTGGGTTTGGGGGTTGTAAATGCCTATGATTGTTAGTATTTGGGATGCACCGATCCAACCTCGATGAATAAATGTGAGAGAGGCTAAAGTCTTTCTCTTTATCTGCTTTTACATGTTAATTACAAACAAGTTGCGAGTTGAATTTTTTTCTCACATATCCTCTTTTCCCCCATTACATCTTTATTTTGAGCTCTTACAAAGAAAAAGTCCATTCTCTCCATTGACTCTCATGCATTTCTTGCCACTCAGACCTCACATTTAGAATTCTCTGTTGTCACCTGCATAACCTCTATATCGCCCAGGCCTAGTTAAGATCTGACAATATTTGTAGAATCTATTGAACCTTAAAGTTGCTAGTAACACAACGCTGAGGAAAACATCTTCACATAATGTTGCCAGGCTTCATCAGGGGGATTTTTCCTGTTGTGCTTGTTTTGAGTTGGTGGGAAAAGCATGAGCGCTCATCGGAAATCCACCCAGACAAGTCCCAAGCACACAGACGTAGCAATAATAACAGACGACATATTCATACACTGTATATCAGCAGATAAGTGGAATCTGTCCTTGAAACGGTTAGTTACAACATCACGGCACAGTCCAAACTCAGCCCACAGTCTCCGAGCGAGTCCAGATCAGACAATGAAGCTTTCAGTAAAACACAAAACTAACAAGTGACAGGCTTTGGCAGAGTCTCCCTCACACCATGTTCCCAAAAGTGCAACTGTATCTGATTTACAAGCAGCGCGGACTGAGTTATGTGAGGACACAGCAGGTAAAGCACCGGACAATCTGGGACATTCTCAACATGGTGCTACTGTATTTGGGGTTTTTTCAGGTGACAGTGAAGAGAAGTTGATTAAAAACATATTACATATTATATTATACTGAAGAGTGTTGAGGTCAACCTAATTTTGCTTGGCATTTAAAAAGTTTATTAGAGAAGGTATGACTAAATTGTTTTGTAACATGTTTGGTGTCCTTTTACAGTTTAGCACAGTATTTTGTCAGAAAGTTCTAACAACGTCAGCACTTCTTCGCTTGCCATGACAAGTTTCAAATTTTTTAATCATACATTCACTCCATGCTTGTGGTGGTAAGTTCTTACAGTAGCAGAACCCAGCCTAATAGAAGAGAGGCTGCCATTTTGTGCCATCAGCCCCTCTGACCTAACCAGTCACTGCCCTTCTTTTGTTACCGAAGCTTATGTATGTACTGCGACCAACACATCCATTGTAGTCCGGGAAGTACAACGTCAGCATTGGTGTGAGGGATGGTTGCCGTTTCTGTGATGCAAATTCACGATAGATACATTATGAAATTTTAGTTAATGTTTAACACGAGTCAAAGGAGAAGAATGTGTTCAGTTTGCTTTGCAACTGGGTTGTTTCTGACAACACATCACTTCGCTCCAACAGCGTCTGTTTGTAGTTGTGCGGCAAACTTGTGGACGCTTGAATTTAACTTCACTGCTTGATTTCTGCTTGCAGATTGGTCGATTGTCTCTTAAGCTTCAACAAGCAGCAACAAACAATAAAATTCCTGACCTACTTGCTTGAGTAAAATGAATACGTGGCCTAGCCTGGCTGCCTCTGACCACACTAACCATTTAAACTCACACCTAGTGTTTTGAGTGGACTGGGACCGGTACTCTTGCCTCACCACCAGTCCCTTCACGCTTTGACAGACAACTTTACAAAGACGCAAGGATCTGGAATCAGAGCGACGGGATTTAATTTCAAGGGTTGACTTTCCGAAGGCTAAGTCAACCAATCACAGAAAACCCGGAAATTACACGGAAATAGTCACACGATGAACAGGATGTTATTAAAAATATGTAGTGCAAGGATGTTTTCTGTCTGAAGGCTCTCGACATGGTTTGCTGCTCAGGTATTGATACGTTCCTAATTGTTCAAAACTGAAGCAAGAGCCGAAAAAATAATCCATCAGCTACATCCGCCATCTTGAATGTTTTGAAACGGTTAGAAAAAAATATTTGAAATTGGAGAGGGATGAGTAGGAGACTGCAATTTGAGTTTTGGATGACGAAGTGATTGGCTTCGTCTTTGGTTCCAGACGCTTCTGCATTCGAACAGAAAGTAGGAGGGACTGGCTGGTAGTTCCACCACTTTTAAAATGCCTACTAATTTACCTCAGCTGTCGGAACGTTCTCTCCTTTCATTTTGATTGGGTCGAGACGTGAAAATGAAAGTACAGGGCACATCTTTTACTCCACTTAAAGCACTGCTCACACCAGATCAATAGGCAACGTGGGTGAAGTGTCTTGCCTAAGGACACATTTACTCCTCTAGATGTCCGCCGTGGCACCTGAGGGTTCAGTGGTCTCCCATCGAAGTACTGCCTAGGCCAAACCTGTTTAAAGTTGGGGTAACAAATTTTCTTCAAACTTTTCCACTAAAAAGTCTATGATAAATTAGACCACTTAGTACTGTCTGAACTGAATAATATAGAGTTTTAGTTCTAAGCAGGAGCCAAAAGTCTGTCTCTGATTGGCTGAGCTTGGGTGGTCGTCTCCGGTTTCACTTTGTTGTTTGAAAAATGAGTTTATAAGCTATAAATGCGTGTAAGTTGTCAGATTTAAAACATAAATTGTTAGTCAAGTGAAAGTCAGTGTCTCAGATCTGATGGATTAAGTACTGACAAGTTGACAAGACTGGTAAGTCCGCTTCACTTTGGTGTCTGAAACTTGTTCTAAAGCTGTTCTAATGACAAGAAACAAATGCATTTGAATCTAGTGAAGTGGCAGACAGTTTGTGAGAGAATGAGGGATCTGAAAAAGTACTTAATTTTTTATTTTGAAAAGTACTTACGCCAGTTTTAACTATTTGAAATCATCTCAATGTGTGAATAAGTATTTGTAAACAAGCCAATAGATAAGTGCTCAAAGTTTGCATCTAATACTATGACTAAACCATCTGAAAGTATCATAAACAGCTTTGAATATGTGGGCCAGATAGGTAAATAAACAAATATTACGAAAGAAACGCAGGATGATTCAGATGCACTTGGAGCCGACCCAGCACAATGTTTTATTTATGCTTCTGTCAATGTCTGTGTCTATTTTCAGTGAAGCGTTAAAACCAGTCTCTTTTGCACTGAGCAGGACTGAGGAGCAAGTTTTTACAAGCCAGGAACTTTTGACACTTGTGCCGTGTCTTTTTGAGGAATCCATCCTAATTAAAAAATGATGCAGGGGGAGCCTCAGAAATAGTCCTGTCACCCATGACCCAATTTGGACTTTACAAGAACAATCGGATTGAGACGTTTGCTTCTCTGGTTTCTGCACAGTCTGTTCTCGGAGATACTCACAGATACTGCAGTTTCGGGATGTTCCTGAATGCACCGCGGTCGATCTGCTGCAGGTGTTTGGCCTTAGTGATGGTTCTGAAACGGAAAAGGTGCATTTGCTTATGTTAGTCACGTGTGGGAAATAAGCAGATTTCCACACAAAATCAGAAGAATCAATCTTCTAGAGGAAAACGCACATAAAACATCTTCCACTAAACCAGGGTTATTCAACTTTATTCCTTACTTTCCACAATATATTCCCATTAAATTTGGTTGAAAAATAATTGCTACTTTAAGTTTATGTGAAAAACCTAAACACAAAAGACTGCAGAAAAGGTACAGAACAGGAACCAGAAAAGGACAAGACTAGATAAACTAGACAAATCAAACCAGGTTTAAACAAGTACAAACTCAGTGAGGTTAGTTTATTTCTCCAACACTCCAGACCTGTTCACACATAAAGAACTTTTGTCTAACACTGTTTGTTTTTATCTACAAACTCACACATCACAGCAAAATCTAAAATCACGTGAGCACGAATCAAACGGACGATGGTCTGAGCAAAAAACACAAACTGTAGGAAAAAATAAACTAAATATATTTCCAATGTAATGTTGCTGTAAATGGCTTGTCACACAGACATTGTGTGTTTCTCTAAACTATTTTGGGAAAAGTGTAAATATCTAGATATACTGTAATAAATAAAATACATTTTACAAACCCAAATTTACAGTAAATGTGTATTTTTCATCTTTTTTTTGTGCCCACTAAGGTAAAAATCCAGATACAAATTGATATGTGTGAAGTGTGAATGTAAATAACTGAACTGAACTTTTGGTCAATTTGTCTCTGAGATCAGGACTAAAGCTTCTGAGCTGTACTTTAAAATTTCATCTAATTTGAAGACTCTTGTAAACTTCGGCCTCCTGCAGGCCAGGAGGATGGTGGCTTTGTCCTGGAGAGAGACTGAAATTTCATCTGTACAAGCATGGATAAAAGAAATGTCATTATGTGTGACATTGGAAAAACTAACATATGTGGTCTGTTTTGAAAATTGACTTTTAGAACGAACAAGTGTGTCAAAGTCATTGAGAAAAACTGTAACAGGTTCAGTTTAAGGTTGCAAGTTAGCTAGTGAGTCACGCTTTGATTGTCTAACACATCTTTAGAGCTGTATTTTGTCTTTTCAGGATGATTGACAGGTGAATTAACCAATCAGAGACATGCATGCCATGTTCATGTTAAAACAAAACTGGAAACATGATTAAAAGTGAAAGATAAAAGCTGTTATGACTTGTTATGTTTTTGAACCACATTGTTTCAAAGAGGCTTCAGAGTGCATTATTCATTCACTCCACACTCAGAGATGGCAACCACAGCTGGCCCGGGGCAGACTGGCAGAAGCAAAGCTCAAACCAACACCAACAATTTACTCACACACCACTGTGATACTCGACAACGTGGGTGAAGTGTCTTGCCTAAGGGCACAACAAGAGTTTACACTGGGGTCGCAGCTGCCTCACTGTGACTCCTGATGCTCCAACACTCTCCCATCCAAAAACTAACCAGGCCCTGTTTTAGCATCCAAGATCTGTTCTGAATGTTACAAGAATATTCAAGAGATGCTTTCCTCGAAATATTCCAAAAATATGACATCACACAAACAAACACTGATCTGATATAAGGAACAAAAGTAAAGATGCCTTCTGTATTCGAGAGACACATGCAACAAAGATGTATAGATGCTGTGAAAACTGACATGTCTTAAAATAGTACGGCTGTCTGATGCACCCCATGGTCTGACTGCAGCTGTCACAAAATACATACACTTATATATAATAGTATGGATGGATGGATAGAGACAGACAGATATTTTACCAATGCCATGGGAAGAAATGCATTTGACCCATCCTTCTTGCTGCCGTGGAATGATACTCAAGAACCATTTCTGTAATGTTTGATATTTTAGGACACAACATCATCTCCATAATGTTGTGCTCGGCTTGGTTAGGATCTTAACTGGAGGCTTTGGTGCAGTAAGAAGCATGTGAGAGGCTTTTTACAAAAGTAAAATGGCTCTTCTTAGTGTCACCTAGATCCAGCTGTAGCCAGGAACTCTGAAGACACATGACACTCACACTCAAGTGGCTCTACAGACTTAAACTCTGTCTGCAAATAGATGAGCATCACTTCTGGTCACATGTTATTGTAATTATTTTATTACACTTTTAAGTTCTCCAGTGTGTCCTCTGAGGAGCCTCTGCATCGGGAGCTATGGCTGGCTCTGGCTCATGGGCCCCTGGCATTATCTTTTCTCTGGCTCTGGGCTGGCGTCCTGTGGCCGCAGGTGGGTCTGTTCCTGGTGCAGACGACTCCTCTGATGATGCTTTCTTTGGTCCATCTGTACCCGGCCCAATCGTATGTATGCAATGTAGCAATATTTTTGTGGGGGAGGATTTGATTTGATCTAGAGCCTGTTCATCCATAGGAGTGGATTTTTCTTTCACTGTGGTTCTCCTCTTTTTTTTTTTTTTTTTTTTTAGCTTTTTCTTGCAGAGAAGGACGGTTTAAGAACAGGAGATGCTCTGGGACAGGTGTCTGCAATATTTCACAGCAAAAGAGCCACATTTGCTCAATTCAAACCAAATCAAAGTCGGAAAGAGTCACAAGTGTATTCAGTCTAAAAAATAATTTATAAATAAATGAACAATATCATTGATGATGAAAATAATTTTGATGATGAGATAAATTAGTTTTTCATTTTTTAATCTACAGTGATGCATTTTTGAGAGACAGAGGTTAAACATACTCTAGTTAATACATTTAGAAATGATTGAATAACCAGTTTACAAACATTAAACAACTGCCAAATTAAAATAAATATGTAATGTAAATAGAGTATTAAAGAATGTTCTTTTACTTTTTAAAGTTCTTCAATCAAATGACAAAGAACCGCACTGATGTCTTTAAAGATCCGCATGTGCTCTCTAATGTGCTCTTGGACCATGATGCATTTGTTTGCTGTTGGAAAGTCTGCATCTGCATTTTTTTGACCAATGACTGTTTCATTGCTTGATTTGCAAACATTTCCAGATGTAGCAGGTGAACTTCTGATGAGGCGTTTTCCTAATTCCATCTAAAACGTCTTCATCAGCATCCATAGTTGGCTCTATGCATTGTTTCCTATTATAATTAAACTTACCTCGTGTGAAACCAAGACTATCTGTCCTGTATGATACAAGATACAACACCTCACACTGATACAAGACACAACACCTCACACAGAAAGTGAATGGAAATGAATATTAACCACTGGTATTTTGTGGTGTAAAAACTAGAATATTAGCTTGTTTTTGTGACAGATTTAAAGTGGGAGTCGGTGGGCGCTGGGCCAAAGCCTGCTCATTTCACCACCATCACTGCTTCATTGTCTGTTTTTATACTTACATTTCAGTGAGCTCCGGGAGATCGTAGAAGGCAAACGCTCCTATTTTCTTTAGTGCAGCATTTCCCGAGATAAATCTGCAAGAAAACAGGAAACATAACACAAAACAGGGTTCAAAATGATGCCGCTTTGAACCATAAATGCTCACTTATTTGCCGTATGGTGGAGGCTCCCTGGTGCTTCCGCTGCTCTTGTTGTTCTACATCAAAAGGCTAAACAAAGACAAAATATACTCACATGGAGGAAAGGCGAGGAAGGCTTGAGAAGGCATAGGCTTCAATGGTCTCCAGCAGATCGTTTTGTTGTATGGTGCTGCAATAACAAAGAAGAAACCAAAAGCTATGATGATTTTAAACGCTTATCTATACTGCAGAGTTGTTGTAATGGCTTTTTTCACTAAAACACCAAGATTTTCTTTGGTAAATGTAAACAGTCAAGCTGGTGGCACTAGCTGCGGCCAGAATAACACTAGTTTAAGCAAAATTGGGTTTGACAAATCTTTGAAAGTTAAAGGTAGGTTAACAAAAAAAAAAAAAAAAAAAAAAACATTTTAGGCACTAAAAAGGGTTTAAAAAGTTTAGATGGAGCCCATTAAAAAGTCTTTTAAGACATTTTCTGGAGAACTAAATGTATTTTTAGCACAGCTATTTTAAGTCGAGTCACAACCATGTTTAAATGGAGGCTGTTGATGTTCTGTAGCTGTAAAATGCTCCCCAGGATTTGCTAGAGTAACGTTAGCATTTAGCTTGCACCTACCATTAGCATAGCTAGATATATTTACATACTTTGAACTGTTTATTAATCTCCATATTTTAGGATTTATATTTTACACTATATTTTCCCCAAAATTTGTGTCAACTATAACTTCTGAGTGATAAAGCTGTTTTAATTTACGCTCAATGTTAACTTTCCCCCACAAAGTAGTGTAGTGAGTAGGAGTGGCCTAATGGACCTTTGTAAGCCATTTTTCTCTTCTTCATCTTAAAAAAAAAAACAAAAGACAATGCTACTAAAAAAAAAAAAGTGACCTATTAATTGATAATGTTTTTCTATGAGGATGTTTAAGATTGATTTACTGGCTTACCATGAATAAAGCTTTAGTTTAACTGTAAAAACTCAAACAAACATGATGGGATTCAAACTAAATAAGTGTCACTGTTGACTTAAGTCGGAACTCAGAAGATCCTAGCTCCAAATATCACTGAAATGCATCATTATTTTGCACTGAAGTGATTGCTACCTTCATAAAAATGCAATGTTTTTGTAGCAGGCCGCGTATATTGCTCACTTACATATATTTCATTATGATCAGTTTGGTTTTCAGAATTTTCAAAGATCTGGGCTAGTGTTGCCGTCATAGTTAGCAACAGCCTTAAAAAAAAAAAAAAAAAAAAAATTAACTTTTCCCCAGCATGTATTCATTGTTAGTGCATTTTTTTTTTTTTTTTTTTTTTTTTTTTTTTTTTTGCAGTGTCATGTCTATATTAATAATAATGCCTTGATGTTGTCATAGATCTCATTAACAGGCCAACACGAGTCACTTCTAAAACTTGTGAAAAGTGCTTAAGTAAGTGAGCAAAATGTGATTTACTGCTGTAAATAGCTTAAAATGTAGCATTTAAGTTTGTTTACTGTACTTTCTAAAGAAAAAACAAAAAACAAAAAAGATACAAAAACTTTGGGTAACTGCAAGCAAATTTTCTTTTAAACTGAATGCATTTACAGTAGACAGTATTTGTTCTGATGCAAGTCATTTATAAAAAAAATTGTATGCGGCCACATTATTAAACTGTGTTCATTAAAAATAGGTAATAGCTTGCATTTTCTTAAGTCTAAATAAATAAAGTTGCACCAAATGTCTTTATAATACTATCAAAATTGACAAGTTTCATAGGCAATAGTCACTTTTGCACTCAGGGACACAACAACAGTTCATGTCACAGTGACAAACTAAAAAATAACCATAACCACCAAACCCACTATCATCCCACTGAGTTATTTATAGCTTCCATAAAAATAGCTCCAAAAACACCAAAAAACGTGTGAGAAACAAAAACATTACCAGCACCAAAACAAAGGCATTCACCAAGGTTGCCCCCCTTCCCCTCTGCTCTTCTCCACCACAGTCCCAGTGTTTGGGTTCTGTCTGTTCCTAATCAAAGCGTCAACAGTCACTCACAGTTTTTGGAGATGCTTCAGGCTGGAGAGGGCGCCCGCGGGAATCACTCCAATCAGCGTCTGGTTCACTTCCCTGTGGCACAAAACAAAACAAACAAATAAATAACAAAATCATCAGGTTCAGGCGGATGTGACAGTTCAAATAGAGAATCAGGATTAGTTACACACGGTGGTGCATAACAATGTAAGTTAAGGTATTACTGTTTAGATGTTATGCACTGGCTTTCTTGTATTTGAAAAAACATCTAAGAACATCTAACAAGATTCTAACAAAAATCTTTCTAGATTTTTTGTTCTAAATTTGTAAGTCAGGAACTGTATGTTAGGCAGACTTTGATAAAAGCTTTTCTGTTGTCATGGCAACATTCAGACTTAGCTAGCTAGATTGCTAACACATTTTTACAGTTGCAGAACCAATGGCTGTTGCACGGAATTTCAGTTGCTTGCGATGTTCAAAATGCTAATTCTGTACATACAACCATCCTGTTAGCGTTAGCATTTAGACACATTATGTCTCTTTTAAAGACAGAAGTGTATCTGGTGAAATTCCTCTGATATATAAGTCTTTACATGTTTCTGTAACATTCACCAACTGTCTGATCTAAAGGATTATTAGTTTTAACTGATGTAGTGAAAACCTATTGAAGAGTATGAACAGAAGTCTGTTGTCGTACAGGATGTATTTTAAACCAAACAAGACACTGCACTCAGCCAATAATTAAGAGTAATCAGTGAACTGTTTGATTCTAAAGTTGTCAGTACAATGTGAGAACAGTATGATTTCTCTTTTTACATGTCACATAAAACTCAAAATTAGCAGTAGCTGTGGTTGTTTATCATTTTTTTAGCCGGTGCTGCTTTTTCCTATTTTAGTGGTGTTTTGTGTCATTACAGAAAAATTGTAGTTTGTCTCCATTGAGTCTCATTCATTTTTGCCACTCGCTGTTGACATTTAGAATGATGTGATGTCAACAGCATAACCTCTATTGTAAACAGATAATATTGCACATTTACTTGTCAGTTTGAACACTATTTACATATTCTCTCTGTCAAGGACAACACGTGGAAATTAACATGTTAACGCTGGTGCAGTTATTTTTTAATGTACCTGCGCTTGTCTTTCAAATAAATAAATAAATAAAGGTGCATTGCGTATATTTTGATGAAAAGTACGCCACTTGCTGTCTCTGTAACTGTATCTGCTTTTGTAAACCGATAAATGTACTTCAGTCAAACTTTGAACTAGAATTAGCCACATGTTTAGGTCACCTGCCACTTTCCACCAATCCCTGCTCTCAAAAATGTACTATCTTTTGACAAATAAATGTTGTAAGTTTTAGGAAGCAGTTCGAAAACAGAATCCCTCCACATACGTCATCAAAAAGCAAAGACAAATTTCACACTAAAGCCACAAAAACTGGACAAAAAAACAACTATAAACTTCGTCAAAACAGCCAAATGGATGAAAACAAGCAAAATGTTTAGTGAAATCTTAAATCTTGTCATGTTTACTATGTTTTACAAAAAAAGTCGCCTAAATTTAAAACCATACAGAGGAACATTTGAGTAAAACCTCCATAAAAAGTCTATTGATAAAGCAAACTTCTCCAAAAACACGTCCATATTTTATCCTTTGGCGACTTTGTTCCCAGTAGTTTCAGAGCTACAGCTGATGTCTAAAGCACATACAGTATTTGAGTCTTTTCGAGTTTGTTTAGGACTTTCCAACTTTGGCCGCACTTGTAAATATCTGACTGTCTTTCAGCCTTGACCTGTCGTAGCTCGGAGCAGAACACACGCAGCAGAGGCAAGCATCCTGGGAATTTCAGGCTTCTTTGCTGTCTGCTTCTCATCCTTCTTGGATATTTTCATGTTTTTTCTCATAGTTTGTGGTCAATATTAAAGCTACTGTCTGGATGAAGCGGCCAAATGCAGCTCTCTGATTGGCTGTGCTTGGGTGGTCCACTTCAGTTTCACTTAAATTTATTTATTTTTAATCATTTTAAGTCGTAATTGATGTTAGTAAGAGGAATATTAACCATGTATATGAAAGGATTTGGGAGAGTCAGGAAGTAGTTGGACAGATTTAAATACCTACTTCGTGTTTTGCAGTTTGAAAATCAGGTACTGCAGCTTTAAGTAATGCAAGTAAGTAGAAAATGATTGATCTGCATGATAAACAATCAGTTTTTCTCAAACAAGTGGAGTATTTTTTATGTGATGATGCTATAATTTACATACGTATATACTTATGTTTATTTTTTTTTATCATTCAGTAATTGCTTTCTTGGTGGTCTTTGCATATAATATGTGTTAATGTTCTAACATGAGTTTTTTTAATGCAATCATGCTGTTTATTATTGTCAGGTGATGATGATGACGATATATTGTGACTATTTTGGTATTGCGATATCAAAATATTGTTACATCCCTACATACAGTGTTGTAGGGATATACATTCCACTTTTCAGTAACTAAGTATTGAACTCATTACTTATAAAAATGTTGATAATATACTGTATTACTAGTTACAATCTGAGTAACTCAAGGTACTTGCATATAAATAAATTGCTTTTATAATCCATTTAAAATGCCACTTCAGAACCAAAACACCACTAAAGTACTGTATGTTGGCTTAAGGTGAATCAAATATTATGTGGAAATGTGTTGTGATTTCACATTTCCATAAATTAACCAGTAAACAAGTGTAAATGTAACAGGATTAGTCGTGTACAATGTCTTAGCAAATGTGCAACTAGCTCAAAGTAACAGTTATATTTTTGAGACAGTAATACTGTAATACAAATATATACAATTTTTCTCTCTTAAATTAACTTACCCAACATTGCCTACATAGCACTACTACTTTCTCTCTCACAAATCCTTCAACACATAGATAACAGTCACGTGTTTTCATTTTTTATTCAAATATGACTTAAAAAAAGATTTTTTACAGACAGAAAGTGAAACTAAGTGGACCACCTACATTCAGTCAATCAGGGCGCTGGTTTTAGGTATCTGTGAGAAAAAATACTTTATTTTTCCAATTCAGACAGTTACGTGGTCTCATTTTGTCACATATTACTTTTTGCTGGATAGTCAGACATTTACAAGAACAAAATGTCAGGTATCTAAGCTTTAACAAAGACTGTCACACTACATGTTCATTAAAGGTTACATGCACACTTAAATATACACAATTATGTCTCTTTGCATGTATTCAGATTCACTCACATGCAATACAAATAATAAATCTGCCACAAAATTGACACATTAGATCATAAATTCAGCCTGAATTGTGTCATTTTTGCGCGTGACTGTCCTCCTCCTTTCTCAGATTCTCAGACCTTGAAATTCCTCTAAAACTGTCTGTCTCAGCTGCGAAAACAACAGGTTAGTGTCTGTTTACGCTGGAGAAATGTTACAAAAACAACAGCCTATTTTGACTCATTGTGCCACTTCTGAATAATGCAACGCAATTCAATACAATATTTATCCAGAGAAGCAAATGTGTGGAATAATCTGACAAAGCTGTTTACGTCAGATGCCCTTCCGACTCTTCTTTTATGTTGGATTCAGGTTCAGTAGGTTTTAGTGAGTATCTATATGTGTGTGAATGGTCTCTACATTTTTATGCTTTTTGACTTAAATTTCTTCATGTAATTTTCAATTTTTATTTGTGAAATTCTTTGTAATTTGCCATGTAAGTGCTTTAAAACAATAATGCATATTTACTACAAGGACTGTCACACCAAACTTAGTCAAAATAAGAAAACTGAGAGATGCTTTAACACTGAGTTAGACTGAAAAATCAAAGCAGGAAACTCACGAGTCCATCAATTGTTCTTAATTGTTTTCTGCGGTATTATTAGTCCTGTTGTTTTTTTGTCTTTGTCAAAGACAAAAAACAACAGCAAAAAAGACAACATTAAGAAATCTAAAGATGCACTATGGCAGTGGTTCCCAAAAGTGGGGGTCGGGTCAGGACCTCTTAGGCCAGGGGTGCCAAACTTATTTTGACCAAGGGCCACAATGACATCATGGTTGTCATCAAAGGCTTAGCTATAGGACTGTGATTAACTTTACTACTCTGTGACACACTAAAAATAATAGTTGCTGTATTTGATTTTTGCATGTTTATTGAAGTTGCAACTACTGCATATACATCTACACAAGCCTGAAAAACGAAATACGTTGGGTTTCAGACAAATCATTTAATTTTTCCTGCTGCTGGTAGGATCAAAATAAACCTCACAAGACCTGGCGGGCAGCATGAACTGATGTGGAATGTCGCATCTGGCCCCGGGCTTGGGTTTGACAAATAGAGGAGTCACAAAGCAAAATCTGGGGGTCACAAGATGATTTCAAAAATTTGCATCAAGTTTGACTGGATTTTGGTGATATAAAGAAAAAACTACAAAAAATTTGCAGTGGGGGTCGCGAGTTGGTTACATCGTTTTGCGAGTCTTGATCTGAAAAGATCTGACTCGCAGATCCACTGCATGGATCGTTTCTGGTGAGAAAAATTAGCTAAGCTGTGAAATGGGCTTTAAAGGACCACTATGTAGTGGCTAAAACATTTTACAAAATTACGTTAAAAGCTTACCTCTAGATTTTATTAAACACAAAAGCTTCTTTGCTCAAAAAATACCTCGGGAAAACTGGTCCTAACAGTTTTATAAAACTGTCACCACTCCGCAGATCTTATCTGTAGCTTGGCCTTTTAGCAGCACCTGCTTTTTAGTCATGTTTAAAAATGTACTGTGGGAATTTTTATGAAACGTAATATCTCTATGGCAACCAGAGAAGTTACACAGTGCACCTTTAACTACATTTCTCCTAAAACAAGAAGTAGTTCTTAGGGTATTCATTTTGCAAGGTATAGAAATTTATTTTTTGCAGTTCTGTGCCCATCAGAAGTGGGACCAAGCTTAGCAAGTCTCAAGTCTTTGGCCTAAAGTCCAAGTCAAGTCCCAGGTTCAAACAAGACAAGTTCAAGTCAAGAAACAGAGAAGCAAGTCCAAGTTAAGTTCAAGTCAGAGAGGGACAATCCAAGTCAAGTTTTGAGTCAAAGAGAGACTAGTCCTAGCAAAGTCCCAAGTCCAAGTTTTCTGACTTTCAAGTCTTTATATCAAATTACCAAATACATCTTGTATTTCTACAGTTTCATTGTTGTTTACAAATGATCCCATTTATAATTAATTTATGATCACAAAACAGAAGTGAGAAGGAACATTCAGTTTGTTCATGTGAGATTAAGCTATGTTTTTGAGTTGAAGCATCAAGTTCTCTCAAGTCACAGAGCTCTGCCTTTGTCCATTTTATCAAGTCAAGTCTCAAGTCATGAAAATAGCGATTCAAGTCCACATCTCTGCTGTTCACAGTCAGTTTGTTAGTAAGGCAACTTTTTGTAGAGTGCAATGTAAACAGTGAGCATATATATTCAGCCATGATACAACCACCAATAAAAAAACACAATTAATTTACAGTAAATTACTTACAGGTGTGTGGTGTTACGGAGATATTGCCGGGATCTGCTTCACTTCTGCTCCTTGGAGGTGACAGTGCAAATCCCTCTGAACCAGGCTTGAAAACAACTCCTCGAATCCACAACTTTGCACCAACTTTGCCGCCGTCATTGTCATGGCAACCAAAACCCAGAGCATTTTCGCCTTGTGCATGATTGTTTGATTGTTTCTCTCACATGTGGCAGATCTAAATGTGCAGATACAGGGAGGTTTGAGCCGGAGCAGTGAGTTCGGGGCGTGTGAAAGGGTTTTATGTGGGACGGTAACACGAGGGAGGTCTCAGGAACGTTTGGGTTTTTGGAACGCTTTGTTGTGGTTCAGGCAGCGGAGGGGCTCGACAGGAAGTGATGCGTAAAGATTAAACTCAAAGAAATTAGTTGGAGTTAAAGCCCATATGAAAGATTCTAGGATTTTTTTTTTTTTTTTTTTCCAGATTTTGTCTTGGAGTAAATCTTTATCATAGTTTTACAAAATGCAAATTATGAAGAAAGTGAAAAATTAAAGTTGAAATTACAGAAAGTAGGCTATGTTAAGTTGTAAAACATTATCCCTCGACATGTGTCATCAAAAAAATATCAAAATACAAACCATAATTTAGCAAAGTTAAAAGGATAAATACATTTTTGTTATCAATAAACTTAAAATCAATTTCTCTGTACAGATATTTTGTTAATGTGTCTTCTCAGGTGGAGATTAGCCTGCAATGTTCTGACTACTGTATGTCTAATTTTTGTCTTTTTTGCTCAACAAACCAAGTTTGTCTGTTGTTGTTGTTAGCATTGTGGCTAACTACTGTTAGCATACCAGCTTGTCTCGCTTCTAACAGCTGTGACAGAAGCTTATAACACATCTTGCTGAACAATTCAGGGGCTCAGAATGTATAAAGTAGCTGAACAGAACGTGTAGACTGATGTAGACGGCAATTAATTATTGTGTTTGTTTACATTTTTAAAGAAGCAATTAACTCAGAAAAATTTTGTAGAAAATCAATAAATATCGAAAACAGGGTTTAGCGAAAATGGATTGTTGTTATTTACTCAGGTTCAAATGGGACGTAAGTATGGAGGAGAATGGCTACTCTTCAGTTAGAGGAAAACAAAGATGGAGGAGTTGCAGGTACCGCAGTACGAAGTCTGGACTGTGGCGGGAAATAAAAGTTGAGCTGAATACGTGAGGTAAGATTAGAATCATCTGTTTGCCGTCAGAGTTTGACGACTACTCGCATGCAACTTATGTAAAGTCATTTTTGTCAAGCATTACATCACGCACATGCTCACTCAGCGACTGTTTGGGTCGTCTTTGTGTGAATGTTCTTTCACATCAGTGCTCCTCAAAGAGAATTGAACGAACACTGCGTCGTTCCTCCCTATCGACAGCGACTGAGGGTTGTGTTGATGTGAAAGACCCTTACAAGATGTTATCATTTGTCGAGTTGCAATGCCTGTGTCAACATAGTTGCTAGATAACAGTTTTGGAGTTAACTATAGATAGAGACAGACAGACAGACAGACTGACTAATATTGATCCTGAAGGAAAGCGGTTAGCAGAAAGAGCCGCATCTATTTGACACAAGCTGCAGTATTGTTTTTGTTAAAGACGTTTAGATAGCGTCTATTTCTGCAGGCGACATGCGCAGTAGAGCAGAAAGTGATGTTAACAGATAATCCTTCTAAATATTAAGTTAATAAAGAACTTGCAGTTAAAGGCACTGAACCGTTCAGGGCAGCTCTTTTTTCCCTCTTTTATCTGAGATGGCTGCAAATGACAGTTTTCTGAGAGTTGTCTTTAGACTAAGTTTGGTGTCTGTTGGAGGTACTTTAGCAACCAATCTTTATGTTTCTGTGGAAGGAAAAAGCAGCAGAAGTTATATATAAAGACCGCACTGGCAAATATTTAGCTTGAACACATCAAAACCTTCTGAGCTGCTGAAAAAGTCCAAAAATCTTGATTTCTTGAAACATTTTTAGAGTGCAGGATGATACATTTTACAGCAGTTTCCGTTGGCAGTAAAATATTAATCATCTTCATCTTTTAGTGGTAATTTACAGCTTTCATTTATTATTGATGGTAGGGAAGAGCTTAAATCTGATGTTTCGATGCTATTCCTGTATAAAGTGCTGTATATTTAGTCTTATATAAGAAACTATCACAACAAGAGCCATGTGCTGTTTGTATCATTGACCCAAATAAAACACAATTATCTCTGTCTGTGACTTTATTTAGTGACGTAACACCCAAGGTTACTTCTGACAGTTTAACAAGCTCCTGCTGCCTTCGACCGTGGATTATATATGAAGTATGACATTATTAGGAGATAAATAAACAATAATAATAAATGCACAAGTAAATAATAATAAATGTAATAAATGCACGCTGAAATAATTAAACAAAAACATTAATATGAATGATAAAATACACACGTCAATAAATATTTTGAAGAAACCAGATTTTTTTGGACCAGAGTCAGGACTAAACATGGCCCAGAGTCAGGACTAAACATGGATCAGAGTCAGGACTAAACGTGGACCAGATCAGGACTAAACTGGCAGAGTCAGGACTAAACGTGGACCAGAGTCAGGACTAAACTGGCCAGAGTCAGGACTAAACGTGGACAGAGTCAGGACTAAACGTGGACCAGAGTCAGGACTAAACGTGGACCAGATCAGGACTAAACGTGGACCAGAGTCAGGACTAAACGTGGACCAGAGTCAGGACTAAACTGGCAGAGTCAGGACTAAACGTGGACTAGAGTCAGGACTAAACGTGGACCAGAGTCAGGACTAAACGTGGACCAGATTCAGGACTAAACGTGGATCAGAGTCAGGACTAAACGTGGATCAGAGTCAGGACTAAACGTGGATCAGAGTCAGGACTAAACGTGGATCAGAGTCAGGACTAAACGTGGACCAGAGTCAGGACTAAACGTGGACCAGAGTCAGGCCTAAACACGGCCCAGAGTCAGGCCCAAAATGAAGTATCTTCTGAGTGCTTCACAAGATTGTTGAGAGAGATCCACTTCCACAGATGAACAAAATATGAACTGACGCATATCCATTTGCATGTCCACTGGCAGAGGGAAACAGTCTCATCTGGTAGGACAAGGACAAGCTGGACTGACTGGGTTGGTCAGGAGGTGGGATGATACAGGTCTTGTTATTAATATAAATACAAAGTTGTAATTGTTCAAGCTAAAAC
This sequence comes from Mugilogobius chulae, assembly GCA_038363315.1. Taxonomy (NCBI): domain Eukaryota; kingdom Metazoa; phylum Chordata; class Actinopteri; order Gobiiformes; family Gobiidae; genus Mugilogobius; species Mugilogobius chulae. The sequence continues at coordinate 19,860,884 of CM076401.1, read as the reverse complement.
AAGTGCTTTTTTTTTTTCTAGATTTGACAGCAGTTGTTTGGGATTAGGACACAGATTTGAGAGGACAAATCAAAATTGATGTCAGAACTCTACTAGAACTGACGCAGGCCTTTGTAGTTACAGAAAGTTTGGTACTATGCCTGTCCGTTCATGGGAGTGGATCTCTCCTTCACTCTCTCCTTCGATTTTTTAATGCTTAGTATTGACCAGATGTTTCACTCTTGATAAACAGACAATCATGTGAAGTCCTTTGAGATAACTGCTAATGTGATTTTGGGCTATACAAATAAATTAAATTGATTTGAATACTCTTTTAACCTGAAAATTGCCAAAAAAAAATACTCAGAACTGAAGGCAATTCTAAGCAACACAGTCTCCAAACAAAATGTAGATATACAACAAAATGTCAAAAAACATTTCATTAGCACGTTTTCCTTCTTTTTTACATTATTGTGAAAAGCCAAAATGTGAAATAACCACAAGTTGAAGTCATGTGGTGACATTTTCTTCGGTTTAACAGGTACGTTTAGGTCTGGAGCTTGCGGTAGGTTAAGAATTACCAGTTAAATCCAAGGAAAATATCGCTACGTGGCTTCAACCAAACGTTTTGACTTTTCGTAGTGTATTTACTTTAAAAAGGCGTGAAAACATGCACATTTTTGACATTTTGTATTTTTTTCCCTCAGAGACTGGACTGCTATTCAGACAGCATAAACATAGTTGACAGCCAAAAAAGTTTTTCTATATTTTGCTTCACTTTAAAAAAGACCTATTTTACTTTGACAAGCAGCGGATTTTAAAAATACTATTTATCTATGGAAAGAAGCTACATGATTTTGAACCCTACATATTTTACCTGGACTCTGAACTTTTTAAGTAATCACCACAGACAATTAGATGGAGATGTGGTTAGTGAAAACAAGAATTTTCTAAGCACTTGAACATCAGCTGCAGGACAATATAAGATTACTCAAACATGCAGGAATCAATCCGAATTAAACTTTAATAAACTAATGAAAGAAAGAACGCTGCTAGCTGAAAACTCAGAGTGACATAGCTCACAGAAAAATACATTTGCAGAGAAAAATGCCGTGTTTAGTCTCCTTAAGCTTCATATTTGGTTCGAAACGAGCACACAGCGATAGTAACGGACGTATTATTCTTAAACCAACCAGGCAAGGACGTTTCATTCACACACCCACTCGCCTTAGCCACATTTTCAATTCACAATGTTGCTTTGAAATGACACTTGACTTAAAACAAAGTTAACTTTTTAGACTAGAAATGTCTGCAGCCTTGAGCTCGTGACACGACCACACAGCAGACAAAAAAAACACAGATTTCTCCCACAGTTTGGACAACAGAAGGACGGAGGCTGCACAGACAGATAAGGCAGGTGCGCAGAGGAGGGAAGAGATGGAAAGAGCACAGTTAGAACATATTTTTGGTCTGGATATGAGTCTGTGGAGTCATTTGTTGCACCTGCTCACGGGAGAGACAGGGATATAGTTGTGTGAGGGAAAACACAGCTGCTCGTTCAGAGAGATAGGAAATGTAACGCTTAAAGTGCTTTTGTTTCTGTCAATGAGGGCTTGTGTTTATGAGAAAAAGAAGGACAAAGAATAATACAATAAAAATGAATTAGAAATCAAAAATTCTAAACAAAATAAATGAGGAATATATGCTGCTCCAATTCAACTTACCTGGGACCAAATTGGCACGACACAGATCTGACCCTCAACTCATGTCCTAAATATTGTAAATATACATAGTTTACTTGTTTGCATAGTTAGTGTATTTTACACCTGCTTTGCTCCCATTTTGGCTTTGGCAACTCTGCTTTACACCGGGCTCACATTATCCTGATACATTAGCCGGTTTCATTTTACTTCATGACGTCGCATCATTGAGGTTTGTTTGCGTTGCAGGAAGCGGGTCTTTTTGAACTGTATTCAATCACTGCTTTTTGGTCTTTTTGTCGTCAGGACAAACATGTGTGTCAGTGATTATTCCTGTTTCCATGTGGTAAACTTGCAAATTAGAAGATACAACAGCATTTTCTAAATAATATTTAACACGAGGTCTAAGGAGGAGAATGTATACAGTCTGCTATCTCAACGTGGGTTAGTTCCAACTAACGCACCACTTTGCTCCTTCCTACTTTTGGGAACTGTCTGCAGTCCTGCGATACCTGATCTAGTAGCTGGAGTGAAATGAAATTGAGTGGAGGCAGTTAACCCCAGCCTGGCTATGCTCTGCATCCAATCCCTACTTTGGTGTGACTTTTCTGATTTTCGAGGTTCTCACATAGCAATCCATCCGGTCCAGCAATCCATGTGGAATATGGAAAATAAAAGTCACAGGAGAGCGGAGGGTCATTAGAGGTAAGAAGCTGTTACAAAAGTTTAGACAAACTAAGTGTTGGGCATGTAGTTTAGTTATTTTAAGAAGCAGATGTGTTGGAGATGAAAAGCGTAATGCTTGTAAAAAATAATCCCGCACTTTGACTACTTTCTTTCTTATGGTGCGTTCAGACCGGACAGCATATTTGCGTCCATTTTCAATGTTAAGTCAATGTAAACCCACGGCTTGAGCGTTCTAGCGAATTTGTGGTGCGAATTGGCATCTGGGGTGTCTGTTGAAGCTCCTTCATGCCTCTGAACTTGACTTGCAATGTGGAAGCTCAAACCGCAACTTTGCATGAAGCTGCAGCAAACGCAGGAGTTGGGAAAATCCATCTTCAGACGTGTTGGAAGTCGTCGTCGTCAGCCAATCGCTTGTTGCTCTGAAAACCTGGCGACACGGCAAAACAAACAACACGGGACATGATCTGGACTGACAACACGCTCACGTGGATCTATTAAAAAGGCTCGTTGCAGTATTTAAACTACTGCTGTAGGACTTGACACTTGAGGACGACAGAGACAGCAAAAGGACATGGCCTGGAGGAGGAGAAAGTTAGCTATGTTTTATAAAGGCAGCAACTGTGATTGGAGGGTCGTGAGAATAATGTGTTGAAATACCTAAATGTAATTCTCACACTTTATTCTGAACACTCCCAAATGAAATAATAACGTCTAAATACAGTTACTCTAAATTAGTCATATGAATACGTATTTTCGGTACAAGTTTTTATACTTCCCACCCTCCCTTTCACTTTAATACAATAATATATACATCCATTTATCACAGCAACCGAAGCCATCTCCCACTTGTCTTCTTTCTCTTGTTGACTGCATTTCACAGCTTATTTATTTATTTCATCATCATTATTATGTTTTTGGAGTAAAATCTGGTCAAGGACAGATGGCTGCACAATCCCGCTCCGTCTCCAGAGCACAAACTGTTCGGCAAAACGTCCAGAGGAAATCTGAGGGAGGAAAGTCAAAGGGAACATGGCGTCGCTGCGGCCCGTTGGATTTGATGCTGTTGTTTTTTTTCTGCTGCACCTGAGGACACGGACTAAGAGTTTGTGCAGGCTCAGGGATCGGCTTCTTTTCATCCCGCGAAAAAACACAAACTCCACAGAGAGAGAGAGAGCTTTGAGTCATACTTCAAATAACTCTGCTTTCTGCTCTGTGGAAGAAAAAAAAAGTGGCCCAGTTTAAGTGAGTTGGGCTGAAGACAGAAGTAAGGGTTATTTCTGCTGGAACTCGGGAAATTGTGCTTTTTATAGTAGTTTTTGGCACAAGACTATTTCATCACTTAGCTTCTGTTAATGCTCTTGCCATTTATTCCTACTAAAACATGAACTGTGGCATGAAATATCTAAAAGGTAATTTCTTGTTTTCAATCCTGTCCATAGAAGTGGTTTATTTTCAAATGGTCAGACGTTAGCGTTAGCATTGATAGACAAACACATCTTTTTATAAACACACTTTGTCCTTTGGTGAAATATTCTCCTCATTTGTAAAGTTTTTAACACGTTTCCAGAGAAAACTATCAACAATTCACTGTTCACTGCCCAACTTAAAGGGACTGTACCTGATTTTTGCATCCTAAAAATGTAAATAAACAGAATTAATTAATTTTAACCTTTTTCCTTCAGGCTACATGATTTCCTACGTAGCTAATGCATTCTGAGCTTCAGAATTGTTCATCATGATGAGTTTTAATGTTTTTTCACAGCTTTTAACAGCGAGGTGAGACACTATGCTAACAACAGTTAGCCACAATGCTAAAAACAAAAACAGAAAAAGCTGCACACAAACGGGATTTTATTAGACATAGACAGGACTTTGGGGACTAATTTCCACCTGATAGATACATTAACAAGGTATCAGTGCTAGGGAGAAATTGCTTTTAAGTTATCTTGTTGCAAAAAAATCGAGTACAGTCCCTTTAAAATATTTTTTTTCATTTTAAACTTTGAAACACCATAGAAATGAGCGAAACAGGAAATGAACATGCCGACAGGAAGTTAGCATTTTTTAAATTGAATAAGCCAATTTACGTGCTGCTCACAGTCAATTGATGACTCAATCTATTTAGGGCTGCAACTAACGATCATTTTGCTTTTGATTGAAAATTGACCAACTATTCTTTCAATTAATCGTATAATTGTAGTTAAAAGCACACAATTTTGTCTTAAGAAGAAAAAATTGTTTAAATTAAGGATGGAAAATGGCTCGAAAACTTCAAAATTGATCGAAGTATGAGGCAATCGAAACAAAAGGCCAGAATTGATCAGTTTGCTCATGCAGCCATTGACCTATGTACACTCTAGTTGTATAGTACAAATAATAATACAATAGTAGCCAAAATGTTTGAAAAAACAAAGTGTGAACTTGTGCAAGACCTGACTGAATGTGACAACTGATGGTGGACCTCTAAATATGGACACTAAATATGACTGTTTACTGTTATAAGAAGCAATATCTTGAAATCTGTTCAAAACACTTTGAAACAAGGAAACTAATCCATGAATCTACAATAAATCAAGCTTAAATAAGTCAAAAAGCTTGAAATTAGACGTAAATCTTAGAATCAAGCAACTTTAACTTTAACCCTAACCTAACCAAACCCTAACCCTTATTTTTTGCAGTGTAGGGTTCGTTAGCTAACCCTAACCTAACCTGTGCTTAGCTTGTTGAATTGTTGCTGGGTTTATTTTAACTTTTGTCATATCTATTGAGATACAATTAAGCTAACATGTTAGCTACCTTAACAGAACTAAACAGGAAGTGCGCTGCCAAGAAAAGGGGCAGAATAAGGTGAATATTCCTTTTCTTAGCAGCCTACTTTCTGTTTAGTTCTTTTAGCAAACACATTTTCTAGTCTGTCATTCAGTCGCTGGGTTTATTTTGTTATGTTTATTTAATTATGTCATTAAATATAAAGACATAAAATGAAGCCAGCGAGTGAATGATACAGGCTAACCACACCTAACAGGAAGTGCAGTACCAACTAAAGTGGGCAGGGCAGAATAAGGTGAATCGTATTAGACATTTCATTCTTGCAGCTTACATAAGATCTTCATTGCATCCACAGCAGAAGCAACAAACACAAAGCTCACTTGGGTAATATTTTATTTACTCAGTAATCTTCAAAACTATTTTTCATAATAAATTTCCACTTTATGTTCATCAAAGAACCGTAACAATAAAAATAAAAGTAAATACTGTAGAAAAATTGTACATATAGAAAATAAACATGGTTAATGAAAAACACCTATAGATGTAAAACGTCCACTTTTGACACCACCTCCATTTGTTCCAACACAAGAGAAAGAAATCCAGAGGGCGACATTTAGGGAAAAGGAAGTCCAAAAACGGCATTAAGTTTAGTATTTCATGACGTTAAACTTTTAAAATCTCACTCGCAGCAGTCCTTCATAGTCTCTCCGGTCTGGTTTCGCATGCATTCAATTGGTTTTGTCGCTTGGAAGAACAAAAAAACGTAGGGGCTTCATCATTTGTTCAAGTCATGGCACAGTTTTTGTATTGATTAGTTTATTTATGCAGCTACAATTAGTTTTTAAAATGTCCAAGAAACAAACGTAAACGAAGCCCGTATAGGAAAACCACACATGTCCGTCCGCAAACGTGTCGATAAAGTTTTGGAATATTGAACTCGGAGCAACTCGGCTTTGGCCAACCAATGGAGTTTAGTTCAACGTTTAAGGCTGCATCCGAATGTCCATTTATGAAATATTTCTGGGTCTTTTAGGTCATGTGACTCTGGAATTAGGGTAAAATAAATCTAAAAAGCTGAATTTTTGTAATAAATATTGGTTAAGTAGTCGACTAGCTAACTCCTTCCTATCCAATTTACATAAACTGAAGACTTCACCATCTAAAACTTGACAAACTTTGCTTAGTAACGGTTGCTAGGATGTGTGATTAGACAATAGCAGTTTTGGGTGGAGCTTGGTGAAATGTCAGATATTTTATTAAACTCGGACCATTTCAAAACACATTTTTAGTCAGTTAAGGGTAAAATTTGGCCTTTGAAATCTTCTACATAAAATATTCCGACATTGTTTATTAACCTTATTTTGCCACGCCCACTTTTTCGCAGCAAACTTCCTGTTTAGCTGCGCTTAGCCTGTAAAATTCAGTCACTGGGCTTAGTTTAACTTTTATATGTGTTAGAGATCAGAAACAGAGCAAACAGGAAGTGTGCTGCCAAGAATAGTGGGGGGCAAAATAAGGTTAATTGACTTTTACATTATGACATTGACATTAGTTATTAAAGTTGCTACTGTTTTTTTTTTTTTGTATACATGTATGTTAGTCTGAATGGCTTAGTTCACGAATATGATTATCAATACACAATTATGATTATTTTTATTAGTCGCCTATAGTCACAATTCGCCAATACAGCAAATGAATGACAGCAATTTCAATATTATTTTATGATTTTTGTATGATGTTACTAGAAACATCTAAACGGGAATGTTTAGTAGTCATTAGATTCTCACTAGAAGTACACAAAACCAGAAAACTCCTATTAAGATCAATTGAAGTCAGTTCATCTTGATCGTATTTACCTAGTTTTATGCTGAACATAATCTCAGCGGTTCCCAACCTGGGGGGCGGGATCTTCCAGGGGATGCGCCAGAGATTACAGAGGGTTCCAGAGCTTTGTCTGGCCAGAGGGTCCATTTATTTAAGTGGTTATTTGTGCAATTTTATTAGTAAAAAACACAAATATATGACTGGAAAGTTAATATAAATACAAAAACACCATTTGTCTGAAATTAATGCTTGTTGTAGATTTTATTCCTGACAAGTTTCCAGCTCAAACAGGGTGAGCTTTCAGGAAAAAAGGTTGGAAGCCACTGAGTGAAAATAAACCCTTGGAGCCTCGTGCAGGTATTATTTGTGAGCATTTACACAATTTACTATTGAAGATGCACACATAACACAAAAACTGATATGCATCATTGCACATATTGCATTTATAGTCTCTACACGTGACACAAATGTCAGCTTTCTCAAATCTTTGCTCCTCTTAACCCATTTTGCACAAGAGCAAATGCTTGATAAATGAGCCCTTGGCTGTTTAGAAACTTAACAGTGATTTCTAACAATCTTCAAGTGTGGTCAATAGGTTTGTACCAGCTGACACTTTTGGATCATTCATAATACACTTGTTTGTACTCTAATGCTAATGACATTGGAAAAATACATACTGGACTAGCTGAGATGCTAAGCGGCAATAGCATCGAGCGCCACGTCTCATTATTCATGTCTGCGTTCATAATTTAACTCTAGAAATCTTTGTGTAAACCTGACAGCACTAAAAATCGTGTGACCAGAGAAATTTGCAACAGTGTGGACATTAGGACGCAGCCTGTGAGACATATATTTTAGTTTTATTTACCTCATTTGGCCCAGTATTATAAGGCTAGGTTGCGTTCACACTTCTTCTAGTTTAGTCATATTTAGACCTGTTTTAGTCGATTTGTAAAATGTGAACGCAGCCCAAATTGAAAACAGGACACAACCTTTAGAAAGCACACTCGACGTTGCCCTGTGCTACAAAGTTGGCGTCAGGTTAATGAAGATAAACAAGATCATTTATCGAGGTGTCACTGCTTTGCAACAACAGTAAAAGGTTAACGACTGCTTAAAATTTTAATCAAATCTGGGCAAATTGCAAGGTGTGTAAGCTAATGAGATGCTTTTGCTCTAAAAAGAAAAACATTGCTGCAATTAAGCCACATTTGCTTTATTAAACTGAAGAAATGTTGTTTGCAAGCTATTTGCAAAAAAAAAAAAAAAGCTGGCATAAACATAGCATGTCATTCTCTCTTCAAGAAATACAAATTCAAAGCGGCCGAACATAACTTTTTTCATATAAAACAGTAAAGTTGTGTTGCCAGATTTAAAAAAAATGCATTTGAGTTAAAATGAGACTTCTGTGTGGTGTCTGCATCCAATTCTAGAGCAATTTTACTTCCAAAAACCAGGAAGTGAGGTTGTTAGCATGCTAATGCTTGTTAGCTTTGCTAAACTTATTTCTGTAAATAAATAGAAAGCTATAGATTGTGTAGTTTAAAATCAACTAGTTAAATTGTATTTTACATTTTGGCAACTGTTCATTTTTTTTGCTTCGAGTTGGTTGTGGCAGTTTTACTCTACAAAAACCAGGAAGTGAGGTTGTTAGCATGCTAATGCTACTAGCTTTAAGTTTGCTAGCTTACAAAACCTGCTAAAGCTTGCCAAAGTTGTGCAAAAAGACGGTAAGCGTATTTCTGTAAATATTTAGAAAGCTATAGATCGTAGTTTAAGTTGAACTTGTTAAATTTAACTTTTAATCCATATTTGTAAATGCTTTTTTGCAACACTACTCTTTACAATTTATATTCAATATGTCTTGTTATCTTCTGCCTTTTGATAACTTTGGTAGCACAGGGCTAGGTCATTACATCATCATTCACTCAAACTCAATTTCACCTTTTTGTCCCTTTTCTCTCTTCAGACCCACACGCGCAGTACCTTCCACACCTCCACGACAATTTAAACAACATTTTTAACACTTTATTCAGTCACTTTTTGATCTCCATTGGCCACAAACCAGCTCAAGTTGTTCGGGAGAAGCCAAAGATGTTAATAATGTGTCGAAATCTTTTGTATAAACCACACGGAGTAAGATAAGTCACGTGCATTTTTCACCCTTTCCCTCCCAAAATTCCTCCGCGAATTGTTGCCATCACAATTTAAATGGTCTTTTTCCCGCCATTTTGCCATCTTCATCTTTGTCAGTCACCAAAAGTCCAAAGATGGCCTTCATAAGTCCTTCGAAAATGCCTGCGTTGATTGTTTTATTTTTAACATTTAGGATATGTTGTGTATGTGTGTGCTTGCTCGGTGTCTGTAGGTAGCATATTTAGTCTTTCGAGTTCCTGTTTTCGAACGTCCACTGTCCCGATGGTGCTTATTTTGTCGCGCTCCAAACCGTTTTTTCAGCTTGGAACGAGCTCGAAGAGTCCATTAAAGTGTCCCCAAGTCCGACCACATCAAGGAGGAATTGTGTCTCGCTTGGCATTCCCTCCTTTTGCAGCCGTTTTGGTGCTTTCCAAGTGATTTTTAATAGAAATCGGTCTCTATTTTCCGCACATAGAGACTCCTCATTGGTAGATACTGTACAATTGTCCTTTTGCATGTGTGTGCTTTTGTGTAATGTGTTTGGTAAAATGTGCTTGGGGTCGTGTTTGTTTGTACCTGCGTGTGCTTTTTTTCTCTCAGCGTAAACAGTGTAAATTCTGCGCATTGAGTTGTACCGGTGGCTAGAGAGGTTGTTTCCACGGTAACCAGCAGTAACCGACGCTCCGGCAGCCATTTTGTGTTGGCAAAACTCAACTAAAGTACTCAGTCAAACTGGTCTTTGACTTAAATACAGCAATAATTTTTCATTTTTATATATTTTAAATCATGTTTCTCAAACTGTGGTAGTGGGCTGCTTTTGGAGGTACTTAAAGCAATATTTATTTTGTTTTAGAGACAAAAGTATTCATTTTTTGGTCCTTTGTGGGTTAAGCATCCTTCACAACTGCCTTTTTTGGTTTATCATTTGTCTTAGACCTGATTTAATCTTTTTTAAGCTCTTTTTAGCTATAATTTAGGTTCGAATTTTGATCTGGTTACACTTGAAAAGCCAAATAATACATTAAGTGGTACTTGATGTGAAAAGTTTGAGAGATAATGCTTATATTCTATCAAATGAATATGAAAACATATTTCATTTCAGGTAATCCGTTATTCGGTGCCACTTCATAATAACACTTTAACTAACCTTAAAAAGCATGAACAAAGGCTTAATTAATCTTTTTTTTAAAATATCTTCAGTATCATTTTAACTTCTCATTTCTACTCCAGAACATTATAGTGTCACTTCAGTCTATACATTTTACATGTTGTTTTTACATTATTTTGAATTGGAATTTTGCTTGTCCTCCATGCACAAAATGGCCGCCGCAACTGACATGGCAACACAACCCACTACCATTGCAACAGAGCTTATACTCTCTCTCTCTCCAGCCATCACTACAACTCAGCAGTTCTGTGTGTATGTTCGGATATATCTATTTATGTACATATACCGTTACTATATAAATCTGCCCAGTTTTCAAACGTAATACTCTTTGTCCTTGTTTTTCTTGTTTTTGGAGATTTTGGCGATGCCCAGGGGCTTGTCCTTGGCGCTGCCGTTGGGCTGGGTGGCGGAGTTGCTGATGTAGTTGCGGCTCTCGTCCACGTGGTAGGATCCCTCGTCGCGGTTTCGGTATTTGTACATGGCGTAGAGGAGGATGAGGATGCAGAGGGCGGCCGCGGCTACGATCCCCACCACCATGCCCGTAGTGCTGCTGCTCTCGCGGACGTCGCCCACCGGACCTGTGAAGACTTTGACCTCGGGCAGCGGAGGGCGAGCTGCGGGGGGGAACAGACGGGACATGTGTTAGAAAAATATAATTAGACACAGAGCTAAGAACAGAGAATAAAATAGAACAGAAATATTTATTGTTATTGTCACAGAGTACAATGAAATTACGTTTTGGAGTGAGCCTCCGGGGCTGCTGCGCATTATGCGTGCCGCCACTCACTCTTCCGAATATAACATAAGAGATGCAAGCATTACATTCAGTTACAACATACAATAACAGACATAACAAAACACAGTATGGTCACGTGTGGGATTTTTTGTTTGGACTTTGGTTGGGGTAAGCAAAGAGGAGGAGTTTGCAGACGAAGGAAGGAGAAGAGAGGGGTGGGGGAGGAGTGTATAGTGCAAGTTAGCATCTGAAGTACACAAAATACACTTATTTTGTTACTGTTATGCAATACAAAAACAGATAAGTGTCATCTTAAAAAGTAACTGACAGCTCGTAGTCTTTAATAAAATAAAGTCAACATTATTGTCATTGATGTATCGGTAGAACAAAAAAAGACAAATTGTGGACATTAAAAAAAAAAAAGAAAAAAATGTTGCTAGTGTATTTCTTAGGAAAACTGAAAGTTGACTTTCCTACTGTGATGTCATCAAATTAGAAACTCACATTATTTTGACCTATTTTTAGACTTTACTTCTCTTTAGTCAATTGGCTCTGTGCACGGAACTTCAGTTGGCTTATGTACGTTCAAAATAGCTAACTTCTGTACATACGACCATTTCCTGTTAGCATTAGCATTTAGACACAATCATGTCTCTTTTTAAACATAAAAGTGTCTCTGGTGAATATTCCTCAGATATGTAAGTCTTTACATGTTTCTGTAACATTCACCACAACTGTCTGATCTAAGAAGATGTATTTGTTTTAAACTGATGAGTGAAACTTCATAGAAATGAACTGAACAGAAATGTTTATGTACAGGATTAGTATTCTGAACGAAAAAAGACAACTGCACAGAGCTATTGTGTTTAAAATCAGTAAATGCTTCTGCAAAATCAAAACATGTAGGAGCTACTTGATGTTGACTGACAACCTCGTGAGCAAAAATGCATTTGAAGTAATAGTGTCACATATAGAACTCTATAAATGATGTGGAATGAAGAACATAGAATATTTTTAGGGACAAATTAGACAATCTGGTTGTTTCCACACAAAAGTCTGAGAGCAAAATGAGAAGAAAAATGGTTTTGTTTGTAGCATTTCATCTTAAAGCTTCTATATTGTTGTTAAATTAGTACTAAATGCTGGTAGTAATCTTGTCTTGCAGCTGTCAAATTCACCTGTATCTACACTATATTGGTTGCTATTGCTGAGAAAATTAAAAATATACAAGCTAGACAATCATAAAACCTGCAAATATATACATAAGTTGTCTATGCTAAACCGCTCCAATGTAAAAATGTGTTTGTAGTCAGAGAGATTTGAGTAATCCCTGCGACTGCTTTTCAGACATTTCTGTAAAGTCTCCATCTTGGACATTTGCGGAGCGTGTTTTCTATAGCGCGGAGGAAACTGTACAGAAGGCCAAAAAAACATTGAAAAGCATCTCTACCAAAATACACCCGCCTCCGCCTGGACAGAGTGTAACAGAGCCAGGCAGGTTTTATACAAGGAACAGTCAGACATGTTTACTGACCTATTCTCAGGCAAAGCTGCTCCGATATTCAAATAGAAAGAGGTGAACGAGTCCGTGAATGTGTGAAGTCTATACTTACGCTCAATGTGCCAGACTCATTTTCTAATCACATTTTTCTAATTTTGATTTAGTTCAGTGTGATAGTCCTTGTGGTAAATATTTATCATAGTTTTACAGCGGTTAAGTTGCAATTTATGAATAAGTTGACAAATAAAAGTTGAAATTACAAGAAGTAATGTTGTAAAGCGCATCAAACTGCAGACAATTTACACCTAGAGTTTAAACAATCATTTTAACTAAACTTGCTACAAGGTTTTATCATTTGTCAGATCTTATGTCATTTATGTGGACTTTAGCCCATAGTTATGATGTCGTTGCTAGGTTGCAGTTGTGGGATTACCTCTACATACCCTATATTTGCTGGACATAATAAACTGAAAATTTCTTAAATATAATCTTGTTCACTAATTTTTAATTAAATAAAAAGTCGTCTAACCTGTCTCTTTAAAATACAACAGTTTAAATCGAAATCTGCCATTTTGAAGAACATGGGGTTAGCTTCTCTAGTAACCTGGTACTGGTTTGAAGAGTCAGAACTTGAACTATATATAGATACTAAGACTATAATGTTGAATTTAGCCATAAGAACAAATATATTTTCGAATGTTTCGTAGGGTTGAATTTCATTGTTTGATTTAGCAGCATAACTTTTGTTTTCACACAGTGATACTCTTGTAGTTATCGGATTTCGATTTGTTTCCACTGTTTGTGTCTATAAGCGGCGACTCTTTCTGCAGGTCAAGTGCGAGTGCATCACCTGTGTTGATAAACAAAAATTCCCTCTATATAGTCTACCTTAACCTTAAATTTGCTTAGCACTCAAGTAATTTCTGCATTGCCGGGAAAAAAATGTCTCACTGAGTCTTCCTTTACTTGCTTTACTACTACTAGGATTAAGGCTGCTCAATTATAATAGAATATAAATATTATTTAATCACAAATATTGTATTTAAAGAATAATTTAAATTTCCCATTATTAAAAAGATTATTTGCTTATTAGCTTCTTAACTGCAGAGAGTGAAAAGATCAAATGAAATGAGTGACAGATGTTATAAAAATACCTTTTAAATGTTTTCTACAATTATAAATGAACAGTCTGGGACCACTTTTACACCTCAAGAAATATCTGAGCACTTACTAACTCACTTATGAGTCACGGTTAATAATTACACAATTTTTATAAACAATTACAGAAATAATCATAATTGAAGTTGAAATCTGATTAATTGCACATTCCTAGTTAGGATTATAAGTAGGTTTACAAACAATTGTGGTAAAGTTGAAATTCTTGGTAAAGATTTGCAAACTTGTAAACTTGTGTGCGAGAGAATTAAAGAGGGTGGCTTCATTGTGGAGTCTTTACATCTTTTTTTTCATTACATCTTTTGGTAAGTGCTGTGTCATGCAAAATAAACCATTATGTTTTAGATAATTTAACACAAGAACAAACAATCTCACAGCCAATTAAACGTGCAAGCTACATCATTATTACAGAGCACCTTAACTACTCTTTTCTGTTTTGAAATCACTTTTATGAAACACATTACAGCCTTGGCGATTACCTGCCACGTTTCATTTATCATCACTAACCAGACCATATGTTTCCCAATGCAACACTTTGTCATTGTCGCTGGAATAACGTCTAAATGTCATCGGAGCGTCAGGCTGTGCGGTAATGATGGTGCAAAATGTAAATTAAACATCAGAAAAAGTAAAACGAGATGATTAAAGAGCAGCTAAAATGAAAGGGTTTAAATTAGTGCAGCTACTCAAAACACATGCCTTATGTTTTAATCTTCACAAGGATTAGTCCGTAACACTTTGGGATAAAGAACAAATACAATCATTGCCAAATGTTAGTAAATGATATAGTATTTACAAATAATCAGAGAGGGCAGTAACTAAGTATTTTTACTCAAGCACTGTCCTTAAGTAGTGGAGTATCTGTATTTTACTTACAAAATCTGGTGACTTTTTATTTTTACTTCTTAAATTTTTCTAGAAGTATCTGTACTTTCTACTCCCTATATATTATAATCCGGTTAGTTATGTAAACCCATAAACATTTGTTATTCCTTTTAAATCCCAGGTCAAACACGTTGTGCTGCCGTGTATCAGAGCTTTGTGAACAAATTAGCAAGTGTCATGATTCCAGTTGCAGAAAGTTTTTTCTGGAGCTGTGAATATTGAAAGAGTTATCTCCGTTCAAACCCAATTATGAGTGTGGTCTTAGTGCTTTGGCTGCTCTTTGCTTTGCCTGGCTGGCACACTGGGCCGTTTTGTTTTTAACTTGACATCTTGGGATTTTAGCAAACTAAAAAGTGTGGCTTGTGCAGTTCAAGAAGTTAATGACTGTTAGATAGTGTGAAATAAGCTGTCTGCTTTTGCTCGTAACCTTTGAGATGATCCAATGAGCTAAGAAAATGCCACAGCCTTTTCAAAACAAATGCAGTCGAAGAACAAATGAAAGTAAGATTCACCTGCTCCACTGACTAATGTGTCTCCAGAGTTCACCTGGACCTGACTGTGACGCATCTCCAGACCTGGACCTGACTGTGACGTGTCTCCAGAGTTCACCTGGACCTGACTGTGACGTGTCTCCAGACCTGGACCTGACTGTGACGTGTCTCCAGACCTGGACCTGACTGTGACGTGTCTCCAGACTGGACCTGACTGTGACGCGTCTCCAGACCTGGACCTGACTGTGACGTGTCTCCAGACCTGGACCTGACTGTGACGTGTCTCCAGACGTGGACCTGACTGTGACGCGTCTCCAGACCTGGACCTGACTGTGACGCGTCTCCAGACATGGACCTGACTGTGACGTGTCTCCAGACCTGGACCTGACTGTGACGTGTCTCCAGACTTGGACCTGACTGTGACGCGTCTTTAGACCTGGACCTGACTGTGACGTGTCTCCAGACTTGGACCTGACTGTGACGTGTTTGTAAACTTTGACAATGACAGTTTTAGCTCAAAATAATTTATTTTTCAATTTGTCACACAGTGTTGTGTTGATATGATCATCTTTGGTATTATCGCCGAACATCCACGCAGTATGTGGGCCAAGACAAAGCGCATAGTGTCGGCCAAATAAAGCCCACTTGTGGCACACTGGTACTGGGCCAAGTGTGGGCCAAACCTGAACCATTAATGGGCCAGATTCGGGCCACTTTTGATTTGTCCGGACTTTTTCGGTTGACATATGGCATGATTGGCGTGGATGTGGCTCTAATGTGGCAAGCGGATGTGGATTGCATCATTGCGGACATCCAAGTGGTATGTGGCAATTCATTCGGTATGCTGTGGCCAATTGTGGCCACACCAATTTGCTATCTGGAATGTCTTGAAATGTTCCAAACAGTTGAAACAAGAAGAATATCTGGCCTCTACAATACGAGCTTATAGTTGTCAAAATGCTTAAAATTAGGGCTAAAATCCAAGAATCAAGCAATTTTTTAACATGTCATGAAATTCACTTTTTGCACTGTGCATTTTTGCTTTGAGTAGCCTTGCATGGCCACAAAATGGACTGTTGTTTCCGTAGAAAGTTGTTACTTTAACATTTTTTTGCATATTATGGCATAAGATGTATTTATCCCCATTCAGAATGCCCTAAAGTATTTTACCTTCAACTTTATAATTCTACTGAAATGTGTAGATGACTTTACACATCCAGAAAGTTACATTTTGCACCTTTATTATGACAGATACAAATACATTCACAGAAGCATAAAATTGTGTTTTTGGTGAGAAAATTAAAAATGCCCTTGTCTGACATCATCAATTTAGAAAGCTACTTTACTTCCTGTCATTTTCAACTTATTTTCAAACTTTTACTGATTCATCTAAAACTCATTCATATTTTTTACTTTATACTACAGATAAGATCACCAAATCTAGCTAAAATGTGACACTTTATGTATCAATTAGTATCTGATTTTCAACAATATTCCAGAGTTCAGATGCTTACCTTAGACCTGACAGTGACTTTTCATCAAATAAACATCTACCCACCAACCAAAAACTTGTAAAAGGTTAGAATCATCAGTTAAACATCCTTAAACCAGTGAGTGCAAACATGGCACAGGCCTAACTCTTGTATATGTGTATTCCCTGCAGCCTTCTCCTCCTTGTTTTTCGACTCTAATGACTTGCACAGTGCCGGAGCCTTGAATGCGCTTTATTAATTGCCGCTACACGTCGAGAGCGAGTGGGCGGAGAGCTTCTGGGCCTCCGATACAATGCATCATCATGACAAATTATTTCACATGCGCCTTTTGGTTTAATGCGACAAGCTAGCAGGAGTGGGCCGTCGCTCGGGGCCAAATCCGCGCGCAAATCACCACATTAAAAGATTATATTACCACGAGCCAAGACAGAGAGAGGAGAGGGAGAGAGGTGCATGTCCTGTTTATCAATTTTTATTAGAGCAATCTGACACTTCATGACGACAGACGACAAGCAGAGCAAAGGTGTGGAGATTTATGGAGCCGTTAAATGGTTGTGGGTGAAGGAATTAGCGCAGTGGTAACGAGGTGTGGCAAGAAACAAACAAAGGATCTGCTTCAGCGCAAAAAAAGAATGAGCAGAACATTAGAAATACCTCACCAATATGTGACTACTGTTTTAGTTTCTATTACGTTTTTCCTTGTCACAGTTTTGTTGGTTTAAATAATTTGTGATATGTGAAAATGTGTTTTTGTTAGAACACACAAACCAATTATGAATGAGGAAACTCCATCAGAGCATGACTAAAACAGAGCTAACCCAAAAAACACTTCTGATAGATAATGTAGTTTTTTGGGACGCTGTGACCCAGTTTAACTTGTAGTCCTTACCATTTTGTTTGTTTAGTTTGGAACACATTCATTTTGAGACTATGTGGAAGTTAGTGGAAGGTATAAAGGTAAAAACATGACCAAAAGAGTAGGGCTGCACCGATCCAGTTTCGATACTGATCCCAATACTTTGATACCCAACATCAGTCAATACTAGTGTAAGGACTGAAATAGCTTTTTTTTCCCTTTCCAAAACATAAGAAATTTGATCATATTGTGTTATGTAACTGTTATTTATAGAGCAAGTCACAACTAAACAACTTATTCTGAATAAAATGTCAAACATTATGAGATGATTATGATTATGTTCTGGATCAACATGAGCCAGTAAATAAGTCTCAATATGTCCAGTTAAAGACCCAACTAGGATATCCTGGATCTGCATCTTTATCTGATCCTAGTATCAAATCGATGCAATAGCTAAGCTCTAATTGGAATTCTTTCTAATGTAAATTTGGTCTTTTGGAGATCTTCTAAAGGAAAAACAATACTCTGAGGGAATGGCCTTATCACAAACTGAAACACCAGAACCTGACTGTAATGCTATAGCTTGTTTATAATGTTTACTTTTTATAAATGAAGATGGGTTGAATGTGGCTCCAGAGTTCATCTGTTCCACTTAACTTAACTCCCTGGGGTTGAAAAAGGCTGTTCTCTCACTATTTCAACAAGGATCTAACACACTGGTTTCCTTCACTAACTCCAGCTCAAGTCTTGACTAAGACAAGATGAAAATCTGAAGATGGTCCGTGATCGCTGAACCACTGCAGTTCTCTCTTTCTCTCACTTCTACTCTCTAAATATTTGGGCATAGAATTAAAATAATTAAAGAACTATGAATAATAAAGTCTAAGTAATGATTCCTGGCACGTAATTATGATTACAGGCTTGTCAAAACCTCAGGTCACAACAACATCCCCATGTAGACATCCCACTGTGAGATCTGGTGTTAAAGCAGTCTCCTGTCCAAGTACTGCTCAGTGTCATTTAGAAAACTTGGCATGTAATTCTTATCGAAAGCATATGATTAAACAAAACAAACTACCACAAACTTGATAAATTTTCACAAATCTCTTTTTGCCTCATCTGTGAAACCTCAGAGGCAAAACATTCAGAATTTCTGGTTTGAGTGGCAATTTTCTCGGTCACAGTGTGTTTTTATAAATCACAGACCTAATGTGAAAAAAGTGTCGTATGTAACATTTTTGCACATGCATGCTTCACAAGTAAGATTCTGACTTATTAAGCTTATGAAAACTGATGAGATTGGACACTGACTAAAAAATATTTAATTATCGACTGTTATTATCCTTAGCAATTCTGGTTCCAGGTAATGGCTTCAACGTAATGAAGCAAAGCAAAGCAAACCAAGTCCAGTTTAAGAATTTATTGAAAGCTGTTTGTTGCAGGATATATTGCGGTGAAGGGTGAGAAGTGAGGAGTGAAGAGTGAAGAGTGGTTTTATGAAATTTACGCACTCTTCACACAGAAAATGGGAGCTCCACCATGCCAGTCTCAACAAAGAGATGGCAGGTGAGCTGGGCAGCTAATTAAGGGGACAGGGGCGGAACTAAGGAAAAGGTAAAGCCATTAGGAGGAGCCAAGGCAAGGCAATGGGAGGGACAGGAGACAGAGGGAAAAACACTGAGGAAAAACACTGGGGATTTTGTACAGCCGCCCCTCAAATATGTGCAGCATATTTGAATAATAACAAAATCTTTTAAGTCCATAAAATATAATGTTTGAAATGGCCGCCCCATGAAAAGGCTGGTTGTGTGATTCAGTAGGATATATTAATATTATGCAATACTCCAAGGTGTTTCTTTTTACATTTAGGACACATTCTCTTTAGATCACAGTTTGCAGCTTTGTGTTCTCGTGCACATCTCCAGCACCGATTGTTCTCTCTGATCCATTGTTGAACTTCCTTGAGGGACAGCTGACGGAACTCTGGACAAACAGTTAGGTGGTGGTCAGCTGCACAGAAAGCACACCACTGATGGTGGTGGGTGCATGGCTTTGATAAGCACTGAGCTGGAGGACGGCTTGTTCCATACAGGACTGTAGCTGTGGCCTTTGGAGAGTGATAGACTTTTGGTTGATAACTGTGTGGTCTTTGTCTATCACGTGACTGTGCAGCAAGAGCTTGGCACTCTGCCTCTTCTTCCAGCCAATTTGCAAAGTCAATAAGGTTATAGGGAACCCCAGGTCTAATGGTGCGACAGTACCTGGCGTAGTTGGCCACCTGCTCTGGAGGGAGTTTGCTCAGCAGCTGCTGCACATGGGAAGCACAGGCTAGCTCAGCATCACCTTTTCTATCCTCCAGAGACTGTAACATGCCCACCAGAGCACGGACACGGACAGCAAAATCACTGAAGTTGTGGCAATCACTGGGACGAACAGAAGGAAAATTGAGAATAGCTGAAAGTTCTCGTAATACTAATTGTTGTGGTTGGCCATATCTTTGTTGTAAAGCAGTCATAGCTCGTGTGTAAGGTAGAGGATGATGAGCATAGGCCAAGGCAAGGTGAAGGGCAGTATCAAGCTTTAGATGATCCAGTAGGAGGTGATATTTAAACTGTTCACTTTCATCAGGAGGCACAAGGTTGGACAGGGCCATCTTAAGCATAATAAACTGTCGAGGGTCATCTTCAGTAAGGGAGGAGAAGGAAGGAGGCGAGACATGGTGAGGTCTGGAAGGCTGCACATATGCTTCTGAAGGATTTGAAGGCAGCAGGTTAGGCAAGCATCGGTGACTAGAGTCTCTACTTTGCACATTCGCAGGCAAGAGCTGTGCATAGGGATTTGCTGGAAAGGCACAAGGCTGAGGTGAAGGATGCACAGGAGCAGCAGATCTCAGGAACAAGGGCTGGGAGCTGGTCTCAGAAGGCTGGTGAGGAACATAAGGAGCCCTGACTGGATTAGACTTTACAAAATAGGGGTGAGGTTCAGGACATGAATCTTCAGCTAATCTGTCCCTCTCTGACTGTTCACTGGAAGAATCAGAATAAGGAAAAAGTTCATTTTCATTACACACGTCTGTAAAGGAGTGCTCACTAGTCTGAGTGCCCTGAGCTTTAAGGTGTGTGGCTGGCAACTTTAAACCAGGAGGAGGCGCTATGGAGCTAGGAAGACTGGCAGGGGGTGGAGCACATGTCACTAAATTAACATTCCCAACTCTGTCCACTAGGGTCTGTATGGTTAGGCCCAAATCAAATATCAGGCTTTTAAGTCCCGGACTTCTTCTTGTAAAGCACTTATCTCCAGATTAGTGCTCGGGACTGGGTCCTTCTCGTGGGCTCTAGGGTTGGGTGGAAGGATGTGAAGATTGGAAGGCAGGGACATGGCAGGATGCAGTGGATTATCAGGAAGGCTTGGCCAAAATGTAGGAAAGTTATGCAGAGATGTGGGAGGTCTTGCAGGCAACAGGAATGGTTGTACTTTGTCCATTAAATTGAAGAAAATCCGGCTCGAAGGACCATAAAAAATATTTAATTATCGACTGTTATTATCCTTAGCAATTCTGGTTCCAGGTAATGGCTTCAACGTAATGAAGCAAAGCAAAGCAAACCAAGTCCAGTTTAAGAATTTATTGAAAGCTGTTTGTTGCAGGATATATTGCGGTGAAGGGTGAGAAGTGAGGAGTGAAGAGTGAAGATGGTTTTATGAAATTTACGCACTCTTCACACAGAAAATGGGAGCTCCACCATGCCAGTCTCAACAAAGAGATGGCAGGTGAGCTGGGCAGCTAATTAAGGGGACAGGGGCGGAACTAAGGAAAAGGTAAAGCCATTAGGAGGAGCCAAGGCAGGGCAATGGGAGGGACAGGAGACAGAGGGAAAAACACTGAGGAAAAACACTGGGATTTTGTACACTGACAAACAAGTATGGCCATCTATTTGTCACTGATTCTGTCCTGTTTAAAACCCTGCCTTCCGTCGTCTTTGTGCGTCCCTGTGATGTGCATCGTGTTTTATTTATAGAAAGGTGACTGGTTTGTACCTGAGCTGGGGTCGCAGGGGTCAATGTCCTCGTCATCACTGGGACACTCGGCCGACGCCACCAGGAGGTCGTCTGTGGACTGCAAGGAGAAGAGAAGAGACACAAAACAGGTCAGATGCAGAACGACTTTGAACTGAGCAATAATCACAACTGGTATTATAATGTATTGATATTAAATCATTTGCTGCCTGATTGTCTAAACATATTAACAGTATTTTCGCCTGAATGCTGTTCGAATGCATTGAGTACAAACTACACAGACTGAAGAAGTACAGAAACATACAGAACAGTGAGAATACAACTTAACATATTTTTCACCGACGGCTATTATCGAATCTACACAAGTGGCAGAGAGCTGGACCGCAATCAATTATGTAACAAACTCTCATTATTGCAAGCACATCTTTGACTATTTGAACACTTATTTTTCCATTTAATTTGACATTTACAAAGAACATGACACAGACACTCGTTCTAGAGCTAAATCAATCAAAAGAGAAACATATATTCTCACAAACGCAGTGAAGGCCTGTCTAAAACACGCTAAAAAACAGTTTGATCTGGTCCAGAAGTTATGTACAAACATTATTTTGTTTAGGAAATGCTCCTCAAGTCAATGAGTGTCAAAAATATGATAAGAACATCTGATAAAATAGCTTTTTTTTACCTAATTTTTCCTCCGTAGAGCATTTGTATAGCAATCATTTTATGTAGTCGTTTTTCTGTCGTCGCGGCAACACTGCAGACTCTAGTTAGCTTGTTTGCGAACAGCATTTTAAGACATTTTTACTGTTGCAAAACGAACAATTCACTAAAAACATCTTATTTAAGCAGGGAACGGTAATGAGTTTCATTGTGTGAATCGAAATGTGATAGAAACAGAAGTGTTGTTGTAGTTTTTCTGCTTTTCTGCCACTGTTTACCTGATTTTCTCTTTGTACACGTCACATACAAACTCAGTATTTAGCAGTAGTTGTGGTTGTTTACATTTTTTAACAATCTGTTGCTGCTTTTCTCTTATTTTAGTCGTGTTTTGAGCCCTTACTGGAGAAATTGTAATTTGTCTCTGGTTAGGTCTAGTCTAGAACTTATGTACAGACTTTTTTTTTGTTTGAGAAATGTTCCTCAACTCAATGAGTGGCAAAAATATGATAAAAACATCTGATAAAATGCGCTTCGTAGCTTTTTTTGGTCTAATTTTGCCTCCAGAAACAGTTTGTTTAGCAATCATTTTATGTGCTAGTTTTTCTGTTGTCCGGCAACAGTGCAGACTCTTGCTAGCTTGTTTGCTAACAGTTGAAGATTTAAGACGTTTTTTTCAGTTGCAAAACAAACAATTCAATAAAAACATTTCATTTAAGCAGAGAAAGGTAATGGGTTTCTGTGTGTGATTGAAAATGTAAGAGGTACAGAAGTGTTGTTGTAGTTTTTCTGCTTTTCTGCCACTGTTTACCTGATTTTCTCTTTGTACACGTCACATACAAACTCAGTATTTAACAATAATTGTGGTTGTTTATATTTATTATCAGAGAATAGCTGCTTTTTCTTATTTTAGTCATGTTTTGAGCTCTTACTGGAGAAATAGTAATTTGTCTTCTTGACTCTCATTCATTTTCACCACTCATTGCTGACTCTATTGACATTGTGCTGAATATAGTTTCATTTCCACTCACTAATACAACTATTAACTTACAATAACACTTCCATTTTTCAACATTTTTCCAATTACAAACCTCTTCACTCTCAAGCAAAACCTTTACAAAGCGACAGTGAGCTATTACGCCAACCTTTTTGAATATTTTTGTTTATTTATCCCATATGTGAGCAGATAGCACTCCTCTCCGTCGCCCACCCGCTTCTCCACTTTGTCACAAACATGTCCGCCTGTTAGCGAAGGGCGCGGCGCCAAAAGTGGAGCAGAGATCTGAAGAGGAGGAGGAGGAGGAGGAGGAGCTGGAGGAAGACCATTTGGACGGAGCTGCATGTACGGTTTTACATCAGAGTACTATTAACTGTATGTATGTATGCATAAACAGGGTTAAGAGGCGCTCGGATGAATGGAGAGTGGAATATTTATGAGATTATGTGAGCAAGTGCATTTAAAAATAGTGAAACGGTAATGATTATTTAAAGGGCCTATATAAAACTACTAACTTTCTTCATCTAAACATTGCTAGAGTTCACACGTTTAGTACAAGTCCTGCACTTTTGTCCGGTTTTCTGCCCTTGAATTGAAAACACTCTGGTACACCTTGTGATGTCATTAATAGTTAATACAGAAAGTGGTTCATTGTGTTTTTAAAGCTCCACACAATGTCAAAGCAACAAGGGCTGCAACAAGTTAATAAACTTATTGCAACTATTGAAATAATAGTCAACAAATTTAGTAATCGAATAATCGTAAACTGGTATATATGTAGGTTCCCAAACTTGCATGAACTGAAAAAAAAAAAAAAAAAAAAAAAAAACTCGGGCAGCAACAACCTAGATGTGTAAATTTACTGACTTTACTTAACACTTAACACAATCTTAAATAGGACAGTGTTACTACTGATTTAAGTAAAAATTGATTGATTTAAATGATTTAAATTTGCCAAAAACTAAATATTTATGTGAATATTTCAAGTGGAGTGGCATTTTTATGCTAATTTCAAATGAGAAAATCCTTGTCCTTCTCTATGTCCTTCTTTATGATTGTTTCCTTGGCAAATCCTTTTATAAAGCAATAAATAATAATAAATAAATACATGCCCAAATTAAAATAATTGTTTCTAAACAACTAATCAATTAATTGAAAGAATAATAGCCCAACTAATCGATTATCAAAACCAATAGCTGCAGCCCTAAAAGCAACCATTAATTTCAGTCTTATTTGCCTGACTTTAAAGCTACAGCTATTGTTTAAGCCTTGTTTAAACTGTAGCACTTCTCAGTGCATCAGAAAATAATAAAACTTTGATCAACTCAACTATGCAAAAACTGAAATATTCACAAAAAATAAGGGCACTTATGGTAATTTAAGAAAAATCAAAAGGGAACCCCTTAAATGAAGGCTAAATTAGAAGTAATTTTTAAACTACCACTTCATGACATGACAAAAGTAGGATTACTCAAACATTTGTGAAGGAAACAAAACTTAACTTTGGGGATGTTTTTGACGAGAGAGCAGCATCTTAATCTGCCTAAACTCTCACAGGGGGCAGTTTTGCACAATATAAGACCTTTAACAAAAGGATCAAAACTTCTTTGCTGTTTGCAAGCTAATTTGTATCCTTGGATTCTTTTACACAAATTAACATGGTAAAATGAAAATTGACATTTTTTTTCTGTCGTCACGGCAACAGTGCAGAGTTTCACTAGTTTGTTTGCTCATGGCAGCTGCAGATTTAGGACATTTTTACAGCGGCACAACACTCAAAGCTTGTGATAAATGTGAAAGAAGCTAATGTATTGCTGTTTATCTGCTTTTCTATAACTGCTAACTTAATTTTTAGAACTGGAGGTGCACTACCAAAAAAGTGGGAGGGGCTGAATAAGGTGAGTAGTCATGTGTAAATTAATTTACTATATTTTGCTAAACTTAGACTGTCTGAATGAGTAGGCTGTGTTCAAAATGACTCTACGGTCAATTTTACTTTCAGATTTATCTAAATTATGGTTGTAGGAATTGTAAAAGTTAGTCCCTGGAGTTTTTTATTGCAGTCATGAATAGTTAAAACGTTATTACCATATTTCATTTTGTATCTATCCTCCTTTTCCAGAACACATTTTATAAACACAAGTAAAGACGCGCTCTGTGGGGTAATTTACATTGGACAAACAACCCAAGGAAAAACTAATCCTGAGCAAATAGAGCTAAAGACACTGCACAAGCATTTTAGAAAGATTTAACAAAATATGCAAATCCAGATCTGCCCTAGAGACTGAAAAACACCAGATGTGACCAACTGTAAGTCTCAAGTCTGTAGCTTCAGGTCCAGGTCAAGTCCCAAGTCAAAGAGAGACAAGTTCAAGTCAAGTCCCAAGTCAAAGAAAGACAAGTTCAAGTCAAGTCCCAAGTCAAAGAGAGACAAGTCCAAGTCAAGTCCCAAGTCAAAGAGAGACAAGTCCAAGTCAAGTCCAAGAAAAAGAGAGACAAGTCCAAGTAAAGTCCCAAGTAAAAGAGAGACAAGTCCGAGTCAAGTCCCAAGTCAAAGAGAGACAAGTCCAAAGTCAAAGAGAGACAAGTCTGAGTCAAGTCCCAAGTCAAAGAGAGACAAGTCTGAGTCAAAGAGAGACAAGTCCAAGTCAAGTCTCAAGTCAAAAAGAGACAAGTCCAAAGTCAAAGAGAGACAAGTCCAAGTCAAGTCTCAAGTCAAAAGAGACAAGTCCAAAGTCAAAGAGAGACAAGTCCCAAGTCAAAAAGAGACAAGTCCAAGTCAAGACCCAAGTCAAAAAGACACAAGTCCAAGTCAAGTCCTAAGTCAAAGAGAGACAAGTCCAAGTCAAGTCCCAAGTCAAAGAGAGACAAGTCCAAGTCAAGTCCCAAGTCAAAGAGAGACAAGTCTGAGTCAAGTCCCAAGTCAAAGAGAGACAAGTCTGAGTCAAGTCCAAGTCAAAGAGAGACAAGTCTGAGTCAAAGAGAGACAAGTCCAAGTCAAGTCCAGAGTTAAAGAGAGACAAGTCCAAGTCAAAGAGAGACAAGTCCAAGTCAAGTCCCAAGAAAAAGAGAGACAAGTCCAAGTCAAGAGAGACAAGTCCAAGTCAAGTCCAGAGTCAAAGAGAGACAAGTCCAAGTCAAGTCCCAAGAAAAAGAGAGACAAGTCCAAGTCAAGTCCAGAGTTAAAGAGAGACAAGTCCAAGTCAAGTTTGTGTTTTTTGTAACTTCATTTCCTTTTCTAAATGATTCTATTCAAAAATAATAATCTAGTGACAAATATTTTTGACAGAGAAGCATCAAGTCATCTTAAGTTTTAGAGCTTTAGGTCCAAGTCAAGTCCCGAGTCACAAACCTTCAAGTCCAAGTCCAGTTCCAAGTCTTTGTCCATTTCGTTAAATCTCAAGTCATCAAAATAGTGACTCATGTCCAAGTCAAGTCCACACTTCAGGTTTGTTGAACTGAAAACCATCAGTTCCCTCACAGCTGGTTATGTGCCTTTAAACTCTTTGTATTGGAATCTTTCTGTAAATCCCTAGGCCTAAAATGACAGGCAGTTGTATTTCCGTAACCATGGTGATCTTATGTCCCACATTGAATAATTTATAAATTTCCCTTATACCGCATTGAATAAAACATAAAACACTGTGACTTTGTTCTGTTTGAGAGAAAGAATAGTCATTACATTCTCTCTTTCTTCTCCCTTTTCCTCTCTATTCTCTCTCTGTTCCCTCCCTCCCTCTATTTTTCTCTCTCCCTTTTTCTTTCTTCTCACTCCCTCTTTCTCGCTTTCTCTCCTTTTCTTTCTTCCTTTTTCACTCTTTCTCTTATCCTTCTCATTCTCTAACTTCCCCTCCCTCGCTTTCTCTTTTTTCTCTCATTGCTCACTCTATCTATCTCTTCCCCTCTCTTCTCTCTCTCCTCTTTCTTTCTCCTCCCAATTTTTCTCTCCTTCTCTCTTGTCTTCTTCCTCTCTCTTCCCCTCTTTTCTCTCTCTCTTTCTCTCTGTCCCTCTCCCTCCCACTCTCTCTCTCACCTCTCTCTCTTTTCTTCCCTCTCTTTCTCTCTCTCTCCTTCATCTACCACTCTCTCTTCTCTCTTCTCCCTTCTCTCCCCCTTCTCTCACCCTTCCCTATCTTCTCATCCCTCTCTCTCTTGCACCCCTCTCTCTCCCTCCCCCGCCAGTCTCTTCTCCTCCCTTTCTCTTTCCAACCCTCCTCTCCACCTCTATTTCTCTTTCTCTTCTTCCTCTCTCTCTCTTCTCCCCTCTCCTTTCTCTCTCTTTCTCTCTCCCTCTCTTTCCCTCTCCCAGCTGTCTTTCTCTTGCCCACTCTCTCTCCCTTCTCTCTCCCTCTCTCTTTCTCTCCCCTCCCTCTCTCTCTTCCCCTACCCCTCTTTCTTCTCTTCCCTCTCTTTCTCTTCTCCCCTTCTCTCCCCCCTCTCCCCACCCCTCGTCTCTCCTCCCTTTCTCTTTTTTCTCCCTCTCTCCCCCTTCTCTTTCAAACCATCCTCTTCTCCTCCCTCTATTTCTCTTTCTCTTCTTCCTCTCTCTGCTCTCCCCCTCTCTTCTTCTCTCTCTTCACCCTCTCTTCTCTCTCCCTCTCTTCTTCTCTCCCCCTCTTTCCCCTCTCAGCTGTCTTTCTCTTGCTCCCTTTCTCTTCTCTCCCCCTTCTTTTCATCTCTTTTTTCTCCTTTACTCCATCCCTCTCTCTCCCCTCTCTTTTCTCTCTCTCCCCCTCCTCTCTCTCTCTCTTTCTCTCTCTCCCCCTCCCTCTTTCCCCTCACCCTCCAACATGTTCAATTCTTCGCAGGCTCATTATTTCTTCGTTTTGCTGGAGGATGCTCACATTAATAAATAAAACCACATTTCCCAAAGCTTTCATTAGGAATTCCACTCGATTCCAATCTCCTGTTATTTAGCACCGGCTCAATAATTCCCTCACAGCTCAGAGACAATCTACAATCCAATGATTCTCAAAGCGAGGTGCAAGAGCGGCTGCTACAATACAGTTCACTTTATAACCATGAACAGGAACAAATATTTGTAAATTATTAAGAAGACTTTACTTGATCATTAATAAATATTTAGATAGTATTTACTCATATTGATAATGCTTTTATCAGGAGGTGTTGTGGATTCCAACCGCAATAATCAAGATTTGTAAAAAGTTATCTGAGCTCAAAAGCATGGTTTATTTACAGAAGTACAATCATGCATAATTGAAAGTGTTCTCAGTCCAGTTCCTCAGTCTGTTGGTCGATCTCGTCCTTCCCCCTGTCCCCACAGTCACCAGTTTCTCCTTGAAAAACCTTTTTCATAGTGGAAAGGCCAGACTCTAACAGGAAATGCAGAAGTTGCTATTTTGAATAAAATAAGCCATGCACAGAACCAGTTGATAAGAGACAAAAAGTGTTTTCGCACATGAAAGTACCAAGAACTAGTCCCAACATTCCTTCAGTCCCTGTTTAGTCAGAAGAACCACCCTGTCCCCAGTTTCTGAAAGTGACTCTAACTAGCTTTAGCACTACAAAGTTTGGAACATTTAAATAAATCATTATGTGGTTTTAGGAAAACAAAAATTGTCTTTTTTCGATTCCACATAAACTATGATGTACAAAAGTTAAAAACATCACTGAAATTAACAATTGAACAGAATTATTCACTGTAATTCCTAATCATAGTATTATAAGCAAATATTTACAAATTAAATAAATGCATTTTTCTTAGGGATAAGGAAAGTATATCTAAATGTGAGAACGTATAAAACATGTTTCTAATCAAAGTTAAATTGTAAATGTGGTTGTGTCACCAAAAGGTTCCTGGTCTGACTGGAAAGTACCTGCCCCAGAGCAGGAGCCAAATAAAGTCCCTAAAGTGAGGCCCCAGTCCATAGTTCCTGCTCTGTGTGAATGCGCCTAAATAGGGGTCAGGAACTAAAAAAGTACTAAGAACTGAAAAAGTTCCTACAGTGGGAAAAGGCCTAAAGAGTCTCCTGTAAGGAAGACCCCATATCTGAACAATGGCTAATTTCACACCTTAGTCTTTAGCAGATGTCTGGTAGACCTTCAAACAGGGGCCACTATGAATAATAATAACAAATCATCAAGGGAGCCAAATGGAATCATCTTGGAGGCCGCATTTGGACCCCGGCCGCAGTTTGACAGCCCTGATCTAAGGCATCAATAATCACAATTACTTGATCACACAATTTTGTATTTGATTTCAGCAATAATCATCAATCTTGAACTGTGTGTTGCAATAAAGACTTATCTTAATTATCTCAGCAAGTTCTCACTACACAGACTTAAACCTATTTGTGAACAAGACGGTGTAGTCCCTCATTCATCCAGGAGTGATCCATAGTAGAAGTCTTCAAAGTAGTCATCTGGACAGTGTTTCCGAAGATCAAGACGTTTCGACTCTCATCCGAAAGTCATTTTCAATGATCTTCGGAAACGCTGTCCAGATGACTACTTTGAAGACTTCTACTACTATTTGTGAACAATATTTGAGGTGTTTTATGAAACAAAGGTTTTATACCAGAAGCAAAAACTAAAGTGCAGCATTTGCGTTTCTGTTCAGTGTAAAAAGCACTTCTTCATGTTGATAAAATACACCACACACACAACAGCTGCTTCCCTAACGACCACATTGTTCACACAACCAAACATCTGAACAGTTTCTGCAGTTATCAGATTATTGAAATGTCACGTAAACGTCTGAAGTGAGTAATCGTATTTATGTCTCACTCTTCACACCTGTGCATGTTTAGACAAAGAAATCTATGACTATTTCACTCTCAACAGCTCTTGTGAGTTATCAAAACAAAAACAAAATCAGACCTAATTAGCTTTGTGCAGAGAAGTAGATAATGTCTGTACTATTTCCTGTTAGCGCTAGCATTTAGACACGTCTTTATAACATACTGTACAAGAGTCGTTTGGTGACATCTGTGCAGATTTAAAGCACTTTTTCAACTAAATAAATACAGAATTGAAGAATATGTTGTTATAAATAAACTAATGG
Organism: Mugilogobius chulae; assembly: GCA_038363315.1. Taxonomy (NCBI): domain Eukaryota; kingdom Metazoa; phylum Chordata; class Actinopteri; order Gobiiformes; family Gobiidae; genus Mugilogobius; species Mugilogobius chulae. The sequence continues at coordinate 19,830,785 of CM076401.1, read as the reverse complement.
TCCAAAAGCAAATGACGGGACAAGTTATGTAAATATCTATAGTTTTGCTTAAATAAGCATTTTCTCACTTCAAATAAGAATAAAACTGCTGCTCTAGTAACACATTTTAGTGTAAGAAAGTCAAATTATGACTAAAACAAAATACATTTTACTTAAGTCAAGCACTTTTTCCATATTAGCCTAATTAAGTCTGTATTTTTTTCCCAAGTGTAGCGTTGTTTGAGAACATTTTGGAGGTTTAGAACTGTTTGTCTCACAACATGTTTTAAAACCTAAATAAAGACCAGTTACAATTACTAAATTAGCAGATTATTTAAATAATCAACTAGTTGAGATTAATCGATAAACTTGTTGTAGCCCTACAAAAAAGCAAACTACTAGGCCTATTTGTGTATTTAATCAGGTCTGAACTGATCTGACAGACGTCTGTCTCCTGAAGCTTGAGACAGTGTTTATTCACTCACTAACCCTAACCCTAACCACAATAACCAGCACTGATATCAGCTAACTACAAGAGTTTATCCCTGTGTGAAACCAGTTACGCTAAGTTATGCTGCTGAAGCAACATTTGTGAATGAAATTCGACTTTATGACTTGTACACGTTACATTCAGGTGAGTGAAAAATGCACAGAAAAACACTGTCTTAAGCTCAGGAACAGACGTGTTAGACTGTTTCATTCCTGATGAAAACAGCTCTCGCCCAGTTTGTTGTTTTTATCAGAGGTTTGCACAGCCAACTAGACAGACAGCGTATATTTCTACTAACAGAACGGAAAGTGGCATCGACCAATAGCCCTCATTCTCTTCAAAGTATTTACCGTGTTTTCTGAGACATCCACCATAACTCACTGTTCACAAATGATTTTTGATATTTCTTCATTTTAGATTGATGTAGTGAAAACCTCACAAATGGGTTGGTTTGGACAGGTGGAGGGCAGCTGAAACAAATATTGTTTAAATGTATTCAATTTTACAGGTACAATGTTATTCACACAAAAAACCCCTAAACTGCCTTGACTTAAAGTGAAACCAAGCAATGAACTGAACAGGAAATAAAAGTACAAACATTCAATACTTTAACTACGTATAAACATTCCACAGAGGCCATTATTGGATTATCTGACTTGTTCTCGCCATGTACATGTAAACATCATTAAACTGCCCAAAATCAATACAGTTGTCCAACGCTTTCCTGTCCAACACGGCTGTTTTACTTTAACTAAACCAAGATCTAGAGCAAATTAACTTTCTACTGATGCTTTGTTTAATTTATCTAAAAAAATACAATAAAAATGTATCAAATTAATCAGTAAAACCATCATCATTAGATCTCCTGTTTTTGGATGGAGAAGCTCACATCTTTCCTTCATCCTGTTTTCGCTCTCTCTCTCATCCCTGCTCCCTCCTGTTGCCATGGTAACGCTAAGTTCAGAGCCATGGCTGAAACGGGAGAGGAAAAAAACACATCGGGAATGTATAAAAAAGGAGGAAAATAAGAAAGAGAGGAGAGAGAGAGGAGAGAGAGAGAGGAGAGAGAGTGGTAATCCGAAGGGACCAACAAGTCATTGATTTAAGATTGTGCTGGATTCATGGTGTTAGCAAGTGAGATTGGAGCGAAAAAGATAAGATTTGAAGATGATTTTTGGGGTTTTGGAAAGAAAAGAAGGAGAAACGGTGACATCAAAAAGCTACGAGATGTTTTAGTTGATATATTTGCTAAGTAGAGGTGCATATTCATGAGGAGGCTGTTGTTAAATGTTGTCCTGGTCTGGCCCGGCCCGGCGTGAGAGAGAGAAGTGTGGATGTGAGCGAGGCGTATGAGCTGTGGATCGAGTGCCAGGGCTAAATTAAAATTGGATTGTGATGCATTGCAGCAGCGGACATTAGTGAAAGAGAGAGAGAGAGGGGGGGGTGTAGAGAGAGAGAGAAAAAAGAGAAGAGAGAGAGGGGGGTGTAGAGAGAGAGACAGAAAGAGAGGGGATGGCTAAAGAGAGAGGAAGAAGTAGAGGGAGAGAGATAGGGTGTGTAGAGAAAGAAAGAAATGGTAGAAGAGAAACAGAGAAAGGGGGAGAGAGGGGAGAGAGAGAAGAAAGAGAGACAGGAAGAGAAAGAGAGAGTGAGGGAGAAAGAGAGAGGGAGAGAAGGGGTGTGTAGAGAAAAAGAGAAAGGAAGGGTAGGCAAGAGAGAAAGAAAAAGAGGGAAAAAGAGAAAGAGTAAAGGTGGAGAGAGGGTGTGTAGAAAGAGAAAGAGAGAAAGAAGGGAGGAAGAAAGAGTGTGGAGAGAAGAGAAAAACAGAGAAGGTATAAAGAATAACAAGATAGAGAGAGAGAAAAGAGTGGAAGGAGAGAGAAAGAAAGATTGGGAAAGAAAATGTGGAGAGAAGCGAGAGACACAGATAGTGAGGGTGTGAAGAGTAAAAAGAGAGTAGAAAGAGGTAGAGAAAAAGAGAAAGGAAGGGTAGGCAAGAGAGAAAGAAAAGAGGGAAAAAGAGAAAGAGTAAAGGTGGAGAGAGGGTGTGTAGAGAGAGAAAGAGAGAAAGAAAAGGAGGATGAGAGAGTGTAGAGAGTGTGTAGACAAAGAGATAAAGAAAGGTTGAGAGAGAGGGTGAGAGAGAAAAGAGAAGGTTAAAGAGAGAGAAAGGAAGTAAATGAAGAGTGAAGAGAGAGAGAGAGAGAAAAGGAGAGAGGGAAGGAGGGAGAGAGAGAGAGAGAGAGGGAGGAGGGAGAGAAAGGGAGGGAGGGATGGAGGGTGTAGCTGCAGCTGAGCTCTAAATTACAATTAGACCGGAATAAATGACTGTGTTAAACTGTCTATAGCGACAATGACAAACGTGTTTTGTTACCAAACTTACATATTTCTCTTTCGTCTCGGTGGACTCATTACGTTTAAGCTTCGACTCTGGCTTTGTGCCGAGTGGATAAAGCTACACGGATGTAATTATAGAAGCATGTATGTCATAATAAGTAGGATTAAAAAACACTGAGGAGCTGTGGGTTTCACTGTTTTAACTCACAAAGCAGAGTAAAGAAGACATGTAACTCACTGTTCTGAGTTGTTTAATCTGATTATAACATGGTTGCACACAGAAACTGACCAATGTGCAAATGTTAAAACATGTTTGTATTAGTTAGTTGTTTGGGATTAGTTATATCAGTTTTAGAAGAAGCTAGTCCCACCTAATTCTAGTTTATTTGAGAATCCGTTGCTATGCTACGAAGAGATATGATGTTATTAAAGGCAATGCTATCGTTTTAATCCCATAAAAACATTTAAAATTTGCACAGAGGCAAATATAATGTCAAAGTTTGGGTTAAAATTAGTTTGCAATGTTCTGTTTTCATCTAATAAAACATTCTGTTCTCTAAAATCAGAAAGTGTGAAGTGTTTTTAGCCTGCATTAGCATCCGTTAGGATCTGTTAGCATACCAACACAACTCGACACTCGCTAGTTCTTAAAATTTGTTACCAGTGCTTCTAATCATATTGTCTCTGTGTTCCAGCAAATGTTACCAAAACTACTGATTTGTCCATGTCCAGTTTATTAGTCATTTCTTTAGTCAAATGTGAGGAAAAATACTGGCAGAAGGTTGCTGGATTTGACTCACAAGCTAGCTAGTCGTGAAAGAGACGTGAATGAACCATGAACTGACCATTATTTTATGATTACATCCAACCCGTATCTAAGTGTCCTAGTTTTTTATTTTAAAAATGTGTCCATCCTACTTAGAACGCCTTAAATGAGAAAAGCATATGACTAAAATTAAATAGTTTTGTTTGGTTACATTTTAAGACAGCAAAAAGTCAAGTAGTCTGCCTTAACGGAAATTCTCTCTGACTTTGCAACTACAGAAGCAGTTGTTTAGTACAGAGGTTCCCAACTTTTCAGACCAGACCCAAAGCTATGCAAGCAACTCGCAAACTCAACACAAAAGAAAAGCAACGTATGTAATAATTTCAAGTTGGAAAGTCATTCAAAATGGATAATTTTAGTCATTTTTTTGCTTTATATGAAAAAAAAAAGACATGCTGCTTTCAGTCAAAAACTGAATAAATACCAGTTATATTTGCAAAACTCATCTTGGCCCAGATTTTGCTTTGCGACCCACTTGAGAATACTGGCTTAGTTTGTAAACTGGTTATTTAATCATTTCTAAATGTATTGACAGCTGGAGTTGACTTTCTCAAAAAGTGTATTACATATGAAAAGAAGATTAGTTTGCTATCAAATAATTTTTGTCAATTTTGATGTTTTGTTTACCAAGTCACTGTTTTGCAAGTTTTTGGCCTCAAGTCTAAGTCAAAGTCTACGTCCATTTTATTCAGTCAGGTGTAAAGTCTTTAAAATTGTGACATACATCTATTTTGAGTCGAAGTCATCACCTGTAAATCCACACTTCTGATTATAACTCTGTCATTATAGATAAAATATTGGTAAGAATTGAGATTTCTAAGCAAAAGTTTCTTAGAAAGTTCCTCTACAATCACTCTAAAAACAACTTTGAATGGTTAAATGACAAGGGACATTTCATATTCTCCCAACAGTTTCAGTGTTTCTTTAAAGAAGCATACATTAGCATTGCAAAGTGTGCACTAAACAAATTACAAAGACAAAAACAGAGTAAAATCTAATCATGCTTCTGTTGTGCATGTCTAAATATTACATAACTGGTCTCTTGTTTCATCCAAGTAAATTATAACACGGCAAGAAATACTGCGTAACATTTAGTGACAAAAGAAACCGCTTAAATAATGAATAACGTGAGCTTTGTCGAACTAGAGAAAAACTGTAATCATATGCAAGAACTGTCTGGTCTATTTTGGGCTTTACAACGAGACACTTATTTTGTCGCAACCTTGCTTTGTATTCATATCAATGTTTTATTATTGCTAAATAGGACACGGTTGTATTAGAAGCCATTTTAAAGATGTAACATTTAACTTTTAGAGCGTTTGTCACCTCTTTTTATGGCTAAGATGGTTGATTGGTTTAAAGTATAGGAGAATAAATGTCTTTTTCTATACAGATAAGCAAAGGAAGTCATCAGGTTTAGTTACAAGTCAGATCTTTGAATATAAAGAACATACAAGAGAAATAACTAAATACAAGTGAGGTGAGGATAGATGGAAGCTGAACACACACAGCTGCAAGAACATAGATTACTTACACATGCATGAATCGATTTGAACACAACTTGAGTAAAATATTGATGAGAAAACATCAATGCCATGTTTTAACAAAGCAACAAACAATCATATATATAATTATATGTTCAGTGGCTTTGCAACTTAGCATGTGTCTAGATCGTGTTATAGGGATGTTCTTAATGAATATAACTCACATGTCTCAAACACAAGGTCTGGGGGAAAGATACGGCCCTTTACATCGTTTTATGAAGCCCTCAATATGAACAGGTCCTATAAGGTTTACTTAAATTTTATATTTGTGCCAAGAGTAATTTACGTGTCTTTGTTTCAGACAAATAACTTCATAAGATTGTGTCATTTTCAAAGTAATGTGGATGTATATTTAGTAGCAGTCACTTCAATAAAAATACAAAAGTCAAAGATTAGTAACATTAATTTAGCAACAACCGGCCCTTCAATGACAACCACGATGCCAATGTGGCCCTTTGTCAAAATTTGTTCAACACCGCTGCAATAAATGAACAATATATTAAGTTTAATATCTTAATTTTTGCAGAAACACGCTGGTAATAATGAGAATTTGCTACATGTAAGACCGCGGCTTGGACCTCCGCCAATTATCTGGATTAATATGGCCCTCAGGGAAAAATGATTGACGTCTGCTATTATGTCTGCAGTCCATACATATGACCCTACAATCAATCAATCAATCAATACCCATCTATCTATTAGAGCAGGGGCGGTACTCCTTTGTATGGTACGATACTATCATGATATTTAGAGCCGTGTATGGGATAAACAAGGCTTATATATTTTGATATTTGATTTGGTACAATCCAATTTAACATTTTAGTGCGATATTTTTAAGGACATTTAAAGGTTGTAAGGAGGATTTACAAAAACTTAGTTGTCAAAAACAGTTGTAAAGATTTGCAACAGCCTTGCACTTATGCTAAACAGAAAAAGAATCATAAAAATATACAAACTTGGATGTGTGAGGCCAGTAAAACATTGATCGAATAGAAAACGAGGCACACGTCAAGCAAACCCACTATGCTCCTAAATATTTAATGGACCAATCATTTGAAAAAACTTGTAAAAACCAATGTACACTTTTAATGAATGTGCCAATGCTGAAAATGTCTTAAAAACAAACCCATATTCTCCAAAAAAAAGTATCTACCTTTGAGCAATATCAAATCTAGAATATAAACACATCCTATTAAGACACAATAAAAACTGAACAGGGTCGAATGTGAGTACAAAACAGAGCAAAGATAAGCCTCAAATCCATTATCCACCTTTGCCTCCCAGTACTTTTCAATATTACATAAGAACCACCGTGGACTGTAACAACCAGCCGGCGTTATCCAAGTGTAAAAAAGATTTCCGAGCTTGGTGCTGCTGCTGCTGCTCCGTAACACGAACTCCATTACATCCGCTTGACTTGGTTTTATTCCCTCCGATGACTTTGGCAATCAGTTCTGCCCAGTAGCTTGTCAAAAAAACTCAAAAAAAAAAAAAAAAAAAAAGCAGCAGCAATGCCCGGGTCGAGAGCAGCCACCGGACATGAGCTGGTCAATAAAGCCGTGTGCCGTTTTTGTCGAGTTTTAAATTGCTTTGGCGGACGTGAAGCGAATGTTCTGTAAAAAATGTCATATAGAGGTTATACGCACACATTCTTTTATTTGAAAAATGTGACTAAACTTTCTGATGGAGGCAAAAGTATGATAAAACACTTGAAAAACGTGTTTCTTAGCTTATTTGGGGCTTAAGGTAAGTTTGATTGGCAAAAATGTAAAAACACTGGATTTTTCTGTTGTCATGGCAACAGTTCAGGCTTGTTTGCTAACAGTACAACAAATAATTAACTCATTAAACAGACTAAAAACATCTTATTAAAGCATAAAAAGTAAATAAGTAGAACTGTGTGTGATTCTAAAGTGTGTGTCAGTGAAAAAAGTGACAAGTGTTGTAGTTTTTCTGCTTTTCTGCCACTGTTTACCTGACTTTTCACACACAATCTCAATATTTAGCAGTAGTGTGGTTGTTTATTTATTATCAGTCTGTGCTGTTTTTTCCTATTTTGCCATTTTGAGCCTTACAGGAGAAACTGTATTTGTCTCCATGCCTCTATGAATTTTTGCCACTCACTGCTGACATTTAGAATGCTGCGATGTATTCATGATCTATTTTTGACGGACATACATTATTTTACTTGTTTAGTTTCTAACTCACAAAACACTGGACAAAACATTATTTCAGACCAAATCTAGTAGTGACTCCTGTTTAAAAACAAAGCTCCGCCTCTTACTGTAAAATTAACTGTATCTTATTACTGGAACAAGACAATTTTACACAGAATGTGATTTTTTTTTTGAGTAATCACAATTAGATATGACAAGTATGCAAGGACATGTGGTAGGTGAAAACAGAAGCATCAGCTGCAGGACAATACAGATTACTGAATCATTAGCAATGCAACAATAGCTTAGCTTCAAAACAACATCACATAGTGTCTAATAAAACATCAAAAATCAAGATTAAAATTCAGATCTAGTATAGATCTTTTTTTTTTTTTTCTTTTTTTTTTTTTTTTGCAGGGTAGCATTGTGTGTTTTTTTTATTTTTTTTTTTTTTGTTTGTTTTTACATTCCTTATTAGTGCAAAACAGTTTAGAAATCCATTTCTGAACTAGTACATTATTTTCTGATTAGTGACTTAATTCTTAATTACTCATTAAACAGTTCTTAAGAAAAAAATGTGTAGATAAAGGGGGTAACACATATGTAAATAGAATTTTTTCCACAAATTATGAAAATGCAGCACTTGCAAGACTGTCTTAACTGAATAATAAAGAAATTTAGTTCTAATCAGGAGTGAACGCTGGTTGATTGGGTGAGCTTGGGTGGTCCTCTCCAGTTTCACTTGTTGATTGTAAAAAGAAGTTTATAAGCCATAATTGCAACAAAAATGAAGACATAACAATATTAACCATGCTGTCGAAGGATTTAAGAGAGGAATTGTCAAATTTAAAACTAAATCATGTTTGAAAATCAGCTACACACTTTAAGTACAAAAGTCTTGTTTAATTGAACCTGACATATATTTGTACTCAAAATTTTGCAATAAAACGCTTTTTTCATCAACAAGCGACAGGCTTTGTAGTCTGTGTACAATTAAATAAACGAATACTTCATTATTAAATTAGTTGACAATTATTGGATTAATCGATTAGCTTTGTTGCAGCCCTATCAGTCTCAATCGATAACAATGCTGGACTCAAATCATTTCATTTTTACAGTGCACCCACATGAACCGACTTATCCCTAAATTTAAGCCCCGCCTCTTAACCTGTGACATCACCGTGTCAGCTGACCATGCCACCTGCTCGAACCATTATCAATGGGACAATCGATCACCTATCACACTGAGCAAAAACGACAATGCTTACAGTACAACTGCTTCCAAAAACATGCAAAAATAATCAAATAAACTAAATTAAATCAGTATATTAAGACGTTTGCATGCTTGAATGTAATCAAAACACATCTACCTGTGCAGCGTACAATGCCATCGACCGTCAATACCGCCCTGACCAATTTCACACATTTTATCTCAAATCTGGCGCCGTTTAGGACACCACACAACAACAAAAAAAATCTACAAAAAAATTAGCACAGTTGGAGCCTCCTGCTAGCCTCCATACGTCTTTCTATTTCCTCTTGACATGCATCTACTACTCCGCGCTTGAGCCAAAGTTGGAGAAGAGAGATGTAGAGATGCGGTCGGCGAGAAAACAAAGAGAGAGAGAGAGAAAAAGAGAGAGAGAGAGAGAGAGGGAAAAAAAAGGAAAGCCAGCAAGCAAGCTCCACTCCACAGATGGTGAGATAGAGAAATACAGCGCTTGCATTAACAGCCTATCAGCGACGGAGGGAGGGAGGAGGGAAAGAGAGAGAGAGAGTGTAAATATGGAAGAGATATGGAAAGGCAGATAGGACGAAAGCCAGAGGAGGAGACATTGAAGGATGGATAGGCAGCGAGAGGGACTAAAGGGAGAATAATAGAAGGCCGTGAGAGAGAAAAAAGATGGGATTTAAAAGTAGCGTTGAGAGATTTCAAGAGAGATATAAGAGTGATTTTTCAAGCCGGCGATGCAAAATAGATTCAATCTGTGGGTTAAGTGTTTGAAGTTCGCGTCTTAAACAGATCAAGGAGATTGAAAGTAGATTGAAATAATGAAAATATTGAAATAATGCAACAGAGGAGTGGTTTTCAAGCTGTGGAAGGATTTAATGACAAATACAAACATGTTTTAGGCCTTCTTTGTGTAATTTAAGCCATTTCTATACAGCTGCCTTCTTATTTTTTACACAATCATGGTTCATTTTAACGTTTTTGAGCACTAATTTAAGCCTGATAGAGTTAGAGTTCGATCTGGTGCTACTAGGAGACGAAATATTATCTTAAAGGTGCTATACTCACTTTTTGCTTCAGAAATACTTATTTTTAGGCGTCCTACATCAGTTTACATGTTTTCTCACTTACTTAATCTTTCTGAGCCTTCAAATTGTTCACCACGATGTGTTTTAAGATTTTTTCACAGCTTTTAGGAGCAAGATACGTCAGTATGCTAGGGGTCAGCCCTTCAGTCCCCGGCCCCGTCAATCCCCGGGTCCATCAGTCCCCGGTTCCGTCAATCCCCGGTTCCGCAAGTTCCAACTTTCCCGGGAGTTAAGGTCCCTTTGTGCATATATGGTACCGTCAGTCCCCTCGCCTTTGTGTTGCACTACCTCAGCATGCTGAAGTCGAGCGCTCCATTTACGCACGTGCACAAGCATGCCAAACCGCGTGCGTGCTGGCACGCGCGCTGAAGCCATCTACGCGGCGCGGCACTGATAATGGCAGTCTGACAATCTCTCATCAGCTTTCTTATCAAGTCCCATCACCACACACACACCATCCTAACGTGTTTTCATTTAGCGTATAGTGTCCTCTGTGTTCTCTGTCAGAGCAGAACAGTTGACAAATCATCAAAGTCATGAGCCACTGTCTGACAAGCTGATCTAATGCGCGCGGGACTGGTGCCGTGTTTTACTGGGAAATCTGTTCACAAACTTGTTCTGTATCCAGAGTCAGAGCAGTGCGCACAAACATTCGCATTCTGCTGGAGCTGTGTGGCCGTTCACGCGGCTACTCCAATCTCAATCTCGACGGAAGTCCAATATCGACACACCACAACGGCCCAGGACCTGTGCGTGAGAAGACACAGCTCGCAGTGGCACTGGTGCGCACGAGGAGAGACAGGCAAGGAAAGAAATTATTTAGGTTCTAAAGTGCATCAGTTTGGCTCGTAATTCTGCTCTTTACACATCATAAAAGAAGAGATTCTTTGAGGATTTTTTAAGAGGACGATGTTAAAAAAAGGTAAAAACATTGTGTTTTATTTAAAGACAAAAAACAAATAGGCCTACAACACATATAGGCCTATACAACTTTTGGAATATTTAAGTAAATAAAATATTTCTACGAAAAACAATATATACTGTATATATTTTTATTTTTATTATCCAAAATCAGCCAAAGAGCCACGTAAATTAAAAAAAAAGGAAAGTGCGTGGTGCTGAAGGAAGTCAGTGTCTAGCGCATCGCTAGCCTCGTGTGCAATGCTATATATATTAGACTAATAACATGTTATTATTTTTATATTATTACTTTAATTCGTATTGTTTAAGTTTATAAAAACAAGGAAAAACTGACTATTTTAGAAAAGAACGATAATGAGGCCCAGACCTGGGCTGCTCACAGTGGACTGTAACGTACAATGCTTCTCCACGCTCTGGAATAATAATAATAATAATAATAATAATAATAATAATAATAATAATAATTATTGTTATTATTATTATTATTATTATTATTATTATTATTATTATTATTATTATTAGGCCAAATATTATTCATTTTAATTTTTTAATAAACCTAAATAATATTTCATTAGGCTATAATAAAAATATTATGTTGATCTTAGCCTAATCATTTTTATTTGTAGCCTATTGCACTGACTTTACATTTGATCCCAAATCCCACTCACGTCTGGCTGCAGTTCTGAGTGCTGTAGACAGGGCGGCTGCAGGTGCAATAAAGCCTAGGAGCGGGACGCGGCCCTGGGCCTGCGGCTCAAATCAAGCCTGCGGCTTTGCGAGTCCGTCTACGCGGCCTCCAGATACGCGGCGCACTGGCACAGCACATATGACGTGAAGCTGCACGCTGCACCAAAGGACTTACCTTTTTCAGCAAGCGCAGGCCTACAGCAAGCATAAGAGGAGGACAATAAATTCTCAGTAGATTAGATATTAATTCGCTGTGGCTTCTCTTGACGCGCGCGAGGCTCAGGGAGTCCAAATGGTGAAGCACGCGCTCTGCAGTCCAGTCTGCCTCTCTCGCTCTCGGGCCAGTCAGAGACGTGGAGGATGAAGAAAAGCACAGTGATCTCTGCGCAACTGTTTGATTTCGAAGTAGCCTAAGTTGTAGAAATTATTTTGTGAATAGATGCGGTACGAGAAGACGTGCCAACACCATCGGAGGTAAAGCCATCACTGCTTGTGTAGAAGACGGTGAGCGCTCACATCTTAAAAGACTGCTTATTTCTTCTCAGCTGACAGTACAGTACAACACCTCGTGCGTAAAAGCCGCTAATCCAAATGTATTCTTAAGCGCGTAGACCCAAGCTGCTGCATCAGCTCACGATCCGCCGGTTCTCATTGGTGCAGCTGCTCCTCGTGCGTTCACATAGACTAGAGTCTATCCTCATAGCCCGCCCCACAGCACGTTATTATAGCATGTTTCAGAGAATACAGAAAAAAAGGCTGAACACGGGGAGTAACGGGCTGTCATCACAAGTGCGAGTCCCGTCAATCACCGGTACCGCTAATCCCCCGAGGAGAGGATTTCACCGGGAAGTGGCGGGACCTTAATAAGTACGAGATCCCGCTACTTCCCGGGCCGTTACTTCCCCGTCTATAGAAACGGGTGATTGACGGCCCCGGGGACTGAAGGAGCCGGGGACTGAAGGTATGCTCCCGTATGCTAGTTAGCCACAATGCTAACAACAACAGACAAACTCAGTAGTTTGGTGAACAAACAAGACATTATTAGATAGTCAGGACATTGTGGACTAATTTCCACCTGAATAAATACATTAACAACATAACTGTGCTTGGGGAAATTGATTTTTAAATAATTTTACTGTAAAACAAACAAAACAGTAAAATTAGTAATTTGCTACTTCAGGTATTAGCCCATAACATCAGTTGAGCCGATATCTTGGTTGTACCTTTAACCGGACATAATAAGACTTATTTACTGACTGATGTCGACCCAGAATGCCTCATAAAGTTTGAAATTGCATTAAAAACAAAGTTAAGATCATTATATTTAAGATTTCACTAAACATTTTGCAAAGTTCATCCCAGTTTAGCCAGTTTATCAGATTTCAAATTTACTTCCTGTTCACAGATGACGACATCACACTAGGGAGTTGCTTAGCGACCATGTATTAAAATAGGCCGAACTCTTATCTCGTAACAGGTTTTCACTTCATGAGACATGAAATACACAACGACACGCTCATGTTGTTAAATGTATGTTTATAGAGTCATTAAAGTATGTTCATTGTGAGAAAATTGAAAATGTCCTTGTGATGTCATCAGTTTAGAACTTTTCTACTTCTTGTTATTTTTTCAGCATATTTTCAAGCTTTTCTTCACAAACTTGTTCTTGATTCATATAAAACTATCATTTAGATTTAAAGCTAGTGGAAATCTGGTAAAATAAACTAAAATGGAAATTCGTAGAAACCTGTCATAGGCACTTTAAGATATTTGCACCATAAATAATGAAATATGACCTATTTTATTTTGCTTTGAGAAGAAACTAAAAACTATTTCTGTCCTTACACTATAGTATCGTCCAATAAGGTGAAAACAGCATTTTTTGAGGATAAATATCATTACTCAAACATACATAAACCCAATACCAAAGCAGCTTTGAGTGAGCCTTGTAACCTGCTCAAAAGTGGTTTATCTCTCATGATTGAAGTAGATTTTCCTCATACGTCTCCTTTAATGAGGCCTGTGTGTGTTTTTAAGCAGGTCCGGGAGCTCTGACATTGAGAGAAGTCTGAAATGTGAACGGCTAAGCGAGAGAAAATATAATTGGGAATTTTTCTGACAAGCGCTGCATGTTTTTAATCAGGATTACGTTCAAAGTTCACATTTCAAACACGTCCAGGAGCACTGACACCGAAGGACTGAATAATGAACTGCTAAATTAGAAAATATATATTCATTTGATTTTTGCAGAGGTTTATATTACATTTATTTACGCGATAACAACAAATATTTGAGTAATAGTGAATTAGTAAACTAGCTACAGCAGTAATAAGCACTTTTCTTAAGCTTTATCAACACATTGAACTTAAACTATTTGAATGGATTTTTATTACAAAACTAGGACTAGATCAGGTCTGAAACTAGACCAAACCAGGACTAAACCAGAACTATCAGGACTAAGCTAGGACTAAAGAAAGACTATCAAGACTGAACCAGGATGATCAGGACTAAAACTGAACCAAACAAGGACTATTAGGATGAAACTAAACTAAACTAAACTAAACCAAGTCTATCGGGACTAGCACTGGACTTAATCAAGGCTATCCTGACTAAGACTGGACTAGTCTAAACCAAGACTAGACCAGGACTAATACTGGACTCAATCAGGACTGTCAGAACTAAACCTGGACGATCAGGACTAACACTGGACTAAACCAAAACTACCAGTCTAAAACTGGACAAAACCAAGACTATCAGCATTAAAGGACTAAACAAGGTCTAAACCAGAACTATTAAGAACTAGACCAAACCTGAACTAGAACAAGACTATCAGGTCTAAAACTGGACTAAACCAAGACTAGACAAGGACTAAACCAAGACTATCAGGACAAAACCAGGACTATTAGGACAAAAATTGGACTTACTTAACCAGGACTAAAACTGGATCAATCAGGACTAAACCAAGACTATTAGGACTAAAACCCGACAAAACTTGAACTAAACCAGGACTATCAAGACTAAAACTGGACTTAGACAAAATGTGCCACTTATTTGAAGGATTTCTTGACTGTTTTAATTATTTTTGAGCACTTATTAATAGTAAGTATGAGAATGTGTAATTTTGCTGCATTGTCTTATAAGCCGCATATAGTTCAAAGCTCCTAAAAAAAGTAGCGGCTTATATTTCAGAAATTACGAAAATGCATTATTTTAAAGTGCTACAGAATAATCAAATGATTAAAATACTTTAATTCCACAACTCAAAATGCATTTCAAAAACATCCCATCTAGGCTCAATTGTATTACAAACAAGTTTCACGTCTTATATTAAGTCGATACTGTATGTTCCATTTCCAAACAATAAAAAGAAAGGCGATGTCATTTCGGAATAGCTGTTTTCTTCAAGGTTTACATAAATTACAAAACGCATATCTCTAAGCCGGGAGAAAAGATACAGAAAAGCAGATTGGACGAAGCAGCAGAAGACGGATAAGAGCACATAACGACGAGATGAGAATAAGAATATGATGATATTGAACAGGAGCTGCAGGAGAGACAAAGAGCTGGACTGGTGAAGGTCATGTTATCCATAATACCATGCACCGCTGTAGTTTGGTTTGTTATTGCAAGAGCGTCTGTCTGGACACAGTTTGAAATCGCTGGCATTTGGGTCTTAATTAGTTTTACCGAAAGAAAAGCAATGTAATGTGCAAAAGGCATTTTCAATAGAAGAAGAGACAGGAGCGTTTCTCAGACGATGTTTTTGCTGCTAAGATTTTGTGTCTTGAGTTTTGAAAGGATGGGATGAGTTTGACAAGTTTTCTAAAGAGGAATTAGCGTGACAAAAAACAATGTTACAGCAAAGTTTAGAGCTCAAAAAAGTTACTTTTATATAATATGTTGTAAAAGCAGGGGGAAAATCGAACTTGGACACACTGTATTCATCTAATTTATGAATGAATTGTTTTTCTAATTAAGAAACAGCCATGTGAGTCACTGTAAGACTTACAGACTTTAAAGGCTTCTGCACACTACAAGAGTTTTGGCTCAATTCTAAGCCTGATGTGCCCCTCTACAAGTTTGGAGAGGCATGGTCAGAGTCAGGATTTTGGTAAGAGCACGCTCAAACTTCTTCACCTATAACATCGTGCATATGAAATATTATATTCTGTTGTTGTGCATGCTTTACCAGTAAAGAACAGATCTGAATTAAATGAACTAAGGCATCACATCTAAAACTGTCCGATAAGTTTGTCAAACAAGCAGAGTTCCTCTCTGCTGCTGCAGCGTCTCTGCCTCCTCCCCTTTCCCCTCTGTGTGTCAGTCAAACAAACTCGCTCATTATCTGTTCACAAATATGAGCTTCACAAAACACTTTGCATGGTGCTTTTATCTTGAAAAGAAGGTGCAAAAAGGCGTGATCCTGTATGCAGATTCTGCTCCACCTGTGCAAAAAAGTGACGGGAAAATGACCTGCAGGAGTGCGTACAGAGCATTTTATAAATCTGAACTTTCTTTCACGTACATGAAAGTTGAACTTTTTCACACACTTTTTCAGAAATGAGATCCTTGGTCCTGAAATGAAGTGCGAAGCAACTTTACTAAACAAACAAACACATTTTACACTGACAAAATAATTATTAAAAAAAAAAAAAAAAAGAATAAAAAAACAAGGATTCTCAGCTCGTGTCAGGTTGGGATCTAGTTGAGATTCAGAAACTGTAAGTGCGGCATTTCCACCCGGAGAGAACCGATTTTTAGAGCTGACGCTGAAGCTCAAATATCCTCAAAAATATTGATACTGTATGTAGCCATCACAAAGACTTATAAAGACAAGGTAAAAGTGTTACTTTGTTCTGCTCTAAGACCAAATGAAATACTGTATCTTAGAGTAAATCAAGTTCTTGCTAAAGGTGCAGCTAACATTTTCTTGTCGTCAAACACAAACAAAGCATCTCTTAGTATCTCTCTTTTCAAAACCTGCAATAGTATAATTCTTTTTTTTAAATTCATTCAGACTACATTCATCAATGCTTTAATATTTCATCCCAAACCATAATATTGCTCTGAGTTCTTCATCATACACTGGTGGTTTCATGTTCTAAAACACAAACCTAAAGACGTGAGAGTCCCAACTGGATTTTCAACTCACAAAGTTTGCACAAAAGTACAAAAAATCATGAATTCAGCTTCGATTGAGGTCGTTCTGTACAGAGCATAGAATACAATGAAACAGCCAGGACTCTCTTGCTAGTTAGATCTGTATTTCCTTATGTATGCATACTAAACCTTCTCCTATCACATGTGTTTTACTGTGAGTGGTTGGTCTTTCCGCTGACCTGTAACTCAGTCTTGACCTTCTTTGCAGAATTAGGCCACGTGCATTTCAATTAGCTCAAATAAGAAACATAATTCCATTCCAGGCTCCACTATTCTTCTAAATGTAAAACTCCGACATCAAAAACAACACAAAAAAATCCATCTTTTTTGTGCGTCAGCGCTGCTCCGAGCATCAACACTATCTGCTCTCACTGCTGCGCCGCTTTCATGCATTATTAATCCATCCTCCACTTTCAATCCAACGCGCTAAAAAAAGAGGTTTCAATAAATTGTGGACTCGTGGCCTGTAAAAAAATGACACCTATGAGCCTTGAATTCAGGATATTACTCCTGTTTTCAGTCTGTAGGTTTAGGTTTTGGGGATTTGTTCAATGCTACATTATGTTGGCAAATCTAAACTATCTGAAAGTATGGTACGATAGTAATTGTAAGTCCATAGATATTTTGATTTGTAAAATAATGTTAGTCCAAAAATTGTACATTCTGTTTAGGGTTAATTGGTATCAAGCAAGCAATCAGATTTATTACAAAATTAGAGAAAACATCAAATAAAATGATTAAATCCATTTTATGTAGTTATAATGTTCTACTACTGCTGTTTCTACAAACTATCTTTACGAAGTAAATCTAAACACACTTATGTTCATCTTACTCACTACATTTGTCACTAATTTGCATATGAACAGTGTCAACCTCTAGTAATGTAATTGTGCACATCATAATACAGACAAGGGCTAATCGGATCAAATGAAAAGTCTCGGTCAACCAAGAGCTGTCAGCTAAACAAGGTTTAACATTCACTGTGTTTCCCCAGCAAATGAGATTTTAATTTTCTTTTGAAAGTAAATAAAGATGGGGAAACTTGAAAGTTTCTGTCCAGCTCATTCCAAACTTGAGAGTCTTGACAAGTAACACTAAAACTAAATCTGTAAAACTGTATCTGTTTGATTATGCACTTTCACTTGACATGGAAAGCTTGATGAGATCAGAATCTCTTTTTAGCCGAGTCCTGGAGTCATGTTTTTAGTGGCACCATCTAGTATTGCAGAACTGTAGACAGTTCTCAAAAAACAGGAAGTTTAATCAACCAATCAGTGAACAGAGATGAAGCTGTGTGTTGGCCAGAACTAATCCGAGTTCAGATCACAGACTATATTTGTTCTCCTCCTTTGACTTTTTGTCAAATAATAACTTAAATTTTCATTCTTTACCTTTGAATTATAAGCTTATACCGTACAAAAACAGCAACAATCACATTTTACACTTGACCACTGATATACAGTATATGGGCGCAATGATTGGAAAAAGTCCCGCTACTGTCAGGCAAACACCAATGATGCAATGTCAGACGGTTTCCATGGAGTGAAATGAAACCGACTGATGCGTCAGGCGAGGAAACTGATGCACCCAGAAGCAACACTTCCTTGAAGTTGGCCCCTGAACAAACGCATGTCTACATAAAAACGTATCATGTCATGTGTCATGTATACCAATGACCTGGACACCTTTCACTTCCTGATGTACTCCTGAAACAGCCCGGCCCTGGCCTGCCGGTTGAGCCTTTTTCCCTCTGCTAATGGACCCTGGCTCTACAGACTTAAACTCTTTCTGCAAATGAACGCATCTCAGTCCTTTCACATTTAGAGTCTGTCTGTACATGGAAGTGGATCTTATGCTTGTTTGCAGTGAATTTGGGAAAATCTGCTGCTGTGATATTGATTTTCTGACTTTCTGTTTGCTTAATAAACAATCTTGAAAAGCTGTCAGAGGTGACTGATTTTAGACTTTTAGACAAATCGAGTAAATTGACATCACCGCAATCTTTTGATCAATATTATCAAAGCAACTACAGTGAATAATTTTGCTTAAGTTCAGTTTTGTATTGTGATAGTGCATTGTTATTAACAGAAAAAGTGTCTTGTAACTAAGTTGTGATGCTTCTCCTGCACACTTCACAAGCTGACAACCCTAATTCTCCCGTGTGCACTAAGCTCATTCCCCTCCAAAAAGTTCAAGTTGATCCACAGCTCTTCTCTTTACTTTTTTAAAACTAACTCCACTAAGCTCCTGCCCCGCTCTGCACAAAAGAAGCTGGATTTTGCCAATAACGTTCGATTTATGACTTTCGATCTCGGCGGTGTAACAGCGCTGCACAAAACACTTGGACTAAAACCCACGTGGGAACTTGGATGCACGCGTAAAAATCGATTGAGGCTGGATGTTGTCTCTCTCGGGCGCCTCCTCTGATGCAATGTGCAGCAATTCAGAGCCATTGTTCTGCTTCCACCTGTGTCTCCTGCGGTCGAAGTGTGAAGCTGCAGACCCGGAGGCAACGCACTCTCACACCTGCAGCTGTTTTATAATGAAGTGTTCTTATTTGGCTGCACTAGCACACTGTAGGAGCTATTTTTAAGAGTTTTACAAGACAGCTGCTGCTACCTGCTGTTTTGAGCAACATGATTCGCTTTTGTGACAATCAATGTGTATCTGTATTGAGATCGGACAATATTTACAATACTGTATAATGATAATGGCTTTTACTGAAATGAAAAGTAAGTTTGTGATCTTGTGAGTCAATGGCATCGACAAATATCGGTTATTGGCCACAGCAGAAGTGATCAGAAAATCCATATTAGACTAGGGCTGAGTCAATGACTGTTGCTCATTAATACAAGCTCATAATATTTTAAAACATCTTAAAGTATAAAGCATGAACCAATGACCTTAACTTGTTTTAGTTTATATTAAAACTATTTATAACTGTTTTATTACTGCATAGGGTATTAGCATTTGCGTCTGTTATGCCCTATTAAATTATCATCATTATTTCTTGCACACCAAGAGGAAAGGTGCGGGACTGCTGCTTTAGTGAGAGGAGACTGCCAAGCTTTAACTTTAGGGGTTTATAGGTCTGGGTATTGTCAAAGGCCTTCCAATACGATGCATATCCCGATACATGTATGCGATGATACTAGTCTCTCAAAATGTTATGTAGCAAAATATATACTATGTGTAACTTTGAGTAATTGAATATATAGAATATCTAGAATAAAACAAAAAGTAGAAGAAATGTATTTTCACACTGCTCTTTATATTAGATACAGTGTCCTACAAATAAGTAATTTTTCAGCTCAAAAGTTTCAGCCTTCAAGTAGCAGTACAGGTTCAGAAGTATAAAATTTAGGAGTTTAAACATCCCGATACCCTTGCTGCATGCATCGATACAAGTATTGCCAATGAGCTTGTCACGATATATCCTGGTATCAATACATCAAGTGCAGCCCTAGAGAAAAAACAAAACAAAACACAGGTACATGAACTTTTCCAGAAAATCTCCAAGAGACTGAGCGCTGAAAGCAGCCGCATTGACCCGCAAAGATACAACAAACTTGTAACTTTTACAGTATAAGCTATATGAACCTCCTCCAACACGTTTCTCTGCTAAAGGAAACTTTGCATAGAGAACACAGACAATGCAAAAGAAGTAACACTAATCTTCTGTAAATGTATCTGTTGCTTCGTTCTATCTTCGCTTCCATAATTTTGGTGTTTTGAGTAATTTGTGAAGCCGCAGCGTGAACCTGCAGCGCGCGACTGTTGCCTCCGGGTTTACGGTTCTCTCCAGTCTCTGAGCCGGTGCTGGTTAAGGCCGAGCCGGTTGCCAGGAAACAGAAGACAGCCCGGCGATGGATGAGCCGCAGATTCCTCTGAATAAGACAAACATAGCAGCGGCGCTTCAGGGGCCGCTGGGACCAGACTGATTTAACACGAACCAGAGGGAAGAAGCAGAGATACAAAACAAGAGTGTCTACGGGAGGCCAGTGTGAGCGACTGTGTTTCCACTCTGTTTGGCTTGGAAGCTAAATTACACTGATACGTCTTCGGTTTATGTGATTTAAAGTGGATCTGCTGGAGTTTTTTCATATAATACTCTAAAATCAGCATTGCCCTGATTAGAAATATTGTAATCACATCTATTTGGGAGTTTGCCGTGCACCATCTGTCTAATTATGGACCATTTTATTCCCAGAAAACCCAGGAGAGTCCAGATGCTGCGTGGAGTCCAGTGTGTTTGCTGTTGATTGCCAAGTGGAGCTCTAACTCTGTCATATTCGATGCAAAAACACAATTGATTAGGATAATTTAAACATTTCTAAAGCTACAAGATTAAGTTAGTCAAGGGTTAGGAATAGGAATATTGATGCTGAAAATGAGATTGAATATCGCTGCAGGTCCAAGAAAGTTTGCTGGCATAGGTTGAACTGATAGCCTGGTTGGGATATAAATCGGATGTAAAGATTGTTTACCAGCTGCCGTTTGTTACTTGCAGAAGAAATATCAGTTACATAACATAATTTGATCAATTCCTGATAGATAATAACTAAGGTGACCTAATCAAAACCTCCTAAAAGTGGGACAGTCTAAAGAATTTGGTGGGACGGACACAACAAATTACAATAGATCCCTCCACTGGTTGTAACCATAAGTGTGTTTCAGTATATTATTGCACCTGCAAAGTCTCCTTTTCTTTGCCTCGCTTGTCATAATTTTGTCTTCTCATGCACACATTTTTGCTCGATGTCGGTGCTTAAATCTCTCAAAAATGGTGGGCAGAAACAAATGAGCCAGCAGTTCGCAGACTGTTGATTGACGTTCAGTACTGTGTATTAAGGCGCACAAACACAAACCAGACAGATGCCCAAATAGTGTGGACAAACGCCTAAATAGTGTGTACCACCAAAAGCGAGACAAGTGGTCACCTAGTGAAAAGCCCACTCAATTTTTTTTAAAATACTATATTAACCATTTAAGCGCCAAAGTAATTCTGCACTAAGTCCTTTCAGGCTCTCAGTCTTCACACTTCAAACTTTATAATAACAGTAGGCCTATTGCATTTATACTGAAAAACTCTGGCACCTAAAGGGTTAAAGCCAAGCAATGCTCAGAGGTATCAAACTGGAAAAGCTGTGAGATATAAAAATAATTGTAACTCTGAAGACAGTTACAGCCACACAATCATGAGATACAAAGTCTGTCTGATTATCTGTCAGCAGAGGCTAGTGCTACATGCTAATGGTTAATGTTTAAGAACCTAGTTTTGCATCAAGTTAGGGTTAATGAAAGAAAAATAAGTATTCACATTTCTGACAAAGACTGGTCGTAGATGCAGCGACAGAGTTACATAATGCAAATACAAAACAGTAGACTTATTCCTTGGACTTTTGTTTTTTAAATGACAATAGTTTCCAAAATGGCGACCAATCTATAGAAACACATCTGACTGAAATCCACGATAAGCAGGAACTTTCCACAGAGAAATACAGTAACACCGCTCTAAAAAGTACTTTTCTCGACTTCCTGCGCGCTCATCCATCACTCCGCTGTCACCGCCTGATCCACCAGTCAATTATTTTCCACAGTCCCAGTGAATTCTGAATTATAATGTGGCCCCTCCCTCCCTCTCTGCCGCTGCTGCTGCTGAGGAGGAGGCGCGTGGAGCATAGTTAGTCTGACCTAGTTCCCATACACAGATATCGACTCGGCTGCTCTGCCAGGCTGCAACACATTTATCATCACACAATTATCAGCAGGCATCAGGCGTGGAGCTGCGAGCCACGTTTAGTGTGTCACCCATCGACGATATTGAAAAACTCAGCGTCCCTGCATCATCTCAGTAATGATACGATGTTTAAAAAATACATGAGGAAGAAGTGAGATACTATAGATGAAAATCTTAAATTCTACTGTAGTTTACTCACAAAAATGTTCAGTTCTTGCTGTTTTTTTGTGTATTCACTTCCTGTTTTAGGTCTGTCTTGTGAGGCGATCTCAAAACACAAATAATGAGAGTTAAAATAAACCCTGAATGACTGAATTGTACACGCTCTCTACTGCTAAACAGGAAGTGCACTGCCAAGAAAAGTGGGCGGGGCAGAATAAGGTGAATAAAGCAGGCCAAATCTTAAAAAGGACATAGCAAGATTTAAGTTTAGTGGCTAAGTTGATGATAAAAAGAAAAGGGAATTTACATAAAGGATTTGATTTGTTTTGTTTTGGAGAATGCTAGATCTAAAATGAAATCTGGCCAAAAATAGATTCAAAAGCTAATAACTGGGTTTAGAAAAAAAGTTTTGCCTGTAGTGCCTCACTGTGTGTTGAACGTGTTTAATGCAAATGATTAAAACATTACTTTTGGACCCTTCTTCAGGCAGTTATACTAAAAGTAGCTATGCTTTTTTCATTATGTTTGTTAAAAATATGACTTTTTCCTCATATCTCAACCACTTTACAAACTGTAGGCCTAAATATTGTGTTATTTCGATGTTTTATGGCACATTTAGATCAGTCATTTTAACAATATAGAAACATAAACAGGTTAATTGACTTTCTGTTCAAAATAACTGTGAAACTTAACTGTAACAGCATGTTTTTGTCATTTACATACATTTGTTGCAGTAATTAAAAACAGCCTTGCATGGTCACATTATTTGTCCTGGAGAAAGGCTTCTTCTCGTATCTTTTTCATGGAAAAGATGTTCCCTGAGCAATATATTTTCACACTTTGGCATACAATGCATTTATTTCCATTCAGAATGTCCCAAAGTATGGCCTTAACTTTTGATTTCTTCAGAATTTGATTTAAAGATGGCAAAGCTATGATCTGATCTGTTATCTCAGGAGTCGCCAAACTTTTCAGAGCAGGGTCCCCAAAACAGCCAAACAAACAACTCACGACCTCCCACACCAAATGAAACAGACTTCTGTCATCATTTCAAGTTGAAAACCATTAAAATTTGATCAAAATGTTGTTTTATAGTATATGTCTTTATATGACCCTAGTCACTCTCACGACTTCCAGAATTGTATTCATTTTGCTTCATGACCTCCACTGTGTTATCTCATGCTAAATGTCATAAAACTTTATAACTGCCACATGCTTCATAATTGTTTAAATACATCCAGTTTATGCAGTTAGCCCATAACAACTGAACAAATGTGCTGCCATAAGACATCTCTCTCTGTTGCTTGTCACTCAAAGCAGAGCTGTTGTACAGACAGACTGTATTTTAAGAAGCGTTTCGAACTTTCAGTGCTGTTCTACAGAACTGTAGCTTCTTATTTGTTCCTATTTTTTCTAAATCTGTCCCATTTTCATGAGAAAAACATAGGGCGAAATTAAATATAAAGCACTATGTACGAAGCATGTTACGCAAAGAAGAATATTCTCACTGAAATGATTGTTTCTAGACTCAAAAGCATTGTTTAAGCCAATTAGGTCAGGTTCTGTACTGATCTTACCAAACCTTTCAGTGCTCACGCGTCGACATACCTGAGATTGGGCCCCTAGTGTAGCCCTGACACATGTGCTGAATAAAATAACCAATCTTTTTCAAAACTGTTCTGGGCATATTATTTGTAGAAGCCTTTTCAACTTCTAATTAAAATATTGTATCTAAAATTTTTCAAAATGCCATTTCAAATTTTCCTGGGGTTGGACTCCCCCCCATTATATACGAGTGTTTATTGGCTCACTTTACTTCAGGAGCCACAACCAAAAGCTAGTTTAGGGCCACCAAAAAGCCATAACCCGCCCTGTCGACCCGGGAGTCGAACACATGACTTTTATTGACCCAATTTTGTCCCGCCCACTTTTCTAGGAATTGTATTTCCTGTTTAGATGCATTTAGCCTGTAGACTTCACAAGATGGTTTTATTTTAACTGTCATTACATATGTTTGAAATTGCCCCACAAAACAGACAGACAAACATGTAAACTAGCGTAATAGAGCTAAACAGGAAGTGCAAATCCTAGAAAAGTGGGCGAGACAAAATACGGTCAATATTGGAAAGCCAGAGCTCTAACCACTCTGATACTTTGAACCCTACTGAGTGAACGGGTAACTAACTGTGGACTGCTGTTGCTGTAACTGTTGTATTATCTAAAAATGACATGGCAAGATTTTACAAATGTAAAGCTGTTTTAAGTTCAAGCAACACTGCTCTCACATTTTGCCTGTACAAGCAAATATTTCATAGTAAACAGTGAATTTGGTTCCCTCAGCATAGGCCAAGTTTAAAATATGCGTCTCCTCTTGTGAACGGAGCGAGGTGTCAGAGGGTTGAGGGGGGACGGGGGAGGTGTCAGAGGGGCGAGGGGGGTTTGGGGGAGCCTGGATCCACAGCTCTACATTTATTATTGATGCCTGAGGCTTAGCTCACAGCCCTCTGCGCTCTATTATTTATGCCTGAAACAGCTGGCAGTGGATCCACAGTGGAGCGGCTCTCAGAAGGGAGTCTGGATGGATGAGAGGGAGAGAGGGAGAGGGAGGGAGAGACAGAGAGAGAGAGAGAGAGAGAGAGAGAGAGGGAGAGAGAGAGAAGAGAGAGAGAGGGGTAAAAAGGGAGAGAGATGAAGAGGGAGAGAGGCAAAAGTGAGAGACAAAAAAGGATGGAGACAAAAAGTGAAAAAGAGAGAGATAGAGAAGGGAGGAGGGAAAAAGAGAGGGAGGGGGGGGGGGAGAGATAGAACGCAAAAAGAGCGGAGACAAAAGGCAGAAAGAGATAGAGAATAGGAGAATAGAGAAGGGAGGATTAAAAGAGACTGAGTGTGAGGGAGAGAGAGAGAGAGGAGAGAGAGAGAGAAAGAGGGAGGTAAAAAAAGGAGGGGGCAAAAAGTGAGTACAACAAGGAGGGAGGGAGAGAATACTGTATGTGTGAAATGGAGAGAGAGATAGAGAGAGGACAAAGTGAGACAATAGAGAAACAAGACAAAGATGGGAGTATGAATGAGAGAGAGAGAGAGAGAGAGAGAGAGGGAGGAAGCGAGAGACAGAAGAGTTAGTAAAATGGGAGAGGGATGAGGAGGGAGAAAAAAAGAGAGAAGAGAAAATGAGTGACAAAAGGTGGAAAGAGGAGAACAATAGAGTATACAGAAAAATAAATACAGTAAAGATGAGTGAAAGAGGCGGTCTGGAAGGAAGAGAGAAAACGTGAAAAGAAATAGAAAAAACGGGAGAGATGGGGAAGGAAAAGCAAAGTGATAAAAGAAAGGAAGAGACTAAAAGTGGAGAAGAGAAAAGACAAAGATAGAGATCCATAGAGAGAAACAGAAAGAGATAAGAGAAAGAAGCAGTCTGGATGGATGAGTGTGAGAGAGGGGAGAGAGAGAGAAAGAAAGAAAGAAAGAAAGAATGAGGGGTAGAGTGATGAGAGTGTGAGAGAGAGAGAGAGAGAGAGAGAGAGAGAGAGAGAGAGAAAGGATAGTGGAAGAGAAAGGAACAAAGAAACAGATGTAGTAATAAAATAATAAAATATGGAAAGACAGTCTGATAGATGACAGAAAGAGAGAGAGAGAGAGAGAGAAAGAGAGAGAGAGCAAGCAAAAGGGGGATTAAAAGAAAGAAAGGTAGAGAAGGGTTAGGGAGAAATACAGAGAAAGAAGAATAAAGAGAGAAATAGAAAGAAAGAAGGAGAGAGAGAGAGTTTGCTATCTCCATGGAAACGTGTATAATTCGTGAAGTAAATCAAATCTTTGCAAACTGCGGCAGGGCGTTTTTTATTACTGCGGAGTGAACACGTTTGTTTGTAATTTGTCTTGCTTATTTGCTGTCTTTGCCACGTTTGCCTGGCACAAAACAGAGGAGCGTCTTAATTACCAAGAGAGAGGACCGTCCTGTGGCGTCTGTTTTACTCTCACACGACGCCGAAGCACAAACGCGTCCTGGACTGACCTCGTTCTAGTTCTTATCTGGTGCTTTATCTAATACTTGTGCTTTGTCCTGGTGCAGGTTGGATTCTCATTTAAGTATTACAGGACTATAGTGAACTGAATACACAATCTCTCTTTTAAATTTTCTTAAGATGATCTAACAGCAATAATAATAAATCAATAAATGAAAATTACATTTCTTTTGTAACACAAGCAATACATATTTGAATCATTTTACTGACTATGATAATATACAGCATTTTACAGATTATAGCCTGCTTTAGATGTATGACAACACTAAAGTATGATTAATTTGAATAAACATGACATTTTCTGATCAAAAGTCTGTTTTTGTCACAGATTCTGGGCATTTTTTGTCTTTACCCTGAGCTTCACGTTGTGGCTTTATGAGCATTAAGAGCCTCATCTATTCTTTTCTAGATGCAAAAGTATAAACTAAACTAAACTGGGACTATTTGTGAATGTATTGCACTTAATATGCCATTGGAAAATGCAGGCAATATTTACCACAAAATTGATATTTGCACCAGCTGGCCAAAGCCTGATCCCGTCAGATCTCAGAAGCTAAGCAGGTTGGGCCTGGGCAGTACTTGGATGGGAGACTGGTGAAACCTCAGGTGCCACAGTGGAACAAACAGAGGAGAAACTCTTTGAGGATAAATGGTTGGTAGTGCTTGCAGTCAGTCTGCCCCAGGGCAGCTGTGGCTACAATAGTAAATAAGTAAACTTCATTTACATAGTGCTTTTTACAGACAGAGCCACAAAGCGCTTCACAGTGAGATGACCCCCCCCCCTCTCTACTCAGTGATAGTAAACGGGCAGCTCAGCAGAGGTGATTGCCTAAACACCTGGCGCCTCAACCTCCGACTATCACCTCCGTTAAGCGTTTCCTAACCTGCATGTTATTAGATGGTGGAGAAACCGGAGTGCCCGGAGAAAACCACCCAGACACAGGGAGGAACAGGCAGAAAGGCCCGGGCTGAACCCACGACCTTCTTGCTTTGAGGCCAGAGCGCTATCCACTCTGCCACCGTGCCGTTTACCACTACCCTGTATAAAATGAATAAATGATCCAGAATGTGAAGCGCCTTTGGCTGTCTTGAAAAGCGCTTTATAAATCCAATGAATTATTATTAGTATTACTTGAAATTTTGAATTTAGAGTGTCTGTGTGAAGTTATTGCTTCCCTTTTAGCGATGCTACATATTTTGGCTTTCCAAAATATGGCTTGTGCACCTCCTGTGACTTATTCAATACTTTCACTTCAATACATTAAAAAAGACTGATGAAATCAAAAGTAGCCTCTGTTTATGAAGTTAAAATTTGAGAACTTATTATGTTGGGTTTGGTGAAATTCACTTGCTAAGTTAAATGATCTGCCAGCGCCAATGATTCAAGACTTTGTTTTTCACATCGTGTTCTTAAAAAATAACTTTTTTAACTTGAAGTAATGAATCTCATATCTCTCATATCTGTGCCTTTGCAACATAAGGAGCTCATCAAAATAAATAATCCTAGCACACAGACATGAGCCACAGCTGCCCTGGGGTAGATCAGTGAAAGTGTGGCTGCCTGTTTGTGCCATTGACCTCACTGTCTCACACATTGAAAGACTTTGAGCCACCTGGGTTTATTACAGTCACTTAACACATATCAAACTTGCAAATTTTCTTCTTGTGTTATTGCTAATAGAGGAACTTTCTATTAAACGTCCCCTTCAGGAGCCGTTCATTCTGGTCCCTGTGCTAACGCGCTACATGTAATATCACCTGCCCTAATAACTGCTTTGTTTCTATTGCTCTGTCCCCATTGCATCGTATTAGACTCCAGCTATTAAGGCCTCCATTAGCACCACACATTATTCTCCCTGTTATCGCCGAAGAGGGACCCACTGCGGCTAACATTAACATAAAAGCACGTTTGGACGTTTGATGACGAGCTAAATTTAAAGTAATATTAAAAGCACAAAGGTCTGTGAGCGTCTGTGTTAAATCATTAGAGATCAAAACGGTTTCAAACAAAGACATTTATTTTGGGATTTTACAGTCGTTGAATGTGACTTGGGGAATTATTCATTTTGTTGGAATAAAATTGACTTGTAACGAAGCATTAAACTTTCTGATTTGATCTGGATGCTATTTTAATTTTAGCAGGAAGGTGGTTAATTGCATTATTTACTTCAATAGTAATATACTGCATGTAAATGATTGTATTTTACTACTATTACTAGATAGATACTTCTCGAGGGAAATTTAGTTTAAGGTTGTCCATTACACAGACAATGTTGACTTTCTGAGTCCCTGAGAGTCCAGAACAGGACTGGAAAAGGGTTCTCATCTTAAATGTGGACAGGAAACACAGCGTTGTAAGGTTCAAGGACTTTTAGAAAGTAAAAGGGATGTCTATGGGAATGTTTGTCAACACCAGTGACATGTCTGATATAATACGACATTCAAACTACTCAGGATTCAGATCAGTGAAGATCTCTCTGGTCAGAGAACACAACACATCACAACTCGTTAAAAGACCCACACTAAACTCTACTTTTTAAGAAAATTCAAGAAATTTGTCATGAAAACCAACATTTTGAGCAAAAGTTTGTAAGCTGTCCTGTTGCCAGCTTCCAAACCATTAGCAGAAAGGTGCTCCAGCATGTGATTAAAGCTGCACAGAAGATCTCCGGAGCTGCCTCTCTAAAGAACATACACAAAATTGGTCAAAGGGCTCAAAACTCCCTGTTTGCACTGCTCCCATCTGGAGGCACAAAGTTTGTGCCAGGTCCAAGCGGCATTAAAACAGTTTTTACCCACAAACCATAACACTTTTGAATAATCAGTGATTGTTACTACTGCAATTGTTGTAAAGCACAGTCTGGTCTAATGCAGTGGTTCTCAACCTGGTGGTCGGGACCCTCATGAGAGTCGTGAAATGATTTCTGGAGGTCCTTTGATCATGTGAAAAAACTTTGACATCTTAAACAAGGCTTAACCTTTCAAACGCAGTGATACAGTAGATGTAGATTCCTCTTTGCTGGGATCAATTTACCTATCTTGTGTCTGAAAAAAACAAACATGAAAGTAAAGACTACTTTATGACTTTGCAGGTCACCAACATTGTGTGTGTGTGTGTTCGTGAAGGCCTACAGTTGTTATTTTTGAGAATGTGACAGAAAAAGGTTGTGAACCACTGGTCCAATGTGGTTCTAGTAGGTACCTATACTACTGTATTGTTAAAAAGGTAGCAAGCAAGAAAGAATTTCATTACATGCCAACGTTTTAAACTGTGTTTATGAAAGTAAATCTTTGAATCCTTAAACTGAATCCCTGAATAAAACATTCACTCTAGCTTACCATTTTAAAACTAGAAAAGACCAAGTAATGCAGGTGCAGTATTGTTTGACCTTTGACAACTTAAACTATTCCAAATAAAATAGTTCGAATATAAAAAGTCGAAGAAAAAGTTTTCAGCAATGTTTTACAAAACTCTTTTCAGTGAAATTTCAGCCCAATACCTGAATGTGGTCACTCACTTTCATTCTCTTGTTACATAAGCACATTAATACATTATTCACATCTATTCAGACAGAAATGAATCAAGACTATTACGACCTTCAAATCACAATGAGAAACTTTTAAATGATAAACTTGGACACAAAGTACAAACCTCACACTTCTCTTCACTTCACAAGATTTGAACATTCCTTCTGTGCTGTAGTGCAGTGCATCAGAAGGACCACAGCGCCATTTGCTGGACAAAACAGCACACTACAGCTAAAAGGTTTCCTTCACACCTCATCACTTGTGTCTAAATGCAGATTCAATTAGGCAAGAGTAGAGCATTTTACTGATCTTTGTTAAAGTAGTTGAACATATTTAAATACACTTATTGTTTCGTAGTGTGAAAATCAAGAAAACCCGTTTTAAACAATTTAATGACAAAGGACCTCTTTTCTCGAGCATTTGCGCATGTGCAAAATGTGAGCAAACCTTAACCTAGCTGACATTTTCGTCTTAAATTCTACTTGGACCGGATTATATTTACCCGATCGCACCCGATCTGCAGAAAGAGCCGCTGCTCATAGACACAGAGTTTATCACCGTGCGAAAACAAAAGTTATGCTGCTAAATCAACATTTGTGAATGAAATTCGACCCTACGAGCCTTAAAAGTTACATTCAGGTGAGTGAAAAAACAGAGAGAAAAACACTGTCTCAAGCTTCAGGAGACAGACGTCTGTCAGACTGGTTCAGACCTGATCCAAACAACTGCTCTCTTCTCGTTTTATTGTTTTATTCAAAGAAGTTTCCCCATGTCAGCAGATGGAGAGCGGCTCTTTTTGCATAGATCATACGCAGTAGAGCAGAAAGTGACGTCAATCGAAAATCCCGCCTATCTTTCAACATGCATTTTTTCCAGGGGTGTCCAAACAGTGGGCCACATTTTTAAACTTATTTGCAACAGTGGGCCAATTCATACATGGCTGTGAAACGAATCATTCAAAATTTTAACTTTAAAAAAAAAGCACTCTTTTAATGATACATTAAACATTCATATTAGGTTTCAAAGGCATCAAAATCTTTGGTATTATAACTATAACTCCCAAATCTGACTTTAAAAACTACACTTTTTGCAATTTTGGGTCAATCCAGCAGGAAGTCTAAGTTTGGACACATCTGGTTTTTGCCCACATTTTAGCACCTGCTTGATCAAAGAGACCCTAAATGTGATATTCAGACAAACCATTCACAGCACTGACCTGTTGCGTGGCGCCCTGCTTCCTGTTGGTCGCCGTGGTCGTGGTGATGTCGCTGATGGAGGGGGCGGAGTCCGAGCGGTTCCCCCCTGCGGCCGCGCTGGACTGGGGCGTCATGGAGGAGGACGGCATGTCGCCCACAAGCCGCGCGCTGCCCTCCACCCGGATGTGCGGATGAGCCTCGGCGGCCATGTTGAGAATCCTCAGACCGTTGTAGTACAGGCCGGAGAGCTGCCCTTGGAACATGGCCGACCCGCGCTCACCTCCGCCCACGCGCACGGTCGTTTGGCTGTTGAAAATGGTCAATTGGCGACCTGAGGGGGGATGTACGCGCGCCCAGGGGAGACAGGAAGAGAGGGGGAAAGAGAGAGTGGACAGACACGCAACAAAAGTACCAGCGGTCAAAACCAGGCGTACAACAAATATGTTTTATTTATGAGTTAGACAATTCACCACCCCCAAGCCATGGTAAGAGGATGGGACAGATTAAGCATGGCAAGAGCAAATCGTGGAGAGAACCGTGGAAAGAGAAGAGAACAGGAAGAAAGGAGAGATAATAACTACATATAGCCCAAGACAGTGGTGGAAAGCAACAGTGTACCGAAGTAAAAGTACTGTATGGACGTCAATTTGACAGGTGCACATGTATGGCTTTGTTTGGTGGAATAGTCGCTAGTTTATTATTTGACAAAAAAGAGTGTTATCAAGTATTATTATGTGTCATTTTCCCTATGGTTGCTAGGTAACAGTTGTGACATTAACGCTACATGTGTCACGTCTGCTACTCATGTCCAACAAAGAAGTAAATGTCAACAACATGTGTTTAAAGGTTAGTTCAAGAAAGTCGCGTCTGTCTACGTCTAATTAAGCTGACCTGCACTGGTGGTAGTCTGGTTTATGATTAATTTTATAGTATACAATGTTTTAAAGTGAGTAAGTGATAACAAAAAAAACTGTCTTAAACCTGAACATAACCCTTTTTTTAAGCTTACACTCCTACTTTGAGGCTCATTCGTTTGTACTTTAGGCCTTCTTGCAAAACATTATGACAGTGTTAAGACTCAAAATTTGACCTTAAAATCTGTTGTTTGTGAATACTGCAGAATATTTAGGTATTTTAAACATGACACTCAACATGGATCATGTTACAGATTAGTTCCAAGATTAAGATAAGACACAGGGTCTGTAACCTTTTTGACATTGAGGCTCAAATATTCATGTGCAAGGTAACCTGGGGTCCATTCTCATATTAAATGTATTGTATTTTATACAATTATTTTATATATCCTTTATTGGTCCCACGATGGGGAAATCCAGTGTTGCAATGCACAGTTTAAGCACAGCAAGGAAATTAGAAGCAAACATTTTAAAATAGACTTATACAAAGTTTTAATAGTCTAAATGTATGTTGTCTTATGTACAACAAGTTGCTGTTCATTCAATGCTTACATGAATGCAGCCCTCATTTTCTCAACATGTGCTACTTTTATTAGTTGCACATGCATAAAAGAATGTTTAGGAGATTTGAATCATGGGCTAATATTAGAGAGGGATTTGCTGTTTTTTTCTTCATTCTAGTTTTGCTTGACCATTCATGAGCACATACATTGGGTGAATTTGCAAGAAGACAGGCACAAACAACATGTCTTGGTATAACCTTACACTTGAACGCATTTGGACTTGTCTTTGTCTCGAGAGCGCATGGACTTGGTCTTGTCATGGACTTGGGGTCTGACATCGTGACCACATTTCATTAGCTCCATGCTCTGCTAAACCTGCATCAGGAGCCAGAGGATTATGTGACACCTTGAGTTCATACTTGACCCAAGCGCAGTGACCAGTCCCAGGAAAGTTTGTAACAAGTGGTAAGTCAACTCTAATAATAAGCTTTAGTTTTTCTTTTATAATATAAGTATACAGTGCATTTGTTTGGCTTAATTTCAGGCTTTTGTCAGATTAAACTGGGACAAACAGTGATGCAGTCACTACATTACAAAGACGGTCTTGATTTGGTCTCATCATGGTCTCGTTCTTGTCTTGGTTTTCCAATTTCAGCTAAAATCATCAAGAACATAGTTAACTTATGATATGTAATACTTTTCCTTCTACTTGAGTAAATCTTTCCCCTGTGACTGTACTTTTACTTAAGTAACTACCTTTAGTACTTGTTCCACCACTGGCCCAAGAGAAGAAACAACAAAAGAAGCGAAGAAAACAGGAGAAAGAGAGAGGAGAGCAACATGAGAGAGGTCAGAGAGGGTTGGTATAGATTTCAAAATGGCCGACAGATTTGTTATGGAGTTTGTAGACAAGCAGAGACAGAGATCTGAGTGGTACAGCCCTATGAAACATGCACAGGTTTAAGCTAGCATTGTGTTAAAGGGACTAGAGGCTAATTTAAGGCTGAAGTTTAAGACTGAATCTTTTTGATGTTGTTTTTTACATTTTTGTTCAATAAAAAACACTCTATTTCAAATTTACTTTGATTTACACATTATATTTTGGATTTTACTTTGATTACAATGTTTTAGTGAATGCTTTATTGTTTACAATTTGATGATAAGCAGAATTATTAAAGTCTTAATAAAGCATCTTTTATCAGTGATTCTATTTTTCTGATTTATTCACATTTATTTTCTCCATCGTCCCTTTAACCTGACATTATCAACAGTACGTTCACAGGCACTACAGTTTACACAGTATTACACACTACAGCTGATCATTTTAAATACTTAGTTATGATTTAAGTTTTTAGAGAGTTAGTTGATGGTGCACAATATAATAATAACTGCCTGCAAATCTATTTTAAGCTGAAACTTTTAATGAATTTTAATCAGGGTTTTTACCTTTGTCGAGTAGCCAATCGTCAACTACTCGACCGAGCCGATAGGGGATTCGCTGTCTGGCGATGGCCAGGCGCTCGTTATCAATGTTGCCTTTAATTTAGAGATGAAAAGACAGTAGTAATTACATCCAAACGTTACAGGAGCTGGATACAAACAGAACAGCAATGAAAAGAAAGCAATGGTCCGCTCAGGGTAAAAGTGAATGGGCTCCGTGCACAGACCTCGCGACGCTACTTCGGCTAACGGCAGAGGTACAACTGCTCCATCCTCACTTATTCTGTCTTTATGAGGCTTTCCCAGTGCTATGCTTAAAAATAATATGTTTAAAGATTACACAGCAGAGTCTGGAGTGGATGAATACAAAAATAACAAGAGTGTTAGGGGCTAACATACGATGTAGCTTCACCAGAGTTAGTTTTTGTGTGTTAATGTTAATGCTAACCTAAAACTTAAAAGGTACACTGTGTAACTTGTTGTTTTTCTAGTTTAGATGACTTTGTGATACTAAATAGATAATAAAAATGTGTAATTTTGCTATGAGTGGGATTGCATAACCACAACATTACCCATTATTTGACCAAGAGAAGGGCCTCCTTCTGTTCAGCTCATTTAGCTTTATTTTCTCATTTTCCACCAAAAGAATGTTCTAATGAATGATTTTGTCTTTCTATTTGTAATATATTGTGAGGTTGACTTTTC
The DNA here is from genome assembly GCA_038363315.1 of Mugilogobius chulae. NCBI lineage: Eukaryota > Metazoa > Chordata > Actinopteri > Gobiiformes > Gobiidae > Mugilogobius > Mugilogobius chulae. Next base: position 19,796,159 of record CM076401.1, on the reverse strand, counting down.
ACCTCCAGAAAGTTACGTGGTACACCTAAAAATGTTTAATACACACAAACTTAGAATGTAATTTGGCTCAGGTCAGATTGATATGTGTATCATTCTTAATTAGGTTTTACACTTTATCAGTCTGGGTAAACTGATCTTGAAAGCCAAAGAAAGGCTCACAAAGTAAAAAATAAAAACAATATGCATTTATCTGGAATGCAATATTTGGAATATACAATATTTTGTGGCATTATTATTATATCTGTGTATGTTTATTTTGATTTTGAATCTTTAGTCATCAAATGACAGAAAAATGGTCACAGAGACTAGAGAAACTCCTCTAAAGATAGGCTATCAAACACCAATATGTTTTATATTGATTGATATAGATATTGTCAAAATAGTATGTACAGTATATCTTCTGATACCTATACATATACAGATATACCTTTAGTATAGTATAAGCTACTTTTAGTAGTCAAATAATCATGATTTGAAAGTTTGCTCAAGGGACTACACTTTTATTTTTTACAATAAAATAACTTAAATTCAGTTTCCCCCCAGCACTAATATCTTGTTAATGTAATTCAGGTGTAAATATCCTGTCTCTGTCTGATAATGTCCAGTTTGTTCACCAAACTCTGTCTGTTGTTGTTGCTAGCATAATCTCTAACCGCCGTTAGCATACCAACACACCTTGCTTCTAAAAGCTTTGAAAAAAGCTTAAAACATATCATGATGAACAATTTGGAGGCTCAAAATGCATTAGGTAAGTGAGCAAAACATGTGGACTGATGTTTAAAATGTATTATTTCTGTTTGCTTACATTTTTAAGGAAGTAAAATCATGCATAAAATCTTAATTCTAATCTAGATAAACATTGATGAAAGACAGACAAACTTCCCTTAATAAACAAGATTACATTGTAAATTAGCCTTTTCTGTGGTTGACCAACCATGACTCTGCCCCATAATCTTTAAACATTTATTATTTTAGCCTGGCACTGGAGTAAAAACCTAAAAGAACAGAACTAGCTAAGCTGGAGCTGCACGTACCTTAGCAGCTAGCAAAAGTAGCGTCGCGCGAGTTGTGCACGAAGCCCATCCATCGTCTGAGGCTGTAGGTCAGTGCAAGCAGACTCTTGTTCTCTGTTCATCGGCTTTGGCTTAAAACAGTTCATTTTAATATACATAAGCACATCCTGTTACAGTTTAGAGCTACATACACACACACCTCACAACAACTAGCATTTAGCATTTTAGCTAGGCGCTAACCATTAACGTGTTATTACCTACTATTACCACTTTAAGTCCAAACAAAAATGTGAAACAAAACAGACACTTTTAACTCTTTTACTCTTATTTGACTCTCTAATTAAACATTTAACTCAAAGTAAGACATCTTTTTAAATTGTTGTTTGACCAAATGCACCAATGTTATTATTGTCTTTTAAAACACAACCTGGTCCACTATTTTCATCAATTACCTTTATCTCTATTTAACAGCATAACATGACTGACTAAGGTACATGTAACTATTAACTTAACTCACATTTTATGGTTTAAAAAGTCATTTTCATATAAGGTCACACATATTTCATTTCCAACACAGTAAACAAAACAAAAGCTGAAATTTAAACTTGCGTTATTTGATTAAAAATGACATTGATAGGAACAATAATCAGGGAGGGGGTTGGTTTGAACTTAAAGTGTGTTGTCTGAAGTGTGGGTGGGGCGGGCTAAAGTGGGCGGGGCATAAGTGGGCGGGCTAGGCCTACCTGAGGGATAGCGTTCGATGACAGGTAAGTCGTCGAGCTGCAGAGTGGCGTTGCCTCCGCTGCGAGTGAATCTTACGATGTGGTATTTGCCGTCGTTGACAAACTTTGAGCTCTCCTCGATGTTGATGTCGTCTGTGCCGACGTTGAACACCACACGGATGTTGCCTTTGTCCTGGAACAGATAGAATTATTAGCAAAAACAGTGTGAAAGTGATAACATGATGATGAACACATTTCATTGACATGGAATTACATTTGATTGTATTCATATTATTTATATTTATAGAATGTTCAGTGAGTGCTAACTGCTCGCTGAATGGTCCGCTGCGTCATAGTGTCATACTTTTATTGACTCCGTGTCATGCCTTACTGCTTCTCGTTTTTTTCTTACATAGCGCTTAACTACCTTTTTCAAGGAACTACTACAAGCTGCTTTAAATTAATCGGATCCATTTCTAGACCTTTCGTTACACTTGGTTAGTATTAGCCCGGTTTAATTTCAGTTTGTGGAAACCATCTGACATCGGACTTTTTTTATTTAACCAATCACTGCTCTTTGGTTGTTTTGTAGTAAAGCAAATAGAGCATAAATGTGTCAGTTGCCATTTCTGTGAGAATAACTTTCATATTAAAAGCTAAAATATCATATTCTGAGTTAAGTTTTGACACAAAGTTTAAAAAAAGGAGAACATATAGAGTAAGCTATCTAAAGTCGGTTCTTGTCAACACACTACTCCGCTCCTGTTTGCAGATTGGACGACCATATTTCCTACTTTTTGGGAACCGTCTGCAGTCCTGCGATACCTGATCCAGTAACTGGAGTGAAATGAAATTGAATGACTCGAGGTGGCTGCAGCCTGGTTAGCTTAGTACTAAGTTATTGTGATTTTGATTAACTTCAAACATGCTTCTGTTCTACTTCGCATTAGAGTACCTACAAAAAAACAGCAGCAGCAACAAAAATTGCAATACAGTGCATCTAGAACGTCATAAAACACCATTACACCTTGTGTTTACTGAGTGCGAGGCAGGTTCAGTTTGGGAAATGTGCTGGTTTCTCTCAAACTGTCTTCAACACCAACTCCAGTGCAGAGGTCTGTGTTTGTAAAAAGATCCACAACATACATCACACCTGTGCAATCTCCAGGAAAAATAGACTTCTTGTGGATACAATATGTAAATCTGCCTGGCTCTCACACCAGCACCCCCCTGCTCTGAAGTCTAAATTACAGTTACTAACAAAGTACTCTTAAGTAAAAAAAGAAAATCTAAAAAAGTTACTTATTGTGTGAGATAAAACGGCTCAGAGACACAGATCAGCAGCTGAAACTTTAATGCAATTTCTTTCTTAATTTGAGTCTATTTGAGCAACTCATTTGTTGTTTATCTTTGCTTTTTTTTAATCAATGTTTGCAATAATACACACAAAGTAATCCTAAAGTAATGTAGCTAAGTTTCTTTCTTGGGGTCCTCAACTGCATCCAGCCAGAGTCAGTGTACATCTGGAGAGAACGCTTATGACCGAGAACTAAACATCCACTGCAGAACAATAGCTCTGTGGACATTACACACTCCCTTACAACTTGTGAATTGTGCAGTGTGCTAAAACTGAATATTTCATTGTGTCCTTTTATTTTGAGCTGCCTCACCTGTGCAACATTCATATTGTCTAATTAGGATCTAACACACCTGTGGGACTGTGCTGAGCAACCCAAATTTAGACAGACCTGACTGATACCCAGCTGATTTTCAGAAGGTGGCAAACATTTCATTATCCCTTTATTAATCATTCGCAGCACAGCTCAAGTTGTGAGTTGTGACAGTTTTAGTTTATCTCACACATTTACCTGTGCGCAGGAGGAGGACTGTGACAAAGTTTACACAGACTCCTTTGGCTGCACTCAGACATACTTAACAAGCTACTCCACAGGTACAACTTTGACTACGTATAGGAATGTAAATTGTATTCAGTGGGGCTTTAAAACAGAATAGCATGTCCAGGTGGAATATAATACAGTTTAGCCAATAATAATACTTCTCCAAGTGTATAGAGTCAATCCATAAACCATATTCTCTTCACAGCTGAGGTGCATTTGTTGTTTAATTACCAAATCGTGTCCAAATACCAGCACTACAAACTCATTACTCCACACTTCCATTAGGTATGCATTAGGATCACTCGCCTTCAGCTAAAACAGTCAGACTGAAATAATAATGCTATTCCTTCCTCTCTCCTGCTGCTGCCAGGAGACCATTACTAAACATAACATTCTCCCACAGAGCTGCCTCAGCGATATTAAAATACATTGTCATCAACATGCAAAGAGGCTGCCTGCTAAAAATACGACGACTATAATGATGTGTTTTCATAGAGTTTGAGGAGACGACGAGGGCAGACCTGTCTATTTACAGACACTGGAGAGACATGTCATTATGTAACACATTTACTGTCACTCCTCTTGTCGGTGCAAATAGTGTTTTATTTGTCAATATAAATAGATGTGTAGCTTACTCTGTGCTGGAAAGACTTATAGGGCTGTATCTTGCCCCTGGTCTATGTCTTGACGTTGGCGTGAAGAAATGTTTTTATGTGTTAGTTGCAATGAGCTCCAGAGGTAGCGCCCAGCATTTAATGAATCACACATCAGCAGAATATGACAGTGGAGCAGTGTGAGAAGGTCAAACATGAAAATATTAGGCCCTACATGTTGTTTTGCTTCGGCTCTAGTTGGAAAAAGCATGCTTAATGCATTTATTTATGTTAATGATTATGTCCCAAACTGTGTTTTTCCTTTAACAACAGTCTGTGAAGTCGGACTAAAGTTTTAATAAAAATGATCCTATGTGTGTGGCTTACCCGAGAATCTTGATCTGTGCATGAAAAGGAAACTCAAAAGCAGCGGCGTGTCCTTGTTTTAATTCTTTTGAATAAGACAAGAACAGCCCATAGCCAGGCTCACGGTCCTGATGTGATGCGTGTAGGATGTCCTTCATGCATGTGCACGCTGTAGTCCCGGTTGTGTGTTTACTTCGGTCTGGTCTCTGGTTGTGTGCTGTGCACACTTCATGGTCCGGGTAAAGCACAGTGCGAGCTCTGGTACGGTCTGTGCCAAACGGTTCAGTGCACTCTACTTGCAGCACGGTGTTCACCTCTGTAAAGTCGTCATTCTCTGGTCTGAAGCATTCAGCAGCTTCTGAATGTGTGGCTATGGTGATCCAAAAAGCGCAGAAGGGACCGGGGCTTAGGCGGTACAGCTCTCTGATGGTTTTATCTCATGTGTCTCTTCTCTCTCGTGTGGAGACCTGCATTCACACTGCCACTGCAGCTCCAAAAAACTTTGTGCACTGGCAGATTAAAGATTGAACAGTTTTTATATTGGTATTGATATTATTATTGTTGTGAACACCTATTTTCCTTTTCAATAACTATTTTGCTGGTCTTTTGCTAAAGTTATTCATTTTTACAGCTTAAACATAGATTAACATTTCTTGTGACCTTGTTGCACTGCTCATCTGCGCAGAACTGGGAGCACAAATCAGCTCACGAATGTCACTTGCTGAGCGCTGCCTCTGGAGCTCATAGAGGCCAAAACACAAAACAACTCTTTGAGACACGTCAAGACCAGGAGGGCAAAGTACGGCCCATATTGTTAAAAAGGACACATTATGCAAAATCTACCTTTCTGAGTTTATTACCAGGTTTCGGAGTGTTCTCTCATCATCAGTTTAAACAAAATTCTACTTTCAATGGATTCATGCATTTCGCATTGTCCTGCAGCTGATGCTCGAGTGCTCAGAAAATTCCTTCTTCACCTACCACCTACCCCCCCCCCCCCACTTGTCTATATTTACTTGTGATTTGTCAGCGGTTAATTGACTTTGATCTACAACACAACTTCATAAAACCGTTTCTTTATATGATTTCCTCCTTCGACTCGTTCTTACAATCTGCAGCTGTAGGTAGTCTCCCAGCCCCGAGCGCTGTCCACCCGCAGCAGGACGGCGTGTTTCTGCTGCGTGCTGAAGCCCAGAGCCAGCCGGTCCGCTCGGGTGCTCGGGCGCTCGTTCGGGGGCCAAGTGTAGACCACCATCCCTCCGTCCCGTCCGAAGATGTACGTCGTCCCAGCTGGAGAGACACACACAAGGTTTAGATCAGTGGACTACAATCTGCGTGCACCTGCCAAGTAACTCATAATACAAATACAAACATAATACGCTTTATATTACAAAATGTATTTACATATTTCTATTGTAACTGTGTTTTTAGATGCCTAATTGTGTCCACATCTAAATGGATAATGCATAATGTTTAACTGTGCATCATTTAAGTTTCTTGTGCTTGAATCTATTTGTGAAGAAGAGTTGTAATTAAGGCTTGTTAAAAGTTTGTGCGCAAGTTTGTGTCACAACAGATTTAGGAATTCATTTGTACCTGTATCTGCAAAGCTTGTAAATGAGAAAAAGGAGACCAGTCGAAGGAGGAGAAGACTTTTTTAACCACTGTATTTTTGTTCACTGTGGTGTTGGTCTTGTCTTGTGTTTTTTTGTATGTGTGGTGTCTTGAGCAACTCTTCTAATGTAATAGGTTTTCACTTCTTGAGACACAAAAATATACAACCACCAGCTCATTTTGTTAACTTTATCCTACGTTACTCTCACAAATCCTTTAGCACCTGGTAATACCCTTGTACAGTATGTTTGGTCTGCAATTAAACCTTAAAAGTATATTCTTACAGATGACAAAAATGAGACTTAAGGTGACCAATCAAGCAAGCACAGCCAATCAGAGAGCTGCGTTTTTGGCTGTAAAAAGAAACAAAACACCTGTTATTTTGATTTAGACAGTACATAGTGATCTGATTTTGCTGCTTATGCAATATACTTTTTGGTAGAAAAGAAACAGTTTATTATTTTACAAAAAAAAAAAGTCAAGTATCTTTAAGTTTCACCAACACTTGGGTCAGTTGAATACCGATGCCTAAGTATCAGAATCAGTATCGGAACTAAAAAAACTATGTCGCGACCATACTTTATAATATTATCTAACATCTTGTGGGGATATTTTAGTACATTTAACTACAGTTCTCAAATTAATCAGGTATGTTAGCAGGGTTGTGGCTACAAGGAAAACACTATTGTATTTTAACATTTAGTAGGCCAACAATACTTCTTTCAAATGGAAGACAGCTTAAATAAATGCATATTGTTGTTATACAAAAAAACAGGGTCAAGTCACTAATAGAAAAGACTAGATCACCAGACCTGGCTCTTGCTCAGCTCCTATAACACTATTATCACATACATTTTCAACACAATCTATTAAAAACTACTAGACTAACATAACAACTTTTATAGCTGCTGAACGACTGCATTCACAACAGCTGCTTCTATTATCACCGTCACTGCGTCTGTTGGATCAGCACAAACACTCCTTTCACCTTTCGCCTGCAGAGCTTCTTCTTCTTTTCGTGACTAAATCCACATGAGCTCAGACCTGTCAATCACTGGCCTGTTTCTGAGCTCTGTTCAGACTCGACAGATGCCACTGCCCTCACGTGGCAGCTCGCACTAAATGCACTGACTTTGACTGAAAACTGGCTGAATAAAGGCAATAAATATCACATTTTCTGTGTTTAGCCTATTGTTGTGGCAAAGATGAATTACAAGCTTCAAAGCCAGGTTAATTATGATGAGGAAAGAAGGAAAAATGTACACAGTATACTGTAGATGCTTGTATGAAACATTAATCTGTCTAAGGAGGAACCAAGCTATTCATTATTACACTATTTTCAAGAGTATATATTTTTTTTATAATGATTTTTTTGTTTTTAGATCTGAAATAATGCAAAAAGGGAAAATCTGACTTGAATTAAGCATATTAATCTTAAAAGAAAATTTAAGATTTTTTCACTGATAAGACCAAGTCTTACAAGATTATTTGACTTGTTTTTAAATATTCTGTCCTGATTTACTCATACAATTTAAAAACTAATTTTAAGTAAATTGTATCTGTTTCAAGCCATAATTACTTGAATCAAGAATAGATTTGCTTAAAAATCCTGTCAAGAGAAATTGAAACTAGCATTTTCTGCTCAAAACAACTGGTTAGTCAACTTTTCTTACTGCACTTGAAATAAACATTTCTACTCAAAAAAGTAATTAGTTACACTACTTAGTACTGCCCCAAGAAAATAAAAAAAAACATTACTTTACATTGCTTGCAATATTGCAAACATTAAACAAATACAGGATTTTATGTTTGATTATTCACATTTAAACTGAAACAACAAACAAGTTGCTTAAACAGGCTCCAATTAACTAAACCAACAACGAAAAGGATTGGGCCCTGTACAGCTGCAATCGTGTCTCTGAGCTGCTTTAGCTCACACAATGTTTGGATTTTTGTAATTAAAACTAACAAAAATATTTTTGGTAACTGTATTTAATTACAAGTATTTTCACAGTAGCTAAGTTTCACTAGTACTCAAAATTGTAATCTAATCACAGCATAAGTATAATCATGTATAAAACAATTTTAATAGAGTCTAATAGGACAAACAAATCAGCAGAATAGGTAGTTAAAAGGATTATATCCTATTAATTGTTTTTTTTTACAATTAAAAAACTAAAAAACAAATCTTAAGCACAATATCTTTTATTGCATCTATCAGTTGGAAATGAGTCCTAATGTCTGTCTACATCTGCTAATATTGTTTGTTCACAAACTCTACTAACTTGTCTCTGTTACCAAGCAAAAATTGGGTATAGCACCTTTAAGACTTAAAAGTTGCTGCTTCATTGTGAGTTTGACACACAACAATGAAGACATTACCCAATAAATCTAAAATATGTCTTGCCTTAGCATTTCATATGCAAATTAGCATTAGCAAAATGTAAATTGCATGTTAAATAGAAGTACTACGATACTATATAATATATTATAGTCTCACCGTCGTTGCAGAGCGGCCCTGCGTACGAGGTCATGCTGCAGTCGCAGGTGAAGCCCTCCCACTGCTGCAGACACACGCCCTGGTTGGAGCAGAGTCCTCCTGACAGGTGGTGCTGGGGCCTGTAGGGGGCACAAGAGGGTAAAGGAGAGGAGGAGGGGGACAGAGAGGGCAGAGGAGGTGAGGAGCGGCTTAGAACAGATAAAACAGGACATTTTCAGTTTGCACAGACCACAGAGACACCAGGACAAGATAAGATTTAGAAAGGAGAAAGTCGGGATTAGTCGTGTCTGTGTGGATCCGTGGGAATTTGAACAACCTGATACAAGACGATACTTATGAGCAAAGTAGACTTCATTTCCTATTCGCACAGCATCATATTTACCTCGAGAGCTCATGTAAATGTGTAATTATGAACGTCTCTAGTTTGAAGTTTGTAGTCCTGTGAGAATTGTCCAGTCTGTAAAAATGTCTGTAAAGTTTCCCTTGGATTTTATCTCCTGTTTTTCACCAAACTCAGACGTTTTCATGTAATTCTAGTTTGTTTGTCTGTTTTCAAACTATGAACTGTATTTAATTTAAGTAATAATGACGCTGCAACCTAATTTACCTTCAAATTTGAACAAAACTATTATTACTATTTGCCACGGATCTGTCTCCAATGAAAGGCCGAGAAGATTCTGTGCAAGGGCGTAAATGTTCGTCATAAGCCCGTTTCCATAGACAAAGTGACTGTTTCTTTTGCTGCGTCTGTAGTGAGTTGCTTTTGGCCCTGCTTTTATCCTGGACCCTGGAGCAGACCTCACAGCGTTCCTCCCTTTAGGCACAATGATTGGACCAGAGAAAACACAGGCTCAGGCAAAAACAAGACCCAAAAGAGCAGACATAAACATGAAATAATGTTCTTCACCAATCGTCGACTCAATACTGTGACAAACCTCCATATTTCTAGTGATTAAAACTTTAGTTTTTGTGATTTGTTGCCCCAAATCAGCTTGTCAAAGCCATGGATGTATTATTAGAGCTGGACTCTGGCCCCTATTTCCCGGTGCGAGTGGCGATGTGGTCGCTCCGCTGAACTGCAGCGGTTGGGCCCAAGAAAAATTTCCCCATAGAGCGTCAAAGCATTTTTCGGCACTTCAAACTGCCCAAGGCTACGCTGACACGGCACCTTCAGCTTTAACAAAGTCTCATTTTGAAGGTATTTTTTGATTTTTTGCCCCAAAACACTTAAACAGCGTTAAGCCTAGCTTACCGTTCTGCCCGCGCTATCTCCGCTCCAAACCCTCAGGAGCCTAAACCTGCAGTAGAAATGCTCACCATCATTAACATAAGCGATCCAAACCGCTCCAAAGTGAGCCAGGCTAATGGAAACATGGCTTTAGACTATGACAACACCAAGAACAAACAACACAGGCGAAGAACAGACATTATATAAAGAACTGTTTGTGTGTTGGAAAAGTTCTCCACGTTCTCTGTATCATCATTTTTGTCCCTTTGCAAGACTAAACTTCCTGACTCTGTATGTTCTTGCTAAATATTTTCCCAAAGAGCTGTTTATAAATACAAATTTAAACACATTGTGACCTTTCAAATAACTAAAGAAAGGAATATTTTCATTTATCGTGACCCCTGTTCACAGTTTTTTTCTTTTGATTCAAATGTGTAAGTAATATTGAAGAGAAGTGATGACACAGTGGCTTTGCTAAAACGGCCGACGCAGTGCACAAAAAGAGAAAGAACACAAGACGTAAATATTAATAATAACAGTCTGCTCCAAAGGGGACAGTGTGCAACAGCTAATTAAACTGATTAACTTCACTTCCCCTTTAACGGCATCTATGAATCTCCTCTCTTCCTCTGGACTTCCTGTTGTAGTCTCAGCATTTTTCAGATTACATTTTCTCTGACTAATCCTAAAGCCACCACAGATTTCAGATTGTTCTTACTTTTCAAAGCATTCTTTACAACACGAGTTAGAGCAACGGGTCTGTAGTCTTTGTTTGAGCCTAGACAAGATGTTTTTAGAATTTGTACTAGGGTTGCAGCTGAGAAAAGATGTTTTATGACTCAAAAAGGAACAATAATGACAACTGGATAGGGGTTTAATGTGTACATACGTATATAGGCTACAGTATATAGTCCAAACTGTACAAGAAAAGTAGCCCCTCAGTCGGTCCTTGGTTCATTTCGACATGTCTTCTGCTGTGGCTTTGATGCCTTATACATTGTTTTATAATTAGGCATTAAGTGAACAGTAGAATGGTCAGAGTTTGCGACGCGTGGAAGAGATTTTGCCCTATTAGCATTTTTAAGTTGTCATAACTTTTGTCAAGAACTTTGTCCTTTGGTATTTTGGTATGCTACTCTTTATATATTGTGTTTAAGTCCCTGAGGATAAATGTAGGGGCCTTCAGAGAGGGCTAATGTTGCTCTGTGAGACAGCAACTGTGTGAATGTCACGCTCCCACTGAGTGGAACATATGCAGTGCAAATAACGACATTCGTGTGGCTACACATAGACAGGGACTGTAGTTCTACACTGGGAGTGCATTGTTTCTCGGACAGTTACTTGCTTACATCAGTCATTTCTAATCTAAACACAAAGTCCGTCCTTAGATTTTCGCGACGACGTTTTATCACGGATGTGATGAGAGCACGCACGAGAAACCATCCATATGCAACAGGTTGTCTGTTATATCTTGTCGGTTAAAACCACAACACACAACTCCCAGTATTTATAAAAGTGACAATTCATAAGTCGTAGTTCATCCATTTTTCTTGCCAGAGACTGAGCGTTACTTAGGATGAGACAAAAGTGGGGGTTTGTTACCTCTTCTCGATTCTCCGCCGTACCAGTATTCCATTTATTGCTGGCTTCCTCAGCAACACCACAAGTAATCAGATGGTGAAAGCTGTATGTTGGAAGGCCAAAGGAAAGTCCTTGGTGTCGGTCAGCTGAAACTTGTTGCTCCCATGTTGGAAGGGAATCGGGGTACAACTTTTACAAAGTAGTTTACACACTACAAGCCAGAGCAGTATCAGCAGCGTTGCAAGCGGCTGCATAAGTGTGTTGTCCAAATGCCAACCTGATCACAAACTGCACTCTTATCTCCAGGATGCTGCGGCCAATAACTAGGCCTAAATGGTCTCACTCATACAACTCACAAACTGCATCTTAAAAAGAAAAACTTGGGCCACTTCTCGATCTGCGTACTTGTGCAGATTTGGGCGCTCCTGGACTTGTGAAACATCTCCGAGGCACAAGAAGTCCCGTTCCAATTCAAAGTTCGCTTCTCAGGATCTTCACTGTAAACCTCCAGATGAGAATTCCGCGGCCTCTTTCATTGGGGATGCATCGGAGGAGACTTGTCTGCTTGCACGAAGAGCAACCAGATACGCACACATGGAACAAACAGACCCACGCGCACTGAAACGGCAGACTCACGTACACTAAATGGTGTCTGTTTAATTAGGTTGTTTGTTTATTGCCCAAAATGACAAGACATGTTTCAGACATATGTCTGTCTTGTCATCTTGTAAGTTGTATATTTTAATATATTTGCTTACCCTATGAAGTCCACATGTTCAGTTTAAGAAATTCCGCAACGGTTTTATCAACATATTCTGTTTTAAAACTTAGTCGCACCAGTCTGTCATTTGATGTACCTTAAAAAACACATTATAAGATTTATTCTGCAAAAAACGTGATTAAAAACATGCAGGTGAAGCTGAATGAATGGGTTAGGAACAAGAGAAGGAGTTAATTATACACAAAAAAGTCAGGTTTTTTAAAGGTGCATGGTGGAGCTAGAGGGTTTGCCACTTTTTCCTTTCACATGGATCGTTTTGCTTTGCTTGTAATGTTCCATAGTAGGACATTAATCTCAGATATGTTGAGACCCTACTTTTCACAAATTTTGCTCTGTTTTTTTAACATGAAAAGGAGTGACATGTTCATTAAATCCACATTCAGTCTGGTCTACTGAAAACAAAGACAAAGGTAGGACACGAGAGGTCTGGACACGGTAGGTTGTTCTGAGCTCAAAGACACTGGTCAAATAGTCTTTTTTAATGTGTGCAGTCTAACTCTGTTCTGTGATTGGCTCTGTGAGTAACCACAGTCTCAACAATGAAACTATGACTTTATCTCAGAGTGGAAAACCTTGGATCTATTTTATATGAATTGCAGTTTGATTTGCAGCAGCTGCTGGAGGACTAAGAACAGTTTTCCATTGAGCGTCAATGCAATTTTTGTAATTTTATAACTACTCTTGTTTAGTCAAGTTCAGAAGGAATTCCTTTCTTTTCTACAACATGAATTTTCAAAGAAACTCCCTGCGATTTGATTGGTCAGAACTGATCACATGGTCACATTTCTCTTGTCACAATGGTGGGATAAGCTAGCCCAAATTCAACTCCATGTTTGCACCATGGAAGTATAATAACTGTGTAACTGAAAGATGAGTTCAAGATGTAGTTTTCAATGGATAAGTGGTCCAGATCTGTGCCACATGTCTGGATTTAAATAAGGCCCCGGGAAAAAAAAATGTTGCCTAACCCTGTTTTAGAACATTGCAGACAAAGCACAAAGATCTCTATATAATTGGACAAACAGTGGATCCCTCAGGAGAAAAGCTAAATACCTTTAAAAACACCTTTAAAATATTACTCTCTCAATACTAACTTCTTGTGTCGAACATACACAAGATTTAAAATAAAATGTATTGAGAATTTCACTAAAGGATTACATAACATGCTACAATTAAAGTAAAATCTAAGTTAACGTCACTACAGAGGCTGGGAGAGGACATTTCACCTCAGATTTTTGGGTTTTGGATCCACACAGCACAAAAAAATAAACTAAATAAACAGAGGGATTTGAGACATTTTAGAACAAGGACAGCCTTCTGTCAAATTTCTCACATGCAATGATATACCTTGCAAGTCAGCTTTCATCAATGACACTTTAGCCAGCCAAACGAAAAAGCAAACAAGCCAGTTAGATGGTTAGTCAAAGACACAGATGCTGCTGAAGAGATGGGACAGACAGAGCCACGTAAAGGCACAGACGTATAAAAGATGGTAAACTGTTAGTGAGTTAATTTCAAAATAAAAGCATGAATAGACTGAGTAACATTTATAACAAGTACATGCCATCAGCAGCAAGAAAACAGTTGTCTGTCTATGGGAGGTTGTACTGCTTGTTTTACTAAAATACACTTAGGATTGTCTTATTTGAGATTTCGCTAAAGTTTCGTACTTTAACCCGATTTACTAACTATTTAGCTTTAAATTTCACTTGCTGATAGTAAACAATGATGAATTCTATAACTGTTACCCAGCAATCATGTCATAAACTGGACTAAAACTTGTCTAATATGCCGCATTCATGTGGTCCTCAGAAAATCTGGAAAAAGCAGGAACAACTGCTCCGAAACTCGAGACAAACAGAGCTGCTTGAGCTCAGCACCTGACGTCAGTTATTGCAGAAATGAAGCAGAAACAAGATGATTCGTCAATGGTAAGGTTCGTTTAACCATTTGTAGTTTTGTTGGCAACTGCTCAGACAAACAATATGCAAAATCTATGCGAAGCATATTCATTTTATTTGCATTTGTTTTTGTTTTTTTGGTTTTTAACCTAAATTGAAGAAAAGAGCTGAAGTTCAGCTTTGTCACATAGTTCTTCAGTGCCATCGCACTTTTATTTTTGTGTCTGTGTTGCAGTTGTTCCAGATTCCCACGATGACCTGACGTGAACGCTTTGCACTCTGCGTAACAACTTCAGTACAGGTTGTTTCACATGAACGCGGCATTAGATACAGATACATTTAGGGGTGTGGCCTGCTTTGGGCAAAGCCCATTATTAGGTAAACGTTTTACCTCTTTAAAGAAGTTTTCTGGTGGAAAAAAAAAGGGTATTTTTAGCACAACTAATTCAAGTTGAGTAACAACCATGTTTATATGGAGGTTGTTGGAAGGCGTTATCTCAGAAAAGTAAACAAAAAGTTAAAGAAAGATAGCAGGTAGCATCATGTTTAGCATTTAGCTCAGAGCAACTGTTAGCATTGTTAGATATAGGCCTATTTACATACAATATTTGGACCATTGAATAACTTTTATCTTCTCCTTGTCTTTGTTTCTATATTTGACTCAATATATTTCCTTAGGGTGCACGGTAGCCAAGTGGTTAGAGCTCTGGCTTCCCAATAAGGAGGTCGTGGGTTCGACTCCCGGGTCGGACCATATCAACATCTCACGATCTCTCTGGGTGGAGTTTGTATGTTCTCACCGTGTCACCGTGGGTTTTGTCCGGATACTCTGGTTTCCTCCCACCTCCAAAAACATGTATGTAATTTCCCTTAGTGAGTGAATGAGAGAGTGAATGATTGTCTGTCTGACCCTGCAGCAAGTTGGCCACTGTCCAGGGTGTTCCCTGCCTAAGGCCCAAAGTCACTGGGATAGGCTCCAGTCACCCGCGACCCCTAACGGGATTAAGCGGTAGAAAATGAAAGAAAAAAAGAATATTTCCTTAAGTCTACATTTGCTGTTGTAGTTGTTGAGCAGTGAGTGACAAAACTGATTACGTTATGTTTCACCTCCAGAAGTCCATTAGTGGGCGTGGCCTCTGGCACTGACTGTAGCTATTGCTTAGCTTTAAATTTTATTTCTTGATAGTAAACTGTGTTGCAAACATGCTAGTTGTTGCTAGCTTTATTATGACAGCAAAACATCAGCTCTGGTATCTAAAATAGAATTCAATGCAATTGCATTACTACTAATACATTATAATAAGTGTATTCTTTCTCTACATGTTAACTTTACATGACATAATCAATAGTTTCGACCTCAATTCTTACAAAAGCCAACAGAAGCATGTAGTTGTTACAAAATGTTACGTGAAAATGACCAAATAAAGCAGCATTTGATTTGGTGCAGTGGATATTAAATGAGTTTCACCTTCACAGCCTCGTTCCACTTGTCCCACGGTGGCTAAGGCGTCGGCCAAAAGGTCCGGCAGGCGTCCGTTCAGGTCCACGGTGGCGAGGCAGCCCTGGAAACCCTCCCGAGAGTGAACCAGCTTGGGCAGGTCCCGGTACATCTCCTTGGAAACGCCTCCGATGTACAAGTCACCTGAGAAACCAAAGTCAGTCAGATGAAAAGACTGTCAAAACTAAAAGATGGCAGTGTTTCCCAAAGTTTATAAGGAGGCTATGGTAGGACAAATATTAGTTTTTGTTTAATTTGTTTATGAAATGTGTTTGTAAATACAATGAACAACAAAGTAGGTTTTTATGATGCCAATATTTGCATGTTTTAAGACTCTGAGGGAACATTTTCGGTTGTCATGGTTTCTTCTATAAATGGGAAGCGCTGAGAAAGATTATGTAATATTTGTAGTGCACTTCTTGTCTCCATTGTAATACTCTTTCTATATTGTTGTAGCAATATGACAAAAGAAAATAATTAGCAAATTAAATTCTGACTCGTTTTGGAACAAAAAGGTAAGAAGGCTTTACTGTTTTGAACAAAATTTAGATGTACTGTCAACTCTGAAATGTTTTGGTATTGTGTTCTTTTATTGTGGGAAGTCTAAGGTACACCTGTGCATTATTTCTGCTGTCTAATCAGTAATTTCGGATGGATTATCTTGACAAAAGAGAAGTGCTCACTAACACCGGCAAAGTTGTAAATAACATGTGAGAGAAATGGTCCAGTTGTGTTTATAAATTTATAGATTTTTTGTTTTGTTTTTGAGTTTAGCTAGTAACATTTTTGTTTGTTGTTTATCATTTTGTTCAATGTATTAACCTTTTAGGTGCCACAATAGTAAGTAATTCCAGGCTCTTCGTCTCTTCTTAGTTTCTGTAAGTTTCAGTAGCGTGGATAATTCACGATTCGACTCTGTTCCAACGGTTTTACAAAATAACACAGTGATATCAGTTTGGATTTTCCAGGTGAAAGTTTACAGTCTCGAGAATTCCTGGATGGGATTTCAAAAGAAAAACCCTGGCACCTAAAGGGTTACACATATCTCTCTCACAGGGTTAACCAGGCCTAGCTGCAGGTCAGATCTTTGAAGAGAGAAGCAGTGTTCCCAACCAGGGGTACGTGGACCACAGGGCGTACGCAATCATTTGCCAGGGAGTAAAAAAGGTAGAATTGCAAGTATTGTATGTGAAAAATATTGTTTGCAGCACATTTTACTCACAGTATATTGGTTACTCATGACAGTAAGCTCTGGTATCTGGTATAAAGAATAGTACATGACCATTGAAGAAGTCATAATAGTATTGTAATAGTATTTAACTATCTAAACTCTACATAAGCAACAGTCCAAACCTATTAGAACTCACTAAGTGGAAGTAGAGAATTACAAAAGCTACAAAAGCAAACTATTTTCAAGATAAACTACATTAAGATTAACGGTTTGTTGGGTTTCTTTAATATCAGCAAATACAAGAGAAACGGCATTTATTCTGCTTTTAAACAAATGTACTTTTTCAATATCTTTCCCCGGCCTAATCGATTTGAGCCTCTGGGCCATTTTCTCACTGAACGACTTAAAGATTAACTTCCTGCTCTTGATCAAAGACGCAGCGAAGCGAAGCGGCCATTTTGTCGGCCCCTAATGACTATTGTCACTATTGATAAACCCGGTGATTAGTTTCTCAATTAATCAATTAGTCATTTCGCTGAAGTGTCAAAGCGGTTCGTGTGAGGAAGGCTCCGAGAATGCAAGGCAAAGCTACTTCACACTTACATAATGTTGGATACTATGTGCATACATTAGCATCAAATTACAAGATCATTCTCTACGTTTTCTTTGTGGAATCAGTTATGTATTCAAGGCAAAACTGGTATGTATTTGGGTCTGTGCACAGGGCGTCAGTTGGTTTGTTTATATTCAAAATAGCTAACTTATACTTATGAGCATTTCCTGTTCAGTTCATTTCTTGAGTTTTCACTACAGGAGTTGAAATTAGCAAATATTCGGTTAAAACAATTAACAGTGAGATGTGGTGGATGTTCAAAAATATATTAAAGACTTTACAAACCAGGAGAATACTTTACCATAAAGAGCCATGTTTGTGTCTAAATGCTAACGCTAACCAGAAATGATCATACGTATGTGAGTTAGCCAGTTTGAATACAAACAAGTCAACTGACTATCCATGCAGAGAGCACGTTGTAATTATATTCTAAAATAGTTAAGGCTGATTGATTTTGGTTAATAAACATGCTAAAATATCTTTTACTTTCATTTCAAAAACATTGAAAATAAGTAGTCAGTCAGAAAATAGAGCAGTTTTAAATTTGAGATTTAAGTTTAACTTAATTTTAAAGTGCCTATGACAAGTTTAATATTGTATTAATATTAGTACAAGACTACAGATGGAAATTAGCTGCAAAGTTAGAATCTGGTACAACCATCTCTGCCATTGTGCTTACTGTAATTGCACATTGTCCTTAATAAGTATTAAGATCATCAAGTATAAAGCTAAACAATGACTTGCACTAATTTAAGCCTTTTTCTTCCTGTGTAGCCAGCTTGTTTTTTTTTTTTTTTTTTACTTTTATAGAAACATGTATAAAATAAATTTACCTTTGAAATAATGTTTACTTTGTTTTAGTGGTTTTAAACCGCCCATAGATTCAGTGTTTGTGGGATTATTGAGCTCATATGTGTAAGTGGGACCTCGTACATGGTTCCAGTTCACAAGTGATATTTACCAGTTTGAGTGGCGTTCCATGCATTTTTACAAGTGGGAAGTGGGAAATATGCTTGGAATGCACCATTAGGCTTTTCACAGCTGCCACCATGCTAACAACAACAGACGAACTTAGTGAGTTGGTGAACAAACAGGACTTTATAGACACTCAAGACAATGCGGACTAATTTCCACCTGAATAGATAAATTAACCAGAGATCTGTGGTGGTGGGAAATTTTTATTGTTAAAAAAAAAAAATGAACATAGTCCCTTTAAGTCGATATGCTAGTTGGAGCTAGCATCATCATAAACAGAAACAAAATGCAAAATAAACAAAATACTATTCTTTTTAATTTCCACCTAAAGGATTATTTGATAATACATATTCTGTACTGAAGGAAAACTGACTTTATGTTTCTTTCTTTTTTTTTTAAAGCAGATGACCTACATCTAAGCTCGTACGTAACACATAAATTGAGTCAGTTGAGAAAGAACACTTCCAAGTGCACTTTAAAGACTGAAAACATGATTAACTGATAATATATTTGATCACATATAAGTCTTTATAATGTTTGAAACAGAATGCACAGGAGCCCTGCCACACTCCACAGTACTTACCCGTGACCTACTTATATAATAATAACCTACTCAGAGCTTAACACAGACTTTTCACCGCTGCGTAAGTGTAATCACAGCTGGTATAATAACGACACTTGTGATGCAGATTTCAAGCGTCTGTTTTGTCCTGATTGGTGATGTTAACCCATTTAATGTGATGGTTACAGTGGCACTTAAATATGAAATAATTTATACAAATATGGGGTCACGGTAGCAGAGTGATTATAAACTCTGGCATTGCAGGTTTAACCGTTTAGGTGCCAATGTAGTAATTTGCCTAGGTTATTCTCCTTTCTCTAAACTCCAGGATCTCTGTTTCTGATAAGCTTTAGTATTTTGAAATTCACACTCATCACTTTACCAGCTGTTTATAATACACATATAGTTTTGATTCTCAAGGCAAAGTTTCAAGTCTCTAAATTAACTGGATTGTATTTCCAATAAAATTATGTTATCCTGGGTTCTCTCCGGCTTAGTCCATCTCCAAAAACATGCATGTACAGGTCAATTGGCATCACTGTAAATTCCCCTAATAATGGATGATTGTCTGTCTCTCTATTTGATCACAAACTGGAAAATTAATAAAAAAAAATATCAGAAAAGATTAACTTGTGTGAGGTAGAATGTTAATCATGTTTTTCCAAGAACACCCAGCCATAGTGTCTTATATGCTAACCATAAGATAGTTGGCCACTTTCCGAGGTTTTCCACCTAGCACCTCTCGTACACTGACTGCGAGGTCTTGTTCACCAGCTCCAGTCCACTGCAGTCTGCATTTGCCCAAAGCCACACGGATTCATGTGGATTCCCGCGAGAATGCTCAACTATGAGTTGAAAGTGATCAGACCACTGCGACCTTTGGGAAAAATAGACTCTCTACGGATCTCTCCGCAACTTAAGCGACTCTTGGACTGCTCCGATGTCTGTGTACAACTGCAGATTGGCACTTTATAAGTTCTCTTCACAGCTAAGTTTCATTTTAAAGCTGTTTTTTCAAATCTTATAAAACTCAGGTTTGACAAATACTGATGTAGAAGAAGAAAAGTGTGTGGAGAAGCAAATTGGGGTTAAAATCAAGCCTAAACTCCTCTAGAGCAGTGGTTGTCTCAACATTAAGATCTTAAACAAGGTTTGACAATTCAGTCAGATAGATAGATAGATAGATAGATAGATAGATAGATGTAATTGATGTGGCCATAAATGCTACATTTTGGGTCGCGAATTTACTGGTTATAAAGCTTTTCTTCTAATAGCTACATTGGTTGGAGATGGTTTATTACTTGACTAGTTTCGACGGTCACGTCTGTCTTCGTCAGAGGCGAAGACGGGTACTTGTCTGATATAGAAGAAAACGCTTTAAAAATACTTTAAGAAGTCATGATGAACATCCCTAACCTAATGGCTATGGTTGTTAGAGAAAAAATCTAGCGTGCAGAAGGCTCAAGATTAATGAAACAAATGTTGACTAAAAGAAGTTTGGTCATTGCATGGTCCAGTATTTCTCTTACCTTTCAGATCGAGGTTCTTGGCGCCCATGGTGGTCTGAGTGGTGACTTTGGTGTCGATCTTCACCACGTGCAGGTTGTTGGTGTCTCTGGAGATGTGGACGTTGTGCCAGTGGTTGTCGTTTAGAGGAGAATTGGAGTTTCCTTTGATCAGGTGAGCTCCATTTCCCAGGTCAGAGATGTAGTGAAGGTAACTGGAAAAAGAAGGGAGAGAATGATATATATAGCATTTGCGTTGTTTTTCTTGGACAGTTTTGACACACTTTGCGGAGTGGTGTTCCTCCGTTAAGCATGTGAAAACTCAGAGTTGCTTAATGCATTTATACCACTGAATGTCCCCCTCATGGATGTACGTCAGTCCTGGTCACAACTACAAACTGTTCAACCATAGGAGTGGATCTTCTCCGTGATTCTCCTCAAGGTTGTCTGTTTGCTGTTGCTCTGCTGCTGCTTCTTCTTATTAACCAATGATTGTTTATGACTTTGTAATGTTTTTGATTCTGAATTACAATGTTTTTTTTGTTGTTGAATTTTACAACATTTGTTTGCTAAATCAACAGTCTTGTGAAGTCCTCAGAGGAGAATTGAATTTTTGATCTAATGTGAAAGACAGAGTTGAATATTAGCACAAGCTATAAACTCTATATGCGTCGCATCAGCTGCATGCTCTGATTGTAGCTACAGTACAATATGTCTGATTGCATTGTCCCTGTCAAATGAATTAATTAATAAGATTATGTTGTGAGGTAATTTAAATTTTACAGACGTCTTGAAGTAAAACTACTTTTGTTTGGATCTCAACACTCAAGAGATTTCTCTGGTTACAAAATTACAGAATCCCATTAAACATTTTTGTAGGCTTTCAAAATACATTTGAAAATTGATTGAATTAACTTTGAATAATACTATACTATTAAGACTATGTAAATTAATCATTTCTTAGTTTTAATTTTTAGTTATTGTCTTCTGAGACCATTGTAGAGAATGAAATACTTTTATACTGGTAAGGGGTCCCTGACCTCAAAAAGAAGCCCTAATATCCTTCAAACTGTTGTTTTCAGTCTAAAAACACATGAAAAGTTAAAATTATGCAATGCTCCGAGGATGTTTTCAAAGTTTTAAAAGTGCACTGTGCAACTTTTTGATAAAAAAATATAGACTTAAAGAAAGGCACGTTTTGTCTTTTAGATTTCTTTGTTGCATTAAATAAATAATACAAATCTGTGTGTTCACTTTGTGAGGGCTTGCATGACCACAAAATGGACTTGTTTTGTCAAGAGGAGGTCCTTCTCTTGTTTGTTAGTTTAGCTGTATTTTTTCTCAAATTATGGCTTAAAACATATTTATCATTATTCAGAATGTCCCAAAATGTCTATTTCTACTGAATTATGTAGATGACTTTTCATCTCCAGAAAGTCACAAAGTGCACCTTTAACTTTTTTGGATTACCAACAGAGATTTAAATTGGGAAACAGGACTTCTGTAAAGCTTAAGGCAACAGTCATTACAAAACTGACCCTTTGACCAGCTCCACCACGATGAAGTCATTCCCGTCTCCTCTGTTGAAGAGGATGAGTCCGTCGGGCGAGGTGGTCTTGAACTGCATGAACAGGTGCATGGAGTAGTAGGCCTGCAGCGTGGGGAGGGTCACGAAGCTGGAGCGGGACCTGAAGGTGACGGGGTCAGCCACGATGCTTTTGTAGCCGATGACCGCGTTCAGCTCGCAGTAGTCGATGTCTCCGTTCTTGCACAGGTCGATGTAGGGCATGCCGTTCAGAGCCAGGCCCTGCAGGTGCCCGATGAAGTTGGAGGGCACGGCGGGCATGAAGCGCTTCTCCGTCACGATGCCCGTTTCCACGTTGTGAAACTCCAGCTGGGTGTGGTCGCCCGCCATTTGACCTGAGTAAACTCGACATGTGAGGGCTGGGCAACACTTAAACATATCGAAAACATGTCATAAAACAAATGAATGATTAGAATATGGGAGGAAAACTGTCTATATAGGGTGACTAGATTTTTCAAATGAAAAAGTTTTTGCAGAAGGTCATGAACATTTTGTGAAAACAGCGGGTAAATAAGTATATTATATTTAGTCTAATCATGTCTCATTAATACAGTCTATGTATTGGTGCATTTTTTTCTTGTGCTTCGTAATTTTTTTTTTTTTTTTTTGACTAAAGAAATAGGTAAATATTCTTCCTTCACTGTTAGAAAGTGTCAAAGTGGTCAAAAATCAGGACAACTGGGACAAGTCTTATGTAAAACTGGGACAAATCAGTGGAATTGGATACATTTGGTGGGACATGGGACATAGAGCTCAAAATAGAGACTGTCCTGGGTAAATAGGACATCTGGTCACCCTAGTAACATTATTTAAGGCAAGACACTGCAGGTGAATAGTACATCATGATGTACATCTGAAATTGAAGATGTACAGTAGGGCTATTCAATTATATTTTACAGCGGGCCAGATTTTTTAAAGGACTATGGTCTGTGTGGACCGTACAACAAAACTGTCCCTAGAACTTAGTAAATTGAAAAAAAAAAAAAGTCTAGATTGCTCTGTCGTATAACAGGCTTAACTAGCAGAGATCAATCAAAACTAGAATGTGAGCAAATCAGAACAACAGATAAAGGACTAGGCTAAACATAGAGTTAATTCAAATCTAAGTGTCTAGGTCTACATTTGTGCTACTTCAAGGGTGAACCACAATTTGGAACAGGACTAGAGCACTATTTGTAAACCAGAACAAAACTGAACAAACAAATATCAGTTGAATTTTAGCTGATTTACAAGTACTGCAAGCTACTGAATACCAGATCTAACCAAGAAATGTGGCCCAGTCCACTTTATTATGATGGGTCAGTCTTTATTGCTCAGCATTATGTTGCTGTGTATCCACCACTGTTCACTGTCAATCAGATACGGAGTGTTTCCGAGGCTTCTTTACAATGTGGCCCAGTCCATGGCCCACATGATGGGCCACATCATATTGGCCACTATTTGAATAGCCGTGATGTACAGTATATAACGATCATTACGATATATTGTGACAATTTAGTCACGTTATCATCAATATTGTTCCATCCCTATATGATATGATTTATAGCCTAGGTCTAACTTGCAAGTTTTACCACAAAGGTCGTGTCAGGCCCATAATCAGACTATAATATGATAAGTGCCTTACCTTCTACAGGCTGCAGGTCGTCCACAGTGAGTTTGAGGCTCTTTCCGCGCCGCACCACTCGGACCGTGTGCCATTCGTTATCATTGAGCGCAGAACCAGCAAAGATAGTCTCTGGACCTTTACCTACACATATAGTCCACCATGACCATTAAACACATGCACGGGAAAGGAAGAAGAAGCACCGACAGACAGAAGAAAACTACTGGAGAAAGAGAGAGAGAGAGAGACGGGGAGACGGGGGGGCAAAAAGACACAGAGGGAAAGAGGGAGAGGCAAAGAGAAAGAGAGGAGGGAGAGAGAGAAGGAGTGGGAGAGGGACATAGAGAAAGAGAGAGACAGAAAAAAGACAGAGAAAGGGAGGGGAAAAGTGAGAGAGAGGAGGGGGCAGAGGGTGAGAGAAAGAGAGGGAGAATGAGAGAGGGGGTAGAGAAAGAGGGAAAGGGATAGAAAGAAAGAGAGGAGGGGAGAGGGAGGGAGGGGGAGAGGGAGCGAGAGAGAGAGAATGAGAGAGGAAGGTGAGAAAGAGGAGCGAGAGGGAATGAGAAAGAGAGAACAGAGAGAGGGAGAAAGAAAACAGAGAGAGAGAGAGAGAAGAGGGAGAAAGTCTTTCTCTCCCTCTTTCTCCAGACAAACAGAGAGAGTAACAGGAAGAGAGTGACAGAGAGAAGGAAAACAGAAAGAGAGGGAGAAAGGAAGGCAGAGAGGGCAATCAGAGAGAAAAAAAAGATTAAGAGAAGAGGCTTGAATGAGAGAGAAAGAGAGCCACAGAGGGAAAGAGGAAAGGAAAGAGACAGACAGAGAGAGGAAAGAAAGACAGACAGATGGAGAAAGACAGAGGCAGAGAGGGAAGGAGAGGAAAAGAGAGAGAGAGGGAGAGAAAGAAAGTGAGGGGGAGAGAGAAAAGGAAAAGAAACAGGAAGAGAAGACAGTGAGACAGAGGGAAAAGTAAAGAGAGAGAAACAGGCAGAGAGAAAGTGAGAGAGGGAGTGAGAGATAGAGAAAAGACAGAGCGAGACAGAGACACCGCAAAATCTGAAGATCTACATGGGTTAAAATGGCTTGAATTCAGAATAATGAATTCCTGGTTGTAACTTGGTTTGGAGATTTCACTGTGGAACTTTCCCAATAATCCGTATCCATGGAAACAAGATAATGATGGCACCTTTAAGACACAACATTAAGATTTATTTCCTTAGCTATTTTCATCATCTTTATGAATTATTTAGTACAGTATTCTGAATTTGAGCCATAATAAGTCATGTAGATATTATTTTTACAGTGTAGAAACCAGGGAAGTTTAAATTTGAGGACAACATGTGGGAGAGTAGGAGACAGTGAGGAGAAGGGAGGACAAACACTCACTCCAAGACGAGACACAGAGATGGACAGATACGCCCTAATGATGATGTCGCCATCGGTCTAAGATGAAGCCCGCGACCGGACGACCCGAGTGAGAATGAATCCGGACCAAATTATGAGCAACTACTTTCCAGACACGACCGAGAGTGAACGTAACTTACACTAAAGATGTCTCTGCTTTTCTCTGAACTGGATTTAAAAGACAAAAACGTGCATTATTTGCGTTGTTTAGCTACTCCACTTGAAATCAGGCAGCCAAAAAATAGAAACAGTTGGAAAGAGCTCGTGTTGATGAGTTTAACTGTCTATTTGCCTTTATACCCTAAAGATGGTTAGTAAAGGTAAAAACAGCAGTTGTGGAGCTGCTGTTTTATAATTTGTGAGTAATTTTAGGTACTAAAACAATTTTTACCACAAGTACCTTCAGCTTTTACAGAGGAATTGTCAAAACCCAAAATCTGCCAAATATAGTGTCATTTATGTTCAGCTGTAACACCAGCCATACAATGCTTATATTACAAAAAAAAAAAAATTCATCTAGATTCTATTTTTCTTTTGCTTGGAGAAAGTTCTCACTTCTGTTGAGAGGCTCTTGGACATCAGAAGCAAAAACATCAAGGAGACAGCTTAAAAAGAAAAGGTTCAGAAACTGTTTCAGTTTTAAATTTCAATGACTTTTAGAAGATTTGGTGCAGCACCTTTAAAATACAACATTTACAATCTTCCATTTAATTATTGTATTGTATTTTGAGTCATAAAATTCATTTTCTCAGCTCTTGGCATGCTTTAGAACATATTCGGTTACAATCAATCAACTTCAAATGGTCATAATTCTTATTCTTTGTCAACGAAAAGAGTCTCAGATTAAAATGTAAGTAGAAACAAATTCAGAACCTGCGACAAGTTGGCCACTCTCCGTGTTGTTCCCTGACTAAGGCTCTCACTCACAACCCAGATTTAGAGTCCTTGGAATAAGAAATGTAACAATTGTGTTAATTAAGTGAAGTATTGGTGTGAGAAAAAAATTCAATCATTTTATTTGTTTTAAAACATTTATAACTATTAATGTAAAAATCTGCTAAAACTGTGCAAAAACAACCAACTTCATTTCTTCTTTACCTAAATTCATCTATTTTTTAACAGATTCTAACCTAAAAAACATCTTTCAACACATCCTCATTCAACCTTTCCTCTTCACGATCTCAACCTCTGCTTCCTTCCTAATCCTCTCTCTCTCTATTTCAATAAATCAGCCTATTAAACTCGCCCATTTCTGCCTTAATGGGATAACAAGAGTGTGGCGGGCTTGCTCAAAATCGCTTCATAATGTATATTTCATGGCTGGTGTGTTCATACATGTTGATAATTTGTAAGGAGGAGGCAGAAAACGATTAAGCTTCCCCACTGAACTCACTCCCACTCTTCTTGTATTTACATAAATCATACGCAGGCTCTTTTTTTGGCCTGCGATACCTCCACGAGACGCTTGGTGGCACTGTTGATGCATCAGACGCGAGGGGAGCTATCCAAGGTGCTGACGTGCTGAGAAAACATATATATAAATAAAAAAATGCTAGTAGCTGTCCTTTTTCTGATGTCTCTCTCTCCTCTCCACCAGTCTAACCTCTTCCTATCTGCTTATAGTCGGCTGCACACATTTGACAGACCGGCAGGCGCTTAAAAAACCTCGCTATTTTCTTCTCGGTGGCTAAAAACGAGGCGAGCTAACCAGGCAGTGCACAGCGAGAGGCATTGTGCGAGGGGTGGCGGCGGTAATAAGCTCGGGAAAACGGCTGAATTTGAAATGGTTTGGTCCAGAAATAGGGAAAAGGTGGGGAAAAGCTGCTGTTCTTTTAATAGTTGAACGTACAGTAGATGTAGGACGGCCAGAGTCAAAATGTGAAGACTGACGAGACAATACAAGAATGTTTAAATCTGAAGCTTGATTTGTGCACAATAAGCGTGACTTCAAATATAGATCAGTCATGATAGTAAAGGATCTTCAAATGTATAAAACATTAATATATAATTAGCTGATAAGAACTACAAAAAGTTATATATTGGTATTAACCCAAGAAAATTTCCACCAACTGATAAAAATAAACAGTATCTCCACCTTAATTCACCTCAGTAAAGCATGAATGAAGCAATTATTCATGAACAAATAGCAATTAATAAATAAAAAGGTTTGTTAAGGCTTAGTAAGTTAGATAAATAGTTATAGTTAAGATTTATGGTTGGAGACATGTAACTAACCTTAGTAAACTTTTTATCTATTAATTAATCGTTTGTCCAGGATGAAAAAGTCTTTGTTAAGGCTTTTTTTTTTTTAGAGCTAATTAAGGTGTAGTTATTATAAGTCTTGTTAGTCAAATAAACTAAGAAGCTCCTGGAAATAGATAAGTATTTATGGTCGAAGCTTGAGATGAATCAGACTGAGTTTGTACTCTAAACTAATAAACAAATAAAAAATACAAAATGTTTTAATCCATACAATTACATTAAAGGGGTCCTATTGTGTGTGTGTGTTTTTTTTATATATATATTTTTATATTTAGTAAGAAACTAGAACATATGCAGATCAGTAATTTACCTTTGGTTCATTGTAAAACACAAAGTTGATCTAAAACAACTTAAAAAGAAAAACACTCTACTGACTTCCTGTTCAAAACTGCAGAACTGATAAGCCCCGCCTCTTCATTTTAAAATGTGACTGTAAAAAGCAACAGATTTTAAATACTAAATTATTATGTTGGAAAGTGGATATGGGACAGTTTTGAACCATTTACATGTCACTTTGAGTATTAATCTTTTGAATTATATCAAGTAAATACAGACAAGTGGGAGGGGATAGGTGGTAGGTGAGAACGAGGATTTCTGAGCACTTGAGCTGCAGCTGAAGACCAATACAAGATTACTCAAACATGCATGAATCAATTCAAATATAACTTTGAGTAAACTAATGATAAGAAAGGCCATTATAACAAGGCTAAAAACTTAGAAAAGTGATTACACACAATAGGTCCCTTTAAATCAAAATCAAATCAATTAATTTTTGTATAGACTAAAATTACAACACCCAAGATTGTTGTTTAAGCAAACATGAGTTTTTTAGTGGCAGTCCAGAACTTATTTATCGCTATTTTAAGCTAACAGTTAGCAGTCGGAACTTAGCTTAACAATCACATTTTACAATCATTTGCTTGATTGAATCTGTAAGGAGGTTTTATGTTTACCAGTTCTTTTTGTGTTTACTTAAAATGTAATTTATCGTTAAAGGGTTTGGGGAAGATTATTCAGGTCTGAGGTTATTGCTTTGATGCATAAAGTCGTTTTTTTGCATCAGTATACCTTCATTAAATTGTGTTATGACAGCCAAATCCAAGACTATTTTACTACATGCACTGCTACAAAAACAAAAGTTACACACATGATTTTTCATTTAGCTGCGTAGATAATTGAATAAATGAAATCTCCTTGTCATATTTCACAAAAGCTGCACAAACGCCAGACATTTCCAGCCCTCTTGCTTATTCCACGAGCTAAACACTTCAAATATACGATCTCTTGCATCCTTCCCTGGGCCTAAGCTCTGTTGGTTTTGGGAGAGTGCGGCCGGTGACCTATAAGGAGGTAATGACATGGTGGAGGAGGTGAAAAGTAAACTGACCCGAACGAATTCTGCTGTAGAAAATGTCAAGGCTGCCTCCATCAGTCAGCGACGCACGCAAGCACGAAATCAGAGCGAGAAATACACAGGCAAAAGGCTGCAAATGGGATTCAAACTATAAAGGGCTGTAAAAGGACATCGGAGGAGAGGGAAAGTGAGCAAACACAGTCAAGGCTTTACACGGTGAATGGGAAAGAAATTAAAGGAGGTCTGTTATGTAAAATCTAGTTTTTGTGGCTATGTTTTAACAGTGTTTCTTAATCATTAGTTTAGTCAAAGTTGTATTTGGATCGACTCAGGCATGTTTGAATAATCTTGTATTCAGTTGAGATCCCTAAAATAACCTAGGCATTCCAGACCACAAACACAAAATAGACTGCTCACAAATGGATCCAGTAGTTGTTTAATGTTTGGTTAGATACATAACAGGGATGTTTGCCGAGTCGACATTTGACGTCAAAATATGGGCTTGGCCGCAACATGGTTGGCAGAACCAACGCTAGCTCTCGTTGTTTTTCCCATTGGGATCTAATTGCCGAAATTAAAAGCTTTCTTTTTGGTGTAGGCTTTTTCTGAACACGGTGGAAGCTCTGTGGATTGCTCTTTTCAAACCTGTTAGCACACCGAGTTACACAGCAAGAGACAAAAATTGTCTTTTTTTGTGTTTGTTCAGCTTGCTGCCAATATGTTTTAACTACTTCTGCTAACCAACGCGTCACGTGATCACAATGTGATGACACAGTGAACATCCCTTTAGGAATCTACACCTGTTGCTACATTTGAAAGGTATTAGCCACTGTTTATTAGCCTGATCAACCGGTTTCATTTCACTCTGTGGAAACCGTGTGGCGTCTCAGCATTGGAGCTTGTTTGTTCTATGGTAAACGGGTCCTTTTTTGCATTAATCAATCACTGCCGTTTGTTTGTTACCAGACGTTACGCATGTACTGCGACCAACACATCAATTGTAATCCGGGAGGTACAGTGTAAACATGGACGTTAGTGATTGTTTCCGTTTCCAGTGAGTGAAATAAAACTGATACATCAAACTAGAACGACACCAGCACATCATAAAAAAGTGATATTTGAATAAAAATTTCCGGCAGCTACTATAACGACAAACTTTGAATTTGACGTCATCGCTTAATTTCTGTTTGCTGATTGGCCGATTGTTTCTCAAGCTTGATTCAAGGAGCAAAAAACACTGAAATTCCTGACCTAGTTGCTGGAGTGAAATAAAACAAAGCAGAGGCACTAGGTAGTGCTAGCCTGGCTACCTGTTTATGGTATAAACGTAATTTTTCACTTCATCATGTGAAGAAATGAAAACTACAGCTAGACAGAGCAGGACAATAGATTAATCAAACATGCATCAATCCAAATAGAACTTTGAGCAAACTAATGATGAGAGAACACTGCTGTAACCAAGTTAAAAGTTAGAAAAGTGAAGCTAGCCTCCTAAACTCCACACACAAACGCCTTACTATTTAAAAAGTATTGGGAAAAGGTCAAAGGAAGGGTGGAGAGGAGCAGTGTACTTTAACAGCAGGTTTGTGATCAGCACAGTTTTGAGTCAACAATACACTTAATGTCATATAATCAATACATGACAATGACCTTTGTTAGTTTGTGACGG
Organism: Mugilogobius chulae; assembly: GCA_038363315.1. Classification (NCBI taxonomy): domain Eukaryota; kingdom Metazoa; phylum Chordata; class Actinopteri; order Gobiiformes; family Gobiidae; genus Mugilogobius; species Mugilogobius chulae. The sequence goes on along the minus strand of CM076401.1, from coordinate 19,765,764 downwards.
TTTTGACCTGAAACTTGTTCATTTGCTAGCTTAGCTTCACTTAAATTTATTCAAATCAACAAAATATTTCGACCACAGGAAAGAGCAGCAACAACAAACTACTATCACAACAACTAAACTTAAGAACCTCCACCAAAACAGTTGATAAATGTGAAAAGCAGCAGTGAAGGTACGACAGAAAAGAGTGAATAGGTGGATGTGTTTTTAAAGCTAAAACAGGGTTTGGAAAGAGAGAGAGAGAGAGAGAGAGAGAGAGAGAGCAGTGAGTCCCCTGAGGAGACTCAGCTGTGCTCTGGGCACGAGTATCCATCCTGTTACCATGGATCACTGCCTGCTGCTGTGGGAGAGGGAGAGAGAGAGAGGGAGGAAGAGGGGAGGAAAGAGAGAGAGAGGATGAAGAGGGAGGAAGAGAGAGAGCAAGAGAGAGAGAGAGGGAGAGAGAAGAACGAAGTCAAGAGAAAAAGAAAGACAGAGGATGATGTAGTTAGAGAGATGGGGGAAAGAAAAGGAGGAGGGATAGATAGAAAGAGCATGTAGACAAGGAGAGACAGAAAAACAAAAATGAGTGGGAAAGTGGGAGAGGGTGAGTCAAAAAGTAAGCAGGGAAGAGCATAAAGGAGAGAGAAAAAGAGAGAAAAAAAAGAGAGAGATGATTAGTTAGAGAAGAAGAGAAAGAAAAAAGAAGATGAAAGAAGAAAAAAAAAATAAAGGGAGTCAAAAAAAAGCAAGAGAGAAAAAAGAAGAGAGAAAAAGAGGAAGACTATTTTATGAGAAAAGGGGTTAGAAATGAGTGGAAGAACATGATGAAGAGAGAATTAGAAAGGCAAGGAAGGAAAAAGAGATAAAATAAGAGAGAGGGAGAGAGAGAGAGAGAGAGAGAGAAGAGAAAGAGGAGAAGAAGAGAAAGGGAAGGGGGAAAAGCTGTAGAAATAGAGGGAATGAAAAAGGGAAGCAGTATGTGGGTGAGGGTTATAAAGGAATGGAGAGAGACAAATAAAAAAGAAGGAAGAGGCAGAGAGAAGGAAAGAGGAGAGAGAGAGGGAAATGGGTTGACTATGAGAGAGAGAGAGAGAGAGTTGTGGAGCGCTGTTCCTTTTGGGTCACTGCGTAGAAGACATAACAGACACAACAGACTGCTGCAGATGGAAAGAAGAAGAGACCGATATTGACAAACCAGGGCATTAACTCTGACTCAGGGAAAACTTCTCCAACTTTTACTTGTACTTTGAACTTTGGACTGGTACAAGGTCAAGCCACACTGCAAAGGGACACGTCGTTCTCCTCTACATTTGACCCAGACTTCAATGACGCTAATGCAATTTATCTTTAGAGTATGTTTTCTGAGAGATTAGCCAACCAAAATATTACGTTTGTATTGTCGCTTATGTTGAGACACAATATGAATTACATGTCACAATACGGAGGACATTCATTGTGATTTTTCAAGTATTTTGCAAAATCAAATGAAATATTTTGTCTGTTTTGGTGAGTTCTGCACCTGCTGCATCATTATCAGTGTCAGTATTGATACAGAACTATTCTTTAGGTATTATTAAGGTAAATAAAACTCGACTCGTTTCCAAAAATAATAAGCCACTGGTCACTTTTTATGCAGCCAGTTGGTTTAAATAGTATTTACTTAAAGGTGCACTGTGCGAGTGGCAACATTTTTAAAACAAAGATAAAGATATACAAATCTAACAATACAATGTTTAGTGCGATATGAAGCTCACAATACAATAATTATTACGATATCACAATATTACAGAGGGCCCACATTAAAGTCATATGTTACAGTCATTCTTTTAAATCTACAAGTGACTCCTTTACTTGGTGCAAATTCATAGCTTCAGACTAAATTGCTCTTTCGCCATACAAGCTATGAGGTCTTGTCTCTTTGTTTATTAAAATATTTAGAACTGTATGATTGTTTTGGTATTGCAATATCACGATATTATCAATATTGTTAGATCCCTACTTAAAGGTGGGGTACTTGACTTTTTTAGTTGCAAATGAATAAACTTTTTCTTTTCTACCAATAAGAATATTGCATGAGTGGCAGATTGTGTGTAAGTCAATATAAAAGGCATTTTATTTCTCTTTCACAGCCAAATGCAGTGCTCTGATTTCTGTCTCATTTCGTGGTCTGTAAAAATATGTTTTAACGGTTTGATTGCAAATGGACTGTAACTTGATATATCGCAACTTTGAGCATTTAACTTAAGCAGTGCATCTTGAAAGGCACAATGCTTTAAAGAAATTAATACTCTGCGACCAAAATAGTAACTGAAGCTTTGCAGTTGTCACGGTGACTGTGCAGAGCTTAGCTACCTTCTTTGCTAACCGTAGTTGGAGATTTAGCATACTTAAACTGTCACACAACGAATGATTTCTCATTAAACAAACTTATAAACATCTTATTTAATGAGAGAAAATTAGTTTTAATCTGTTGCAGTGACAATTGTGAGAAAAGCCACTATGTTCCTGCTGTTTATCTGATTTTCTGCCACTGTTTGCATGATTATCTCTTTTTTACATTACAAACAATAGTTAGCCGACTTGTGTTGGTTTCGTTTGACCAATAATCCACCTTTTCTAATTATAGTAGCATTTTGAGCTCTTACAGAAGAAATATCCTGTCGCGCTAATGACTCATGCATTTTTGACACTCACTGTTGACATTTTGAAAGCTGTAATGTCTTTTGCATGATCTCTATTTCAACATATAACTAAAAACTTATAATTTTATTACAAAACATAATGTCTACTATTGGCCGGCTGTTTTACTTCATTGATAAACCGACGCTTCGTTGTACGTTTACAGCCGTTATCAGAGTAAAAGCTCCTTAATTTGGACGTCTTTAATGACTCCGTTTTACAAGCATCTATTTCAAGGCGCTTTGGTTTTCTCCAGACGACTCCAGTGAGGGATTTACAGGCAATGAACCAAATTGAAACGCAATTTAAACAAAGATTTGACAACAGGAGAAGACAGAGCGCGAGAGAAGCTCTTTGCAAATATATATTTCAGATCACAGACCAAATACCAAAAGATTATAAACGCCGGGATAATAGCGACGACAAAACTCTTTTCATCTTTCATTAGCTTCAAATAACAAATGGCCTTCTGTCGGATAAGCCTGGAATATCTCTTATGCTGTGGCTTTTATTTGACTGCTGAGTGTGCTATTTGGCTTGGTGCCTGGCTTTTAAATACATTTTTCACCAGCGCCTGCCCGCACCTCCTTCCTCCATCTTGAATATCAAATGTATAATTCATTGTATGCACACACAGGGAAAGAGGGAAGAGAGTGCCCTACTAAAGTCTTCATTGAGCCAAGCTGGGTTCAAAATAGGAAGTTGTGTTACAGCAGACTTTGGGGTTGTTTTTGTGTTTTGAGATAAATGTTGATTTAAATATGTAGCTGTGAGTGATTTAGCCTCAGATGGTCTCTAACTATGTCGAATTTGTACGTTCTCCCTGGGTCTGAATAGATTTTCTTTGGGTGTTTTGGGTTCTTCTAGGGTTGCGCAAGATAATCAATTAATCGCAACTAAACATATTAAATGAATCGTCAGCTAATTTAGTAATCGATTAATTGTTAAGTTGTCTGTATATTTGACCAAACTTGCACGAAATGAAAAAAAAATGGGCAAAGTCAGATAAAAATTACTTTTGTAATAAATACTGGTCATCTTCTGACTCGCACATATTTATGGACGACTAATCATAATACAAGTCTGATTTAACTTGGCCAATACATTTAACCACAAATAGACTGGATACTAAACTAAGGTAAGCAGCTAATATTAGCATGTTTGTGGCTAACGGCTTTCAGTCCAGTGTTTTGTTTCTTCTCCGGCTCAACAGTGAGTTTAAGCGGCTCCTTATCATCTTTACTTCAGTCGTGTTGTTTCTAGTTAAAGACCTGACGCTGTCCGCGTTGTTTTTTTCAATTCTCGCAATGAATTGTGGTCTATATTGACCGTTCTAGTGACCATCGATGACCACTACTTTTCCAGATGCATTGTGGGAGATTTTGAGTGCACTACTTTTTGACCTGCTGGACATTCGGACACCACTACAAAATGGTGTGACCCCTGAATAGTGCACTATATAGTAATAGTGTGGACGTTGGACACAGCTATTGACTGGCTGGCCAGGTTATTAATGTGTACAATGGGGTTCAAATTTGGGCCAACATTTTTCTTATGATAAACTTGGGTGAATGTGTTTCCCATCTGCTTGTCTTCATGATGATGTACAGTATATTATCGACCTTATTCCACCCACTTTGGTTTCGTTCTGCTATAGATTTGGCACAGCCATGCGATGGCATTTCCAGTTGAGTGGAGATTCAGTTGGCTTACGTGGAGAACGAGAGAAAAATTCTACATAATTTTGTCTAATATGCGCATCAATATTTAACAATTCACACACTCTCTTGACAGCCTGAAAGAAGCTCTCAATAGTGGAGATTGGCAGACATATGTAAAATACCAAACCGGAAGAATTATACATGTATTTCAGTATAAGGTGAATAGATTTGCCTGTAATGTCTTCTGTTTTGGTATCTTTCTGTGTCTCCTTCACAGAACAACATTTGGCCATTATACTGTATATCCAACACAGTAGCTTTTTATTGATTCATTTACCAAACCACTGCTTTCTTTATACGACACAATGCTTGAAACAGCTGCTGCTTTGCCTTGGATATAGTCTATGTAGAAAACTCAAGACTAAATCAATATAACAACTGAATCAAATCCAAACCAAGGACTAAACTGTGAATTAGCAATAAGAAACCATCTCTAAAATAACCCGTCGGCCTTCATAAATAACAAACTACTGCCTGGTTCCTGCCTGAACAAGCCTGCGCAGCACCACCACCAGCAGCACCCATTATTTAAATGAACATCTAAAACCGGCTTGTCAGACTCGTAGCAAAGATAGCAGCCGCTGTGATATCTCCCCCATTGGCTCTCTCCGTGTGTGGCTAGCTAGCGCGGTTTCTATGGCAACTGCAGTCGTCCATTTCACCATCTCTTTGCCGTCACCGAGCTGCGTTTCTTTTTTTTTCTTCTTTCCTGATTTCTTCCCTCTTTTTTTTGCAACGTCGTGACAAGAGACAGAGAACGAGCCACGTGAGGAAATTAACAAATCGTCATGAAAGGATTCTTAAGCAGCGGAGAAAAAAAAGAAAGAGAGAGACAGAGAGAGAGAGAAAAAAGTGATGAAATAAATGAAAAGTCTGGTGATGACAGTGGGGGACACCCTGTAAATAGGCAAACACAAACGAGCAGGCGACAGGAAGCAGACGCTGCTTACGAAGATCAATCATGTATTAAGGAATCACGAGCCTGGAAGATTTTTAAAAAGGATGCATAGTGTCTGGTAGGGCATCTGGTGTAAAAAGTAAAGGACAAATAGGATGTATTATGTGTATTCTTCTTATATTTACATGATTGAGTATCTTTACATTGGCATATTTTGTATTAGACATTGGAATAACACTTTCTAATACCTAACACCTTAATTCACCTTAGTAAATCATGAATAAAGTCTTAATTATTCATGAATAAATGGTGAATTAATGAATGAAATTTTTTTTTTAACTACTTCACTGAGAAGTTAAGGTAGCACATCTTAGTTAGCCTTAACAAACCCTAAATAAAGCATGAATAATGGGTTAACTCATCATGAACAAAGGAGAAATTAATGAACGAAAAAGTGTATTAAGGCTTAATTACCACAAGCCCTTCTCATCAACCCTAATTCCTAACCATAGCTCTTTAAGTAAGTAGTAACTAAGCCTTAGAACATTTTTCATCCATTAATTGATTATTTGCTCATGAATTATAAAGTCTTTAGTCATGCTTTATTAAGGCTTTACTAAGGTTAATTACGGTGTAGTTATTATCAAGTGGTATCAGAAGTTAAGGTTTATGGTGGAAGAACAGAGTCTAAGTAATTATGTTACTAAACATTTTCATCTTTTACAGACTTGGGCAAACTGCGGCCCAGGGGTCAGATGCGGTCCTTGAACTGTTTTATTCTGGACCCCAAAAGGTTTGAAAATAAGTGTTACCCGGAATTTACACCAGGAGCTGCAGCAGCACTTAATGTAGGCAGAGCGACAGACGCAGGTATTTTCAGAAGCAACAACCTACACCAGACGCATCAGAACTGCTCCAACAACGCGAGTCTGAGCATCTACACACATTAATAAGGAGAAGCTTAAAAGCTAAAAAGTGAAATAAATGAGCATTAACAAGCCATAGCAACAGCATTTGAATAGATTTGCCGATTAAATCATTGTTAAAAATATATTGTTTTTGCTAAAAAATAGAGAACAAGCTTTTTCTTATTTGAAAACAGCAACTATTTCTACTATTTTGGCAAGTTTTATTTGTAGAATTTTCCGAATCGCTCGACTTAAGTTAACTTTTGCTCAAATCAAATACAAATTTGTTTAATTACACCAACACCGTTTTTTCAAGCAAATTAGAGACATAAAACTTAATTTTTCCAGTTCATGCATGTTTGGGAACCTGAACAACCGATTATTCAATGACTAAGTTAGTTGACGAATTTTAGTTACGATTAATCGATTAACTATGGACATAAAACAATGCAGACTATCTCAGAGATCTATGACATAACAAAACTGGGAATTCGGATCAGAAGAAGCAATGTTAGAACATGATTAAAACGTGAAATAAATGTATGTAATGGCAAAAAAGGTGTTTGTTTTTACCAATGAATGTCTCTCAGAACAATTCGTGTAGATATTGAGGCTATCTGGCTTTAATTTATCATACATTTTGCTCTCCATCAAAGCTATAACTACACAATTACTTTGATTTCCGAAATGCCCAACACCTGAGCAAACACAGTCCTTCTATTACAAGCCCGCGCAGTCTGATCTTCCCACAATGCAACACTGTCCCCAGAATCCCTCATGTGTCGTTTGTCAGGAATCAAAAACAACAAACGCATAAATCCGGTCACAGCTGCTGGGATAAAGGTACAGCAGACGACAGCTCTTGTGCGCCATCAAGGAGAAGTAATGAGCAGCATCCAGGAGTACACTTCACTACCAGCTCTCTCCTAAGTCCTAGCTCCTGTCTCCTAGCTCCTACATCCTAACTACAACATCCAGAGTACACTTCACTACCAGCTCTCTCCTAAGTCCTAGCTCCTGTCTCCTACCTCCTACATCCTAAATACAATCCAGGAGTACACTTCACACCAGCTCTCTCCTAAGTCCTAGCTCCTGTCTCCTAGCTCCTACATCCAGGAGTACACTTCACTACCAGCTCTCTCCTAAGTCCTAAGTCTAGCCCTGTCTCCTAGCTCCTGCATCCAGGAGTGCACTTCACTACCAGCTCTCTCCTAAGTCCTAGCTCCTGTCTCCTAACTCCTACATCCTAGCTACAACTACCAGGAGTGCACTTCACTACCAGCTCTCTCCTAAGTCCTAGCTCCTGCCTCCTAGCTCCTACATCCTAACTACAACATCCAGGAGTACACTTCACTACCAGCTCTCTACTAAGTCCTAGCTCCTGTCTCCTAACTCCTACATCCTAGCTACAACTACCAGGAGTACACTTCACTACCAGCTCTCTCCTAAGTCCTAGATCCTGTCTCCTAGCTCCTACATCCTAACTACAACATCCAGGAGTACACTTCACTACCAGCTCTCTTTTAAGTCCTAAGTCCTAGCTCCTGTCTAATAGCTCCTACATCCAGGAGTACACTTCACTACCAGCTCTCTCCTAAGTCCTAAGTCCTAGCCCTGTCTCCTAGCTCCTGCATCCAGGAGTGCACTTCACTACCAGCTCTCTCTTAAGTCCTAGCTCCTGTCTCCTAGCTCCTACATCCTAACTACAACATCCAGGAGTACACTTCACTACCAGCTCTCTCCTAAGTCCTAGCTCCTGTCTCCTAGCTACTACATCCAGTACACTTCACTACCAGCTCTTCCTAAGTCCTAACACCTGTCTCCTAGCTCCTACATCCTAACTGCAACATCCAGGAGTACACTTCACTACTGGCTATTTCCTAAGTCCTAGCTCCTCCTCCTAGCTCCTACATCCTAACTACAACATCCAGGAGTACACTTCACTACCGGCTCTCTCCTAAGTCCTAGCTCCTGTCTCCTAACTCCTACATCCTAACTACAACATCTCCAAAGTCCTAACTCTTGTCTCCTAGCTTCTTCATCCTAGCTAGTGCATCCTAAGGTTGTACAACTACTGAATTTTAGTAGTAGCTTCTAGTCAGAGCGCTAGTTGCGTCGACTCTGACTAATCAATAACGTCATAAAAAAATAATATAAGAAATCCAGGCACAATGATGAGGAGAGAGAGAGTCATCGCTCTTGACAGCAGCTTGAATGCAGCTGAAATGAGTCTGTCCACACTTACACCCTGAGCTGTGGAACGTTTGTCAGTTCGTTTTAAACGATGACTGAAACACAAGTCAATGTGAAGTCCTGGTTCTACAGTGAGTGTATGATGATACACTTGCTATGTGCCTCGCTCGCTGACCAGTCCTCCACAAACCATGTTGTAAAACTTTCTAACACCAAGAACTGTGGAGATCCCAGAGTCCGATTCCGGCGAATGGTCTCTGTGACTGTACCCCCGCCTCGGTACAGTCCATCAAGGGGCGAACACAGCGTACTCTGAGGTAGCAGAAGAGTGCAGAAGAACAGTGCAGAGATGTACTGTTGGGGGAAGCATCAGACACATTACTGACATTTACCTTGTGGTAGTAACACATGATTAAAGTGCTTTTTTCTTAAGTCAAGATCTGACTTTGTTATCTTCGGCTAGTCAACTGTCTCTTAAAGTAGTCACGCTTGACCTATTCAATTAGTCGACTAATCTGTGCAAGCCCTACTGTGTCCTTCAACATTCAGGAGTACACTTCACTACCAAGCTCTCTCCTAAGTCCTAACTTCTGTCTCCTAACTCCTACATCCTATCCGATCGTATCTTAACTCCTTAATCCTATCTTGGAAGCTCTAGCCTCCATATCCTAGCTCTTGATCCTAGTTCCTTACTTCCTAGCTCTTGTACCCTACATCTTGTCTTGGCTCCTAAGTCCTTGCTACTCTGTTCAATTTCTAAGTCATAATTCACATCTTATCTTAAATCTTTTAGCCCTTATAGGCCCTCAATCCTATGCCCTAGCTCCTATGCCTCATATATCCTAGTTCCAATTTTAGTTTCTATGTCCTATCTATAAGTTCTACCTCCTAGTCCTAGCTTCTAGGTTCTTCATACTTTGTTCAAGTTCCTAAGTCAAAACTATGTCCTTGCTGCTAAATTCATGCCTATAATAACAGCCTTTTTGTAGAGATGCATTGCAAATTGTGAACATTTAGATTTAAACTGTGACTAATTCTGCAGTTCTACTTTAACGTAACAATTATAGTTATTACAAAGAAAGAAAGACTGACAAAAACGTCTCATAATGACAGAAATACCTATTGCATCTAAAAATATAATAGAGTCTGACACTTTTTTTCTGAGTCTAAGTCATGCTCATAAGTCTCTGCATGAGTTCAAAAACAGAGAGGAATAATTTAATTGAAGTCGATGGGAGGCAACCAACACTGTGTCTGATCCATTTGTGTCCTGCCGTCTCAAAAACATATGTGTTTTTTCTAAGTAAACAAACCGTAATGACAGAAATAAAAACACAACCAAGTGGAAATGCTAACCTTATTCGAACCTGCTGTTTGAAAGTGTATTTACAATTATTATAGTAATCTGAAACTGAAAATGGAAAAGGCTTCTCTCTAGTTATTATTTCTTTCTTCTGCTATGAAAACATTATAATAGCTATGACTTTAAAGTTGTAGTTAGAATGTTTTTAGTTCTGGTTATTTTAAGAAAGAACATCGCCGTGTTTTAAATGTTGAACTTAACATAGCAGCCATTTCAAATAACCAGCCAGGCACATTACTCAAGCAAGCTGTTTTGAAAATGTGTCTCTTGAAATAAATGTTTACGTAGTATAGTTAAAACTTGTATGTTTTGCAGTAAAATGCATTAAAGGCGCTGTAGCATGTTTTTTTCCAATCTTTAGCAATAAACTAGAACATATGTAGATCAGTAATTTACATTTTGTTCCACTGTAAAATGATCAAGAACGGCCTTAAAAGATAGAAACAGCTCCCAGTGACTTCCTGTTTAAAAGTGCAGAAGTACTAAGCCCCCGCCTCTTCACTTTAAAATGTAACTGTAACAAGCAACAGATTTTAAATGACTAATTTTTATTGAAGGAAAGTGACTATGGGACAGTTTTGAACCACACATGCTTTGCTTTGAGTGTCAGTTTTTGAATTATAACAAGTAAATACAGACAAGTGTTTACTTGTTATAAAAAAGTTCCTACAGTGGGAAAAGGCCTACTGGGAACTTTTAACTTAGGTTATAAATGTAATATTTGTGCACTTTTGTGATTCATTTTACAAGTGCATGCAAGTATCAATATGTTCTGATTTAAATTAACATGAGAATCAAACCAACAACCTCTTGGCTAAATGACACCTGCGCTAACCACTCTGCCACTCTGTTTGCATTCCCAGCGCGTCGCCATCTTTGCGAGCGACCTGAATTAGCAGCAGATTTTAATTACACCCATGGCTCTTAAGCCTTTGAAAGATTTGAGCACATTTTTAACCGCGCTTCAGGGCTGCAGCCAGAATGAGGCGTTCAGGTGAAGTGCCTTCTGTGGGAAATTACAAACTAATAGACAAAGAGAGAGAGAGAGGAGCATAAAGACAGATATCGAGGGAATTTTCAGCTGTTTCATGAGAGAAAGCAATTGGATTGTTCTTTTTTATTTCAAAAGACGTTATGTTTAAAAGATGTGTTATACAAAATGTTCTTTCTAAAACAGTGTTTCTCAAACTGAGCTACAAGTACCATTGGTGAAACTATTTGGACACCGCTTTTGTTATAGTGGTATATATTTAGTATATATTTTATTCACATTATTTTCTTCCTTAAGTCAGATTATAGTATTGTAGTAATGGTGTATTCCTGGTTTAGCCCTAATTTTACGTTTACATTTGGGGTAAACACCTTTTTTAGTTGAATATTAGTAAACTTTCCACCAAAAAGTATATGGTAGATGCAAAAAAATCAGACTACTGAATACTCTTTGAAATGGAAAAAAAAAAAAAAAAAAGTTTTTATCAGGAGCTGAATGCTGCGCTTTGATTGGCTCTGCTTGTGGTCGTCTCCAGTTTCACCCTGTTGTTTGTAGAAAGACGTTTCTAAGCAATATTTCCAACAAAAATGTATTCAAGTTGATAATAACCATGCCATGATTGAAGAAAACCTACACATGGCTGTAGAGTTGCTCTGGATCATTTTCCACTTTTTTGCAGATCTCATAAGAAGGTTAAGGTTTAGCCTTGTGGGTTTGCACGTTTCTTTGGGTGGGAAACACGCAAACTGGGTAGATTTCCTCTGCACTGAGGATCTCACTGCTCCTGAGGAAACAAGGCACTGAAGATGGATAAATGCAGAGTAGTAGTAGTTTTCCTACAAGACACTATATTGTACATTAACCCTGACCAGACTTGGGTTCAGGACAGAGAATTGCGCTGGATACATGTTTTTGCTTATAGTCGTAGTATTATTCTTGTTAAAATGTTTGTGATTTTTATGGGGCTGATTGGTTGATACAAATACTGTTACATCTACAGTATATCGCTGACTACAACCAGCTCTATAAATAATTACAGGGCAGACAATGACAGAGGTTGAGTTCCACCACAGTTTGAGAAACACGCTCTATGTTTTGCTTCCCTTCTTTTCCATCAGTCATTGCTCCTTCTCTCTCTCTCTCTGGTCTAAGTCTGGCACCATTTTTCTTGCCTTTACTGCTGTCTCGAGTCCCCTCACTGTCCTCCCCTCTGCTCCTCTTCTATCCATCGTTCTTCACTAAAATGGCCGCCCTGGAAAACCCTGGCCCTCAGCAAAAATCTCACGACTCCTGTGGCGTCTGTCTCCTTCTCTCTCTCTCTCTCTCTCTAGGTGCTGCTAAAGCTAACACACACACAAACTAAAATGCACAAAGTCGCAAAAGAAAGTGAAATGTGTTGAATCAGGGCTTAAGGGAACTGAATTAGTTCAATACAAACAATTAAATACCTTTAAAATATAAGAACAAAATGATTAAATACATAACAACAGTGACGGTCTCTCTTTTGGTTGAGTTACAAATCTTTAATCTGGAATGACCCTCGGAAAGAAGCAGGAAAAAGGCAAGCATCTTGACCACAATGTGAAGAGTTTTTTGTTAAATTCAGTCATGAGAGAAGCACAGACATCATTCCTTTCACAAAAGCACAACTTGTCCCAATGTGCAAGTTTTTCAAAAGCCAAACCAATCTGTAATTCTGTTAAAAGCAGCTGAAATACATCTGTCAGCGCCGCCTAGTTTGGTTTTTAGTTCGTTTTCACCTTGGAAGTCACTTACACCAACATTCAAGTTCGTGGTGCGTTGTTTTCCATTGCCTCTGTTCATTGATGCATAATGCCATCAAAGATTTTTTCTTGAACACATAGCTCTACTACTACTACTACTAGTATTATCGATCCCGTCTTTTAACAGTTCTCTTATCGATACTTTTACTCACAAAAAAATATACAATAAAGAGCTACTAATGAATACAAGTTATTTGAAACAAAGATTTAGAATAGAATTTACAATAAAACAACAAATGTGAAAATGTATCAATACCACAGCAGGGCCGACAAGGCATGTGTCCTCTCTCAGGACTGTTAAAAGGGCCGATAGCGCAGGAGCTTATCAATCCAGTGGACCGTTTAGATACAGCACTGGAGCGGTTATAAAACCGGGTCTCGGTACACATCCCTAATTGTGACCAGAGCAGCAAGAGAGCGGAGATTGTGCGAGCAGAGCGTTAAGCTAGGCTAAAACTCATTTAAGTGTTTGGGCATTTTAAGTGCGCATGATAGGTTTTTACGTTTTCTAATTTTCCTTCAATTTAGATTAATACTTGTTGTAATTATAAATGATTACACTAATCAAGAACAAGCTTGTGAAGAAATATGTGGAAATATGTTGAAAATACCAGGAAGACTGACATCACACTAGAAAGATAAGAATATTTTCAATTTTCTTACAAGAAACAGTTTTTTATGGCCCCGTAAACACACGTTTAACAAAGAAGTGAGTTCTGGCGTACTTTATGGCTCAAGTTAATAAAAGCTTGTTACATTAGCCATTGTATCATGGTTGCCAGGGAACTACCTAGCGTGATGTTATATTTATGAACAGGAAGAACATTTTTAGTGCTAAATTATGGACAAACTGGAATGAAAATTGAAAAATGTTTAGCAAACCCTTAGATATAATGATCTTAAATACGTCTTTGTGAAATGAGTAGTTTGACCTGTCACTTTAAACAATAGGAAAAGTTGACCTTTGTTAGGTATGTAGGCGCTGGTTAGCCACACATGGGCAGCTTGAAGTTTTGAAATATTTGAGAGTCTATTGGAAAATAGTTTAGGCCCAACTCTGCAGCAATGTCTAATCAAGGTCTTTATATAGATCTATGGTTTTCACAACAACACCTTTAGCTTTTGCCCAAACTACAATCCTGTGTTGGTCCATCACACAACGGCCGGCTTAAACAATAAGACAGAGCTCTGGATACATTTTCAGCAGTTTGTGAACTCACAAATATCGCAAGAATCCATCTGGAGTCAGGTTAGACGCAACTAACAAAAGCTGCAGTGTTTGAAGCGTCATTGTTTTACTTTACAAACTCCTATTCTTTCTAATTCTGCAATAAAAACAGCTAACGTTGATGATTAGATCTGTGCAAACGCGTTTTACAATGCATGTGATTCAGTCGTCGTTTTCCTGACACTTTCCTTAGTTCTCAGTATCAATATTGCGTTTAAAGACACCAGAAAAGGCCAAACATGATTACAAGGCGTAATTGTACACGCGGTCAACAATACAATCCATGCTAAACTCATTTTATTTCCATGTAAACGCCAAATAAGGCCAACCGTATGTGAAGCTGCTGTTCAAACGGATGAAAGCATGGTAGTTTAAAGAATCCACAACGTGTCAACAGCGATAGACAAACTCACACATTCGTCCACACAGAGGAGGTGAGGCAGGAGGAGGAGGGAGAGGGGGTTAGGGGAGGTGTAGGGTCACTTACTGGCAGTACAGTTAATCCTGATACAGTCTGGAGGAAGAGCAGAGCAGAGGGTTAGAGCTGCCCACACAACAGAGCTCACACCCCGGGGACGCGCCCATCGACACACCGCTGTTTACCCCCAGCACCGGACCACACTGGAGACTAGACACTTAGGATTATTATCTTGGATTGTTTAAATGGTACTCTAAAGTCTTTTTCTGAACAGTTTTAAGTCGGTCTTGTACTATAAGAGAAATAGCTTCAGACTAGCAAAGCATTAAAACTAGTATACTGTATTGCTTAGAGTAAAAAAAGCAACAAAAAATAAAATGTTCTTATGTAGGTGATTTTCTGCACACATTTCACACTTGTTAGATAATTAAAACCCTAATTAGTAAGTTTAAGACATGTTTTAACTAATTTTAGACTGACACAATATTGTTTGATTTTATTAGTATTGAGATAAATCTTTCTGTCAGTATTGCATGACTTATCTTTACTAACATTGGTCTTCTGCTTGAGCTATCTATATCTTTAGAGAAGAGGTGTCTAACTGGGTATCCCAAGATGATTTCTGATTATTATTGATAGCAACAATAGCACGCAACAATTTGAACTACAGATCCCAGAATACACTGCAGCCTAGCCCTGACAAGAGGAGTCACAGAATGGATAATAAGCTATTAGTCCATGGGCCAGACTAAAAATGGGCTCACCAAAGGTAGCAAGGGCTATCATACTTTTTTGGAAAGGTTTAGAAAAGTCAAACAACCATCAGAAGCTAGAATAAAGAAAATAGGCTTAGTTCTATGGGAAATGTGCCTTTGTGAGAATCCATTTACACTTTGTGGCTCACTGTGAGGCTGTGAAAAAGTTAAGACACATCATATATTTTCCTAATCCTCTTATTCTAGACATATATACACATTTGTGTGTCTATCATGTTCCTAGAGCTTTCAGCAAGAAACGTAGCAAAACAAAAATCATTCTCATGTTCTCAGTTTGAAAAGATGTTGTTGCCATAGTAATTAGAGGACAACAATGTGCTTACATGAAAGACAAGTTTTCTTCAAATTGACACTAAACATAAGAGTAGAAAACATTTTCTGATGGGTGACACAGGGCCTCAATCTGTTAAGTGTCAAAAGTGCATTTTTCAACATGGGGTTTGTAAACTTCAAGGGTTGATATTCATGTCATTACTGAAACTCAGAAAAGTATATCATGCAAAAATATAAATCTTAGATATATACCTTTCTAAAATTGTATGATAGCTCTTGCCACCTTTTGATATCTGGCCTCTGGACCAATGACTATATAGATACTGTATACAAATGCTTAAATTGCTGAGGTGTGACTACAAAACCTAAAGTGCACTGGAATGAAGCAGATTACATACAATTGTACAAAATTTCCATAGAATGACATTATAATATAATGCAGTGTAATGTAATTTGATACAATATCAATCTGAACATACAGCAAATGTGTTGTATAGCTTATAGCCCAAGTGTCTTATTTGAATATAACACAGAAGGACTAATATTATGTGTTACATTGTTTGTATGAAAGCGTTTTATAAATAAAGTTTGATTTGGACTTATATTTTAAATGCAGACCTCGACCAACTCTGACTCCGATTGTTTTGGCCCCAGCTCCAATTGAGTTTGAGGCTTAAAAATGCACATTTACAGAAATAGTTATTAATCTGTTCTATCTCTCCTCAAACAAATACATACAAATAAATGAAATATGTTCCTCTGTATCAATATGTATTTTCTTGTGAACATATTGTTGTTAAATCTACAATTTACCTTCACCGAAAAAAATCAACCCATACAAACATTTACTGTACATAAAACTACTACTACTACTACTACTACGAGTAAGCGTTCTCAATTCTATTAACAATTTTATCCACAAAACAGCTGGTCCCTCAATTAATGTTTCCTAAAATACTGTAACTATTTAATAAAGACATAAAAACTGAGCCGAATGTGCAGTTGCAATACAGATATTTTAGTTAATCTCTTTGGTCACGCTGAATAAACAGCTGAACTAAAACAATATTTTTTCATTAAAGTATTCAGTCCCAGTGTGTACCCGGTGCCTATTGGCTGCTTTGGATTTGAGCGACGTTTCCATCCTCCAATCACAATCCTCCAGAGGCTGAGATGGGCCAATGGCGTCAGAGTTGACCTCCGACCCGCCTCCACCGATCCCGTCGCTCATCCAAAGCACAAATCTCCAACCAAAACGGAAGATTTGGAAACAATTTGGCCATTTAAAGGTTTTACCCACAATGCCTTGGTGTGTCGTGAGGCGTCAACCACAGAGAGGCGCGGCTGCAAACAACCAGAGACCAAATACAGCGCCAAGAGTGAAACGCAGATGTGAATATGTGCCTGGTTTAGAAAAGTCTGACACTGTGGCTTAAATTTTAACAAAATAATCTGCAATAAGTAATGAAAGTTGTATAATCCAGAGTTAATTTGCCTGTTCATGGTTTCAGGTTCCTTCAAAACCAATATAATGGGTTAGGGTATCTTGCTTTGAATTGCTACTTGCTATGACAATGGTGCTAGTTCAAAACTTAGAGATGCAATACATAAAGCCGGCTGCACACTAGAGGAGTTTAGGTTCTTTTGTGATTTTTAGATGTGTCAAAAAAAAAAAAAAAAGAAGAGGCCACAGACATAAGAACATTTACAAGAATATTAGCAGGGTGTAGTACCAAATTCTGGCCCAGGTACAGTTTTTGTCGATGGGCCTCTTTTGCATAATCTGTTTAATATTTAGTCCACTCTCATATTTTTCTATTAATTAGTGTTTTATTCCTTCTAGAATGTTCATATACAGCCTGTTTATTTAATTTATGATGTTGCTATTAGGTTTTGCAGTTTCAGCAGATCAAAAAGAATCCTTTGTACGCTAACTTTCAGATTTTATTGCCATAACTGACTACAAAACAGGACATTTAGGTGTTTTTTGTGACAAAACGCTGGGTTGAACCAACACTTGAATAAAGACAAGAATAAAAATATTTTAAACCCACTGTTTTACATACAAAATATACTGGAAAATGTTTTATATTATCATAGATGTTAAACGTGTCCAAGTAATATTCCTATTGTTCAGCAGTTGTTGTTTTTTGTTCACTCAAAGCCTATATTTTGCTGTGAAATAACCCAAATATCAAAAAGCTTGAAATCATGACGTCACATAATATTATACAAATGGAAATATACAATGCTAAATACAAATGTTAGCGCCCACACTCTAATATTTATTTTTTATATCTATTTACTATAAGTTTTATATTTTAATATTTTGGTGCAGACAGCTCCTCTGGTGGAGCTTTCTCATCTGGTTCATCTCTATCCAGCCTATTATTGCATCCTAATGTATTCTAATGAAGTCGAAGGTATTTCAGTGTATAGGGGTGGTTGTTGTTTGGGTTATGTGGTTATCTGACTGTGAGATGGTTGCGTGGGTGGGGTGGTTGTTGCTGTGTGAGTCTGTTTTAATGCATCATAAACCACTACATTTATGCCTGAAAAGCACTCTATAAATAAAGTTTGATTTGATAAAACCTATTCTGACACTACAGAATGATAGATATATAATACATTTAGTTTAACAAGTTGTTCCATGGCTGTTTGCTTAGGTTTATATATTGCTTTGGCCAATTTTGTTCTATGAAAGTTTAGCAAACCTGTAAAAACATGGTCGTTTTGCAATCGTTTCCATGGCAACTTTACACATCTTTAGTCACATCACATTTGTTGAGGACTGAAACCCATGAGCAGGTATTTGAACTTAGAATATACGTCGCTTTATAAATCCTACTATAAGTATTTGCCACTACTATAGCAGTGTGTACATAAGTGTGATTGTGGTTGTGTGGTTGTCGTGGCGACCGGTGCAGAGGTCTCCTGGCAGTGAGCAGAGAATGCGGCTGAAGCGTCACCCTCTGTTCAACCACAACAAAATACTACTAACACTAAACATTTATTCTTTAACAATAGCAAAAAGGCAAATGTACGACTGGGCAATACTTAATTATATATTATTTGCACAAAACTAGTCATAAACCTAAATGACAATGCAAAAAATGTACTTTTTTTATTTAGGGACTGGATAATGGCAATAATTTGGTTGTATTTTTGTATTTCCGGTTTACATAAGCCAAAGGTACGTCTATATATCAATTGCTTAAACGAGTTATAAAGAATTTTGTGTTAAATGTTAATTTGTAGCTCATATTCAATCCATATAATGTTGAAAATGTGTCATAATTTCAATTTTCCCACTTTATATGGAATTTGTTGTGTCACATTCAGACAAACAGTAATCAAGCAACATCATCAAAATGAAGATTGCGTTTGTAGGAAACAAATATTGCCCAGACATACATTTAAATATTCTCAAACTGTCAAATTATGTAGCCTAACTTAAGTGCATTTTTAAAAATTAAGTGCCTATGACAAGTTTAGAATAGAAATCACAATTTTACACCAATCAGGAACCAGTGAGTGAAGAAAAGCTGAAAAACAAAACAGGAAGTAGAGCAAAAACTTAAAATTGATGACATCACAGCAGGAAAACATAATTTACATTTTCCTGAACTAAATGAATAGTTGCTAGGTAACAGTTTGAGAAGCTTCTTGTGATGTCATCATTTATAACCAGGAAGTTTTTTTTTTTTTCCTGTTTTACTCTATGAAGAAAAAGTTGCATTGCCACTTTTGATTATTGGAAAAAAATATAAAATAAAAATAAAATATAATAAAAAATTACTGCTAATAAAAATAAAATACATAAAAATAATAAACAACAAAATAAAATAATAATACCAACAATACAAAAATAACATTTAAATGGAATAAATACAATAAAATATTACACAAAATAAATTCATTTAAAAAATCACAATATAAAATAAAAAAAAAAATCTGACAAAATTTGCAAAAAAATAAAGTAAACATCTTAAATCTAAAATATTAAAATAATAATAAAAACAAAATATAACATAATAAAATAATAGTAAATAATTAAAAAGTTGTGGCAAATCTTGTCAAAATTTAAATTTTTTGAAAACAAATAGATAAAATTAATAAATTAAAACAAAAAATCCAAACAAAAAATAATAGTAGATAAAAAAGAATAAATTGTGACAACATTTGTAAAATTGTATTAAAATTTTGAAAATATTATTAAAAAAAAACAAAAGTAATAACAATAAAAAAATATACAAATATAAAAAGAATAATACAAAAATAAAAGTATATAAAATAATAAAAGGCTAAATTGTGGCAAACTTTGAAAAGGATGTGATTAAAATCCTAAAAATGATGATCCTAAATGTATTTGTCATAGGCACTTTAACAGCACTTCTCATTAATCCTATATTTCTGACCAGCACTGAAGTCTTGTTGACATACATATTTGCACCATAATCCGTGTGTGTTGTGTGTAAAGTGCGTACCCAGGTTGACGGTGAGGCGCACCCGACCCCCGTCCAGCTCCAGCCGCAGGGTGTCGGCGGAGTTTCGGGACGTGGTTGCCATGAGGATCCCGTAGGCGCGCTGAGACCTGAACCGCAGAGACACATCCTCCGCCTCCGTGTGCATCGCTACGGGCAACTGCACCTTCATGAATTTACTGCCGTCGTAGGAGAGGATGGTGGCGTCTGCAAAAAGAGAGAGAGAGGGAGAGAGAGTGTTTGTTATAGTAGTCAACCACAACAAATTATTGATTTATTTGATTTACAATTATGTATGATGTAGACAGAAATTAAAGCTTATATTTACCAGATGTTAAACATTCACATTTTTGCTTGCCATTTTGATTTAATAAGGCAGGTGCTGTTATTTTTTCAACATAATGCTAGCTACCATAGCAAAACGACATGGCACAAGTAGCCATGACCTATTGGATTTTATTAAGATTCCTGCATGTTTAATTAACCTTGTATTGTCCTGCAGCTGATGCTCCAGTACTCACAAAAGTCCTGTTCTCACCTACCACCTATCCCCACCCACTTTTTTTGTATTTGATTGTGATTACTTCAAAAAAATCTGATTCATAATGAAGCATGTATGGTTCAAAATACGCCTTTACAATAAAAAATTACAAATTTATTATCTGCTGCTTCTTACATTAAAATCTGACAATGAAGAGGCGGGGCTTATCAGTTCTGCAGTTTTGCACAGGAAGTAATTGAACCTCTTTCCATTTCTAAGATGTTGGGTTTACAATAAACAAAAATAAACTTACTGATCTACATACTGTATTTTGTAGTTTATTACTAAAAAAAAACACAACACACAATAGGTTCCTTTAAATGTGACTAAAACAGATCTCTGAAGAACAAACATCATTAAATTTGTCTTTAAATTTTGCAAATATTCAAACTGCAGAGGACTCATTCACGTACAGTACCATCTTATACAGCCACCAAAAGGTACATGTACCACAGTTTGAAAACACTGTTCTATACTAAAATAACTAAAATCTCAAAATTGTGTCTAAAAGTGTTATTTTCTATTGCAATTAGGTTTATGATTTTAGCACTCTTTCTGTCTAATATAAATTGCGTTTTCAGACTCTGAAAACAAGTAACTTTCAGCAGACTGAGCAATAATTTCCCATGTATTTAATTTCCCGGCCTTGGCTCCTTCTTCTTCTTCTTGCAGAGTAAATTGACATTTGAGGTTTGGCGTGACGGTTCAGTGGGCAGAGACATTGTCAGTGTTTGAGTGACAGTTTGACAGCTCCAGGCCTGAGCGCACAAAGACCTTCTGAATCAGCTTTATATGACATGGATGTTGTTCATTCCTCCGCTCTCTCTGCCACGTAATCTCACACGAAATCACCCAAATACACGTCTAAACATACGTGAACGCCTCAGAGCTTCTCTCACGTGTTCACAGTTTTACTGCCTTTTGGCCTTCACTACAAAATGTATACAAACAACAAAATACATTGTGGTAAAGGCATTGAATAGGTTGTCTTATACTTTGTAGTGAAATATCATTTTAGTGTAGTGATTTCTGTTAGTGACTAGCCCGTTTTATTTTGCAACGAAAAGGTTGAAACAATATAAATTTTAGCTGCCAAACATGCCCTCCTTCTGGTCTTGTGACATAATCATGTTCTAGAATGTGAACATTTTCTACTGTTGAGGAATAAAAAAAATAATATTAGAAAACATAATAATAGTAGCTAGCATTCGCTTTGAGACAATATATTAGCTAGGCGATGCTGCGCAAAGAGCTAGGTGATGTTGCGCAGAAAACTAGGTGTTGTTGCGCAGAGAGCTAGGTGTTTTTGCGCAAAGAGCTAGGTGTTGTTGCGCAGAGAGCTAGGCCATACTGCGCAGAGAGCTAGGCGACAAAAAAAATCACGAATAGGCACAGCAGTCGTATGCTGCAATCACATTAATTTGCGTGTCATGTACTGCAGCACATGACTGTTGTGCCTATTAAACACCTTGTGATTTTGTGTCCCTTTGTTTGTTGTAAGTCATTTTAGATCAATTTTGGCTTTTACAATGAGCAAAATGTGCATTGCTGACTTACATGTGTGCTATTTTTTTTTTACTAAATGGACAAAACACAATTGGTTTCCTTTAAAACATGTTACAACACACTTCTATTGATTTACCATCTGACTATCTTTATCAAAACACTACAAAAATAATTACACACTTGTCAAATCAAACAGTGTATCTTTTACTAATCTCGCTCAAAAACCACCATTATCAAAAACACAAAACACCGACAGATTTTCTTTTTTGCAGTGGAGGTGTAAAAATAGCCGCAGATGGTCGACTGGTCCGATTATGCGGCCGGATCCAAACACATCGAGCTCACGGTGTTAGCCAGTGCTTCTGACACGGCGGACCCCGGAGTCAAAATGTAACAAGCTCAGGTGATGCACTGTTTGGTCTATTTGCATAACTCATTTGCATATTCATGATCTTATCTTTGGCACTAGCCTCTATGGCCCGGCGGGTTTCCCTCTGAGAACCTGATAGGACAATTACACACAGCTCCGGCGCTTTTGTTGGATGAGATTGAGTCTTTAGAAATGCGAGCTAAAAGGTGGTACTGGGTAAAATATTGAACAAATGTGAGATGCCTGCTAAACATTATCACTTCTTTTTCTTCTTCTTTTTTTTTTAAGAATAAACAATGTGAATAGTACAAGTTTGACAGAAATGAATTAAAACTGGCAATAGTTGAGGTCATAAAAGAGAGAAAATACACAAAAGTCACTTATAAATCCTAACACTTAGCAAAGCAGACAATAGAAATGATAGATCCTGAAGTTTCCTGATTGTTTCTAGTTTTTATTTGGTACATAGTTTGTCCTTCATGGTCACCGAATAAATCACCAGATTGAAAATGAAAATGAATACAATGTTACTGATAGATAAAGTCGGCCGAACCCACTAATGGACCTCTGTGGGGGAAACATAACAAGAAAAGTGCGTCAGAACAGCTCACTGCTCAACAACTACAACAGCAAATGTGGACTTAAAGGTGCACTGTGTGAGCTAAATGAACTTGATATATATATAAAAATACAGTCCGTTTGCACTTGCCTGGATGTGCACCATGATGTTTTGTAATTAGCACAGGCAGCCTGTTAAATGTGAGAGCTCGGGCCAAATTCTTCTATGCTGGTGGGCGGATGTGATTATATTGTTGTAAATGATTGTATTTATTTCACATTTATTACAAATCAGACGACTGTTGTACATTGAGTGTTCAAAGAAAAAGAGCGACAGTCAATACCAAGTAAATTCGCCATCTAGCTTTGCAAACTGTGCAACACCTAGAAGAAGCACCATAACATAACACGTGCTGCTAAAAGGGCAAAGCGTAAAGCACTCGGACATGCTTTTGACAAATGGAGGAATCTCTGAACTGTGCTGGAGATCAATAGGACGCTCATCTGAACGAAGCATTGCTGTTAAAGGAGTTCAATTATGGAACAGTCTTGACAATCAAATCAAAGAATCAGGAACAATATTGGCATTTAAGAAATGCATAAAAGCTGAATTTTTGAAAAGGTATAAAACTGATTTATAAATTGTGGTGGTTAAAAGAATAGATTTGTTTGATGTGATTTGTGTTATGTTAAGATTATGTAATTAGAATTGTTTTGCTTAACAGGAAGCTTTTTGTACATTTAAAAAGGGGCAGATATCATAAGTTTATTCTTCTTTCTGCTCCTTTTCATTCGTTTTTGGTTTGTCAGTTTGATGTATGCTGTGTGTATTGTGTAATAAAGATAAATAAATAAAAATAAAAATAAATTAAAAGGTAAAACTTTCTTGTTCTCCATAGTTGAAATTTGTCTTTGATTCACCATCACATACACAACAGTCAGACTTTTCATCATCAGACAATTCATTGAGGTTTCTGCTAATATGTGTGCTGCGCATATGTACATCATTTCCATCACTGCCTATTTCACAAACTGACATTCGGCACAAATGACCCTTTGTACACCCTTTTTGTTGCCAGAGGTATTCTATGTCTGCACCCAGACAGCATTAGCTAAACCTCATCACACAGACACGGAATTATAAATAAAAAAGTCTTGAGTCTAAAGCCGGCTGCACACAAGATGAGTTTAGGATCTTTTGCTTTTTTTTGACATGCCAAAAAAAGAAGAGGCTACAGACAAAAGATATTTACAACAAACATGACGAATAATCGCAGCGACACACAGACATAAGGAGAGAAGGAGAAAAACGACAAAAAAATCTTCTATGAAAATTCTTACTCTGCCCACGCTCTTTGAACTCGTAGAGGGCACATCCGAGTTTAAAATCGAGCCAAAACTCCTGTAGTGTGCAGCCGTTTTCTTACCTCAGAAAACATGCTGAAACTAACATGTATCAACAAGAGACTTAAGGTGTATGATTAGTCTTCAGTTGAGTAATAAAAATTGGTGTAGTGCCACTAAAAACCAAAGATGACGCACTAGTTCTTAAACTTTGCCACTTGCGCAACACACCTTTAATAAAATACATTGTGTCAAATACAGATATTAAGACATAGAGATGAAGTGATCCAACAATCCAAATATGTAAATATATCAAACAATGCTAATGCTAACTGCTAAATAAATGCTAATGTGATGCTAGCACCACCTGGCGCCACCATTTTCACAGCTACACAACTTTCTGTTTACTTTTCTTGGATAACGCCACATCAACAACCTCTATTTAAACTTTGTACTGCCTAAGCTTGAATTAGTCGAGCTAAAAATACACTTTATTTGCAGAAAACGTCATAACTTAGCATAGCAGGCCCCCAAATATGACAAATTGCTAACTGTTTTTACAAGCAAAGGAAGAGTGTGCTCACATTATGCTATTAGTTCTAGTTAGAAGATATATTTAAGACACTTTTTTAAACATTTTTTGGGGAGAATGCTTGTAAAACGCAGATTTTTGAACTAAATATACATCATATCAGTAACTTTCTTTCATCTGTCTAACCTTTGTGGCTGTTTGAGATCACTGTTACCGTGGGAGACGACACGAGCCGGGGAACAGGAAGTAAAGAGAGTTTGCTTGCATACCGATGAGCGAGCGGCTGGATTTTAGAGGGAAAAGAAAAGAAAAGGGGTTTGGTTAAAGAAAGTGAAAGACAAAAAAGCTCTTGGCTAAAATGCAAATCCACTCTCATTAAGCTAAAGAGAGAGAAGAGAGAGAAAAGAGAGGGAGGAGGTTGGCCTGTTAGAGCAGATAACATAACTAACAGCAGACTCGTGCACGCTCGCAGCCTCGTGCACGCTCGGAGAAGACACTACACTGCAAAAAATGAAAATCTACTTGGACTTTTTGTTAGTAATAGTTCTTTTTATGTTACATTACGGCATTCTAGAGGTTAATAATAGTTTTAATCAGGTGGACGGTGGCTGAAATTAGTATTAGGCTCGGGAACGTGACATCATGCAGCTGTAGAATGTTCAGTTGGTCCCATGTTAAACCAATGGAGATTTTAAATTGTTAAATACAGAAAATCGCGTTAATTAAATTATATTTTGACACTATATATTGATAGATAAACTTACCAGTACTGACCCAGCAGTTTATTGGGCTGCTCCACGGCTGTTTTGTTTACTTTTTTAATCGTTTTGTCTAATGTATTCCTATGGAAGTTCTGCTCAACTATCAACAAACATGGCGGATTTGCCATGATTTCCATGGTAACCACAGACGTTTCCCGAGCCTAATAGCTTAAATCAGTGGTGTCAAACTGGCGGCCCGGGAGCCTGAAAACGGTCCACGAGATGTTTTCATCTGGCTCCTGGAATGATTTCTGGTTATTATTGATTGTGGCCTGCCGAGACAAAAGTATATGAGAGATTGAGACAGCTCTAAAAATCACTTTTGAAATGTCTACAACACAGAAACAAACACAGAACATGAAGATTATGTGAGCAGAAACATCAGATGTAAAGCTCAGGCTTGTGTTTGTGAGGGAGACTATGGAAAGATAAAACTTTTTATTGCTGAGATGTGACTACAAAACTTGGAAAATGCACCAGAATGTGGCAAATTGCAAACACTTCGACCAAAATTTTCTTTAAAGAACAGCTTGTGGCACAGATGTAATGTAATACAATCTAAATTTGGACATGTATAAGAAGCTTTACAGCCTAATTGCCATATTTGACTATATCACCAGTAGACTTACATTTTAAAATACGGCCCTCGACCACCTCATTACAAAATGCTCAACACCAAAAGACATTTTATTTGCTGTTAAACTGTGTATATGGTGTTTTCAGGAGACCTTTAGAGAAGTGTCGTTCCTAATGTAGATGCGATATCAGTCAGTGCGTTTACATGGTCAGGGAAATCAGACTAGGTTAGAAAACCTCAACCGGTTTTGCTCCTGTTTACATGTAAGAGAGTAAACTGGAGAGACTGGTCCTGCTGTATCAGATTCACTACTGCAGGATTCAGACTATTATGTTGATTTACCTAAATATTGTTTATTATAAATAACTGTTTGTAAAATTGTGTGTAAAATTACACACTGATCTTTCTGGGGCAAGTGGGATTGTGTTAAACATGTAGGACTGTTTTAAACATGTAGATGTGACTGTGTGTCCTACTTTTTTGTTGTAAAAATGTTAACTATATTGCTGGAGTGTGTAGTGGACAGGGAGCATGCTCTGTTGTATTTGTCCAGCTGCAGACTGATTGTCTGTTTACATGATGTCTGAAATCAAACTACAATCGGTCGGACCACGTGAAAACTGATTTAAATTGGACTAGGCTAGTTGTCCGGTTTTCCTGGCCTCCATGTAAACGCCCTGAGTATTGATTTGCCCACTCAAAACTGTGCTGATCACAAACACCTGCTGTCTAACCAATCACTCTGCTGCTCTCCACACTTACCCCCTTCTTTCACTTTCACCTCATGCCTTTCCAGCATAATATTTTGTATGAAATATGTTTGTGGAAAGAGGTTAGTGTTATTATTAGCACGTAGACACATTTTATTACAATGGAAACATCAACAACTTCTTACTCATTCTGTTTTAATGAATGAAATTATGAAACAATTGAAAAATATAAAGTATTCGCTCAAGGGTAAGACATTTCATTCTGTATGGCAACCGTTTATTAATCTTTACAACTCTGCAAATGTATGACCTCTCAGATGAAAATGTTTTGATTTATAAATCTTTTGTTTAATGAAAAAAGGCAGTGAAATATCAATTAAAGCTTTTTTATATAATCAAATTAACTAGATTTATTTGATGAATCGTTTCAGCCTTGTTCTAATGTCATGTGTGTGTGAAAGCTGCCATACATTCTCAGCTGATTCAAACTCATGTGTTTTGTCTTTTCTACAGTGCACATTTCTTCACCTAAGGCTGCCCTCTTCAAAGATAGACTGTGACTAAAAATCAGGCGAGGCTCAGCTGTGGCACAAAACGTTTTAGTTCCTGGCAATGGTACAAAGAATTCTGGGTAAATCAAAAGTTTTAGAAAAGTAGGAATAAAAAAGAAAGCAGAATGACCCAGAGCTATTCAAACCACTGCCAGCCGTTTAATGTTACTGCCACTTTAGTGTTACTGCTGCTGCTGTTTTTTCAGACGTTTACAATGTCACAGCTTTTATAATGTTTTCTTTGAGACTTGCTTAAGTGAGTAATTATTTTTTGGTTTTATTATTGATCGATTGAACAGTTGAGGCGACCATATCTCATGATAGAGAATATAAAGACAACTATAGACAGCTGTAGCTTTTTCTGACTTTAATTTGGTCAGAATCAAGCAAATGTAGTACTTTTTCTGCGAAAAGTTGCAGACCTGTAGTTTAGACCTTATAGTCCTGGTTTAAGTCACGGTTCAGATTCTGTGGGCTAGTTTTATTTAAAATTATGTGATGTAATCCAACTATAGACTCGGTTAGTCTTGGTTTGAAATTCGAGATTGATTGTTGATTGACATTGGATTTGTTTAAGCTTATTCCTGTTTTTATGTGACAGAGCATCATTGTATTTTGTCTTTGTCTCAGTGAAAATATCATGGTTTTGTTAAATAGTTCCTTTGCATGATGTTTGGTAAATATAATTGAATAGTCCTGGTCTAAACCCTGTGTTTTTACTTTGTATTAATAGGACCAATATTAAAGAAGATAGTCCTTAACATTGTAAAAATTTGCAAAATGAATATACGTGGGTGTCTGTCTGCAGAGGGGGAAGAGAAAGGGGCGGAGCCTGAGCCAGAGTTCATTCAAAGTCATAAAAATACTGTTATAGACATGATGAAAAGTAAATCAAATATAAATAATAATAACACTATTCTGTAATTGGTTGTCAAAATTCTAAATTAAAACAAATCATGTCAATTATTTTGAAATCTCATTTCGTCTCGACCTCGTAGACTCAATCTCGTGGCTTGTCTTGTGAAATTCTGTCTCATCCCATTCCTAATCGGGATATATTGTGACAAACTTGTTGGCAATACACGTAGTAACTCATAATAAATGTTACACTTCTAAACCTGGACTGCTGCTTTAAAGTTGGGGTAACTAATTATTTTTGTTGTAAATTAATAAACTTTGTGAAATCCACTAAAAGTATATAATGAATGCAGCACTTTTGTACTGAGTGAACAGAATAAACTTTTTTTTTTTAGTTCAAAAAAGTTTTGAATGCTGCTCTCTGATTGGCTGAGCTTGGGCTGGTCACTCCGGTTTTACGTTGATGTTTGTAAAAAAAAAAAATGTAGAAGCTATAATTGCAACCAAAATGAACACATGTGGATTTTACTAAGTGTCGAAAAATTTTGAGAGGAAGTTGTCAGATTTAAATCGGATTTGCAGTGTGAAAATCAGCTACCACACCTTTAAGGCTGAATCTTTGGAGTTGAAAAACGATTTAGAACACTTGAGTGGGTGGGGATAGGTGGTAGGTGAAAACTCAAACATCAAACATGCATGAATCATTTAGTTTAATTGCTATCGTTCTATTTGTGCAACCATTACTTCCATTTTAATCTTATCCTGAAGTTAAAGTGAAACCAAACCTGCCTGATTTAATTCCCCAGTCAAACCTCTCCTTCCCGCAAAACCTTCAAATAGAACAGACGTTTATTTTCGTCGTGTAAGTTGGCACCGATCTCATCTGAGTGTTTCTCCGCAGACTGAGGTGAGAGAGATAGACTGGAGACAGCTGATTGTCGGTGTTTAGAAAGGCTGTAAAACGTTGCCCCTTCCACAATAACACCTGCTTTGCACCAAAATAATGTGTTTTCGACAAGCGCAGACGCCCCGGGACGCTAACGCCACACCCGCGCTCCCTGCAAACTAATAAGCTGATTGATTACCTATAGGCTCGTCGGCTCTGGAGAGGTAAAGAGCTCGTGCGGTCAATGCTTTGTTCAAATAAGCAAAACTGGAGGATTTGTGCTCGCAGATACTTTGTGATTGTAATCTTCTTCTCTATCGGCGTTTCCCGTGTGTCGTCGTCACAGTCATTGATGTTTGCACCGACGTTTATCGAAGTGAGGTAGAAAAATAAACTAGGGCTAACTAAACTTTTGTTTTACACCAAGACATGCATTTTTAATTTGTATGAAGAGGAGGATCAAGGCGAAGAAGTGCTTATTTGACTTTATTATATTTGACATGGGTTTGTCAGTTCACCTCAAAAATAACCACCTCCCTCTTTGGTGCCTTGGAACTTATCAAGTAATGAGCATATTTTTATTTAAATCAGTTCATCAAACTTTATAAACCACAAAATTTTTACATGTTTTTTATTCAAAGGTGCACTGTGTAACTTTCTGTAGGTGAAAAGTCAATTACACTATTAGAATTAGAAAGCTAAAACCAGACTTTGGGACATTGTGAAAGGGTCTAAATACCTTGTATACTGCAATGTGAAAAAATACAGCTGCACTAACCACTTTACTACGAGTGGTCAACACCACACTGAGACCTTTTCCGAGCCCTCAGAGTTCCAAGACCAAGACAAGACCAAGACCCTTGACGGTCGAGACTGAGACTTTAAGAGGTCGAGACCACAATTATCAGTCTCTGCATGATCTTATTGTGCAGTGCAAACTGTGCCAGGGGCAGGTCACTGTGCTCTTGGTGCAAGATTAACAGAGCATTGTGGTCATGAAATGCCGTTCTCAATGACCAAGACAAGGTCGAGTCCAAGATCTAATCCAAGAAAATGATCTCATCGAGAGACATAGTCCCTCCATCGTGCCTGCAACACCTTCCCAGGGAGGAATCTCTAAGGGAGCGCCCAGCCACCATGTTGAGAAAACTCTTTTCGACCACTTGTATTCACGATCTTGTCCTTTCGGTCATTATCCAAAGCTCATGACCATAGGTGAGGGTTGGAACGTAGATTGACCGGTAAATCGAGAGGTTTGCCTTTCAACTCAGCTCCTTCTTCACCACAACAGTTCGATGCAGCGACTGCATCACTGCTGACGCTGCACCGATCCTCCTGTCAATCTCACTCGTGAACAAGACCCCGATACTTGGACTCAGTGCATGTTGCAGGTCCTGGTTTGACGAAGCCATCAGGACAACATCATCTGCAAACAGCAGAGATCTAATCCTGTGTTCCCCAAACCAGACACCCTCCTGTCCCTGACTGCCCTAGAAATTCTATCCAGAACGGCATCAGTTTTCAAATAAAATGAAGTCAATGCATAATCACAACCATTACTAAGAGAAAGCTAATTTTAGTGGAAACCTACATTTATAGAAAGTAAGAAAACCAGTTTAGTTAGCTCTGTCCAGTACATTTCAATACAGCCTGTTAGTTTTGCTCTTTTAGTGTCTCTCGATGGCTTTATAATGCTCCCCACACCGTCTCCATTCTAAAAGTAATATTTCTGTGTTTTTATTAGCTGTAAATCTCTGGCAGCTCTGTAGCCAATATAAAACTCTGCTCCCTTGTTTTAGGACACGCTTTTTTTTTTTTGAGGAAATAAATCATAACTTAAAGGTACAATCAATAAAAACGTTATTGCCCTGTGAAGAAGATGAACGTAATAAATTTGGATTCAAATATCCAGGGTGTTTCCAGCTTTACAAACTCTCCTCCAACAAAACGGCCTGTGGAGCAGCCTCTGTGTTTCTAATAGTTTCTTCACTCACACCTGTGACACTTAGACACTTTAAAATGCTGTCTTCAGACACTAGTGATGGGCCTAACACAATATTTGGTCTCAGTATAGCAGCAGAAATTTCAGACACTTATAGCAATTCTGGTTGATCCTTACATAGGCGTACAGATTGGACAGGGCGATATAACATTTCTATCACGATATAAAAGATGATATTGGTGATAACGATATAAAAGACAGTATATATCCAAGATTGTCAAAGCAATTTTTTAAATATATATTTCTATTTATTTGTACAGTATTTAAGTTGTGTTTTTGCTCCTCACATCTTTTTTGTTCAGTAGGCTTTTTTAGTCTCTGCATTGAGTGCTAAAGGAGATCTGTTGTGTAAATTTTATTTTTCTGTTTTTAACTTGCTATACTGCCTTTCCCACGTTAGTTTAGTCAATGTTTTAGTAATTATTATTATGATACACTCTTCACCACAATGGGTTTATAGCTTTTTTTTTCAGATCTTTCTCTGTGGTGAAAAATAATAATGATTTTGTTTAAATCTGAAGGTAAAAAAACCCGCAGAGTCATTATAATTCATTTATAAATGGTTCACGAATGAAAACACAAACATACACATTCGCATGACTTTAGAATTACATGAGGACGTCTGAGTTTGGTAAATTACAGGAGGTAAAACTTTAAAGACATTTTTACAGACATGGGCGATTTGAGGAGCAGAAACTCAGGTGACGTCTGTAAATATTACAATGTACATAAGTAAATAAAGATTATGCCGTTGGGTTGGACATAAGACAAGCTCCAAAAAGAACTCAAAACATACAAAACGCCCAGTAAATTTATGCATTCATTTTATTAATCACTACTAAAATGTCTGTCTTCGGGTAATGAGACCATGCTTTTAACCAAACGTGCTGCTCTAGTCTCCATCAGGTGGCCATAATCTCACTGTAGATTGCGATGTTGATGACGTGCAAAATCTGTTTAGCAGGTTAACCGTGGAAGGTGCGTTCATCGGCCTGGAACCACTCGAAACGCTCGGAATTCACAAGCAGAAAGAGAAACGAAATAGGAAAGAAGAGGGAACTGATAGGACTGGCGTGAAAGAGGCATTCAAGATGGAGTCAGACAAGAGCCAGAGAGGAGAGTGAGGTTTTTTTTTTCTCGAGAAATGATTGTACTATCAGCGAACAAGAACACTCTGCAAAGATATGAAAATGTTGTGAAGGGGCAGAAGAGGTGCTGCTTGTAGGGTAAAGACGAGAATGTAAGGCCAATGCTGTCTGTGAGTGTTAGTAAAGAGTAAAAAAATGGCAATAAGTTATCAATTATCAAAAATGCAATTCATCCAAACTTTATGAAATGCAAAAGCTGCTATCTGGTGGTATTCAAGTCCATTGTGTCGACAAGAAAACAATGCTCCTTCTGTCAGAACATGTAGAGTTTTGGATTTAGATGTTTGGAGAAGCTGCACATAAGCCAGGCCAAAACCTACCGAATGATCTACTCACATTTTGTGAAACCAATGCTAATGCCCTTGGACAAAGATACAGGATCTAGTGGATCTTGTCTATTTCAATGATGAATCTAAAAAATTGCTTTGATGAAAAAGGAAAGCAGTAAACACATTGTCATGTAAGGAGGAGAGCAATATTCACTGCATATGGGAGATGCAAAAGAGGGATTAATTGTTTGTTAACACAAGGGATGAACACACACCCGGTATGCAGAAAGAGCTGCCGCTGACTGACCATGCCATAGCAACAACTCGAGCTAGGGCTGTTGTCAGCTAACTACAAGAGTTTATCACTGTGCGAAAACAAAAGTTCTGCTGCTAATTCAACATTTGTGAATGAAATTCAACCCTATGACCCATACAAGTGAAAAAACGTCAAGAAAAGTACAAGAGCAAGACATCTGTCACATCAGTTCATACCAAAGAAGTTTCCCCAGTCAACCTGATGAACAGCGTCTCTTTCTGCATGGAGCATGACTGATAATCCCTCTATAGTAAGGTGACAAAGACAAACTGGTGCAATATTAAAGGGGCCGTATGTAATATTTTGACTTCACATTTTAAATGTACCATTACTTTTACTCAAAGTCATTGTAAATCTAAATTATTCTTAATTTAGAAAGCAATGGACAAGATGTTCCTTTGTTGATGTTTACATGTGGTGTTTTGGTTCTCAAGAGGATTATCCAATCAGAAAGCAGAATGACAGTCACATGACTCTCTCATTTGAGTTGCCAGTTTGGTTTCTTAGAACCTGAAGCTGATTCTACACACTTCTCATTAGGTTCCACCCACATTGTGTAAAAACGTTATTCTAGGGAACTAACCATGACAAAGAGTCAGGTGTCTGAGAAAGTGAAACCTTGTTACTGATTGGTCAGCAGCTTCTGATCTTTTATATGAGGGCTTTTTCACAATCTGGCAACCCAAGTTTGTCTATGAATATAATACTTTTTAAACCACTGGTTGTGCATCTTACATAGGGTTCTTTAACTGCACTTTCAATGCCATTTGAGACACTTTAGGTCAAACGGGTTGAATCATGTTTATTCTTTTCTTTATGTACTGTGTCGCTCTCGATTGGTGGCGGTGATGTGTTGATATTGTATGTTATGAACTGTTTTAGTGTTGTGTTAAGCCCATACGTTTCTCCTGTGAGTAGAAAATAAAAGCAAATATAATCAAACCTATAAAGAGCTTAAATGAGAACAAGTTATAACTTTGCTGATGACAATTTCTCCTGTAATCAATTAGTTGCAGTTAGTTGATTACCTTGTTTGTGTGCAGTTTGAGATCTTTTGTCAGCACTATGCTTTGCTGTCTTATATTTCATCTTTTAGTCAACAAAACACATTCCTACACATTTTATTCCTGCAATTTTCTGTCACATTTTCTTTCTCACTCACACATAAACAACATTTACCACATTTCTGTTGAATTGTCATAATAATATTTCCTGGAATTTGGATTTTTGCCAGTTTCGCCCACCACTCGAGTTTCTCTTCCAAAAACCCTCCATACAACTTTTTAAATCCACCAGCCTGGTAAGTTTGTAACCTCCTCTGACCTCCGCCATTATCTTAACATCCTTCATTTTGACTCTCCTCCTCTTCCTCCCCCCGTCATCCCCTCTTCCTCCCCCCGGTGCTGTGTTCCCGTGTGCACTGAGGGGTCACTAACTGGTGGTTGGGTGGATTTAAAGGAAGCACAGATGGAGGAGCAGATGGAGCTGGTGATTGGACGTGTTTTGCTCCTTCTACCTGCAGTTTCTCTACATCTTTCTCCTGCATTCTCTCTCTCCTCTACCTCTCACGCATCTCTCCATTCTCCACTCTGTCATTCTCCTTATCTATGTCTTTATTCTCTCTCTCCTATCTTGTACCTCAACCCTTCTATCTTCTTTACTTACCCTTCTCTCTTTCCCCCCTTTCTCTTTCTCATACCTTTCCGACACTTTCTTTCTTCTGCCCATTTTTTCTCTCCATCTTTCATTCCTCACTCTCCTTCTTCCATGTTTCCTTTTTTCTTGTCTCTCTCTCCTACATCTTCTTCTCCCTTCTCACATGCACAATCCATCATTCTTCCTTCCTTCCTTCCTTCCTTCCCTCATTACTTCTTTCTCTTTTCTGTCCCTTGGTTCACCTCTATTTTTCTTCTCTCCCTCCATCTTCCCGATTCCCTCTCTCTTTCTCCACCTGCCTTACCATTTTTATTTTTCTCTTTACCTCTTATCTCTTTCTCTCTCCTTAGTCTTCTCTCCTTTTCACATTTTGTTTCTTCTCTTTCTCTTCTCCTTTCCTAAACAACCTTTGCTTTCTCCTATTATGTCTCTCCTCCTCTCTTTCTTTTCCTTTCTCATTTCCCTTACTCTCTCTTCTTTCCTTTGTTAACCCCCTCTCGCCTCTTCTCTTTCTCTCCCTCTCTTCTTCCCCTTACACTCTCTCTCTTGTGCTTTTCTCCATATATCAAGTTCTCCCATCTTTCTCTCCTTCTCTCTCCTCTCTTTCTCCCCTTTAGCTCTATATTTCTTTCTCTCTCTCTACTTGTCAGCTTTCTCTCTCCTTTTCTCTTTCTCTCACTCCTCATCTAATTTTCTTTTTCACTTTCTCCCTCTCTTCCCTCTCACTTTCTCTCTTACTTTTCTTCTTTTGCTCTCTCACCACTATCTCTTTCCTTCTCTCTTTTTCGCTTTGCTTTCTCTCCTCCTCTTTCTTCCTCTCCTCACTCCATCTCTCTCTCCTCTATCTCTTTTCCTCTCCTCTCTTTTCTCTTTCCTTCTGTCTCTCTCTCCATCTTCTCCCATCTATCTTTTTCTTTCCCTCCCTTCTCCAACTCCCACTTTTTCCTTGCCTTTCCTTCCTTTGTCCCTATTTCTTTCTTTCTTTCTTTCTTTCTTTCTTTATTCTCTCCCTCCCTCCTTTCTCCCTCCCTCCCTTCTTTCTTTCTTCCTCTTTCTTTTTCCTTCTTCATCTTTCTCCCTCCCCACTCTTTCATATTTTCTTCCTTCCTTCTTCCATCTTCCCTCTCCTTCTTTCTCTCTCTCTTTCTCTTTTTTCTTATTTTCTTCCTTCCATCCATCTTCCCTTCTTTCTTTCTTTCTTTCTTTCTTTCTTCTCTTACTTTTTTCTTATTTCCCTTCCATCTTCCCTTCTCCTTCTTTTTTCTCTCTCTTTTTCTTTTTTCTTATTTTCTTCTTTCATTACAGCTTCCCTTCTCCTTTCTCTCTCTTTCTCCCTCTCTCTCTTTCTTATTTTCTTCCTTTCTTCCATCTTCTCTTCTCCTTTCATTCTCTCTCTCTTTCTTTTTTCTTGTTTCCTTCCATCTTCCCTTCTCCTTTCTCTCTCTCTCTCTCTCTCTCTTTCTTTCTTATTTTCTTCCTTCCTTCCATCTTCCCTTCTCTTTCTATGTTTCTTTCTGTCTTTCTCTCTCTTCTTTTTTTCTTCCATCTTCCCTTCTCCCCTCTCTCTCTGTCCTCTCTTTTCTTTTGCCTTATTTCCTTCCTTCCTTCCTTCCTTCCATCTTCCCTTCTTCTTCTTTTTCCCTCTCTCTCACACACACATAGGTCAGCTCTTCTTTGTTTCCCCTCACGAGCCAAGATGGCGTCCGCGCTCGGCTCCTACAAGATGAGTTTCTGTTGGCGCTCATGCATTCTTTCACACATTGCCGGTCTCCAGTCGCATGTTCAATTTGGCTGTCCATTTCTCCCCCTTTCACTCCCCCCAATCATCGCCTGCCACTGCGTCACACACTATAAATATGACCTGCTATCACTGACTTCTGCACCTGTGTGACTGGACTATTGCATGAATCACAACTGTAACTATTGTACGATTTATGTACGCAGCATGTTACAGGACAGTCGGTTGAATTAGATTAGATTCAAGCTGTCATTACACTTGAGGAAGTACAACAAAATGCAGTAACATCTAAACAGAAGTGAAGAACTGATTTGCAAAAAAACAGTTGCTGCTTAAAGTTGGGGTAGCTACCTTTTTAGTTATAAATTATAGTAACCTTTGTGCCTTCTACTAAAAAGTCTAAGAAAAATGCAGCGCTTTGTAAAAAAATTAGAACACTGAGTACTGTCTAAACTGAATAATAAAGAATTTTAGCTCTAATCAGGAGACAAATGCAGCGCTCTGATTGGCTGCGCTCGGGTGGTCCTCTCCAGTTTCACTTTGCCGATTGTAAATGTGTTTTTTAAGCCATAATTGTAACCAAAATGACAATACAAGCTGATAGCAACCATGTGTGGAGGAATTTAGGAGAGAAAGTTGGTAAATTTAAAACTAAATCGTGTTTGCAGTGTAAAATTGCAGTGTAAAAATTTCACATACTAATAGTAATCATGAACTCAGAGCTGAATTTTTACAGTCACATTAATGCAATTGTATTTCACCATTTGAAAAACATTGCCAACATTGTAATATAGTGTCTAAACTGGATTTGGAGAGACTTATTCATGCATTTGACTCCAGTAGGTTAGACTATTGTAACGGCCTGCTCACGGCCTTTCCAAACGAGCTTAAAACAGCTGCAGTACATCCAGAACGCTGCTGCTCAAGTCCTGACCAGAACCAGGAAGAACCCACATCACATTAGTCATATGGGCTCAAACAATAGATGTCCAAACAGTTCTACTGTTAAAGTCTCTCCATGGACTAGCACCAAGTACATCTCTGACATGTTAGTGCCTTATGAACCATCTTGCACTCTGAGAACCTCAGGGACCGGCCTCCTGCTGGTGCCACATTCAGGACTAAACATGGACTGGCCTCCTACTGGTGCCAGGTAAGGACTAAACATGAAGAATCAATGTTATAATTTAATACAACAGTGAGAGAGTCAACTCCGGGAAAGAAATGGGCACCTTCTTTAAAAGGCCTTGCAGACAGCTTATAGTAGACATATAGCAGGACTAATGCAGGACAACAGCTCTGGTGAACATAACACTCACATGGCTGTGTCTGATAAAACTGAACATTTCAATGTGTCCTTTTATTATGGCCAGACAATATTTGCTTTTACAAAGATTATTGCTGCTATAATTCAATTTCTAAAAAAAAAAACCCCATAAAAGTACTATAAAAGCATATTCATGTTTTTGTTTTGCTTCACTAATTGATCAGTATAACGTAGTATTTCACAATACTTTAAGTGTTCCATTACTTAAGGCTACAAACTGCAATGCATAACCATTTAACTCATAATGTAATCATTATAATAACATATGTTGTTTTAAGTATCACAGTGTGCCTCCTTGTATCCATTATCAGATTGTCAAAAGATTCGCCACAATTTATTGGTGACAAAGTTTCTTTATTTTAAAGCAGAACTGCGCAACTTCAGCTGTAGTGCTCCCCTACATCTCTCTTGTGTATCTAAACTAGCCAAACTGAAACAAAACTTAACATTATTTATTTTCCCATTTTTGCGTAACTTTAAGATTGAAATAAGGCAGCAGAAACACGTGTTAGCACATTTTACACTGCTAAATAAACACAGACTAGTTGTATTTGCTGTACTGAATGTGGAACGCAGCGAAGAGAGTCGACACATGCTTCAAACGCCTCAAAATGCATATGTAACTATCACATTTAGCAAGGTAAAAATGTTACTTAGCTCTGCTTTAAGTCCCATTACTATTGCCTCTGCTGTTTTACACCTAATCCACTTCACAATTAGAAACATATGCAAAAACAACTTGCAGTACTGCTGATTCTATT
Organism: Mugilogobius chulae; assembly: GCA_038363315.1. Classification (NCBI taxonomy): domain Eukaryota; kingdom Metazoa; phylum Chordata; class Actinopteri; order Gobiiformes; family Gobiidae; genus Mugilogobius; species Mugilogobius chulae. The sequence continues at coordinate 19,727,658 of CM076401.1, read as the reverse complement.
GCATGCTCTCTCTCTCTCTCTCTCTTCCCATTGTTATGACTCATGCTCCACAGGGCTATAGTTTCACAAAGGTGTTTTCAAGCCGACGCCGCGACTATCACTCTCAAAGATATTTAATTCGTTCCACAAACTCTAATATACTCGCATTTAATTCAGTGCAAAAATCCACAGTAGAACCAGCCTTGGCTTAATCACTGCTCTGCGTTTACTCCAGATGTTTTATGCACATTAAGCAGACTCAAGGACTATTTGAAATCACTCAAGTTTGTTTTCAGGTCTCCAAAGCGCTAATGATGAAAGGTGCAGGTAAGAGGATTTAAAAATGATCAGAGCACAGAGATAAAGACTGCACGAAGGTAAAAGTCTGCACTGAATGTGTTTTACTAGTAGAGAAATATACTCCAGATACAGAGTGAACACAGTGAAATAAATAGAATAAAAAGGATCAAAGTGTGGTTATAAAATGATGTGTTGTCCATCAATGCTAACGCTAATCTATGACAACCTTACATGCACACAGTCAACTAGAAGCTTGTGGACATGCTTAATCAAATCAGGGAGAGTTAGTTGTTGCTAAATTATCTTTAGCTTTTGAAAAGGAACTGTTTTTTATGAGGTCTTGAATGAATGAATGTACAAATGTTGTGCACTTTGAGCTGTAGTTTTAATACTAGACGGTGTAGTCCCTCATTCATCCAGGAGTGATCAATAGTAGAAGTCTTCAAAGTAGTCATCTGGACAGGGTTTCCAAAGATCAAGACGTTTCGACTCTCATCCGAAAGTCATTTTCAATCAGATTGGCTAATGTATTTTAGGCTAACTGCAGCTAAAGTGTGCTGAAAGTGCAGATGTTACACAGCATGTCCAACATTTGTATATTTTTATGATTCTTTATCTGTTTACAGTAATTACAAAGCTGTTACAAATCTATAGTTATTTTCATCATGGGACAACAAAAATTATTTTGAATACAACCTACAACCTTCACACAACCTTTATATTCTGACCTTCTCTCTGCAGAGTTTGTTTCCACTTAGGAACAGAGTCAATCAGACATGAAAGTCCAAAACTACAAAGTCCTAATTTCACAAAAAGTAAATTCAGTTTGAATTGTAAATAGTTAGTCAAGTACTTTAGGGCTGTGGTTCTCAACCTGGGGGTCCCCCGATCATGTGAAAAATTGAACATTACGATCTTAAATGAGGTTTGAAACTTCATATAGCCTACAGTGATAGGTGTATATTCCTATTCGCTGGCCTACAAGATTAATTTATAAAGGTTCCGTCCTCGAATTAAAATCAAACGCAAGACTGCACAAGACTAATCTATCATTTTGCAGATACAGTAGCTTACATTTTGTGTTTGGGGGTTGAGAATGGCTACAGTTGTTATTTAGGGGTCCTGACTGAAAAAAATGAAGAATCACTGGTTTAAGGAAACTATGCCAGATCCAGTTCCTGCTAAAGCTAGCAACAACTAGCATGCCAACAACACACTTCCTGTTTTTCAGGAAAATAAAAATTTTCTTTGAGTAAATGTAGATAAGGAGCTGAGAACAAAAAACAACACAAGAACATTAGCTAAACTTATGAAATCATCTACTAAAGCTTATAGGACTACTTCCACAACCAAACTACAGTATTTTCTAACCATCCTTTGGACATATTCCAACACATCCTGTCCTGCTGCTCTTACCTCTCTCACAGGAGCGTCCCAGGTAACCCGTCCCGGAGCAGTCGCACACGTAGCGGTTCCAGCCCTCTCTGCAGATGCCGTTGTGTTGACAGGGGTTGCTCAGGCACTGTTTCGGGGGTTCTCTGGAGCAGGACGGTTTGACCCCATCGCCCTCTGAGCCTCGGCCAGTCTGCGGATGTCTTTGCTCTGCCCGTCCACAAACAGGTCCCGGATACAGCCCACGTAACCGTAGTTCAGCAGCGCGGTCCACACCTGAGAGAAGAGGGGGGTTAAAGTGGATGTTAACGCCAATATGACAGATTATCACATTGCTGTTTGACTTAGTTTGGTGTGATAATCTTTGTGGTAAATATGTATTCTAGTTTTATAGAAGTTAATACCTGATTATTGCTTCTTTAAGTAAAATAATTAATTTTAAACTTCCTACTTCAGTCTACATGTTTGCTCACTTACCTAAAGCATTCTGTGCCTCTGAATTGCTCATCACAATGTGTTTAAGTTTTTTTGTCTAAGCTGCTAAGAGCGAGACATGTCAGCATGCTAATGGGAGTTAGCCACAATTAGGGCTACAACAAATTAATCGATTAATCACAACTAATCATTATTAAATAATCGTCAATCGAATAATCGGTAACGGTCTATATACAAGTGTTGTGTAAAGCACTACAATATTTCAAACTTGATAATAATTCAAAAATACTGTCTGTTAGGTCAAGGTTTGTTTTTTTGTTTTTTCCAACACAGTAATTATATATATGCTTTTTGGGTTATTTAAAACAGATGTTTTGGTCTAGTCTTTATTTGTAGTAGATTATTTTAAAACTGTTCAGTCAAATGGTGTTTTCTTAAAGTAATTTGTAAGTATACTTGCTTAAAGGGAATCTAAATGTGATATTTGCTTATGTGATCTTTGATACTTTCGACAATTTTACTTTTATAAAAGTTCCAAAACATGTCATGAGCTGAGAAAACCCTCAGACTGAAAAGTGATGATGATAAGCCATGACAATGGTGTAACTTTAGGGTTTTTGATGCTAACACTAGTTTGCCTGTAAATCTGCATTCTAGAATGTTCTTAAGCCACATTACCTTGGGTCAAAATTTGCAAAATCTTGTATTTAAGTGACTTTGACATTCTAAGCAACGATTTGATTTATCGAAAGAATAATCGCCCAACTAATCGATTACCAAAATAATCGTTAGTTGCAGCTCTAGCCGCAATGCTAACAACGACGACAGACAACTTAAGTGTATATTGGTAAACCAAAACTAGACATTATTAGATGTAGTGGGGACAATTTTCTACCTTAAGAGATTCAATAACAGGATATCTTTTAGTTATTTTATTGTGTGTGTATAGTCTCTTTAAGTCATATTCATTTTATTTAAAACTTAAATGTGCAACTTATGTAGGTAAAAAGTCAACTACACAAATAGCTAGAACTAGAAAATTAAAACCAGACTTTGGGGAATTCTGAATGGATGTAAATACATTTTATGCCTAGTGTGAAAAATAAAGCAACACTAACTACCGTTCTATAGAAACAAACATGAGCGGGCTGTCCTCCAGACCAAATAACCGTCCATTTTGTGTCCATGCATTTTTATTGTTCATTTATGGCAAAAGAAATAAATAAAAAAATAGCTTTTATTCAAGTCTATTTTTGGCTAGTCTAATAAGTCTATATTTATGGCATTTTTTCATAGTTTTCTACATAAAATGCCTTTTTTTCTATATGAAAACATGGTATGATGAAAAATTTGTAATATATTTCTTTCTTACGTTTATGTGAACAAACTACAATTTGAGTTTTACATTAATAGCTATGAATTTATTTTCTTTTTTTCCTAATCACTTGCAGTGTCTTGTCTGAAAACTTAAATGCTCGATTATGCTCTGACAGTTTGGACTTTTCTTCACTACAATCACCAAACAGATTTCACTTCACATTTAGAACAAATGGCAAAGAATATACAATATACAATTAGCTGTGCGCCCTCCACAAAGGAAACAATCAAAAATAATTAGAGCTATGGTCACACAGAAATGCGTTTTTGAAAGTGAGTCAATGGAAATGGGCCATTCCAATCAGCTCTTATAGAGGGACATAAAGAACAGACAATAACACAGTTTTAGTTGAATTGTCTTTCTCACAATGGAGACGTGGAGTTCCTTTTGTGGAAATAAAAATATAAAATGTTTGCCGTACAGGTCGTTTTCCGCTCCATTACTGTCATTTATCTACACAAACTGTTAGAGAGTCAATGTGCTGTGAACTTCATTTACAAGTGAAATGTCTTTGTGTAAAATGGCAGCTTTTGTTACAAAATGTTAAAAAATGTTGAGAATTAGATTGGGCCTATGAAAGTGTCGGAATAGATAAATACTGAATGTTACGTCAGTGTTGGGTAAGTTACTGCAACATTGTAATTTAATACTAGTTATAGGGACGAAAATGTAATATATTTGCATTATGGTTTTATTGTCTCTACTAACTCTACTAAACTCAACACTGCTCCGTATGAAAATGTCCATCTCCAACTTGGTTTTTGGGTATGGGGGCTATTCTCAGAATAAACGCACACATTTCTATTATTTGGCTAAAACATTACACAGTTTTGGTTTGAAGGGCTGAATATTATCACACTAAAAACCACACATTAGAGAGATTGTATGTTTTCTATGGCAAAGCTCACCTCAGTGGGAAAGATGAGTCCAGCGCGGTCCTCTGGAAGTCCCCCCAGGTAAAGAGTGTCGTCCAAATCCAGGATCTCACTGTCTCCTGGAGCCGTGTAAGCCGTCCGCACACTGTTCACCGAGATTGTACCTGTAACAACAAATTTATTAAGTGTAGCTTTGCCAGGAGTGACCTTGTACAGTGGAAATTTCATGATCTACTTTGTGCCCACCGTTTCGCTTTATCATATCATCGCATTCTAGATTGAACGCAACACACTAGACAGGAAGTACTGAGCTAACTCTGAGCTACTACATTGAGGAGAAGTTTGTAGTAATATTTTATGTTTTTGTTTAAAGGAGACATAATATGACATCTGCCTTTCTATTTTTTTTTCTCTGTTTTACTCAAAGTTGTATGTACTGTAGATCGATTCATGCAAGTTTAAATAATCTGGTTTTGTACTGCAGTTGAAGAGAGACAAGTCCAAGTCAAGACTCAAGTCAAAGAGAGACAAGTCCAAGTCAAGTCCTAAGTCAAAAAGAGATAAGACTAAGTCAAGTCCCAAGTCAAAGAGAGACAAGTCCAAGTCAAGACCGAAGTCAAAGAGAGACAAGACCAAGTCAAGTCCCAAGTCAAAGAGAGACAAGTCCAAGTCAAGTCCCAAGTCAAAAAGAGACAAGACCAAGTCAAGTCCCAAGTCAAAGAGAGACAAGTCCAAGTCTAAGAGAGACAAGACCGAGTCAAGTCCAAGTCTAAGAGAGACAAGTCCAAGTCAAGTCCAAGTATAAGAGAGACTAGACAGAGTCAAGTCCAAGTCAAACACAGTTAAATTATCTTTTATTGACATGTTTTAGGAGAATACACTTGATTTGGTGTTCTATGACAATCTCCAAAACAAAATTTGATCAAAAAGAAAGTCACAACAAAGTAGAGCACCCCTTTGCGGACTGAATTAAACCACCAGGTAAACAAATGTGAGGCTTTTTAGTTCTGCAGTTCTGCGTATCATACTTCATTATAAACACACAAAAAAGCTTTCTATGTCTCCTTTAAACAGGGCTGTTATTTGAGCTAATTTCCAGCATTTTAACAAACAATTATGAATATTCTAAGCTGCATTGTCATTTACTGAACAGGCTCACTTATTCTTCTTATTTCTCCCTTTCTTTAGCTCCACAGTGTTCACAGCTGCGCGCCTGAGTCATGCCTTACTCATCACTTTCAGACAATTCAAATCCAGATTATTCCTCGCACTGGTTCAAGGTAAAACGCTGTGTCAAGTACAGGCCGCATTCACAATAAAAAGACAATACAGCGCATGCATAATGAGCTCATGTATCAGCGGTGAATCAGCTCGTTTATGCTGCTGTGACTGAAAAATAACCGTTATTAGAGGAACATGGTAAGCAATTTAGAGTTTATTACAATATATAGACATTGTTTAAAAATATAAGACATGTTAGATTTGCATTGAACTCTTGTGAAAAGGCTAAGCAACATTTGTCTTTTCTAGTTGTATAAAAAACAGACTTGAAGCCTAAAATAACTTGACATTAAGTCTCAAGTGTTTGATGTCAAGTCCGAGTCAAGTTCCAAGTCAAAAAGAGACAAGTCCAAGTCAGGCCCAAAGTCAAAGAGAGACAAGTCCAAGTCAAATCCTAAGTCAAAGAGAAACAAGTCCAAGTCAAGACACAAGTCAAAAAGACACAAGTTCAAGTCAAGCCCAAAGTCAAAAAGAGACAAGTCTGAGTCAAGTCCCAAGTCAAAGAGAGACAAGTCCAAGTCAAGTCTCAAGTCAAAAAGAGACAAGTCCAAAGTCAAAGAGAGACAAGTCCCAAGTCAAAAAGAGACAAGTCCAAGTCAAGACCCAAGTCAAAAAGACACAAGTCCAAGTCAAGCCCAAAGTCAAAAAGAGACAAGTCTGAGTCAAGTCCCAAGTCAAAGAGAGACAAGTCCAAGTCAAGTCTCAAGTCAAAAAGAGACAAGTCCAAGTCAAGACCCAAGTCAAAAAGACACAAGTCCAAGTCAAGCCCAAAGTCAAAAAGAGACAAGTCCAAGTCAAGTCTCAAGTCAAAAAGAGACAAGTCCAAAGTCAAAGAGAGACAAGTCCCAAGTCAAAAAGAGACAAGTCCAAGTCAAGACCCAAGTCAAAAAGAGACAAGTCCAAGTCAAGTCCAAAGTCAAAGTCTTCCAATTTTAGTTTCAAATCTTTAAAGTCTTTTTATCAAATTACTGAATACATTATGTATTTCTAAGATGTCACCCTTTTTATTTATTTATTTTTTTTTATAAATTTTCCAGATTGAAACACAATTTTGCTCCTAAAAAACAAACAGAAAAGAACAAATTCCAGTTTGTCATGTAAAATTACACTGTCTGTTTATTTTTCGAGAAGAAGCACCAGGTCATCTCAAGTCATAAGTTCAAGTCAAGTCCGTTTTATGAAGTCAAGTCGTCAAAATAGTGACTCACGTCTGATTTGAGTCATGGCTTAGTTGCAAGTTCACACCTTTGGCAAAGAGCTTTACAAGTGAATTTACTACAAGTACAAATAACAATTTTCAGATGATATTAAGTCAACTTAAGAGTGTTAGTTGACAATTATTTATCATAACGGTCTGCCTTCTTTATAAGCAGATAAAGCAACTATAAGTGAAAATTAAATGTCTGTAAATGACAAAAAAGCTAAAAAAAAAATCACCTTAAATCACACCACTTATCTGCATGCTTTCAGAATCTCTTATTTGACAATATATCTGTACTGAATTATTCTTATTTTTTACGGCTTCAGTGCCTTTAAATATTGCATGTTTCTACAAAATTTTCCAAATACAGTATTGTCATTGTAAGAATACCCTTGAAAACAAAATCGCTCATCTCAAAAGGCTTATTCTCCAAATAAGTGCACCTGATTAAGTGGATTAATTTAGCTATATTTTTTCTAGTATCCACTTAAAAGAGAAGAACACTTAAAACTAGGCTACAAACTCTCATCCAGAAATACTTTGACAAAGCAAAGCATTCAAGAACAAGTGTCTCCATGAAATAACCTTTTGTGTTAAGTCTTGTGCATGGTTTGTTACCTGATCGCCCATCTCTCTGGAAGTCCACGTGGTACCACTCTCCGTCATTCACTTTTCGGTCGATAGCTTTAGTTTTGGTGGTTCCTGAGCCCATGTCCAGCAACAAGTACAAGTGTCCGTCCAACATCTCAATGGCAAAGAAGTCCACCTGTCAATCAAAGATCAAACGTTATCATTCTTTAACGTCAAAAACAACCAAACCACCACCAACTCCCGTATTATGCTGGATAGACCTTTAGGAGATTTTAGCCATGCTCTTGTTTTTGTTAAAGGAAACAGTTAATAAGTGTATAGTTTAATTTTATGAATCAATTTGAACATTATATAAGAAATTTCCAACATAAATCCGCAAAATTAGACATTTTATGTTTTTGTCCATAAAACTTGATTTTGACATCAACTGCTTCTCTCTCTTTGCTAGCATGATGTGTTAGCATTATTAGCCTTGATATTTCTTTCAGTAAATGGATGTAGAAGTTTAAAACAGACCTATGGTAGTAAATGCTATGAATTATGCAAACAAATTAACATAGTATTAGTTTGACGAGGTCTTGTACCTTAAAGTGGCACTAAACCCCTAAAAAACATTTTAAGGTGCATTGCGTTAGTTAGTTAAAATGTTCAATATTACGATATATCAAATTACCGTCCATTGGCACTTGCCTGGATATGCGCCATGACGTTTTGTAAACTTACCGAGTTTGCCTCTGTGAGCGCACACAGGCTCATAAATGTGAGTGGTGCGGGTCGCATTTCCCGCGCTAGTTCTCCTTCACTGTATTATCGTCATTATTTCTATTTATTTAGCAAAAGCTCTTGGTTTTATACAATGGACGGCTGTTGTAAAGGCTGTTTAATGAAAAATAAAAGAAATAATCATTGGTAAATACTGCCATCTAGCTCCCGAACCCCCGTAACACACGGAAGAATTCAAAACAACTAGCCCACCGTAACGGCATGGCATGAAGCCGACTGCAGGACGAGGAGCACTCGGACATGTTTTTGAGAAAGAAGAGATCAATAAGACGTTCATCTGGCCATTATTTTCATTAGAAGGTAAGACTCTCAGGCTGTCGAAGTACATTGCACATTTAGACACAGATTTAGTAGCTTAGCGGTTAGCTCTTTGTCTTGGTAAGGTTATGTTTATTAGAGTAATAATTGCCATTGAGCATTAGTTTATGACAATGAGGCCTGTAAAAAGCTTGTTTACAATTTTCTCTCACGCTAAACAAGCTTTTCCTCAACTCTCAAAAAAGTGTAACTTTTGAGTGTGTAACTGATCATTCAGTCAAAAAACATAAAATAGCCAGCATCTACTTTTTCATACAAAAGCCTTTGTCTTCTTAAGTCAGAAAACATTTAGCAGAAAATAACGATGTGTCAAAAGAATCTTTCAGCCGTAAAATACGTCTTCAGCTGCTGATATAGGGTGGGTGCAGTACATAAACGCCAAAGATGGCGCCCTTGTTCAAAACCTTGCAACTTACGCCATGCTCCTTTAACTGCAGTGGCCATCCCTACACGCTTTTTTTTCTCTTTTCTTTCCCAATTACTCTCGCAAAAATCCATGTTTGTGTTTTATTAGTGTTTTGTTTTTTTTTGTATTTTTGTTCGGAAAAGCGAGTGGCGGCGCGCAGAAGGTGCAGCGGTCCGGAGGCTCACTATAACGTAATGTCATTGTACTCTGTGACATGACAATAATCTTTCTGTTCTGTTAAACAGGCTGGAAACTGCGTACTGTTGTAGGGCTAAAAGTTAGAGAAAGAGGCGGAGTCTAAGGAATAAGGAGCAGTGTGATTGGTCAAACAATAACTGCAGTACATGTTTGTAATCAGACAACTTGAATCAATGTGACTGCACAATAATGAAATAAAATTAGTCTGAAAGCTGCAATTTGTCTAGTTTGAACTAAAATGTATTTAGAAATGACTTGTACGGTAGATAATGCCTTTAAAAAATTATTACACAGATTGTAGAAAAAAACATTGATTTCATGTTTAGTTTCACTTTGAATAGAGCTTTTACCAATAATAGTACGTCTGTTTCACAATGCAACGTGAAGAATTATTGATATTTGGTAATTTTGCAATTTGGTCAGAGGGTTGCAATTACTATTTAGCCTATGGAACCACACTAAGTTATTATATTGAATGGAGAGTTATTGTAATAAGTGGAGGGCAGCACAATTCTAGGTCACATAATTTATAAAGTAGCTAATTTAAAATGTTATTACACATGTTTGTTCTAATAATACAATGAACTGCATTAAAAATACTGCACTTGGTATTTTCTGCAGAATTTAACTATATTTCTGTGTCATTACATTTATGGACATTACTGTGTTTACTCCAGTTATACTATAAAGAAGTTAAACATTTTTCACATTAATTTGGTTGAACAGAAGCATTAAAACGTGCAAATACGAGAAGGTTCAATATCAAAGTGTTTAAGACAGAATGTAATTTAGTTTAGTTGCTTTAGTAGAGATTTTCAACACAGTTACATAACTTTTACTATTGTTATCGCTAGATAGTCAAGTTCGGAGGGACGTAAGTGAGCAGGTTGTCATGGTAATGAGTTGATTTCTGTTGTTAAATGGGTCTAAACTGGTGTATTTTTATCTTAACCTTTACCCAATTTCTTTTTCTACAGATACCCATTACTTTAAGACTTTTTTCTAAACTTAATCACTATCCTTCCGGACCCGACATAGCTCTTTTACCAGAGTCATGGTGCTGGAAGTGGACATTGCTATAGGTTACCATGGCTACGCTCTCTCTAGTCAATATAATAACTCAAGACACCATTGTTTTGGTAAAAGCCTAAAAATGTGCATAAGTTAACATAAAAAAGACAGAAGAGAAAGCCACATCTGCTGGAAAGTAGAACTAGAAGAATAGAATTTGATCAATAACTAAGTATGTGGACGTCAAATACACAACAACGCTAAAACGGACTAAAGAACCAGGATTTTTCGCGTTCTCTGTAAGAATATAACATGGCGTGAATCTCTAAAAGGTCTTGAAAATACCCTTAAACTCACTGATAAGTCTACCTTGACGGTGGGAGGGGTGCGTGGGTCCTTGCGCGCCTGGGTTTGGGTTTGCCGTGACTGAACAACATCAACCCGTTGGGCTCCGTGGTTCTGAAGTCGAAGGAGATGGAGCCGGCTTTCTTCGCCGTCCATTTGCTCAGCGACACAAAAGATTCAGGCGTGTCGAATGTGACCGGGTCCAGAGTGGCCACGCTTTCACATTTAAACGACACCACTCCGCTCACCTGAGGAAGCAAAGGAAGCAAAGGAGGAAAGGAAAGGAAAGAAGGAGTAAAGGAAGGACGGAAGGAAGAAAGGAAGGAAGGAAAGAAGGAAAAAGCAAGGAAAGAAGGAGAAAAGGAAGGGAGGAAGGTTGAAAGAAGGAGTAAAGAAAGGAGAGAAGGGAGGAAGGAAGGAAGGAAGGAAGAAATGAAGAAAGGAAGGAAGGGCGAAAGCAAGGAAGCAAGGAGAAGAAGGAGGGAACCACGCAAGGAAGGAAGGGAAGAAAGCAAAGGAAAGAAGGGGGAAATGAAGGAAGGTGAAGGCAGAAGTAAAGAAAGAAGAGAAGGGAAGAAAGATGGAAGGAAGGAAGGAAGGAAGGAAGGAAGGAAGAAAGGAATCAAGGCAGGAAGGAAAGAAGGAAAGAAGGATGGGGAAGCAAGGAGAAGAAGGAGGGAAGCATGCAAGGAAGGAAGGGAAGAAGGAAGGAAGCAAAGGAAAAGAGTAAGAAACGAAGGAAGGTGAAGGATGGAAGAAAGAAAGAAAGATACAAGAAGGAAGGAGAAATTGGAGGAAGGAAAGTGGAAGGAAGAAGATAATGAAGGATAGAAGAATAGAGGGAAGGACAAATGAAAGAAAAAAGGAAGAAAAAGATGGAAGGAAGGAAGGAAGGAAGGAAGGAAGGAAGGAAGGAAGGAAGGAAGGAAAGAAGAAAAAAGAAGGAGAGAAGGAAGGAAGGGAGGTAGTAAGGAAGGAGGAATCAGAGGAAGAAAGAAGAAAGGAAAGATGGATGGAAGAAAAGCGAGGCAAGGAAGAAAGAAAAGATGGAAAGAAAGGAGGGAAGAAAGAATGGAGGGAAGGAAGAAAGAAGAAAGGAAGGAAGGAAGAGGGATGCAGGAAGGAAGAAGAAATCAGAGGAAGATAATGGAAGACAATTAGGAAGGATAAGGGAAACAGATGAGGGAAGAAAGGAGGGAAGGAAAAAAGAAAAAAATGAATGAAGGAAGGAAGGGATGAGAGAAAGAATGAAGGGAAAGAACAATGGTAGGAAGGCAGGAAAGACAAAAGGAAAGAAGGAAGAAGGAAAGAAGGAAGAAGGAAGGAAGGGAAAGAAGGAGGGAGGGATGTAGGAAGGAAGGGGAATCACAGAAAGAAAGAAGGAAAGAAGATGGAAGAAGGCAGAGGAGAGATGGAAGAATGAAAGGAGGAAGGAAGATGGATGAAGTAAGGAAGGAAAGAGAGAAGGAAGAAAATTGGAGCGAGGAAGGGGAAGAAGATGTAAGGAAGGAGGAATGAAAAAAGGAAGAAAGGTGAAGGAAGAAAAGAAGAAGGATGGGATGAAGATACAGGTGGAAAAAGAAGGGTAGAAGGAAGGTAAGAAAGAGGAAGGAATGAAAGAGGAAGAAAGGAAAGTAGAAATGAAGAAGGAGGGAAAGAAGGAAGGATTTACAGTTACCGACACAATTGAAATTTTAGCACATGAAGTGGATTTAATAATAGAGTCCTCATAATGTTCCCGAATTACACACTGTCACATTTTCAACCATTAATAACGCTGTCATTTCATTTTTACAGTGGCAGATGAGATTCTATTCTACATTATACAGTACTTAACGCACTTTACATTTAATTTTAGCACATTTAACATTTAAAATAGTCTGCTTAGATAAGTTAAGCAACGTTGGCGGCATTAAGTCCTCCATTACCACTATAGTTAGAGAGACTTCCTGATGTGTCTTTACTTAAGCAGGAATAATATAAGTACATGTTTAAGGACATAGCTATAATATAATAAAATACCTCACCCAGCTATAGTTTAAGCCTACATTGTCAAACGTAATATTGTGCCCTGTCTTTAATAGCTGAAGTTAAGTTACAAAAACTACCAAAACCCAGGCATCATGGACTCAATGCACGACCATGATGTCTTAACAACAGAACATTTTTTTAGGAGCAGTCACGAGGCAGTGGAGCCTGAAGGAAGTGGGACGAAGTCACTGTTTTGCAAGTCTCAAAATCTTTCACCTAAAGTCCAAGTAAAGTCCCAAATCAAAGTCCTGGGTTAGTCCTGTTTTGTCCTAAAAGTTCCTGGGTCCAGTTCTGGCATAGTCCTGAGTTAAAACCAGTTGACTGCTCACTAAATACACTGTGAGAAGTAAAAACAATCACAGGTTTTTTAAAGTTTTCAAAGTAACGTCACAGACACGCGTGTAAAGGTTCGGGCTCGGTCGCTGATTCTCTCCGTCCATATTTATAAGGAAGGTATTAGCGTCACTTCTCGGGTTTGAAGTCTTTCCGTGATTCCTGGGTCTTTTTGGATGATTTAAAAACTCAGACCAGAGCTCAGTCTCGTCTCTGACACTCTAACAGCAGCGGACCAGGTTCTCTGTTTGTTAACCGTTTATGAGAGCGAGGCAAAGGAAAAGCGTGCAGCAGCAAAGCGAGGCTCTTTCAGTCATGTTTTTGGACAGAATCATGTTAATGCCGACTAAATGTGGTGCATTAACACTGCGCTAAAAGTTACACAACTTATTTTTTGAGAAACGTCAACTCGTCTCAAGTCACAGACCTTCAAGTCCAAGTCCAAGAAATAGTAACTCAAGTGTGAATCAAGTCCAAGTCGTGACGTGTAAGTCCACACCTCTGGAGCCTGGTACTGCCTGGCTGCTCTGATTGGCTGTGAGAAAGTTCCTCAAAGTCACAGCTAACCCAAACCTCCCTGAACATAAGGAGAGGCAAATCAGCTAAAAGTGTCCGAAAAACTAAAAACAACTAAAGGACTGCAGCCTTAACACTATCAGTAATGTACGTATTTAATTCATATCATCGTAGGCTACTGTATATTTTCTTCATTTTAAAGATAACTTGTCTGTCTATTTGTCCATGTTGTTTATCTGGAGACCTCTGACTGGAAGAGTGGTTTGCTGCTGTGTCTGAGAAGAAACTAATCCTATTTCACCGCCAGTCAATTGTTTAAATAATCCCACAGGGCCTATCGATATACACGGAGTATCCGGATAGAGGATGTCAGCAAACGTAAGGCTACGCAATGTTTGGTTTAGACAGACCTTAACATTTACATTAATACAGTGAGATCGGACGCTTACACGGGTAAAGATTGTTAAACATACCTTCATCTTGGGGTCTCCCTGCTTCGCCAGTCTCGACAGCTCTAGTCTCACGTCGTTGTTCTTGTACACAACCTAATTAGAGAAAAAGATAAAAAGACATGTCAGAAAAATACGACTTTCTCTGCAACGGTTAAACAAAAGAACAGTAGCATTTTTTATTATCGACGTGTGAACGAGATGACAGAGCTTTACACCTGTAGCTGAGCCAGGCAATTAGGTTGGCTTGTTTTGTATTCAGTAAATCCACAATACACATGGAGTTCTGTGAATATTTTAGCACAAGTACTTTAACAATTCTTCTTTTCTTTTGTTCTTGGTTTGTCTGTGAGCTTGACTAACCATAACCAGAGCCCTTGCAGTTAACGTCACGCTATCCCGGCATGCACCGCGTATTCTCGAGCCGACAGGGACGATACCATTAGAATTCAACGGCGGCGGACGGGATTATCAAACATTATCGGAGTGTACAGAATATGGATTATTTTTGCACACTGGCACTTACAAATGATCAAAAACAGAAGAAAGCCAGGCCATTTCCGCAGACTGACAGACCGCCATTTTGACAAATAAGTTGATTGTTCATTAGTTTACAGATGTATTGATTAGTATTTATTAATATTTAACTATCGTTTAAAACAATTCAAAATCTTTGTTCCAAGTTGTATTAGCGATCTCATATAACTTCTGTCACTAAAGCTTCAATAGACAGAGCACATGTTTTCATTTTATGTCTCAAGGTCAGAATGTTTAAATGATCTGTATGAGTAAACGTTTTATATACAGGGCTTTTTAGTAAAATATTTTTCATACGAACATCATCAGGGAAGCGTTTTAATGATATAGGAAGGTGAAAAGTGAATCAGATGAACAGAATGACAGATTCAGAGTGTGGTTTATGCTACTAAACTTGAAAATAAAGTTAGCTACAAAATGGTCCTATAATGTTTCCTTTGTGTTGTGCTTTAGACGTACAGATATTTACAGACTATTTAATGCCACAGATGAGCCTTGTCCGTCAAGGCGACAGATTGAAATACGTCTGTTAGTGTAACCAGTGCTTTGAAGTCACAATGTCTCATAGAACTTTATAAATGAAGTGAATTAAACTAGATAATAGTGTTTTTAAGTGCAGATGGACAATTTGGCTGTTTCCAAATGAAAGCCTACATACTGAGAGAGCAAACTGACTGAAACACAGAAAAAACAGCTTTGCATTATGTGACAATGTTAATTCTTCATGTTTAGCAAACCAACACTTAAACCCATTTGCATTTGCTTTAACACAACAAATCAATTATTAACACAACTTGCGGTATCGCCCAGGCTTATTGGAAAGTCTCTAAAACAGTGAAAGTTGAAAATAGCCGTGGGACTAGTCTTTCCCAGCTTGTATCTCTGACACAGCGAGGTTGTGAGCGAGCAGCGATAGTGCGGAGGAGGCCAGAGCTTGTGCCCAGCATTTTGATGTGTGCAAACAGGCAACGCTTTATTACACCACACTTTTTATGAGCCCGCAGCAGCTCGCAAACTCCAAAAGATGCCCTGACTGCGGGTATTTCTCAAACTAAGTGTAAGTTACAGCGATTGGAGGCTTTAGTGGAAGTGTGGACAGAGTGAGTGGAAGATGCAGTGTTTTAATAGTGATGCAAATGTGAGGCAGAGCTATAGGTTTACGTGACAACAGCCGCTACGCAATCTGACATATGCACTGCTCTGAGTGTTGTGAGGCAATAAAGTTTGAGCAAGCAGAGGTTTTTCAGTTTGAGAAGTTGTGTAAATAGAAAATGTGTCTGTGTAGTCGTGTGTTTGTTAAGATTTGAAGAAAGAAATATTTTAGCCACAAGAAGCAAAAACTGTAGAGACTATAAGTGATCACAAGTAAAGGTAGTTCATGGTGTGAGTATAGATGAAGCTAGTCATGTTTTTAACTTGTTTATGAGAGATTAGTGTAGGAAAACATGTATTTACTACTTTCAGGGCTGTACTCGTTATCGATATCAGGAGTGACAATGGGAGGCGTAAAAGGATATGTATCGGGATGCTTAAACTCATACAATTTTACATTTTTGACCTGAACAGCTGCTTTAAGGCTGAAACTGTTGAGCTGAAGGTGACTTATCCACAAGAAACTGCATCAAACATAAAAAACCCAATGTGAAATACAATTTTTCAGCATTTTGTCATTCACATTATATTCTTACATTCATTTTAAGGAGTCCTGCATCAAAAACACATTAAAACTCAAAGTAAAATTACAGTAATATACAATACTAGATTTTCTAATTTTCTCATTTGGTCAGTAAAATATCACATGTTTGCTTTGTATCGAAAGCTCCTGGCATACCCAGCCCAATACTTATTTTTATGTATATGAAATACAGGTTGCTATATTTGTAATTTTTAATCTTTATGTATGATTTTGGCATTCACTGTGTGCAATGATGCTATTTTTCTGAATATAAATGAAATGTTATCCACCTTAAAAGATGGAAAAGCAAAAGTATAAATAAAAAATACACATAAAAAAAACTTTTTATTTGACAAATATTGTTCACATATCTGTATTTCTGTTTAGTGAGCACCTCCTTTGCTAATCCATCTCACACAGTGTAACATGTCATTTATCATCGTTTTTTATAAATGTAATATAAAATACACTTAATTTTAGCTAAATTCTTCAATGCTTCTTCAACTCCAAGGAACAAGGTCTCAGTTGTGCATAATGTCTTTGCTTTTCAGTGTGTTTAATGACATGTGCAGAGATTCTGTGTAGAAGTTGCTTCCAGTAATTTTCAACATCTACTTGTAGAGCTGCAACGATTAGTCGACGTAAATGAACAGATTGATGCGTCGTTTTTTGAGCCCTGCTTTTAAATAATGTCCCAGCTTTAATTGATGCACACTATATGAACATATGTGCTGTATTTCGATCGAAAGCGCATCAGTACACGTGAGAAACCCGATTCAGACCATCAGAGAAAGTTTTCAGCCCAGGAGAGCGATCTAATGTAAACAGCAGCTAAATAGAAAACTTGATGTAGGTTAAAAGCTGCTTTGACATCACGTCTATGTATCAAACATTAGTCTGTTGTCATTTAGCCAGTGGTTTCCAGACTTTTAGACCGGACCCACAAATATTGATGTACCAACTCACGACCTCACAGCAGAATAAAATGTATGTCTTTAAAAATTCAAGTTGGAAAACCATTCAAATTGTGTTAAAATGTATTTATTTTTGTAGAATTGCTTTATATGACCATTTCCAGTCAAACCTAATGCTAAAGTTATAAAACCAGATTAAATCCAAGTCATAATTGTAAAATTACATCTTGAAATCATCTCGCGACCCCAGGTTTTGCTTCGTACCCCCGAAGGACCGACCCCACTTTGGGAACCACTGATTTAGGCAACTGTGTGTTTGCGTAGTAACACCCACATGTTCCATTTGTGCGCACACGTGCTCATCAACTCAGATTGTCTGCACGCGCTCTGCCAGGGACTGCACACGTACTTGTCGATAGGATTTCTATCAGCTGTTCATTAAACACCTCAGACAGGAGCTGTATGTGACAATGGTGCTATTCTCTATTATAGTCTATTGCACTAGCTATAGGTCTATTTGAATTCCTGTTATACTGTAATACTGTACATTTGCTTTTTGGGGCAGTACATTTATGACTTGACAACATATGTAGCAATGTTTTACCACAATCACATCAATCTAACTCCAAATTGAGTTTGAATACATGCAAGATGTTACAATATTTTAAAGCCATACTGTGGAAAATTTATGTTTATTTTAAAAGACTGACCAACGAAACTATACCCCAAACCTTTCTCTTTCTTATCACTCGCAAAAACTTAACAAAGCTTTTATTCAAAATGTCTAAATCCCAATTAACGGCTCAACATGTTCTGACCTGCGAGCTTAAAAAAAAAACACTAATAAGTAGCCGTTGCCGTGGTTACAAGGTTAATTGCAGTACACCGCTTTACGCCGCGTGCTGCATTGTTAAAAACACAAGTTCACACAAGCTGCATGAAAGTATTTACCCTTTTATCCGCTTCTTTGTTCAGCGCGGCTTTGATTTGTTTGCCCTTTACATTTATACATTTATGTGTGTGTGTGTGTGGAGGCTCAATCAACACACACAAAACGTTTTTTTTTTTCTTCTTGGCATGGCAGTGGGCGCGTGTAGGAGGGCAACAGCCAATCACTGCTCAGGCGTGTGACTCGTTGCATAAGTCTTAATTTCGCTGCCGTGGTTTATCGTATCATCGCATTAAGTATGTAAATGTGGCGTGAGAAGAGGGTTGAGTCGGAGGCTGGCGTCGAATGAAATCTCAGCAAAAAGCATTCGCAGACGTGGCTCTGTGTGGAGACGGTTCAGTGTGTGACAATAGAGAGGGATGGTTTGTGATTGAATGAGCTTTGTTAAATGTAAATAATGTAGATTTTCTTTTTGTTGTGAGTGAAAACAGATCTACGTCGAGGGAAGACACTACATTACGCTTTGTCACGATATATCAGTAAAGCCGAGTCACTGTTTTGCAAATCTCCACTACTGTAAGTCTCATCTGGTTCTCAAGTCAAAAAGAGAAAAGTCCAAGTCAAGTCACAAGTCAGTGCCAGTCCAAGTTGAGTCCAAGTCCTCTGATTTTAGTTATTGTCTTCTCAAGTCTTTCTATCAAAATAAGGAATACATCTTGTGTTTCTAGAATTTTCCTGACAATTACCACTTTGCTAATGTAAAATTACACTATTTATTGAACTAATTATCCTTGATAAATGCATTTTGGTACTTAGGCCTCAGATGTAATACAAATGTATGGATTCCTGACCTAATCAAAATAACTATAACATAATAAAATAATAGATAAGTAGATTTTTGTCTAATTCTTGGTTAAAATCCCATAAGTAGTCTTTGGCGATGTATTGTTGTAACCACTGTTTCCAAAAGCTATAAATGCAACTTATTTTGGAAGATTAATATGTATTATTTATACTATATGAAATATACAATTAGATACATCAACAGCAAGTTATTAGCAAAGGAAAATTGTAAATGATGCTGAAATAACAGAAAGTAGTTCAGAGCTCTAAACTGATCAAGTTAGATTATATTTTTTAATTTCTCACAAAAAGCTTTTTATCTTTTTTCTTCTTTTTTCTCCTTGTAAGCACTTTTTTTTTGTTTTGTGTTCTGATGTATTTTTATTTGCAAAGATACAAAATAAATTTAAATATCACTTAACATTTTTGCTAGTTTTCACCCGTTTGGATATGATGAGGTTTATAATTGTCTTTTGTTCAGCTAATCTGATTTATTTAGACGTAATTCCACAGTTGTTACCTGCCAACCATGTTGTAAACAGTGGTTACTATATGATTTAACAAACATATAACCTTGTGACAATTTTGTTAAATAATTCTCAGGAAACTCCCATCATTTTGACTCTTTTTGATGACATATACGGACATACGTGGACATATCTTTTTAGCCAATTTATTTATGAATTGCGATTTAACTGCTACAAAATATGATAAATGTTTACCACAAGAACTAGGTCATGATTAGAAATATTAATCTGCTTTATGATCTTTGACACAATCTGTTACATTGGAAAAGTTGTGTCCCAGTGTATGTATTGACCTATTTTGTCCCACTTGGTTGGAAGTGACTTCCTATTTAGCTTGTAAGGTAGCAACGTTTTGTTTGTTTTGGGGCAAGTTAATAAATAATGAAGTAAAATAAACCATTGACTGAAATCACAGGTAAATGAGTAACAGGAGTGCACTCCTAGAAAAGTAGCGGACAAAATGGTCAATTGGTTGTTTAGGACTTCAAAGTGTGAAGCATCATTATACCAGGAAGTAAAAGCTTAACCCTAAAAATAAGCTAAACTGTGATAAATTTGCTAAAATACAATGATCTTAACTACACGTTAGTAAAATGAGACATCCAACAGACATTTATTTATCTGCACAAATGAATGTGTTTATGTTCTCCTGCAGTTCAGTGTTGGTGGTTGACTGCAGCTCTGCGACGCTCCTCATTTACTTGTTTGTTTATGTCTTTCCAGCGCCAGTGCTTTCTGACTTTTATTGTGTAAACTGCTGCGCGTTCATATGTTCATTTAGCTCCTTTACGCCCGCGTTTGCCCGCCGTTATTTACTCTCCTGCCGCATGTGCGTCGTTGGTGTTTATCATTGTGCCGTTGCCGTGGCGATGCGGCCCATATCGAGCACAGCGGCTCTCTGTTGCGTAGCTAATTAGCATGTTAGCGCTTAGTGCAAGTCTCCGCTCCCTCAACGACACTCATCACTGATTCTGTCTGATGCTGAAGAGCAGTTTGTGTTTCAGCCTTTGCCAAATGGAACAATTTCTATTTTTTTATTTATTTAGTTTACTTTTTTTATTGTCTAATTGAGGTTGCGTGCGCTTTTGGAGATAATGTGAGTGAAATGTGTGCGTGACTAAGTGCTACGAGGAGAAAGTGATGCGTATCATTGTGGTGTAGCACTAAATAATCGATTTTTAATGTTTTAAAAATAGCAGGGCAATGGACTGTGACTGCAGACATATTTTGTATTCAAGAGGAGAGGATTTGGGTAAATGATTGTGCTTGAAAACACTGCCCTTTTATATATAAAGTTTGATACAAATTGGTGAACTTAACTTGGTTTAGTTCAAGTTTATGCCTACTTTCCAGCAAGTGTGCTAAAGGTGCATAAGAACAGATTAACTATAGAGCCACAGACTTTCCTGTTCAATCATTACTGGTAAATATCTGAATTAATAGATTATTGATGTCATTCATTTTATTTGCTTCAAGATACATAGTTTAGTTTGAAATAGGCTATTGTCTAGAATCTGGTAAAGAAAATGTGTAATGCAACTTTAGCTAGGGAAAAATGTGTAATTGAAAGCTTTCTGTGACTATTTTGATTAGATTTGCAATTTATGAACTTTCACTACACAACTCTGGTGGACATTACAAACTTTCGATATCTGTGTCCTTGTTGCCTGGGATCTAGAACCCACGCTTCTGTAATACTTTGCAAAGAGAGGGTCTAGCTTATGGAGCACAACAGTGACCACCCAGTCCTTGGTTCTTTAAGTACTAACTCTCATTATAAATCCCCATAGGGACTTTGAAAAACAATGAATCAGCTGTGGTGAGACATGAACCTACATGTTTTATGTAAAGCAGCACCAAAATAAACATGAATAAAAGCATGTTTTTGTCATTTAGATTTCTTTATTGCGTCCATACAATATTAAAAATCTGTGTTTTTACTTTAAAGTTAAGATACCTAACTTTTTTAGTTCTTAATTAGTAACCTTTATGTTTCCACTAAAACGTATATGACAAATGCAGCACTTTGTGAAAAAAATTAGACAATTGAGTACTTTCTGAATTGATTAACAAAGAATTTTAGTTCTCATCTGGAGCCGAATGCTGCACTCTGATTGGCTGTGCTTGAGTGGTCCTCTCCAGTTTCACTTTGTTTTTTGTAAAAAGACGTTTTAAGCCATAATTGCAACTAAAATGAATACATGTTGAAAAGAGTGTACCTTAACTTCAAGCGCGCTTGCATGACCTTTCACGGAAAATCTGTTCTATTTTCTGTATTTTGTCACATTATGACATAAAATGTACATGTTCTCATTGAGAGTGTCCAAAAGTATGCTTTAACTTTCTATTTTTACAGAATGAGTTGACTTTTCACCAAAAGAAAGCCTATAAAATCTGTTTCAGCAGCTTTGTAAAGTATAAACTTATACTAGATGTGCTTTTAGACTGAAATCAGCTGAATTATGGATGTCAGTTAACACATAGCGACATGCCTTTAATGTCTCAATACAGTTTTACTAGCTTTATTTAGTTTTTCTTTACAAGCTGCCATGATTTTTTATTTTTTTTGATAGATAAACAATGTGTGTCTCTGATTGGCTAATCCATCTGTCAATCACACTCACTGAAACTGGAGATGAACAAGGTGACCATTAGAAACATACTGTGAATTTTCCAAGCAAGCGTTGTGCTGTGTGCAAAAACTGAACATAAATCACCATCTTGATATGCCATGAAGTGGGATGGATTATCTCATCAAATGAGAAGTGCACAAGCAGATTTTGACAGTTTTGTGAACAATATTTGAGAGAAATGGGTCTTTTGAGAAAATGTTTTATTTGTCCATGAATTGGATTGAGAGGATTAAAAAAGATCAATTGACAGACTAAATTTTAAAAGTATCACATGTATTTCAGAACATGTTTTTGAGCAGATCAAATCCACAGGATTAGTTGTTTTTACACAGAAAAAGACAAGTGTATTTAGTTGTTTGTAGAAGAGATTATGGTACTTCAAAAACTAGCAGACTGTACTATTTACTAAATTTGCCTCATTCAGATTTGGATTTTGATTCAATTGCTATTAATCTTGCAGCCCTGAGTCAAACTAACAGAAAATTGGCTGCTTTCTTTATCTAAAAATTGAAATCAAATTAAAACATTAAGACAGTAACAAGGTTTGCTTAGGCTAATGGTTAAGTAGCAAACGCCTACATTCTCGTCAATATTGAAAGCTTATTTAAAGGAATGACACACTTAAATCATAAATAGAGCAACACAGCTGCTGCATTTTATCCACTACACTTGACTATTTTTACCTCTTTCAAGCAGCCCATGAAGTTATTGCTGACAGGAGATCCGGGCAGGTCGGCCGTGCTGGGGCTGCCTCCCACGTAGAAGAAGTCATCGGAGCCCAGCATGGTGTAGTCCTCCTGGGTGTAGCCCGTGGTGGTCAGGATACCATCCACAGAAATGGTCACCTACACAACAAAGCACAGGGAAAGGACACGCTATATACTCACACCAAAGGCAGCGCGCTAGGCTAACTAAAGCTAGGCGCTGACCAGCCAAATTAGCCCCAAAGCTAATGTGTATGTGTGTGTGTGTGTGATTGAATTGGGAACAAGTCAGTGGAGCTGTTGGTGACTTTTAATTGGTATGAATGGATCAAGTGTGTGGTGTAAAGTGGTGCATTTGTAGTAATTACAGGCATTCACTCTTGCTAAATGTCACCGTTAGCTCAGAGGCTAACTCAGACTGCTGCTTCCAATGAGCAGTCTTCACCAATTACAGGCAGTTTCCATTATAATCTACCTGCGAGGAGGCTTCCCACTTCAACCTGAACACTGCGAACAACCTTCTGAGCAAAATAATACTAAATTGAAAATGTGCGTACCTAGCGTCTAAGCTTATGTTATTATTGTTGACTTATAGTTACATTATGCTAGTTTTAACACTAGTTTCTGTAATTCAGATTTTTTTTTCCCTCCTTCCTTTGGGATTAATAAATTATCTATCTATGTAGTTTGTCTGGCAAATAACATAGTTTTTAAAGAAATAATATCAACCATAGCTGGGTTTTTTTTTTCAGATCTTTTAATGACTAGCTTGAAATAGGCTACATGCTAAAACATACTAGCTAGCATAAACTATATCGTTTTTACTTATCACTCAGTTTAAACTAAATGTGTATTAACTGCTGCTCCAATTGTAAATGACGTTGCATTCACGTTCTACAATGTGAGTGTCAAAAGGGCAAATGGTGGACAAAAGTCAGGTATTCCGTTTAATAACATGGTACTTTATCATTAAATATGTAAAAAGTAACTTCACAAAGCTTCAAATCTATCTGTTAATTTAAATTAGTGACTAGAGCTTTTTGTATTACAACACAAAAAGCATTTAAACTGTATTAATTTTAGCTGTTTTCCATCTTTATTAAATATTATTGGCCTATTTCTATTACTGAGTAGCATTTTTGGCTTTTTCACTATATCATACGGCTATGTCCTGTTGCCGCAAAAGTGTAAATCTTTACTTTAATTTTTTTAAAAGCTGAATTCCAAGTCTTACTAAAACTAAACTCTACACATAATTAAAGATCATGTTTTTGTTCAAGGTACACACATCATTGGGAGAAACCAATGTTTAGAAAAGTAAGTGTTTTAATTTTACTATTAATACTAAGAATTTAATTATACACACTCAAAAATGTTACCATTGTTAAACATGTACAGCAACTAATTTTAGTAAATTTGTCTTTTTGAATGCATGTGTCTCTGTTCTATAAACTAAGTAAATTAACTAGTCAAGGCTGTAGTAATAAAAAAGTGTATTTCTTTACTTCTTGTAAAGTAAATTTTATGCTGATTATTTATATTTTTTATTAATGCTGTTTTGTTTTTGTATTGTAATTTAGATGCATCTTTTTCTGCCTTGTAAAGCACTTTGAATTGCTTTGTGTATGAATTGTCCTATACAAATACATTTCCCTTGCTTTGTCTTAATCATTTAGTTAATTAGCCAATGCTGTCTTGGTCAACCAATTTTTTTATTAGACTAATTATTAGTCTGTTAGTAATACAGATTTATATATGAGTGAAGCAGAAATGAGAAGGTAAGTAGTTTGGGAGTTTAATTAGCTTGGTTTATTGCTACATTTCTGTGTAAATTGTTGCTTGTTGCATGAACTACAGTGTTTTGAGCGTGATTAGCGTGTATTAGGTTTGATACATGCTTATTAAAGTTTTTAGTCAGCTAATCAACCGCCTGGGCTTGCCTTTCGTCAACCAATCATTTCTACAGCCATACAATAAGTTTTATGTTTGCATAAAATTGATTTGATCAGTGGGTTAGAAACAAATTACAATGTTCACAATTCAAATTTTGTTGACGTCTTAGCATTACCTTAACCAGCACTACATTTGAATAGATAACACATAATTTTAGCATAACTACGCCTTTATTATATTAAAATCTTTCTCAATCATTACAATCTAACACACAGTTGTATACACTGTACTCTCGCTGTCTGTGCTAATGTCAGTTTAATAATTCAACCGCTTCAGCCAAGAATAGCGACAGAAGGCTTTTAGCTCGATAGCAGTCCTGAACCACGGTTATGTTTACCATTTGACCCAGATTGAACTAAAAGCAATATTTAGTCTATCACTGTCAGAGGTCTGTAAAGTCTAGAGCCTCTTGTAATCAGTCATTCAGCTGTAAATATTGTCTCAAAATGCTCCCACATGCAATTTGTTAGTAAAGTTACCAGAGGTGGGTAGAATTGAGGGCTAACAAGAGTACTTATCAGATTCTTAAATGTTCCTTTTTGAGTATCATTTTGTTTTAGACATTTATTTATTTAGCACTGTTTTAAAAAACTTTAAGATTTATCATATGTAATACTCAATGACAGAACTTTAGGTAATTAGCAATTTTATCAATACTATTACAAATCAAATGTCATGGCAAGGGTATCCATCTTCACCTGTGTTATTTAAGCTCGTTTTGCAGATTTATTACACATACAATCAATTGATTTATATTTTTTTATTCAATCTTTATTGGAATCATGCAAACTACCAATTCCAAATCTTTCTGTACACTTTTTTTTCATGTCTGTAGAAATCTATAACTGACTATACGAAATGTGCAATTAAAATGTCTATTAACTTAATGTAGTGTTGGAGTTTGATAGAAAAAGTTAAATTACTGGTCACTTAATGATTGTTGTGTTTTTTATTTCTAGGATTACTTCAACTTGAGAAACAATACTATAAGGTAACTATGTTTTTGTTTATGTTTACCCACTTCTGATTGTTGGTTAGTTAGTAATAAGTTAGTATTTTGTCATCTCTGGTTGTTAGTAGTTAGTAGTTGCTGGCCTCCACTGCCAGATCAAACCATGCCTTGTAACAGTTAGTTTCATGACTTACTTGGATGTTGTTAGTCAGTTGTCAATGAGTTATAAAAATGAGTAGAGAACTTGTTTCCATGGTAACCTATAGTAACTAAATTCCAGCAGCCATGTTGTGTTGGAAAATTATCAAACAAACTAATAATGAAATTGGTCTTTTAATTACCGGAATGTTCACTACACAAACTAGATTAAAACATAAGAAAATAAAGTATATATATGCACCCCACTTGTTGATATTAAGTTTGTAAGAAGCTAAATTTCGTCTCATCGTCTAGTATAGATCGCAAAGTTCAAACTTTGTGAAAAAGTAGCAACTTAGTCAGGGTATTACGGTAAACAGTTTGCTTAAAAAATCTGAATGTTTAATATTAGTACTTTAACTAAATGCTCTACAAAACTCTAGCTTGACATAATGTGCAGAGCTTAGCTAGCTTGTTTCCTATCGGCAGTTGAAAAATTAGGACATTTTAACTGCCATACAACACGTCATTTTTCTCATCAAACAAAAAAAAAAGTAAAGAGTTCATCATCTGTGGGAGAAGCTTCAGTGTTCCTGTTGTTTATCTGGTTTTCTACAACTGTTTACATGTTTTTCGGTTACTACATATCAGATGCAAATTTATATTTAGCCGAGCTGTCATTGGTTGTACTTGTTTTCAAAATATTGCTTCTTTTTCATATTAATCATGTTTTGATCTTATACAGGAGAAAATGGCCTTCTTCACCACTAACTCATGTGTTTTTGCAACTCACATTTAGAATGGCGTGATGTAATTAGCTTTATTTCTTCAATAGTTGTGAAGTAAAAGCAACTAAGATCAACGATTGTGGGCATAGTGTAGTGACAAATCTAACTAAATTCTTCTAGCCTAGTGCAGTGTTTCAATACATTTTTTGCTCCATTCACAAGATGGCTGCTGCAGTTGCCACAGTGACAGAATCCACACTCTCTCTAGTCATTCTTATAACTCATTGGTCAGTTGCAATGATGTGTTGTTGTGTGTTATTGAGGTGAGGATGGTGTTAGTAAGTTAGTTTGTGGTTTGGGGAGGTTGGTCAGATCAGCAAATTTTGAATGAAATGAATTCAAAGATCACATGTTTCAAGTAGACGCACAGGTGTTCGATGGGTTAGCGTAACAACTCATTCCACACACTGAAACACATGCAGCTTTGGTTTAGCTCTGTGCAACATGCAAGCATTAGCAAAGAGGATGCTAACGTGAACTGCTTTTGTGGCACAAGACAAGATGATATGAGTTAGAGGTAGGGCAGGGCAATATGGTCTACTTTTTAACCACAATATAAAAAAAATGAGGTAAAATTATAATTTATCTACGGTCTTTTGTAGTATCTGTACAGTACTCACTTATTTTGATCTATATAAGTCATGGTTGTAGCTACACTGTCTTATTTCTGCTATTTTAGCCTCAGCAGAGCTTCTACAGTCTGTGTTTAAGACGCTCTAAAGCGATTGGTGGACAAACACTTATTCATGTATTTATTCACTGGCTTTTTGTTCTGTCTATATGCTGCAGTTGTTCATAATCATAGTCACATAATATATTGTACATAATCCTGCAATATACTGAAAGCCCATTGTGGGAAAAATGAGGAATATCTTATCTTTTGTGTTGCAATTAAAACATTTTTTCCATCCAAAGAACGTAACAATTCATTTATTTTTCTGTTGACGTGTCCTTAGGTAAATTGGTTATATTTGGTGTTATTTCTGTAGTTTTTTGCACATAATTTAATCAAATATATACTTCCAACACATTTTAACAGCCTAAGTAGACTCTGTAGAGCCAAGTTAAGGCCCCGTCACACCTGATCTAAAGCATAAACATTGTGTTGGTCGTCTGTGATGAAACATTTCTGGATGTTGCCCTACAAGACGTGATTAATTCTATAAAAAAGATTGTTGCAGTCACACTGAGCAGGGTTAAACATGATCAGTCATGGCGTTGATTCAGGTTAATCCGAGAACACATCAGGCTCCATGTGGTAAGGTTACTGGAGTTTACCTGTTAGCTTTAGCTAGTCGTGTTTTGGCATTCTTAAAAGTTACTCCATGAAAGAGAAGTGGAAGCTAAAGTTTTCTTGCCAAAAGAACTTTTCTTTTCCCTTGCTGAGAAGGTGGGTCTAAGGACAGGAAATGCTCTGAGGCAATTATCCTTTGAACAATCTGCTTCAACATTCTTGACCAATGTTTCTGATTTTCTAATGTTTGCTAAATCAAGTTCTTAGCAACGACTGTTGGTGTGAACTTGGGCAATACAAAAATAAATTAATACTGAATAACGGACACAGTGACAGGATGTTTCACTCTGCTATCAAAAGTTCAACAGTGTTTCTTTGGTTGTAAGACTGTTCTAAAAATAATCTGCAAGCTACGATTTTAAACCATGACTCTGCAGTTTATCCACATCTAAAAGTCTTTGATTGCAAAGGACAAAATAATGCAGTGGACACCTGGAGCAGCCCAAACAGACTATAGAAGCTCTGCAACACTTAACTACAATCTCTGTCTGTCTACAATACACCTGCAAAGAAATCTGACCTTGTACATATTAGAAAATGATATTGCCCAGCCCTAATCAGAGGCAGTATTGAACATGCAAGAGAAGAAAACGGATCATTAATAGAAGCAAAAAAAGCAAGGAAGAGAGGCAGGAACCTTGTTGAGCAGAAACAATAGGAGGTAGATTTTTATTAGGGCACGCCATGCAGGAAAAGGGGGGCTGGCCGTTTGCGTGCAGGTACAGCATGGGGCCTTAAAACGCCTACAATGCAATGGTGTGGAAAAAGATTGGGACGAAATCCAAAGAAGTAAAAGACGCACTGATACAAAAGGGAAAAAGCTTAAAGCAAAAAACGTGGTTGGCAAAGGAAATAATGGGGGGCTTTTCTTGTAAACAAAGGATTACCAACCGGATAAATCTTGTTTTTGGGCTAGTTTTGATGTCTATGTTTCAAAAGGAAATAGACACGGGGCAAACCCAAACTAAGAAACAATTAGAATGAATCTACCGAACAATGTAGTTTTTTTTACCATAGCGTGTCCAATGCCTGAGTGCTTTGTAGGAAGAAAGGGGGAAGGCAGAAAGAAAAGGCAAAAAATAAAAACCGTGAACATAACTTTCGGGAACCCAAAAATTAAATGAAAAAATAAAATCTATAAGTTGTAGGTTGTAGGCCTCTTGTGGTAAGTTAGTGACGCTATAGGAGAAGGGCAAAGGTAAGGTTAGTAGAATGAATCATTCCATGGATGAAGGTTAGTTTCAGTAGCAAGTTAGTAAAGTTAGTAGTTAGTAATACATACAGGCAAAACAATCAAAACAGCAGAACACAGCAGCGGCGCAAAGAAACACCCTTGAAGTATCTCAGTTAGCATTCTCGCCATTGTTTTTTTTTTTTTTTTTACTGTGCGCTCACTTCCCTCCCATTCACACAAATAAAAATAAAAACTCACCTATAGCACAGAAACGGCAGCAGCAGCAGGTGGATTTGTAACAAGCTAAAAGTAAAAATAGTTCTTCTTCCTACTACCACCACATCTGTACAAGCCTGCTCTGCTGCGTCGAAGAGCAAGGCATCCACTCACACAAGTTATAGGCTACATCATGACAGAAATCAATGCATTTAAGTAATATAAACTCTATTCAGAAGCAAAATATAATCAGAAATCTTCTTATTACTTGTAAAGACTGTGTAATCAACTGTCTAGTTCAGACCTATGCAAACTGCGGTCCTAGGGCTAGATGCAGCCCTCAGTAGTTTAATTTAACCCGCAGCACATTTATGAGAAGTTATGAGGTTCTATTCATTGTACTACTTTTTTCTTGAATGACTTAGCTGTGACTGTGTGATAATTAGGGATGGGACGAGACAGAATGTTCACGAGACTAGGTCAACAAGATTGAGATGAGACAAGATTTTAAAATAATTAGCTTTAATTTTTTCAATTTATAATTTTAACAAAGCAAAATACAAAATTAAGCTATTATTATTCATTTTGTAATTACATTTCCTCATGTCTATAACAGTATTCTTATTGTTGAAGTGCTGTGACTTTGACTGAACACTGGCTCCGGCCCCTTTCTCTTCCCCCTCTGCTGCTGCAGACAGACGCACACAGAGAAGAAGGAGCGCGTCTGTCCTACTTTTTACCAGGTTATAGATGCAATGGGTCAAATACCTCCTTGTGAATCCATTTAAAATTATGCTTAAGTGTGAAAAACACTGCAATGTTTTTGAAAAACCAAGCGTACATTTGACTGAATATTTGAGAGCAATTTTTAATAATGTTTAGGACTATTTATCTCCATCAATATTTGTCCTTTTAAGACGGAATAAAAGCTGAGTCAGAGTTTAGACTGTTTTCTGTTCGATTATCTGCTCTTCAAGTCTATATGTGGAGGAAACTTTTTACTACAGCTACTCAAATATTCGCAACAGAACCCTTTATGAACATTCCCAAGACCACGAGACCGTTCTTTACGTGTGCGCACAGTATCGTCACATATTGATCTCGTCCCATCCCTAGTGATAAATATATCAATATATAGACAGTAATAGAATACTTCACCTATATTTTACAGAAATGTGTTTGTAATAGTCAGTATTTGTATTTGTCTGGAGTCAGGCATGGCATTCGTGAAAAAATTATTGCCAAGAACTGGTGTATATAGTCAATAGAGTTTTAATATAGCAAACAAAACAGATAGCAAAATCATGCATTTTAAATTATCCTTAGCTAATGTTAATCTTTGCAATAGTTTTGTATGAAAATTAGTAAAGAAAGACTAGTTTGGCCAGGCAGTTTTATATGTTGTGTACAATTTCTTCATTGTAGGACAAATAACGTATATCTTAACTTATCCTTTTTTTTTTTTTGCCGACTTTTGTGATTATTAACAAAAACACACTTACAAAAGAATCATCTCAGTTATAGCTCAGAATCACTGACTTCTATGCACTTCCCTCTCATGTTCTGCGCTAAGCCCCGCCCCTTTCCGCGACCTGCTTACCTGTCTCAAGTTGCGTGTGACTTTAACGTCGTGCCATGCGTTGTCGTTGAATTTTCCGTTGACAGGTTCGACCAGCGCCTCGAAAGCCCCGGAGCCCAGATTTATGACGAGCGACACGGCGCCGTTCTTCAGGGCCAGGTTCACGTAGTCGGCGGATTTGCCCGTGTGCAGCATCAGGCCGTTTCTCTGCAGAGTCTTGAAGGAGAGCGTGATCTCGTCGCTGCTGGACTGGATGGGGTTTGGAGACAGGTCGTAGCAGAAATACTCCGAGCCTTTAAAGGTGGCCACGTACTCCTCGCGAGCTGCAAATACACAAATATACAAAAGAAATGTTACTGCGGTTGCACTTTGTACACCTTTATCACAGAGATTAGTGGAGTGTCGAAGCTTTGAGCCACGGCCCACTCTTCTCCACAATGTGCTCACCGATGATAAAATAGTGGGTGTTCATCAGACTATCACAAAGCGAAGCTGAGGCTGGTTAAATTTGATTCAGATGTGCAAAAGAAAACAATATTGTTTAAGATGCTGAAAATGTCATTGTGAAGCAAAGCCCGGCTGATGCCAGCTCTTGGAAGGAACACTTCCTTCCATAGCTCTAATCGGAGCATAGAGTGGTGTGTAAACAAGCTTTGATCACTGGTGTGGGTTGGAGATTAAACAGTGCGGATGGAGAGACAGTCGTGAGCCTGTAGCGCTCCAAACTCGTTATGAAACCTGCCATCTCTCTTTGGAGAGAACAGCTGTGCTGGCAGTCTGAACTGATGTGGGCTTGTTTGACAACACGCCTCATTTGTGATGCGCCAAAGCAAAAGGTGCGTCTGCAAAGTTTGGAGGAAGATTGTGAGGTTTGAAGAGGAAGAAGAGGAAGAGGATGAGGAGGAAGCATCATGGCAGCTGGGGAAGGCATGACCGACCAATAATAATTCAGAAAAACAGCATCCACACTGACCCCAAGGACACGAGTCCAAGGTTTAGCAATCCATCATCCTTAGGCTCACCTCAGCTCTTATCTCCCTCACGCACAAACACACCTCCACACATCTGCCTCCATAGCACTGCGCTGCGTCCACAAACATGGCCGACATTATCTGTCTCCTTCACTCCCCCTCCCTCCTCTCCCCCTCTGAGCCGGAGCGCGTCATCCCCCCTCTCAGCTCTCACCTCCCGCCTGCTCCCACTCCACAACCACCATCTTGTAGCTGCAGGATAATGAGAGGAGCAGAGGGGCGTCTAACACAGTGGGTCAGCCTGAACGGAACAGACCAAACCATTGTAATGAACAGACTAATGCGTAACAGGTCATTACGATAATAGAAACGAAACTCCAGAGCGAATTTAACCAAGACGAATACCGACAAGGTGGAAGGCAGCAGTCTGCGGTGCAACTTCACTTTAAATTATTTTATTGGTTTATGAATCACGGAGTAAAATGGCTTCTGGCGATCTCCGAGGCGACCGTTTAATCCGTGAACCAGGAAGTGTGATGGGAATGCTCCTGTTACCGCAGACTCATCCATAAACAACAACCTCTGCTCATCAGGGCTTTAGCTCCCAAACAAGCACCGACTCATGAAAAGCTAAGCAGACATGCAAGAATTCATTTAGCTCGCTGTTTACCACGGATTTAATTATTTGTAACTACATCGCAAGCAATTACTGATTATAAGTTTTTAAGCTCTGTCTAATTTCACTTATTGAGTTCATGCATTTTAATAGATTTTATTTATACCTATTAATTACATCGGCTCAGCGTGGTGTTTAATAGGCAGCCTAGTTGTAATTCAATTCTGTTTTTTTGGCTTCTGCTTTAACACTACCATCTGTTTTCTATCAGTGTTGTAGTAGTACCTGTGCTTATAAGGTCCTGACTGAATGTGAGCCATACTATTCATAGAAAAAGCAAAGTTCAATGTGAATACTCCAAATCTATTCATGATCATTCAAATATTTTCTTCTTTTGTACACTGGTTATGTGTCTATGCACTAAAAGTAAAAAAACCAAACATTGCACTCTTTGGTTGCCATTGTTTAATTAATATTTTGTTTTTGGTAACATTTTAGCCTTAATCTTTAGATTATTTTCATTTTAAACCAGCACAAACAACAGCCCAGGGGCTTCTATGCAGATCAAAATCCAATCTTTAACTGAAAAACGTTTTGACCAAAAATACATAAATTACTTACAGTTAACTTTTTTAGTTGCAAATAAGTAAAATGTGTGTCTTCCACTAAAAAGTCTATGATAAATGCAGTACTTTGTGAAAAAAATGTGACCCCTGAGTACTGTCTGAGTTGAATAATGAAGAATTTTAGTTCTAATCAGGGTGGTCCTCTCCAGTTTCACTTTGTTGTTTGCAAAGAGAAGTTTACAAGCCATAAGTGCAACCAAAATGAATACATGTCGATATTAACCATGTGTCAAAGGATTTATGAGAGTAAATTGACAGATTTAAACCTAAATTGTGTTTTGCAATATTATTTTGTATGTTTGATGTTTCTGTTTATCAGATTATTCCCAGTTTATGCAGTACGCACACACCAACAGGTTTGAGCGCCGTCTACACACACTAATACGCCAAAATACTTACACGTATATGGCTAAAACTGACTGTTGGAGACTGTGCCAAAAGTTGTGTCCTGCAGCAAAAGTTCCTTTGCACAGTCTAACCCTAACACCATATATGATCTCCAGCGTTAGGCGTGGAGCGTCTTCACCCGTATGTGAAGCCACATGCGGCGAACGCTTTGGTTGCGTGAGGACAAGCGAGAAGCAAGTTGAAAACTTCCACCTCCAGAGGGGGTAGACAGGTCTGCATGTATGCAGGTCATACTGTAGTGCTCCACTCACAGGGGAAGCAATAGACTTTTCCTCTGGCTCGTTCCACCGGAGCTCGGAGCGGTAGATGTCACTGCTCCTCCCCAGTCACAACGCTCCTTTTCCGGGGAAGTGAGAGATCATACCGTGTTTTGACCGAATATTGATATTGGAAAACGGGAAACAGTTGTTTTTTAATTTAGAATTTCCTATTTAAAATCAAAGGGCCGCAACGTACATGGACCGTGGTTGCTTAGTAAAAGTAAGATGTAAAGTTACCTCTATATGTGTAAGATTTCTTGGACAAACGACAATTCATCTGTCATTTGGCACTTTGAAAAATTCTTCACGAAAGGCATTTTGTTTTTGAAATAATAAAGACTCAGCAGCTCTACAAAAAGGTCAGTTTGCATGGTGGAGAAAGTCTTGTCATTGAGTGCTACAGCATATTCCCAAAGGAGCCATGGACGCCATATTGAATTTGCTCGTTTTGGAGCACCTTCTTTACCATCTGTTACCACCACTATTATCAAAACAACTCTATGTACAGTGTAATATAATCAGCACAACGCCAGGGATCAAAACCAGCTTTGACAATCAAGCAACAAAGTCAGTGTTAATAAGTTTGAATTGTAACACCAATCATTTCATCAGCTGTTGTATATATTCACAGTTTGTTAATTAACTCTGCCGCTGCTTCAGGAAGAGAAAAAATAAAGTATTTAAAGCAATAAATGTGCAGGGAGAAATATATGAGATTGTGCTTTTACAGTGGGGCTGGTGGCTGCAGAGCTGGTCTCGGTAAATATTGGTGTATTGCTGTCAGAAAAGCTATTACCAACAGAGGGCCTCGGGCAAGACTTTACTGTGGGGCTGCATCACTTCTACGGGACGCACTGAAATACAGCGGGAAATGTAGATGAGGAGGAGAGAGAGAGAGAGAGAGGGAGAGAGACAGACAAAAAGAGAGAGAGAGAGAGAGAGAGAGAGAAGGGGGTTGAGATAAAGAGGGTGAAA
Source organism: Mugilogobius chulae (assembly GCA_038363315.1). Classification (NCBI taxonomy): domain Eukaryota; kingdom Metazoa; phylum Chordata; class Actinopteri; order Gobiiformes; family Gobiidae; genus Mugilogobius; species Mugilogobius chulae. The sequence goes on along the minus strand of CM076401.1, from coordinate 19,693,164 downwards.
AGAGAGAACTGCATCACTTCTATGGAATGCAATGAAATACACCGAGAAATGTAGATGAGGAGGAGAGAGAGAGGGAAGAGAGAGAGAGAGAGAGAGTAAGGGGGGGGGGCAGAGAGAAAGAGAGAGAAAGAGAGAAGAGAGGGAGGAAAAGAGAGACAGACAGAGAAAGATGGGGAAAAAGGGGGCCAATTCCCCCTGTTAATTAGAATTAAAAAAAGAGCCATCAAATTTTATAAACACATTAAAACAAGTGACCCCAACTCCTATCACTACAAAGCCCTTCAATGCCAAGAGGAGAACATGGAGAAAAGCCCCCTAAGCCAGCTGGTCCTGAAGCTCAGCTCCTCTAACAGCACAAGACAAGCTCAGGATACGCACACACTCAGCACACAGACAATTATAGAACTAGAAAAACAACACTACATTAACTATTGGACATCTAAAACTAAAACTCAAAGCAAACTTCAATGTTATTTGGCTCTAAACAGACAGTACACGGTGGCACAATATTTAAGCACCGTGACTGATGAGAAACTAAGAAAGACTTTGACCATGTACAGACTCAGTGACCACAGCTTGGCCATAGAGACGGGCAGACACAGACAGACCTGGCTGCCCACAGAGGACAGACTGTGTCAACTATGTCCACTCAGACAAGTGGAGACAGAGACACACTTCCTCATTCACTGCAGCAAATATGACAACATCAGAGGCCAGTTCTTCTCCAAAATGAACCAGCAGGTCCCTGGCTTTGATTCTCTACCTGAACAAACCAAAATGCAACACATTCTTGGAGAGAACAGAGTCAGCAGCTTAGCAGCAGCTAAATATGTCCGACTGTGCCACAACCTGAGGGACAACCACAACAACCACACATCTGATACAACCACCTGACACTACCACACACCTGACCTGTGTGTGTATGTATATATATGTATATATTGTTATTTAGAATATTGATTGCTGTTTATATTGTTGTTATTACTGTTATTATTGTTATTTTTGCTTTGGCAATGTTGTTGTGCAATCGTGCCAATAAAGCCTTTTGAAATTGAAAAAAATTGAAAGAGGGTGAAGAGAGAGAGCTGCATCACTTCTATGGGACACACTGAAATACAGCAGCAAATGTAGATGAGAGAGAGAGAGAGAGACAGAGACAGAGAGAGAGAGAGAAAAGATTCAGAAAGAAAGACAAAGAGAGAAGAGGGAATGGCTGATGCAGAAAGAGAGAAGAGAGAATGAGAGACATTCTCTCTTCTCTCTCTAAAAAAGAAACAGTGAGAGAGAAAAGGTGGGGTTAGAGAAAGAAGGGGGAAAGAAAGAAGAGGAGAGAGGGTGGTAGTGAGAAAAACAAGTGAGAGAGAGAAAGAGAGAGAGTTAATAAAGAGAGAGAAAGAGAGAGAGAAAGAGAGAGAGTTAATAAAGAGAGAGAAAGAGAGAGACAGAGAAAGAAAGAGAGAGAGATGATGGAAAGAGGTTAGAGAAAGGAGGGAAGAAGAAAGAGGAATAGGATTACAAAGGGAGAGTGCGAAAAGGGAGGGATAAGAGGAGATAGAGAAGAGAGAAAGAGAGACTGAGAGAAACAAAAGAGAAAATATGGAGATGGAGAGATGGGGGTTAGTGCTAGAGAGAAAAGAGAAGGAGACCTTGAGAGCAAATGAGAGAGAGAGAGAGAGAGAGAGAGAGAGAGAGAGAGAGAGAGAGAGAGAGAGAGAGAGAGAGAGAGAGAGGTGGTAAAGGAGGAGTTTGAGAGAGAGAGAGGTAAGAGGGATTTTTGAATTTTTACAGACTTTATTGTGTCTGTCAAAACATTTTGCATTATTCACACTTGGTGCCATCTTGCTGTTACAAAAACTGACTTATTTATACAGAGAGAAAGAGTAGACGGAGGGGAAAGAAGAGAGAGGAAAAGAAGAGAGAGATAGAGTAGACTGATGACAAGTGAAAAGTGATGGTCAGGCAGAGGGAGAGAGAAAGAGAAAAAGAGAATGTAAAGAAAGAGAGAGAGAGAGAGAGAGAGAGAGGAAAGAGCAAGAGAAGTAGATGGAAAGAGATACAGAAAGAGTGAGAGAGAAAAAGAAAGCGCAAGAAGAGAATGAGTGTGAGAGAGACAGAGACAGAAAGAGAGAGAGAAGGGAAAGAAAGGGATAAATAGAAAGAGAGAGAGAAGGAAAAGAAAGAGATAAAGAGAAAACAGAAAAGGAGAAAAGAACATGTGAGGGAGAGACAGAATGAGAGAGAATGGAAAGAAAGTAAGAGAGAGAGGAGATAAAAAGAGAGAAAGAAAGAGGAGAGAAAGAACAAGAAGAGAAAGAGTGTGAGGAAGAAAGAGAAAAGCAGATAGAAAGAGAGAGAAGGGGAAAAAGAATAAATAGAAAGAGAGAGAAGGAAAAGAAAGAAAGAAAGAGAAAACAGAAAAAAAGAGGAAGAGAAGAGAGAGAGAGAATGAGAAGAGAATGCGTGAGGGAAAAATAGAAAGAGAAAAAGAGAAGAGAACGTTTGAGGGAGAGAGAAAGAGAGAATAGAAAGAAGGTGAGAAAGCGAAAGAAAGCAAGAGAAAGAGTGTGAGTGAGAAAGAGAGAGAGAAAGGAAAGAAAGCGAAAGAGAGAGTAAGAAGAGAAAGGAGAAAGAGTGTGAGGGAGAGAGAAAGAGACAGAAAGAGAGACAAGGGAAAGAAAATGAGAGAGAAGGAGAAAGAGAGAGTGAGAAGAGAAAGCGTGTGAGGGAGACAGAGAAAGACACAAAAAGAGAGAAGGGAAGGAAAGAGAGAGAGAAAAAGGCAGCGTGAGAGAGAGGAAGAGGGAGAAAGAGCGAGAAGAGACAGAGTGCAAGGGAGAGATAGAAAGAGAGAAGGGAAAGACAGAAGACAGAGAGAGAAATGAGAAAGAGAGCGAGAAAAGAAAGAGAAAGACAGAAAGAGAGTAGGAAAAGGAAAAGAAGAAAGAGAGAGAGAAAGAGAAGAGTGAGAGAGAGAGAAACACAGAAAATGGATAGAAAGAAAGAAAGTGAGTAGACAAAAAGTGATAAAGAAAGATAGAAAGAGAAAGAAAGAAAAACAGAGACAAGAGAAGAGAGAAGAGAGAAGAGCAGGAAGAGAGAGAGAGAGGCATTAAGCGTTTTACAATGGGCAACACAGCGCCCGTCCAGGCTGTATTAGTGAATTTACAGAGATGCCGTTAGCTTAGCGCTGTAGCACTCGGACTATTCTGTGGCTAATTTATAGACACGTCTTTAAAGTCGACAGCGGCGCATAAAACACGTCCCGTTCGATCGGAGAAGAGCCCTCGCGGTTTGGGCAACGCTGCACCAAAGCAGACGCACTGGGACACTTCAAGATGGCCGACGTGTCCAGAAGAAAATGTATGTAATTTAAGGCATGATGACACAGAACTTATATTGTTGAATTGTTTTGAATGTGTGTAGATAGGTGTATGTACATGTTGTATGATGGATGATAGATAGACAGAATTTGTAAGGTTAAGGAAGGTCACTTATTGTAGGAAATTTCCTCTGCATTTGACCATCTTCAATGCCTCTGGGCATCTCCTCAGAGCATGATCGCCCAGTGCAGCGCTCACCCATCTCCAGATGTTGTTGCTAGGCTGGTCAGGACTACGTAGCTGAGGATTTACTAACGTGCATGTATTGGTGGGGGGAAACCGGAGTGCCGGAGAAAACCCACCGGGAGAACATGCAAACTCCCACAGAAAGGCGGGTGGGAATCGGGCCCGTGGAGAGGTAACCGTTGCAGTGCGCCTAAAAAGACAATAAAATTTTTGAGTGTATATTAATGTTTGGCTCACATTAAATAACCTTAGTGCAGACCTGAAGTGCACCCCACACTCCAACGCATTACAATCCGACTTTATGTACTGCAATAAATTAATTTCGAGATTGGTTGAAGCTTCTTTAAATCTGCATTTGAATCTTTTTCAGGTTAAAATGGTTTTACGCAATGGAGCTAGATTATTAGACTTGTTTTAAGGTGTTTCTGCCTTGTTTCAATAAGTTTGAGACTATTTCAAACCAAATTATTTACCAAAGACGTAATATATTTTTACTCATCGACTGGCAAATCTGATTCAAGCTCAAATCTCTAGAAAAAATGCAGAAAGGTCTTGAGACAAGTGAAATATGCAACCACATTTGGCAGTTTTTTCTAGTCTGGCTAAAACAACTACAAATACAATAAATATTCTGATTTCTAATAGACTCAAACACAGCAAAAACAGGTACCACATCCGCGAGAGATGCCATCTTTGTTTTGTTTGATTCAGGTGCCCTGCTGCAATGTGATTGGGCTGGTCACCGCTGTGTCGATGTCGGTTTTTTGGACACCAAAATAGCCTGGAAAATGAGCTTGTCTGACAAATCCTAACCCTAATTAGCCAATCAGAGATATGATTTTTCTGTCCTATGAAAACAAACATGGCTGCTTACGAGGAAAAAAATAACAAAAAAATATTCCGCAAGACTGAAAAACAGTCAATTTTTTGCAGAATCAATGAGCAGAGACATACAAAATCTATTTTAAAGGTGCACCATGTAACTTTCTGACCGAAAATAGCAATATTTTGTCATTTAGATGTTTGTATTGTACTAAATAAATATCAAACATGTGTGCTTTTACTTTGAGCGGGCTTGCATGCTCACAAAATGTATTATTATTTGGGTTTCTTTCTGTATGCTACCAAGGAAAAGATGTTCCTTTAGTCACAAAAAGATACCACAGACTTATCTCTATTAACAATACAATAAGTATTATTTTAACTTGATATTTCTGTGTTGTATTGTCTTCTGTTCTCACCTATGGCACATGTCTGGGGTCACACTTCCACACTGACGGTTTTTACATAAGCAGCTCATTTACATAAATCAATAGGTGTGACTTTGCACAGAATCTGGTGATGTCGCTGAGCCTCTCCCACTCTCAGGCTAAATTTAGATCTGGCTTTTCTCATCGACACAAGTGGGAGAGCAGCCCAAACTTGTAAAGCAATTAGTGAGAAACAATACTTTACTTATTTGTCATATGGTGCGCAGAAGTTGAGATGAGAACACGAGAAAATACAGTGAAAATAGGCGTTTTCCCACATGAAAGTACCAAGAACTAGTCACCACATTTCTTCAGTCCCTGTTTAGTCAGAGGAACTACCCTGTCCCCATGTTTGTGTTCACACAGCAGCAGTTTCTGAAAGTGGGTCTAACTAGCTTTAGCATTAGCATCTGTAAAGTCTGGAACATTTAAATAATCATTAAGAGGTGTTAAGAAGACAAAAGTTGACTTTTTTCGATTCCACATAAAACCATAATGTGCAAAACTAAAAATTAATAATAAAACAAAATGATTCACTGTAATTCCTAATAATAGTATTATAGACTACTATTTACAAATTAAATAAATACATTTTGGGAGTAACTGCCTTTAAATAATTTTCTTAAGGATAAGGAAGGTTAATCTAAATGTGAGAATGTGTAAAACATGTTTAAAAACAAAGTTAGCCGTGTAAAATGTGCTTGTGTTACCAAAGGTTCCTGGTCTGACGTAAAAGTACCTGCCCCAGAGCAGGAGCTAAAAAAGACCCTAAAGTGTGGCCCCAGTCCATAGTTCCTGCTCTGTGTGAATGCTCCCTAAATAGGGACAGGAACTAAAAGAGGACTAGGTACTGAAAAAAGTTCCTACAGTGGGAAAGGCCTAATGAGTGTAAAGTACTGTATAACAACCACAAATGTACTCATTTTCAAAAATTTTATAAAAAGCAAAAAATCTGTGAGTTTTGAAAGCAATAAAATTATGTTAATTGTTTTAGCGAGCATCAAAATTTCACCAGAAGATAAAACCACTCAAAAGATTACTATTGTGTCTACGAGAAGTTAAAAAAACATTAACATACATATATTGCAGTCCACGTCTTGTTACTTAATGCATTCTGAGCCTGATTAATATTCATCAAAATGAGCTTAGAAGTGCTTTTCACAACTTTCAGAAGCACAAGCAGATTTAACTAATCATCCCGGAAAAGCTAACGATGACTAGTCATGGTAAACAATAACAACAAGCCCATCCAGGCTTTCAGGGAGCAAAATGCTCTAATATCACTGGTACTGCAAAAAATGAAGACCTCACGACTTGGGAAAAATATCAAATTGCGACTTTTCTGACGTGGTTAGCATGAACCAACAACTGCACACGTTAGATGTGTGGAGAGAGATTTTTTGACATAGAACATTTTTAAAACAATAAATGCAATGGTTTTTGAAAAAATTTAAATATATCAGGAAAGATAAAACACCCCTAAAACCAACACAGTCTCACAAGAAAGCGTACATTTACCACGACAGAGTATTATGAGCACAATTTCAGGTCTTTTTGACTATGTTACGTCGTACATTAAGCACAATATGAAAAAGTGTCTGGGTGCACGGTAGCCAAGTGGTTAGAGCTCTGTTTTCCCAATAAGGATGTGAGATCATCAACATCTCCTGATCTCTCTGTGTGGAGTTTGCATGTTCTCCCCGTGTCACTGTGGGTTTTCCCCGGGTACGTCGGTTTTCTCCCACCTCCAAAGACATGCATGTTTAAGTTAATTGGGCATCACTGTAAATTTCCCTTAGTGAGTGAATGAGAGAATGAATGATTGTCTGTCTAACCCTGCGGCAAGTTGACCACTGTCCAGGATATGCCCCGCCTAAGGCTCGAAGTTACTGGGATAGGCTCCAGTCACCCCTAACAGGATTAAGCGGTGAAAAATGAATGAATAAAAAAGTGTAAAAATGACACGAGATTTCACAGAGTAAAAATACAAGTTTTACTTGAAGCCACGAGGGGACATTTTCTTTAGGTGAAACCAGTAATTTTGGGCATCAAGTTAGAAAATGGGTACATTCTGGGGCTTGGGGCAGGTTAAGTTTAGGATTAAAATTTTGTTATTATTCATAAATAAGAACACATCTTAACAACCACCAGAGAAATTAACTGGGACTGCAACGCATACCATAATTACGCAAAACAGACTCGTGCTAATCATACGTAATTTACATGTCCTGTAATGTTGTGGTAAATGTACGCTTTCTTGTGAGATTGGGCTCCTAGAACATATGACCTAATAAGTAAGTAGTAGTAAGTAAGTAATCTTTATTTGTATGGTGCATTTCACAGACACAGAGTCACAAAGCGCTTCACAGTGAAATGAACCCCTCAAGTGCACTGCTGAGAAAAGTGGGCGGAGCAGAATAAGGTGAATAGAGTCAAGTAAACACAAGCATTGCCTTTCTTTATTGGAACAAACTAATGTTGCATTAATACAGTACATACACATGCTCTTTGAAGTAGCTTCCCTCACAACAACGTTAAATAAATCAATCTTTGTGCATTCTGTCGGGAAGTCCATTACTACAAATGTGTTAGGCTTGCACGCAGCCACACCAGTGACCAGTCGAGTGAATAATTTAGTGGTCATTGGTCACGCTGTTCTTAATAAAAAATTCAACTAAAACATTCAGCAAAGGCAACATCCAGCTGGGCTCAGATCTTGCACTCTTTCTTTCTTTTATGGCAAAATACTGGGAATTAAACCGAGCCATTAGTTTAAACGCGTATCTTTTCAAACCGGCGATAAAATTACTCTTCCTGACTGCCGAGGTCAAATAATTACCCAATTTCGCACTTTTTAATTAGCGGATTTCTTCATGAAGGCATCTCCGTAATTTCCTTCACACTGATTTGGGCGGTTCAGAGTTCATTCTTCCAATTAGAGGAGCCAGAAGAAACGGTCAGGAGACAGTCTACGGTAGCCTCAAAGGGTCAAAAAGACAACGTTAAAAGTCAAAAAAGGCTGGATTAGACTGGACAGTATGGAAATTACATGATTGTTAGCTCACGTTTGCTTTATACAGTTGGAAGAGTGTGTTGTATATGTGTTAGATTCATTATTTAACTTTTCTGCCGGTTTCCATGGAGATGCAAGATGTTTTGGAATGTTAAACTGTAGAAATACATTCAGCGTCATCTCATATTTTGGGGATTCTCTAATGATTTAATAGGAAACAACCTTTTCCTCACTTTTACAAAGCTTCCAGCAAAATTGTAGTAGTATTTTTGTAGAAATTGTAGTAATTGTAGAAGCCTTGTGCTAGCATGTAGCTGTAGCATGTAGCAACTAGAGCTACAGTTAATCAATTACTGAAATAGTTGTCAATTAATTTAGTAATCACGTAATGTCTTAATGCAGGTTTCTAACATCTATGAGTTGTGGAAAAGCGTCAGATTTAACATAAAATACATGAAAATTGTCCAAGTTTTTTTGTAAAAGCTAGATTGCCTGAGCCTAATGTTTTTATGATACCAAATTAGAAATTCAGTTTTAATACCAAGAAATAGACTTGATTCTTGATTAAGCCCAATTATGATACCACAATGATCATCAAAAATACTTTATTTGTCAGATTTCTGAGGCTTAAAGAGGGAGAACCTTTTCGACATGCAAGGAAAGAGAGAAAGCACTGATTACACAACTTATTTATTCTGTTTTTGTTTGCACTGTTATTAAAATCAAAAAGATGTGCTATTTACACATCTGGGAAGTGTTTTCTGAGGCTCGGCGGGAAAGGACCTCGTAAAACAAGCCTACTAAAACAAATTGCATTTTGAAGCGATGAGAAAGGCAGATTTCTACCTTGGCAAACAAACCACGTAGATCATTTCTTCTATTCAAGCGGCTTTAAAATAAAAGCCAGTCAATTAGGTCTAATGAAGAGCTACAATGGTCCAACACTCAGGGGCATTGTCAGAAAGCCCTGTTTGTATCTGTGAGCTGTACGTTTGTGGACACGAGGAGCAGATGGAGCGGGTTGGAGAGGACTGTAGCTGCTGCAGGATTAATGGAGCGACTCTGTATTAGCTCAGAGTAAACAGATTCTGACATACACGCCGCACGTCACACTTCATCCTGTGGAGAGCGCTGTCCATCACTGACACGACTGCAGACACGCACCAACCAGGAGAGCCAGAGTTTTACCCTGTCAGCTCTGAACAACATGTGAGGAGTTCTGCTGCTGGCTTGTTTATATTCAAAACAGCTCACTTCTGTACTTATGAGCACTTCCTGTTCAATTCATTTATATTACTGAACAGCGAGTTGTGGTGAATGTCTCAAAAATAGGTTAAAGACTTTACAAAATGAAAAGAATACTAACAGGAAATACTCATAAGTACAGAAGTTAGCTATTAGGAATATAAACAAACCACTGACATTCTGTGCACAGCACTTATTGTCTTGCTACTGCTAAATTGCTAATTTTGAGCAAGCTAGCAACTTTAATTTGCTTTCTACAAGCAGCTCTGGGCAGAGCTGATTTGCCTAAACACCTGGCACCTCCAACCAACAACAAGTGTTCCCAAACCTGCATGTATAGAAGGATTTTTTTGTTTATCAAAACGGGCGATGCGCGCGCACCTCCCCTGTAGAAAGAGCCGCCGCACATAACACAAACAGTGGAAACAAATCGAAAAAGCACCTCACTGTGCATAAACAAAAGTTATCCTACGACCCATAAAAGTTACATTCAGGTGAATGAAAAAAGGAGGAAAAACGCTGTCTCGCCCGTCTGTCAGACCGGTTCAGACCTGATTCAAACAGGTAGCTGATGACCCGCTTTGTTGTTTCCCTATGTAAGCAGATGGAAAGGAGCTCTTTCTGCATTACGCATGCCCATTAGGGCGGAAAGTGTCGTTGACTGAAAATCCCTCTATTGGTTGGTGGGGAAACCAGAGTGCCTGGAGAAAACAACCCAAACACTGGGAGAAACATGCAAACTCCACACAGGAAGGCCTAGGCCGTGCGGGATTTGAACCCACAACCTTATTGCTGTGAGGCAAGAGTGCTATCCGCTATGGCACTGTGCCGCCAATGTTAGCTGCTTTAAAGCCTTGGATAAGCCCTGATTTTGTCCCGGTTAACTTCCTGGTTTGTTCCTGGTCTTGGTTTTGTCCGGTTTTATTCCCGAGTCCTGTCTGTCGCAAACACTGTCACTGTCAGATATAGAACCAAGCTTGAAGGAGACAGAGGCAGAGACACACACGCAAAACAGCCAATACAGAGAAAAGACCAGCAAACATAAAAAGTCTAAGATGTGTTAACTGATGTGAACAAAAGCAGTTAAAAGGACAAGTCTAGGATTCCTGATTTATTAAAGTGAATGTTTTGTTTTTATTTATAGCACTGCTTTTTAAACAGCTCAACAGTATCTAAAATGTGATAGATCCACGTTCATCAAGAAATCACAAAAGATGGCTGAACTAGGATATTGCCTTTGAAGCTATAGTTGCAAAGTCCAAATAACTGTGTTTACATTATATCATTCTACAGAAAAACAGCAGAAGTAAATAAACAAGCGAGATGTTAAAGACGCGGCTGGTGGGTGAAACAGGCAGAGTGAAACAGTGATTGGCGTTTGGCCTTGAAGCCGATCATTAACAGACCGATGTAATGGATCCAGCCTGTGGTCGGTGGAGAGAAAGAGAGATAGAGAGAGGGAGGGACCACCGCTGGGACCACACGATAATCAAAGGGAAGGCTTTTTTTATACAAGATCACAGCTGAATCGTGTTTTCTCAGTCTTGTAATGGTTTAGGATTTTTCTGGTTTTCATAGTTCTTGTTTGGATCAAGTTTAGTCCAAATGGAGATGTGTTTTGGTTTTGGTTTCTTTAGTTCTAGTCTTTCTAACAAATGTCTCTCCATCCATCAAACACCTTATCTCTCTTCTTCTACTCTCTCTCTCTCTCTCTCTCTCTCCTCCCCTGAGCCTCCTTCTCATCAAGTACGAGCAGATTAATTAGCCGTTTCCATTGCAATCCTTCACAAACACCTAATATGAGGGAGAAACGCATCAACGGGTTATATCTGCCTGCGCATAGATGTGAAAATGTGAGAGAGAGAAAGAAGAAAAAGAGGAGAAGAAAGGGAGAGAGAGAGAGAGAGAGAGAGAAAGGAGGAAAGAGAGCGCAAGTGAGAGAAAGAAGAGAGGGGAGAGAAAGAGAAAGAAAGAAAGAAGAGGGGATGAGGAAAGAGAGTATGTGAGAGAGAGAGAAGAGAAAGAAGGGCAAAGGGAGAAAGAAAATAGAGAGAGGGAGAAGAGAGAGATAGAGATAGACAGAAAAGAGAAAAATGAGAAAAGAGAGAAAACAAAAGAAAAGAGATATCAGTGGAGAGAAAGACAATACAGAGTAAAGGAGAAAGAGAGAGAGGAAAAGGGAGGAGTTAGGAAGAGAGAAGGAAAAGAGAGAGAAGAGGAGAGAGAGAAAGAGAGAGGAAGGAGACAGAGAGAAGAAAAGAGAGGGAGTAAGAAGAGAAGAGAGAGAAAGAGAAGAGAGACAGAGAGAAAGAAAGTGCAAGTGAGAGAAAGAGAAGAGAGAGGAAAGAAAGAGCAAACGAGAGAAAGAAAATAGAGAGGGAGAAGAGAGGTAGACAGAAAAGAAAGAGAAAATGAGAAGAGAGAGAAAACAAAAGAAAAAAGATATCAGTGGAGAGAAAGACAATAGAGAGAAAAAAGAGGAAAGACTGAAAGGGAAAGAGAGAGAGACAATGATGGTAAGGGTTGGAATAGAACTAAAAGATGGAGAAAGAGAAAGATGTAAGGGAATGATAGAAGAGAGAGAGGGGGGAATGAGGAGGGAAAAAGGGAAGGGTTAGAAAGAGAGAAGGGAAAGAGTGAGAAGACAGAGAGAAAGGAGAGGGAGAAAGAAGGGGAGGTGGGAAGGGAGAGAGAGGAAGGAGATAGAGATAAGAAAGAGAGAGAATGAAGGTAAGTTTTGGAATAGAAGGAAAATACAGAGGGGGAGAGAGGGAGAGAGAGAAAGAGAGAGAGAGAAAGAGGGGAGAGAAAGAGAAGGGGGGTTGTAGAATAAAGAGAGTGAAAATGAGAAGAGCAAAAGAAAGAAAGAGTAAAAAGAGAAGTGACAAGAAGGATTAGAAAGAGAAAGATGTAAAGGAATGACAGAAGAGAGAGAGCAAGAAAGAGAGAGAGAGAGGAGTGAAAGAGAGAGAGAGAGAGAAGTGAAAGAGTGATTGAGTGAACAGTACATTATCATGGACAGCTGTACTGAATCAAAATGGCGGATTGAGGCAGCCAGGGAGCACATCGGGGGAGCCTGCATTATACAGCACCTGATGGAGAGAGGAGAGAGAGAGAGAGAGAGAGAGAGAGGGAGGAAGGAAGGAAATAAGATGGAGGTGAGGAGAGGATGCAGGACTCAATGGGAAATTAAAATAGAAAAGAGCGATGAGGAAAATGACAGTGGAGAGATAGTGTCGACGCCAAAGAAATGAACAGTGTTATCCAAGCCTCTCTGGGGAGGAATGCTGCATATTTTAGCTCTAGTCCCGAGAAATGACACAGAATATCGACAAAATGATAATCAATTAGAAAAATGCATAACATCCAGATCAATTTACGTTAATGCTAAAGGAAAATTCAGCTTAAAAGATACATATTCCACGTTAGCGAATGGGGTTGCACGATGATAACTGCAGTCACACTTGATGAGTAACGTGCAATCTAATTAATACATTTTTCGTCAGTGGTAATGCTGTTATAGTTAAGTCATGAGAGCAGCTGACGAATTTGTTTTGGGAAGCACAAGAAGCTAAAGGGCGAGAGAAGTGGCGCTGATTGGCTAAGTAATCAATCAGTAGCAGGGTTGGGCGGGTGTACTGATTGGTGGAGCGCGACACAAGTTTCCTCCGCGCTCAACTTCCAACGACGAAGAAATCAAACAAGTGAGGAGATGTTATTTTGTCCTATTCATAACAACATGGAAATGGAACAGATGGCATCGCTATGTCACTGTGGATACAGGTACGTTTCGTGCCACTATTTCATTGGCTTTTTGGCCGCGGTTCACCCGTTTTGTTGCGTGCGGATGTTTTGTTTTAATGTCCGCCTGTGTTTGTCACTTGTGCTGTTTAGGCTGTTTATGCTGCAAAAGGCAGGTTTGTTTGGGCCACGTTGTTGTTGTTGTTATGGTTATGACTGTTCTTAGTGCCTGGAGGAGAAAGTTAATGGCTATAAGATAGTCAAACGTATATGTATTTTTGTGTATGTGAAATTTAATAATAATTACTTTGCCTAATTAGTTACTTTCATCACTCACGCAGTTACTAACTCAATTACTTTTTTGGAGAAGTAACTAGTAACTATAATGAATTACTTTTTAAAGTAACTTGCCCAACACTGGTTAGGATTAGGATTGTGTTAGTAGTCATGAATAATAACCAGTGGCGGCTGGTGACAACTTTGACCGGAGGGGCTACATAACCGCAGCACCAACTCACCAAACAAACACTATCATCTTACATCTTCTACAAATGAAGAAATACAGCCAGTAATCAGCGTTTGAGAAATACTTTTTTCCTCCAAGCAGCTCAAAAGCATCAACGCAAAGACACGTGTGCGTCAGATGTGTCCACATGTAACCGGTGTAGGCCCACACGAGGTACCAGTATGGAGAAGTGTGTGGTGGTATGGGATAAACTCACTCCCCTCAGGTATAAGAAGCCACAAACAAACTGAGCTAAGGGGAGCATTCCCTTTAGCTCAATGAGTTTGTCGGTCGACTGCCCCACAGGAGACCCGGGTTCAACTCCCGCTCAGGACACAACACAACGCAGAGAGGCAAAACCCAATCGGTCACACACAACAACAACAACAACAACAGCAACAACAACACAGGGCAAGTGCCTTTGTGCACAGACACGAGCCAAACTACATATTTACCAAACTCACACTGTTATAATTTAGACATTACAAATATGTGGATGCCATACAACTGCACTTATGCACTTATGAAACCGGAAAAATATATAAAAATAGCTGCACTCACATGAGAAGAGAAAGTTGTCATCGGCATTCACCAAACTCGCCTAACTCAGATCTTTTCATGGCTCTGTAAACTCCAAACTCACATGGCTTGTCTTCTGCGGTCGTTAGTTTTACTTCCATCACAAAAACTCGCCAAAAAAAGAAAATATATTCCTAAAATCGGCTTGTCTGTTGTATTCTCCGCGTCCATGCTCTGGGAAGCAGCTGTACACAGCACATGACGAGTCTGAACCAATGAGAATCTTAGACCCGCCCACTGCTGCTTGTGATTGGTCAAACTAACTGTCAATCTCTTTTAGGAGCCAATGATGTGTTTCGGACTAATTAGAATTAGCCCTCCTTCTGAACTTTACAAACGTGCAACAGAAGACAAGCACCTGTCAATCATCTCCATAGACTCCAGCAGTTTGGACTGAGCTGCTGCGGACTAACGAAAATTAGCCCTGCTTGCCTTTTTTTAGGATGTTTTCAGCAGAACTAACATAATTCAATTATGAAACTATGATAGCAACACAACAACTCATAGTAATACGTTTAAGAATTATATTTTTATTAATAATTATTTTAGTTATAACCACATTTTCTTTCCTGAAATGACAGGGAGGGCTTAGCCCACCTAGCCCATTGATACCAGCCGTCCCTGATAATAACACATCTTTACATTCACCATAGAAATGAACTGGGACACAAAATGGGTGAAATACACACGCAAAAAATTGAAATTGCGTTCATTTGACACACTGTTTCAAATTGTGTGGTATTGACACGCTTATCTGTGAGAACAGGCTGGACTGTGGCGACGCGGAGCTAACGGTTACTGGGTCTGTATTCAAGACTTTTCCTACAAATTTAATCACTTTCAGGGATCACAAACTCGATTATGTGAATGCTGGCTGATGTGACTTTGCCAAACGACACAATATCCTGCACCAAAGCAGATATAACTATAAATCTTCCACTTATTTCCCTGTCTTCTTGGCACTCTAAATTAAACCAGTTTACCCAATGAACAAAACGATAAAATATTGCACACATTTACGTTATACAGTCAATTTCCCAGGCTCCACAGATTGAAAAAAAAAAAAAAAAGAAATTGCTTGTGCATCTAAATCCCACTATGGCAAGCCTCAATCATGGCTGCCCTGTCGCTCTGTAGATAGCACACTCCTGCAATTCCACTCGCTTTAGCTAACCGTGCACTTTCGCTATCTGCTCTGACGCTTAAAGAAGGCACCCTTACTTAATAAACGACAGGTGGATTACCCAGGCAAGACCCTTTGGAGGTAAATATATGTAAATGCATGCATAGGCTGTGTATGTTGTGTCAAAGAGTGCGAGAATCCATAAGTTTGGCTAAATGCTGCGGGAATGCCAGTTGTGTTGGTGATATACAGCCAGTTTTCAAAGCGATTGGGTCTCTCACATCTCAACCAAGGGAGCAATAGTGTCGGAGGAGGATATTACTGTCTGGCACGAATGATAGATGGCTTGTCTGTGTCAGTGGAGGTGGTGGGTGGGTAGGTGGGTGGGTGGTAGCCATTTTTTTTTTTTCTTTGTCAAATTGAAAGCATCACTTCCCCCAAAATGAAATATCGCGTTTGAAAAATCTGACAGCCGGCGTCTGACAAAGCGGTGAGCGGAAAGCGGAAATTTGAACCCCGGCACTGTAGAGCGAAGAGAGAGAGAGAGAAGGGAGGAAAGAAGGAGGGAGAGAGGAGGAGGAGGAGGAGAGAGAGAGAGAGAGAGAGAGAAAGAGAGAGAGAGGGAGAGAGAGAGGAAGGGAAAGAGGGGAGGAGAGAGAGGGAGAGACAGGGGAAGAGGAGAGGAGAGAGAGACAGGGGAAGAGGAGTGGAGGAGAGAGAGAGAGAGACAGGGAAAGAGGAGAGGAGGAGAGAGGGAAAGGGGGGGTAGAAGGAGGGAGAGAAAGGAAGGGAAAAAAGGAAGGAGAGAGAGAAAGAGAGGGAAAGAGGAGAGAGAGGGAAAGGGGGGTAGAAGGAGGGAGAGAGAGGAAGGGAAAAGGGAAGGAGAGAAAGAGAGGAAGTCAGGGCAGAAGGGAGAGAGAGACAGAGACATGGGGAAAGAGAGAGGGGAAAAAGAGAAAGAGAGACAGGGGGTAAAAAGCCAGGGAGTGCAAAAAGGGGGAGACTGAGAGAAGGGGAAAGGGAGAGAGGGGGGGTAGAAGGAAGGAGATAGAGAGTGAGGGAAAGAGAGAGGGGGGGTAGAAAGTGAGAGAGGGAGAGGTAGGGAGGAAGGAAGAGAAAGAGGGGAGGAGACATGGGAAAAGAGAGAGAGAAAGAGGGGGGTAGTGGGAGAGAGAGAGGAAGGGAATTGAAAGAGGGGAGGAGAGGGATGGAGACATGAGGAAAGATAGAGAGAGAAAGAAAAAAAAGACAGAGAGAGGGGAAAAAAGGGAGGAGAGAGAGGGAAGGAGAGAGATAAAGAAAAACAGGGAAAGAGAAAGGGACAGAGAGAGAGAGGCAGCAAGATGGAGTAAAAGAGATAGAGAGATAGGTAGGGACAAAGAGAGAAAGAAAGACAAAGACAGAGAGAAAGTAGGAGAAAGACAGAAAGAGAGAGAGAGAGAGAGAGAGAGAAGAAAGAAGGAGAAAGACAGAGAGGAGAGAATGAGAGGAGAGAGAAAAACAGAAAGGGCGTGGGAGAGAGAAGGGGAGAGAGAGAGCGAAAGACAGAAAGAGGGTGAGACAGATAGGGAAAGGGGAGAAAGAGAGAGAAGGAAAGAAAGAAACAGAGACAGAAGACGAGTAATGGAAAAAATGCAATCTGGTAAAGTACAATGTCACTATAGGGGAAAGGTGGACTGTGGGTAGATACGTTTTAGATTGACTTTAAAAAGCCCTTTTGCATATGTTAGCCGTAAAATAGTTTTTCTTTGTAAACATTTTAATAATATTTTTCAATCACATTTTATATTCAAGCGCCTATACTTTCTTTGATCTGTGGTATAATGTGTCTTCCTCAAAAGTTTAAAGCTCAACTCCCTGGCTTTTTTAAACTTTGTCATTTCCTTTACAGTGCTTTATATGAATGAGCTGCAGATGAATGTCTAGAGCCTTATCATAGAACCATTTCTGCCACATGTTGAGGCCGACAAAGTTTTTTTCTGCAAACAGTATTTTGTGACAATATCAGATCTCTGTGTGCTGTCTGAATTGAATAATGACGTATTTAAGTTGTCATTAGGAGTCGAATACAAGTTTAAACAGCAAAAAGATGATCTTAAGCCATAACTGCAGCCCACAAGGAATGCTCAAAGAAAACAATGTGCTGAAGAATTTGTGAAAGCTAGGAAGTTATTGTACACACTTAAATACCTACAGTACTTCAAGTTTTGCAACATGAAAATCAAGTTGCCATGGCTTTAACACACTATTCTTGCATGTTTAGGCCTCATTCTTGTGTATAAACTTGTTTTGACTAGTTCTAAGCTAACTCTGGAATGTTCCTGACTTTATTTACACCTGATGCTGCAGCAGATCTTACAGAGGAAATACTTTGAAGGACTGACCTTAATACCAACTGAAGCTACAAAGATTCGCCTGCTCCACCTGAATATGATGTGTAACCTAGAGTTCACTTATTCAACCATTCAACCAACCAACTAAATACAATATACAGTATATCTACTATTGTGACTAATAGTGCCTGATGAATGATTGCATGTGTTTAACTAATGTTTTCTCACCTGAAGCTGGACAAGTAGGACATTTCCAGCCTGTAGTTTATACATACAAAGGTTAGTGCAGTCAGAGAACAGGGCAAGTCTCTCTGAAAAGATGAAACAGCTGCCAAGTCGGCTTCTTTATAGCAATTTCTGTCTTGTTTTTTGGGAGAGTCAGTTGTGAATTTTGACTGTTACTGGTTGCTTTTTTGCTCTTGCTCCAGAGTGACACTTTTATGTCATAAAAGAAGCAATTTGTAGGACTTTTTCAGGTTTGATTCATGAAAATAGACCCCCTAATGACTTGGCCGCTTGTTGCTCTCTGAAAATCTGGCAACCCTGCTGTGGGTTTGAAATGACTTTCAGGTAAAAGTTGAAACGTCCTGATCTTCAAAACCGTGTCCAAATGAATGTACGTTTGAAGCCTTTTTTTACTTCTACATGAAGGTTTCTGACAGCTATTGACCCACACTTCCACCACCATTTGCATTTCCAGTTGAACATGAATCCTGTTCAATTCAATAGGGAACGATCAGAATAATAGAGCAAAAAGCAGGGTAATTTCAATGCACCAACAACAAAGAACAATTTTTCTGGACACTTTCTTTTTTATATCTTTGTAGAACCATAATTTTCTTCACAAACTACAAAAAAAAAACTCAGATTTTTTGCATCAAAGCACACAAATATATACAAACATGGCTTCCATGTGACTCTTTTATTAACTTGACTTATTATGTTTTTATCCAATCTCCAATTACGAACTGCAATCACAACGCTGGTCGCAGTTAGATATTAGATATTTTTCCTAAATCACGCAGCCCTACAACAGATAACCATTTTGCTCTCACGAATGGCGACCTAATTCAAAACCGCACAATTTCATTAACAATAAAAAAATAAATAAGTAAGTGATGCTGTGAACATTGAAATAGACAAGACAAGTTTATATGTACAGTTTGCAATATTAGTCTCTAGAAGGGTCTTACAACTATTTGACAGCAACAATAATTTATACATTGCAGTACAAAGCATTATTGCACAATGTTGGTAATTCTACAGTTGTTTGATCCAAGTCTGATACTTAATCCTGAACTATACATTTATAAAACACAATCTCGCTGCTTTCTGATGCTTGGTCAAACATTCTTCTGATAAGTATTAGCTCATACTAAAGGTGTGCTAAAAAAAATAATAAAACGATCACTAACTTCGTCCATTTAAATAATCAATAGGGATGGGACGAGACAGAATTTTCACGAGACGAGACAAGTCACGAGATTGGGTCCGAGACAAGACAAGATTTTAAATAATTAGCATTCATTGTTTCAATTTAGAATTTAAACAAGGCAAATTACAAAATTTTATTTGTATTGTTATTATTGTTAGTTTACATTCTTTTAGTTTAGCTTTACCTTTCATTATGTGTATCACCTTGGATTTTTATTATTTCAACGATATAAGTTTTGACTGAAATTGATCCGCTCCTCGTGTGTAGCTCAGACTCCGCCTCCTTTCTCCTGCTTCACAGCGCTGCCGCTGCTGACAGGGACCAGACACACACAGATGAGGAGACTTTCATACTTTTTACAGTTATTGATGATATAGGCCAAAATATTTCTTTGTGGCTCTATTTTAAACCATGTTTAAGTGTGCACTGTTCCTGCGATGTCTGCGCGTATATACGATTATATATATTTTTTCTTTTATTACATTGTTTAGGACTAATTATCTCTGTCAATATTGGTCCTATTTTTACGAAATAAAAACTGAGACAGAGTTTAAGTCTGTTACAAGTCTGTGTGTGGAGGAGAATATTTACTACAGCTGCTCAAAGATACAAAATTGTATTTCATGACCATGGAAAAATCTCATGAGACAGTTCAGTACGTGTGCGCACAGTATCTTGACAGTTCTCGCGAGATCTCGTCCCATCCCTAATAATCAACTTTAAATTTTTTTTCAATGGGTTTATTAGCCAATCATCCGACAGTGAAAAACAAGCATCTTTTTTGTCAACGTGTGCAGAAAAGCCGTCAAAGTTTTAATGTGGGCTTTGTTGCATGATACAGAATAATAATTGTAGTAATCATAGGGGTGTCTATTTTTTCTACACGAGGGTAAAAATCAAATCAGTAATTGCGAAAAATTGAGGTCAGTTTTTATCACCAATCACCAAACTATATTGTCGGTCGCACTCACCAAATAAACCCTAAGATTACAAGCTTTACAACAAAATGGCGGACGCTGCTTTCTGGCAAATGAGTTAGAATTACATTGTCCAAGCTTTAATTCAAAATCTATCCGTCTGTACATCCTATAACACCATCTGATCACATAGAGCCATGCCAAATCAGAATAGTTTTGGTCATATCATTAGCCGAATCATAATTAAATCTACATGACAATAACACAATTTGCGACACAATTCGGTACACGGCTAAACTGCGCGCGGAGTGGCTAATGACTCTAATTCCATTTCAACAGGAAACAAAAGCCCGCGCTGGTTCTGCTATTATTGTGTGCAGGCCTTCTCTCTCTCTCTTTCTCTTTGTGTGTCTGTTATCGTCCGCTCATCGGTCTGTTCGCTCCGGATGAATTTGGACCAATCTGTGGCGCTCAGGGAAACCGGAGGATGAAATGAAAAAGATGGTTTTCTACTTCAAACGAGCAGGATGTAAGAACGAGGACCGGGAGAGGCGTAACTGCAGTTGTTAAAGGACAAAGAGTAATTTGCGTTCCTGAGCAGTTCTGCTTTAAAGTCCAATGCATGAGAAACAATAAAAACAGTGTAGTAAAGCACACATGACAGTCAGGAGCTTTCCACATCAGGAATTGAGTTAGAGTTCATCTACAAAGGTAATGACAGGGGAAACAATCAAATCAGTTTTACCTGTAAGAAATGTTCCAAATGAGCCTGAATGATTAATGGAAAACAGTGCAGACGATCTTAAAAATCTACGGCTACATTCTCACTGCAGAATCGGATTCTCAATTCTGATTTTTGCGTTTATTCACATTTTTACATTTTGTCATTTACATTACACAAAACATGCAACTCTTGCTGTCTCTGGTGTGAACAGGACGTGGCCCCAAAAGTGACCCGCATGCGCAGTAAAGGGCACCACATTACAGGCACAGAATGTTATTACACAGCCAAGAAACGTTTATGAGTATTTCAGGCTGTTTTGTGCAAAAACTGAGACGCGAGGACGAAATACTATCACTGAGAAGTTCTGCTAACAATCTAGCGCACATTAGCATGTTCTGTTTCCCGTCCCGTCAAAATCGGTCATTTTGAGAAGCCCACAGAGTTGAAAACATTCAGAACATTACACTAGTATGGATATAAGTCCAAACTGTTATTGTCATGAGTAAAATGTGGCACAGTGTCACAGAGAAATGCGCTGAAAGTTGGCGACACTTACAGGAAGTAGTCCAGCGATAGTGACGTTATAATGACTTGACCATACATTACAATGCGCCGTGAATAAACAAGAGAAAACTCAAGGAAGGTTGCTTTTCTTTTTCAAACAACACTTCTAAACTGATTTGCAGAGATATTTTGTGGACTTTTGTGGATCAGCGTAGCTCTGATAGATGACTGTGTGGCTGGCACTCTCGCCTCACAGCAAAAAGGTCGCAGGTTCAACTCCCTCGCGGCTTAGGCCTTTCTCTGTGTGGAGTTTGCATTTTTCTACCTGTGTTGAGGTACCAACCAAAAACAACAATTTTCAGAAAATAACGAACAACGAAACATCAAACGTGTATGGTGAGCACGTTTTCACGCTTTTTTTGTGTAAATATGTTACGAAAAAAACAATTGCAGAACAACCATGAATTTTGGCTACGTTTAGGCTCCAAGTTACTAAAATGAGTAAGTTTAGGGCTTGGGCTTGGGGTACGTTAAGATTTACTCGTTAAACCCAAAGAAAATGTCACCATCTGGCTTCAACCAAAATCCTCTCCTCTCCGTGTCTGAGTGGTTTCCTTTGGGCACTCCAATGTCCCAACCAACCAATATGGTCAGAGGTTGAGGTACCATGGGTTTTAGGCGAATTGCTTCTGCTTAGCTGCCCCAGGGATGCTGCTATCACTGCTATGAGTGGTTATTGTGCTTATCATACGTGCAAGAATATCCATCTTTGGACAAACAAGACTTAAGTGGACTGGAGCTGGTGTTCAAGGCACTTTGCAAGAAACTCGTACGTGTCCCGAACCAAACTCACCTCGCACTCAGGTTCTGATTTATCAAGCCAGGTGCTAAATTGCGGGTGCAAAAAATAAAAATAAAAGAATCATGTGTTAGTTATGAGCCTTTTACACAAACTTTAATATTGGAAGATGCACATACAACAAACTAACCAAAACAGATATGAACCACCTAAAATTCTGCATCTTCAGAGTGTGTGCTTGATAAATCTGGCACTTAGTGTACGGGAGGCATTAGCGATTAAACCCAAAGTAAATGTCCCCACGTGGCTTCAACCTAAAGACCTGTTGCTGAGAGTAAGACGCTAAGAAAACAGCATCTCTATTCACAGCATGAATAGAGACAATGCTTAAAAGGGTTAGAAACATGGTCATGATACGTCAACAACATATAAATTGTATTTAATTGTGTATTTATCAATTAAATACACAACAAATAGTAATACGCACCATTCATACCGATGGAGTGAAATCTACTATCGCTGTGACTTTTTTGTTCAAAGTGAAGCATTGTTTGAGTCTTTTTTTCACATGCCCCTTTCTCTCTTTCTCTTTTACTCTCTCTCTTATCTTCCGCCCATCGCTCGCTTCGCTGTAGTTGAATTTGGCCCGGTCTGTGGTACCCAGGGAGACGGGCCTGTTTCCATGACGATGTCTGCAGGCGCGAACAATGTATTTGTCTTAAGCTGGATAAGATCAGAGTCGGTTTCATCCCTTTTAGATACACACACACACGTACACACACAACCTCAAGGGCGATTACAGTACATGCATTTCA
The DNA here is from genome assembly GCA_038363315.1 of Mugilogobius chulae. Lineage (NCBI taxonomy): Eukaryota > Metazoa > Chordata > Actinopteri > Gobiiformes > Gobiidae > Mugilogobius > Mugilogobius chulae. The sequence goes on along the minus strand of CM076401.1, from coordinate 19,670,615 downwards.
ATACGGCTTTGCGGCCAAAACAGAATTACTCAAGACGGGAAAAAAAACAAAAAACAGGGAAAACAAGCTAATGCTGCGCAACTACAATGAGGACGGTTAAAGCGGCAGATGACAAGACGAGATTTTGAATAAGACTTTGATCTTTTAACCTTTTTGAATCATTGCGGAATCAAAACGGTTAAAAGGCAGGAAATGGAAGCTATATTTAAATTACTATTGTGAATATAAATGAGAGTTAAAGGCTGCATTCACAATACAAACTGAACCTGACTCGTATCTTGTTCTAAACTGGCTGGGTTTGCGTTCACAATACACTTTTTGCCGATCGAACCTGCGCTGTAGAGACACATCTGCTTCTCATCTGTAGAGGCGCTGTGGGACAGAAACACGTTACACAAACAGCAAAGAAGACACTAACCCAGGGCTCACACTGCATCCAGTCCAACTCCAGTGCAGCCACCGGACAGGTCTTGCTACGGAGGGTGACTCACATTAACTCCGGTTGTCTGCAGTCCTGCTGCAGCCACAGGCTCTGCTGCCGACCTCGCAAGACCCCCGAACTCACAGAGTTTTGATTGCACTACTTTTTGACCTGCTGGACATTCGGACACCACTATATAATGACGTGACCACTGAATAGTGCACTATAGTAAATAGTGTGGACTTGGTCATAACTACAATACTTTTCTGAAAAATCGCAATTCGATATTTTTCTCAAATCTGAACTAATCCAAAATGCATAAGCTTGTTTATTCCCTAGTTAAAATTACAAGTAGCAATATTTTTTTCAATGAGAATCAATACCTTAGTTTCAATTCATCCATAATAACTTCCCAGTGAACACCATCATCCGTCAACCCAATTCATATGAAAGTTATTACTTGTACTGCTACTACTACATCTAATAATACTACTATAATAACAAAAGCACAGTTAAAATATCCATCCAAACAGAGCGTCTCCTTTCACCCCACAACCACAGCTGCGACCCCATTACCTGAGCTTGTTAACAATACAGCCTTCTCCATAAAGGTAACATAATGGGATTTTAATGAACAGCGCTGTTATTTCTGTCAGCGCAGTGAGACCACAGAAATGAGTTTTGGTGTGTGGAGTGTGGAGCCGCTCATGCGTTTGGGCTTGTTTTTTCGGCGTCAAAAGGAAAATATGAACTTCGGAAAAGGCCATGTGGGGCAGTGGAGTGAATCGTATCCACGGCGACGCACCTACAGTCGCAGAGAAACATGAGCTACAAAACAAAACTAACATAATATAGAACTAGTCTTTTTGTCATGTTTTACTTCTACTACAAGTGCAAAAGCTGCTTCTGATGATGTTTAACAAGATATATCTCAATTACATTTCGTGAGAATTTATTTGTGAGGTCTGAGTGGCAAGAATGCATGAGAGTCAATATAGACAAATGATATTTCTCCTGCAAGAGTTCAAAATAAAGTTAAAAAAGGGAAAAGAAGCTATATGTTGAGAAAAAAAAATCAACACTTAAGAACCCTGCAGAACAATGGGTTTGTAACTGACATACAAAAGCAAAAAAGTAGGCAGAAAAGTATAGATAAACATAAAGCCTACGACTAATAAACGTTAAAATCAGGTGAGTGAAAAATGCAACGAAAATCACAGTCTCAAGCTTCAGGAGTCAGACGTCTGTCAGCTCTCTGATCCAAACAACCGCTCACGTCCCGTTTTTTTGTTTTATCAAAGATGTTTCCCCAGTTAACTAGACGGACAGCGTCTCTTTTTGCAGGTGACGTGCAGTAGAGCGGAAAGTGATTTTTTCATGTATTTTTTCGTCATGAGCAGCCATGTTGTCTTTTACACGGTAGACAACGCATGTCTCTGATTGGCAATCTGTCTATCACAGCTACAGAATTCAAAGAGAGACACGTTGGCCAGACAATATTTTTATATATCCAGGCAAATGTTTTGTATCTTTGAGCAGCTGTAGTAAAAAGTCTCATCCACACACAAACTTATAGCACACTTATTCTGAGAGAAAACAGTCTTAACTCTGTCCAGGTTTTATTTCAAAAGATAGGACCAAATATTGACAGAAATAATTAGTCCTAACATTGTAAAACTTGGTGCAGAAAATATAATCGTCAATTATAGGCGCAGACAGTGCAGGAACAGCGCAGTTTTTTTCACATTTAAACATTTGAAATAGATCCACACAGAGATATTTTGGCATATGTCATCAATAACTTTTGTACTTTGTAAAAGTGTGTCTCCTTCTCTGTCTGGTCCCTGTCAGCAGCTGCAGAGGCAGGAGAAAGGGGGCGGAGCCTGAGCTACACACGGGAGCAGATACATTTCAGTCAAATGATTTAACTAATTTCATTTAAATAATACAAGGTGACAGAAAGGTAAAGCTAAACTAAATAAATATTAAACCAACAATAATAAATAATACAATCTAATTTTGTAATTTTCCTTGTTAAAATTCTGAATTGAAACAACTTTTTTTCAATATCTCGTCTTGTCCAAATCTCGTGTCTTGTCTCGTGAAAATTCTGTCTTGTCTCATCCCTTTTGTTTAGTACATTTAAATAAATGATGGTCAAAAAGTTGGACATTTTAAGCATGTTTCCGTTTGTTTGACATAATATCATCTAATCATCGAGATATGAAAAAAATTATACCACTTAGCTCTACTTTCACACTTTTTTCTCTTTGTTTTTCAGTTGTGGCTGAATTAGGTCAAGTTTATTTATATTTTAGAAGAAATTAGGATATGGCGATTGTGAAGTGTAAAGTGAATGAACCTCTGTTTGCATTTCACTACTTTTCTATCAGTGACACTCGTACATCTCCATGTTCTGATTCCACTACAACAGCACTACGTCTGTAAGTAAAAATAAAAATAGTAAGTTAGCGTGAGCGTTGACAGCCTCTAGCATCACTACAACTACTACTGCTGCAGTGAGAATCATAAAAACAACTCCAAATAGACGGAAAAAACAAGTTTGCCTCTCGCTAAAAAACAACATTCTGTTTGTGTATCAGAGCCAGGGAGGAGAGTATATGCTTATTAAGGCTGGAGAAGAGAGAGAGAAGAGAAGAGAGAGAGGGAGGAGAGAGAGGGAGGGAAAGAGAGAGAGAGAAAGGAGAGAGAGAGAGAGAGTTTATTACTGTTGTGAAGGAGAAAAGAAGAGAGAGAGGGAAAGAGAAAGATAGAGACAACGAGAGTGAGAGAGTTTATTACTGATGTGAAGGAAAGAAGAGAGCGAGAGAAGAGGAAAGAGGGGGAGAGAGGAAGATGGAAAAGAGAGGGGGAGAGGGGAAACAGAGAGAAAGAGAGATGGAGAGAGAAAGAGTTTATTAGTGTTGTGAAGGAATGAAGAGAGAGAAGAAGAGGGTGAGAGAAAGAAAGAGAGGGAACAGAGGGAAAGAGAGACAAGGATAGAGAGAGAAAGAGAGGTGGAGAAAGAAGAGTTTATTAAAGTGGTAAAGGAAAGAAGAGAGAGAAGAGGAAATAGGATGAGAAAGAAGGAAAAAGAGAGGGAGAGAGGGAAAGAGACAAGGAGAGAGAGAGAGAAAGAGTTTATTACAGTTGTGAAGGACAGAAGAGAGAGTGAGAAAAGAGAAAGAAAAGAGAAAATGAGAGAGGGAGAGAGAGTTTATTACTGTTGTGAAGAAAGAAGAAGACAAAGAAAGAGTGAGAGAGAAAGAAAAAGGGAGGAGAGGGAAGGAGAGAGAGAGTTTATTGCTGCTCTGAAGAGAAGAGAAGAGAGAGAAAGAAGAAGAGAGAGGAAAAGAGAGAAAGTTTATTACTGTTGTGAGGGAGAGAAGAGAGATAAAGAGAAGGAGAGAGGGAGAACTTATAAGAGGAGAAGGAGAGAGAAGGAAGAAACAGGGAGTAGAGACAACGTATTACTGCTGTGAAGGAGAGGAGAAGGAGAGACCTTGTTACTGCCATGTTTGGTGTCGTGAAGAAGAGAAAGAGAGAGAAGAGAGGGGAAGAGGGAGAGAGAGAAACAGAAAGAGAGTAGGAGAGAGCAAGATGGAAACCGGAGAGAGAGAGACATAAACAGACAGAAACAAAGTTAAGGGAGTTGGTGAAAAAGAAGTGAGAAGTGAGAAAAGACAAGAAGAGAAAGAAACGTAGAGAAGAGAGGGAAATAAACAGAAAGTAGAGAGAGAGAGAATTTTTACAGAGAGAGGCAGGGTGCATATAAGACTGTAGCATGTCTCAGCAGGGAGCCTTTTCTTTCTCTCTCTGTTTCTCTTTCTCATCTTCTTTTTCCATTTTTCTTTTCCCTGCCACAAACTTGGTAAAGTGACTAAATACGTGCACATTTGGAGTTTGAACTGAGCCGTATTAGAGAGAAAAAGAGAGAGCGAAATAGAAGAGAGAAAAACGCTCTTGTGGTGAGACTTTTTCTTCTCCAATTACTTATAAATAATTGCATAAACAAATAAAACACAAAATAGTTTGAATCTTCAGTGTAAGAATTCTAATTGGACCATGTACTTCAGTGCATTACAATAAACATTTATGTGACGTATATTTTCCAAAACTCTGTCTGTTTCTATTCGTCTCTCTTGTCTATATTTTTATTGTTCTACCTTAAATGTCTCTCTCCTTTCATGGCTTGCTCTTTCTATCACACTTTCTCTTTCTCTCTCTTTCCCTTTCTTTCTTTCTTTCTTTCTTTCTGTTTCACCCCCCCTTACTATTCCTACCTTCTTTCTCCTCCCTTTACATCTCTCTCAATCTCTCCACTCTCTCTCTGCCTTTATGTTTCTCTCTTTCTCACCACACTTCCCTCTCTCTCTCTCTCTCTCTCACTCTTTCTTTCTTTCTTTCTCTGTCCCGCTCTTTCTTCTCTCCCTTCATGCACATGTCTCTCTCTCTCACTCTTTCTGTCACCCCTGTTTGTGTCTCACTTTTTCTCTCTCTTCAGTCTCTGTCTCTCTCTCTTTTTCGTCTCTCTTTCTCTCTCCTCCGTCTCTGTCTCACTCTCCCTCTCTACCATCTCTCTCCCTTTATGTCTCTCCCTTTCTCACTCTCTCCTCTCTCTCTGCCTGTTTCTCTGTGTCTCACTCTTTCTCTCCACCTCCACGTATCTCTTTCCCTTTATCGCTCTCTCACATTCTCTCTCCCTTCATGTCTCCCTCTTTCTTTTTCTCCCCCTTCAATTCTCTTTCCATAAATTGCTCTCTCATTCTTTCTCCCTTCATGTCTCTCTATCTCTCTCTTTCTCTCCCTTCATGTCTGTCTCATTTTTCTCTCCTTCCTTCATCTCTTTTTTTCTTTCTCTCTCTCTTCTTTCAAGCCTCTCTTTCTAACACACACTCAATAAAAAAATCTATTAAATGTTTATATTTTAGTTTAGTTGATCCTTGTGTGCTTCCTATCACCTTTACCTCACAAAACATGACATTTGACTAAATCCCTGTAATTATCCATAGGCCTCCACATTAAACAGTACAGTCTGGTTTTCTCCTGTACAATATCGACCGAGGTGCAAAATCCTAATTAATAACCCCATAGTGTAAAGTCACAGAGCAGGAAGCAGAGGCAGAAGAGGTGTCTGAATGAGGCTCACACATCCAATCGTATTAATAGTAAAAATAATCAGATTTCAACACATTTTCAAACAAGCTCAAGTGTTTTGGTTCATTCTGTCGATGCTTCATGGGTAAATTTGGATTAAATTTAATCAAACTAGCAAAGCGAAGGAGTTTAAAGTTTCTATTGTGGTCGACTTTATCTTCAGCACTGAATAAGTTATCATTTTCATTTGTTACTAAGGGCTGATTCACACTGGAAAGTCCACATCAAGGTCAAGTATTATAGTTTGGGTTCCATACACTGTCTTCACTATTACATTAGATTATTGTTGTATTGTATAGTTGTCTTTTAATAAATTACAACGTAGAAATTATGTACGTAGCATTTTTGTGCGTACACATGCTTTATAAATGAGACTAGATTTGGGGTTTAGCGAGGTAAGTTCTGGGTTAAACCTGGTCTGGCGGTCCTACGAAACTGGATCACTTCCTATCGAGGCAGATCTCTATATGGCAACATGCAGCAAACTCATAATCTGCTCCGGACCAGGTTAAGTTCCTGAATAAGTTAAAAAGACAAGGCACTGGCCAATCAGAGATGAGAATTTAGGCATTTGTGAAGAGAGAAAGAAAGAGAAAGAGACGGCAGCGTAGAAATGAGAAATGCAAAAGTCACAGTGTATTCTTTTATATCAATGCGATGCACACGTAACTCTTTCTAAAGAGGAGCCATGAGATCTTATATGTAACAGTAATTAGACCAGGGATCTCAAACCTGTAGCTCGTCACCACCTTCCAAGTAGCTCACCAAAGGATTTTAGAATCATACAAATTATGCTTTATAACTTTTTTTGTGTGCCTTATTCTACTGTAAATGTATCATTAGACACCAATTGTCTCCATTTCTAAATAGTAATTTAAGGCACAGTTAAAGTTGGGGTAGCTAACTTTTTAGTTGTAAATCAGAATTTAGTGCTTTCCACTTAAAGGTATTTGATAAATACAGGACATGGTGAAAAATGAGACCACTGTGTACTGTCTGAGTTGAATAATAAAGAATTTGAGTTCCCTTCAGGAGCCAAAGCAGTGTTCTGATTGGCTGAGCTTGAGTGGTCCTCTTCTGTTTCACTTTGTTGTTTGTAAAAAGAGGGTTTTAAGATGAATTGCAACCAAAAGTGAACACATATTGAAATTAACTGTGTCGAAGAATTTATGAAAGGAAGTAGTCAGATTTAAAATCTAAACTGACAGTGTAAAAATCAGCAATCCTACCTTTAACTTCAAATTTTGGTCATCGCTAAAAGTAGTACCTCGCCGCCAGTTTTCTTTTGCAAAAGTAGCTCTCCTGACAAAAAAGGTTGGAGACCCCTGAACTAGACCGAAGAATCCTGTGTGAGGATTAATAAACGCTTTCATTGCACATTTGGCTGTAGATCTTTACTTTCACTTTGACTCAGACAAAGACTTGTCTGATCTAAAGACACAGCTCATCAGAGTAAGCGGTCGATCTAAATTTGTGCTTTAGTCCGTTATTATCATGACATGTATGACATTTAAAAGAACTCTGCAGTGTAACTTCTGTGTCTGTGATTGGTCACTTAAGCGCAGACTTCACTTGAACGCTTAGATTTTAAATACTTGTATATTTCGTTTGACGTCCACAGCTCGGTTGTTCTGATTGGTCAGTTTGCGCTAACTCCGCCCCCTACTCTGTGAACGCGCACGGCTTCATTGAGAAAATCCAGGGTTAACAGATCCAGTAGTGAGCTTGTCACTTGTCTGGGTTAGTTAACCTGGTTGGAGGAAAGATCAGCGACGTTCAAAGTACACGGCTCTGGTCATTTAACGTAAAACATAATCCCTCTTCATTTATGAAGAGGTCATTGTCGTAAATCACTGTTGCATTTGTCTCATTCTAGAATAAGCTTTGTCTGTGAATAAGACTAGATTGTTTTGGCTTCACGTGTCAATTAAAAGTGTTTATAGTTGACTATCACTGTTACTCATAAAATAAGTTAGTGAACACNGGAGGGAGAGAGATAAAGAAAAAAGGAAAGAGGAAAGGAACACCAGACGAGAGAGACAGCGGAGATGCAGTAAAAGAGAGTAGAGAGGGTAGGGACAGAGAAGAAAAAGAGAGAAAATAAGAGAAAGACATAAAGACGAGAGAAAAGGAAAAGAAAAGACGAAGAGAGAGGTAGGGAAGAGAGAAAGAAGGAGGGAAAGAGAGAGACAGAGAGAGAAGGAAAGAAAGAAACAGAGACGAGGAAAGATGAGTAATGGAAAAAATGCAATCTGGTAAAGTACAATGTCACTATAGGGGAAAGGTGGACTGTGGTAGATACGTTTTAGATTGACTTTAAAAAAGCCCTTTTGCATATGTTAGCCGTAAAATAGTTTTTCTTTGTAAACATTTTAATAATATTTTTCAATCACATTTATATTCAAGCGCCTATACTTTCTTTGATCTGTGGTATAATGTGTCTTCCTCAAAAGTTTAAAGCTCAACTCCCTGGCTTTTTTAAACTTTGTCATTTCCTTTACAGTGCTTTATATGAATGAGCTGCAGATGAATGTCTAGAGCCTTATCATAGAACCATTTCTGCCACATGTTGAGGCCGACAAAGTTTTTTTCTGCAAACAGTATTTTGTGACAATATCAGATCTCGTGTGCTGTCTGAATTGAATAATGACGTATTTAAGTTGTCATTAGGAGTCGAATACAAGTTTTAAACAGCAAAAAGATGATCTTAAGCCATAACTGCAGCCCACAAGGAATGCTCAAAGAAAACAATGTGCTGAAGAATTTGTGAAAGCTAGGAAGTTATTGTACACACTTAAATACCTACAGTACTTCAAGTTTTGCAACATGAAAATCAAGTTGCCATGGCTTTAACACACTATTCTTGCATGTTTAGGCCTCATTCTTGTGTATAAACTTGTTTTGACTAGTTCTAAGCTAACTCTGGAATGTTCCTGACTTTATTTACACCTGATGCTGCAGCAGATCTTACAGAGGAAATACTTTGAAGGACTGACCTTAATACCAACTGAAGCTACAAAGATTCGCCTGCTCCACCTGAATATGATGTGTAACCTAGAGTTCACTTATTCAACCATTCAAACCAACCAACTAAATACAATATACAGTATATCTACTATTGTGACTAATAGTGCCTGAATGATGATGTGTTTAACTAATGTTTTCTCACCTGAAGCTGGACAAGTAGGACATTTCCAGCCTGTAGTTTATACATACAAAGGTTAGTGCAGTCAGAGAACAGGGCAAGTCTCTCTGAAAAGATGAAACAGCTGCCAAGTCGGCTTCTTTATAGCAATTTCTGTCTTGTTTTTTTGGGAGAGTCAGTTGTGAATTTTGACTGTTACTGGTTGCTTTTTTGCTCTTGCTCCAGAGTGACACTTTTATGTCATAAAAGAAGCAATTTGTAGGACTTTTTCAGGTTTGATTCATGAAAATAGACCCCCTAATGACTTGGCCGCTTGTTGCTCTCTGAAAATCTGGCAACCCTGCTGTGGGTTTTGAAATGACTTTCAGGTAAAAGTTGAAACGTCCTGATCTTCAAAACCGTGTCCAAATGAATGTACGTTTGAAGCCTTTTTTTACTTCTACATGAAGGTTTCTGACAGCTATTGACCCACACTTCCACCACCATTTGCATTTCCAGTTGAACATGAATCCTGTTCAATTCAATAGGAACGATCAGAATAATAGAGCAAAAAGCAGGTAATTTCAATGCACCAACAACAAAGAACAATTTTCTGGACACTTTTTTTATATCTTTGTAGAACCATAATTTTCTTCACAAACTACAAAAAAAAAACTCAGATTTTTTGCATCAAAGCACACAAAAATATACAAACATGGCTTCCATGTGACTCTTTTATTAACTTGACTTTATTATGTTTTATCCAATCTCCAATTACGAACTGCAATCACAACGCTGGTCGCAGTTAGATATTAGATATTTTTCCTAAATCACGCAGCCCTACAACAGATAACCATTTTGCTCTCATGGCGACCTATTCAAAACCGCACAATTTCATAACATTTTGCTGTCTAGACAAGACGTTTATATGCAGCAATAAGACCTAATGTCTTGAAAAAGCCGCACAAGTTGTTTTTACTAAGATTTGACAATAACAAGTATAAATATTTTGTGTTGGCCATTTTATTCCCATCCAAGCCTCATTTTAAAGTAAGTAGAATAGCTGTGAACACAGTTGAAACCTCAAGCCTTATATTGGAAGACATGTTAAACAAATTCATGTTGGACTGACAGAAATTGTTCAATATCACAAAAAATATCGAGGTATTCATTTTTCTATATCACCCAGCTCTAGTAGCATATTACAACATTCATAGCCTTGGCTAGTTATTAGTCTCTAGAAGGGTTTTACAACCATTTGACAGCAACATAATTTATACATTGCAGTACAAAGCATTATTGCACAACGTTGGTAATTCTACAGTTGTTTGATCCAAGTCTGATACTTAATCCTGAATATACATTTATAAAACACAATCTCGCTGCTTTCTGATGCTTGGTCAAACATTCTTCTGATAAGTATTAGCTCAATACTAAAGGTGTGCTAAAAAAAATAATAAAACGATCATAACTTCGTCCATTTAAATAATCAATAGGGATGGGACGAGACAGAATTTTCACGAGACGAGACAAGTCACGAGATTGGGTCCGAGACAAGACAAGATTTTCAAATAATTTGCATTCATTGTTTCCATTTAGAATTTAAACAAGGCAAATTACAAAATTTTTATTTGTATTATTTATTATTGTTAGTTACATTCTTTTAGTTTAGCTTTACCTTTCTTATGTGTATCACCTTGGATCTTTATTATTTCAACGATATAGGTTTTGACTGAAATTGATCCGCTCCTCATGTGTAGGTCAGACTCCGCCCCCTCTCTCCTGCTTCACAGCGCTGCCGCTGCTGACAGGGACCAGACACCACACAGATGAGGAGACTTTCATACTTTTTACTGTTATTGATGATATAGGCCAAAATATTTCTTTGTGGTTCTATTTAAACTATGTTTAAGTGTGCACTGTTTCCCGCGATGTCCGCGCGTATATGACGATTATATATTTTTTGCGCTAACTTTATTACAATGTTGAGGACTAATTATCTCTGTCAATATTGGTCCTATTTTTACGAAATAAAAACTGAGACAGAGTTTAAGTCTGTTACAAGTCTGTGTGTGGAGGAGAATATTTACTACAGCTGCTCAAAGATACATAATTGTATTTCATGACCATGGAAAAATCTCATGAGACAGTTTCAGTACGTGTGCGCACAGTATCGTGACAGTTCTCGCGAGATCTCGTCCATCCCTAATAATTAATTTCAATTTTTTTTCAATGGGTTTATTAGCCAATCATGCGAAGTGAAAAACAAGCATCTTTTTTGTCAACGTGTGCAGAAAAGCTGTCAAAGTTTTAAATGTGGGCTTTGTTACATGATACAGAATAATAATTGTAGTAATCATAGCTGTTGGGTGTCCTATTTTTTCTACACGAGGGTAAAAAATCAAATCAGTAATTGCGAAAAATTGAGGTCAGTTTTTATCACCGATCACCAAACTATATTGTCGGTCTCACTCACCAAATAAACCCTAAAGATTACAAGCTTTACAACAAAATGGCAGACGCTGCTTTCTGCAAATGAGTTAGAATTACATTGTCCAAGCTTTAATTCAAAAATCTATCCGTCTGTACATCCTATAACACCATCTGATTTCACATAGAGCCATGCCAAATCAGAATAGTTTGGTCTATCATTACCGAATCATAATTAAATCTACATGACAATAACACAATTTGCGACACAATCGGTACATGGCTAAACTGCGCGCGGGAGTGGCTAATGACTCTAATTCCATTTCAACAGGAAACAAAAGCCCGCGCTGGTTCTGCTATTATTGTGTGCAGGCCTTTCTCTCTCTCTCTTTCTCTTTGTGTGTCTGTTATCGTCCGCTCATCGGTCTGTTCGCTCCGGATGAATTTGGGACCAATCTGTGGCGCTCAAGGAAACCGGAGGATGAAATGAAAAAGATGGTTTTCTACTTCAAACGAGCAGGAATGTAAGAACGAGGACCGGGAGAGGCGTAACTGCAGTTGTTAAAGGACAAAGAGTAATTTGCGTTCCTGAGCAGTTCTGCTTTAAAGTCCAATTCATGAGAACCAATGAAAATAATGTAGTAAAGCACACATGACAGTCAGGAACTTCCCACATCAGGAATTGAGTTAGAGTTCATCTACAAAGGTAATGACAGGGGAAACAATCAAATCAGTTTTACCTGATAGGTAAAGAAATGTTAAATATGAGCCTGAATGATTAATGGAAAACAGTGCAGACGATCTTAAAAAATCTACGGCTATGTTCTCACTGCAGAATCGGATTCTCAAATTAGATTTTTTCATTTATTCACATTTTTACATTTTGTCATTCACATTACACAAAACAGGCAACTCTTGCTTGTCTCTGGTGTGAACAGAACGTGGCCCCAAAAGTGTCCCGCATGCGCAGTAAAGGGCACCAAGTTAGAAGCACAGAGTGTATTTACAAAGCCAAGACAGGTTTCAGGCTGCTATGTGCAAAAACGGAGCTGCAAGGACCAATCGCTGAAAAGTTCTGCTAACAAGCTAGCGCAGAATAAAGTCAGTCGTGTTGAGAAGCCCAAAGAGTTGAAAAGATTCAGAGTATGGATATACAGTATTTATTTAGTTAGTAGTTATTGTCATGAGTAAAGTGTGGCACATTTTACACATGAGAAATGCTTTTAAAGCGCAGAAAGTCGGCCGGTACTTACAGGAAGGAAGCAGTCCGGCAATAGTGACTTTATAATGATTTGACCAAACCTTACAACACGTCGTGAATAAACAAGAGAAAACTCAAGAAGTATTGCTTTGCACTTTTTGCCTTTTCTTTTTGCAAACAACGCTTCTAAACCGATTTGCAGCAATGTTTTGTGGACTTTTGAGGATCAGGGTAGCTCTGATCAGTGACAGAGTGGCTGGCTCTCTCGCCTCACAGCAAAAAGGTCGCAGGTTTAACTTCCTCGCGACTCAGGCCTTTCTCTGTGTGGAGTTTACATTTTTATGAGGTGGGTTTCTTGAGGTGGGTTTCCCCCACCAACCAAAAACAACAATCTTCAGAAGAAAAACGTTTATATACACAACGAAATGTCAAAAGCGTTATGACAAGTATGTGTTACAAAAAAAACAATTGCAAAATGAATTTTGGCTATGTTTAGGCTCCAAGTTACTAAAATGGGTAAGTTTAGGGCTGGGGCTTGGGATAGGTTAATATTTACTCGGTAAACCCAATGAAAGTGTCGCCACATGGGGTAGGGTTAGGGTTAGGGTAATTAGGGTAATTTTACATTTTGGCTTTACGTAACCTATTTACACGATGGCAGTGGAGTGGATTGCAGTCTTGCTTCACAGCAAGAAGATGTGGGTTCAGCTTTGGCCCGAGTCTTTCTTCAGGGTTGCTGCCATCACTGCTATCAGTGGTTATTGTGCTTATCATACGTTTTTTACATTGTATATCGTTGTATATCTATCGTGGGACAGCTACGGACTTAAGTTGTCTGGAGCTGGCGTACAAGGCACTTTGAAAGAAAACTCGTAATGTGACCTGAACAGTCAGTGTACGAGAGGCATTACCCATTAAACTCAAAGTAAATGTCCCCACGTGGCTTCAACCTAAAGACCTGTCGCTAAGAATAAAACAGTAGGAAAAACAGCATCTCTATTCACAGCATGAAATAGAGACTGTTAAACAAGGGTTAGAAACATGGTCATGATACGCCAACAACATATACTGTATGTGCATTTATGTGAGACAGTCTTGAATATATTCTGTATTTTATCAATTAAACACACAACAAATAGTCATACACACCATTCATACCGATGGAGTGAAATCTACTATCGCTGTGACTTTTTTGTTCAAAGTGAAGGCATTGTTTGAGTCTTTTTTTTCACATGCTCCTTTCTCTCTTTCTCTTTTACTCTCTCTCTCTTATCTTCCGCCCCATCGCTCGCTTCGCTGTAGTTGAATTTGGCCCGGTCTGTGGGTACCCAGGGAGACGGGCCTGTTTCCATGACGATGTCTGCAGGCGCGAACAATGTATTTGTCCTTAAGCTGGATAAGATCAGAGTCGGTTTCATCCCTTTTAGATACACACACACACGTACACACACAACCTCAAAGGGCGATTACAGTACATGCATTTCAATACGGCTTTGCGGCCAAAACAGAATTACTCAAGACGGGAAAAAAAAAAAAAAAAACAGGGAAAACAAGCTAATGCTGCGCAACTACAATGAGGACGGTTAAAGCGGCAGATGACAAGACGAGATTTTGAATAAGACTTTGATCTTTAACCTTTTTGAATCATTGCAGAATCAAAACGGTTAAAAAGACAGCAAATTTAAATTCTATTGTGAATATAAATGAGAGTTAAAGGCTGCATTCACAATACAAAATGAACCTGACTCGTATCTTGTTCTAAACTGGCTGGGTTTGCGTCACAATACACTTTTTGCGATCGAACCTGCGCAGTAGAGACACATCTGCTTCTCATCTGTAGAGGCGCTGTGGGACAGAAACACGTTACACCAACAGCAAAGAAGACACCAAGCTTCACGGCTATCAAGCGGCTACGACTACATCAGAAACAAACACGCTGGCTGACTTTTATATTTAGCTGTATTTAACTGTTCCAGTGTGAGTGACAGACGAAGTGTTGAAACAAAGACAAATGGACCTTTTACTTGAGAGGACGAGAAAGGAGGACTGGGGATTCGTTCCAAATGCCCAGAGTAAAACGCTAAAAAATCTGGCTTTGAGTATTTTCTATATTTGCTTCCGTCTAAGAGTCATAACTTTGTTATTTTTAGAAAAAAAGGAGAAACGGTGATATACGGTGTTGCAGCATGACTCATAAGAATGTACATTTACAACAATTACAGGACAATATTTATGCACGCGTCCAGTCCCAGTTCATTTCTATGGTGGTTTTAAGACATGTTACTTTATTTAGAATATTAACGGAATCCTGATTCTAATCTAACCTGCCCAAGCCCCAGACCTAATCCTACCCATTTTAGTAACTTTATGCTAAACTTACCCGTTTCACCTAAAGAAATGTGATTACTCAAAAAAATTTAAAATCTAATTAAAGCACATGGATCAAAATGGTCACATGGTCATATTTACAACAATAAAAAATACAAATTTATGTTGTAGAACAGTCAAAAAAGGGGAAAAATATAATCACGATTTTTTTTTTTTTGTTATTGATCAATCTCGATTTTCGATATCGAATTTAGTTTAATCTTTTTCAAAAACAAATAAAATACCAGCATGAACATAAACAAAAACTTTTAATATGTCCCATTATATATTATTTTTTTAAACTATATATCAATTTGTGCCTTCAAAGTTTGAATTTTGGTGTCAAATAGCATTTTTTACTGACAAAAGATTGTTTTTTGATCATTTCAATTCACCACCACTACAATGATTTGTTTTGCGTTCTTTCCCTGCGTTTTTGATTCGATCTCGATCTTTCGATTTTGTTTCGATTAATGACCCGGCCCCTACTTCAAAAATAATAATTTCGATAGGCTTGCTGTGTCTGAAGTCTGAACGTCCACACTCATCCCTATCCACTCAATTACTAATGGTACCTGGTCGGTTCAGGACTGTCGTGCACTCATTCATCTTGTCTTTCGGACACAATGCTCACTACTTCAGCTGACCGCGGGTCACGTGACTGCCCCCCTTGACGTTTCTAACGGTCGGCAAAAACAGTGAACTTTTGGAATAAATACTAAGTCGTCTGACATAGGCATGACGACTAATCAAAATACAAGTCTGGTTTAACTTGGAATACATTTAACCACAAATGACTGGATAATCCTCTTTACAGCCCAAACTAAGGTAAGCAGCAAACGTTAATCTGTCACGGCTTAACGGCTTTCAAGTCCGGAGGTTTTGTCTTCTTCCGGTTCAACAGTGAGTTAGCAGCTCCTTATCATCTTTACTTCAGTCGGGTTGTTTACAGTTAAAGACAGCGGCACGGTGGCTGAG
This sequence comes from Mugilogobius chulae, assembly GCA_038363315.1. Lineage (NCBI taxonomy): Eukaryota > Metazoa > Chordata > Actinopteri > Gobiiformes > Gobiidae > Mugilogobius > Mugilogobius chulae. Next base: position 19,654,937 of record CM076401.1, on the reverse strand, counting down.
CGGATAGCGCTCTTGCCTCACAGCAAGAAGGTCGCGGGTTCGATTCCCGCACGGCCCGGGCCTTTCTGTGTGGAGTTTGCATGTTTCTCCCCGTGTCTGGGTGGGTTTCCTCCGGGCACTCCGGTTTCCCCCACCAACCAATAACATGCGTGTTAGGGTAATATCCTCCAGCTACGGTAGTCCTGACCAAGCCTAGCATAACATCTGGAGATGGGTCCCCGAGCGCTGCACTGCAGCGATCACTGCTCCTGAGGAGATGCCCCAGAGGCATTGAAGGATGGGTCAAATGCAGAGGACAAATTTCCCTACGGGACAATAAAATGTACCTTAACCTTAACCTTAACCTATATTGTCCGCGCTGTTTTTTTCGATTCTCGCAATGAATTGTGACTATTGATGCTCACTACTTTTCCAGATGCATTGTGGGACATTCTAAGTGCACTACTTTTTGACCTGCTGGACATTCGGACACCACTACAAAATGACGTGACCCCTAAATAGTGCACTATATAGTAAATAGTGTGGACGTTCGGACACAGCCTTAACTACAATAGTTTTCTGAAAAATCACAATTCGATATTTTTCTCAAATCTGAACTAATCCAAAATGCATAAGCTTGTTTATTCCCTAGTTAAATTACAAGTAGCAATATTTTTTCAATTAGAAACAATACCTTATTAGTTTAAATTCATCCATAATAACTTCCCAGTGAACACCATCATCCGTCAACCCAATTCATATGAAGTTATTACTCGTACTGCTACTACTACATCTAATACTACTACTATAATAACAAAAGCACAGTTAAAATATCCATCCAAACAGAGCGTCTCCTTTCACCCACAACCACAGCTGCGACCCCATTACCTGAGCTTGTTAACAATACAGCCTTCTCCATAAAGGTAACATAATGGGATTTAATGAACAGCGCTGTTATTTCTGTCAGCGCAGTGAGACCACAGAAATGAGTTTTGGTGTGTGGAGTGTGGAGCCGCTCATGCGTTTGGGCTTGTTTTTTTCGGCGTCAAAAGGAAAAATGAACTTCGGAAAAGGCCATGTGGGGCAGTGGAGTGAATCGTATCCACGGCGACGCACCTACAGTCGCAGAGAAACATGAGCTACAAAACAAAACTAAAATAATAGAGAACTAGTCTTTTTGTCATGTTTTACTTCTACTACAAGTGCAATAGCTGCTTCTGATGATGTTTAACAAGATATATCTCAATTACATTTCGTGAGAATTTATTTGTGAGGTCTGAGTGGCAAGAAATGCATGAGTCAATATAGACAAATGATATTTTCTCCTGTATGAGTTCAAATAAAGTTAAAAAAGGGAAAAGAAGCTATATGTGAGAAAAAAATTCAATCCACAAGAACTGTGCAGAACAATGGGTTTTTAACTGACATGTTAAAGCAAAAAAGTAGGTTAACAGTGGCAGAAAAGTAGATAAACATAAAGCCTACGACTAATAAACGTTACATTCAGGTGAGTGAAAAAATGCAAAAAAAAAAAAAAAAACAAACACAATTTTTTTCAGGCTTCAGGAGCCAGTCTGTCAGACCAGTTCATTCCTGATCCAAACACCTCTCGTCTGTTCTTTTTGTTGTTGTTGTTTTTATCAAAAAAGTTTCCTCAGTTAACTAGACGGACAGCGTCTCTTTTTGCAGGTGACATGCACAGTAGAGTGGAAAGTGAAGTCGACCAATAATACTTCTAAACAATATATTGTCGCAACCCTAAAGTATGCATTCCTACTCCATTGTGGTAATGCATTTAGTGCATCGAAAACATATAAATTAGAAAAACTTGCTTTTATTATTCTCACAAGGTTTTTCCTTATACAAAGGCTTTTATAAATGGTCATGTTTTGTATCTTTGAGGAGCTGTAGTAGGTCTCCTCCACACACAGACTTGTAGCGGACTTATTCTGGACAAAAAACAGTCTAAACACTGTCTCAGCTTTTATTTCATAAGATAGGACCAATGTTGACCAAGATAATTAGTCCCAAACATTGTAAAAGTTAGCGGCAAAAAATATATAATATACGCACGGACATTGTGGGAACGGCGTGGTGTTTTTCAACCTTAACATAGTTTGCAAAAAATCCACAAAGAAATATTTTGGCCTATGTCATCAATAACTCTGTAAAAAGTACAAAAGTCTTGCCCCTTCTCAGTCTGGTCCCTGTCGCTGCAGAGGCAGAGAAAGGGGGCGGAGCCTGAGCTACACACGGGGAGCAGAACAATTGTCAAATTATTTAACTAATTTCATTCAAATGATAATGTTACAAGGTAACATAATGAAAGGTAAAGCTAAACTAAATAAATATTAAACCAACAATAATAAATAATACAAATCTAATTTTGTAAGTTGCCTTGTTAAAATTCTGAATTTCCTTTTGTGCTTTTTTTTTTCAGAATGTCGTCCTGTCCGAATCTCGTAGACCCAATCTCGCAGCTTGTTTCGTGAAAATTCTGTCCCATCCTTTTTATTTAGTATATTTATATAAATGATGGTCAAAAAGTTAGACATTTTAAGCATGTTTCTGTTTGTTTGACATAATATCATCTAATCATCGAGATATGAAAAAAATGATATCACTTAGCCCTACTTTCACTATTTTTTCTGTTTGTTTTTCAGTTGTGGAGTGAATTAGGTCAAAGTTTATTTATATTTTAGAAGAATTTAGGATATGATGATGAGTGAAAGTGTAAAGTGATGAACCTATCTTTGGTATTCACTACTTTTCTTCAGTGACACTCGTACATCTCTCAGTCATTGATTTCTACATACAAGCACATGAACGTACTGTAAAGTAACAAGATAAAAATAGTAAGTAGCGTGGACGTTGACAGCTCTAGTATCACCTACTAACCTACTACTGCTGCGAGCGAGAAATATAAACACACTCCAAAATCGATCGCAACACACGTTTGCCTCATCGCTATAATAACAACATCTCTGTTTTGTGTTAAAAGTGCAGAGCGACCAAAGGGATGGAGAGTACCTATTCGACTTCATTAAAGGCTGGGTGAAGAGACGAAGATAATCTGAAGAGTGAGTTGGTTAGGAGAACATTGGAGAAGCAAAGAGGAACAGGAGGATAGAGATGGAAGAGGACGCAGCGGTAAAGAGAATGATAGAGACAAGCCAGAGAGAGAGTGAGAGTATTTTTTGGATTAGTTGGATTGAAAGAAAGAAGAGAAGATAGTAAGAAGAAAGAGGGTAAGAGAAGAAAGAAAAAGAGAGGGAAAGGCAGGAGGGGAAGAGAGACAAGGAAAGGTGAGAGAGAAGAGTTGTGATTACGTCTTGTAAATAGGAAAAAAAAGAGAAAGAGAAGATGTAATAGAGATACAAGACACTACGCCAGATTAGAGTTAAGAAGCACGAAGGAAGCAGCTGGGAAAGAGAGAGGAGGAGTAGAACAAGGAAGAAGATCAGAGATGAAGAAGGAAAACTCGAGTTTCATTAACTGTTGCGAAGGACAGAAGGAGAGATGAAAAGAGAAAGAAAAAGAGAAAATGAGAGAGGGAGAGAGAGTTATTAATGTTGTGAAGAAACAGAAGAAGAAGCAAAGACAATGAGAGAAGAAAGAAAAAAGAGGAGGAGAGGGAGAGAGGAGAGGAGAGTTTAGTTGGCGGCTCATGAAGAGAAAGAAGAAGGAGAGAGGAAAAGAGAGGAAGTTTATTACTGGGTTTGAGGGACACGCATGAGAGATAAGGAGTAAGGAGAGAGGGAGAATTCTTAATAAGTAGGAGATAAGGGAGAGAGAGGAGGAGAAGAGGGGAGTAGGGAGAAGGGAGAGAGAGAGACTTGTTTTATGCCACGTTTGGTGGCCGTAAGAAGAGAAAAGAGAGAGAAGAGAGGGGAAGAGGGAGAGAGAAACAGAAAGAGAGTGGGAGAGAGCAAGATGAAAAGATAGAGAGAGAGAGACATAAACAGACGAAACAGTTTAGGGAGTTGGTGAAAAAGAAGAAGTGAGAAAGTGAGAAGACAAGAAGAGAGGAAATAAACAGAAAGTAGAGAGAGAGAGAGAGAATTTTTACAGAGAGAGGCAGGGAGCAGATAAGACTGTAGCATGTCTCAGCAGGGAGCCTTTTTTTCTTTCTTTCTCTCTCTTTCTCTCTCTCTCTCTTTTTCCCATTTTTTTCTTTTCTACACAACTAGGTAAAGTGACTAAATACGGTGCACCATATTTAATCACAGCACAGTTACTTTCCTGAAATCAAAGGAGCACAATTGTGGCGTTTTGAACTGAGGCGTATTGTAGAGAGAAAGTAGAGGAGAGAATTATTGAAGAGAGAAAAACGCTCTTGTGGTGAGACTTTTTCTTTCTCCAATACTTTTAATAATTGCTAAACAATAGATAAAAACACAAATAGTTTGAATCTTCAGTGTAAGAATTCTAATTGGATCATATGTACTTCAGTGCATTACAATAAACATTTATGTGACGTATACTTTCCAAAACTCTTGTCTGTTTCTCTTCGTCTCTCTTGTCTATACTTTATTGTTCTACCTTAAATTTCTCTCTCCTTTCATGGCTTGCTCTTTCTTCCCTTCTTTCTTTCTTTCTTTCTTTCTTTGTCTCACACTTTCTCACTCTCTTCTATTTCTATGTCTCTCCCTTGTCTCTTTCTCGCTCTTTCAATCTCTCCACTCTCTCTCTGCCTTTATGTTTCTCTCTTTTTCCCACACTTCCTCTCTCTCTCTTTCTTTCTTTCTTTCTTTCTTTGTCTCAAACATTCTCTCTCTCCTTTCATGCTATGTCCAGTCTCACTCTCTTTCCCTTCAGGTCTCTCTCTCTCTTCTATTCCTTTATCTCTCACATTCTCTGTCCCGCTCTTTCTCCTCTCTCTCCCTTCATGTCTCTCTCTTTCTCACTCTGTCCTTTTGTGTCGCTCTTTCTCTCAATCCAGGTCTCTCTTTTTCTCACTCTTCTCTCTCTACCTTCTTTCTCCTCCCATTACATCTCTCTCAATCTCTCCACTCTCTCTCTGCCTTTATGTTTCTCTCTTTCTCTCACGCTTTCTCTCTCTTTCTCTCTGTCTTCCTTTCTTTGTCTCAAACATTCTCTCTTTTTCATCGTTGTCTCCCTCGGGTCTCTCTCCCTCTTCTATTTTTGTATCTCTCACTATGTCTCTGTCCCGCTCTTTCTCTATCCCTGGTCTCTCTTTCTCCCTTCATGTCTCCCTCTTCCTTCATGTCCCTCTCTGTCTCACTCTTTCTCCTCTCTTTATCTCTCTCAATCTCTCATCTCTCTGCCTTTGTTTCTCTATGTCTCACTCTTTCCCTCTGTCCCATCTCTCTCTTTCTCACTCTGCCTCACTCTTTCTCTCTGTTCTGTTTCTCTCTTTCTCTGTCTCACTTATTCTCTCTCTCCCCCTTAATGTCCCACTCTTTTTCCTCCCTTTATGTCTCTCTCAATTTCTGTCTCTCTCTGCCTTTGTTTCTCTGTGTCTCGCTTGTTCTCTCTCTAATTAGTCTGTCTCAGTCTCTCTCTCCTGTCCCTTTCTTCCATCTCTCTCACTCTTTCTCTCTTTTGTCTCTATGTCTCTTTTTCTCTCTTTTTTTATGGCTTTCTCTCTCTCTCTTTGTTTCACTCGTTCTCTCTTTATCTCTCTGTCTCACTCTTTCTCTCTCTCTCCCTTTATTTTTCTCTCTCTGTCTAACTTGTTCTCTCTTCTGTCTCTCTTTTTCACTCTTTCTCTCTCTTCCACCTCTATCTCTCTCTTTCTCACTCTTTCTTTCTCTGTCTCTCATTATGTCTCACTCTTTCTCCTCTCTTTATGTCTCTCCTCTCTGCCTTTATGGTTTCTCTCTCACTCCCTTTCATTCCATGTATCTCTTTCCCTTTATCCCCCCTTTCTCTCCCTTCATGTCTCACTCTTTCTCCTTTCTCCCCTTCAAGCCTCTTTCCCTCTATCGCTCTCTCATTCTTTCTTTCTCCCTTCATGTCATTCTCCTTTCTCCTTCCACGTCTCTTAATCCTCACTTTTTCTCTCTCCTCCCTTCGTCTTTTTCTTTTCTTCTTTCAATCCTCTCTTTCTCACACACACTCAATCAAAAATCTATTAAATGTTTATATTTTAGTTTAGCTGATCCTTATGTGCTTTCTATCACCTTTGCCTCACAAAAACATGACAAATTTCGCTAAAATCCCTGTAATTATCCATAGACCTCCACATTAAACAGTACAGTCTGCTTTTCTCCTGTACAATATCGACCGAGGTGCAAAATCCTAATTAATAACCCCACAGTGTAAAGTCACAGAGCAGGAAGCAGAGGCAGAAGAGGTGTTTGAATGACACTCACACATCCAATTGTATTAATAGTAAAAATAATAATCAGATTTTCAACACATTTTCAAACAAGCTCAAGTGTTTTGGTTCACTCGTGATCCTTCTGTCGATGCTTCAATGGTAAAATTTGGGTTTAATTTAATCAAACTAGCAAAGGAAGGAGTTTAAAGTTTCTATTGTGGTCGACTTTATCTTCAGCACTGAATAAGTTATCACTTTCATTTGTTATTAAGGGCTGATTCACACTGGAAAGTCCACATCAAGGTCAAGTATTATAGTTTGGGTTCCATACACTGTCTTCACTATTATATTAGATTATTATTGTATAGTTGTCTTTTAATAAATCACAAAGTAAAGTAGAAAATTATGTACGTAGCATTTTTGTGCGTACACATGCTTTATAAATGAGACTAGATTTGGGGTTTAGCGAGGTAAGTTCTGGGTTAAACCTGGTCTGGCGTCCTACGAAACTGGATCACTTCCTATCGAGGCAGATCTCTACGGCAACATGCAGCAAACTCATAACCTGCTCCGGACCAGGTTAAGTTCCAGAATAAGTTAAAAAAGACAAGGCGCTGGCTAATCGGAGATGAGAATTTAGTCATTTGTGAAGAGAGAAAGAAAGAGAAAGAGCTCACCAAAGGGTTTTAGAACAAATTATGCTTTATTACTTTTTTTGTGTGCCTTATTCTACTGTAAATGTATCATGAGACAACTATTGTATCCATTTCTGAATAGTAATTTGGCTAAGTTTTCATATAGTCATCTTAACTATGCCACAGTTCACTTCAATTTTTGGTCATCGCTAATAGTAGTAGCTCGCCGCCAGTTTTTCTTTTGCAAAAGTAGCTCTCCTGACAAAAAAGGTTGGAGACCCCTGAACTAGACCGAAGAATCCTGTTTAATCTGTGTGAGGATTAATAAACACTTTCATTGCACATTTGGCTGTGGATCTTTACGCATCACTTTGACTCAGACAAAGACTTGTCTGAACTAAAGACACAGCTCATTCAGAGTAGGGTTAGCATAACATAGGTTAACATTTGTGCTTTAGTCCGTTATATCATGACATGTATGACATTTAATGAACTCTGCAGTGTAACTTCTGTGTCTGTGATTGGTCACTTAAGCGCAGACTTCACTTGAACGCTTAGATTTTAATCAGGGGTGTAGCACCGGAATTCTGGGCCCCAGGTACAATTTTGTTAATGGGCCCCTAATACATAATCTTGTGATTTAAATACTTAGTCCTCTAATTTGTTTTTTTTTCCTTCTGTATATGTATTTATTTAATTTCAACATTCCACACATTTTCAAGTGTTGCTTTTAGGGTTTTTGCAGGCTTCACCAGATCAAAGTGAAATTTCTATAACCACAACAACTACATTGGGGTGCACGGTAGCAGAGTGGTTAGAGCTCTGGCTTCCCAATAAGGAGGTCGTGGGTTCGACTCCCGGGTCGGACCATATCAACATCTCACGATCTCTCTGGGTGGAGTTTGCATGTTCTCCCCATGTCACCGTGGGTTTTCTCCGGGTACTCCGGTTTCCTCCCACCGCCAAAAACATGTATGTTTAGGTTAATTGGGCATCACTGTAAATTTCCCTTAGTGAGTGAATGAGAGAGTGAATGGTTGTCTGTCTAACCCTGCGACGAGTTGGCCACTGTCCAGGGTGTTCCCCGCCTAAGGCCCAAAGTCACTGAGATAGGCTCCAGTCACCCGCGACCCCTAACGGGATTAAGCGGTAGAAAAAAAAAATGAATGAATGAACAACAACTACAAAACAAGACATGTATCACTGTTTTTGAGTTTTTGTTATGTCAAAACTATTGAGTCGGAACCACTGCATTCACTCACATAAAGACAAGAATAAAATGGAACACTAACATTTTAGCAACTTTTTGAATTACAAACTTATCGAAATGATGCCAAAAGAATACTTAGAAAATTCTTGTGACATTTTCGACACATTATAAAGCTGCTGGATTGACAAGTTGTGAACATATTGATAATATCTGACACAAAACCCTTTGAATATGCACATTTATTGAACTGATACTTTTGTCAAATCCTGGCAGTTTGTTCACTAAAATCTGCTCACTGCTTACAATCTCTCTAGCTTTTATATTTGTTTATATAAAGTCCATTTACTACATTCTAATTGGAGTAGTTGAGTTTTCATGAAAAATTGCGTTTAGAACAATTTATCTCACAAACAAAATGTTGTGCTTTTGAGGGCCTTTCCTGTCCTGGGCCCCGGGAAAACTACCACCATTTACCCCCCCAGTCCGGACACCCCTGATTTAAATACTCGTATATTTCGCTTCATGATTGACGTTTCCTTGCGTTTGAAGTCCGCAGCTCGGTTGTTCTGATCGGTCGGTTTGCGCTAACCCCGCCCCTGCTCTGTGAACGCGCACGGCTTCATTGAGAAAATCCAGGGTTAACAGATCCAGTAGTGAACTTGTCAGAGAAGCTCATAGGAGGATAAGTCAGCGACATTCAAAGTACACGGCTCTGGTCATTAAACATAAACAAATCCCTCTGTCGTTTATGAAAGAGGTCATTGTCGTAAATCACTGTTGCATTTGTCCTCATTCTAGAATAAAGCTTTGTCTTGTGAATAAGACTAGATTGTTTTGGCTTCACGTGTCAATTAAAAGTGTTTATAGTTGACTATCACTGTTACTCATAAAATAAGTTAGTGAACACCTCTGTAAACTTGTTATCCACAGTTGCTTTTGTCGCTGTTCCACACAAAAGCCTCCTGTTTGCGCTAAAACATCTTATAATCTTATCTCAAACTCTCTCACTTTATCTGCTGCTCAAATGGTCCGTATCTTTGGTTTTATTCTAGCTGTCGAAGTGGCCATCCGAGTCAGTCTGCGAGGCGGCGATGATCACATGACACTTTCCACTCACACCAAACCCTCTCTCTCTCTCTCTCTCCCACCTCACAAACGCCGCTCGCTCGCCCATTTGTGCCTGATCTGTGTGAGCAGCAAAGATAGCGCCGCCACACATACGGATTCGAGTGGCGGTTTATTGCCAAAATATTCGCTGTTGATTAAAAGGATTAGCGCGGCGCCTGTTGGGTTCGTTTTCCAGCAACTGTTGTGCTAAATTTTAGGTTTTTGTAAAGAAGGATATTTGCAATTAAACAGGCTTTTTGGGATTTGGGTGAGCGGCATTGAGAAGACTGAATTCTCTGCAGATTTTAAGACGGACGCAAATATTTTAACAGTGTAGAATGTGCAGAATTATTAACAGGTTTTTATATAGTTTAAACCGAGGGTGTCAAACCTGCGGCCCAAGTGCCAAATGTGGCTCTTAAGATGATTTAATGTGGCCTCTATGATGATATCTGATTAGTACTGATAGTGGCATCCTGATCAGAGTTGCCAAGTTTGCTTCTTTATAGCGACTTTGGGATTCTTTTTTTGGTAAATTGCTTGTGAATTTTGACAGTCGTGGGTTGCGGTTTTTTTGGGCTGACGTCATATACAAGGTAATTTTTTGTGTTTTTTTTTTTTTATAGTTGATTTACAAAATTTTACTCACTGATAACAGAAATATAGACTTTAAAACCTCATATTAAAAATATGATCAAATACTATTTAAATTACGCCAAAATCATTAACAATTGTCTTGCTGTGACACTTCATTTGATTTTTAAATTCAATATTTATTGAGGGTCTGAAGTTGCTTGTTTTGGGCTTTTTTTCAAAGGCTATAGGTCGCTTGTTGCTCGCCGAAAATCCAAGGACCCTGGCCCTGATAAAATCATGCAACAATTTCAACTACAGGTCCAGTAAATAATAGGTCTATGGAAATACAAATGATGTGAAACAAAATCTAAATCGGTCCAAAATTGTCTTGAACTGACTGTCTGTGAAATATAATATCATGCAACGTAATGTAATGTGATACAATATAAACCTGGACACACAGTAAATGTGTTATAATTGCTATTTGAATATAACACAGCAGGACCTATATTTTAAGATGCAACACTTTGGCCCCAATGTTTGTGGATGAGATTTAGCCTTTTAGCAAGGTGATATTCTGTACATCACTAGTATTTAAAAATTGACATTTTTGTTTGACTAATGAGTCTATATTAGTTCATCTATACACAGCTCACAAATTGAAAACAGAGACAAACGCATTTAAACATTTTACACAAATTAATCTATACTTTATGTAAAGTTGTCTAATTCTCTTATGTCGTAATTGCCAACATAATATTTCTGAATTTGTGGAATTAAAGGAGGTAAAATTAGGGTTGAAACTTTACAAACATTTTTACAGACATGGACGATTTGCACCGGACTAGAAACTCAGACGACGTCCTCAATGATTACAATTTACATCAGCTCTACGCTACATTATTCTCAAAAGAGCCTGGTTAAGGGCGCAGTCACACTAGGGTTTTGTAATCCTGACGCGCTCAATTCCAGAAGATGCTCTAGCCCGCGCCGGCCCGCACTCACACTTGCACAAACGATCCGAGCCATAGACCGGTAATGTCATCCTCTAGCGCCGTTTGTTTGCATGTCGCGGTGAAGAGTGGATCAAGCGCCTGGGTGCAAATGCAGTAGCGGCAAAAATAAGTCCATTACATCTTTGATATAATGAGGCAGACCTGAGTTTTGCTCTTGATGCGCGCTCCTTCGTCAGATTTTGGAATAAAAACACGTTGAGCAAAAGCAACAGATGAGGAACTTCACAACTTTTCTCTCCAGTCATGGTGCTAATTCAAGGTAAGCGCATTTCCACGGAGTTTGGTGCAGAGTTCTTTCTTTTTGTGACAAACATCATCGCTCACGTGGGCTTGTACGCTAAAGTCGTGGGTGTACATAAGTAACCATGACGAGCTCTGGCCCACCTCCGGAGTCAGAACGGAGCCGAGTCTGAGCGAGGTTCGTTTGCACTCACACTGGACAAAAGATCCGCGCTGTAGGGCCCATCCAGGCTTGGGTACGGTTCAGTTGTGCCAGTGTGAGTGCACCTTAAAACATTCTGAGGGTCACATCTGACTCCTGGGCCGCAATTTGTCCAGGTTTGGTTTAGAAGCTCACACTAGCAAATACTGTATATAAACTACAATGCTGTTTTCAAGCTCGTTGGTGAACACTGAACTTCCACATTTTCTAGTTCCTATTGAAATGAACAGAAATCCTGATTATTGCCGACAACAGCAGTGGATCAAGTATTTTTACACCAATCTCTTCAGCAGCAGCAGTCCGAGGTAAAACCAGGACATTTCACGGTTATTATAAAGTCTGTTGGTGCGCATTTCCAATTGTTCTTGATCTGAATCCAACAAACTGGCAAAACACAGTGCTGGACGACCTTTTCCAGCGGCGTTCGTGACCTTTGTGCTGAAGGTAGAGAGAGATTCAGAGTAAATATGCATGAGTAAGGCTGCCGCGTGGATTCTTACGGTCAGCGAGTACGGAGGGAGAGAGAGAGGGGAGGGAGAGAGAGGAGAGGGAGGGAGGGAGAGAGGGAGAGAGAGAGAGGGAGGGAGGAGGGAGGGAGAGAGGGAGAGAGAGGGAGGGGTGTTAGGGGAGAGAGGGAGGGAGAGAGAGAGGAAGAGAGAGAGAGGGGGAGGAGAGAGGAGAGGTGAGAGAGAAAAAATGGAGGAGAGGAGAAGGAAAGATAAAGAAGAGGGAGAAGGAAAAGGAAAGAGGAGAGGAGAAAAGAGAAGGAGGAAAGAGTGAAAGGGGGAGAGAAAGATAGAGAGGGAAAGGAAGAGAAAGTAGGAGAGAGTAGAAGAGGGACAGAGACAGAAGAGTGGGAAGTAAACAGAGAGGAGAGAGATCAACAGAGAGAGACTAAGAAAGGAAAGTGAAAGCAGGAGAAAGAAAGATAGTAGATGTAAATGCAAAAGAGAGAGTAGAGTGAGTGAGAGAGAGAGAGTGAGAGCGAGAGAGAGAGAGAGAGAGAGAGAGAGTGAGATGAGAAGGGTAGAGGAGGAGAAAGCAGGAGGAGGGCATGGGAGATACAAATGCGAGGTGAGAGAGAAGAAGAGCAGGTGGAGCATAGGCATGGGACGATATTAAAATTTACACTCACAATTACTGTGACCAAAATAATCGCGATTAACGATATTATCACGATAATTTACTAAAGATTAAATGAATAGATTCAAAATCACATGTGTTTGAACAACTACTTATTGTATTTGGTCTAAGTCAGGGGTCGGCAACCTGCGGCTCGGAGCCGCATGCGGCTCTTTAGCGCCCCCTAGTGGCTCCTTGGGGGCCGTTCAAAAACATGAAAGTGGAAAATTGTGTGAACATATATAAATATATTTAAGAATTTTCGTAGGAGGAAAATTATGTCAAACACTCTTAAAGTTTTCCTATATGCTGTAAAAATGTGCAGAATAAATATTTAATTTCAACATTTCTGTCAACGAAGAATTACGTCATAGCCGGGCGACACGTGTTTTTCTTCAGCGCCGTGGGTCTGCAGGAGGCTGTTGTAAACAAGCCAACGGCAGGTAGTCAGGGCCATGGATCCAAAAGGAAACAGAACGATAGAACACAGGATTCAACAGTTTTTGGACCGAATCATTTGCTTTCATTGCAAATGCGTAAGTTTTGTTGCTACCCGGGAGAATGATAAGCGTTGAACCCCGTTCACAGACGATCGAGGACTTGCAGATCAACAACAGAAGCAGCGCTGGGGAAAACTTTACCGAGGAATGAATGAAGGACTGTATTTTATGCACGAAGGCACGGAAATAACACGCTGAGTTTGGGCAAAATCAGCTGGATTTGGCGGAAAGAGATGTGTGGAACTTTGTTTCAGGTAAGCGCTTCAGTCACATCGCTCATTGAACGCCAATGGACACATGATTGAGTGATATTAAAAGCTGATTTTTGCAGAGTTTAGTCATATTTTGATCTTCTTCTTGTAGTTTTGCCTCATGTCAGCGGTCCTTGGCCTCCGTGTCAAAAAGGCTCGAGCAGAGCGGGATTATAAACGCGCCCGCGTCTGTTCATGGTGTGAAATATGTAATAATTACCGCAAAAAAGTGCCACTTGTTGGTCCGGTGCGACCTATACACGTTTTTCCTCCTAATATGTGTTTTGGCTTGTGCACTTACACTGCAGAGCGAGTTGTAGTACGATAATATGGTAATTATGAAAGCTCATTTTACATTTGTATCTGACTTATTATTTTGATAACAGGTTGACAACGCTTATATAAACACTTACGGCATCTGTTGCATTAACTGTAAGGCTTATACAAGACTTTAAATTTTTGCGGCTCCAGACAGATTTAGTTTTTGTTTTTTTGGTCCAATATGGCTCTTTGAACGTAAAAGGTTGCGACCCTGGTCTAAGTACAATCAATATTGATTCAAAGTGAACAAATGTTTACACTGTTGAGCAAAATCTACTAACTTTGTCTCATCAATTAATCAGTCATTAATTAACTTTAACACATGAACCTTTTCTTTGTTTAACCATAATACAGCTTCTTACTGGGTTCACAGTGTCAGATTTTAGATGTTCTTATGAAACCACCAGTGCACATCTTCTTCTATAATTGCAATTATCGTCACGTACGATTATCACGTCTATGAAAAAATGCCACGACTATTTAATTGCGACCCTTAATTAGCGTGATTAGTGATAATATCGCATATCGCCCCATCCCTAGTGAAGAGAAAATATGAAGACAGAGAAGAGGAGGGAGAGATGGAGAGAGGAGAGTGAAATGGGGAGCAAGATATAAAGGGGTAAATAGATGAAAATGCAAAGTCAGAGAAGAGAGAGAGAAAGAGAGAGATGAATAGAGAGAAATAGAGAAGAGGGAGACAGAGAGAGGAGAGAGAGAAAGACAGAAATAGAGAAAGAAGAGAGAGGGAGACAGAGAGAGGAGAGAGAGAAAGAGAAATTGAGAGAGAAAGAAAGAGAAGAGAGAGAGAGATGGAGAGACACACAAAGAGAGAGAGAGACGGCACTAGCCAGGGGTGAAGTCTGAACAGGGAGGTGGGCTCATGAGTCACTGCTGTGAGTCAGAAAACAGCTCATTTAACGACAAAAAGACAGTTCAAGTACAAGCAAGACAAAAGCCAAATTACACGTGGAAAAACGCAGCTTTTTCATTCGACAAACGAAATAACACGTGAACACTTCTGTATTTTGTGGAGATAAAAACATTTGGAGATTGAGTTGAGAAGTTGATAAATGTGTTTTTATATCCTGTTTTTAATCCATATGTTTTTGCATTTTCTTTCAGCCGTCATGTACTTTAACCTATGTCAAAGTCTAAACTCAACAATATGGGGATTATTGTTGATATGATATAAAACAGGTATGCAGCTGTAGGCATGTTTAAGAGTTAGACAAAGAGAAGGAAGAAAAAGAAAGGAGAAAAGAAAGGAAGGAGTGGAAGAGAGAGAGGAGAGGAGGAGAGGAAGAGAGTGAGAAAGAGATACAGAGAGCGAGAAGAAGAAAGGGATGAGAGCGTCAAAGAGAGAGGAGAAAGAGAGAGAGAAAGAGAGGGAGAATGATAGAAGAGAGAAAAATGGATAAGAGATAGGACGATCAAGAGAAAGGAGAGACGGAGAGAGAAGAAAGGAGAGACGGAGTGAGGGAGAGGGAAAGACAGACAGAAAGAATAAAAGAGAGAGGGAGAAGAGAGAGGAAGAAAGGGATGAGAGAGAGATTGAGAGTGAGAAGGACAAAGGAGAGAGATACAGAAAGAGCGAGACAGAGAGAGAGAAGAGATGAAAAGAGGGGAGAGAGAGTCAAAGAGATAAAGATGAAAAACTGAGAAGGAAAGAAAGAGATAGGAGAGGGAGAAAAGAGTGAGAGAGGAAGAAAGAGAGACAGAAAAAGAAGAAAGGAGAGAGAGGGAAAGAAGCAGACAGAGAGAGAGAGAGAGAGAGAGAGGAGAGGGAGATAAACAGGTGCAGAGGAATGGAGAAAGAGGAAGAGAGAGACAGAGAGGAAAAAGAGAAGAAAAAAAGGAGTGAGAGAGAGCAAGAGAGAAAAAATATCAGACAACTCACACACAAGTTTAATCAACCTAAAACTTACCTAAAAGGCCGAAATTGTACTTAGATTTTTAAGTTAAACTGTTTATATTTTTACAGTGATTGTGACAAAGACTTTGTGGATGTTTTCGATGAACTAACGTCATTCTAAAAGATCAAATAAGCATAATTTGCGTCATATTGGCCTTTTAAAAACAGCTAAATCTGAAGTAGAGTCTAAACTTCCGATCCGAGGCCACACCAGGTCCAAACCAGAACTCACAATACGGATAATGACTCATCCCATTATTCAGAAAAGCTGCTGATTTCACCACACAAAAGCTGCCAGATGGAGGCTTGTTTCACTCCACAAATGTTAAGCATCTCGCTATATTTAAATACATTTCCCCATCGTTCTCGGGTTCATGCTTTCCCCCTCTCTTTCTTTTCTTCGTTTGTTCACACACACACGCAGGGTTTGGACGTGCCCCTCGCTGACAGGACCATATGGGCGGCGAGGAACTGGACTGAACCCAAAATGTGGCGCACCAGTCAGTCCCGGCAAAGTACAGCATGTCTCCTACCTTGTGCTCACGCTTAGATCACACGTTTCTAAGAATAAACCCACCGAAACAGCCTACCTTCGTGTGAAAACGCTCAGTGATGTCATAGTTAAAGGTGCACTATATGGGACGTTTGGTTTGTTTTGGTTTTGTTCAATTGCATAACATGTTTTACTACTCAAAAACGTATCATGACTAACCTGTGCTGTGCATGTCTCCATGGAAATAGGGTTACTTTTTTTTAACAATTATGACCAGAACATTTCCCTGGGCTAACAATACTTAATGTTACAAAATAAACTGTATTTCTGCAGCGCGCGACCAGAAGTGACTCACAACATTTATTGAGTTATCAAACAATTGAAAATATTTATTCTGAACTTAATGGTGATTTCATGTTTAAGTATGTACAAGTTTCGGCGTAACAAAACAAACTAAAGCTAAGCCAATGACATGTCAGTGTTTATTACACTGACATGAGAGAATAAGCCTCATCTTGGCTAATCTAAAGACAATCTTGGCTCTTTAATCCACCTCTCCTTCAGTAACCACAAAGGTCCTCTAAATTCTCTTCAGTATTTCTCTAGTCTAGTTAACTTGAACTGCATATTGCCAAGCTTCTATTCTGCAAACTAGATCCTTGTAATCTTGTACAACTCTTCTACACTCGTCTGAACCTCTCACATATTGTCAAGCTCATTCCATCATCGGAAACATGCTCATCTCTCACTTTATATTCATCTTCTTTTGGGGGTTGTGAATTGGCTGAACGGATCGCCAAGACAGAGCCCCATCCACAGTCTCTTGATCCATCTATCCATCCATTCATCATTAATACATCTCTTAATTGCATTATTTTGTTGTAGTGTGGTCCTTGCTAATGAAAGCTAAGCCAATGACTTTCACAGCCGATCTTGCCCTTTTGTCTTAGCCGGTCTTAGCCTTGGTCTTAAGTATTCCTCTGTTGGCCACTAGTGGCTCTCTCCAAGCTCTATACACTGTCAGTGTAGAAGGTGTGGCTCCAGCCAGATGTGAGGGTGCAGTTTTTTTCATTGAACCTGACACATGCTCACGCCTGTGACAAGTGAGCAGCTGCTTTAGGATCACAGGCAAAGAGAACTGTAGCAGCAGCTTCAGTTTGGAAAAAAACTGTAATAATAGAAATCTATTTGGTGAAAGTCTATGTACTTGACAGCCTTTACAACTTTGTCTAAAAATGTGTCTTTCTTTTACATAAAGCTTGTTGACTTAATAAAAAAGATAATCAGATGTAAGAGTGAACATGGGTCAGTGTGAATGCTACGGAAAGGCCAAAGAGGCCATCATGTATTTTTTAAACCATTTTTATGTGTCAACGCGTTAAAAAATGTTGGCCTCATTTTTAGACAAAGTTGTTAAAGTCTGTCAAGTAAATAGACTTCACCAAATAGATTTCTATTATTGCAGGTTTTTTTTTCAAACTGAAGCTGCTGCTACAGTTCTCTTTTGCCATGATCCTAAAGTAGCTGCTCACTTGTCACAGGCGTGAGCATGTGTCAGGTTCAATGAAAAAAACTGCACCCTCACATCTGGCTGGAGCCACACCTTCTATACTGACAGTGTATAGAGCTTGGAGAGAGCCACTAGTGGCCACAAAGGAATACTTAAGACCAAGGCTAAGACCGGCTAAGACAAAAGGGCAAGATCGGGCTACAGAGAGAATTAGTCTCATGTTCAAAAAGTTTAGTAAACATCTAAACTAGAAAAACATGCCTTTATTTAAGTATATTTTTGGGCCAAAGTTTGTTGCCAGAGTTTGCAAAGGCACATGAATAGAATGCATGAGCCTATCATGTCTGTGTCGTGGTGGAACATCAGTTCAAATGTTTCTGACTCATGGTTCAAAATCAGCTTCACATTCTAACAAACCAAAGCAAATGAGAGTCATGTGATGCTCATTATGCTTCTGAATGAACATCATGTCCATTGCTTTCTTATTAAGAGTAGCTCAATTTACAATGAGTTTCACTAAAGTAAGATTACATTGAACATGTTTACACACACAAGTGTTGTTTATGAAATCTGAAATCAAAACCTTACATACGGTTCCTTTAACATTACTCAATCTAGCGCGAGACGTGTAACTTTAAGCACAACGTAGAATCAAGTTAGTGAAAATCAGCAGCACTTGGAGCGAGATATCACTTACACTTCTGCCCTTTCTCCATCACCTTCTCCACAACTCGACTCTGAAATAAACGATTTCTGTGTCAAACATGCTGACGCCACTTTACTCAACACTTGACTGTCTTTTCTGTCTGAAAAAAAAAAAGCCTGCAATCTGCTTCTTGGCTTTAAGCACATTTGCCTCCAGATTATTGCAGCTCAATACATTTCACACACACACAAAAAAAAATCTATTTCACTTCTTATGAAAATCCAATTTGGCTGGATCCCTTTTTCTATCTGCTCCTCACTCCCACTCAAAAGTGATTAGTGATCTTTGGTATCGCGGCGGAGAATGATAGCTTTGTTTTAAGTAGCGGGGGAGAGGTCGCGCTAGACTATTACATTCGGGTCTACTTTTTCGGATTCGGAGGAGCAGCCGGGCGAAATGCTGTCCCTTTGGAGATACAGCTTCCAAGACATTTTATCTCAAACTCCCTCAATCATTCACTCTTCTCCCGGCTACTTCTTCTTCTTGTCTATTTTTCTCCCCGTTTTCTCCCTCCAAGCAGCAACGGCGTGCGCATATATCTTTCTAACGCACACTTCGCCTCAAAAGAACTAATTTCAGCCGGCGGTGAACTCTCGCTTCAGATGGCCGCGAATTTAAGCCACGTTTCAGTTGACAGTTCTTTGCATCTCGCCGCAGCTACGCGACGCATTCGGGCTTTTCATGCGGCTTCAAAAGAGGAAATAAAAGAAGTTATCCAACCGCAGTTTCATCATAATGGTAATATTATAAAGAGAGAGTGACGGAGTGGTAACGACGCAGAGAACATGTGTAAATATGAGGTTGTGCTCAAGAAGGTGAAGGGAAGATGAAGTAATTAGATTTTGAGTCAAATATGTGTTCAATATTGACATACAGTAGAATATTTTCTCATCTGCTTTCAGAATTGAGGTGTACATTGTCTAAGAAGCATGCAGTGTGAATTTAATATCAAGAATTTAAATGCATGATGGGTTTAGGAAGGATATTAAAGCGTTTGCACTTATTTCATGTTCTAAAATCTGCAAACCACAAATACTAAGTTTGTCGAATTGCAAAAGGCAAAATTTCTTTTCTTGGCAGTGGACTTCCTGTTTAGCTGTAGCTTGTAGCATTCAGTGGCTTGGTTTGATTCATAATATAAAAGACAGATAAGCAAACATAGACACAGCATGTCATGTTTGGGGGAAAGTCGTGTTAGAAATACAACACTTTTTTCTCCTTTTAATATGTTTTCTGGCAAATTGAGTGTATTTTTAGCACAACTACTTCAAGTTGAGTCACAAACAGGTTTAAATAGAGGTTGTTTATGTGGCGTTATGTTAAGTTAAAGAAAGATGTTAAAACACGCCAGGCAGTATCACATTAGCATTTAGCTCAAAGCAACAGTTAGCATAGTAAGATATATTGGACCAGTTTATTCATCTCCATGTCTTCGCATCTGTATTTGACACAATATATTTCCTTAAGTTCACATTTGATATTGTAGTTGTTGAGCAGTGAGTGATAAAGCTGTTGTTCTGATTCACTGTTAAAGTTAATTTTCCCCAGGGGGGCCTGTTAGTGGGCGTGGCCTCTGACGTCGACGAGGAAACTAAACAGGAAGTGCGCTACCAAGAAAAGTAAGCGGGACGGCATAAGGTGATTACACTGTGCCAGTTCAGCTCCATGCAGGAGACATTTATTGACCCTTTAATTGTAGCAACTTTTGTAACAAACTCATTTGAGGTTTTCAATCTACAGACAACAGATTTTAAAAGCTTTAGTCGCTCATTTCAGATTTGAAACAATTTGTGTGTTGTTGTTTTTTTAAATAAATAAATTCATGTTTAAACTGCATGAGCAATAGCTAAAACATACAAATTTAAGACAAAATGCACAGCAAGTTTAGCAAAATGGTAGCTAATTGCTTTTATTTTTTACTAGAGCAGTGCTTCTCAAATTGTGGTACGTAAACCATTGATGGTACACAAGAAACCTCCGGTGATGCTTCAAACCTTCTGAATATTTGCTCAGTCAAATCGAAGACTCTTTGGGTAAATCACCACTAAGAACAAATTTATCTACAACTTAGTTTTACATTAGAACTAGCTTAGACTCATTTTAGAGCATAATCATCTGAAATTTAGATCTGAAAAAGTCAGAGATTTGGTGGTAGGCTTTAAAAAGTCTTATTTTAAGGGTGGTCAGGTTTGGAGGGTTTTTGACAGTTAAAGGTGGGGTAGCCAACTTTTTTACTTGTAAATTATTAAACTATACTAAAAAGTATACAGTAAATACAGAATTTTGTGAAAAAATGAGACCGCTGTGTAGGCTGTCTGAACTGAATAATAAAGAATTTTAGTTCTAATCAGGAGACAAATGCAGCTCTCTGATTGGCTGAGCTTGGGCGGTCCTCTCCAGTTTCACTTTGTTGTTTGTAAAAAGAAGTTTATAGGCTATAAATGCAGACAAAATTAATACTTGTCGTCAATAATCATGTGTCGAAGGATTTATGAGAGGAAGTTGTCAGATTTAAAACCTAAATTGTGTTTGCAGTGTGAAAATCAGCTACAGCACCTTTATTTTCAGTTGCTTTTAAATCAACTAATCAATCTGTAGGGCAATGTATTCAGTCGTCCCAACCTCAAACCAACAAACTCAGAGTCTATAAAGGCTAGAATATTTTAGCAGAGCCATACAAGCTAATAACACACCTATTACCACCTGCATGTTTTATTACACAAGCTCAAACTGACAGTGGGATCTTACACTGACATCGCCACGTGGGAGAAACGTGTAAATCCAGTCGTCAACGCGGCGAGAACCAGCTACAACCTGTTTAAAAACGACTTCATCTGCTCTCTAATCAGGCTATTCCCGTATCGGCGTATCATTAAACCGCATCAGGCTTCGGACGGCTCTTGTCACAACGGGTAGACAGCCTGTCATCACGTCCGCTCTTATCCAATCAGCACGCACAATAGTCCGGGATCAGGCTGTCACCGTCCAATCAGTGCGCTCATCAACGTCATGCGGCGCGGCACCTACCTTCGCTGCTTAGGAATGACTGATTTGCACACATGCTTAAACCGGGACAAGAGCGGCAGAAGAAACATTAGAATAGTAACGCTGAAAGTACAGTTCTGATGGGTTTTTCTTAGAGGGTTTCTACAATAATTAAAAGATAAAATGTATGTTTTTTTGTCATGTTATAGCTGCGTTCTCATTGCAAACACGCTTTCATTCAGGCCTGTTTAGTAAGTCTTCTCCCATCTGAGCCTCAGAAAAACACGGTTCCAAATAGGGATGAGACGAGATGAGCAACAAGACTGGGTCCACAAAATTGAGACAAGATGAGATTTTGAAATAATTTGCATGAATTGACTTTGTGCACAGATCATCAGTTGGCTTATTTATTTTCAAAAATGCTAACTTCCTGCTGGCATGTTTATTTAGGGCTGGGCAATATGATAAAATCGAATTGTGAACTCATCTCTGTGACATTCTGCTTTAATGGTGAAATCATCGAATCATGATTTCCCTTTTCTCTATTTGAAGCATCCGTTTGTTCAAATATAGACAATTTTTCCAACCTATTCCTCTTATTCTCAAAATTGCCAAATCAAAATCTTTTATAGCGACTTAAGTTTGTAAAAGGATTGAATTTTATCAATTTTTCAGGTTTGATTTATGAAAATAAACAGATTTTATAACTGAAACATGGATTTTAGCATGTTTTCATCTCTAAAAGTCGCTATTAATGTAAGAAAAACACATGAATCCTCAACACACAATGTTCTAATAATCAATTCTTTTAATATTAACTTAAATTAAGGGCTGAGTTTGCTTGTTTTTCTCTGAAAATCTGGCAACACAGGTCAGATTTAGACAGCTGGATGTAGCAATTGATAGTTAATTGTTTTGACGTCAAAGACAATAGGAAAATAAATGGTATTGTGATAAAATCGAAATCGTGATCTGGCTCCAAGAATATCGTGATGTTAATTTTTTTGCCATATCGCCCAGCCCTATGTTCATTTCCTGTCTCAGTGTAAAATGAAAAACATATTTTGAGATTGGGTGAACAGTGAACAGTGAGTTGTTGGTGGTTTTCTCTGAAAACAAGTTAAATACTTTACAAATGAGGAGAAAACTTCAGCAAAGGACCAAAGTATTTTTTTATAAAAGGATTTTTGTGTGAATGCTAATGCTAAAGCTCAACAATTTGGAAATGAACACTTTACATGCACATAGTCAATTGTTTCAACTCAGAATTTTAACTAATCAAATTACAAAATGTTGTATATTATTTATTCATTATTACTAGTTGTTCTCCACCCCTTTTCACTGCTGCTGCTGTCAAAGCGACACAGATCTAGAGCGAGTGTTTCTTACTTTTTACAAATATGCATGACATGGACCAAAATATCTGTGTGGATCCATTTTAAGTGTGAGAAACGCTGCTAATTTTTACAAAGTTTAGAACTAATTATCTCCATGAATATTGGCCTCATCACTACAAAATGAAAACGAGGAAAGAGTTTATATTGTTTTCTGTCAGACTGTATCCACTACAGTTCTGTATATGGAGAAGATTTTTTTACTTTAGCTGCTCAAAGATACGCAACTTAATCATTTGATAACCTTTTGGTGTGTGCACAGTCTCATTGTGACAGCTTGATCTTGAACGTGATCGTGGCACGAGATCTTGTCCCATCCCTAGAGTCCAATAACCCATTTTCATGACGTCATAACCATAGTACCCATTGAGTCCATAACATTTCAACATTTATGTTCTGTTTTCAAAAACCTCATCCTAAGATCTTTTTCTTTAAAAAGAGGAAGAAGTCAATGAAAACCAATGTATCTTGTTTTCAGCTTCACAAACACCAGACATCACCAAGTGTCCGTGGTAGGGATGTCAAAATATCACAGAATTATGGTGATAAAAATTGTTTGAATACAAAAGACATAATTTTTCTTTTATTATATTACTTTTCTGTAGTTTTAACTAAACATACTTATTTTTGTTTCTAAAATTATACCTTTCCAGTAGACTGCAATTCTAAAAACAATTTACAACACTTTTTTGTAAAATACTGTTCACGAGTTTTTGTGTTAGTGAGAACTTCTCCTTTTCAGAGATAATCCATTCCACCTCACAACTGTGACAAATCAAATATTGAGATTTTTTTTTTATCTTACTTTTATCTGCCCACTTTTCTTGACAGTACACTTCCTGTTTAGCTCTGTTAAGGCAGCACGTTAGCTTGTCTGTCTGGCAAACAGCCATAAAGCCTGTGTATATGCACTGTATGTGAACATTACCATATTTAATGTTTGATTGTGGCTAATGTAGCTTAGGCTTCTTCAGCTAAAGCAGAAATGTACACCAAGTAAAGTGGGTGGAGCAAAATTAGCATGAATAATGCACAGACTGTATGCCTTAGGTAGTCCACAATAAAAAGGCACACTGTTTAAGAGCAGCACAACAACAGCGTCTGATGTCCACCAGAGCTGTGGTCAAGAACTGTTATTCATAGTCTACAAAGGTGATTCAAAGAGTTTACTGTATTACATCAATATTTTTGCTTAGTCTAAAAATAATTTTTATTCAAAAATGTCACTTTTTCAATTGCTTTTGTTAAAGTTTGCTGCTTAATGATCAATTGTCTATAGATCTAATTAACTTAAAATCTCATTATTATGCTTTATAATATGACTTTATAGTGACCTGATCATGTAATCTTGACATCCCTAGTTCACGGTGAAACATTGTTATTTTTTTTTTCTCCAACACAGCAGCAGCAGCAGCAACAACATCTGTTCAGAAAAACGGCAAAGCTAAGCATGCTAAAGGGAGAAAGCCATGGCCGAATGAGCAGGGTAGCTATCGATTGTGGATGTAAAAGCTTAGCATGCTAGCGCTAAATGCTCACTCACACTCACACACACACATTTGTACTCTCTCCGACCCTGGCGCACAGATGAGAGGATATGAAATGAAGTGGAATAGTAAAGACCCAAAGCAAACCATCCATGTAGCCGGTCAGCCCTTCGGCGCCTATACGTTTGGAGACTTGGAGCGTTGCCGCGGCAGCAAGCAACCCCCCCGAGAGAGATAAAACAGTGGAAATGCAAAGGAAGTTTCTCTCTGGCCACAAGAATATATTAAAATGCTCGACTGTGACTGGTTTATTAAGTCCACAGCTTCTTAAATGATGTGTAACAACCAAAAAAATACTTATTATTAATGTATTACTTGTTTTTAGTCTGAAAACCTAATATAACATTAATTATCACAGTACTTTTCTTATAATATTGAAATTTGGCATTGTATTTGTTATAGGTTGCGTTGAAATCAATAATGTCTAAATGCATTTTTTGTTGCTGCTATTGTTATTGTAATATTAAAAAGTAAATGGTATAGTCACTTAGACAAATCCCCAAATAAAAATATTATTTCTAAATCTGGACATATAACATCTTGACATTATAAAACATTATATAACGCAACCTAAAATATATATATCTTATATTCTTATTTTAGAAAATTCTGTCCTGTTGTGTCTTCAATTTTCAATCATTTTTGTTTCTAATGTTGAATGTGTGTTCTTTCAAATAATTATATTTTTATAAACATTTGTTCCTAGTTGGATATTGATTGTTTTTGCTTCAAAATTTAAGCATTTTAAATGAATCTGACGTAACATTTTACAATAATGGTACATGGAATGCATTTATGTTTTATTGTTATTTATCAACAATTAATTACCGTAATTTTGACACTGAATATAATCAAGACAAGATTTAAGAAATATTTTTTAAAGTACATATATAAGCTTCACTTTTTTACAATTTTAAATATTTGAGAATCTATCATTTAGATGCAACATTGTAAAAGCTGCAGAGATCTAAGTTTTTGAAAAAAGTATTGGCTAAGCGTCCAGAAATTACGGTATTTATGACATTGATATAAAGTGTTACAAAAATCTCATAAAAATTTGAATTTAAATTGTAAAAAATGTTACTAGAATTTGGTCCAACAACACATAAGTTAATTCAAAATATCCTGCAATTTACAACAAAATCAACTAACCTTTTGCAGAGCCTAGAGAGACAACTTCCATCCGCACCAGGTGAAAAATGAAATTAGGGTGAAGTTTTAGGAGGATTTTGTGTTGGATTTCGTGAGATTTTTGGGGGGAGAAAGTGAAGGAGAGAAAGAGAGATTTGTGATGGAAATAGCCGTGAACAACAGGAAGAGAATTAGCCCATACCTTGGTCGCCAATCATCAGGTGTGCCAGACCTTAAAGGAAGACAAGAGCACAGTCAGCACAGCAAGGAATCATGGGAAGTGTAGTCTTTGTTTGTGTTTTATCATTACAGTACTTCCATGCTTGTTTTGTTGTTTATACAGTATGTGTGCGTGTGTAGCAAAACCTGCCCCACTTACTCATCCTAGGTACAAGTCCAAAAACATTACTTTTGTGAGTTAGCTGGTTAAATAATGGGGATGTAACAATATTTGTGATAATGCGACGATGCGTCTTCAAAAAAAGTCATTATTTGTCGTCAGAATTTATCCAATTTTGAGTTATTGTCTGTTTCAGCTGCTTTTTTGCAGCAATAGCTGAAAACGCATAAGGAACTACATAGACCATGATCCTTTGCAACATAAATGTGCAGTTACCAGTAGTTTTCAAAGCATTTTTCAGCTAAATTTGTTAGAATATGATCGTAATAATTCGCACTGGGCAATAGTTTGCGTTCAGGCCAATACAGATGGAAGACTGCTACATTTAATTCAATTTAAATGTAGTTTTTCGGTGTAATACAACATTTAAAGGGTCTAGTCATTATAGAAATGACCAGATGTGTGAAAATACCTTTTAGATATATCACAGCAAGTACAAATATAAGAAAAACTTCAATTCTATTAACTTTTCCACAATTATTCATAAATACTGAATGAATGATTATATTATGCTGTAAATCTGCATATCGTTACATCCCTATTAATAAATAATGACTTTTATGTGTGATTTGATTTTACTTACCAATTTTCAGCAACCGAATTTACAAACGTGCACAGACCAACCAAAAAAAAAACAGCTAGTCCTATTGCTAATGTTAACGTTAGCATCTTACAGCCAAAGTCAATGTAAATAGGCTAGGTTGTTGCTGTTGTTGCTAAAGTAGTAATAAACTCATTTGTTAGCGTATAAATAGATATAGTGAGAGAGAGAGAGTGACCTACCTGGGGTGTAGATGTGCTCTGTGGGGGAGGGAGGGGCGAGCCGGAGCAGAGCGAGGAGGAGGAGGAGAGAGAGACAGACATTCGTTAACATGCATGCTCAGCCCTGCGCTATATGCTTTTTTTTTTTTTACCAATGGTTTTTTACTTACTGTACATGCACAACCGTCCGCGTTACCGAGGAAACAGGCATGCAAAAGAGGACGCCATGGAGAAATCAAAAGAAGAAATAATACAGAAAGAAGCATGCAGAAAAAGGAAACAAAGACACTCATACAGCAGTGTTATTTGTCATGAGAAGAGACTGAAGGGGTGCAACGCTACGGAAACAGACGGAAATAGTTTACTCAAAGTTGTATTTGATTGATTTATTAATGTTTCAGTAACCTCGTATTGTCCTGCAGCTGATGCTCGAGTGCTTGGAAAAGTTCAGTTTTTTCATATGAAGTGGAAAATTAATGAATTCATCTAATAAAAATCAACTATCAAACTCCTGACATGCCAAGTATAAAAATAAAATTGGAATCTTTTTTTTACAGTCAAATCAACCATTCTAAAAAGATGGGAATCAGTTTTAAGCTTACAAATAAAAAATACTATTACATATATCTTCAAAATGTAATAGGACTTTTAAGGGCTACGCCTAAAATTTTGAACAGGGTTGTTCTGATACCGATACTGGCATGGGCAAAACCTGGTATCGTAACAACACTGCTTTTTATGAGTTAATACAGGTCCTTAAAACTATTTTTTAATGAAAATAGATTCAGCTTTTGAAGAGTCCAAACCCAAAATAGACCAAAATCATTCTGGCCAGGAGTGACATCGAGCTACATTGTCTTTTATTTTTAAAATAAGACCTGCTTTAGACCTGGACTAGTCCTGATATGACAAAGTCCCGCCTTTAGACCTGGGTCTAAGGTCCTGTTATAGGTCCTAAGGCTGTAGTCCCTGATTTAGACCTGGTCTAGTCCTGTTATAGGTCTTACTGTAGTCCTGGTTTAGACCTGGTCTAGTCCTGTTATAGGTCTTACTGTAGTCCTGGTTTAGACCTGGTCTAGTCCTGTTATAGGTCTTACTGTAGTCCTGGTTTAGACCTGGTCTAGTCCTGTTAAAGGTCTTACTGTAGTCCTGGTTTAGACCTGGTCTAGTCCTGTTAAAGGTCTTACTGTAGTCCTGGTTTAGACCTGATGTAGTCCTGGTTTCCTTTGGGTCCTTCTTTGGAGCTTTTGCTGGTTTTGTCGTGGTAATAAGTTTGGTAAAATAAAATACTCTACATTCCTAATGTTTAATTGCCTCGTTATGACTTGTTTGTGGATATTACAAAGATAAAACAATAAATTGTAATGCGGTTTTGTAGTCTAGAACTCGGACCATAGTCCTCCGGAAAATGTAATTTAAGACCGCTGAACTAGGGCCTTGCAATCAAAGTATACATTGCATTATAAAGAGAAACTGTGACAATCATCTTTATCATTAACATTAGCTCATGTTTTTTTTTTTTTTATTAATATTCAAATTGTTAATCTTGTAGCGTTGCACCCCTGACAGAGACAGAAGCAGGCACAGCTCCTCTCGTACACAGAGGGGCCGATCTCTCCTACCTGAACGTTAGGATTCAAGCGAAGTTCACCCCTCAACTTACCTGCGAGCCTCTTCCTTTCCTCTCCCCGAGCCCCCCGAAAAACACAAAGCATGCAACACACAACATCCACAACCAGACTATCATTATTATTATTTTACCATCCACTCTTTCTGTTTCTCTCACGCTCTCACATTCAGACACTGACTATGGCCAAGTAGTTATAACGATGAGTTGAAAACGTAGATGGATTAGCAGTGCAAAGGGAGACAAAGGGGCATGCATGATTCATAAGTGTAAATGCGGAGTTGTGGCTTTTAAAGTGGGGTTGTATGGAAAACCTATATGGCTAAATGGTCTGCTGCCTCTGGTATACGCAATTAGTCTGGCCACTGATCGAGAAAGAGGAAGGCAAACTGTGACGCAAAACGCAAACGAAAATAAACAGCTAATTGCTAAATGTATGTCTGCTAATTCACAACACTAATGTAGTTTTATTCAAAGGCAAAACTTACAAAATGTGCATGATCTCTTTCAAAAGCTCTATACCACAAGACACGATTTTTGACAATAAAATCATTTCAAATCATTACTCTCTCAGCACAGTTATCTTGTTAATGTATTTATTCAGGTGAAAATTAGTCCACAATGTCCTGATTATGTCTAACAATGTCCCATTAGTTCACCAAACTCCACTAAGGTTGTCTGTTGTTGTTAGCATTGTGGCTAACTGCTGTTACTGCTGTGAGAAAAGCTTAAAACACATCATGACGAACAATCTGGAGACTCAGAAAGCGTTGGGTAAGTGAGCAAGACATTTAAACTGATGGTGTTCTTATTATTTCTGTTTGTTTACATTTTTAAGAAAGCAAAATTTGAATATAGCACCTTCAAAAAGATAAAAATCTGTTTTGTTCCAGCAGATAATAGTCTAAATCTAAGTGAGTTTAGGGTCCTGTCTATAATAAAGCATTTGTTCTGTAATATCCAGTACAGTAAGTGCTTGTTGCTTAGCTGAGCTTTTGTTGGCATATTGACACGCCTAAACTTCTGAAAGTTGTAAAAAGCACTTCAAAACTCAACACAGTGAAGAATTACAAGGCTCAGAATGCATAATGTGACTGTTGTGAAGTTAAAGTAAATCAAATAGTTGTCTACCTTTAGATGATTGCAAAAATGTGATACAGTGCCTTTAACTCATTGCATTATATTGAAAAACACATCTGTCTTGATTTTGGAGTATTAAAACAACAAGAATGCTGTGTAGCAAATGGTTAAGAGGCCTTTTTTATTTTTGGAAAAGTAAGAAACAAATTTAAAGATGTTTGGAACATAGCCATACTCATAAAGGCCGATTAAAGTGTAAGATCATCAGAATAATTGTCGACTAAAAAAGGCAAACTGTAAATGTAAATGTGACACACTATTATATATGACACTATTTAATGCCAAGATAAACCACAGAAGCTACATCTCAGGCTTCTTGACATTAGATTTAATGGTAGCATGAGTCAGATGGGTGCAGGAGTATATTATGTAATATATCTGTATCTAAAAACTCTACTGGGGTCGTTCAATAAAATCCATTTATTTATTTGTTGATGATTTTTTTTTTTTTTTTTACAAAATACCAAGTGTCTATGAAAATCTCCAATTCAATATACAATTGTTAATGTCTTTAAACAAGGCTCTGATATTCACATGTATCTGTGCAGTTTACAAACTAAGTAAAATGAAATAATTTGTCAAATAGGTTTTCTATTGATTGTTTGAATATTCAGTTATATTATGCATGATGCTATTTTGTGTAAATATATATCTATTTTACACAAATAGATATATATTTATTATATTATATTCTATATCAGATGCAACAGTGTGCTTTGTTGCATCTGTGACTAGATGATAAACTGCATTTTGTTGCACTGTACTCATACAAATGACAGTAAAGTTGAATCTAATCTAACCTGTCTATTATTTAACTGCCTTGTCATAAGCATATAGTATTAAATTTAATAATGGAAAAAATACAGTTACAGAAGTAGTGTAATTTATATCTGAAAATGTATTTTGAGATCACCTGCAAACTCCCACTTTAGGAAATACAAGATAAAGTCCAGTATATAAAGCGTATATTATTTAAACTAACTTAGTCAACATTTGTTCAGTAAAATGTATATAATTTTTTTATATACATTATTAATTATATAGTATACAATTGTCTTTAAACAGGGCTCTAATATTCACATGTATTTGTGAAGCTTTAATGATTCTTTGGTTAATACGATTAGGCCTATGTTTAGCGTCACTTTTGCCTCCATTAAAAAACAAAAATCATGTTTATATTTAAAAATTGTAAAAGTACACTGTTAGGCGAAATCAGAAAATGTTATTTATTCTTTTATCACTGATATTTAGCAGTTATTAATGTCAAACATGAGCAAAACCTTTGCTAACTTAAATAAAAATTAGCATAACATTAGCATAGCGAGAATCAGTGGCTTTGCTAATTTATCTTTAACAGAAGAAACAAGCTAACCATTTATTTCTCATACAACTCCACTTTAACAGTCTTTTTTAAATGTGTGTTGAGTGATGTAAGAATATTAAAAACAATTAAATTAGCATGTATTGTAAGTGTTTTTCCATATTGTGTGCTAACGCCTCTGCCCTTGTGCTGGTAGCAGAAACAACTGTCGCTATTAGCATGCTAACAGTGCTATGCCCTCAAGGACGACGCTAGCCCGGCCAAGCCTAACAAGCCCAGTTCACAGCGACTTCACCGCAGGGCACCAGCGCTTTGACAGTAATCACATCTGCAGCTAACAATGGAGCGCTGGCTAGCTAATCACGCCAAGACCAAAAAAAAAAAAAAAAAGCAGGGATTTCTCAACACGAAACTAGAGTGAGGAATAATGTAGAATATAAATAGAAACTACGGTGTTTAAGCAAGAGAAAAGAGAGATTGAAGAGAAAACTACAGCAATATAGTGAATACAACAGGTATGAGACATGGCTAACTGGAACAAGCTAAATAAAGAAGCTAACAATATACAATTACAGTGTTACAATTACTGCCAAAAACAAAAAGTGACAAAATGTAATTCTTATAATCTGATAAGTTTCTATACTTCAAATATGAGATCAGTTTAATGAAGTCAAACGTTAAGAATAACAAAATAAAGATAATTTGTCAAGAACGGTTTTTCAATTGTGATTTTTATTCACCTTATTTTGCCTCGCCCACTTTTCTTGGCCGTGCACTTCCGGTTAAGCTGCATTTAGCCTACAGAATTCAGTCGCTGGGTTTACTTTCACTGTCAACTGTTGATACCTTAACAAGGCTAAACAGGAAGTGAGCTAACAAGAAATGTGGGCGAGGCAACAAAAAATACCACAACAAAAAAACAAACAAAAAAAAAAAAATACCACAATTTTGCTTTTAAAATGTATAGTTTTTACTTAATTGCTTCTAAAATGATAATGACTAATTGTCACAAATCTGAGTATAACACAATTATTCATCAACCCAATGTTCGTTCAATAAGAATCCTATAACCTGCTAAGCTAGGTACAAAAGAAAAGTAGAAAAACTGCACATCTCAAAATCTACTAAATACTTGTGATTATTTACGGACTACATAAAGAGAGAGAGAAAAACACACAACTTACTTACAAAATACTAAGTAACTAACTAACTAACTAACTTTGAGCAATAATCAATTATTCTAAAGATAATTAGGGCTGAGCGGTTTATACAAAAATGCTTATCTTAATTTGTCATAATATATTAGGCCTACTAAATAGATGTATCATGTTTCCTTTAAACAGAAATTCACTTTTACACAAATACTGCCAGTTACAGTGACAAAAATGTAAAATGAATATCTATGTTATATACATAATTCTGCTATAGTTCCATCCTAAATACCTGAATAAAGCAAAATACATCTCCTTTATAAGGAAAACTAACTATATCAGCAGAGTTGTGGACTTGCAAGTGGTGGACTTTTAAGTTGGAATAGCAAACTTTTTTAGTTGTAAATGAGTAAACTTTATGCTTTCCACTAAAATGTTTAGGGTAAAACATTCCCTTTGTGAGAAAATGAAACCACCAAGTTGTGTCCGAACTGAATAATAAAGAATTTTAGTTCTCATCAGGAGCCGAAAGCCGCTGTGATTGGCTGTGCTTGGGTGGTCTTCTCAAGTTTCACTTTGCCGTTTGTAAAAAGTGTTTTTAAGCTATACTTGCAACCAAAAAGGAACACATGTTGATATTAAGCATGTTTTGGAAGTTGTCAGACATAAAATCAAATGACTTGAGTCTTGATCTGACTTGGAGCTCTTTAACTTGAAACGATTTGATGCTTCTTCTCAAAAGCTAAATAATTTTACAACTGTAGCATGTCCCTTCTTTTATTTATTTTATTTAAATAGGGTAATCAGAATTAGACTTGACTGAGACTTATCTTTCTGTCCTTGACTTGAGACTTACTTTAGACGTGCAAAACAGTGACTTGGTCCCACCTTTACTAATCAGAACTGACTTGACACTAGAAAACAATTTCATCCAGGATTTCTTCTACTTCTCGCTATAGCTCCAAAAACAATCTTCTTCTTCACCCTTTTAGTACGAGCGACACTCGCCAGAAACATATTAAAAAGTAATATCCTCTTCTTTTGATTAGAAAAGCAACAATATATTCTCCCAAAAACGCCGGATCATTAGCCCGCTGTTGTAAATGTGAATGAAAACTCGCTCAGACAAGCTCAAATTGCTTTATTCTCCGCTTTCAACAAGATCCAAAAGACGCGTTTGTTCTCCCGGCAAAGCGCACTCACTCCATATTACACATTCACCGCAGATTTTTGTCATAATTTCTGGCGTTTTTTTAATTCAGTCTTCTCTCGGTTATATTTCTGTTGCTGCGAGGTTGCCGAGTTCACAAAACAACGTAATATTCGCACATGAGAGAGAAGAAATGACTAAGCGGCGAAAATAAACACGCAGCAAATATTACTTTTGCTCTTGAAGGCGACAGAAAGGAGGCTTACAAACAAGGACGCGACAGGGAAGTCTTGAAAGTAAAGACCTTGAGGTTAAAAACAACATGTGTTTAGACCATAGGCAGCCAACTAGAAAAGTTTAATTACTTTGTCTATATTTGTGCAGGTTTTAAAAGGTCCTTGTTAGGTCAAATACTTCATCTAACTTTAGTTTTATATCAGAAACTAGA
Organism: Mugilogobius chulae; assembly: GCA_038363315.1. Classification (NCBI taxonomy): domain Eukaryota; kingdom Metazoa; phylum Chordata; class Actinopteri; order Gobiiformes; family Gobiidae; genus Mugilogobius; species Mugilogobius chulae. Next base: position 19,621,815 of record CM076401.1, on the reverse strand, counting down.
GTAGAAGTCTGTTTAGGAGCATTTAGCAGACTATTAGGTGGTGATAAGTGGATTTATGGAGAGAAGCAGGTCGTGCAAAAGTAATTAAACATGGAAAGTACAAGGTAATGGCTAAAAATGCAGCGTAAAATCATAATTCAGCTCAAAATGCTCAGCTAGATCATTTCTCTTTTCTGCTGTGATCCTACAGGAATTAAAACATTTAGCTGACAATTTGCAATATGAAACACACATTTGGATCAACTACAGCCTTCTGCACACACGGATGAAATCACTCAAGTTTTCTATGATACAACATTGCAAACGATACATTTAATTAAATTATGGCTGTAGTTCTTTAGTTGATTAATCGGTCGATGGAGTCTTGGTCGACCAAAATTTTATAAGTCCACTATTCTTTTATTTACATTATAAGGATTTTTTCCAGCAAGAGAATCATTGGTCTGAACTGCCTTTTTTGTATAAACACACTGTTCCTATTTATTTTCATCTTTTTTTTTTTTTTGGCATGAACTAATTATATTTTAGTCTTTTTGAGCAGGTTTCTTGTAGAGTTGTCACAGTACGAACATTTCAACCCATTTTGATACAAAGGAATAAACTTGATTCTCAATACCACAATGAGAATTAGAATGCTCATTCAAGAAAGTCAGACTTTTATACAATAGACTGACATTTTCAACACACAATGCAAGTAATTATCAAACATTTTAGTTTCAAACCAGTTTCGATGAAACTCAGGATTGTTTTCTTTGCTATCGGTATTTGTTCAAATGGGTATCTAATTTCGACACCAGTTTTAGCTTTGATTTGTAATCTTTTTGACAATTCTACTTTTAGTCCAGAGCCTTTGCCACGCCCCCTTTTTAGTTGATTAATCAGTCGATGTTTTTAGTCGACCAAGATTTTCTTTGGTCGACTACAGCCCTAAATTAAATTCAGTTTTTTTTTGTGTGTAAAGTTTATTAAATAAATATTTACTTCCAATATAAAAAAAAAAATTATATATGATTATACTTTATAAAGATATGAGGTTATGGCGTTGTTTTCTGGACACATCAAAGGACCACATTCAAATTCAGACGTGTTGAGAACTAAAAAAAAACATTTTAAAACTAATTGTGCAGCAGTGACAAAGAATAAATAAAGTGATTTACTGCTTTTACAAGAGAGAAAAAAAAAGTCAGTGTTATTACTAAAAATTTTTTTTTTTTTTGCTTGTTTAAAATGAGAAGATCTTTATCCTTCCCTGTTTTTATCAAAACAATACATTTTAATGATAACTGCATTGGCAAATCTTGTTTTAAGGAAGTAAAACAACGCTCATGTAAAAAAAAAAAAAAAAAAATTCAGATCATTTTAGAACACTGTAATTTTCTGTGTTTTATTGACCCTATTTTGTCTCGCCCACTTGGCTTGGAAATGCACTTCCTGTTTAGCTCTGTTAAGGTAGCTAACGTGTTTGTTTGTCTGTCTTGTGGGGCAATTTTAATTAAATATAATGACAGATAAAATAAACCCATCGACTGAAATCTACAGGCTAAATGCAGCTAAACAGGAAGTGCACGTCCTAGAAAAGTAGGCGGGACAAAATAGGGTCAATTGAAAAACTATTTTGTCTGCAAATAGGCAACACCTCCAAAACCTCAAGCAACAATACTTAGTCTGGATCGAAATTTGTCAAATCTTGTATTTACAGCTACAGCTATAATTTATTTAATCGTGATTAGTATTTTGAACAGGCCTAAGACATATTGTGTATTTTGATCTACTGCTCATTCTTCGGTCAAAACTACATACTCACTGAATAGTTGAAATGCAATCAGTCAGTTGGCTTATTTATTTTCAAAATGCAAATTTCCTGTCGACATGTTTATTTCCTGTTTAGTTCATTTCTATGGAGTTTCACTGCCTCAGTCTAAAATGAAAAAATACTTAAAGATCGGGCAGTGAACAGTGAGTTGTTGGTGATTTTCTCTGAACACGTGTTAAATACTTTTCAAATGACAAGAAAATTTCACCAAAGGACCAAAGTGTGTTTATACAAAAGATGTGTTTGTCTGTCAATGCTAACGCTAAAGTTGACAATTTGAAAATAAACAGCTTTTATGCACAGGGTCAATTAAAAGATAAATTAAAGGTGCACTGTGTAACTTCTGGAGGTGAAAAGCCATCCACACATTTCAGTAAAAAAGGTAAAACAATACTTGGGACTTTCTGAATTGAGATAAACACATTTTATGCCACAATAAGAACAAAATCAGTTAAGAAAAAAACGTGTTAGGGCTCCTCCAGGCCAAATAATAGACTATTCTGTGGCCAAGCAAGCTCGCTCAAGTTTATTTGTGGCCCAAAAGTTGCACAGTGCACCTTTAAAGATAAATAAGACAAACTGGAACCATTTTTGAAAAACCTTGGATTTATATCTGAATTAGTACAAAAATCTGCTTGTAAAAATGTTTAAAAATACCATTATATTTGTCAATAAATGTCTCCAAACTGGTATTGAGCCTGGAGTTTTTTTTATTCAAACACATTGTACTAGATTACCTCAAACCGCAGTGTAATTTTCTGCCACATTCTGAATCACTGCTGAAGCTACAAAGTCAATTTTCCTCCACTCAACAGAAGACACACTGTTCTTTCAGCGCTCCTCCGTCAATACAGCACAACTTGTATTATTTACTACCGCACGTGTCCTTGGTTTCGCTAACTGCCTTTTACACGAATCAAAAGACTGCTTCAAAGGTGTTTTTATCTTTCTCTTTCCCAATAAACCGCCTTGTTTTGTTTCTCGTTTTGAAAAAGAGCTCCCATAAATGAATTTCAATTTTAGTAAATCCACAAAATCCTCGGTTATACCTGCTGCAAATTGACTCCAGTCTTAAAAAATAATATTGTTTCTTCTGCTGCTGCCGCTTCTCTCATTGTGCGAATACACGTTTTGTAACTATCGACCTCCAGCTACGCCTAATGTCTATGTGGAAAAGAAAAATATGTTGACGCAGGCTTGAGAACCCCTTTGGTAACACTCAGGAATGAAATTATAGTATTTTTCAAGCATAATGGCAGTGGTTTTACAGTATAAAGTCTAAAGAAGGTTCTTGTAACTGTGGGAATGGTTGGAATGTTAAAAGGAACTATGGGAAATAAATGGTATTAAACTTTCTTAACAGACTTTTTCATATGAGGTGATCTAAGGCTACAACTGACAGAGAACATTTATAACCATTTCTGGCAGTTTACAAATAAAGAAAATATAGATACAGTTGACATCAAAGGTCATGCCCACTAACGAACTAACAATGTAAGTCTCTCTGTGAGGGAGACTTAACATTGAGAGTGAATCAGAACAACAGTTTTATCACTCACTGCTCAACAACTACAACTGTAAATTAGACATAAGGAAAATTGTTCAAATATAGATACAAGACATGGGATGAATAAAGTGATTCAACCTTCTATGTAAGTATATCTAACAATGCTAAAGGTACTGCCAGCTAAATGCTATTGTGATTCTAGTGCCACCTAGTGTATTTTAGTGTCTTTTTTTAACTTTCTGTTTACTTTTCTGAAATAACGCCACATCAACAACCTTTATTTAAGCGTGGTTGTGACTTGATTGTACTTAGTTGTACTAAAAATACACTTAATTTGCTAGAAAATGTGTTAAAAAGATAAAAGGTTTTGCTTCTTATGCCTTAACATTTTATGTCCCACATAACTTTCCCTCAAAGCAGGCCACACCCCCAACTATGGTGCGTTGCCAACTGTATCTACAGAGGGATTTTCGGTCAACTTTCCGTCCTACTGCGCATGCTTTATGAATAAAGAGCCATTCTCCATCTGCTTATCTGTGGAAACTTCTTTGAATAAAACAACAAAACGGAACAAGAGCTAGCTGTTTCATTCAGGTCAGAACCGGTCTGACAGACGTCTGTCTCCTGAAGCATGAGACAGTGTTTTTCTCGCCGTTTTTTCACCTGAATGTAACTTTTAAGAGTCGTAGGGTCGAAATTCATTCACAAATGTCGATTTAGCAGCATAACTTTTGTTTTCGCACAGTGATAAGTTGTAGTTAGCTGACAATCGTGCTGTTTCAACTTGTTTCTACTGTTTGTGTCAATGAGCGGTGGCTCTTTCTGCAGGTCGGGTGCGTGCGCATTGCTCCTGTTGATAAACAAAAATAACTCTATAGACAAGCTAACAATTAGCATGATTCAATTTCAATAAGAAACTCCGATTGGCGAATGACGTTTGATGTTTATTCACCAAACTCCACAGTTTGTTTGTTTGTTGTTGTTACAATGTGGCTAACTGCTGCAAACGGACACGTCTCGCTCCTAACGACTGTGAAAAAAATTAAACACATCATGGTAACAATTGGAAAGCTCAGAATGCATTAGGTACGTAAGCAAAAATGTTACTGATGTAGGAAATTTAACATTTATTTATGTTTGCTTACATTTTGAAGGAAGCAAAAATCGAGTATAGCAAATTTAAGTCAGCCTCCAATAGCTGCTGCTGTTTGAAATGTGTGCAGTGATCTCATATGTTTGTACTAGGGATGGGACCTTATCGAAAATAGCATTAAATCGTTCAATAGCGGTGTTTCTATTCATCCTCCGTGTCATTCCATTGCTCCATTTTGTCATTTTAGAAAAGGATTGAGTCAACCATCATTTCTCAGTCAGGGGAAGCAAACAGCAGCTTATTGTCGTTATATTCCTTTTGAGGTGAGTTTTGCCTTTTTACCCTTTTTTGTTTGACAGAAAGACTGACACAGAAGTGATAACAATAACAGAAGAATCACAAAACGACTAACGCAAGCAACTTAAAGCAAATGATACAACTTCTTTCTCATCATTTTAACTTCTCTTTCTACTTGGGGAACAAAATGAACGTTACAAAACCGAAAGAGTTGATACAATTGCAAATATGTACAGAGACCTTCCAGCAATCATCTTAATTAACTAAAAAAATTAAAAAAATTATAATATTTAACCAAGTCTTCGGTTTTCTCCAACTGTATAAAAATCCTTGCAAAGCCACTTAATATAATTAACTAAAACATGACTCCATTGATAGATTGATGAATAAACGACTTGCAGATGTAATTACACGTGTCTGAGCAGTAATGTTCAAAGCAGCAGAGCGTTGGTTTCAATCACGTTTGAGTGGAAATGGATTTGGACTCAAACCGATACAACGACAGAAAAAAATCGAATAAGTTGCAGCAGAAAAGAAGCACTGTTCACATCTGATACAATAAAGCCACGACTAAAGTGATATAAGTGCAAATAGCAAAACAACCACAGCTTTTTAAACTGTTTTAACTTATAGATCAGGGGCCATATTCAAATCTAGATGAGTGATAAAGGGCCGGACCATAATTGAAGATTTTGTAATTATTGCAAGCACATTTTGTATTAAAATAAGCTGCGTCCATTCATTGTGTCTATTAAGAACAAACACATGCTGCATAGCACATATACACTGTAAAAAGTGTAATTCTAGACTTGCTAAAATGAAATTAGAGATAGACCGATATACTGTTTGGCTTTGGGCACATCGGCCTTATTTTGGCTGATATTTGATCAGGCAGTTGTTTGAACAGTCGTCTGCACAGTGGAGCTGCACTCACAGTGATCAGCTGAACTCCAAGTTAGTTTTGGAGAGAAATGTTGGGTTTGTTTTATATTTCTCCATTTTGCTGTGTTTAGAAAAGGAGCACTTTCTTTATTACTTTTTAAAATGATCTGTAAATGCATAAACATCTGTATTCATTAAACATTGAGACAAAATAACAGCTTAGATTGAGGTTTTTCTTTTTTGGATATACTACCGTTTTCAAAAACTAAAATAAGAAAATCTGAGAAATCGCCTTGAAAATCGGCCATTGATATCTGCATTGGCTGACAACATTTTTATCAGTCGTCTCTACTTCAAATGGTTTTCTAGTGGTTTTAGTTGGTAAACCTAGTTTAACTTGTTTCGAGGTGTTTCTGTCTTGTTTAAATATTTCATTCAAGCTAAAATATCTTGTGAACTGTTAGAAATGTCTTGAACAAGTTAAATATGCTGACAAATATTAACAATTTTAGTCTAATCTGGCTGAAATGACTAAAATTAAAATGAATTTTCTGAATTCTAGTTTTAACCAGGCCTAGATAATAACGCTTTGCAGTGTAAAGAGTAATGCTTATTCTCAAAAATATGCTGGGGCCTGATTAGAACACAGATTTGTTTTAGACAAACAGGCCTTTTGTCAATCGTTATCAAATCAAGACGGCTATTTAATGAACTAATGTCATTTTCAAATTGCTCAGTCTGCAGTTACTCAGTTAATCAAAAATCTAAAGCAAACAAAAAAAATATCCTTTCCTTAATATTCTTGAAAAACTACTTAAAGACATCTAATAATAGATTTGTGTCAGTAGTAGTATCAATAGATTCGTTTGACTCGAGGAAAGTCTGAACAAATCCAGTCGGTGCAGGTCAATGTTGTCGGGATTTTAAGAGTTTTGATACTGCTTGATATCTCTCTTGGCTTCATACATTTTCTCCATTTCTCATAGTCTAATCTAGCATCCTAAAACCTCCGAAATTACCAACTTTAAATCCATCCATCTATGAATTTAAAAAGCTCTGTATCATGTAGTTTGACAAACACGTTTAGCAGAAGAACCCGGAGTCGTGAGAGACACCGCAGAGCAATAAACAGCAGGATCCGACTGTCTGCTCCTTTCAGCCAGAAAATTAATTAATGAAATGATTGAAAGGTCTAAACCGTGGCAATACTCCAATGTCAATTTGCATTAGCGAAGCAATCTTAAGCAAACATTGCTCATCTCTGCCTCATCTGCCCTGTCTGTATCCATGTTGTCTGGATAACGTTTTCCTATATAAACAAATGTATGCTTGAAAAAATGAATGTCTGGCCTTGGCTAAAGGATTGAGAATATTAGACACGCGTAGGCGGGTATTTTTACAAACACTTATCTACTGTCCTCTGTTTTATAAAAACTCTGGCGTTCAACCCTAACCCCAACAGTTTTAAAGGAGACCTATTGTGTAAAATCTGTTTTTCTAAGTGTTTAACCTGTTATAATTGCCTTCTCTCATCATTAGTTTACTCAAAGTTTGATTAAAAATGATTCTTGCATGTTTGAGTAATCTTGTCTTGTCCTGAAGCTGATGCTCAAGTGCTGAGAAAAGCCCTGTTCTCACCTACAACCTATCCCCGCCCACTTATTCAAAAGATTCAGATTCATAGTAAAGCATGTACCCTTTAAAATAGTCACAGAGCTCTTTACAAGAATAAAAATTACAAATTTAAAATCTTCTGGTTGTTACATTAAAATCTCACAATGAAGAGGCGGGGCTTATCGGTTCTACAGTTTTGAACAGGAAGTAACAGGACCTCTTTCTTTTTCTAAGCTCTTTTATAAGTTTTGTGTTTTATAAAACACTAAATGTAAATTACTGATCTACATATATTATATATATTTTTCCTAAATACCAAGAAAAAACGCAATAGATCCCTTCTAAAGAATATTACATCCACACAAAACTGCATAAATGTGCTCCTGATCACGGCTCTAAATAAGAACGAGTATACGACGTCTACGCAAATGTTGCCATTAGTGACTTAAAACGTAAAACAGCGGTTGTTGTTTACATCCACACTCAAACGCAAAGCCGGAGTTTTGACCAAATGTTCACTTTGGTTTAATAAAGCTCAATTTTATATGAGGGAATCCTGCGTTTTAGTGCGGATGACAGGCTAAATTGTAGATTTTTTTTTTCATTTTATCAGATATCCGGTTATGTGTGGACATGGCCTTAATCTTTCTTTGAGTGGTTTTGACCAGATGTGATATAACATATTCAAATTATTATTTAGTTTGAAATAAATTGTCCAACGAGCTATGTTTTAGTAATTGCGTTCATTCATAATGCAGTGTCAATTCAATAGCTTGTGTTCAAGAAAGTGTTAAGCCAATATCTAAAAAGACAGTTTTCTAGAGTTTTTCTTTGACAAGAGATGTTTTTGTTTTCTGGTAATGACCAATCTCATTCACTTTTTGCACTACAGTGGTCCTCGCTCTAATGCGGTTCACTTTTGCTCCAAGCCTGCATGTTTTAAGGACAAATGATTGGTTTTCGATCTTTTTTTCAAAACCCCCATCCAGAATAATTGATATTCGACATGATTCGATCTCTTGATTTTCCAATTAATTGCTCAGCCCTAGTAGCCAGTTTTCTATAACAACATATATGTTTTAAGTAAATTTCTGCTTGTTTTAGTAAATTTACTACTGATCTATGTCATATTATATTATTAAATACATGGAAAATACATAATATGTCTCCATAAATCCCACTGGCCTGTAGAATATTATGATATCACGCGAACAAAACCTATTGTAATGAACCTTGCAGCCACCATCACTCACATTTCTGCCTATAAAACATAACTTCAAGTAATATTCAGCCTAAAGAGACATGTTTTCTCCCATCAGTCACTGCCTGCAGCTCCAGTGTAATGTCTCTATCGTCAGATGTGAGCGTAAAGGGGGAGGTAACGGGGAGATTTAATGCCCCTGCAGGGATATTTGTCCTCTGTATTTGACCCATAATTCACTGCTGCTGTGGCCACCTGTCATGAGCAGTTTGGGTTCAACCATAAGAAGAAACAACCTCGACGACAGGACAGTGACGAGGGCTTTGCTAATCAAACGCTCTTACAGACAGGTTATTATCGTGAATGTTTTTAGCAAATAATTCTACAAAAAGAAATCAAAGTAAAAAATCAACACTGTACGACTGTGTGTTCTCGAGAGATCACAACATTCTCCAGGTTAGTAATATTAAGTGCAGATGTTAGGCAGCTAAAACAAATCTTATTTTAATGCAATCTTCTGTTGTAATACAAAAAGTGAATGGTTCCCTGTAACCTCCAGTGTCTCTTCAGCTATGTCTGAGTCAAATTTTGTAAAAACATTTGTCTTTATGTGACGGATACTCGATCCTGCAAAATTTCATAGATGCGCTGTTATCCGATCCCAGAATTAATTGGACCAAATTTTTTAGAAAGCACATTGCAAACTTATTCAGATTGAATTTTTTTGCATAAAATTTAATTTAGCTGTTTTTATTTTTGTGTTTTTCTTTATGAGCAGTAAACTGTCATGCAAACATCTGAGCTTGTGTCTTGTGAGAGCAACTTAGATCAGAGATTTGGTCAAATCATTCAGGCACTTGCTAGTTTTGTTGTTAGTTGACAAATCGGACTTCTACTAATACACTTAAAACATGCTTGATGCACTGATAAAATGTATATGCGAGTAAATTTCTGTGACAATCTGTTCTTGTAATAAAAAACATTGAATTGACTTTTTATTTTTCTATTTCAGGGTTCTTTTTGAGGCCACAGAGACTTTACCAGTACAAAATACCTCAGATACCCATAATACAATTTTAAAATTTGTTGTTGTTTTGTGTAGCTGCTTGGATCAAAAGAATTGTGATTTTGTTATAAGAAGATTAATCTTATTAGTTATTTTCAAGTATAATCAACGCTACACAACATTTTTGGAGACCCCCAACACATGGCTTAGGGCAGTGTCCTATATTTGATGCAACTGTTTGTTTAAATACACTATTGTTTCCCCCTTTCTTCTGTTATTGGTAATTTCTCTGAGAGAGTGACAGATGGGGGTGCTTGACTATGAAAAAAATTATAGTCACAATAACTGAAATCATATTTGAAATCACAATTATGCTAATGATTATTTGTTTCGAAAGAAGGCAGACTACAATGAACAGATAAATGACGGAAATTACTGCCAATTTCACTGAACTAGATATTTTAAAAAATCTATGAGTAAGAAAGCACCATTTTAAGCTACTTTTCTGCTCAACATTCATACGTAAATGTTAATAATCAATTTTTGTATGCAATTAGAGCAATATTCATAATTGAAATTTGATTAATTGCAGCCCTAGATTTAACCAACCTAGTGATATAAGAACAAAACATAAATTTGACGTTTAAATGCAAATGCTCGTCTAAATAATGACCTGACTGTACCTCCCAGCCTCACAGGAGTTTGTCCGCTCTGACACGAGGAGAACATGTTCAGCTCCGGGACTCAAACTAACTAACCACTGTGCTTAGCCTTTCTTCCAATTAAGACCAGCGGGGGGCAGCAGCAGCACCGAAACCGACCGTCTCCCCGTGAGGTCGTCCCCTGCCGGCCCGCTGGTCTCCATGGCAACAGAAGACACCTCCAAGTCCGACCGCTCACAGCTTTGTTCACTCGTTTTGACAACATAATTATCTCATTTATCTATCTTGTGGTAAATATTTATGATAGTTTTAGAGTAGTTTAGGCAAAATGGAAAGAAATGGAAAAAAGAAGTAATTTGAGTTCCTCCAAACGTGTCATCAAAAAGCGCCAAAACAATTACTAACAAGTTTTCTGAAGTTTAAGCACTCTTTAACAAAGTAAAGTGTTGCAAGGTATGTTATGTAGATTTTTGGTCTTTACAGTGTTGTTGCTGGTAACAGTTGTGGAATAACCTCTATATTTTGTCAAGACAGCTGGCTCTGTCATTCCCCAATCGGAGTCACTTGCCGAAACTGAGTCAATCATTTAGTTGTTATCTGACTATATTTTCATTGTTTAAACTGTCAGAAATGATTAAACATGTTATTGTCAGTTGTATCCTTAGATCGCCAATCATATGAGAAAAAAACGTCCATTAGGAAGTTTAATAACGCTTATTTTAGTGAAGTCACGATAAAATCGTGTACTTTCTACACTCATAAAAACATTCAGTATAACACTAACATCAGTGACCTCGAAGTTCACTGCTCTGAGCTGTTTGCTAAAGTTTATTAACAGTTAAACTTGTGTCTTAACACATGTGTAAGCTCATATGTAACCCAAAATAAACATATTTAAAAAGTAAATGATAAATATAGCATAGTCTATGTTGTTTGTCCTCGTAGTGTTGCTTAGGGATTCACGATTCGATTCAGTTTCGATTTGCAGCCACGATTTCGATTTTGTTTGATTTTGTTTGATTTGTTAGTTTATCTATACAGTATAAACTTTTTATCTTAAGACACAAATAAACCATAATACATGATATTTAAACAAAGCCACTGCTGTTAGAGCCTAGAACTAATGTTTTTGTCAACATTCAAGCAGTAAACAGTCATATTTAGTGTCCATATTTAGAGTCCGTCACCCATCAGTTGTTAATGCAACATAATAAAGCACTTTCAGTCAGATCTTGCACAAGTTCAGGCTTTGTTTCTTCAAACATTGTGACTATTCTTGTATTATTGTTTGTATTGTACAAATACAGAGTGTGTATCTAAGTCAGTGGCTGCATGAAAAAACTGAACGATTCTGGCCTTTCGATTCGATTGTTGATTTTCGATGTTTTGATCGATTTCCATCCCTATTACTGTAGTCAAAGATCAAAGTTTATGTGCAGAAGCTTCTGGGCATGCGCACATCGACTTTTCACTCAAATTTGGCACTGACTCCGATTGGGAAACTGATGTTCCTGTGCACAGAAGTCAGTTGGCTTATTTATTTTTAAAAATGCTAACTTCCTGTCTGCATATTCATTTTCTGTTTAGTTCATTTCTATGAGGTTTCACTGGCTCAGTCTAAATGAGAAAATACTTTAAGATCGGGCAGTGAACAATGAGTTGTTGGTGGTTTTGTCTGAAAACATGTTAAATACTTTACAAATAAGGACAATATTTCACCAAAAGACCAAAGTGTGTTTATAAAAAGAACTGCTTTTATGCACAGGGTCAATTATAAGGACAAATGATTAAGTTTAGGCAAGTGAGTAAGTTTAGAAAAAGGGTTTGAGCAAGTAAGATAAAATATAACAGTTTAGGCCAGTTTAGGGACAGTAATAAACAGTAGCACTAACCAACGACAAACCTCATCAAAACACAGAAAATAATTACATTTCTGCTTCCAAATTCTGACTTTTGCACCAAACGATTAGGTTTTATTGACAAGAAAAGTAGCTGTGGAGCTCTCTGTTAAAAAAAATATATAAATAATAGACAACTGCAATCTCTCGATCTTTCAACAAAATGCCCAGCTCTAGTAAAAATCTAAAACAAGTCTTCTTTTAATGGAGAAAATGTGTTGTTTCCGTTACACTTTACAAACTGTTAAATTCCATACGCAGTAGTGTTTGCAGCAATAACACTCACTCAGAGCTGATAAGAATAAATTCATGAATTAACTAACAACAACATGTTTGTAACAAAATAGTTTAAAATGTTAGTATTGCTTTGTTTATAGAGAAAACTATGTTGCTTAAAACACTATGACATTCAGTAGATTAATCACTCGATGGAGTCGACCAAAATGTTGATTAGTCCACGTTTCCAAACCTTTTTTGAGTCACGGCACGCTTTTTTGGGTCAATATTTACTACTAAAAATACTGTATGCCCAAATCAAACCTTTTATCAATACATAATTATGGAATGTCAGAAATATTGTTCAGTACACTTTAATTTTGGAGCTGGTGACTGTCTTGTTTTTGTTTTGGCACAGGACACTTTAAAATTGTAGATATTTTTTCAATTAAATCTATGAACGTTCAATAAATATTTAAGTCTGACTTAATATTTTAAGGCACATTTGGCAGTACCTCAGGCACACTAATGCTCCCCCGACACACTGGTTGAAAAACACTGGATTAGTCGACTGACTATTCTATGTTGGGATGCAGATCCTTACATATAAAGATTCTTCTGATCCGATACTGATTCCGATACTTTCACTTTAAGTATCTACGAATACCTGATATCAACCGATACCAGCGTAAGGACTGAAATTGCTTTTCTTTCCTATTAAAACATAAGACATTTTGTCATGTGGTGTTATGAAACTTATTCATAGTGCAAGCCACAACTAAACAACTTAATCTGAAAAAATGTCCAATAATATGAGACACCAGCCAATAAATTAGTCTCATTATGCCCATTAAATACGTAATCATCGTCTGATATTATGAGCTGATACTCGATCCTGCAAAATTTTGTGGATCAGCACTGATAATTGATTCCAGTATTGAATAAGTGCATCACTAATTCTAAGATAAGAATTTAATGTGAGCAACAAAAACTGCATTTTAAAATATAAATACAGTATTTCCGCGTAATTGTTTGTGCTTCTTTACATTTTCAGTCTTATCAAGCACAGTTTGGTTCAGATAAAAGTTAGACCAAAAAGATTTAGCCCTTTAGCTTCAGAATGTTTACCACACTTCCCTCTTTAGTCGACTAATCGCTCACTGGGACAAGTCTTTATTCGATATGAATGTCTTTGATCGAGCACACCTTATAAAACACTGCAGTCTTTGTGATTAACTCATTAGACCGTATTGTGATCCATCTCGCAGCAGCTCTCTCGTGTTACGTGCTGGTGGGTGGCTAAAATAAGGTGCGTTTTCGGCAGGAGGTGCGCTGACAGATGATGGCTGCCCGGGCATAGCAGGCGAGCCCATTCCTTTCCATCTCTGACGTTTGGGAAGATGCATTTGTGTCATCCGCCGCTTCAAAAATCAATATCTCACTGTGCCGGGCTGAAAAGGATCCGTGTGCCATCCAAAAAGAAGGGAGGGAGGGAAAATACAGTGGTCCAAAGAGCTATCGATTAAAGATGCAGATTTGCTGTTTAAATTAACTCGAGCAAATGTGAGGACACAGGCAGCCAAGCGAGAACAGGCATTTGCTTCATCATTGCATTGTACTGCTTTTATATTGTGTAGTCTATTAACCAGATGGTTACCTGAAGTATGCTGACACTTGCATAGACAAAGGTAATAAGAATATGGTTTAAGAGTGCAAAAGAAGTTAAAGTATTCCACTTAAGGCTGAGCAGTAATTCACTAATAACTATGCATATCATCACATACCTATAGACTCATACCAGAGGCAAAAAGAGCCAAGAAATCCTGCAGTTGAATCAAATCAATGGGGTACGCTTCATTTAAACACAGAATGTATGGTATGTGTGAAGGCCAGCTAAAATCAATGCAAATCTATTAACACAGGCAGCCAGGTGTCAGCCATGTAACAGCCAGGACTCCAGCCTCTTAGCCTTCTTCCAATTAAAGCTTCTCATCATGAGCCAAGCAGCACATCCCTATTGATCCACAGCAGTGTTTAGCTTTAGCCGCAGACACACGACACACCAGCAGGTCCAGGAGGTCCTGCGGGCCTCGGGCCTCAGGTTGAGCTACACTGTCATGTCTGTCAGAGCTCTTCATTAGACTGAGGCTTCTCTGCAGGTGCGTGTTTAAATTAACACTGTGATGATGCTCCTGTGTGTGTCTCTGTGTGAGTGTGTGTGTCTACAGATGGAGGTGTGATGGCACTGGGTCGGGCCTTACCTTCGCTGCAGTCGTTGCCTTGGTAACCGGTGTCGGAGCAGTCGCACACCGCCTGGTCGTTGACCACGCTGCAAACCCCTCCGTTCTGGCACTGGTGGTCCGGACCGCAGCCCGTCGTCACGGTGACGCCCTCGGAGCTGTCGAGGGTGACCATGGTCCCGTTGACGCTGAGCGCCGTGATCCAGCCGCGGAAAGGCGGGTGCTCCCTAACCGAGGCGGAGGTGAGGCGGAGCGGTGAGGAGTGCAGCTCTGCTGTGATCCCGCCCACAAACGTAGGACTAAACACCGTCATATCTCTCCTCTTACTCTTCACCTCCGCCCAGCCCTCCAGCCGCCCGTCCACTTCCAGTGACGTGTTCCTCCAGTCCCGCTTGATGCGCACGGCGTGCCATCGTCCGTCGCTCACGGCAACGCCGGACTGCAGCTCAGCTGGCTCGGCGCAGAAGATGGAGAAGCGCAGACGCAGGTGTCCGTGCAGTAGCAGCAGCTCCAGGAAGTCGCAAAAGCCCTCGTCATCCAGGTACAGCAGCAGGCCCTCCTGACTGTGAGTCCGCAGACTGAAGCTCAGCACGCTCTCACAACAGGCGTTCCACACCGGGAAGCGCCCCCACTGGCTGGACACACCACCGAACTCCAGCACCTCACCCTGGGCCTGGCCCCCACGCTGCACAGGCACAGCCCCAGGAAGAGCAGCGGGGCAGCCGCCCAAACGCACACCGCCATGGCACTCATATGCTCCTCTTTCTCACACACACAAGGCTAGAGCTGGGCCACGCCGCCGGGCCTACAGCTCATGGTGACACTGCAGACGATCAGAGGAGTCGGATCTGTGGGACGTCGGAATGTACGAGGTGGTCACAGCAGAAGCTCTTAGCACAGGCAGGGCATCGTCTTCAGCCCCTTCACAGTAATCTACAGTCTAACTCCAGCTCTCATTCATTCTTCATGAGCCTCGTGTCTCTCCAGGTGCGTGTCTGTGCGGACATGTGTCTCAGAGTTAGATATGTGACAAATTGGATGTGAACTCCATCTTTGTGCCCTAGATAGGGCCTTATCCCCCATGCAGCCAACTCCCCACGGAGCGCCTCTATGTGCTGTGTGTCTCACACAGTGGTAATGGAGAGAAATGACGCTGTCATAGCAGCCCTCCTCCTCCCTGTGTTAGTGGGGCAGATTTAGAGCGCGTGTGGGCAAATATGTGTGTGTCACTGAGGTGTATCTCACTGCCGCGTCATCACTCTCTCCAGCGACCTACAGAGAAACAGAGACAGCACAATCAGCCAGGGTCACACACACTCTCACAAATATGAGGCCCTCCAAACACCTGAGCACACACATCATTAAACTCTCCCCAGACAGGCTCTGATCACGAGCCAACACAGCAGAGACACAGATACGTGCACAAACAGCGTGTCCACTCAAACCCCATCATGCAGCAGGACATTTTCTAAAGTGCAAACCCCAAACTGTCTCCACCATAAGCCTTATTTATCCACGGAGAGCCCACGGCGCGGTGAAAGTGCGGCGCTGGCGGGTTATGGAGCGGTAATTGTCGGTGGAGCTGCAGTTTGTGTGGGCTCGGGCACAAAGAGCGGCACAAGCAGCGCTGCGGCGATGACTCAAGCGCGCGGCTCTTATTGAATTAGCGCTGTTAATATTTCTATCTCAGACACATCACAGTTCAAACAGACAAACACTAAATTACACGCGTAGTTTTAATCCAGGAGAGGCGCGCTGAAAGACGAAAAGCCAGCGACACCACGGTTATTGATAGACGGGGTGAATGAATGCGGTTGAAATATCGATTCTCGATTTGCGGCCATACCTCCCCCCTCTCACCATTTTTCCTCCCGCTACTCATCACCTGCCGCCGACAAACACTTCAAACTCAGCCCCCCTCGAGTAGTTGGCAAAGATTCGTCTCGTTAAATCACTTCACTTCGCCACAAAAACAACAACTTGACCAACAGAAAACACGCTTCGACAATTGTGCTTTTTTTTTTCTTTTTCTCTTCTTACCTTTTTACGCACGTCCTTGGCATCGTTTGGATTCCCTTTGGAGGAGAATTATGATTGGGGAAAACAAGCAAGGCACGGTTAATGCTAATAAAATCAACCTCAAAAACAGTTTCTCGTCTCGGTGCTGGTGTTTTCCCTCTGTTTCCTCTTGCCTCGTCCCTCCAGTCTCTCTCTCGAGGAGGGAAAGGTGCAGTCTGCCGTTGGTCACGTGGTGCGCGCAAAGGAGAGAGGGAGAGAAGGGGGAAAGAGAGAGAGAGAGAGCGGATAGGCGGGGCCGTGGGCTAATGCAGCAGCACCTTGGACAGCGCCAAACGCAATGGCACGGCACGAGAAGAAAACTGTGGAGGGGAAGAAGAAGAAGCGAAAGAAGCGGGTGATTAGCAGTTTGAGTGACAGCATCGGAGGCGCGTGGACGTACAGTAGAAGAGGCGAGGGGCGGGGCTTAGATTTATGAAGCTATAAACAGCGATATTTGATAAGACATTTGGTGTACACATAAAGTAAGAATAAACGTAAAATAAATAAATAAAATGTAATAATAATAATAATAATAATAATAATAATAATAATAATAATAATAAAATACAATAATAAAAATCTAAACTGAACTAAAAAAAAAATAATAAGAATACAATAAAAATTATGATAATCACAAAAAAAAATAGGGTTAGGAGGATAACCACACTGAAGGAGAGATCTACTCGCATGGACAAACAGGCTATAGACTGTAGCTTTATTCTTTAGATTGAGTTTTCAGACCTAAAGATATTATTTACTCATGCAGTGTTTTCCACAGAATTAGAGGGATTATTTGTGTGCGCATACCAAGTATGCAGAAAGAGCTGCCACTGATTGACACAAGCCGTGGAAACAACTTGAACCGGGGCTGTTATCAGCTAACTACAAGAGTTTATCACTGTGTGAAAACAAAAGCTATGCTATGCTATTTGCGAATGAAATTTGACCCTGCAACCCTAAAAGTTACATTCATTTGAGTAAAAAACTGCAAGAAAAACAACAAGTTTCCGGAACCCGACGACTCTCGTACCTGATCCAAAACAGCTAGCTCTAGTCCCATTTTGTTGTTTTAATCAAAGAAGTTTCCCCAGCCAACTAGATGGACAGCGTCTCTTTCAGCTGGTGACATGCGCAGTATAGAGTGGAAAGTGACGTCGACTGATAATCCATCTGTACAACAAAAAAATACTTTGTATGTTACAATTTGTATCAAATACCAGTTTTGAAGATTAAATAAAACCGCTTCCTTTTTCGAACCAATTTAATGGTTAGTTTAATTTCTTTTATACAAATTTTAGGAAATGGTGGGCCACCATTAGCCTGATGCATCAGCCGGTTTTATTTCACTTTGTGGAAATCATCTGACATCATTGGAGCTCGTTTGCTTTTTGGTTGTTTTGAAGTTCAGGAAGGAGAGAATAGACATGTGTGTCAGTGATTGTTGACATTTCTTTGTGTTAATAGATACAATATCATATAAGTTATTATTTGCACAGAGGTCAAAGGAGAAGAACGCATTCAGTCTCAACAGCTGTTCTGTTCACTGATTGGACGACCGTTTTTGTGGTACCAGACCAAGCAGAAGTAGTGAAATTAAACTGAACAGAGGCACAATACACGGCAAATTTAACTTAACAAATCAGACTTGTCCCCCAAACTGAGATTACTGAAGGTTGAGATGTTTTCAATGTGATTATAACTATTGCTGAATCCTTGAATACAAATAATTGACCAAAAATTGTGGATTTTTTTTTCTTTTCTTTTTTTTTTTTTTTTTTTTTACAAAGAAAGTCATTTATTTCAACACAAAATGAGTTCTCGTGGATGGTCTGAAGAAAGCCGAAGTGAAGGTCAGTTGTCAGAGCAGAGGTCAGGGTCGGTGGTCCACAAAGAGAAGCTGATGTGGAAGGATCAAGTCAAGGTGAGCAGCAAACAAAGACCGGACTATTGAAAGGAAAAGAGGACAAATAAGCTGCAAACCAGGAAGAATAGAGAGACTGAAGGCTGCTGTTCTGGCACAATTATGGTCTTCAGTCTGAAATCGTGCTCTGGACATTTGACTTAAATGCACACTTTATAATTTATGTATATTTTTTATAATTAAAATGAGGTAGCTGATTTAACAGAGAACACAATTTAGGTTTTAAATCTGACAACTTCTGTACTAGACCAATCATACTTTACTTTAGACGGGCTTGCATGGTCACAAAATGAACAAAAAATTATTGATCATTCTGTGTTTTATGTAATATGGTTTAAAACGTGTTGATTCCACCCCAAGAACATTCAAATTTCCAAGTTTTTATCTCCCATTTCAATTTAATCATGAAGTTGTCTTTTCACATTCAGAAAGTTATTGTAACTTTAAGACGAGTTTCATAGATCTAAACAGAAAATTACTCACAGTAGTTCACAAATTATGAAACAATTATAAAATAGCACAGAGCATGGATCAGCTCATTTTTGATTGACCGAACTTACAAAGATTTTAAATTAAAAAAAAAATATAAAAGAGAGAAGTTTGGCCAAACTGCAGCAATTATAGTAGTATTCCCATTATTTCCATGGCAACATTTTGGCATCAAACATCAGTATGCATGCAGACAAAGAAGTGATTCAGGATGTACTGTAGTTACAAGTCAGATCTGACATAATGTAGCTTTTTGATGATATTTTTTTAAAAGCAAAATCATAACAGCTACTCTCTGCATCTTGACTCTTTCTTTGCAAGTGACATTGATTTCCGCTTTTATTTTTAAGGTGATGTTGGGCTCGCTGATGCATGTGCTGACTTTGTCTACAGTCAAATACATGATGCAGTTTAACAGATTCACCAGCAGAGGGTGGAATAGTGTGAGCACAGGGACCCAGAGGAGGTCACATGACCGGAAAATACAATTTCATAACACGGAGCAGTCGACAGTGTTTACGTGATCAGCTGCAGAATATCTTGAACTGAGGATATTGTTGAGTAAGTTTAGAGCAGATATTTGATCTTTAAAATGAAGAAAAGACAATCTTACTGGAACTAGAACTCTGAAGAGAACATGCAGCGAGAAAAACAAAACTTGCTCTTAAATAAGTCAAACAACTGTATTTCTTCTTTCTTCTTTGGAGGGTTAAATATAATCTACCAGGGGTGTCCAAACTTTTTTCCACTGTGGGCCGCATTACTTACATGAAGCGGAGGGCCACATAATGCATGTCAATGAAGTGAATCATTCAAAATTTTCCATATGACCTAATTTTAATGAACTACCACACTTTTATTGAGGCATTAAACATTCATTTATGTTTATACTGTATAACATCAAAGTGTTATTTCAGAAGAATTGATAAAATTTGACATCAAAAACTATACTTTTTGTAATTGGAGCCAATTTGGCAAGACGTATGAGGGACAAACTGGTTCAAGGGCTGCAGTTTGGACATGCCTGCTCTATGCCCAGTGAAAGAGGCTGATTCTGATGTGCATCAGAAAGTAAAAAAAAGTGCTGCTGCGTTCTCGTCTGTAACACAGCTTTTGTTGGTTTAAAGATAAAAAAGACCCTCGTCCTCATTGTTTTAATCATGTAAACTTGTATTTTTATCCCAAAGACATTATTTCATCGTAGTGGCTCATATTTTGTCACCAAAAAGTAGAACAGACCAAAACAACACTGACCTGAAGTTTCTAGACAATTGCAGGTCTCATTTGATGTAGAACATGTCATGATTCCAGTTGCACAAAATATTTTGTAGAGCTGTGAATATTATTTAAATGAGCAAAAAGGCCTGGCAGAGAGGAGAACTTAAAGCAAAAAGAGGGCTGGTACAGTAGGCTAAATAATTGTGCATCAATATATTTTTTATTAAATGTATTTATTATTATTTTTGACTTATTTATTAGCAAACACATACATTTGTCAACTGCAACTGTAAAAACAGCAGCTTCCTAAAACAACAAAAAGACCAACCACAGTAGCTACAGTACAACACGGTCTGCGCTCGTTCACCCTCTGTCAAGTGATGTGGAAGTGTTGGGAGACGCTCGAGGGGGAGGAGACGTTACTATGGAAACTATCTCAGCATCAGCACCACCTGGTTTCCCGCCGGACTGACCCTCCTCACCTCCTCTCTGTCTTCCCATAGGCCTCGCTGACCTTTTGGACCAAATGGCATTTTCAAATCATGACAATTCTCTGTGGCTTTTTCTGTGCCATTAAAAGAACACTAAATCCCAGTCAAATTACACCTGAGCGGGACCGATGCAGGCACTGATAAAGGCTACAGTGATCATCTGGTTAGCTCACTGTTAGCTCGGTGTTCGCTCGTGCAAAGATGACAAGTAACTAATTATTTTTACTCAAGTACTGTAGTTTTCTTGAGTGTTTGTCCTTTACTTGAGTATGACAAACTCTGGTGACTTTTTACTTTTACTTCTTAAATTTTTCAAGAAGTATCTGTACTTTCTATTCTCTACTTTTTTAAACTTTTTTTTTTCTCTTTAAAACCAGTGCAGAATAAAAAACATTTTACTCACCTCATCGGTTTTAACCGAGACTAGATAACTTTTGGCAGTGCGATACTTTATTTACTTTTTTTTTTTACTTAAGTAAATTTACACATTTATACTTTAACTCAAGTAAATACATTTCAGCAGGATTTTGACTTTTACCAGTGTCGTTTTTACACATGTATCTTTACTTTTACTTGAGAAGTGAACTTCAGTCACAGTTGCCAGGTCCAAGGAAGAATTCTAGCCCATTGACAACTCAAAACCAGCCAAATAAGTAAAAAAACCTAGCCCAATTTTTTTTTTTAAAGCTATTTTAATTCTTATTTTGTTGATGCACACACAAACAAACAGAAACATTTTAAAATAATTTGTCCTGCACACAGCGTCTGGGCCGACCTCCCTCTGAACTCTTGACCTCGTGGGGGCGGGCCCGCACTCTTAGCTGCTGTGAGAAAAATGGGAGAGCGCCTTATTCAGAGTGTGAGCAGCTTCAGGGCTGCTGCGAACAGCAACTGAATGTCGTTAGCCTAGTTCTTAGGTAAAATTGAAAAAATGTAATGTGTTTAATTCATGGTCGCAAACATTTTAAAAATAGAAAGAAAAAACGCAACCCGCAGAGCTGTACTTTGTCCCGCAACTATTTTCTTAAAATAGCCTAATTGTGCGGGAAAACCACAGACCTGGCAACTATGACTTCAGTAGCCTACCTTTGACATCCCTGGCTCAGTGTTAGCTCTGTGCTAGCTCAGTGTTAGCTCAGTGTTAGCCATAGACATATAATTAGTAGACGTGCAATCAGCAGCTCTGCTCTGTTGCTACAACATGAACAGCGCAACGCCATATTCCTCCGGTAGAGGTGATGACGCAAATCAATTGAAGACAATGGCAGAAGTTGCACTTTTATGGATAAAACAAGTTTAAACAAGCGAACTTTGCTCAATGTGGTCGGTAGGTTTGTACCAGCTGACACTCTCTGGATCTTTCATAACTTGCGTTTTTTGCGGGCTAATGCTAACGGCTATAGGAAAATAAACAGGAGAACGCTCCGGACTAGCTTAAATCTTATCAGATTAGCTCAGATGCTAAGTGTTCGATAGCATCAGAGACAGACTGCGCGTCTTCTAATTATATGTCTATGAGTGTTAGCCACAAAGAGAAGTAGGAAATTGTCAGCTTTAAACTAATTTGTGTTTGCAGTGTAAAAATCATCTATCACACCTTTAATAATGTTGTTTTGTAAGGTGCTTTTAGTGTATATTTTCCTGCTTTGTGAAGCACTTTGAGTCACTTTGAGTACAAATTATTCTATACAAAAACTGTGTATGCGTATAACTATCATGCACATACACATTACTAGTTACAGACAAATCAAAATACTACATTATTTCATAGACAAACTCAAATATTAAACAGTTTTGCACATGTGTGAATACTTTTTATCTCATACTGTGGACCGTCCCTCAGAACATATGTAAATGTTTGTGACTGAACACACATTTAACTCACTGTGTCACTTGATGTGGAATAAACATGTTTACATCTGGCTGGTCTCTGGAGCTCATTCTTTCATAATTCTGAACTCTGCTTTGAAGAAATCTCAAACCGTGGACGCACGCAGCGACTCTGACTGACAGCCATCTGCATATGTGTGTTTATACCAGCTTCTAGTCCATGTCAACGCTGAAAAAAATAAACAATTTACAATGCCGAACGGGTAAAGAAGCAGATGATGTTTGCCAGGCGTTTGGTTTCATGTTGTGATGGAAGATATAATTATGTGTAATTGTCAAACATTGTTCAGTGAGCTGTGGGTAATCTTTGTTGTTCTCAATCGATGATGCCTCAATGTTCTCAACTGGTTTCATTCAGCAACAGATTTTACAAGTTAGATTTGGAGTTTTGTAAGCAAAGAAAGTTTCAATTGAAGCTTTACACGTGAAGTGACAAATGTTTATACATAGACTGGGGAAAGTTTTAGAGAGAAAATGAATTTAGTGAGGTTATTATAAAGTGATTCTTGTGAGTAGTGCACAGTTACAGATACACCGTTTGCATAGTTTGTTAGAAAATCAACACAAAATGGCTTCTTAAAATGGATCTATAATGTAAAATCCTCTTTTCTGTTTTAACAATGTTATTTTGTCATCATTAGTTTACTCAAAGTTTTATTCAGATTGGTTTGACTCAAATGCTTAACGAATTCTTGTTTTGATATACCACCTATCCTCTAAATTTGTCTAAATCTGTGTTTGCAGCACTAAACTACACATTAGGATCGAAGTCTAGTTAAGAATAATGAAACAAGTTATGTTTTTAAAAGGAAATAATTTAATAACATGATTAAAATGTCAAAATAGTCAACATTGCTATTTTAGGAGAATGGGTAAGTTTGGGAAAAGGGTTAGGGTAAAGGTTAAGATAAAAAACATAATAGTTTAGGCCAGTTTAGCAACAGAAATAAACTCATTACCATGGTAACTGGCTGATTTACATCCCTCCAGATACCACTATCTAGCACAGACCTGAGCAAACTGCGGCATGAGGGCCAGATGTGGCCCTTGGACCGTTTCAATGTAGTCCTCGGCACATTTTGGAGATTAGGTGTTACACATTATATTTCTTTTATTTGATTGACTTGGCTATGGAGCATGGGTCATTGCTTGTTTTTCAAATATTTCTCACAATAAATGGTTAAAATGTGGATTAAAAAGCCTATGTTTACAAAAAGGTGCTGCACTAGAGAGAATTTGTTACACCAATGACCGCCTTCTGGCCCTCTACCTTTTGTCCGAGTTTTAAAATGGCTTTTCTGCTGCGATCCAGTTTTCTGGGAGCACGCTTCCTGTTTAGCTGCAGTTACCCTGTATATTTCAGTTGCTGTTTTTTTTTTTTTTTTTAACCATCAATATTTCTGTTTGAGATCGCAAGACAGACAAGCAAACATGTCAGCTACTTTAACAGAGCTAAACAGGAAGTAAGCTCCCAACAAAAGTGGACCGGGCAGAATAACACTTGAATTGCGTGGATGCCTTTTCACCACCAAAAAGTTACATGGTGCCACATTATTTGCCTGGGAAAGTTTAGAAGATATATAAGAAATATGTCATCTGACCACCGTGTTTCTCTTGGGAGTTTCAGTTGGTGTGATTGACAGATTAATTAGCCAATCAGGCCCGCGCATCACCTGTTGTGTACAAATAAATATGACTGTGTGGATTTCTACAGAATTAATGAGTGAAGCCAAAAACACTATTTCAATGTGAGCGAGTGAAGTTAGACGTAAATAACAGATGTCCAAACTAAATCAGCAGTGGCTTTCGTTAAGCACCAAACTATGAAAGACACATATACATTTCAGATGACTTGGGAATAATCCATGTCATATATGAAAGCTAACAAGCTATTTACCTTTAAGCAGTGGTTTACTTGCAGCTCAGAGTCAGACACAGTCGTCACAAGAGGCTACGCTCACTAACAGACCTCTGTGGGGGAAACATAACATGAACAGTGCATCAGTACAACAGCTTTATCTCTCACTGCTCAACAACTACAACAGAAAATGTGGATATAAGGAAATATGTTGTGTCAAATACAGATACAAACACATAGAAATGAATGAAGTGACCAGCCAGTCTAAATATATAAATAGATCAAACAATGCTAACAGTAGCTGCCAGCTAAATGCTAACATGATGCTAATGCTTCCAGGCATGTTTTAACTTTTTGTTTACTTTTCTGACACCATATCAACAACTTTCATTTGAACATAGTTATAGCTAAAGTCAAACTAGTTTGTGCTAAAAATACACTTAATGCCAGAAAATGTCGCAAAATAGGTAAACGTTTTGCTTTCTATTGCTCTTCAAAGGACTTCCAAAATTACTTTCTCCTACAGCAGGTCATGCTCTTAAATATGATGCATTGCTGATTGTACCTAAAGTCAAGCAGCAAAAGTCCTGTGTCTGGGTTCATGTGACTTGTGACTGAGCAGTGCTACAGTCAAAAACCCAGCACTAGAACAACACACAGACAAACATAAGCAACTTTCTGCACAGTAATGACAAGTATCTGTATCAAACCAGCTCCTTACCGCTTCAGACAGTGTCATGGTACACGTTGGAGGCAGAAGTGGTTACCTGTGACACCTGGCAGGAGCATAGTACAAGATGGAATCCAGTGTGAAGCCCCGCCCCCAAAGCTACGCAACGGAGACAGGACACTCCACTTATTACATGCAATTTTTAGTTTTAGAGCAGGGGTGTCCAAACTTTTTCATCACTTTTTGAAAACTATTGGTAGCAGAGGGTCACATAATAGGTGGAAATGAAGTGAATTTATATACCTATATATTTTTAAAAATGCACTGTTTATATACCTGTAGTTTAGATAACAAAAACAGAATTATTAAAATGTATACATATTTGTAGTTTGGGACAATTTAGCAGAGTTTGGAGGCCAAGAAGATATTGTCCAAGAGCCACATTTGGCCCTGGGCCACAGCTAGGTCTAGTTTAGAGTAAACTGGGACTGTTTTGGCTATAAATAAGACGATTAAATGTTTTTATCTTTAGCATTTCCAGGAGCTTGGTAGATTTTTTATTTTTTTTCTCAGATGGTAGAAAAAATGTTTAAATACTGTAAATATAGGCCTAGTAAAAAGGGAACTGGGTCCTAATGGGCACAAAATCCATTAAGGGGTTATAAACTTCAACTTAATTTGTTTGTTGCGACATGTATATGCAATGCATGTAAATTGAAACAGCTTGTATAACAAAACCTTGAACAAAAAGATGCATAAAAATTAAGATGCTGAGAGAACTCAAACTTATCATGAGTTCTTAAAATAGAGAGAAAGAAAATGTGAAAACTTTGATTTCCATGTTTCTTTCAGAATCAGAGCCTGAACAATCCTGTGTCCCTTTTTCAAATTTCAGAGATTTCAGCGTGATTACTATCAGGGACACGCATAATATCCCGTATGAAAACCAACATGGCTGCTTACAAGAAAAAGCAAAACAAAACATGGAACTATTTTGAAAAATATTACATGGAACTAAAAAAAACATTTCTGCAGCCCTGTCCTCACCTGCGACCTATCCCCACACATTTTGTGATTATTAAAATTTTCAGATTCATGTATGATTCAAAACAGTCACATAGCCACTTTTTTGTAATAAAAATTACAAAATTAAAATATGCCGTTGTCTCTTTTCCTGTCTGTTGTTTCATTCAAATCTTACAACGAAGAGGCGGGGCTTATCACTTCTGCAGTTTTGCACAGAAAGTTTGTTTTTGTGTTTTACAGAATACAAAATGTAAATTACTGATCTACATATATTATAGTTTATTTCTAAATACAAAGAAAAAACACAATACATCCCTTTTAAGCTCTTTTGTAAAATGTGGCCATAGTCTCTTTAAGAAAATGGCCACATGGACTTGTAGCTTGTATCACCTGCTCCTTGTCCTTTGATTCTCCCTCTCTCTCCTTCTCCCTCTCTCTCTCCGTCTGACGGGCCTGACAGCGGCTCTGACCCCTGACTCTCTGCAGACTCAGCAGGGAGAAGGTCACAGGATGTACGTGTGTGTGAGACCATACATATTGTTTTGGTGGTAAATGTGAACGCGGGAACTGCGTGTCTGAGCTGCCAGCCCAGAAAATCTACCGACCAAAATAAAACCTCATCTGTCAGCATACGCCACTGCTCTAATGCTCTCTTTTCTCTTCCCCATGTTCTCTCTCTCTCTCCTTCTCTCTCACCTCTTCCAGTCCCACTTTCTCTCCTTATCTATGCCCTCTCTTTTCTCTTTTCTCACTGTACATTCTTCCTTTATTCCTATGACTCTTTAATTCTTACTTCTCTAACTCTCCAGCTATCATTTCCTTTATTATTTTCTCTTTCCTTCCATCTTACATTCCCTGCTTTCTTATTTTCTTCTCTCCTCTCACAATGCTTTATTATGTGCTTTCTTACATCTCCTCCTCTTTATATATTTTTGTGCTCTCTTTTCTCTTTTCTTATTTCTCTTTCCTCTCTCTTGTTGTATCTTCCATCTCTCTCTCCTCTTTTTACTCCCTCGTCCTACATCTATCCTCCCCCACTCCGCGCTCGAGCGAGTCTTCTCTTGATCCTTTTTCTGCGTCTGACCGTCTACTACTCTCTTCGGCTACTTGTGTGGTAAATGCTTTTCTCTCTCCTTCTGTCTTTTATCTCCTTTTTTTTTTTTTTCTCTTTTTTTTTATTTTTTTTTTTTTTTTTTTTTTTTTTTTTTTTTTTTTTTTTTTTTTTTTTTTTTTTTTTTTTCTTTTTCTTTTTTTCCTTTCTTTTTTTCTCTCTCTCCTGTTTTTATCTCATTCTCTTTTTTTTTTCTTTCCATCTCTCTCTCCTCTTTTTTACTCCCTCTCTCCCCTACATCTATCTCCCCCACTCCGCTCCGTCTTCTGTGTCACTTTTTCTCTCCTCTCTCCTTCACTTTATTGCATCTTTCCATCTCTCTCTTACTCTGTCTTCTTTTTCTCTCTCTGCCTACATCTCTCTCTCTCTTTCCCTACATCTCTCTCTGTCTTCTCTTTCACTCTCTCTCTCTTCACTACATCTCTCTCTGGCTTCTCTCTCTTTCTCTCTTTTCCTACATCTCTCCGTCTTCTCTCTCTTTCCCTACATCTCTCTCTGTCTTCTCTTTCACTCTCTCTCTCTTCACTACATCTCTCTCTGGCTTCTCTCTCTTTTCCTACATCTCTCCGTCTTCTCTCTCTTTTCCTACATCTCTCTGTCTTCTCTCTCTCTCTCCTTACAGTTCTCTGTCTTCTCTCTTTCTCGTTCCCTACATTTCTCTGTTTTCTCTTTTTCTCCCTACTTTTCTTCTTTCTCTATCTCTCTGTTCTTTCTCTCTCTCTCTCCCTACATCTCTCTTTTCTTTTTCTCTCTATCCCTATATCTCTTTCTGTCTTCTCTCTCTCCCTACATATCTCCCTCTCTCTTTCTCTCACTCTCTACTTCTCTCTCTGCTTTCTCTCTTTCTTTCTCTCTCTCTCTCTCTCTCTGTCAGAATCCAAATAGAAGATACATTAAAACAATTACACTACATTAAATAAAGGTAGACGGAACTATCTGCTAAACTGTTTTTAAGTCAGTCATCTTAGAAACAAAGAGAAAACACAGGAGCAGTGCCTCTGAGATCCAGTTTATTGTCCCAGTAGGACATTTGTCCTCTGAGGTCGGCCCATCCTTCAGAGCCTCCTCGGGGACACATTTCCAGATGTTGAGCAGGACTTACCTTTGCTGGAGGATTTGACCTGAGCTGTGTGTTCTGGGCTGGAGTCTGGAGAAAACCACCCAGAGGAACGCTGCAAACCCCCCAAACACAAGCCCAGTCAAACCTGCAAGATACTTTTCATTTCTGCAAACAAAGTAACACCATGTATTAGTCTGGAATACAATTGAGTTGATGCATGATTGTGTTAAATGTGCACTGTGCAACTTTTTAGCCAAAAGATATTTATTTTCTTTTTTGTCATTAGGATATCTTTGTTGCACTAAATAAATCATAAAAATCTGCTTCTTTACTTTGTGAATTCTTGCATGGCCACAAAACATCAGACTTGCATTTGGACTAAATCAAATCTAATCAATTTATTTTTGTATAGCCCAAATCACGGTAACACTTTAAAATAACTACACCCCATTAAAGCCTCAAATAAGCTTGAACAAAGACTTAATTCATCATGAACAAATGATCAACTAATGAAAGAAAAAGTTTCTTGAGGCTTAGTAACTAGTTTTTTTAAGGGCTGGACAATATTATATCGTACACTATCATAGTGTACATAATCTTGCTTGATATTCAAACATATAATTATACTAAGTTGTCATTTTTAAGATAAGATAATCTCTATTTGTCACACAAATATAAAGTTACAACCCCCCCCCATCGAAACTTCTGATTATGGCTGAACATGTTTTTTATTATGAACTGCAAATTTGACTTTAAATTGATCACCTCTGTGAGACATTTTAACCACATAAGCATGTCCTGACTGAAAGCATGTTTAAACAGCAGATCCTATAGAGCGCACCATCACATCTCTGGTGGTCCTTTGGCTCTCGCAGTCCCTGATGTGTGCGCGTAAGTGAGTTACTGACAGGCAACCACCCTTTTCTAAATGAGATTAAATGGGAGGTTTGTCTCTAATCGTGCTGTAATGAGTTTCTGTGTAGCTCATACATTCACTAATTCCACTTGCCAATAGCCAAAGCAGCCCACGTGCGCATGCGGCGCTCCGGTGTCTATGGGGGTCACCTCTTCTGGGCCATTTTAACACCATTTATAACAATTCACCCGGGCCGTCCTCATCTAAAGGATTGCGATTTTACAACATGCAGTACAGAACGTCGATGTGCGTGTTTGGGGACAGATGGATGAACAGAAGGCACAATGTGAGGGATGGCAAAAGTACTGAAGTTTAATAATCTAGTAAAAGTACATGTACTTGATGACTTGACTTGATTTACACTTAATGACTTGTGAAATTTGGAGGCGAGACAAAACCCTCATAGCCCATGTTAATCTTCCACCCAGCCATTATTCTCATTTGACCCCCTCCTGCCAGGCCTTTTGCTATTTCAAACAATATTCACAGCTCCACAAAAAAATTGTGAACTGATCATCTAAAGAGACCTCTGTTACTTTCATTAAAAAAAATTGTATTCTACATTAATTTGTTCGTTTTTACAGCATTTGAAATTCCTTGTTTTCATTAGATTTCAGCGATTAATGGCAAACTTTTAAGAAAACATGCTTTTTCTAAATCAAACTTTACGCAGTGTTTTTTTCCTTTGTTCATTTTTTGGTGAACAAATATGAGCCGCTACAATAAAATAATTGTTTTAGGATAAAAACATGAGATTTACACGATTAAAACAATGATAACAAGTGTCTTTTTAATCTTAAATCTCCAAACATGAAGAAATACAGTAGTTTGATAATACTTTTAGCTTGCTCATGGAGAGAAAGTTTCATTTTCATGTCCTTTTCCTCTGGCTATTTGAGGCTGTTCTCCAGCATTGTGCTTTTCTTCATGTTAAAGATCAAATATTGCTCTAAACTTACTTAACAATGTTTTTAGTTTTTTAGTCAAGATATTTTCCCTGTAATCTGTTTGAAAAGAAATCCGCCTCCAGAAGCAGCGGCTATACAGCCGCATGTATCCCGTCACAATGACTTTCTCTGAATCCTTGTGCTCACCCCAATTCACCTCTACAGGTGAATCTGTGAAACTGCATCATGTATTTGACTGTAGACAAAGTCAGCAATGCATCAGAGAGCCCACGTACTGTATAATAAAAGTCCAATGATGGAAAAATGCGTCTTAGGAGGGAAAGAGTTAGTTCAAAATACCACAAGATTATCACAACAAACTAAATCACAGAAAATGCAATAATCTTCATTTCTTAAAGTATTAGTCGAGTACTTAGTTACTTACCACTCTGCGAACTCGCAGGTTGAAACTGTGGAGTCAGTGTTGCAAAAGGGTCTGGTGTCATTAAAAGTCAGGACAAGCATTAGAATTGATCTTCTGACCGTCAGTGACCGATACGAGGAGGGTTTCAAGCAGGAGCAGTGCTTACAGGGAAAACAGACAGGGCTCCGGATCTATAAGGATTTAGTGCAATCGTAAAGACAACAGCAAAACAATACTGTGTACACGATTAGCTAAATGTAGATTATGAGTGTCAGGATTAGTTAAATGTAAGTGAGAAATACTATTTTTGATGTTAGAAGTGGGATCAGAATACAGTTATGTTCCTAAAATCAAAGAAACACTGGAGTAATCGTCATTATATAATTCATATGTTAATACATTCTGTAATAAAGTACACAGTTTATGTAAAATCTATGTATTTTCTCTAATTTTCATATTCATTTTTGCCCCGCCCACTTTTCTTTTCAGCACATGTCTTGGTTTAGCTCGGTTAAGGTAAATAATATGTTTGTCTTGTGAAGGATCTTAAATAGAGATGTTGACAGATAAAATAAACCCAGTAGCTGATTCTACTGCAGCTAAAAAGGAAGTGGACTGTCAAGAAAAATGGGCAGGGCAGAATATGGTGAATAGAACCTAACATTAAAGTTACACTGATGTGACACATAGTATGTAATTTGGAGTGCATGGAAGCAGAGTGGTTAGAGCTCTTGTGAAATGGTCAAAACAACATCTGTGTGGGTTGAGTTTGTATGTTCTATCTGTGTTACTGTGGGTTTTCTATGGATATTCTGGCTTCTTCAGACTTTCAAAAACATGAATGAATAGGTCAAAAGACATTACTATACATTTTCCAGGGCTTACACACTACATCTAGTCCAGCTTCAGTGCAGTCACCGGAGCGGTCTAGCTACGGTGAGTGACTTATGTCTGCGATCAGCCTCTCGTCGTTAATGGTGTTAAATGACTGATGTGCTACTAAATGTTTTGTGACCTGTGTCAGCGGAGATGACGTAATATTTACACCACGGTAAAAACAACAACAAAAAATTGGTTTTATTTTGAAAAATGTACTAGATGCACTTAACGCTCGAATGAGTTCCTGTAGTATACATCGTTTAATTTCCTCAACTTCACAAAAAAAGGTTACGACGAGCTCTGGTGTCTGACCAAGAGACATCGGACTGGACTGTGTGTCGTGTAAGTGACTATTCTTACGAGTGTATGCAGTGTGAGCCCAGGGGGGTGGTCTGTCTCAGTTTGTCTCTGTTTCTGAAAAAATTGGCCACTGTTCAGAATGTTCTCCCGACCCAAAGACATTGAGATGAGCTCAAGTCATTCTCGACTATGGAGACAATCACCGTCACATGTATTAGCAAAAAAATCTACATTTTGCAAATATAAAAATGTTTTGTAAAGAATAAATACAGTTTTGCAAAAAATAAATTCGTTTTGCAAAATAAAATTGTTTTGCAAAAAAAAAAATGGTTTTGCAAAATTAATTTTGTTTTGCAAAAATAAATTTTGTTTTGTAAAGAAAAAATCTGTTTTGTAAAACAAAAAACAATGCTGCAACACAACTTGTCTTTATTCTTCTCATTAATTGATTTGTAACGCCCTCTTGTGGCTTTGCAAATCTTTTTTCTTTGCGCTGCATTTTTTTTTTGCATCTTGAGTTCTGTCGCAGTTTTGACATGGGGCGGAGTCTGGTGATTGACAGTTTAAGGGGTGGAACAAGCGGGCCTCGGATCCATGCTGCGCATGCGCCAACCGGAAGTTTTGTTAAATGTCTTTTAAAATATAGGAAACCATTATTCGTAATGTAGTGTTTGATTTAATGTTCGTTATTGAAGTTATTGATTATAGCACAACAATTTAGGAAAATACAGCTATGTATAAGACTAAAGATGAATCAATATAAACGATATGATTTTATTAGCTATGAATAATTGATTATCCGGTTACTGGCATGCTGTTCCATGTTGCACATTTTAAGAGCACTTGTGGCACAGACAACTTTTCAGTGTAAATGTAGAATATGGCACGTTGTGTCCACAAACTGACGATTTGGCTCAGATAGCGCTCAGGATCAGGCGTAATGATCTCGCGCACCGGGCTGCCAGGTCAAGCCTGAGATAGCTCCAGAGATCTGGGGCTATGTTCTTCGTGAATCCTCGCATGGTCCCGTGTTTGTATGCAGAGTGACATGTCAGACTGGACACCCCTATCTCTGACTACAGATCATACGCTGCCCACATCATCGCGGCTCAGTCTGGCACTGGGACTTATAACTCACCACCACGAATAGATCCGGAGGTCTGGCCTGGTAGTGTGTGCGCTTCACATATCCTCCACTCCCGTACGCGTTTCTGATGCTGCCTGATACACTTCCATGTCCGTTTATGGAGGTCAAAGACAGACGCAGAGATATGTGCACTACAGACACAGCCAGCTCAATCTTCCTGTGGACACGCTAGTCTGGGCATTCCCCAACCGTAGAGGTGAGTGACCTCTCCATGACACCACAGTCCGGCTGACCCAGAGCACGGAGTAGGTTCAGAACATTTGGCAGAGGTGGTATGTACTGGAGGTGAAATGTCCAGCAGAAGATCTGCCCGCTATAAGGTCGGTGTCCAGCAAAAGAGACGTACAGCTGCGCCTGGGAGCTCGCTTTCACCACTGGGTATGTGTGCGCTTCACCACTGTGAAGCGCACACATACCCAGACCTCCGGATCTATTCGTGGTGGTGAGTTATAAGTCCCAGTGCCAGACTGAGCCGCGATGATGTGGGCAGCGTATGATCTGTAGCCAGAGATAGGGGTGTCCAGTCTGATATGTCACTCTGCATCACAAACACGGGACCATGCGAGGATTCACGAAGAACATAGCCCCAGATCTCTGGAGCTATCTCAGGCTGTGACCTGGCAGCCCGGTGCGCGAGATCATTACGCTGATCCTGAGCGCTATCTGAGCCAAATCGTCAGTTTGTGGACACAACGTGCCATATTCTACATTCACTGAAAGTTGTCTGTCCACAAGTGCTCTTAAAATGTGCAACAGTGGGACAGCATGCCAGTACACCGGATAATCAATTATTCATAGGCTAATAAAATCATATCGTTTATATTGATTCATCTTTAGTCTTATACATAGCCTGTATTTCCTAAATTGTTGTGCTATAATCAATAACTTCAATAACGAACATTAAATCAAACACTACATTACGAAATAATGGTTTTCCTATATTTTAAAAAGACATTAACAAACTTCCGGTTGGCGCATGCGCAGCATGGATCCGAGGCCCGCTGTTCCACCCCTTAAACTGTCAATCACCAGACTCCGCCCCATGTCAAAACTGCGACAGAACTCAAGATGCAAAAAAAAAATGCAGCGCAAAGAAAAAAAGATTTGCAAAGCCACAAGAGGCGTTACAATCAATTAATGAGAAGAATAAAGACAGTTGTGTTGCAGCATTGTTTTTTGTTTTACAAAACAGATTTTTTCTTTACAAAACAAAATTTATTTTTGCAAAACAAAATTAATTTTTGCAAAACCATTTTTTTTTTGCAAAACAATTTTATTTTTGCAAACAAATTTATTTTTTGCAAAACTGTATTTATTCTTTACAAAACATTTTATATTTGCAAAATGTAGAATTTTTTGCTAATACATGTGACGGTGATTTGTCTCCATACTCGACTCTAAAGGGAACAAGCGATACAAAATTATGATGAATATTGTAATCTGGTAAACATATTACATAGCATTTATATTACACAATAAAACTACATAACAACAAAATAAACTATCATAAAATAGTAACTAAATGAACAAAGTTATTCATCAATGATTAATACATTTTTATTGCATAACTTACTGTTATATTTTGGGTTTATAGTAAATTTTCACTATGCACAGCCAAAAAGCATGGAAAGTGTGTTTCTTCAGTTTGTTCCAGAACAACTGTGATTATCTTTGTGTACAAATTATGTCATTTTAAACATTTCAATCTATGCCTTCACTGTTCACTGTTGTCATATTTGCCTAATTGTCCATTTAATCCTGGACATTTGGCAAATCCCCAGTCGTGTCCCTATCCGGTTTGACCATAATCCTCTGGCTTTGTGGCAGATTCCGTCAGTAAATCTGGATCTTTGACATTATGGCGAGGTTGCTCCGGGTGCTACAGTCCCGAGGTCAAAGGTCGCAGTGGTTTTGTGCTGAGGTGTGCAGTTTGGAGAGCGGATAATGAACAGTAAAGCCAGTAACAAGGAGCGCACGGTCAGTGTCACCTCTGAACCTCCAGCTTGTGATCGTCCAAAAGCCATCGTCATGACAGGGCAATAAACCACCTCAGCCTGGAGCCAGACCCCTGCAAAAAATAAAAATAATACATCTATGGCCTTTATATTACACTACAATATGTTATTAGTACAGTCAAGAAGGATTAAGCTTGTTTTTCTGTAAGCAGAGAACGTCAAAAGGGCACTTAAGGCAGAGTTTTCAAGGTATTTTTTGAAGCAATAATGGAATAAATGAAGTTAGATGAGCTTAAAGTGCAAATTACATGTTTTTCAATTTATTTTGTAGATTATTAGCTGTTACATGGTAGATTTATATGGCTAAAGAACAAGTTTGTGAAGAAAAGTTTGAAAAAAATTGTTGAAAATACCAGGACGTGGAGCAGAGGACAAGGGAAACAAGAACATTTTACATTTTCTCACCAGAACCACATTTGTTTTAGCCTATAAAAGTAAGTTTAGCTAAATGAGTCTGGTCTATAGCTGCCTGGTAACCTTGAGGAGGGTCTGGTCACTTCTCCCACCGCACAACACAACAAACCGTACAAATAAATATGTTTATTTGTGGGAAGCAGAACTCACATTAAAATTGTTTTTTTTTGCTTCGTTTATTGATTCTGCAGACTTCCGCAACGGTTCTCAGTCCATTGTGAATTTTAATCATAATTTTACTTGTGCTGCATTCATGTGCACCGGGAAACTCGGAGGTACCTACGTTACAGTAACTTCCCAAAATCAGAGCGTTCATGACAGCAGCTTGTAAAACACACGTGAAGCAGTGACACTAACAAACATTTGCATCACTTAATCTTGATTTTCTTTGTCAAT
Organism: Mugilogobius chulae; assembly: GCA_038363315.1. Lineage (NCBI taxonomy): Eukaryota > Metazoa > Chordata > Actinopteri > Gobiiformes > Gobiidae > Mugilogobius > Mugilogobius chulae. The sequence continues at coordinate 19,586,216 of CM076401.1, read as the reverse complement.
TTGTGAAAAAGAAATTCGGAAACTCTCAATGTTGTAACTCATAAACTTAATGAGAAGCCTGGGTGCCTTTATCTAGTATGGTAAATGGCATGATAATGTGTTTTACTGGTGAAGCAGAACTCTCAGTGTAATATAGAACTACATCCCTGTCATTTTGCTCCAATCTCATGCGGTCCTGTCGTGGGTCCTGCCCCTGCTCTTTTCATTTGATGTAAACCAATTCGCCGCCACTTCCCCTGAGTTTCCGAGCTGAAATTCCAACCCGAGCAGTGTTCAAACACGTTTTTCCCTGTCGAAGCTCGGAACTTCCCACTTTCCGAGAGAACATGGATGCAGCATTGGATGGGAGACCACTGGAGGAACTCAGAAGCCACAGTGGGGTGAACAGAAGAGCAACTAAGACACTTCACCCACATTGCCTGGTATAGATCTGGTGTGAGGTCTGATGGTGCAAAAGTGTCTTTGGTTGTCTTGAAAAGCACTATATAAATCCAATGCATTATATCATTATCATCTAGATTTTCCTGGCAACTACATTGATTAGTTTAAAAAGTCACTTGCTGTACATAGGGTGAGTTTTGGACCAATTTATTGCATAGTTTCTGAACAGGAAGTGAATTTTTAATTGTATCTTAGTTGATGTAACAGAGTTTCTTTTCTTTTTTTTTTTGTTATTTACTTCTTATCACAACAAATCTGCAACTTTTTTTTTTTTTTTTTTGTCAAAAGCTCAAACTAAAGCCACGGAGAGGATAAAGTGAATGAATAATGCAGCCTCCCTGAGCCTGTGTTGTTGGCAGTAGTGAGTTTGTGGACAGTGACACCTCTGGAGGAGTCAGCTTTGCCAATGTGCCCTTCAATTAGCAGCCAGCATACACATAATTAAGGTATTTTCAGTCGACGTTACAACCCATTAACTGCAAATTAAAGTGCGATTAACATACGTATATCTTTATATTGCTACGTAAAGGTGGTTAATACATTTGGCACCAAACAGATGACCTGAATGAAGAACGGCTCAATGTTACAGACAGATACTACGTTATTGGTTGGTTAATAATAATACTCAAATGTCTGGACATTTTGTTATATTCAAAGGTTTGTAGTGATTCAATAAAAAAAAAGATGTGATGTTGGTGAAGTTTTTTCCAAGTTTTTCAAGCATGTGGAAGAATTTATCCAAGTATTTAAGAACGATGTAAAATTAGAACTGTTGTCACAAAATTAATTATAAAAATAAATATCATAGGTATGATTTGAATGTGAAAAAGACCTCAAATTGTTGCAAGTTACCTCAAGTTCAGAGTGCTCATGGTCCAGATTCAGAGCAATCACCTGTTATGGCTTTGCACAATATAATATCTGTTGTCTTTTTTTGTTTTATCAAGATGATTTTGATTGATATTGATTGGGGGTTGTGCTGTGAAAGTGTGAGTCTTCCTGTTCTCCTCCTGTAAAACCAGGAGCGTCTGCCTGAGTGTCGAGGGGGCATGGTGTAACACCATCGAGGCCAGTGCCTTGCTGTGTTAACCCTGGACGCCTCTATCCATTGAAGAGTCTTTGATTTTGGAACTTTAGGGACACTCTTGGCACGACCTGGAGGAGAGCGGAGGAGAGACTGGACAGGACTAAGGACTTTAGGACTTTCAATTATGCATAATTGTAAATACTTAAAAATAAACATACATTTGAGCTCAGAAAACTTCTCTAAGGATCCTGATTTTCTCAGGTTCCACAACACACCCTAGGCATTCTAGGTGCTGTGATGGGTCAAGGTGCAGTCCAGCACCGCTGCACCAGCCTGTTCTCACAGATATTTGAAACAGCGTGCCATATGAACACAATTTCTATTTTTGCTGTGTATTCACACGTTTCTGTCCCCGGTTCAAAGATGTTATTATTCATGAATAAACACAATCCTAATCCTAACCTTAACAAATCCAAGCCTCAGACTAAACTTACTTATTTTTGTAACTTCAGACCTAAACTTAGCCGTTAACCCCGAATAAAACCTTCCTGTTTGTCCTCAACCAAATCTCATGTCTATACCATGCCAGAAAAAAAAGGCAGAAGCGTCGTCATGACACGCAGTTTGTCATGTTTTTACACGCAAGCCATGACAATATGTTGCTGGCACAGGTTCTCCCTTTACAAGTAAACAATTACATGACCACATTGTCTCGCGAGTGCCTGAATCAAAGCTGGTGACAGCAACAGCACCACAAGAGCTTAGACCTATCTTCTGTGAGAAGACCACTGCAACACAAGAGCCAGATGACAGGAAGACAAACACCGTGAACAAGACAAGACAAACTGTTTTATAAACATGTGCTATCAAGTGAACACTTTATTTTCTCTAATCCCACTGCGACGTTGTGCAGTCGTTGCACAGTTGTCATTCCGGCATTGTTTGCTCAAAATACGCATCAAGGATATACTATTGTCTGCCAGCCAAACTGAAGTTCCACAGGTGAGGACAAACCAAACAGGGAAAAGTAGTTTCTTCTTCTTTGATATTTGGAATCAGAAGATCAAAGCGACTGAACTTTTTTTTTTTTTTACAATAAAATAACTTCAATCAGTTTCTCCCCAGCACAGATATCTTGTATAACAGTTATCTTGTTAGAAGAATGAAAAAATGACTCAAAACACTATTAAATACCAAGTTTTAATGTATCATTTGACTGCAGTTTGAACAAGTCTAGCAATAACTTATGGACTAACAGCTCAGAAAGTCTGGAAACTTGACTTTTGATGTCACAAAAGTGGAAAAGACTTGAGTGAAGTGAAGACTTGATAAACTGCATTCACCAAACAAGCTTGAATGAAGCTAAATACAACTGTTTTTGATGAAGATACAATGGCTAAAAACTCAACAAAAGTGATTATTTTATGAGTCATTCTCAAACTATTACCTTATAAATTGACATTTCCAAATCTCTAATCATACAAAAACATGAATGCCATCACTCACAGAATAAACTTCTTTATCTTTGCAAGAGACACTAACTTCAAACCATTTTCAGAATTACACAACTGGCCAAAAAGGCAGCTTCCATTTTAAATTACATTTCTAAATTTCTGTTTTCTTTCCCAAAAAGCAACGCAGCAGCATCACTGTCCACCTAATTGCTATTGAACCGGCGTGGCCTCCCTGTCCGCGGCGGAGGGGCTGATGGAGCGAGCCTAAATTAGGAAGAGAAGAACTGGCCAATCGCGGGAGAGGGGGGTTTCCATGGCGACGAGTCTGAGAGCGGTCCAGGTGACACAGCGCGATCGTTGGGATGCTAATTGTCCATTTTCAATCCCCCATAAAGTTTAACAGCCACTCTGCTCCGCGAGTGTTATTCTAAGTCAGTCACACAGGACAGATTTGGGAAGACGGATCCAGCGCCGCACAATATGTTTCAATATATATTTTTTTTTTAAACTACAATGTGAATTATACAAACAAAAATACATTTTTGATTGAACGTGTAGAGAGTCAGAGTGTTTGGACTGCACCATGGTTGAAAAAAAAAAAACATCTGAAACTATTCTTTATGCCACAGGAAAAGTGTTTGTATTATTTACATTTATCCACTTCATCCGTAAATGCACACAACATGCTACAAGGCAGAGCCAATAATATTTAATACCAACATAACACAGCTAAAAATAAACGTTGCAAAATGTTTTTGTTGTAACTTACAATAGGTAATAGATCGAGTTCTTTAAATATATTATATCTACAGAGGGATTACTTGTTTATCAACACAAAGGATGCGTGCGCAGCCAGAGAGCATAAAGAGCCGCATCTGATTGACAAGGGCTGTAGCAGCAACACTAGCCGGCGCTGTTGTGGCAAGCTAATACAGTTAAGCAGTTTATCACAGTACAGAAACAAAAGTTATGCTGCTAAAACAACATCTGTGAATAAAATACATCTTTACAATTCATACACATTACTTTCAAGTGAGTGAAAAAATGCTGAGAAAACACGATTTCAAACTACAGGAGCCAGACGTCTGTCAAATCGGTTCATACTAGCTCTAATCCTGTTTTGTTGTTTTTATCAAAGAGGTTTCCACTACCAACTAGACGGACAGTGTATCTTTCTGCAGGCAAAATTTGCAGCAAAGTGGAATGTGACGTTGACCGAGAATCCCTCTAGATTTTACAATGAGCTTTGAGATGCAAAAACTCAGGGCTCACAAATACAAATACGGTTATTTAGTCACCTGCACTTGTATGACACAATCAGTCGTGGACTGGATAAGTCAGGTTGTGTGTGAGTACGTAAGTTATATTTTTATAGCACCTTTCACAGATAGAAATCGCAAAGTGTGGTGCAAAGAGTCGTGGAATCAAGACAGTGATATGCTAAAGTAAAAAGAGTTTCACTAATCATAAGGCTAAGAACAGGAATACTCACTCTCTGCAAACTGGAGGAAACCTACTCAGACACGGGGGAACATGAAACCCACATCCCACTTCTTCATCTTCGTCCTGTTTCTGTGCAGATGTGTTGTCTCTCTGTTCTCATCCTTATCGATCGTAGACTTTTCCTTCTGCTTCACTGTGCTTCTGCAAATACTCAAAATGAAATTAACTGATCATTCAAGTTATTTTTCCAAAATCCTGCTTGGGACATCCGTCAGGTGTTGTGCCTAAGAGCCCTGTTTGTGGATGTATTCAGATTCTTTACAGCAGGATTCCTATTCTTCAGCTTTGTAATTGCTTGGCTCTATAAGAAAATGTGTACGCCCAATATTATACCTCCTCTCCACAGTTTTGACCTTTAACTTGGCCTGGTGGAGCCATATCCTCGTCTCTATGGAGATTTCTAAGTTAAAATCCATATGTGTACTCTTACAGTCCAAATAAGCAACATTATCTCAGTGAAAATGCAATTACAGACCCTTATATCAAAAACCTTACACAGAGCATCTTTAGAATCAGTAAAGCAAAGAATATTTTTAATAAAGGTTTAAATAAAAGGAAACCACAGACTTGAAAGCGAGGTCTAAAGCAGGACTGGCTCAGATCTGTGCTGGATAAGACCGCTCCTCTGTGCTCCTGTCTGTGTAAATATGAGCGCGATGGAGAGCATATGTGTGTGTCTCTCAGGGGGGCCTCAAACACCTGATCACAACACTTTCTCTCTCTCCTCTCTCTCTCTCTCTCTCTCTCCTTTCTCTCTTCCATTTCTTTTCATGTTGGCCCTATTCCTTCCTCTGTTGAACATGTTTCTATCTTCCTCTCCTGGCTGTTTGCTTCTACCCATCCGCCTTCCTAATCTCACGCCCTTCTCTCTCTCTCTTTTCCACAACCCATCCCATCTCTCTTTCTCTCTCTTTCTTGAACACGTTTCTACCCATCTTCCCATCTCTTCTCGCCTCCTTACACGTCGCCCTCCTAATCTCACTTCTCTCCTCTTTCTCTTCAGTCTGTCTTTCTCCTCCGACATCACCAAGCTTTCTCCTTCTCTTCCTGTCTTTTCTCTCTCTCTTTCTCTTCTAATTTTGACTCTCTCTCTCTCATCCTACATCTCTTCTTTCCTTCTACCATGTCTTTGTCTCTCCTCCTTCCTGACCTCATTACTCTTACTTTCTTCTCTCTTACGCACTTGTCTATCTCTTCTCACATACATTACCAACCTCCCTCATAATTTCAACTCTCTCTACATTTCTTCTCCTCTTGAAGCCCCTAAAGTATCTACCCATCTTTTGTGTATCACCATCTATCACAGGGTTATTCTATAAAAGACAAAAAGACCAAATCAGGCCCTCCAAACTAAGAAATCTGGCCCACAACCCATCTTCTAAATATCTGAAAACATACTGTATTTGTTTGTACTGCTTAAGCAATATAATAACGTTTATCGCTTAAAAAATGCAAGATTTTTAATTTGTTTATGTAATTAAGTGGTCTTTGCCATAAAAAATGTTTTTGATGAGAATTTTATAGTCTGTAGTCTGGCCCTGAGAAAATGAAGTTGAAAAGCGCTGATCTACTGCATGTACATCCATTCCTAATCCCAAATTTCTTTCCCCATTGTTCTCTCTCCCAACTTTCTCCTCCATGCAGTACATTCTCTTTTTTCTCTCTCTCCATTTCTATCTCTCCTCCCATATTTCCCATCTCGTAATTTCAACTCTCTTCTCTCTTTCTTTCTCCTTCTCTCACTTCTTTCATTCTCTTTCAAATGTCTACCCATGTCCCTTCATAATCCTGAATTTCTCCTTCCTTCTCTCTCTCTCTCTCTCTCTCTCTCTCTCTCTCTCTCTCTTTCTTACTTATGGTTCTATCTCTCCTCACATATCTACTCTCAATTATATTTTCAATTTTCTCTCCATTCCCTCTCCTCTCTTCGTGTCTCTCTCTCTCTTTCTCTCCCTCTACTAAACATCTACCCATCTTTCGGTCTATCATTATCATGTATCACAATCTTGAATATGTTCTATCTTTTCTTCATCTTCCTTAGTTAATTCTCTCTCTCTTTCTCTTCCATCCCGTCATTTTCTCTCTCTTCATTTCTGTCTTGAACACATTTGTATATCTTCTCCCCTCCCAATTTCAACTCTTTCCTTCTTTCTGTTCCATCCATCTTGAATCCCCTCCCCCTTTCTCTCTTTTTTCTTTCCTTCTCTGTCAATGTTCTTCACATCTTGCCTATACTATGTCCCTTCCTAATCCTATTTTTTCTCCATTGTTCTCTCTCCTCTTTTCTTTCTTTTCCCTCTCTCTCTCTATCCATTTCTTTCTTAAGCACAACTCTATCTCTCCGAACATACTTTCACCCTCCTCCAATTTCCACACTCTCTCCATTCCTTCTCCTCTCCACCATCTTCCTCTCACAAGCCCCTCAAGCCTCTCTGTCTCTCTCTCTCTTCTCCAGTGTCCTTGGCCCCTCCTCATTTCCTGTTGTCCGGATCTATCCCTCTTTCCTCATCCCCCCATCCTCCCCTCTCTCTCTTCTCTCTTCTCCTGCTGGTAATGTGGTCCCAGAGCCTACCTCCAGCAGTGCGATGTGTTTAACCACTTAAAGACACGAAGCACCAACACAGAAATCTGAATCCAGAAGTGCTTACCAAGGCGCTAATCCTGTCTAGCAACGTTAAGGCTAGCAACAAGAAGATGGGTTTAAGAAAGGACAACAATATCAACAAATCAGTTCATAGTTGATTAGTTAAGACCTTTAAGGGAATGTAAGGTTTGGTTCACATCATTCTAAAGGTTAATATTAATGGAGCACAGCTAAATGATTATTCCAAAATAAATAAATAATCAATCATTTAGACATTTCATTACATTGTCCACCATCTAGAGACTTACGGTAAATGGTCTCTATTTTTCACAGAGCTTTATGCAATTATCATATTTTAGATTAAAATTACTAGCACTGTTAAGGTATTTTAACCTGGCTCAAGCCAGTGTAGTATAACTCTGAGTTGAGTTCTACACATTCTCAAACTGGACAAACTGCCACTGAAAGCCGTCAGGGAAAAACAGAACGTTCCTGGCAATAGTTGAATCTGATTGGTCGAAGCATCTGAACCTGGAAGTAGCGGAGAAGTTACACCGGGCTTACACTGCATCCAGTCCGAAAAGTAATGTGAGGCTCTCAAAAGTTGCAAGAAACGGTCGGAGCGCTCTAATTACGTTGTGAAAACAAGACACGACAAACAGGAAACCAAGCGAGCGCGAGTGAAGAGAATCCGGCCGTTTTCAAAATAAAAACATTACGTTTCTACTGCTACAACAAATACGTCAAAATGCTCGACATATTCACGACTATTGAACACACAGGATGTAAATAAACATCCCGTGCTTATCCATTGTGCGGCATAAAATCCAACAGAAAATGAAGTGACGTGAAATAACTCAAAACTCAGCGCAAGTGCTCTTTATTTATATCCATGTGTCAGTGATCACGTAAACTCCCAAGTTGAGCGTGAATCCCCGTGAACTCGTGTCTCGCGAGGCCACAGATCCGTACATACGCATGCATATTCTGGTCGCAGTGTGAGTGACCACAGACCAGACGGATCCGGATCTGTACCATTGAGAAAAGCAAAAATCTCCATAAAATGTGATGAATAAGAACATGAGGTTATTAAGATTCCATTTAAGTTTCACCTGCAAAAATTATTTTGTCATTTTATATTCAAAATTATTTTTTTCTTTTAATTTAATAAAAGATTGGAACTTATTAAGTTTAATGTTATTTCAGAGCAAAAAAAAAAAGTCGAAATCAAATTAAAAAGTGTCATGTTCTTTGCCTGTGTGGTACATGCCGTCCCAAGAGATTCAGAAAAGTTAATATCCAACCCATTTCCCAAACTATCACCAGCACATTCTGAGACAAGATAACATTTTACAATTTCATATTAGTTAGTTTATTGACACATATGGGAAATAGGCTTGTTGAGTTTTTAATCCTGTTCTAACATTGCTTCTTCATCAAAACACAGCTGGAGTTGTGTCTGTGAGATACTTTTCTTTCTCCTCTGAGCCTCAGAAAACACTGCTCTGAATGTCCTTGATTATGTCAAAGGTAGATCTCAGAGGACTTTTGCACAATTTTAAATCTATAAATCAGACAAGATCAATTTGATTTTTTTCCCTGTGTGGTTCCTTTAGACAGAGAGAAATACTTGTCGAACTAGAGCAGAACAAAGCAGACAGGAACAATGAAACAATTACATGGAATAATTCTTCATTGTTATTCAGTCAATTGATAACATATATTTCTAATAATATAGTAGAAAATCAGCCAAACAAAACATATTTTTGATAACTTTGATAAAACGTGATTTTTGGTTCAATATGTCTCTTATCTTATGTGCACAATTCCACACACAAATGTGGCTGTGATACCTTCATCTGGAAATGTGACAAATCTGTTTGATTAAAGACAAACCCATTCAGAATAATCCATATGTACACAAAACAACTTCTCTACGGAAAGACTCACTTTGTTTGTCTTTGGCACATAGTTACACGACTCAAACTAAACTCACCGGGAAGATTTCGAAAAGTAAATTTACAAATTCTGTACAAATATGTTTTCACACTGGCAGTGCAGAATTACATGATGCACTCCTCTTCAAATTGAAAGGGAACAATATTTTCCTATTAACAGACAATTCCACAGATAATTCAAGAGATTCTTAACCCTCATCATTAATGAGTTGGAATGTGGTCCGATTTGGTACGTTCAGTATTGGGGTAACTATTTAAAATAATGTGCAGTGTCCAGAGTTGACAGTCTGCTCCTTTATAGCAACGTTCACGAAAGTTCCTCGTACATTTTGCCGTGAGTTGCGTCTTTGGGAGCTTGCACTTTCTGTTTTGTACAAGATTAGTTGTTGATAATTGTTGGCCGTTTTTAAGCTTTTATCTTTGAAATTCAAACCACAATTTTTTTCACGAAACCTAAATCGCGTGCGAGTAGTTGTCAAACTCTGATGGAAAACAGATACTTGTAATCTTACCTCACTGATTAAGCTCAACTTGTCTTTGCAGTCACCGTCCAGTTTCCGTACGGTTGTCCTCTGTCCAAACAGTAGCCAATCTTCTCCGTACTTACGTCTCCACACTGTTTCACTGGAACCAATCAAACAGCTGCATATGTGGCAACTGGCGACGTAGACTCTGCAAACAAAGACAACAAAAGACATGTGAGCCGGTTGTCTGCAAAAGTTGCCAAACCGGTTCAGACAGGCGACCCTCGGCTTGGTGTGAAAGCCATGTAAGGCAGAGCTGGGCAAACTCCGGCCCGGGGCCAAAAGAGGTCTGCGACCTGTTTTCAATCAGGCCCCTGGCAGGTTTTTGAGAAACAGAAATGTCGAAGTTTAGGAGACAAAAAAGCTTGGGCTACGACAACAAGCTGGAGATGAAATTCACAATGTAATGAGCATAAAGTCAAAGCCATAAAACGCTATTTTAAATATTAAACTTGAAGTTTTAAAAGATTAAAAATGTAATTTGGGTCATGGAACATTGCTATAAATATACAAATCTATTGCGTGTTTTAAGTCCTGATAGTACTATTTATTTATTTATTTATTTATTTATTACCATATTTAACTTTTCATTTCAAGATTAGGCTAATAATTTTATGAAAATAAAGTTGAAGCTTAAGAAGTAATGATTTTAGTAAATGTGTTTTCAATAATGAGAATTTGTTATACCATTGTTGGCCCTCCACCACTATTCTGGGTTTGAATATGGCCCTACCCCAGCTTTGAGTTATGCCAGTGGGCGTGAACAGACGTTGATTGGCAGCATAAAAAATGCTTAGCGAGCTTGGTGAGTGATGTGAGTTTTGTGTTGCAGCGGTCCTCAGAGGTGGAGACATCAGTAATGTGCAGTGAGGTTTGCAGAGGACACTGTCTGTGCACCATCCAACACAGGTCTGGTTGCTTACTTGCACTTCAAGATGCTTTTTTGCATATCAGAAGTAAATAATCTCAATGAGTTTTTGTTCAAACCTACTGACACCAGTGTTTAAATCAAAGATCTTTCCCCTGTCGACAAGGTCTCTTTTTGCAGGCGACATGCGCAGTAAAGTGGAAAGTGACTTTGACTGATAATCCCTCTAAATAAAAAAATAATAAAAAAATAATTGAAAAGTTGCATTTAACTCAGATAATTTTAACTTCACATTCTTTCTAAGTTTTAAATAATTCCCTCTTATAAATGCTTGCAAACCTCTAATGGTCCTCGTACCCCTTGTTGGGAAACACTGATTTAGCCAGAATTGTCCAAATTGACAGTAAAAATCAATTATTTATTTATTTTTTTAATTTGTGCCAAAGTAGCAGGACCAACAAAATGGAGAAAGGTTTGCATTTGGTCCCTGGGCCTTAGTTTGAACGTGCTAATACACCTTCAATCATCATCATTGAATCGTTTCTTGTCTTGTAGATGCTTTTGTCGTCCTTGTCCCTCTGTTTGGGACTCACTGAACAAAAACGCAGAAATCAATGTATTCAAATGTGCACAAATACGTTTTCAAGAGCATTGCATAATTACATACAAATGCAGCTGTGATTCTTTCATATCTCCTCTCTCTCTCTCTCTTTTCCTTCTCTTCTCTCCTCTCTTCCTTCTCTCTCTCTTCCCTCTCTCTCTCTTTCTCTCTCTCTCCCTCCTCCTCCTCTCAGAGCCACATTGGACACGCTAAGCTCTGCCGTCTTATCCCTGTCAGCGCACCCACTTCCTCTGTGCGCTCCCCTCTTCCTAATCTCTCTCTCTCTTTCTCTCACACAGATGTCACACCTTACTCTCTCCTCCTAATCTCTCCCACTCTCTCTTTCTCTCCCTTCATCTTGTTCAGCTTTCTTACCTTCTTTCTCTTTTCTCTTTCGCTTGCTTACATCCTTGTTTCTCACTTTCTCTCTATCCCTTTCTTTCTCTTTCTCTCTACCCAATTGTTTTTTGTTTCATCTTTTTCTCCCCCTCCATCTCTTCATCTTTCTCTTTTACGGTGCTCTTCTTTCTCTCTCTCTCTCTCTAACTTATCTTTTTTTCTTTCTTTCTTCATCTCTTTCCCCCATCTCTCTCTTTTTCTCTTCCCCATCTCTCTTTCCCTTATCTATCTCTCTTTTTCTCTACCTCATCTCTTTTCTTCTCTTTTTGTCTACCCGCATCTCTTATTCTCCCTCATATCTCTCTTTTCTCTTCTTCATCTCTTTTCCACATCTCTCTCTTTCTCTCTATGTATCCCTTATCTTTCTCCCTTTCTCATCTATTTTTCTCTCTCCCTCGTCTCTCTGTCTTTCTTCTCTCTCTCTTCCTCATCTCTCTCTATCTCTCATCTCTCTCCCTCATCTTTCACCTCTCCCTCATCTCTCTCTCTCTATCTTTCCCTCATATCTCCCTTAAGCATTTTTTCTTTATCTCCTTGTATTTTTCCTTTCTGTCTCTCTTCTTTTCTCCCCTCTTTCTTTTCTCTTTCTTACATTTTACTCTCTCTATCACTTGCTGCTCCCCTCTCTCTTTCTCCTCTCTCTCCCTCTACCCCCTGTCTCTCTCTCTCTCGACCGCCCGCTTGCTGCTCTCCCCCTCCCCTCCCTCTCTCCCTCCCCATCAGCAGGTTGCTAGGAAACTGTGCTCCATTGATCTAGAGGAGGCCGATGACAAGCTCCCATAACTGTCACGAAAAACCACAGCAGCAGCAGCAGCAGCCGGCGGCTCGTGAAGACGCCAAAGATGAGCCGCCGAGGTGCAAGGATTCAATATGGCCGCCCCTGTTTTGGTGAATTTGAAATGCAAAGGAACAGAAGGAAGAAAGAAAGTAAGGCTCAGACCAACACTGACTGTAGAAGAAAATAATAATAATACAAAATAATAATAAATAAATAAATACAACCAAAAAATAAATAAATAAAATAAAACAAAATAAATAAATAAAATTTTATTTATAAAAAATATTACAAAATAATAACAAACAAGCAACAAAAATAAAAACATCATAGTGATAAATAAAGACATTTTTAAAAAAAAATACAATGAAATAATAACAAAATAATAATAAAAATATATAATAATAATTTTGCAAAATATTAACAAAAATCCAACAAAAAATAAATAAAAATAGAAAAAATAAAAACCTAATAATACAAAATTTTATAAAAAATATATCAAATAAATAGTAGAACATAATAATAAATCATAAAATAAAAAATAAATAAACAAAATAAACAACCAAGTAAAAAAAAAAAAATAATAATAATACAAAATAATAAATAAATAAACCAAAAAAAACAAAAAACATAATAATTAATAATAAAAAATATTATAAAAATTAAACAGAAAGTAATAATAAATAATAAAATGAATAAATTAAACAAACAAATAAACATAATGAAAATAAAATACAAACAATAATAAATAAACAATTAATAAATAACACAAATCTTGAAACTGAGTGTTAAATGATTCGGAAATAGGAACAGAAAACACAGAATCAGCTGATATAGATTTAATGAGTTATGCATGTAGCATCAATGAATGTAAAAAAAATCGCTATGAATAAAACGCATAATTGTTTTTAGTACTCTTGAACCCTCAAATCAGCTGGATTTAATTATGTTCAATGGATATTAAATTACATTTTATTTACTGTTGAGTTTATTTCATGAATTTTATGCAAAATTCCCTTTTCTGAGTCTGTAGCCTGTTCTCTCATAATTAGTTGATTTAGTGTAGTATCTTCTGCTTTTTAAGAGTTCAAATTTCCAATTATCAGTTCAGCCATTTTGAACCAGAAGCCAATTAACCTAATTTTTTCTCTAAGTTATGTTAATCAATTTATTAGCCCTATTAGCCTATAGTGCAACATACACTCACAGCTGGATGAAAACAACCATTACAAATCATTAAAAATCTTACAGAGCAACACACAGTTATGGAAATTTGAAACTGTGTGTTTTCTGAGGCCCAGATGGAGATTACCTTGTAAACAGGAAGTGCTATTGAAGCCACATTCTACTTTAGGTTTGTATTTAATGACGAAATATTGTTAGAACATGGCTATAAAGGTCAGAAAACCATTTTAAACCAGTGTTAATGTTATGTATGATGTTATTGTAAAACATCTTGTCCAGAACTCAACCCGATTAGACTAAAGCGACTACAAACTTAGATCCAGACAGCCATTTAGTGGGTCTTGTATCTGTGTGCTATGGAAATGTGGCTGTTTTGTCGAGAACATTTCCTGCTTCCATCACTAATAATACAGTCTTTATTCTCCTCGTAGGAATGTTTTCAGTTTCATGATACAGTACAATGCCGCTACACGAATCTGGTCTAAAGATGGAGATCAGGGAGATGGCGAGGTCGTCTGGAAAGGGTCAGACTGGATATTGACCAAGCTGCTACAGAGGAGTCATTGTTTTCCATGCAAAAGCCAAAAGGAAACATAAAAATGCATGCTATTTTTAGATATGTTAAAACTTCAGGCGTTGGGTTCATTTGAAATACAATCCAGTGAATATAGAGACTTGAAACTGTAGCCTGGAGAATCCAAATCACTCTGTATTGTTTTACAAAACCACATTATTAGTCTATTAGTGACACAAACCCACAAAAATACATTATAGGGGCTTATTGGTCAATGTCATTTCAGCTCTCCTGCGAATGTCGTCTGCAGAAAGATACATTGTTAGCGGTGCAAACCTCTTTGATAAAGACAACAAAATGAGACAAGACACTGTTTCAATCAGATGAGTGGCTGTTTGTTACTGAAGCTTGAGATGATACATTGTTTTTGTGGCAGTTAAACCCCAGATTCATTTATGGTGGTGATTGGTTTATCTTGAAGTGGGACTTCATCGACCAGGTCCCAGTTCACAAGTGATATTACCAGATCAAGTAGCAATCCAGGGGCATTTTACAAGTAGAAAGTGGGAAATATCCCAGTTCCCAGTTGCCTGGAACAGCGTTAGCTGACAATTGGCTCTGTGCACTTCATTCAGTTGGCTTATGTATTTTCAAAAATGCTAACTTGTTTCTACAGCTTGAGTCTTTCTGCATACCGGGTGTGCACATCGCCCGTGTTGATAGACAAATAATCCCTCTATAACAGTGGCATAATTAGTCAATGATAAAATCTTTATTTTTAGATTCTAGGCTGCCACCTACAACGTGTTACAGATCTGTCATGAACAGATGCATTCCAATTACCAGTATTGCAGGTGAACGAGCTGTTATAAATATCTATGTATTGGTGATGTGACAGTCCTGCTCCGTTACTCCTAAATGTTGTGTAATGAACCCAAAATCCATAAATAGATTTGACACAGATGGTCTTATTGAATGGAAGTCAATGAACACAACAGGATTAGCTTTACCTGGCACCAAGTAATCCCAGAGCAATACAAACCTCACAAAGACTAGTACTACAATTACAGAAACAGATTCTGTACTGTGGATTTTTTTTTACCACAACACTACTTTTTGATCTCGTGTTGTGCAACTGTAGCCGTGTCAGAGAGCTTTTCCTGCTCCCATCACATATAATACAGTCTTTATTCTCCTCTCTCCCCATAGGAATTTCTCTCTTTCATTTTATGATGCTTCATTGCCATCAGGCCTAAATAAAGAACTCTTGGAGATGGTGAGATCATTGGTGAGAAAAGGGTCAGTTTCAGAGGTTGCACTGGACTTTGACAGGCAGAGTGGGGACATTCCGATAATTATTGTTACTAAAGAGAAATAAGCGACATCTTGAGGTCGACCCCAGGTACTTAGTAGATGTTGGACTGATTTAACAACAACTGGTAATCTTTTAACTGCATTAATAACAAATATCGTGATAAAGAAATTTGTCTTGTCTCATTCAAGTGCAATCTAGTGCTTGTTATTTGTGTTTTATAATGTTCAAAAAGTAAATTACCTACGTATATCATATTTCATTACTAGATACATGAAAAAAATCATAAAATCATGCCGTAACCAATGAAGAGATGATAAAACAGATTGATGTGGGCTGGGAATTCCTGCTAAACCATACAAACTAGAAGATATTTGGCTGCGATGTTGTAGAGATACTGTGGTTTTCCTTCACCATTGCAATCCTCTGTGGTGCACTTAATAACATACACTGCTCCTGCTTTCTTCCCTCTGGGGATCTTATCTTTAGGCTGTACTAGCCTGGAGCACAATGTGTTAACCGCTTTCAATGATGTATAATGTCATGCTTGGAGAACAGGTTCTGACAGGTTAGCTATAGGCACCGTATGCCTCAGAAACAACCTAAAATCAGTTTATACTGTCAGAGTATTCATTTGGGTGAATGATGTTTGCAGTCTAATAGGCTGACTGTTACCTAAAAAGGAAGTGTGCTGGTTTATGTTTTATGTCTTTCTGCAGGGATCAAAAGGTCAAATGTAAGACTTTTTAAGACGTACAGTATTTGTGAGCTGTGACAATGGATCTCCTGTAATTTCTGGATGTGGTAATGCTAGCTTGTAGCTGCCTCAAATCAGCCACAGTGGCTGCTCCATTCGGTACTGCAGTGGGAAAATCCCTCCTAAGGCTAGAAAGCATTGTTTCTCTAGAGACCAATGCAAGCCGCTTGTGTTCAGCACAAACAACATCTATAGCTTTAAGAACGGTCGAGTCTCATGACAATTCTTGCCTATTTTCACATCATAAACTTAATTCTGGTTGAAAAATTTTGTGTTTTGTATAAATAGACTTTTTTACGGCTACCACTGCTCGCTCTGTAGAGCACCTAACAAAATGGTCAAGCTAACGGGCAATATGGGAGCCGATTCTCACAAGAAAGCATACATTTACCATGACATTACACAATATGTAAAATTAGGTATGATTAGCACGAGTTCACAGCTGTTTCGCGTAATTATAATACTCGTCACAGTCTCCGTTCATTTCAATGGTGGTTGTTAAGACGTGTTCTTATTTATAAATATTAATGAAATTCTGATTCTAATCTTAACCTGCCCCAAGCCCCAGACCTAATCTTACCCATTTTAGTAACTTTATGCCTAAACTCACCATTTCACTTGAAGAAAACGTCCCCATGTGGCTGCAATCAAAACTCGTCCTATTTTGACTCTGTGAAATCTTGTGTCATTTTTACTCTTTTTCATATCGTAATAAATGTACGGCGTAACATAAATACTAAAAATAGCTGTGAACTCGTGGTCAAAATACGCTGCTTTTGTGTTGTGGTAAAAGTACGCCATCTAGTGAGACTGTGTTGAATAAGGCAACGAATGCCAGTGAGCAAAAGGGACTAATGCAGCACCTGTCATTTTTGATCACTGGGCTTGGTTGTGACCAATTAGTATTTCACAATACTGCTTCTTTCCAGAGGGCTTCTTAAGTGTAATTTTATATTTTGCTATCGTTGTGAAAATCGATAAAAATAACAAACAAGGAAGCAATTTATACAACAATCTATTCCATCAACCAAATAACAGGAGGAACACATCAAATGTGTTATATTATTGAGAATATTATTGTGAAATTCTCACATAAAAGGTGCCTTAGCCTCTCCAGGTGAGTGAAGAGTCCAGTCCCAAGTGGAGGAGTTCAAGTATCTCGAGGTCTTGTTCACAAGTGAGGGAACGATGGAGCGTGAGATTGACAGGCGGATCGGTGCAGAATCAGCAGTGATGCGGTCGTTGCATCGAAAGAGTTAAAGAAGGAGCTGAGTCTTAAAGCTTTCGATTACCGGTGAATCTACGTTCCAACTCACTCCTGTGTTAAGATCACAGATACAAGCATTCGAAATGGTTTCCCTCCACAGGGTGGCTGGGCATTCCCCTAAAGATAGGGTAAGGAGCTCAGTCAGACGGGAGGAACTTGGAGTCAAAAGCATATAATTTGCACAATTTCTTTTTTTTTTTTTTTTTGCATAAATATGACATGTGTTACAGCTCCAGTTCATTTCTACGATGGTTGATGAGTTAATATTTATGAATATGAACAAAATCCTTATCAAAAACTCAACCAACTCAAAACAACAGCCCTAAACTAACCCATTTAGTCACTTGAAGCCTAAACTTACCCTGAACCTAAAGAAAATGTCCCTACACTTCAACCATGTAGATTTTGGTTGAACATTTTTCAAATAGTGCAAATATATACGATGTAACATACATACACTTTCTTGTGATATTGTGTTGCAAAGTCTTAGTTTTTCAATTAAATGTGACATATTGCTTAAGTTAAGGAAGCAGAAAAGCTATTGCACTTTGGTGACTTCAAAACTAGTCGATTAACAACCTGTTCTATCCATTACTTTTGACACAAACTATCTTAAGGAGCACTTATTGATCTGATATTTTCTCCTCTTACATCTCTCCATATGTCTCCCTCTCTCTCTTTCTCCTCTGCCGTGACAGACAAAGACGTGAAAAGGGTTTTAATTGAGCATCTGTTGATAGTTGACAGATTGACGGCAGCGGAGGAGATGGAAAAGGACAAAAGGACAGCAGTGCAGTTAAAGACGCCCTGCAGACCCAACTCCCTCTGCAAATATTTAAATCAAAACCGGCACATCACAGCCTACATGGATCACACTGATTACATTAGGCTTATGAGGCAATTTTGATGAATGTAATTTTCAAAGCACCGCAGAGATAAAAGTTTTAGACATCATACTGTCTTTATGTAAGTTCCACAAAACCAAATGCACACCTCAAATGTATCATTATTGCTTTCTGTTTGACTTCGGTATACTGACTTAGGCCTCCCGTACACTGACTGTGAGACAAGTTCAGTTTGAGACACGTGAGTTTCTTGCAAAGTGCCTTGTACACCAGCTCCAGACCACTGTGGTCTGTATTTGCTCAAAGCCACTTGCATTCACCTGAATTCCTGCAAGAAATGCTAGTATTATGACTTGAAAGTCTCATCAAATCGCTGCAACCTGTAGGAAAAATAGACTCTCTACATACTCTTTCGCACTATCGCGCAACTCTCGGACGTGCGCTTGCGCTGCTCCAATGTCTGTATACAAGTGCACATTGGATTGAAGTAATTGTCTAAGTCGCAAGAGTCGCATGAGTCCCGACTTGAACTTGCAGACAGCTTACCGGCAGGGGTACAGGTCAGGTGCAGTTCTTTGTACTTACAGTAGGTAGTGCTTAAAATCAATATACCCTGTTACATGGCAATGTGAGAGCGGATGTGAGAGCGAAATAAGAATTCTCACCAAGTCTATTTTTCAATGAGACTCCAGTCTTTCAGGTCATTATCTCGTAAGAAGTGAGTTCACGCGCATTTGGACAAATGCAAACCGCAGTGAACTGAAGTTGGTCTCCTGAACTAAAATTGAATCATAGTCAGTGTACACAAAGGTCAGTTTTGTCAAATGTTTGCCTCCCTTAACCTATTTTGCACGAGAGCAAATGCTTGATAAATGAGGCTTTAAGAAACAGACAATCATTCATTCAGGAATTTATAGTGCTGCCAACTGACCTGCATGTTTTTGGAGATGGGAGTAAACTATAGTAAGCGGAGAAAACAAACAGTAACACAGGCAGAACATGCAAAATTCATCCAGAGAGATCACAGCATGTCAATTTGATCTGACCAAGGATTCAACCCCACAATCTTCTTATTGAAAACCCAGAGGTCTAATAACTCGCATGAAACCCTAGATTTTTTTTTTACCCAGCCCAACTTTGCATATAGGTCTTTCTAGGCACTTCTACATCATTTTTTCCCTTCCTCATAGATTCACCTTCTCGTCTCCTTCCCGTCCCCCCTTAAATCGGCTTCAGTGCTGTCTTTGCGCTGACAGATGAGCAGTGGATGACAATAGCGAGACGTCATGCAAGTGGCCACCGGGCGAAGGCTGCAGACAAACTGTGGTGTGTCAGAATCCAGTGACACATCGCGTTTGATCGCTTCACGCCCACAAACTCCACCTGTCAATCTCAGACAACTCACTCTTCTGACAACATCATTTAGCACTATATATGGGCTCGAAGGACTTTTCGGAATTGTTATGTTAGATCAGAATGTAGCCAAAACAAGAGCATCATTTAAGAGTTTTACTGTCAAAATCAAAGGAACAATATGACGAAATGTGAGATTAATATGTTATTTTTTGTCTGAAAAAAGCTGCGTCTGTTTGATCCCAACCAATGATGGCACATGAAATGGTACAAATTCAATAGATTTCGGGTCGACATCTATGACTGTAATGCATAAAGCGTCCATATGCCAGTTGGTCTGATTGGCCAGTGAAGAGGTGAGAAGGTGAACTATCTTTTTAATTACATTTTGTGTTAAAACATTGTCCAAATCAGTTCTCCTACAACGTTTCATACAAGACAATTTCAATTCAATTAATTTTTATGATTGTTGATTTAGAAACAAAATTGTCAGAAAATCAAAATGAAAAGCGTTGGAAAATCAGGGAAAAAAAACAGTCCTTTTCTGAAATACAGAAGCAGATTTTCCAACAACAAACAAGCAGAAGGATAACTGTTCCAGAAGTCCTTAGAATTGCCTTTTTCAGCAAGAAAAAACTCCCCAAAATCCAACGAAAAAAACAAAGAGAAAC
Source organism: Mugilogobius chulae (assembly GCA_038363315.1). NCBI lineage: Eukaryota > Metazoa > Chordata > Actinopteri > Gobiiformes > Gobiidae > Mugilogobius > Mugilogobius chulae. Next base: position 19,566,178 of record CM076401.1, on the reverse strand, counting down.
CTGAAGGAGAACCACAATGAAGGAGAGATGTCATGGTGGACAGGCTGTAGATGTGGTCAGGACTGATCAGATGAAATTAGAACTTTAAGTCAGTGGAGCCAGAGCCCTGTGGGAGAGGGAAACGATTCATCTGGACAAGGATGGTCAATCCAGAGAGAGAAGTGGGGAGGAATCTACGAGGAGGAGTCCAGGTCTTCATCAAAATGCATGACTCAAACTAACCATCATTTTTAAAAAAAAAAAAAGGTTTGGTCCTTGACATTGTAACAATTTACATACGCCAAGAAAAACTCTCCAAGAAAAAGTTTGGACTTTCGGATATATAAGATCATCACACATCGTTTGTTAAACCAGAGAAATCCAACCTTAACCCTTTAAAGCATTAGCTTTAAAGCTCCCAAAAGGGTTCAGGAAACTACATTTTACATTAAAGAATTCAAATTTTAGACATCGATGGCCTGGATTAAAGGAAGGACACAGAGTTAATAGGAAAAAAATACATTTAAAGCTATCAATGTGAAACTCACCAATGTAAGAAAAAAAAAGTATAAAAATTTTCATCATGTTCTGTTTTCATATTGAAGAAAAAGGCATTTTATGCGAAGAAAAAAAAAAGCCAAAAATGTATATAATTAAACAGAAGCATTTTTTAAATTAAATGATTAAATTTTTCAGTCAAATGTTAGAAATAAATTTATATATATATTGACTATAATTATGCATATAGTTCTAATTTTGGCGCATTAAAATTAAATTAATTATTCATTTTACTGAATTCTTTCAAAACCTTTAAAATCTTGTTCTGTCCAAGACTGTAAAGTTTAGAGTGTAGAAGTGACCTTAGAGGCTGATACTGCAGTAGAAGGAAACTACATTTTGAGAAAACTGGTTGAAACAAACATGACAAGTAAAATGACAAAAAATCTTTACAAAAATCATTACGCAGGCCACACCTCCCCAAATTGTAGAGGCAAATATCGGGCCAAAACTGCTCTTGTAGAAGGCTTAGCACAGATCTAGACAGAACAATAACATTTAAAACACTACATTTACATATTTGTTCAATGTAGTTAAAATAAGAACTTAACACTTAGCTTAGACAAACATTAACAGCTCTATGTACAGCACTGTTCAGCTCACAGACATACCCATGAGAGTTCCTAATGTTATTCCAGATGGATGTGTTGCACGTGCTGGCCCAGAGTATCAGAGGCGACACTTCAGGCTGAGGACTATGTGGGTAAGAGATAATGAGAGGGTTGTCAGCGTGTCCTTGGGCAAGACACTGAGGCTCACCTTGTCTCCAGCTTCTGAAAGACTGCACATGAATTGGAGATTGTTACGACTGAACGAGAAGAGAAATCTAATGAAAAGCAATGGTAGACGCTGAAGGACGAAGTAGCAGTCATTCATTTAGTGTAAGATGAAAGAAAAATGTGTCACAAGCTTCAGGAATGTAAAAGTGTAAGTAAATATTATTATTGTGTTATGTTTCTCCGTCTCATAATGCAAATGTGGGAAGTAAATAAAAGCTTCTAATTAAAAGATGTGTTCTGAAAGTACACCGACATAATTAGTAGACGCGCAGTTCAACTCTGATGCTATCGAACACTTAGCATCTGAGCTGGTCCGATATGTTTTGAAGAACTATAGCCCTTTTCACGCTGCAGCTTGGTTAGTTCCGGTGAATATATACAAGAGGATCATTGTTAGCATTTAGCATTGCATTACTTTTCTAAACACTCTTTCTCTGGTGAAGTATTTACCTTGTATGTGAAGCTCTGAATTTGTTGTCAGTGGTGAAATCCGCTCACTGCTTTTAAGTTTTTAATTATTAATTAATATTAGCGCATCTCGGCAAAATTCCCAATAAGGAATGAATGGACAAGAAGGAAATATCCACAGGTATCTCGCAAACCGGAGCAGCATACCACAGCGTGAAAAGGCCCAAAGTCGTTAGCATTAGTCCGCAAAATACGTTAACGTAACGAAGTTATGAAAGATGTGGAGGAGTGTCAGCTGGTACAAACCTATTATACTTTACCAAATTAATATAAGCATTGCCAGTGTTGTTTAATAAAGCTTCATTAGACACAAATCAGTCTGTTTTGCTCATGGTTTCTTGAAATTGCTGTTTTAGCTCATTTATCCCCATGGTGCACAGTAGCAGAGTGGTTAGAGCTCTGGTTTCCCAATAAGGGAGTCGAGGGTTCGACTCCCGACTCCCATATCAACATCTCATGATCTCTCTGGGTGGAGTTTGCATGTTCTCCTCGTGTCACCGTGGGTTTTCTCTGGGTACTCCGGTTTCCTCCCACCTCCAAAGACATGCATGTTTAGGTTAATTGGGCATCACTGTAAATTTCCCTTAGTGAGTGAATGAGAGAGTGAATGTTTGTCTGTCTAACTCTGCGATAGTTGGCACTGTTCCAGGGTGTTACCCGCCTAAGGCCCAAAGTCACTGGGATAGGCCCAGTCACCCACGACCCCTAACGGGATTAAGCGGTAGAAAATGAATGAATGAATATCCCCATAAGTGCAAACTTCTGCCATTGTGTTCAATTGATTGCATCATCACATCTACTGAAGGAATATTGTTGTTCTTAAGGGTTGCGTGTCTATTTACTTTCTTTCTCCTGTGTTTATTGAGACAACACACTGTGAAAAAGCTAGAATAGACACGCTATTTTCTTGGCGTCTTGGTGTTTTGGTTGAGGCCAAGTGGGGAGGGTTAATATGGGGTGAATGGCTAAGTTCAGTAGCCAGGCAGGCTCCACCTAGTGCCTCCACTCAATTGCATTTCACTTGATCAGGCATCGCAAGACGAGAGACCGTTCCCAAAAGCAGGAAGTATGTTCGTCCAATCAGCGAATAGAGATGAAGAGTGTGTTGTCAGAATCAGCCTGAGTTGAGATAGCAGACTGTTTACCACATAGAAACAACAGCAATCACTGACACACATGTTTATGCTCTACTTCCTGGCAGGACGACAAAACAAACCAAAAAGCAGCGACCGGATCAAAAATTACCTTGCCTACTGTTTGTTTGTGGATTCTTTCTGGGGTCCACTAAGTTATAATACAAAAATATTATTTAAAATTCATAAAAAGCTATACATTTACATTCACACATGGATTCGTAAATAAAGTTATAACATTTCATTGAAGGATGTCAAACCAAAATTCTCTAAATTACAATCCGGCCCACTCCTTACACCACGAGGTTCTGAAATCTACAGAATGTGTTACAAATAAAACTGTACTTACTTTCCCACTTACTTACTGACAGATAATTCAATAAAAATGTTATTATACAACTTCACATTCTTATTATTTTAATCACTCAGACATGGAGTCTATTTTGACCAAAAAACTGCTTTAGTAATACCTTCTATGTACTGTGAAGCGAACAAAACCCAATAATGCAATGTCAGAAGTGTAATGAAACCGTCTGATGCATCAGGCTTAAGTTCAGGTCTAAAGCTAGAAAAACGTTTGGGTCTGGACTTGGAGTTGGTTAGGTTTTGTTAATATTCATAAATAAAAGCACGTCTTTACATTCCCCCATAGAAAATAACTGGGGCAGCAACAAATAGACACGTAGATAATAAAAATAGTGTTCATTGCATTGTATACATCCGCATTTCCATGAGACAGGCTAATTCTGCTGTCTGTTCAATTTCTATTCAAGCTATTTTCCTAATCAGTCCTCCTACTGCTCAACCTTTACCCTGCTTTCAGACAAACACTTGGATTTGATCAATCAAAACAAACTTTTTTTTAAGAAGATTGCTTTACTTTTTGTCATATCGCTCACTTCAGTGCAAGAGCGAAAACATTCCAAATCCACTCTTTCCGTGAGATTTTGTTTATTAGATAATGCAGAATAAGCAGAGAGAAATCAGATTACTCAGATATAACTCTACATGACATTTCAATAATCGATAACTCCAGAAATCAGATAATAATTAGATTTTCATCGTGCATGTAAACACAGCACTGCTAAAAACTTACCCCCTTTTTCATCTCTTCCTTCTGCTCTTTCTTCTTCCCTTCTACTTCTAACTCTTCCTTCCTCTTGCCCTCCTTTCTCACTTCCTCCTTCTTTTCCCCTTCTCCCGCATTTCTCTCCTCTTTCCATTCTCTCCTCTCCCCCACTTTTGTTCCCTTCTACTTAGTCCACCTTGCTACATTTATTTCTCTCTTCTCTTCTCACTTTCTCTTTCCTCCTCTCTCTCCCACACTTTCTTACTTGCCTCCTTCTCCCTCTCTCCTCTATCTCTCCCTCTTCTCTCTGCCTTCTCATTCTTCTCTTTCTCGCTTTCTCCTCCTCCTCTTTGTCTCTCACTCCCCTTCTCTTCTCTTTCTCCTCATTCTGTCTCCGGCTCTCCTTTTTCTCTTTTACTCCTTCTTCTCTTTCTCTCTCCACTTCCTTTCTTTCCCGCCCTCTATATCTTACTCTCCTCTTTTTCACTCTCTCTCCCTATCCCTTCTCATTCTCTCTTTCTCCTCATTCTCGCTCTTCCTCTATCCTTTTTCTCTCTCCCCTTTTCTCCTCTTTCTGCCTTTCACTCTCTCCCTCTCTCCCTTTTCACTATCCACTCTCTCTCTCCCATCTTCTCTTCTCTTTCTCACTCTCTCCTCATTCTCTCCCTCTTCTCATTCTGTCTCTCACTCCTTATTCTATTTCAGTCTATTCTCTTTCTCTCTTTCCTCGTTCTTTCTCTCTCCTCTTCTCTGCCTCTTTTTTCCTCTCTCTCTCTCTCTCTCTTTCTTTTCACTCTCTCCTCATTCTTTCTCTTCTTTTTCTCTTTCTTCTTTCTTTCTTTCTTTCCTCTCTCTCTCTCTCCCTCTCTCCATTTCTTTCTCTTCTTTTTCTCACTCTCTCCTCATTCTCCTCTCTCTCCTGTTTCTCTGTCTGTCCGTTCCTTCTCTTTCTTTCTTCCTCCATTTTGGCTCTTTTCCAGTAATTATCTGCTTGGTTCCACACTGACGCAACTCTCCGTCTCCGCTCGCCTTCTCCGTCATCGTCCATAAAAAGACAAAAACAAACGTCTTCCTGGCTTTCTCCTCTCCCACTCGCTCATCCTCTTTGGGCATCGCTTCCACGCTGGAGATCTTTCGGTCTTTCTTTTTATTTATTTTTGTTCAGTCTTGGCTAATCTTATTCTTTCCACATTGTCACGACATCTTCTGCTTTGATAGCAGCTATTGCAACTGTCTGTTGTCATTCAAGTACTGTATGTGTGCTAGAAACTTAATTAGAATTCTTTAAACATGTATCCTCCAGTTGAAGCAAGTCATAAAGACACAATATTGTAATTACACTAGTCCCTCTACCTATCCACATTAAAACTCATATGAAAGATTGAGACATTTTTCTAATTTTGATTTTGGTGTGATAGTCTTTATGGTAAATATTTATCATAATTTTACAGCAGTTAAGTTGCAAATTATGAAGAAAAAATTGTAAGTGTAAAACAGAATCCCTCCACATGTGCGTCAAAAATGCAAAGAAGCTAATAGTTTAAACTAGGGATGTCAAACTCATTTTGACAAAGGGCCACAGCATCGGCTTTGTCCTCAAAGGGCCGGATGTAACCACAATTAGCCTTTGACATACTACAAATAATAGTCTCTGTATTAGATTTTATATATATATATATAATATTGAAGTGAAAATAACTAATTATGCATCTGCTTTACATTTCAAACAAATCATTTTATTAAGTTAAAACACTCAGACTATAATCCTGGCACTAATATCAAATTAAAGTAAACCTTAGAAGACCCTGAGGGCCGCATAAAATGATGTGGAGGCTGCATCTGGCCCCCGGGCCTTAAGTTTGACACTTGTGGTTTAAACAATCATTTAAAATAATTAAAGTGTGATAAGTTATACTAATTTATCACATTGTCACTTCTTTGTTATATTTATGTATTTGGCCCAGATTTATAAAATGTGGTTGCTAGGTAACAGTTGTGGATTCCCCTCACATGTGTCATATTTACTGGACAACAGAGATGGCAAGTATTTTTACTCAAGTACAGTACACCTAAGCAGTTTTTTGAGTATCTGTTCTTTACTTGAGTATTAAAAAATCTGGTGGCTTTTTACTTATTCTTACTTTTTGCGCAAAATATACCTTCTACTTTGTATAATTTGAAAAAAAGTTTTTTTCTCTCTTGAAGGAGGTGCAGATCTACTGTGATGTCTTTACTGACACTTTGTTCCAGTAAAATAATTTAAGAATCTTTAAGAAGTTTAAGTCTAATTTCTAACAATTCCCCATTTGACACATGACTAAGTTAAATTTTATTACAAGTGTCTGCCAAAGCTCATTTTACTTGATAGTTAAAGTAAATTTGCAATATTTTTCTTTACTCAAGTGAACAAGCTTCAGCTGGACTTTCATTGAAGTTTATTGTTTCATTGAATGTGTATTGTTTATTTTTATTTCCTACTATTCATGTTTGCTAAATTAATAATCTTGGGAAGTCCTCAGAGACGACTGTTGTTGTGATTTTGGGCTATACAAAAAAAAATTATTTGATTTTATTGACTTTTGTTTTATCAGAGTCTTTTTCTGACAAGTAAATGTACTTTACTTAAGTGAACTTTAGTACTTTTGTCGTCTGCTAGACAAAAGACAATAATGAACTTCACCGAAACAACCAAATTTGGTAAAAACAAGGTAAATGTTTTATCTAATCATAATTATGTTTATGTTTTACTAAAAATGTCATCTATGTACTTTAAGTTTGGTTCAGAACAACTTTTTACAAACAGCAAAGTGAAACTGATGAACCACCCAAACATAACCAATCAAAATACTTCAGTTATGAGAAATAAAACAGTTTGATACAATATTTTGCGATGTGTATTTTTTTTTTCTTATCATCAATAAGTCATTTTAAATTAGCCACGTAACACAGTGAAATGTCAGAAACGAACAAAACGCCTTTTCTTTCTTTATGTCAATATGCTACGAAAAGCCAAAGAGTAAAATAACCACAATTTTGGTTGAAGCACAAGGCGGCATTTTCTTGGGTTTAAAGGGTAAGTTAGGATGTTGCCATGTTGGCTTCAACCAGAATTTTGGTTATTTATGTTTGGCTTTTTGTAACATATTGACGTAAAAAAAAAAGGCGTGCCGTGAAAACGTGCTTATTGAAGGTTTTTGACATTTGTTGTGTATTGCACTGAGCTGGGTCTGATCTTGTCACAAAAATGCTGCATTTATGACATACTTTTGGTGGACAAGACAAAACTACAACACAAAATGAGGTAATTGGCTTTAAGTTTCCTAAAACTTAAAATGCATGGAGGTTTCTAAGTTCTAGACACCTCATCTTTTCTTCACCAGCTCAAACTAGTGACTAAATCTTCTGTTCTCTTTAGTGTGGGTCTCCTTTTTTGTGACGATGTTGATCCATTCACAGGCTGCTCCATAATGCTGTTGACACCTGCGGATATAAAAACCGCCTCTTAACCACAGCTGGTGCAGAAGCTCACCTGTGACGTAGCTTCCATTATGATGCACAGTCTTGTCGCCTTCTAGTAGTGCTCGGCGGGGAAATGGCATCCTCACACTTAGCCTGTAATTGTCCTCTCCAGAGCCGCACAAGAAGCGATCTGCTCCCGAGGATCCAGGGTTACTATGGAAACGCAGATTCAATACAATGGGGACGGCGGCGTGAGAGCGTCCTTAAACCTTTCTAATGTACTTCCTGTATTCTCGAGTGGTCTGCAAGCTGCTCATCTAAGCCACGGACTCAAAACTGGTCGTGAACTGAAAAAGAAATACATGCAAAAACACAAATAAACAGTGATTTGTTTTTTTTAATAGCACATCTCAAACTAACCTAAGTTTGTGGACCAATGGGCCCTTTTCAAGCTACGGCTATTCTAGCTCCGGTTTTCCTAAGCCTTTGAAATAGTCTTTTCTTGTTCCATTCATTCCCATTTACTGCTAGTAATCAAAGACGACTGCGTGTGCATTGTCAGCGAAAGTTTGCAAAACACTCTGACTCAAACTCTGATTGATGTATCTTACTCTGAATAAATCTGTAGGGTATGTTTTTTTATTTATTGACATTTATTTAACCAGGAAAGTCCCACTGAGAATCAGAATCTTTTTGCAGGGAAGAGAGGAGAGGCATTAATGGACATGTTTTTAGAGGTAGTAGGTAACCGGAGTACAGTACTCGGAGAAAACCAACGCAGACACGGGGAGAACATGCAAACACACAGAAAGGCCCCAAGTCGACTGGGGAACCTAGGATCTTCTTGCTATGAGGCCAGAAAGCTAACCGCTGTGCACCGTAACACAAAAGTTGAAAATAAAAGTTGAAAGAATTTTTATAATGTATTTTATGTCGAGAATGTAAATAAATATGCTTGCGCTAAAGTGGTTTCTTGTCATGAAATTTGTTTGGACGATAACATGGAATGGAAAGGTTTACATTTAAGGTGGCGTTTTTGCCATTTTGAAACATTTTTAACAAATTTCCTGCAGATTTACACACTGATCTTCCTCCAAAAGAGCTGTCTTTAAAGGGACTAAACTGATCATTACAATAAAATAATTTAAAATGAATGTTCCCCCAGCACAGATATCTTGTTGACGTATTTATTCAAGTCCAGACTGTCCTCTACTAATGTCCCGTTTGTTCACCAAATAGGACATTGTCACCAGAGGAAGTTCGTCTGTTGATATTGTTAGCATTGTGGCTAACTGTCATTAAAATACCAACACGTCTCGCTCCTAACAGCTGTGAAGAAAGCTTAAAACACACAATGGTGAACAATTAATAAGCTCAGAGTGAATTAAGTAAGCAAGACATGTAGACTGAATTATGAAGCTTAAAGGCAACAACAACAAAATGGACCTTTTTTGGCCTAGAGGAGGAGCTCATGTTTCTATAGAAAGAGGTTTCTGTAGCTGTTGTTTTTTTTTTTTTTTCTAATGGCATAAAATGTATTTAGCTACATTCAGAAAGCCCCAAAGTAAAGTTTTAACTTTGAATGCAGATGACTTTTCACCTCCAGTTACACAGTGCACCTTTAAAATGTATTATTTTGGTTTGTTGCAAAAGTTGGGTGTAGGACCTTTAACTTATTGCACTCAACAGTAATGCTATACTACACTGTTTCAAATGACTCAAAGATGATCTATTTCCTTGTTTTTCTTTTGTAAACCTACAGAATACCTTCATATTCAGAACTACATAAGTGAGCCCATGAAAAATTCAACATGGCCGCTGCGTATTTGATGTTTTTCATGTGTAAAGCAGCTTGTTGGTTCTTGCAGGAGGATGTATAGGGATCTGGGATTATTTCCATGTTCAGTGGTGTGTGGAGGTCTCTCTGCTGCTGCTGCTGCTGCACCTAAAGCACCAGCCTTCTCCAGCCTCTGTTCTGCTCTGAGTAACAGGAATATTTTCTATACGCAGGTTTGAAAGTGCTATAAACAGAGCTGTGGAAATCAGAAATGGTCTCTATTTATAGAATCAGTTTCACCTTACAAGACACTCTAAACACTTTACAAACACTGAGACAAAGTGGGTTAAAGTGCGTACGGCAGGTTAGACTGTAGTGAACATGAATATGTTTAAGATTTCACTCAACTTTTGGCTTGTTTTCACCCAATTTGTCGCTAATAGACGCTAACATTAGCTGCTTGCCTTAGTTTGGGCTGTAAAAGTTGAATTATCCAGTTTGTTTGATGTTTAACGTGGGATCCAATTAAAACTAAACTTGGATATGATTTGTAGTCCTTAACTATGTGCGTGATGCATCAGCCGGTTTAATTTCATGTCTAAACTGTCTGACATTGTATCATTGGAATCTGTTCACTTCACAGGAGGCGTGGACTATTTTTGATTTAACCGATCACTGCTTTTTGGTCATTTTTTAATCCAGGAAGTAGAGCATGAATATGTGTGTGTCAGTGATAGTTGTCGTTTCTCTGATAAATTTGCAAATTAAAAGCTACAAAAACATATAAGTTAATATTGGANGAAAACACAGAATCATCTGATATAGATTAATGAGTTATGCATCAATGAATGTAAAAAAAAAAAATCGCTATAAATAAAACGCATAATTGTTTTTTAGTACTCTTGAACCCTCAAATCAGCTGGATTTAATTATGTTCAATGGATAGTAAATTACATTTTATTTACTGTTGAGTTTATTTCATGAATTTTATGCAAAATTCCCTTTTCTGAGTCTGTAGCTTGGTATAACAGTGTTCTCTCATATTAGTTGATTCAGTTTAATATCTTCTGCTTTTAAGAGTTCAAATTTCCAATTATCAGTTCAGCCATTTTGAACCAGAAGTCAATGAACTAATTTTTTCTGTAAGTCGTGTTAAATCAATTTATTAGCCTATTATAGTGCAACATACACTCACAGCTGGATGAAAAACAAACCATCACAAATCATAAAAAAATCTTACAGAGCAACACACAGTTATGGAAAGTTTGAAACTGTGTGTTTTCTGAGGCTCAGATGGAGATTACCTTGTAAACAGGAAGTGCTATTGAAGCCACTTTCTACTTTAGGTTTGTATTTAATGACGAAATTGTTAGAACATGGCTATAAAGGTCAGAAAACCATTTTAAACCAGTGTTAATGTTATGTATGATGTTATTGTGAAACATCTTGTCCAGAAGTCAACCCGATTAGACTAAAGCGGCTACAAACTTAGATACAGACAGACATTTAGTGGGTCTTGTATCTGTACGCTATGGAATGTGGCTGTTTTGTCGAGAACATTTCCTGCTTCCATCACTAATAATACAGTCTTTATTCTCCTCGTAGGAATGTTTTCAGTTTCATCTATCTATCTATCTATATACCAAGGCTGTGTCCATGTACATGGGTAGCCTAGACAGGGCACCCTTCTCTTTCCCCCTTCCTCCCTCTGGTCCCATGATCTGAGTGTATGAGTGTGTGTGTGACTTGTGTGTTTTGTGTATGTTTGTGTTGTACAGCCTTTTATTATGTCATTGTTCCAGATCCTGTTTAGTCTTTTATTATTTTGCTACCTCGGCTAAGGAGACACACTCGCCCCGGCATCCATCACCCGCCCGCCATGAGCAGAGAACTCAAAAAGGCAGCGAGAAACCCAAACGAAAGCCACCAGGGACACGTCTGAGGAGCCACAAGGGACGACCACCAACCCAGAGTTTCATGATAAGTACAATGCCGCTACACGAATCTGGTCTAAAGATGGATCAGGGAGATGGCGAGGTCGTCTGGAAAGGGTCAGACTGGATATTGGACCCAAGCTGCTACAGAGGATCATTGTTTCCATGCAAAAGCCAAAAGGAAACATAAAATGCAGGCTATTTTTAGATATGTTAAAACTTCAGGCGTTGGGTTCATTTGAAATACAATCCAGTGAATATAGAGACTTATAACTGTAGCCTGGAGAATCCAAATCACTCTGTATTGTTTTACAAACCACATTATTAGTCTATTAGTGACACAAACCCACAAAAATACATTATAGGGGCTTATTGGTCAATGTCATTTTCAGCTCTCCTGCGAATGTCGTCTGCAGAAAGATACATTGTTAGCAGTGCAAACCTCTTTGATAAAGACAACAAAATGAGACAAGAGACTGTTTCAATCAGATGAGTGGCTGTTTTGTTACTGAAGCTTGAGATGACCCCCCCCCCCCCTCCTTTTTGAACTCTTGTAGTTAGCTGACAACAGCCCTGGCTAGTGTTTCTACAACTGCAAACCCTGTATAGAGCGATTATCGTTGATACAGCTTTCCTTACTGAGCTATGCTCCATGCAGAAAGAGACGCTATCCATCAGGTTAGGGGGGGAAACTTCTTAATTTAAAACAACAAAACGGGACGAGAGTAGCTGTTTTGATAAGGAATGAACCGGTATGACAGACATCTGGCTCCCAAGCATGAGACCGGGTTTTTTCTCTGTATTCTTGTTAAGGGTCGTAGGATCGAACTTCATTCACAAATGCTGATTTAATAGCATAACTTCAGTTTTCGCACAGTGATAAACTCTAGTAGTTATGGCTTCCAGGCAACTGGAACTGGGATAATTCTCACTTGAAAAATCAGAACGTCCAATGTAAAACTCGTATGAAAACATTAAGGCTAATGCTAACCTTTAGGCTAAACAAAGTAATGCTAAATAACCTGTAATCAATGTTTACATTGTTTTTGTGGCAGTTAACCCCCAGATTTCATTTATTGTGGTGATTGTTTATCTGAAGTGGACTTCATCGACCAGTCCCAGTTCACAAGTGATATTACCAGATCAAGTAGCAATCCAGGGCATTTTTACAAGTAGTAAGTGGAAATATCCCAGTTCCCAGTTGCTGGAACAGCGTTAGCTGACAATTGGCTCTGTGCCACTTCATTCAGTTGGCTTATGTATTTTCAAAAATGCTAACTTGTTTCTACGGCTTGAGTCTTTCTGCATACCGGTGTGCACATCGCCCGTGTTGATACACAAATAATCCCTCTATAACAGTGGCATAATTAGTCAATGATAAAATCTTTATTTTTAGATTCTAGGCTGCCACCTACAACGTGTTACAGATCTGTCATGAACAGATGCATTCCAATTACCAGTATTGCAGGTGAACGAGCTGTTATAATAGCTATGTATTGGTGATGTGACAGTCCTGCTCCGTTACTCCTAAAATGTTGTGTAATGAACCCAAAATCCATAAATAGATTTGACACAGATGGTCTTATTGAATGGAAGTCAATGAACACAACAGGATTAGCTTTACCTGGCACCAAGTAATCCCAGAGCAATACAAACCTCACAAAGACTAGTACTACAATTACAGAAACAGATTCTGTGGATTTTTTTTACACAACACTACTTTTTGATCTCGTGTTGTGCAACTGTAGCCATGTCAGAGAGCTTTCCTGCTCCCATCACATATAATACAGTCTTTATTCTCCTCTCTCCCCATAGGAATTTTCTCTTTTCATTTTATGATGCTTCATGCATCAGGCCTAAATAAGAACTCTGGAGATGGTGAGATCATTGGTGAGAAAAGGTCAGTTTCAGAGGTTGCACTGGACTTTGACAGGCAGAGTGGGGACATTCCGATAATTATTGTTACTAAAAGAGAAATAAGCGACATCTTGAGGTCGACCCCAGGTACTTAGTAGATGTTGGACTGATTTAACAACAACTGGTAATCTTTTAACTGCATTAATAACAAATATCGTGATAAAGAAATTTGTCTTGTCTCATTCAAGTGCAATCTAGTGCTTGTTATTTGTGTTTTTATAATGTTCAAAAGTAAATTACCTACGTATATCATATTTCATTACTAGATACATGAAAAAAATCATAAAATCCATACCGTAACCAATGAAGAGATGATAAAACAGATTGATGTGGGCTGGGAATTCCTGCTAAACCATACAAACTAGAAGATATTTGGCTGCGATGTTGTAGAGATACTGTGGTTTCTCCTTCACCATTGCAATCCTCTGTGGTGCACTTAATAACATACACTGCTCCTGCTTTCTTCCCTCTGGGATCTTATCTTTAGGCTGTACTAGCCTGGAGCACAATGTGTTAACCGCTTTCAATGATGTATAATGTCATGCTTGGAGAACAGGTTCTGACAGGTTAGCTATAGGCACCGTATGCTCAAGAAAACAACCTAAAATCAGTTTATACCGTCAGAGTATTCATTTGGGTGAATGATGTTTGCAGTCTAATAGGCTGACTGTTACCTAAAAAGAAGTGTGCTGGTTTATGTTTTATGTCTTTCTGCAGGATCAAAAGGTCAAATGTAAGACTTTTTAAGACGTATTTGTGAGCTGTGACACGGATCTCCTGTAATTCTGGATGCAGTAATGCTAGCTTGTAGCTGCCTCAAATCAGCCACAGTGGCTGCTCCATCAGTACTGCAGTGGGAAAATCCACTAAGGCTAGAAAGCATTGTTTCTCTAGAGACCAATGCAGCCGCTTGTGTTCAGCACAAACAACATCTATAGCTTTAAGAACGGTCGAGTCTCATGACAATTCTTCCTATTTTCACATCATAAACTTAATTCTGGTTGAAAAATTTTGTGTTTTGTATAAATAGACTTTTTACGGCTACCACTGCTCGCTCTGTAGAGCACCTAACAAAATGGTCAAGCTAACGGGCAATATGGGAGCCATTCTCACAAGAAAGCATACATTTACCATGACATTACACAATATGTAAATTAGGTATGATTAGCACGAGTTCACAGTTGTTTCGCGTAATTATAGTACTCGTCACAGTCTCCGTTCATTTCAATGGTGGTTGTTAAGACGTGTTCTTATTTATAAATATTAATGAAATTCTGATTCTAATCTTAACCTGCCCCAAGCCCCAGACCTAATCTTACCCATTTTAGTAACTTTATGCCTAAACTCACCCGTTTCACTTGAAGAAAACGTCCCCATGTGGCTGCAATCAAAACTCGTCCTATTTGACGCTGTGAAATCTTGTGTCATTTTTACTCTTTTTCATATCGTAATAAATGCACGACGTAACATAAGTACTAAAAATAGCTGTGAACTCGTGGTCAAAATACGCTGCTTTTGTGTCGTGGTAAAAGTACGCCATCTAGTGAGACTGTGTTGAATAAGGCAACGAACGCCAGTGAGCAAAAGGCACTAATGCAGCACCTGTCATTTTGATCACTGGGCTTGGTTGTGACCAATAGTATTTCACAATACTGCTTCTTTCCAGGGGGCTTCTTAAAGTGTAATTTTATATTTGCTATCGTTGTGAAAAATTGATAAAAATAACAAACAAGGAAGCAATTTATACAACAATCTATTCCATCAACCAAATAACAGAAGAAACACATCAAATGTGTTATATTATTGAGAATATTATTGTGAAATTCTCACATAAAAGGTGCCTTAGCCTCTCCAGGTGAGTGAAGAGTCCAGTCCCAAGTGGAGGAGTTCAAGTATCTCGAGGTCTTGTTCACAAGTGAGGGAACGATGGAGCGTGAGATTGACAGGCGGATCGGTGCAGAATCAGCAGTGATGCGGTCGTTGCATCGAAAGAGTTAAAGAAGGAGCTGAGTCTTAAAGCTTTCGATTTACCGGTGAATCTACGTTCCAACTCACTCCTGTGGTTAAGATCACAGATACAAGCATTCGAAATGGTTTCCCTCCACAGGGTGGCTGGGCATTCCCCTAAAGATAGGGTAAGGAGCTCAGTCAGACGGGAGGAACTTGGAGTCAAAAGCATATAATTTGCACAATTTCTTTTTTTTTTTTTTTTTTTTTGCATAAATATGACATGTGTTACAGCTCCAGTTCATTTCTACGATGGTTGATGAGTTAATATTTATGAATATGAACAAAATCCTTATCAAAAACTCAACCAACTCAAAACAACAGCCCTAAACTAACCCATTTAGTCACTTGAAGCCTAAACTTACCCTGACCTAAAGAAAATGTCCCTACATGGCTTCAACCATGTAGATTTTGGTTGAACATTTTTCAAATAGTGCAATATATACGATGTAACATACATACACTTTCTTGTGATATTGTGTTGCAAAG
Organism: Mugilogobius chulae; assembly: GCA_038363315.1. Taxonomy (NCBI): domain Eukaryota; kingdom Metazoa; phylum Chordata; class Actinopteri; order Gobiiformes; family Gobiidae; genus Mugilogobius; species Mugilogobius chulae. The sequence continues at coordinate 19,550,609 of CM076401.1, read as the reverse complement.
TCTTAGTTTTTCAATTAAATGTGACATATTGCTTAAGTTAAGGAAGCAGAAAAGCTATTGCACTTGTGTGACTTCAAAACTAGTCGATTAACAACCTGTTCTATCCATTACTTTTTGACACAAACTACCTTAAGGAGCACTTATTGATCTGATATTTTCTCCTCTTACATCTCTCCATATGTCTCCCTCTCTCTCTTTCTCCTCTGCCGTGACAGACAAAGACGTGAAAAGTGGGTTTTAATTGAGCATCTGTTGATAGTTGACAGATTGACGGCAGCGGAGGAGATGGAAAAGGACAAAAGGACAGCAGTGCAGTTAAAGACGCCCCTGCAGACCCAACTCCCTCTGCAAATATTTAAATCAAACCGGCACATCACAGCCTACATGGATCACACTGATTACATTAGGCTTATGAGGCAATTTTGATGAATGTAATTTTCAAAGCCCCGCAACGAGATAAAAGTTTATACCTGATACTGTCTTTATGTAAGTTGTAATCAGTGCCAGTGACTTTGGGCCATAGGCGGAGGAACATTGGACGAACTCTACACAGGATTAACACATAGATACAGTCGGAATCAGAGGAACACAAACAAACAACTTTTTTGGGGGAAATGTAGAATTTGTGGCAAGAAACGAAGACATGGAAAACAAAAATTTATCCAACACTCCATGCTAACAATTGTGAACTTTCTTTATACTTTCTGCTATAACGCCACATCCATTTAAAGTGCAGAAACAGTGCAGACGAGTGCATCGGAAGTAATGTAGCCAAAAATGTCAGATAAACAGGTTCTCATTCAAGACAATAAGCAAAATTCGTCAGTGCGTCCCATTTTTGAACAGAAATGCTGTTTACTATATGCCATCGCACCTTCTTCTAAGCCTCCAGTCCACTTTAGTTGTGCTAATATTACACTTATTTGCCAAAAAACAACTTAAAAGAGGCAAAAAGTTCTGTTTCCCCTAGGACTTTACCCATGACTTTCCCCCACAGCCACGCCCCCAAATATGACATGTTGTGGACTCTATAGGGTCCTATAGGTGCTGGCTTGGTATTTATCAAGCCAGCATACTCTGAATACATCATCTCAGTGATTGCTTGAGTTTCTGTGTGCTAATCTTAAAAATTAAAAGGTACAAAATCTAATTTTAAGCTAATATTTAACACATGGTCAAAGGAAGAGAATGTATACAGTCTGCCATCTCAACTCAAGTTGGTTCTGGCAGCACACACCACTTTATCTCTGTACTTTGTACTTCCTGGTTTTGGGAACTATGTGCAGTCCTGAGATACCTGACCTAGTAGCTGGAGTGACATGAAATTGAGCGGAGGCACAAGGTAGGCCAAGGAGATTATAACAAAAGAAATTGCATATGCCAAATGTGAGAGTTTTGCACTGAATTTATTATTGTAAGATGTACATAACATCTCCCACAAAACCAATATGCACATCTCAAATGTATCATTATTGCTTTCTGTTTGACTTCGGTATACTGACTTAGGCCTCCCGTACACTGACTGTGAGACAAGTTCAGTTTGAGACACGTGAGTTTCTTGCAAAGTGCCTTGTACACCAGCTCCAGACCACTGTGGTCTGTATTTGCTCAAAGCCACTTGCATTCACCTGAATTCCTGCAAGAATTATGACTTGTATTATGTATGTATTATGTATTAATGTATGTATGTATTATGTATGTATTATTGTATTATGTATTATGTATTAAGTATTATGACTTGAAAGTCTCATCAAATCGCTGCAACCTGTAGGAAAAATAGACTCTCTACATACTCTTTTCGCACTATCGCGCAACTCTCGGACGTGCGCTTGCGCTGCTCCAATGTCTGTATACAAGTGCACATTGGATTGAAGTCTAAAAGTCTCGCAAGAGTCGCATGAGTCCTGACTTGAACTTGCAGACAGCTTACCGCAGGGGTACAGGTCAGGTGCAGTTCTTCGGACTTAGGTAGTGCTTAAAATCAATATACCCTGTTACATGGCAATGTGAGAGCGGATGTGAGAGCAGCGTGGTTCTGCAATAAGAATTCTCACCAAGTCTATTTTTCAATGAGACTCCAGTCTTTCAGGTCATTATCTCGTAAGAAGTGAGTTCACGCGCATTTGGACAAATGCAAACCGCAGTGAACTGAAGTTGGTCTCCTGAACTAAAATTGAATCATAGTCAGTGTACACAAAGGTCAGTTTTGTCAAATGTTTGCCTCCCTTAACCTATTTTGCACGAGAGCAAATGCTTGATAAATGAGGCTTTAAGAAACAGACAATCATTCATTCAGGAATTTATAGTGCTGCCAACTGACCTGCATGTTTTTGGAGATGGGAGTAACTATAGTAAGCGGAGAAAACAAACAGTAACACAGGCAGAACATGCAAAATTCATCCAGAGAGATCACAGCATGTCAATTTGATCTGACCAAGGATTCAACCCCACAATCTTCTTATTGAAAACCCAGAGGTCTAATAACTCGCATGAAACCCTAGATTTTTTTTTTACCCAGCCCAACTTTGCATATAGGTCTTTCTAGGCACTTCTACATCATTTTTTCCCTTCCTCATAGATTCACCTTCTCGTCTCCTTCCCGTCCCCCCTTAAATCGGCTTCAGTGCTGTCTTTGCGCTGACAGATGAGCAGTGGATGACAATAGCGAGACGTCATGCAAGTGGCCACCGGGCGAAGGCTGCAGACAAACTGTGGGTGTCAGAATCCAGTGACACATCGCGTTTGATCGCTTCACGCCCACAAACTCCACCTGTCAATCTCAGACAACTCACTCTTCTGACAACATCATTTAGCACTATATATGGGCTCGAAGGACTTTTCGGAATTGTTATGTTAGATCAGAATGTAGCCAAACAAGAGCATCATTTAAGAGTTTACTGTCAAAATCAAAGAACAATATGACGAAATGGTGAGATTAATATGTTATTTTTTGTCTGAAAAAAGCTGCGTCTGTTTGATCCCAACCAATGATGGCACATGAAATGGTACAAATTCAATAGATTTCGGGTCGACATCTATGACTGTAATGCATAAAGCGTCCATATGCACCAGTTGGTCTGATTGGCCAGTGAAGAGGTGAGAAGGTGAACTATCTTTTTAATTACATTTTGTGTTAAAACATTGTCCAAATCAGTTCTCCTACAACGTTTCATACAAGACAATTTCAATTCAATTAATTTTTATGATTGTTGATTTAGAAAACAAAATTGTCAGAAAATCAAAATGAAAAGCGTTGGAAAATCAGGGAAAAAAAACAGTCCTTTTCTGAATACAGAAGCAGATTTTCCAACAACAAACAAGCAGAAGGATAACTGTTCAGAAAGTCCTTAGAATTGCTTTTTCAGCAAGAAAAAACTCCCCAAATCCAACGAAAAAAACAAAGAGAAACCTGAAGGAGAACCACAATGAAGGAGAGATGTCATGGGTGGACAGGTTGTAGATGTGGTCAGGACTGATCAGATGAAATTAGAACTTTAAGTCAGTGGAGCCAGAGCCTGTGGGAGAGATAAACGATTCATCTGGACAAGGATGGTCAATCCAAGAGAGAGAAGTGGGGAGGAATCTACGAGGGAGGAGTCCAGGTCCTTCATATTAGGAGGCATCCAAACTAACCATCATTTCATAAAAAAAAAAAAAAAAAGGTTTGGTCCTTGACATTGTACATCAATTATCGTAATACATTTTGTCCCGCCAAGAAAAAACTCTCCAAAGAAAAAAGTTTGGACTTTTCGGATATATAAGATCATCACAACATCGTTTGTTTAAACCAGAGAATCCAACCTTTAGCTCATGTTAAAGCATTAGCTTTAACTCTTAGCTCCCCAAAAGTTCAGGAAATCTACATTTACATTAAAGAATTCAAATTTTAGTCATCGGATGCCTATTAAAGCAGGACACAGCCAGTTAATAGGAAAAAATAAATCAATTTAAAGCTATCAATGTGAAACTCAATGTAGTATACAAAATGTATAAATATTTCATCGTGTTCTATTTTCATATTAAAGAAAAAGGCATTTTATGCGTAGAAGAAAAAAATGCTTTTGTCGACATATAGTCAAAAGTTTTTACAGAGAGGATTTTGAATATCAAATTTAATTTCTGAGTAAATTACATTGATTATATATATATATATAATATATATATATATATATAATATATTATATATATATATATATATATAATATATATATATATTATATATATATAATTTTGATACATTAAAACATTATTATATCTAACTGAATTCCCTTTGTAAAAACCTTTAAAACCTAGTTCTGTCCAAGACTGTAAAGTTTAGAGTGTAGAAGTGACCTTAGAGGCTGATACTGCAGTAGAAGGAAACTACATTTTGAGAAAACTGGTTGAAACAAACATGACAAGTAAATTGACTAAAAATCTCTTACACAAATCATTACGCAGGCCACACCTCCCCAAATTTGTAGAGAGGCGAATATCAGCTCAAAAACACTCTTGTAGAAGGCTTAGTACAGATCTAGATAGAACAATAAAATTTAAAACTACTGCATTTACATATTTGTTCAGTGTAGTTAAAATTAAACACAGACATTAACAGCTCTATGTTCAGCACTGTTCAGCTCACACACATATAATCCATGAGAGTGTCCTAATGTTATTCCAGATGGATGTGTTTTCACTTGCTGGACCAGAGTTATCAGAGGCGACACTTCAGGCTGAGGACTATGTGGGTAAGAGATAATGAGAGGGTTGTCAGCGTGTCCTTGGGCAAGACACTGCGGCTCACCTTGTCTCCAGCTTCTGAAAGACTGCACATTGAATTGGAGATTGTACGACTGAACGAGAAGAGAAATCTAATGAAAAGCAATGGTAGATGCTGAAGGACGAAGTAGCAGTCATTCATTTAGTGTAAGATGAAAGAAAAATGTGTCACAAGCTTCAGAATGTAAAAGTGTAAGTAAATATTATTATTGTGTTTATGTTTCTCCGTCTCATAATGCAAATGTTGGGAAGTAAATAAAAACTTCTAATGAAAAGATGTGTTCTGAAAGTACATTAGTAGACGCGCAGTTCAACTCTGATGCTATCGAACATTTAGCATCTGAGCTGGTCCGATATGTTTTGAAGAACTATAGGCCTTTTTCACGCTGCAGCTTGGCTAGTTTCGGTGTGAATATATACCAGAGGATCATTGTTAGCATTTAGCATTGCATTACTTTTATAACACACAGTCTTTCTCTGGTGAAGTATTTACCTCGTATGTGAAGCTCTGAATTTGTTGTCAGTGGTTATCTAGTTGAAATCCGCTCACTGCTTTGAATTTTTTAAATATTAATTAATATTAGCGCATCTCGGCAAATTCCCAATAAGGAATGAATGGGACAAGAAAGAAATATCCACAGGTATCTCGCAAACCGGAGCTAGCATAGCCACAGCGTGAAAAGGGCCCAAAGTCGTTAGCATTAGTCCGCAAAATACGCAAGTTATGAAAGATGTGGAGAGTGTCAGCTGGTACAAACCTATTATACTATACAAATTTAATATAGCATTGCCAGTGTTAAAGCTTCATAAGACACAAATCAGTCTGTTTGCTCATGGTTTCTCTGAAATTGCTTGTTTTAGCTCATTTTATCCCCATGGTGCATGGTAGCAGAGTGGTTAGAGCTCTGGCTTCCCAATAAGGAGGTCGTGGGTTTGACTTCCAGGTCGGACCATATCAACATCTCATGATCTCTCTGGGTGGAGTTTGCATGTTCTCCCCATGTCACCGTGGGTTTCCTCCGGGTACTCCGGTTTCCTCTCACCTCCAAAGACATGCATGTTTAGGTTAATTGGGCATCACTGTAAATTTCCCTTAGTGAGTGAATGAGAGAGTGAATGTTTGTCTGTCTAACCCAAGTTGACCACTGTCCAGGGTGTTCCCCACCTAAGGCCCAAAGTCACTGGGATAGGCTCCAGTCACCCACGACCCCTAACGGGATTAAGCGGTAGAAAATGAATGAATGAATATCCCATAAGTGCAACTTCTGCCATTGTGTTCAATTGGTTTGCATCATCACATCTACTGAAGGAGTATTGTTGTTCTTAAGGGTTGCGTGTCTATTTACTTTCTTTTCTCCTGTGTTTATTGAGACGACACACTGTGAAAAAGCAAGAATAGACACGCTATTTTCTTGGCGTCCTATAGACACGTGTTTTGGTTGAGGCCAAGTGGGGAGGGTTAATTTGGGGTGAATGGCTAAGTTCAGTAGCCAGGCAGGCTCCACCTAGTGCCTCCACTCAATTGCATTTCACTTGATCAGGCATCGCAAGACAAGAGACCGTTCCCAAAAAGCAGGAAGTATGTTCGTCCAATCAGCGAACAGAAATCAGCCTGAGTTGAGATAGCAGATTTACCACATAGAAACGGCAGCAATCACTGACACACATGTTTATGCTCTACTTCCAGGACGACAAAACAACCAAAAAGCAGCGACTGGATCAAAAATGACTTGTTTGTTTGTTTGTGGATTCTATCTGGGGTCCACAAAGTTTATAATACAAACATCATTTAAAATTAATAAAAAGTTTTACATTTACATTCACACATGGATCCGTAAATAAAATTATAACATTTCATTGAAGGATGTCAAACCAAAATTCTCTAAATTACAATCGGCCCACCCCATTGCACCACGAGGTTCTGAAATCTACAGAATGTGTTACAAATAAACTGTACTTACTTTCCCACTTACTTACTGACAGATAATTCAATAAAATGTTATTATACAACTTCACATTCTTATTATTTTAATGACTCAGACATGGAGTCTATTTTAACCAAAAACTGCTTTAGTAATACCTTCTATGTACTGTGAGCGAACAAAACCCAATTATGCAATGTCAGAAGTGTAATGAAACCGTCTGATGCATCAGGCTTTAAGTTCAGGTCTAAAGCTAGAAAAACATTTGGGTCTGGGACTTGGAGTTGGTTAGGTTTTGTTAATATTCATAAATAAAAGCACGTCTTTACATTCCCCCATAGAAAATAACTGGGGCAGCAACAAATAGACACGTAGATAATAAAAATAGTGTTCACATGACTGGTCTAAAATTGCATTGTATACATCCGCATTTCATGAGACCAGGCTAATTCTGCTGTCTGTTCAATTTCTATTCAAGCTATTTTCCTAATCAGTCCTCCTACTGCTCAACCTTTACCCTGCTTTCAGACAAACACTTGGATTTGATCAATCAAAACAAACTTTTTTTTAAGAAGATTGCTTTACTTTTTGTCATATCGCTCACTTCAGTGCAAGAGCGAAAACATTCCAAATCCACTCTTTCCGTGAGATTTTGTTTATTAGATAATGCAGAATAAGCAGAGAGAAATCAGATTACTCAGATATAACTCTACATGACATTTCAATAATCCGATAACTCCAGAAATCAGATAATAATTAGATTTTCATCGTGCATGTAAACACAGCACTGCTAAAAACTTACCTCTTTTTTCATTTCTTCCTACTGCTCTTTCTTCTTCCCTTTTTACTTCTAACACTTCTTTCCTCTTGCCCTCCTTTTCTCACTTCCTCCTTCTTTTCCCCTTCTCCGCATTTTCTCTCCTCTTTTCCATTCTCTCCTCTCCCTCACTTTTGTTCCCTTCTACTTAGTCCACCTTGCTACATTTATTTCTCTCTTCTCTTCTCACTTTCTCTTTCCTCTCTCTCTCCCACACTTTCTTACTTGCCTCATTCTCCCTCTCTCCTCTATCTCTCCCTCTTCTCTCTGCCTTCTCATTCTTCTCTTTCTCGCTTTCTCCTTCTCCTCTTTGTCTCTCACTCCCCTTCTCTTCTCTTTCTCCTCATTCTGTCTCCGGCTCTCCTTTTTCTCTTTTACTCCTTCTTCTCTTTCTCTCTCCACTTCCTCTCTTTCCCGCCCTCTATATCTTACTCTCCTCTTCCCTTCTCATTCTCTCTTTCTCCTCATTCTCGCTCTCCCTCTATCCTTTTTCTCTCTTCCCTTTCTCCTCTTTCTGCCTTTCACTCTCTCCCTCTCTCCCTTTTCACTATCCACTCTCTCTCTCCCCATCTTTCTCTTCTTTCTCACTCTCTCATTCTCTCCCTCTTCTCATTCTGTCTCTCTCTCACTCCTTATTCTATTTCAGTCTATTCTCTTTTCTCTCTTTCCTCGTTCTTTCTCTCTCCTCTTTCTCTGCCTGTCTTTTCTCTCTCTCTCTCTCTCTCTCTCTTTCTTTTCTCTTTTTCACTCTCTCCTCATTCTTTCTCTCTCCTCTTCTCTTTCTTTCTTTCCTCATTCTCTCTCTCCTTCTCTCCCCTTTCTCTCCATTTCTTTCTCTTCTTTTTCTCACTCTCTCCTCATTCTCCCTCTCTCTCCTGTTTCTCTGTCTGTCCGTTCCTTCTCTTTCTTTCTTCCTCCATTTTGGCTCTTTTCCAGTAATTATCTGCTTGGTTCCACACTGACGCAACTCTCCGTCTCCGCTCGCCTTCTCCGTCATCGTCCATAAAAGACAAAAACAAACGTCTTCCTGGCTTTCTCCTCTCCCACTCGCTCATCCTCTTTGGGCATCGCTTCCACGCTGGAGATCTTTCGGTCTTTCTTTTTTATTTATTTTTGTTCAGTCTTGGCTAATCTTATTCTTTCCACATTGTCACGACATCTTCTGCTTTGATAGCAGCTATTGCAACTGTCTGTTGTCATTCAAGTACTGTATGTGTGCTAGAAAACTTAATTAGAATTCTTTAAACATGTATCCTCCAGTTGAAGCAAGTCATAAAGACACAATATTGTAATTACACTAGTCCCTCTACCTATCCACATTAAAACTCATATGAAAGATTGAGACATTTTTCTAATTTTGATTTTGGTGTGATAGTCTTTATGGTAAATATTTATCATAATTTTACAGCAGTTAAGTTGCAAATTATGAAGAAATTGACAAAAACGTAGAAAATTACAGAAAGTTATTTAAGTGCTAAAACAGAATCCCTCCACATGTGTCGTCAAAAATGCAAAGAAGCTAATAGTTTAAACTAGGGATGTCAAACTCATTTTGACAAAGGGCCACATTAGCATCGGCTTTGTCCTCAAAGGGCCGGATGTAACCACAATTAGCCTTTGACATACTACAAATAATAGTCTCTGTATTAGATTTTTATATATTTATTGAAGTGAAAATAACTGATTATGCATCTGCATTACATTTCAGAAAAATCATTTTATTAAGTTAAAACACTCAGACTATAATCCTGGCACTAATATCAAATTAAAGTAAACCTAATAAGACCCTGAGGGCCGCATAAAATTATGTGGAGGGCTGCATCTGGCCCCCGGGCCTTAAGTTTGACACTTGTGGTTTAAACAATCATTTAAAATAATTAAAGTGTGATAAGTTATACTAATTTATCACATTGTCACTTCTTTGTTATATTTATGTTGATTTTACAAAATGTGGTTGCTAGGTAACAGTTGTGGATTCCCCTCCACATGTGTCATATTTACGGGACAACAGAGATGGCAAGTATTTTTACTCAAGTACAGTACACCTAAGCAGTTTTTTGAGTATCTGTTCTTTACTTGAGTATTAAAAAATCTGGTGGCTTTTTACTTTTACTTCTTACTTTTTGCGCAAAATATACCTTCTACTTTGTATAATTTGAAAAAAAGTTTTTTTCTCTCTTGAAGGAGGTGCAGATCTACTGTGATGTCTTCTACTGACACTTTGTTCCAGTAAATAATTTAAGAATCTTTAAGAAGTTTAAGTCTAATTTCTAACAATTCCCCATGTTACAACCTCGTGGCTCAAAAAGGTGCAACAAAGGTGGGGACGACACAATGGCAAGGTTTTGATATTTTATTTTGCCCAACGGGTCTTTTGTTTTGCCCAACGGGTCTTTTAATTATAAACAATAATAAATGTCAGTATGTTGTCAGTATATGAAGAGTGTGCTGTGGTGCGTGTGGTGTGAGTGTAAGTCAGTAGGATAACGTTTGTGTGCATGTAAGATGTTGGGTGCGAGTGTATGTGTAAAAAAGAACTAAGGCGAAGGCGAGTGGCGTGGCGTGGCGTGGCTGCTGGATGAGAGAGAGACCGGAGGCCTCACTTCCGCTGCTCTTATCGGCCCTGCCTGCGGTGGGCGGAGCCAGGAATAAAAGGACCTGCACAGACAAAGAGGGAGAGGCGGCGGCAGAAGGGCTGCATAGCGGGCCGTAACACCCCCCCACACTGAAAAAATTGAAAATAGGGAGTTGCTCAATTTGCAAATAAAAATTATGCTGCCTTTCATAATTTTATCAGGCATTCTCTGTGAGCATAACTTTTTCATGTTGAGGTGGCATTTGATGCCTTGATGCTGAATCTGCATGGTTTAATCATGACAGCAAAACATAAAAAGTTATGCTGCGGTGAAATACCGCCCATTTTTAGCCCCTCCCCTTCTTTAGTTTGACCAGCGGGAAAAAACGGTTTAACAGAACTTGCAGCAGCCATTTTGTCCTGCTTTGGATTATACATTTTTCTCTCCCTGTTTCTTCACGGAGTCCGATTTTGAAAGGTAAGCTTCCTAAAATTACAATATCTAAGTGTTAGGTTGTAATAAAATGTGATAACTAGATTAGCCAGTATTTTTGTGGACTTATTTGCGATAAGGGCAGGCCATGGTATTATTATCACGGTCTCCAAGCGCGCCAGTGTATTCAGCCATCGACTTGTCATTTAGTAAAATAACCAATAACCATGTCTTTCTTGAAATATACTGGAAATGGAAGACACTCAAAATATGTGATAGTATGTAACAGAAAAGTGGTGGCTGTGAAGAAGTGTGTGTGGGTGTTGTAAGTTATCATCCTATTTGGTTTTGTTCAGACATTGAGGACGGTTAGCCGTTACAACTGACAGGTACAGGGTCAAAAGATTCATGTATCCGGGCAAACTTTACATTTTGTCTTTCATCTTAAAACCGAAAGTGGAAAACAAGCATTGTATTTTCTAACTGAAAATCAAGAGTTAAGCTACTAATTACCGTGTTTTCTCTCGGGAGTAACCGTGATACGACAGTTATAACGTTAGCTAGAGCCAGGGCAAGCTAGTGCTATTGTGCCTCCGGGTGCTCTGAATACGTGTGTGCTTGGCTTAGTTAGCTTGTTTCGAGAGCGCACCGTCAGTATGTTGATAACGTTATCCGTTAAGAATGATTTAGTTCTGATTAGATTTTTTTCCCCCGCAACATGTGCGCCACTTTTACGACACTTTGTGATAATTTCCGGGAGCTCCGTCACTAAACACGGCAAAGCCAGAGCCGTGGTCTGTGTGATAAACACTCCGTTGAGACAGCGCAGACCCCAAGACTGCAGAAATGATAACGGGGCGTTTAATGGATATGCAGGTTAGCTACTTATCGCACTTAATCATCGTGCTCAGTTGGTGTGTGGTGAAGTCTGCTCATTAACATGAGAAACAAACATTAGGCGACGTGAAGCCGCATCGGAGAACTTAAATTTGAACATCGTGTTTTCTTCACTTCGTTGTTTGAATGAGGTTAAACTTGCGACTGGTGAGACATCAGTGTGTGATAAAGCTATGTTTGTAGTGCACTAAAGGAGGTTAACGCATTTATATGTGGTAATCATCGTTTTATTTTGCTTTTGTGCCACTGCGCTAACGTTAATGTTGCTAACTGCTACACGGAGCTGTTGTGAACCGAAGCAAGATATGTTTTACACGTTGCAAAAGTAACGTCGACTGCACAGGCTACAAAATTGACGCTAATGAATTGGCGTCTTGTTATTAATATTTTTTCTCATTTTTTTACGTGGTCAAACTTTTATAGTATATACTATATCTTTGATATTACTATATCTGACCTAGTCCTCCTGTTTGATAGTCCTGTTTCACTTGGCCTGTTACTGTGGCTTAGGTCTGATAAAATCCTTTTTTAGACTTACTTTAGCCTAAAGAAACTATTATTTGGGACATACTTTTGCAACTCACAGGAAAAATATATAATTAATATTCACAATTACTTAAATATGCACAATTATATTCAGTGATTACAGCAATAATCATAATTTGCATTAGAAATTCAATCAATTGCACAGCTCTTCTAAGCAAATTATTATTTTTTATCATTAATAGATCATCCTAATAAAAATGCTATTGTTGACCATGTATTTTGTTTCTTTTAGCTTTTAAATATTTCTTCTGTTGCAGCTGTTCTGTGTTGAGATCTTCTGAAGTTCTAACTGCACATTAAAGGCTGAACAGGGCTGTCATCTCTGCACAAGGTAGTGACATCAGTTGGTCAACTAATTACCTTTTTTTTTACTAGTACAACATATTGATTATATTAGGGATAGATGGTATAACATTTTCAACACCATCATCACTGTATAACCGTAATTCTTCTATATAAAACCGAATATGCACTATTTGACATTGCCACACATTAATGATGTGTGCTTTAGCTGCCCTCCACCTGAAACAATGTTGTCTTGTAGAATGTTGTGATGTTATGTGAAACCAGACTTTGAAAAGGCAGTATTTACAGCTTTTACTACTGTTGTTTTAGCTGAATGAGTATACATGAATATTTACACTGGAACATACTTAGGTGAATAGACTATTGAATCTTATCTATACTTAGGATCAGTATCAAAGTGTGATCATTGTAAAACTCAGAATCAACCCCAAAAGGCTCAGTGGTCGTCATTCAAAACAGAACGGATCATCTCCGCCTCTTCATAAAGAATTTTTCAGAATGTCCTAATTGTTTTTGTAAATGACTATTCTTTAACATAACCTGAAATTAATGTGGTGATAATGAAACTTATGAACCCAGCCTTGGTAATGACGTCTTCAGCTGACCTAACAAAATACAAAGAATTTAAGGGCACATTAAAACATTGTAAAGATTGTAAATATATCTTGTTCTAAAAATCTTTACCTTAACCTAATCTCTTGAACAAACAACTAAGTTTAAGGAAAGTAAATATATGAAGTATGTTCATGTGAACAGTACCACCTCTTGCTGTCTGTAATTTACTTGTTTAAACTTATGATTTATATCAGTAACATGATCAGTAACTTAGCTTTAAACGACAAATCTATAAGTGGCCCACACATACTGGCCTGCATAAATTAAATTTAATGTAAATGACTTAATATTTGTCATACATGAATGTTGTCATTGATTCTAATGTCAGTGAAAACAATGTGTATTTCCTGATCTGTTTGTGCAACTACTGAACTGTATTTTTTGTTTTTCCCTGAGCCGCTTTGTTCCCAGAGCTGAGTTTTGGTGCCACTGGATCTGCATAGAGCTGTTGAAGAGGCAGAGACGCCATCGCAGACTCAGCCCTGGTGGTGAGGTGAGTGCGTGGATATTTGTACATGTAATGGCGGCAGCCCGCAACGAAGGCAACGCTTCAATGAGACATATTTGCATCGATTTGGGACCTCTGCAAGCTCTTGGTACCGGGCTTAAATAATTAGTACTAACTTTGCTTGATTAGCACAGTTAAAAGTGAGGTAGCGAACTTTTTTAGTTGTAAATTAGTAAACTTTGTGCTTTCTCTAAAAAGTAATACAGCACTTTGTGAAAATAAGCGCTGCATAATGTCTGAACTGAATAATAAAGAATTTTTGTTCTAATCAGGAGCTGAATGCTGCGCTCTGATTGGCTGAGCTTGGGTGGTCCTCTCCAGTTTCACTTTGCTGTTTGTAAAAAGAAGTTTTCAACCAAAATGAATACATGTGGATATTAATCCTTATGTCGAAGGATTTATGAGAGGAAGTTGACAGATTTAAAACCTAAATTGTGTTTGCAGTGTAAAAATCAGCTATACCCAAATCTTTAATGTTTGTTGTTTTGTTCAACTGTTGATATTTGTGGATTTATAAGAGCCAGGATTGTGACCTCACCCCAGTAGAATGTTCAGTTAGTCTAATATGAAACAAATACTGAAAATGTTATTTATTACACCACAGAGTGATAGATACATTTACAAGTACTGCAGCAGGTTATTCACACTGGTGAAAACTTGAATCAGCTCATCTGTAGCTATACAAGATGACTTTATATTCTACAAATTGCAATATTTTATGTTGACAATGTACAAAAAATATTAAGCACTGCATTTAGTATTAATTTGGTGGAGCTAGCTTGTAGCATGCAGTAAATAGTCATTTACATTTTTGTCAGATTTATGCAAAGACAACAAATTATTAAAGCATATTTCTATGCCGTAGCTTAAATCATTAGTTATTGTTGTTGTCTTGTTCTGTTTCCAAAATAGCCCATTACAGACACTTGACTAACTCCTCTGGTGAGCTGAATGTTCCTCGTGGTTGGAATTCAGCCACACAAATGTATATTTTGTATTTTATATACTGTAGTATTGGCCTTTTATAAGCAGACACTCGGGAATAGTGTAGGACTCTTTTTCAGCTCACCAGTGGATGCATATAATCAACGTTTTATAAAACTATGGCAGTAATTATTGCGTGGCTTTGTTTGTTTTATTCTGTCAAAAAAGTAAGCAATTACTGTTTGTTGATTGAAGTTTTTAGGAGTGTGCATGTATCCCTGTAGGAGGGGATGCAGAGTTTGATAAAACACCTGCGCCGCTCTCCAGGTTCAGGGCTAGCCTGATTTGTGCTCTGGGCTGGTCCCAAACTAAAATACAACTTACTGTAGTGTCCTTTCAAATTAATATTTTTCAAAACTTGTGCTAGACAATTTGTTTGACATAGAATAGTGAAATAATGAACAATTGGCTTATTTGCGACGGCACTAAATATGATAAAAATAATGGATGAAAAACAACAATTTTTTAGCATTTAAACAATCTCAAAATGGGACCCATAAACATTAAAGTGAAGTCCAAAGTTCTTAAATGTAAATATTATAGCAATATTCATTTTATATTAGTTATTTTGTTTTGTCTGTGATTTCTCTTTAGATTGTGAACCCTCCCAGCATCCCTCACTGTGTGGATTTTCTCATAACTCAACAAGTAGGTATATTTATGACAAAACATTGTGTTAAGCACTAAATGGCCTAAAAAAAAAAAGTCCTTTCACTTGAGGTGACGTTTTGAAATTATTCAAATCCATTTGTTTTTACATTGCACTTTCAGTTAAGCTGTTTTTTTGTTTATTTTTGTGTTTTATTATTTTAATTTTTTAATGTTCTACTCTTCCAATTGAAGAGTAGAACAGGCTGGAGCGATCACTGGCTTGAAATGATTTGCACATTTAATGTTTTTTTTTTTTTTTTGCGACGATGCTGAAAATAATGTGTACAAAAGCTCTTTAGATTTCAATACTTGCGGGGGAATAAAATATGGGAGGGATGTGTTCGTCTCGAGACTGTCCTGGTGGAAAGTTCTGATTGTCCCGGCCATTATTTTTATGCCCATGAGACGATGGGATTTAAACACCATATACACAGTTAACAGTCAAGAAAAGTAGTTTTGGGGTTTAGCTTCTCTTTAAACTGTTTTGTCAAATTTTGTTTTTAAAACTGACAATTACCTTGAGTACAATAAACAATCAGTTGACACATAGCCATGTAGCCCGCCATGTGCCTTTTTTAAACTCTTTTATATCTAAAAAAAGATTATAATTAGGAGTCAGTGCTTCCTGAACCTGGGCAGTCTCCTACTGTTCCAGAGAGCTCCAGAGAAAAGCAGTTGTGAGTTTTTTTTGCCTCTGCGATTGACACTAACAGAAATGTGTTTTTCAATGTGTCCATAGACCTGAGCTCCAGACCAGATGAAGCACCTAACACAAAGTTTCACCATGTAAGTACAGCTTGTATTTGCAGTGTCTTAACATGCGTTATATAGTTTAGCATGTACATAAAAAAAGTGTCAGTTGGTTCTGTTTACCATAGAACTCATAGTTATAAGGCCAGTTGGTGCAGAGATAATTTTTTCTATTTTACCTTGTACTTTGGCATGAAAACGTTTTCATTATTTTTATTATTTGCTGATTTTTGCAGATGCCTAGACCATTCACTTTTTGAAATACAACAAAGACTGTTTTTAAACAATGTTCATTTTGTTTAGATCCAAAAGCATTTGCTTCAGTTTGAGATAAATAATAATATAGCTCTTATTTTCATGTTCCAGACAATGACTTGAGAGATGCCTGGATTTTGCAGTCACACATTCAGAAAGAAGACTGATGAGCCTGTTACTGGAGTCAGGTAAGACTTTTGTCCCATTTCAAGGAGATCTTGCTCAAGCTTCAATTTTAAGCCTGAAAATTCTGAGGTTTGTTTGAATTAGATGCTGTTTTACTTCTCTTCTTTTTGCTGATTATTGTCATGGTTCACTGTGACGTATATTTGGGTCATTGATAAGAAAAGAAGTTTTCTAAACACATTTGCTGTTTATAGATCCTGAAGTGATTAAAATAGAAATATAGCCATAGGTTGTTGTTGTTTTTTCATTACTAGGGATGGGACGAGATCCAGACGAGATGATATTTTCAAATAATTTGCATTAATGGCTCTTAGTAGTTGTAAATATAAAAATGTTGGTGTGCAAAGCTTTGCTTTTGATTTGAACAAGTCTGTTTTTGCCCTTCTTTTTCAGCCTGGTGAGCTACTGTATGTCCTGACCCACCATGTTTCACAAGATCTGGACTGCAAGACAACCTTCACCATCAGTTTACCAGTATCATCTTGGACTGTGTGGCTCTGTGCCATGAACAAGAGGACAGAAAAACGCACAAGACTAATATGACCTGAATGAGATGAACTGTTATCTACAGCTAAGTGAAGATGAACTGTATTAATACTTTACTCATCCGTTTTACAGACAATCTCTGTGAGTAACTTTTTGCATTACTTTTTGGCTTAATAAATTGATGACAATGTGAAAGCTGTGTAGCTGCTTTTGAGTAATACCAATATGCCACCCTAAATGTACAATGGGTTTGTCGTGGGGATGCTTTTCTAAAAGCACAAATGTGTCCCCTGGGTTACACTGTTTTTACTCTAAGGGTATAAAATGCTAATAATTAGTGGTGACTTCTGGGCTGACTAGACCCAATAACCTATTGCATTTCAAAGTAGTGAATAGTGAATGTTTGATATAAATTATGGATGTCCCGATCTGATACTGATATCGGTATCAATCTTGGCACTTTTTTCACTATCGGTGCCAGTCACAAGATCAGTCTCATGCTTTGAATAAATTAATTTCCACCTGTCCGTTCAAGCTTCTGCAGGCTCTGCCTCATCTCAAACACAGACAGAAAAGCTCACTGCAGAGGTTCTAAAGCAGATAACATTAATGACAGTGATAGTTACCTCTACAATATTGTTACGAAGCTTCCAAAGTTATATCCAGAAAAGTTATGTTGTGCACTGAGTTACAGTTTATAACAAAATTTCAAGACTATTTTTATGTCGATCTATTTGATACTGATAATATTTTATACCGATTAGAGACAAATTCAACATTACCATTTTTATGAAGGCACAAGTAACCTTTCTTATTTAAAAAAAAATTGGTATCGGGATGAGATTGATAAATATAAATGATAAAAAATCAATATCTGATCGGCTGCCAAAAAAGTGTATCGGGACATTGCTAACATAAATTAATTGTGAAATGCTAAAATATTTTGTTGAAAGGTTGGTGTGAAAATAATACAATAACCAATTCAAATGGCAGTTTTGAAAAATTATGCTGGATCAGCGTGAGAGAGTTATGGAAAGTTGTTGCGCGCAAAAATATCATGTTCTGGTGTTATAAAATATTTTAAGCAGTCTAGTAGTAAATTATATGCGCTGATTGAGCGTAACTTTATACACTTTTAAAGGTTAAAAAAATTACGCTACCTTTCTATATTTCACTTATAATGTAGAATCATTATTAATATAAGCTGATTGAGCGTAACTTTTCTTAGCTTCAAACTTTCAAAAAAGTTATGCTCCAGTTGCATGTTTTGTTTATGCAATAGAATAATAATAAACTTACAGCATTTCAGCATATGTGAAATGTACCAAGGTAGCATAATTTTTTTAAAAGCTTAAAACCTTAAAAAGTTACGCTCAAATGGCGTATTTATTTTACTACAAGGCTGCATAAAATATTTTATACAAACAGAACATGATTTTATTGCGCGCAACAACTTTCCATAACTTTTTTACGCTGATCCAGCGACGTTTTTTTTTCAGTGTGTGTGTGAGAGCGAGAGATTGCTTAAATACTACAGTATTTGAGAGATGGGGTGAAAAACAGGAGAAATATTAAGGTTCTCAGTACAACGTGAAATAGTCAAAACTTTGATGGGAAAAAATTGCAAATACAGCAACTGCAGCTTGTTGATGCTTCTTTGATTAATCTTTTCTTCACCTGACCAAAGTATCTGCGGTTACCATGCAAAATAATGGCAAATCTGCCATGTTTGTTGTCAGTTTGGAAGAACTTCCATTGGAATACATTAGATAAAACAATTAAAAAGTGAATAAAACAGTGGTGGAACAGCCCAATAAACTGCTGGGTCAGTACTGGTGAATGTATCCATCACTCTGTAGTGTCAGAATCTAATTTAATTAATGCTATTTTCAGTATTTAGCTGTTTAAAATCTCCATTGGTTTAACATTAGACCACAGAACATTTTAATGATGTGTGATGTCACCTTCCCGAGCCTAATACGAGAGCAGTTTTTTGGTTCAGACTTGTGTTGCAGAGTTTTTGATGTGTCTAGTTTAAATTGACGCTTCTGTAAATACACTCATGTGTCGATCTGTCCACGCCCTACTGCTGCTCCTCATGTCAAAGTCATGGCTCTTATTTCTCCTTTAACCACATGTAGTCTATAAAACAGACCAGTTCTTTTCATGCTCTTCTATATTTATCTTCTACACTGCAAACTAAAGTAAAGCCGAAGTCAAAAGTAGAATTTCTAAAAGTGCGAGACCTTCTCACGGTTGTCAGCTCGGCTCCAAACTTTCCCCTGACGCGCTAAAGGTGATTCAACATTTTTAGCCGTAGAATGTGACAGATTCTTCTCTCGTCTCTAATCACGGCGCCGCTCTGCTTCTTTTCTCTCACAAGAATCTAAAATATGCATCGCCAAACGCCACAAACCCGTTTCATCTTGTTTTTCCTCTGTCAAGTCTCTCTGCAACCCTGAACGCAGCCGAAAGAGAACTCACACTGTTGTTTTCAATCAGCCGCTGCGTTCAGAGACAGTCCAACATTTTACATTTGTTTAGTCCAGGTTTATTCAGGACTGTGATGTGGTTTAGTCGTATTTAAAGCTTGTGTTGAGGTATTTAAGTGTAGTGTGTAAGGCAGACGTTGAGATGTATAAGAGCGAGAGAGGCGTAGTGATCTGCTGATTCTGGAGGACAAAACATGTTGGACTAGGACTCTGAGGAGAACGACACATGCAGCGAGTCTACAAACTTCCTCTTCTGTGAGCGAGTGAAAAGTGTCAGAAGAAGTCAAACTACTGGATTTATTCAATATAATCTCTGCTCCATGAAAGAGTCTGAATTAGAGAATCTGCATCAGAAACACAGCGTCTGTTGGTTTAAAGATGAAAAAGACACTCGTCCTCGTTGGGCCTCATTCATGAAAGTGTTCGTAAAATCTGTGCGTAACTTCCACTTTAAGAAGCTGCTGCGAAAACTCTACGTGTGATTCACGACGGGTTCGTAACGAGTCAAACTCCTCCTTAACAATCTTTACGCCAAATTCACCAAACTCCAGCTACGAACGGTTATTTACATAGAAATGAATAAAAATGGGGCAAATGGGCGGGCCCGCAGGATTTGACTCACAGGATTTCTCCTGGAGCAGGGAGGAGGAAGCACTGCTGCGGAGGAAGAAGTGCAGCAGCGCGTCTCCCGACTTCAGCGTCTTTTAAAAATGTCCAAACTCACAAGAACACACTGAAACATGTTCAAGTCAAAGATGTATTGAATTAACGCTGGGCTTTTGCCGTTTATCACGTTTTATGTCGTGGTACAAAGAGCGTGTGCAGGAGGCGGCGGCTTTAGCGGAGGTGCACAGTCAGGGCACAGTGTCTCTGGTCCTGGGGGGACACAGGGTCCTGAGTCCTGTGGGGGTTAGAACACAGAGGCTCTGAGGCTGGGACAGGCTTCTGCAGGTTTATTAAAGGAGTCTTTTTTTGCATATGAATACAGATTTTTTTTTTCTAAAATTACTTTATATACAATAATTTGCAAACATACATAACCTACAATCATGTAGGAATTAACATTTTTGACTGAATTAAATAAGAAATAAAATTCCAAAACCACTGTTTTTTTTGTTTTTACGAGTGCTCCTCAGTGTTCTTACAGACGAACATTTTTCTTTAAGAACAAATTTTGTGAATGCCAAAAATGTTCATGAGAAGCCCTTAAGAACTTGTCACGAATGAGGCCCATTGTTTTATTCATGTAACCTCCTGTTTTTATCCTAAAGACATTATTTCATTGTAGTGGCTCAGATTCTTTCACCAAAAATTAAACTGAGGAAAACAACAACTGACACGAGGTTTGATTACAAAAAGAACATTATCTTAAAAGTTTCTTGTCCAGCACTAAAATCCAGTAAGGAAATTTAAACATCTATAAAAAGAGAACATATTAATGTACTATAGAATAACAATTTCTTTTTTTTAAATGAAAGTACACACTTGTAGGTCTCATTTAATGTACAACATGTCATGATTCCAGTTGCACAAAGTGTTTTGTGGAGCTGTGAATATTGTTTAAGATGAGTGAAAAGGCCTGACAGTGAGAGAACAGGACTGGAGCTGAAAGAGTTAAGTGACATCACAAGGTGGACCAAAGCGTTTTAGGGCTTTGCAAATGGAAACAAGATTACTGAAGCTTTTGTGAATGAAATAAATCAAACTTTGAGGATATTTTGATGAAAAAAGTCATTTTAACAAAGCTAAAAACTCATTGAATCTTTAAAACTTGCTGAGTTCTGAAAGTATAAACCTTAACCAAGCGTCTCAGTCTGATTCTCTTTCTCCTCTGTGATTGTCTTTAGTCCCGAGTCGCTCCGTCCGTCTGCAGAAGCTCACGTCAGCGTACTCTGAGTCTCGTCTCTGCTTCTTCTTCGTCTCAGGTGTTCCACAAAGACGTTCATACATTTTACATGAAGCCAACTTTCCCCACGCAGATTCAAAGAGGCAGGAGGCCTCATTTCGCCCTCACGCAAAATGCACTTTCAGGTAAAAACCAGGAGCCGTAAATAATAATGGAGGGGTTTTCTCGGTGAGGATTTCAAAGTAAAAGCCCAAATGAGACTTTCCTTTTCAATTTAGAGAGAGTTTTGTCTTTGTTTGTGCGACGACAGCAACAGAGACGAGAAGATTCTGAGCAGAGCCAGAGCAGGAACCAGGACTGAGCTGAGTTACACTGGAAGCAATCAAGAAAGAATTATGAAGCAGGATTTATCAAACATGAATTGTGGTGAAAGAATCTGAGCCACTACAATGAAATAATGTCTTTAGGATAAAAACAGGAGGTTTACATGATTAAAACAATGAGGACGAGTGTCTTTTTCGTCTTTAAACCAACAGACGCTGTGTTTCTGATGCAGATTCTATAGATTCAGCTCTTTCATGGAGCAGAGATTAATTGAACACAAAGAATACAAAACAAAGAAATACAGTAGTAAGGCCTATTCATACTTCATAAGAAGTTTTTCGGCCCACTCCTCTAGACTCGCCCCCGTGAGCCCTAACCACCACTTCCACATGGTTGTATTATTTGGTCAGACAGCTCAGTTAATTTAAGGTAGTTTTCTGTATTTTCTGTGTTCAGGTGCGTGTGGGCTCACGTACACACTCTGTAGTTACAGATATCTGTCACTATGATGGCCAGAAGAATGTTTTCATGTTTTCATGTTTGTACCACTTCCTCACATCAGCCCCACACAAATGTGCGTCTGTCTGATACATCCCTGATGCACGTACGTTTGACATAAAAGTTGTCCCACCATCTTCTTATTTAGGCCAACAGGCTTCATAATAATTGCTAATTGTAACACCACCTTTGTCGTATATAGACTCGTCGATTAGAATGTGAGCACTTGTGGTTGCTACTACATTGGTCGCACAAAAATGAAATTAAAGGAGCGTTTTGCTGAGCATAAGTACGCCATCAGAACTCAAAACATGGACTATCCCATATTTAAATCAGCAGACCACACCAACATAAACAATTTAAAAGTTATGGTTTTGGAGGTGGTACAAAGGATCCAAGGGGTGGGGACCGCCTTAAAAGACTCTTACAGAGAGAAACATTCTGGATTGAGCTTTTACAAGCCACCAGATACCCAGGACTCAATGAAGATGTTGACTTTTCTCCATTTTTATAAATTATTTACTTATTTATATTGTACAGTTTGTTTGTTTTTTGGTTATGCAGCACCTACAGAGTTCACGTGACTCTTGATTATTTAAACTCCATACCTGGTGTCTAATACATTCCATGCCCTGAAGAAGACACGTTTGTAGTGTCGAAACGCGTCGGCGTATCCATGTTACAATAAAGGATTTTTAATTTTTGTACTTACTACAGAGTGCCTCGGATCTTTTTTGACTGCAATTACACTGGCTGGTAACGTTAGCAAGTCTCCCATTCTGTCTCACACAGGCTTCATTATAACTTTATAGTCTCCTGCTTCAAAACTGGTGCTGTCTATCCTCCGCTGTGTTAGCAAAGAAGTTTGTAGGACCGGGGAGACGAGCGGCACGTTCAGCAGCTAAATACTACAGAACTGTCAAAAGATTCAGCCGTGGATTGTATGAGAAATCCGCCCACTTTGGAAAAACTAGCCAATCAGAGTCGAGCTGAGCACAGTTCTGCTGAACAAAGTTCTGCTCAGCTGATATGACAAGAACAACCTGCACAAACTGCCAAACAACCACTGTAAGAACAAAATTACGTCATTTTGTTGAGCGGGCTGAACAAAGTTGATAAAGTATAAATTGGCTTTTACTTTGACACTTTTCACTCGCTCACAGAAGACTCGCTGCATGTGTCGTTCTCCTCAGAGTCCTAGTCCAGTCCTAGTCCAGTCCTAGTCCAGTCCTAGTCCAGTAGGATCGTCTTTTCTTCAGTTTAAAGATCAAATATCTGCTCTAAACTCACTCAACTGTGTTTTAGTCCAACAGGTTTTATCTGTGATCTGTTTGAAAAGAAAGACGACCTCCAGAAGCAGCTGTGAACGGAAAACAGAGACGACTGTCATGTGACCTCCTCAGGTCCTTGTTCTCACACTATTCCTCCCTCTGCTGGTAAATCTGTGAAACTGCATCATGTATTTGAGCGTAGACAAAGTCAGCACGAGCATCAGAGAGACTCACATCACCGCAGAGAATAAAGGTCTGTGACAGAAATAGATTATAGATAGATCATTAACGGGTCATTTCACACATTTCAATCTAGTCTAGTTCTATTATTGATTATTGACTGGACCAGGGGTGTCAACTGGCGGCCCGGAAGACGATTTCTTGCGGCCCTTCTGGTTATAATTGATTATGGTCCGCAGTTAAAAGAATGTAACAATGAGATATTGAGACTAACAACTCTAAGAATCACAACTACAACACAGAAACAAACACAGAACAGGGAGATTATGAGAGCAGAAACATCCAGCATAAAGAAATTACACTTCAGACGTTCATAAAGGCTCAGGCTTGTGTTTGTGAAAAAGAATATGGAAATATAAGGCTTTATATTGCTTAGATGTGACTATAAAACTTTTAAAATGCCATAGAATGTAGCAAATTACTAGGGCTGTAGTCGACCAAAGAAATTCTTGGTCGACTAAAAACATGTCCCATCAACCGATTAATTGACTAAAAAGGGGGCGTGGCAAAAGCTCTGAGCTAAAGTAGGTTGTCCAAAATATTGCAAATCAAAACTAAAACTACTGTTGAAATTAGATATCTCTTGAACAAATACAGAAACATTAACAGGACAAACATTTGATCTGATAATCTGATATTTCTGCAAAGAAAAAAAAATCACATTTTCTGAAAAGTTGTAAAATAATCTTGAGTTTCATCAAAACTGGTTTGAACCTAAAATGTTTGATCACAAAAGAAAATGAAGAGGAAACAGTGTGTTTATATAAAAAGTCAGTTCAAACCAATGATTCTGTCACTGTTGAAGACAATTCATTATAATCTAAATAAAAGAATTAGTCGACTAATACAATTTGGTCGACCAAGACTCCATCAACCGATTAATCGACTAAAGAACTAAGAAACTACAGCCCTTCAAATTGCATACAGTTTGTCAAAAATGTTCTTGAAAGAGCCAGATGTAATACAGTCTAAATGTGGACATGTTATTAAGCTTAATACAGCCTAATTACCATATTTGAATATTTACAAGTAGACTTTTATTTAAAATGTGCCCCAGCTCCATTTGAGTTTGACACCCCTGGACTAGACCCATTCACTTTTTCATTTACAACAAAACATTGCATTCGAACAATATGTTTTTAAGCTCTTACAGTTAACAACCCAGTAACCAGCAACGTGAATCTATAAAAACACACAAGAGTCACCGCCTTTCCCTCAGACTGTGAAAACGAAGTGAGGAGAGTGAAGGAGCTTTTCATCGACGAGCGGAGGCAGGCC